>CM057337.1:746420925-748820925 GCA_030015575.1 Agapanthus africanus | reverse complement strand
AGTCTCTGACCCAAACTATTGCTCTTACCATCGAGTAATAGGGCACCCGCTCGAAGACTGCTTCACCTTTAATAATTGGGTCGAAGATCAATACTAGCTCGGCAAGTTCGCTCTGTCTGACAACTGGAAGGTAACGCCGCCACAGAAGCACGAGCCCAAGGCCACGAAAGAAGAGCCAGTTCCGCATTGGGATTGGAAGCGAATTCGTACTTGTCACGTGATAACGATATCAAAAGAAGAGCCCGAGAACATGGATGACCTTCCCTGGTGCTTCAAAAACAACAATGATGAGGTAATCTCAGATTTCCCACCAGCGCCGAAAGAACTGGAAGATGGAATCCATACCACTGCAGATAACCTTAAGAAAATTGAGTTGGGATCAGCAGACGATCCGCGACCGACATTCATCAGCGAGCTATTATCTGAAGAAAGGGTAGTTGCGTTAAAAGACGTGCTTCTACAGCATAAAAATTGCTTCGCGTGGAATTATTCCGAAATGCCGGGACTAAATCCAGAAATTGCCGTGCATAAATTGGCGATATCCCCGGACGTCAAGCCAGTCAATCAGGCGCCGAGGAGAATGCGACTCGAGCTTGAGATGAGCATCAATGCCGAGGTCAAGAAGCTGATCGACTCTGGTTTCATCCAGGAGGTTCAATACCCTGAATGGATCGCCAACATCGTCCCGGTGATGAAGAAAAACGGGACAGTGCGTATATGCGTAGACTTCCGGGATCTTAATAAAGCTTGTCCGAAGGACGATTTCCCAGTGCCAGTCACCGAGCTGATGATAGACAACACGTCCACTCATGAAGTTTTCTCCTTTATGGACGGCTCATCAGGGTATAATCAAATAAAGATGCATCCCGAAGACCAGAAGCACACCGCCTTCAGGACTCCTTTGGGTATATTCTGCTACAAGGTGATGCCTTTCGGTTTAAAGAACGCCGGTGCCACCTATCAGAGGGCCATGACGAAGATCTTCGATGACCTTATACACGAAATCGTTGAATGCTATATCGACGACCTCGTTATTAAAAGCAAATCATATGAGGAACATCTCGAGCATCTGAAGACCGTATTTCAACGCCTTCGGCAATACAACTTGAAGATGAACCCGCTTAAGTGTGCATTCGGAGTTTCCTCAGGCAAATTCCTGGGATTCATTGTTCGACATCGAGGTATTGAAATAGATCCGTCCAAGATCAAGGCGATCATGGAAATGCCTCCGCCGAGGACTCTTAAACAGTTGCGGTCTCTCCAAGGGAAACTCGCATACATACGGCGATTTATAACCAATCTTTCAGACAAGTGCCGTCCTTACAGCCACCTGATGAAGAAGGGAACCCCGTTCGTCTGGGATCACAAATGCCAAGGCGCACTGGATGAGATCAAGCAATACCTGCAGAACCCTCCAGTGTTGGCTGCTCCGGTTAAGGGAAAGCCTCTCATTCTTTATACAGCCGCCCTCGAAAGTTCTTTAGGCGCATTATGGGCACAAGAGAACGATCAAGGGAAAGAAAGAGCACTCTACTACTTAAGTCGAGTTCTACTGGGGGCAGAAAGCAACTACTCCCCCATCGAAAAACACTGCCTGGCGTTGATCGTCGCGATAACAAAGCTCAGGCATTACGCGTTGGCGCATGAGGTCCGTCTCATTTCAAAGGTGGACCCCCTTAAATACTTGATGTCAAAGGCAATATTGACGGGACGACTCGCTAAATGGGCCCTACTCTTGATGGAGTTCTCGATCACGTATCAACCTCTCAAGGCAGTGAAAGGCCAGGCCATCGCCGACTTCCTCGCTGAGCATCCCATACCCGCCGATTCTCCTCTAAATTGCGATCTTCCAGACGAACATGCGTTTGATGCAATCGACGGTGGTGATACCCGATGGGAGCTCTATTTCGATGGAGCATCTTCCGTAAAGAAGCGCAAACAAAGTACCCCTATAATCAAATCGGGGGTAGGACTCATCTTTGTGACTCCACAAGGAGGGATAATGCGCTTTGCTTTCTCCCTAACAGAACCGAGGACAAATAATGAAGCCGAATACGAAACTCTGATAGCAGGCCTCGAGATCGCCATTGACATGGGAATTGAAAACCTCCTCATATACGGGGATTCTCAACTGGTCGTTAATCAAATAAACGGCGACTACCAAACATGCAAACCAGAATTGGTAAAGTACGACGAAAAAGTGCAACAACTGTTAACTCAAATTCCCTCCTATACTTTGGAAAACATACCGCGCGCGGAAAACAACAAAGCAGACGCATTGGCCAAACTTGCTAAAGAACTGGCTGACGACAACCTCGATGACGTTAGAATCATGGTGCAAAGCCGTCGGGTGCTTGCCCCAATAGAAATATCTTCGGAATCATCCGAAGAAAAAGGAGCGAGCGAGCAGATGGCTCTACAAATAAAAGACCGGGAAAAGGCCGAGGATTGGAGGGAAATCTTCATAGACTACTTTAAGTCCCACCGAATGCCCGAAGAAGCGTCCACAAGACATCAGCTTATGAAACGAGCTCTGTCTTTCGCCTTTGTCAATGATACTCTGTACAAGAGGTCGTTTGATTCTCTGTGGCTGAGATGTTTAGGACCTGACGAGGTGAAAAGATTCGTTCAAGAAGTTCACGACGGACTCTGCGGTTCTCACCAAGCGGGCCCAAAGATGAAGTTGAAGATCAAACGGATGGGCTACTATTGGCCCACGATGATTCAGGATTGCCTCGAATATGCGAAGCAGTGCCACTCATGCCAAATTCATGGGGACTTCATCCATCAGCATCCAAACCCATTACATCCAACGGTGACTAGCTGGCCGTTCGAAATGTGGGGAACTGACATAGTCGGCCCCATCGAACCAGCATCGTCTAGAGGACATCGTTTCATCCTGGCGACGACTGACTACTTCTCCAAATGGGCAGAAGCAGTACCGTTAAGAGAAGTGAAGACGGAAAATATCCTCCACTTCTTCAAGACGCACATCATATACCGGTTTGGAACGCCAAGACGGATCATCTCCGATAACGGGCCGGCCTACAGAAGCCACAAGATCAGTCGCTTCACGCAACAACACAATATAGATTGGAGATATTCCTCGGTTTATAATCCGCGAGCTAACAGTCTAGCTGAGGCCTTCAACAAGACCTTGACGAAGATCATGAAGAAAACAGTGTCGCGAAATAAGAAAGACTGGCACGAAAGACTGCAGGAGGCTCTCTGGGCATATCGAACTACGTTTAAAACGGCCACGAACGCAACACCATATGCGTTAGTATTCGGGACAGAAGCAGTACTCCCCCTCGAGATAGAGTTACCCTCTCTACGAGTGGCAGTCCATTACAAGCTGACGGACGAAGAAAATGCTCACCTTCGGCTTGAGGAGCTTGATGCCATTGAAGAAACACTACTCATGGCGCAACAAAATCTGGAGGCCTATAAAGCAAAGATGACGCGCTCATATGAAAGACTGACCCGACCGAGGACATTCCGCCAAGGCGAGCTTATGCTAGTGGTCAAAAAGCCTATGATCCCCAATCACGCCAAGCGGGGAAAATTCGAGCCAAACTATGAAGGCCCGTACGTCATAGATAAGGTCTACCAGGGCGGGGCCTATCTATTCATAGACATGCACGGTGAAAGGCCTTTCAGGCCAATAAACGGTCGCTTCCTAAAGAAATACTATGTTTAATGAGCCACAGCCTAGGTCAATGGTAGATGACGACGACTATGTCCGCTCGCTATCTTCCTAAGCTCAAGCTTCATAAGCAGTAGCCAGCCTTCTCCATGTCGGACCGAAATGTCCTTAAACTAATAGCAGACCGAAACGTCTTTAAACTAATACCGCAGCATCCTTAGGCTGACGAAATGAATAAAAATAATAATAAATAAAGAAAAAATATAATAAATAAAAACGGTATGTTCATAAGCAAAAAGGGCACGGATGAAAACCCGAAAGGGCTCCGTGAGTAAAAACAGCAGGGCTACCGGCGAGTGTTCGTGAAAACCCGAAAGGGCGCGACCTCGTAAAAAAATATATAAAAATAAAAAGAATAAAAAAAGCGGTACGTCCATAAGCAAAATGGGCACGGATGAAAACCCGAAAGGGCTCCGTGAGTAAAAACAGCAGGGCTACCGGCGAGTGTTCGTGAAAACCCGAAAAGGCGCGACCTCGTAAAAAAAATATATAAAAATAAAAAGAATAAAAAAAAAGCGGTACGTCCATAAGCAAAATGGGCACGGATGAAAACCCGAAAGGGCTCCGTGAGTAAAAACAGCAGGACTACCGGCGAGTGTTTGTGAAAACCTGAAAGGGCGCAACCTCGTTAGAGACCGCTTATAGGGTCCTCTCGACCTTGTAAAGGAACAACCACCCGCGTGAGATCCTTACGACTCACAAGGGAGCAACACACTTAGGGATCCCCACGATTCCTGAGGAGAAAATACACTTGCGAGATCCAAACGACTCGTAAGGAGAACTCTCTTATGGGACCCTCACGGCTCATAAGAGTTGGAAGTCTTAAGTTACAGAAACCTAAACCTGTGCTTAAGCAACCCCCACAACTTTCGATATTGCCCTACAAGTGGTCCAACACGGGCTCTTGTATACAATCCACGGGCGCGAATAAATATTTTCCTAATCAAGTCTCAACCGAGACTGGGGATATGTTCGCATGATGAACAACCCTTATAAGTCCTCTCGACTTACAAGGAGAAAACCCTCTTGTAGGATCCTTACGACTTACAGAGGAACATACACTTAGGAATCCTCACGATTCCTAAGGAGAAAAGACACCTACAAGATCCTCACGACTTGTAGGGAGAAATACCTTTGTGAGACTCTTACGGCTCATGAAGTTAAAAGCCTTAGACGACAGGACCCTAACCCTGGTCGCTAAGCCACCTTTGTTCAACAGCGACAGAAGCAGATGATGATTCGCTCCTGGCAATATCCCAGTTGTAGCGGTGCTGATGCCGAAATTGGTTTACAGCGAAAAGCCAATAGGTCGCACATGCATACGAAATAGCCGAAATGATAGGGCAACTTGCAATAAAAAGCAGCAAGTAAAAATGTATGCATGTAAAATAGCCGAAATGATTGGGCAACTCGCAATAAAAAGCAGCGAGTAAAAATAAAATAAATAGCCGAAATGATTGGGCACCGCGACAAATAGCCGAAATGATTGGGCAATCATGACCTTCGCGATATAAAAGCTGAAATGATAGAGCATCGCGGAGATAAAACAAAAAGAATGATGACAAAACTTTGGCCCTACAGTTAAGATCGCATCGATCCCTGTATACAATCCAAGGGCGTAAACAAAGAGGGAACCATACTTTCCCAACAGGCTCCGCCAGAAGACGAAGCCAAATCTCGACGGTTCAGTCCAATTCCAAAGAAACCAATGTCTTCAGCAAATTCCTCGACTCACGGATACAAACACTCCTTGACGAGAGCCTCCTGATCCGCGTCGACTCGCAGAGCCACCAGTGCCTCCATAGGAAATCCTCGACTCATTCAAACCCCAAGGAAATAAATAATCCTTGGCGCTTGGGAAACAAATAATCCCTAGCAAACTCCTCGACTCACGGATACAAACACTCCTTGACGAAAGCCTCCTGATCCGCGTCGACTCGCAGAGCCACCAGTGCCTCCGTGGGAAATCCTCGACTCGTTTCAAACCCCAAGGAAACAAATAATCCTTGGCGCTTGGGAAACAAATAATCCCTAGCAAACTCCTCGACTCACGGATACAAACACTCCTTGACGAGAGCCTCCTGATCCGCGTCGACTCGCAGAGCAACCAGTGCCTCCGTGGGAAATTCCCGACTCGTTTCAAACCCCGAGGAAACAAATAATCCTTGGCGCTTGGGAAACAAATAATCCCTAGCAAACTCCTCGACTCATGGATACAAACACTCCTTGACGAGAGCCTCCTGATCCGTGTCGACTCGCAGAGCAACCAGTGCCTCCGTGGGAAATTCTCGACTCGTTTCAAACCCCAAGGAAACAAATAATCCTTGGCGCTTGGGAAACAAATAATCCCTAGCAAACTCCTCGACTCACAGATACAAACACTCCTTGACGAGAGCCTCCTGATTCGCGTCGGCTCGTAGAGAAACGGTGTCTCCGCGGGAAATTCCCGATTCGTCTCAACATGCAAATGAAGCCTCAGGCAGCAAGGACTAAAAAACTTGCTTCCTGAACAATGGGACCCTGCAAGTCAATCTAAAATGGTCTCTTGCATACTATTCACGGGTCTCACTCTCCAAAGTCGAATTTCGACGAGGAGGGAAACAACCACTTGTGAGTCCTCTCGACTCGTAAGCGGGAAAAATTCTCTTATGGGATCCTTACGACTTGTAAGAGAAAACCACACTTAGGAATCCTCACGATTCCTAAGGAGAAAACCCACCTATGAGATCCTCTCGATCCGTAGGGAGAAAAGTCTCTATGAGACCCTCACGGCTTATAGAGTTGAAAAGTCTTAGGCAGCAGATCTGAACCTGCGGCCTAAGCCATCGCTATCTCTTGAAGAAGAAAAAAAACTAAGTTATCTGCCAATTATGTTTATCAAAGATAACATGCTGATAATAAGAGAAGGCAGAAAGCAAAAGAGCATACAAGACATTGCAAAAGAAAATGTGTATCTTTATTCATTGACTTCAATCAAATACAAGATGAATCGTACAGAAGAATAAAGAATGGATACATATTATTTATAAGGAAATTTTTACAAATACATTGATACAAAGGCAGCTATTGGGAAGGAAGCGTCTTAAGTAGCTTTATCAGTTGTTCGTACACTTCCTTCCATGCCTTTTCCTGATTGGCCACCACTGCCAACTCCGCCTCCACTTGGGCCCGTTGCTGTGCGACAGATGCAAGCTGATCCCTAACGGCCTGATGAGCAGCTTCACGGCCTGGAGTGTCATGCTCAGCGATATCAAGTGCCCGCTTCAGTCTTAGCCCATTTGAGATGCGCTCCAGAAGGCCCTCGAAGACGGCCTTCACCTCAGTGGCGTTTGCCTCAACTTCAGCACGCAGGCGAGCAGTTTCGCTTGAAGATTCTTGGCACTCCTTCAGCCTCAAAGCTGCTTCTTGTTCCAAATGATGGAAATGGGAAGTGCTTTGCTCGAGCCCGTTGAGTGCTCACGGCCAAAGTCTCTGGGGATGGGCGCATCGACTCCAGCTGATGAAGGCAAGCCTCAATCTCCCGACAATGGTTAACCCAAGAGGCGACAATGCCCTCGTCATGGAAGGTGGCAAATATCACCAACATCGGGTTAACCATCGTAGCGAAGTCCTCAGCAGATGTAGGAGCCTCAACGTCGAGTTCCTCGATATAGTCACTCAACATGCGCAGACTATTCGCCGCACCTTTTAAGGACGGACGTCCCTGGGAAGGGCCGTCCGGTATTGTAATACGAGACTCAAAAGGCACCGAGACTGGAACGACAGCTGAAAAGGACAAAATATGATTAGATGATGATTCAATAGATACAGAGAAAGTCATTGATAAAATAGTTTACTATACCGGTTGAAGCAGGTGGCAAGTCCGGAAGGGCCGGTGGCGCAATCGATCTTCCTTCTCTCCCTTCGATTTGTAACACTGCGGTCAGGACAAGAGAGAGTTAGAAATAATTCTACCACTGAAAAACAAAGATATCAATCGGGAACGGTACTCACCAGCGCCACCAGAGGGGGAGGCGAATTCAGATGGGAAGGAGAAGTGTGGGAGCAACACTTGATAAAGATGGTCAAAAAGCATTCCTGAAAGACACAACAGTATAACTTTAGTACACAAATTATGCATCTGGAAGATAAGATTAATAAATTACAAACCCATACCTTCCAACATCTTCGAGGGTATGAGAGAGGGTTGAGAGGTGACCACCGCCAAGGCAGTCGTTGAAGGCGCTCCCTCGAGCAGTGGGGCATCGGCACTGGCTGCACCTGCATTACAACAAATGCGAATTTGTCAGAAAGGATTGTAAGATAAAAAAAAGATAGCAACTTGGGATTTACCTGATGAGCTGCCGGCTGAAACAGAGGCGATTCCCTCCTCTATTGACATGAGACCACCGCCCGTAGCCTCATCACCTGACTCAATGGGAACCGTCGTGGTGCTCGCGAGACCTGGAGACGGCGGAGGACCATAGACGGGGAGGGCTATGACTGGAGTATTGCCAGATTCCAGAGAAGGAGCGGTTGACTCATCCTCGGGAATCATGGCTACCTCACCCACTACTCTCTCAGGTTCAGTAGTCGCGGTTGTATCGTCCACCATCACCACGAGATCGCCGGCCTCGAGCGCCTCGTCCGCCACCACTCTCGGTTCAGTTATAATGATCATATCATCTGCCACCGCTTCAGGTTCGGCATCAATGACCTTCTCGGCTGCAGGCCCCTGGACCTCCACCTCAGGCTCCGAAGCCACAACGACGTTGCCCACCGTCGGCTCGAGTTCAGCAGGTACCGCCTCCTCTGTTTCTTTGGGATCAACGGTTTTCGCCTCCCCCTCGATCGGACTTAGCCCTGCAAGATAAAGGATATAAGGACAAATGACATTAAAAATCCTTATAACAAAAACTCTGAGAGAAATATTACCTGAAGCGGATTTACCGTTTGCGCTCCGAACTGCGCTCGCCACCTCTCTGCGGGCAGTGGATAGGGCGACAGGGGCCTCTTCAGATGGAGTATCAGCACGAGGGGCGGTGCTGGGACCCGCTCCCATAGCCAAGGCAGCCCTGCGCGCCTTCGCCTCACGCCTCAGCCGCTTCCTTTCCTCCTGGGCTGTCGCGATGGACCTTAGTGACGCCTCCTTCAAGGCATCGTCATCCTCGTTCAGGGATGCCTCCAGAGCCTTTAAGGCATCCTTCATCGGCTCTTCATAACAAACCTCCTGCGGTAGCCCAGAGGAAGCGGGAACATCGGCAGCTGGTAAAACATCTGCGTCGCTTGGTAGGAACGGCATTGAGGTTTCTGCAATAAAAAGAGAGAGGTTAGATCGACTATAACACGAGGGAGATGGAGACTTGATGGATTAAAACTTACTAAGGCCCATAGACGCTCTAAGACGTTCCTCCTCCTGGAAAGTCTTCAAAGAAGCGGCGATGGCTTCTTCATCAGTGATGCCTGTTGGAAGGAAAGAAAGAAAAGTGTTACTCAAAAGCAATAAGGAAGATATGTTACAATAAAGAAAATGTGACTAGTAGTTACCTGATTGCGCAAGCTTAGCCAGCCACGCGTCACCCTTCACCAACCACGCCGAAGTTTCGAGAGCGGCTTCCAAGTCTGTATCGTCCGGCGGCGGCATCACTAGTCCTTCGTTCGTCCCGTATTCGATCAGGCCCTCGGCATAGGGAGCATGGGGTTCCTGGCCGAACACGACATCTGCAGCGAAGAGCGATTTCTTTTTCTTCTGCCTTCCGCCCCTAGGCTCACGTGAGATCGACTTCCGTTTAGCAGCCACCTTGGGACGACGGGTCCCGATGTCCGCACCCACGCCGGACTCCGGCGAGGATACAACCACTGTCTCCGCCGGAGCACGGGGCGCTGCAGGTGCATCTGCGACATCAGGGAGCGACGAGCCACGTGGAGGGCTTCGCGCACGCGATGGTCCGGTTCTGACCTCTTTTAAAGGGGCAACTACTGGGGTCCTTGGGACCAAAGGAGCGTTGCGATCGGTACCTGGAGGCACACCCTTACGATCGACCAACAGTCGCCTTTCCTCCTTTATAACTGCTCATGTTGCATGATTGTACCAGTCTTTGTACACATTGAGGAGTCTCGGAGAATAAGCCGGCGCATTGATAAAAAAATGAGAGCTCGTATTCAGGCGCATGAAATGGTGCAGTGCGTTCTCCATCCCTTCTTCAGTTGCAGTGGGTTCCAGCAAGAAGGCTTCCAAGGGGACCCCTTGATCGTAACCCAGTTGTTGAGCAAAACGATACGGGTTATACCTCATAAAAATTGCCACACCATTCTGCCTAAAGACTAAGAAACCCGGTCTAATGGAATATAAGTGAAGGGTCTCCCGAGCCGTCAAAACTGAGGCTCCATCTTTAAAGACATCTTGTAATGGCCGCATCACAGTGGTAGACACCTTTCCAATGGTCAATACCTTATCGACAAAGGACATACCGGCTCCAACGGTGTGAGGGCGAAGGAGTAAGCCCCTGGAGTTCCGCGGTGATGGGGTTACAATTGATGCGCCGATCAGCTGTATAATGCGGGGAAAACCGCACTTGTCAAAGAACGAGGGCCTCTTATGCATGCCGAAGACACCCGCTGTGTGTAGCTTGAGCTACGATGCAAAGTAATGCATCGGGAAGACCACATGCAGTACCCCGGGCTCATTAGCATCCGCTGCTCGACTGAGGCCATGGTATAAGTGCGCCAAGCCAGCAATCCCAACAGCTACCTTTACCCCGATGACCATCCGGTGGGCTGGGTAAAAGACAGAGGGTCGCATCCGATGAGAGTGCATTGAGATAGCAAACCAGCTCAGCCACAATCCAAGAAATCCTAAGAAAAAGGCCTCCTCATCCATTCCAGGGGCCGCAATTTCTGCAAATGACATAGTAGGGAAGTCCGGAAGAAAAAAAACCCTTTTGATCTATATCCTTCTCCGGTAGATTGTCCACACCTAGACCGAAAGGGTCATCCAGGGTGGCGAACTTGGCAGCTTCCGATGAGATGACGCTTGGACGAAGGAAACGAGCAATGAAGTCCTCAAAGTTAACTCCCCGACCCCCATGTTCGACGAAGAGGGACTCATATATGTTCAACACTTTAATCAAGCTTGGGAATTGATGTTGAACGGCATTCTCTGGTGTGACCCCCCTTACCATCGGCCTAGCACCAAAGACGTACACATCTGTCGGGAGCAGCTCCTCATAATGTTCCCCCATCACTGGTAAGCCGGATACCTCCGCAAACTCCTCCAAGGAGATTGACACTTCCCGATCCATAGCAAGGAAAGTGTGGGTAGGAATATTCCATTGCTCCAAGAAAGCTTTGAACCACCAGGTGGGGAGCGTGGGATACTGGAAAAGAGAGACGTAGACCGCGGTGTACAGTCCTAATCTTATCAACTGCGACTTCTTCGTCGACAGGATGTACCGGGCCCACGGCAGATAGCCAATCGGGTGGCGGGGGATCAGACCAAGATTATACGATTGCCCCCAAGGTCATGCTTCACCCTGACAGATACGGCGCCCTAGGATGTCCAAAACCATAGGACGCTGAACCGGTATCGCATCTATAGCGGGATGTAGAAAGCCCTTCGATGTCCAATCCACCAACTCCACGGCATACTGCACCGAGGGTGGGGTAGCATAGTGAATCGCCATGATGGGTTCCGACGGCACCGCGCATGTGAAGCTCCGGCGGCCCATGATGATCTGATTATACCACGATCCCCAAAGGTGGAGACTCTTGTATTCCGGGTCGTACTCCTTAATCATGGTCAGGACCTCACGGTCCGAGGGTGCCTCGGGAAATCCCTCCTCCGAGCGGACGAAAGGGAATGAAGTGTCTGGAGACATGATCGCTGCAAAGGAACTGTTAGTGTATATGCCCTAGAGGCCATTACTGTATCATACTAGTTTGTATATTACTTGATGGAAGCTTGGGATATTCACAGTTGTATATACAATCTTAATCGAAATGGTAGTATGCTACTTGGTTTCTCTGCTTTAATATGTGCATGTGTTTCTTTTAGCATATCGCTGATATACATATTAGTAGAGCCCTTAGGATCTTTGCTTGATTACCAGCGTTGTGATGGCGCTCGCACTCGTGGGAGCTGGGTAATCTATAAGCACATCCTTATACAGGTCCCTGGTCGTTGGACTATCGAGACAAGGCATCGATACTCCGGAGTAGACTAGCGTATGCGCTTCTCATCCCAGTGTGGGAGACGGTTTGTCCCACAGCCGTCAGTACGTCGTACTTGAGATAGTATACGGGTGCTCGTTAGGTTACGAGTACACTGGACAGGACTCGTCGGGGACTGTTGGTTGGTATTATACTTATCGTCAGTTATCAGTTCCCAGGTGACATGAGTACAGCTTAGTCCGCTGACTTGACACTGTCACTTCGCCTCGAGTGTGTTCCCACTGCACTTTGATTACTACCCTACCACGGCTCAAAAGAGTCGTGCAAACAGGTAGTTTTTGGGTGCAGTCCCGAAGCACTTGGAGGCAGTGACGGTTAGACAGGATTCGTCTCTCCCGGTATTGGGGGTTGACATCGCGCTGTGTCCAGGAGAGCCATTACACGAGTAGTCCCTGGCCAGGGCAAGCGAGATATACTGGTAGGTTTCCAGTGTTATCTCAGGGTGTTCTGGGCTACACTCCGACACGACTTGTACCGCTATTAGGGGACTGACGTTCACCGCCCCCCTAGGCCCGCCATGCGATGTATCAGACGAACAGACCGGACTGTACGGAGATTGTCACATACAGGCTCAGTAGGAGTTCAGATGGGGTTCACCTCGTCAGTCTTCTTATCGACATCTACCTGGGGACCGTTACGTACAGCTAGTGCCGCTTGCGGTCTGTGGTTAAACCCACTGCCAGCGTAGTGTCGAGTTTTTAGAGTCCCACACAGAGAGCTATTCGCCTTTAGGCAAAATGAGTAGAGGTCGCATGGTTTTGCGACAGGGTTCGTTCGCATCCGCGCACTTGTGCACGTTTGCTGTCCGGACAGTTTATACTAGCGGGCTTTGGTTTAAGCCGGATCCTAGTATATGATTTGGGATTGGTTTTTCTCATTGTATTCGTGTTCCTCGGATCACGAATGCGGGTGTGTATGCACAGTTGTTTGAGACAGAGGGAGAGGACCTTGATTAGGGTTAATGACTATTGTCATTTTATTAACCCTAATGCTTATGTGTGTATTATAGTTAATTGATAATTAGTTTAATAATTGTGCATGGTTATGGCTGTTGACCATTTGACCTCCTTGACTTGTTGACCTAGGTTGACACTTTGACCATCATCATTTCTTTTGGAAGATGCTTTTTGATCCTTGCAAATTGAAATGATAATGGTCATGTCATGATTAGCCATGACAATTATCTAGCTAATTATTCAATTAAAATAATATACACATATTAATGAGAATGGTTCACATTATTCTCATTCTATCATTTCATTTCTCTCTCTTGTTCTTCCTCTCCCTCAAGCTCTCTCCCTCTCATGTGTTGAGAAACACTTGAGCTTGAGAAAAACCCTCTCTTGATCATCTCTACTCTCATCTAGGGTTCAAGGACTAGCACTTCTTGCACCCTAGTTACTTCTAGCTTGGAGTTGAAGCCAAAGGTTGAGGCTTTCGAGTGGATCTTTCTTCGACGTGAGAAGACGACCAAGGTGACCTCCTTCCACCACTCCAAGGAGCAAGGAGAGAAGGACTTAAAGCCCAAGGTATAACCTTTCTAGCACTTAGCTAGTTTTTAGTTAGCTTTAGCTTGTTTTTGTTTAGCAAAGATCCTTCATAGTCTAGTCCATGTTGCCTAAGCTCGTAAAAATCCGATTTTTATTCCGTTTTCCGTCTCCCCGCAAGTACCGGGATGGGCAACGTGGACTTACAGTGGTATCAGAGACTAACTAAACATAAACTAGCTAGGTAGTGAAGTGTAACGAAGTTCGAAACCGAAAAATCCAAAAACCGAGTTTTCAAAAACCCTAGTTTCTGTTAAAAAAATTTCTGGTCAAAACAAAATTTGTTATACTCCAAAAATCGTCTCAGGGTTTTTTAAAGATAACCACCAAACCCGATCCAGTGACTCGACCAAGGAGCCGCGGTTCCGCGGCAATAGCATGCTATTGCCGCGCAACCGCGGCCAAGTTGGCTCTTCACTGGGTCGAGTTTGGTGCAGTGTATCTCTGGCTTGGTTTTAGGATTTTTAAGATATGTTATATGTGCCCAGATTTTCCAGAATAGAAATTTATTTTTGGGGGCCTATAAATCCATATTTTTTTCGGAACTTCACTACCATTTGACTATGACGGTTATATCTGTGATGTTTGTATGTATTGAACGTCGGCTAATCGCTATATGTCGATTAGTCGGGGTTATACATATCTGTGATCTGTGATTGATACTGGTTTGTGTATATGAATGGATTGGATTGTCGCAGATGAATAGCCGGGGTGGATGTGAGATGAGTGTTGCTTTTTCTTTCATTCATTGTAATATGTAAATTGATGTAATATTATTATTTGTATGGCCGCACAACCGTGTCGGGGTTGTAGCCGTCATTGTATAATTCTTTTTACTGTTTTTGCTCCTAGGATAGACCTATGGAGGAGGTGCACAAACTACCGGGTATCTCGAAGTGCCGAGTGGCCTACTCACGGTGTTGAGGGAGGTTGCTTCGCTTCGGGTACTTGGCGGATAGTTTGCCGCACCCGTAGGGGTCTTGGGTGGGGTATTTGGCTATTCACCGCGACCGTGTAATCCGCTTTTCGTTGCAGGCTCGAACGGATTGCGGATTCCTAGTATTACCAATGTATTCATCTGTGATCTGTAATGTCTATCATTGCTATATATTTATATATGATAACTATTTAGGCGTTGCTTATGTTTTACAGCCGCGCTAGCCCAGCCCCCGCTCTGTCGTTAGTTAAGTAACCTAACGGGTGATGACGGGGCCCCGTGGCGAATGCGAATGGCATAAGCGTACGTCATATTTTTGTTGTTTTCTGCAATGGTAGGATTGAATGATGGGACGCATTAAAAGAACTAATGCAAGAAAATAAACCAAGTAAAAGTCGATTGGAACACTTTGAAAACCACTCGGTTCTTTTCAAAACTAAACTTTTAAACGCGGAGCTTGAACCACTCCTTTTAAAAGCTATCTCGTTCCATCGATTATATCAAGTTCACTACGTTCACGGTTTCGCCAAAACCATCCGTAGCCCTCCATCATTTCAGTTAAATATTCGGTAGTATTCAAGCTATGTATTTTGACCTCACGCCAAGGCATAGTGATTGGTAGCTGCCGGATATTTATCTGTTGCATAGATAGAATGCGTTGGTTTGAGACAGTCGTACTGCCATTTTGGCCTACGTCAAGGGTAGGTACGGGTGGGTTCAAATTAACCAGGATAATGATGGAAAGAACTTGACATGTGACTTATGACATTTTGACCTCACGCCAAGGTCATAAGAGCATGGGGCAAAAATCCACATCGGGAGTTTCATAAGTACTGAAACTTGCTAGCGCTGCATACCATTTGGAGTGTGATAATTCTGGTAGGATTCCTTCGGTTTTATCACGCGATGATATTTGGATCCCGATCCTACTGTGAGTATATGCTACTCCTCGGGAAAACTCTCACTTAACGATCAATACTATAAACTTAGTAGGTGTCTAGAAAGGTGTTAGCGGGGCTACGCCCACTGGGAAAAGAGGTTACTTAATTAAGGAACTTCGCGAAAGCGTTAGAAAACCTCCCTCGAAGTACCGACACTGGCCTGGCTGAACGGTTAAGCAAGTATTGTACGGTGAGATTGATCCTGACTAATCCTTTCTTTACGGTTTGAGAAGGGATTCGAGAGACAGTGGGAGCCATCCAGTTTAGACAAACTAAAAACCACTCTAAACTTGCAGGAGCATCATGCTAAAGTGTTTCTTTTCTCTCTCCTAATTGCAGCGACCATTCAACATGACCGGACATAAGTTATTACTAGATAAAAACATACTGACAGGGCCAAACTACAAAGATTGACTCAGGAATGTCAAGATGGCAATCACTTACGACAAGTTGGGGTATGTCCATACCACCAAAGCTCCCCCTGTCCCAGGTCCTAAAACCAGTGTCGTAGATAGGGAAATCTACAAGACCTAGGAAATAGATTGCGCGAAGGCCAGATGCCTCGTACTTGCCTCGATGGACAACGAACATCAGAGGAGGCACGAGAATATGGACCTTGAGTCCATATTTCTTCATACAAAAGAACTGTATGCAGAGCAGTCTCGTATCGCAAGATACGAAGTGTCGAAGAAGTTATTTTCGGCAAGGTTGGCCGTCGGATCATCGGTAGCGGAACACGTGCTTAAGATGATTGGCTACATTGAGGAGCTCGCGGACCTTGGGACCACGTTGGAGAATGAACTCTATACTGATTTGATTCTCCAGTCCCTTCCTTCCACTTACGCCCAGTTTATTCTTAACTTCAACATGCAAGGAAAGGAGGTTGAACTTTCCGAGCTTCTGAACATGTTGAGGAGTACTAAGGGCACCCTACAGAAGGGTAGGGAGACATCCACTTTGTTTGTAGGAGGATCTTCCTCTTCTAGATCCAGGGCGAAAGCCAAGGGCAAGAAGAAGAAAGCCCCCGCCAAACCAAGAGGCGGTGTCAGTAAAGTGGATACGAAGGGAAAAGGAAAAGCAACAAAGATAGCGGGGAAGCTAGTGGGGAAGGAAGAATGCTTCTATTGTCACAAAAGTGGTCACTGGAAACAGGATTGCAAGGCTTGGAAAGCCAGAACACAGGATTTGAAGCGAGTTGCAGCTTCAGCTTCAGGTGTGTATGTTATTGAAAACTGTCTATCAATAAACTCTACGTCCTGGGTATTGGATACCGGATCAGGATCTCATATCTGTAATTCTTTGCAGGCGTTGAGAAAGCGTAGAGTTTTGAAGGCAGGTGACATGACCCTCAGAGTTGCAAACAGTGCTAGCATGGATGCTGAGGCCGTGGGGGACTATCACCTGGGATTGTCGGATGGACATTTTTTGGTTTTGCGTAGTTGTTATTATGTACCAAATGCAACCTGTAATATCATTTCTGTATCTTTATTATCTAAAGAAGGTTATGAATTTGCATTTGTAAGTAATGTAGTGAACATTCACCTTAATCAAGTTTTGATTGGGTCAGGTACATTGAACAACGGTATATACGTATTAGACCAGCCACAGATTTTCAATGTCCAGAATACACACAAAAGAAAGTCTCCAGAAATCGATAAAACTTTCTTATGGCATTGTAGACTGGGTCACATCAATGAGAGAAGGTTGACTAAGTTACATGCAGAAGGATATTTGGATTCGTTCGAATATCAATCGTATGCAACTTGTCAATCCTGTCTCAAAGGAAAGATGACAAAGACTCCGTTCACTGGACACGGAGTAAGAGCGAGCGAGCTCTTGGGACTCGTACACAGCGACGTGTGCGGTCCAATGTCTACACATGCACGAAGCGGTTATTCATACTTCATTACTTTTACGGATGATTTCTCAAGGTTCGGACATGTCTTCTTAATGAAGCATAAATCCGAAGCTTTTGATAAGTTCCAGGAATATAAGAATGAAGTAGAAAAACAAACAGGCAAAAGTATCAAGGCACTGAGATCTGATCGAGGTGGTGAATACTTGAGTGCCGAGTTCCTGGGTTACTTAAAAGAGAATGGAATTCTCTCTCAGCTTACTCCTCCATACACTCCGCAACATAACGGTGTATCGGAGGGACGGAACCAAACCCTATTGGATATGGTACGGTCCATGATGAGTAACGCTGAGTTGCCGCGATCGTTCTGGGGATATGCGCTAGAAACAGCTGCATACCTTTTGAACCGTGTTCCCACTAAGACTGTGCCTACCACACCATATGAGTTATGGAGTGGGAAGAAACCCTATCTTCAATACTTGAAGATTTGGGGATGTCCAGCTTATGTCAAAAAGCAGCATGCGGACAAACTAGAGGCACGCTCAGTACTGTGCAAGTTTGTGGGATACCCAAAGAACTCCAGGGGGTACGCAGAGGAACAAAAAGTCCTTGTTTCTCGTAATGCCCATTTTCTGGAACATCAGTTCATAGGAAAAGAATTAAGTGGGAGCGCAATAGAACTGGAAGAAATTCCAGAACCACGAGCTATTACTGAAAGCTTGGTTGAACCAGAGGGTTCGAAAGATCAGGACATTCCCACGCCACTCCGCAGGAGTAGTAGGCAGTCTCATCCGCCCGAGAGATACTACGGTTTTCTTATTGACGGGGATAGAGAGAATTGCATCATAGACTTTGATGAGCCTACTAGCTTCCAGCAAGCCATTCAGAGCGTCGACTCGGTAAAATGGCTGGATGCAATGCGGACCGAAATGGAGTCCATGTACACCAACAAAGTATGGACGTTGGACATTGCTCCAGATGGGGTAAAACCCGTAGGATGCAAGTGGATCTTCAAAAGGAAGATTGGTGTAGATGGACAGGTTGAGACCTATAAAGCTAGACTGATAGCAAAGGGTTTTCGTCAGCGACCTGGTTTGGACTATGAAGAAACTTTTTCTCCAGTAGCTATGCTGAAATCCATTCGGATCCTTCTTGCCATTGCTGCCTTCCACGATTATGAGATTTGGCAGATGGACGTAAAGACAGCTTTTCTAAATGGACATTTGGAGGAGTGTGTCTATATGGATCAGCCAGAGGGTTTCATTCAGAGTGGGAGCAGCGGAAAGGTGTGCAAGTTGCTTAAGTCCATTTATGGACTAAAGCAGGCATCGCGGAGTTGGAACATCTGTTTTGATGAGACGGTCAAGGAATTTGGCTTTATCAAAAATCCAGATGAACCATGCATCTATTGTAGATTTGTAGCGAGAACTGTAGTATTCCTCGTTTTATACGTGGATGACATTCTCTTAATAGGAAATGATATTCCTATGCTACAATCTGTCAAGGGGTTCTTGTCACACAGGTTCTCCATGAAAGACCTGGGTGATGCCTCATACATTCTGGGTATCCGGATCTACCGTGACAGATCCAAGAGGATATTAGGACTTTCGCAGTCCAGGTACATCGACACCATACTGAAGAGATTCGGTATGGAAGATTCCAAGCGCGGTAATCTACCGGCTTGTCACGGGATCACCCTCTCCAAAGAGATGTCTCCCAAGACTGATTTGGAGAGGGATCGCATGTCTATTATACCCTACGCTTCTGCGGTAGGCTCTATAATGTATGCGATGTTGTGTACCAGACCAGATGTGGCTTATGCACTGAGTGTGGTAAGTAGGTATCAGTCAAACCCTGGGGAGAAACATTGGATAGCAGTAAAGAACATTCTCAAGTACCTGAGAAGGACTAAGAAGATGTTCTTGGTGTATGGCGGAAAAGACCTGCAGATAGAGGCCTTTGCTGACTCCAGCTTCCAGAGTGACAAGGATGATTCCAAGTCCATGTCGGGTTTTGTCTTTACCCTCAATGGAGGGGCGGTGTGTTGGAAGAGCTCCAAACAGGAAACCGTTGCTGACTCGACTATGGAAGCGGAATACATCGCTGCATCTGATGCCGCAAAAGAAGCTGTCTGGATGAGGAAGATCTTGAGAGAACTTCAGGTGGTTCCGTCCATTGTTGATCCAATACCTCTGTATTGCGACAACAACGGGGCTATAGCTTTAGCGAAGGAACCCAGGTCCCATCAGAAATCCAGACACATCTTAAGGCGGTATCACCTGATCAGGGAGATCGTAGATCGCCAGGAGATCGAGGTCCGGAGAGTTGCATCAGAGGATAACACTGCAGATCCATTCACCAAGGCCTTGCCCCAGACTCAGTTCGAGCGGCTGATCGAGATGATAGGTCTTCGATACGCAAGTACATGGCCTTAGTGCAAGTGGGAGATTGTTAGTGTATATGCCCTAGAGGCCATTACTGTATCATACTAGTTTGTATATTACTTGATGGAAGCTTGGGATATTCACAGTTGTATATACAATCTTGCTCGAAATGGTAGTATGCTACTTGGTTTGTCTCTGCTTTAATATGTGCATGTGTTTCTTTTAGCATATCGCTGATATACATATTAGTAGAGCCCTTAGGATCTTTGCTTGATTACCAGCGTTGTGATGGCGCTCGCACTCGTGGGAGCTGGGTAATCTATAAGCACATCCTTATACAGGTCCCTGGTCGTTGGACTATCGAGACAGGGCATCGATACTCCGGAGCAGACTAGCGTATGCGCTTCTCATCCCGGTATGGGAGACGGTCTGTCCCACAGCCGTCAGTACGTCGTACTTGAGATAGTATACGGGTGCTCGTTAGGTTACGAGTACACTGGACAGGACTCGTCGGGGACTGTTGGTTGGTATTATACTTATCATCAGTTATCAGTTCCCAGGTGACATGAGTACAACTTAGTCCGCTGACTTGACACTGTCACTTCGCCTCGAGTGTGTTCCCACTGCACTTTGATTACTACCCTACCACGGCTCAAAGGAGTCGTGCAAACAGGTAGTTTTTGGGTGCAGTCCCGAAGCACTTGGAGGCAGTGACGGTTAGACAGGATTCGTCTCTCCCGGTATTGGGGGTTGACATCGCGCTGTGTCCAGGAGAGCCATTACACGAGTAGTCCCTGGCCAGGGCAAGCGAGATATACTGGTAGGTTTCCAGTGTTATCTCAGGGTGTTCTGGGCTACACTCCGACACGACTTGTACCGCTATTAGGGGACTGACGTTCACCACCCCCTGGCCAGGGCAAGCGAGATATACTGGTAGGTTTCCATGCGATGTATCAGACGAACAGACCGGACTGTACGGAGATTGTCACATACAGGCTCAGTAGGAGTTCAGATGGGGTTGACCTCGTCAGTCTTCTTATCGACATCTACCTGGGGACCGTTACGTACAGCTAGTGCCACTTGCGGTCTGTGGTTAAACCCACTGCCAGCGTAGTGTCGAGTCTTTAGAGTCCCACACAGAGAGCTATTCGCCTTTAGGCAAAATGAGTAGAGGTCGCATGGTTTTGCGACAGGGTTCGTTCGCATCCGTGCACTTGTGCACGTTTGCTGTCCGGACAGTTTATACTAGCGGGCTTTGGTTTAAGCCGGATCCTAGTATATGATTTGGGATTGGTTTTTCTCATTGTATTCGTGTTCCTCGGATCACGAATGCGGGTGTGTATGCACAGTTGTTTGAGACAGAGGGAGAGGACCTTGATTAGGGTTAATGACTATTGCCATTTTATTAACCCTAATGCTTATGTGTGTATTATAGTTAATTGATAATTAGTTTAATAATTGTGCATGGTTATGGTTGTTGACCATTTGACCTCCTTGACTTGTTGACCTAGGTTGACACTTTGACCATCATCATTTCTTTTAGAAGATGCTTTTTGATCCTTGCAAATTGAAATGATAATGGTCATGTCATGATTAGCCATGACAATTATCTAGCTAATTATTCAATTAAAATAATATACACATATTAGTGAGAATGGTTCACATTATTCTCATTCTATCATTTTATTTCTCTCTCTTGTTCTTCCTCTCCTTCAAGCTCTCTCCCTCTCATGTGTTGAGAAACACTTGAGCTTGAGAAAAACCCTCTCTTGATCATCTCTACTCTCATCTAGGGTTCAAGGACTAGCACTTCTTGCACCCTGGTTACTTCTAGCTTGGAGTTGAAGCCAAAGGTTGAGGCTTTCGGGTGGATCTTTCTTCGACGTGAGAAGACGACCAAGGTGACCTCCTTCCACCACTCCAAGGAGCAAGGAAAGAAGGACTTAAAGCCCAAGGTATAACCTTTCTAGCACTTAGCTAGTTTTTAGTTAGCTTTAGCTTGTTTTTGTTTAGCAAAGATCCTTCATAGTCTAGTCCATGTTGCCTAAGCTCGTAAAAATCCGATTTTTATTCCGTTTTCCGCCTCCCCGCAAATACCGGGGTGGGCAACATGGACTTACAGGAACAATTTAGCCATTAGTGTTGTAATTCCAACGTTTGGCATCAAAAAAAATGCATTAAATTAAAATTAATTAATTACACCACACAGCAGTGCAGTGAGTAGGAGACCAAACAGGGACCCACAAAATCTGGATGACAATATGTCAGTTAATAAGACAACCTCATCATTGGATGAGATTGTCAGTTGGTCCCCAGGAAAACATTCCCACTAATAATAATAATAATAAATCCCCAAAGACAAGGAGAAAATCTCCTCTTTCAGAGCAAAGCTCTGCCACAGAGTGACACTTGTCAAACTCTGGTCTCAGGGAAATAAGATTCCTTAAAAGAGCCTAGCTCTGTGGTGATGATGAGGAAATTTATTTAAAACTCCTAAAGAGATTAGAACATTTTGAAGACTCTTAGAAGTTCTTCATTTTTAGATCAAAAAGATCTATTTTTGGATCCATGAGCAAAGCTCTGCTCATGGGTTAAAACCCATGAACAAGATCTCTGTAGATCTATGGATTCATGAGAGCAAAGCTCTGTTGGTGAAACCCTAAAGGGAATTTCTTTAGATCAAAAGATCTATGAGAGCAAAACTCTTTTGGTTAAGATTAATGTAAATTAATTTGATTTAAATTAATTTTATCTAAAAGTTTTCTAACTTTAGAAACGAGCAAAGCTCTGAAGTCCTTAAGCAAGAGCAAGCTCTGAAAATAAAAGTTTTTGAAGATGGTAATCATTTACTGAGGGCCAGAGGTCCTATTTATAAGACACTTGCGCCCCTTGAGTTCACCCCTTGATCCAACGATCAGGAGTTTGCCACCGCTGCACTCACGTGTGCGCCACGTGAGCGCAACGGTGGGGGGGGCATTTGTTTCGCCCAATCAGAGCAAAACTCTGTTGAAATTCAAAATTCAAAATTCTGAAGCAACGCTTCAAGTCTCGTGCACAACGCGCCACATGTCAGGCGCTGATACGTCAGTGCAGCGCCCAAGAAGGCGCACCCAATCAGAGCAAAGCTCTATTAAAGGAAGCAACGCTTCAGTTGCACTGCGTTGTGCGCTGCGCGACACGTGTCAGCGCAGATGCGCTAGCGCAAGTTGCGCTGCGCGACACGTGTCAGCACAGATGCGCTAGCGCAGTTGCCCTGCACTGTGCGCTGCGCGTCACGTGTCACGCGCTGGGGCATCTGCGCCAAACAGAATTAAAATTTTAAGAAATCTTTTCTGTTCTTGTTAAAACAAGAAGATTTTCTTCTGCAAAGCAGAAGCCCTTGGATCAAAGATCCAACGGTGGGGAAAATTCCCCAAATCACTCAGAGAAAGATCTCTTTAACAAATTTAACTAATTTATGGGCACTATAAAAAGTACCCTAGGCCTCAATTAAAAGGAGATCAACATCTTTCTAAAAAAAAGGGGAGAGAAGAGAACTCTGAGAAACTCCTCAAGAATAAAAAAAGGTAAAAACCTTTAGAAAAAAGAGAAAGTTCTCTTATGAACAGATCATAGATCTAAAAACAAGATCAATGATCTTTAATAAAAATAAAATAAAAATAGTGCTTTGCACTTTTCATGAACCTTTGGTTCTCTGAGATAAGAAAAACAAGAAAAAACTTATTTTTCTTTGATTTAAATTAAATCAAGAAATCAAATAGTGCTTTGCACTTCTGTTCTTGAATCTAAAAGATTCTTGGTGCTTTGCACTTGCAAACTGCGCTGTTGCGCTCTTGCGAGAGCGCCACGTGTCAGCATCTAAACCACTTGCGCTATGCGCTCTTGAAATAAGAGCTTTGCTTTCTGGAGTTGGCGCAACTCACCAGAGCGCGCCACGTGTCAGCAGCGCAACAGCGCAGCGCACTAGCGCAGCGCACTGCACTGTTGCGCTTGCGCTCACCAGAGCGCGCCACGTGTCAGCAGCGCAACAGCGCAGCGCACTGCACTGTTGCGCTTGCGCTCACCAGAGCGCGCCACGTGTCAGCAGCGCAACAGCGCAGCGCACTGCACTGTTGCGCTTGCGCTCTCCAGAGCATGACACGTGTCTTCACCACAAGCGCTTGCGCTCAGTGAGTAGCGCAAAGCGCCTAACAAATGCAATGCAGGGCCAAGCCCAATTAAAAGACCAAACAGGCCTAATTAAATTGATGCTCTGCATCATTTATAAATGGGCAAAGCCCAAACAAAAATAATAAAATGCTATGCAGATGCCTGGCAGAGCCCAAAATAAATTGATGCTCTGCATCTTTTATGGGCAGAGCCCAAACAAGAAAGTAGAAGTAATGCAATGCATTATTTAAGTGTGGGCAAAACCCTAGCACAGGTCTAATGGACTAAAAATAAATAAAATGTTGAACATTTTCAACTGGACTTAGCCCAATTCTGGCCGTAAGTCCTTAAATTAAAGTGAACTGAGCACAAATGCTCTCTCTCAAATCAATTTATATCCGGGTCGAGGGTACATCTCCGAACTCCTTTGACATCCATCGTTGTAATTCCTCAACGACGTCAAAGAGGTGATGGGTCCCAACGACCACACATCAATACGGACTGCGGGGTCCTTAAACTCGTGGACCGAAACGTCCCTAAACTAATGTTGGACCGAAACGTCCCTAAACTAATATCGGACCGAAACGTCCTTAAACTAATGGTGGACCACCACGTCTCTAAATTGGAACATGGACCACTACGTCTCTAAACTGGAATAATAGAGCTCCTAAATGCTCTTTTGCCGGATCTAAACGGTCCCATTTAAGTTGATCTTAGCCCCGAATACGGCTAACGTATCCTTAAACATTTAAATGGACTATAAAACTCCAAATCGACTTGGGTTCAAGGGTACATCTCTGAACTCCTCTGACATCTGTCGTTGTAATCCTTCAACGACGTTAGAGAGGTGACGAGTCCCGATGGCCAGATATTAAATGGATTATTACGTTAAGTTGATCTTAGTCTCAAACAGGACTATTGTATCCTTAACGAACGTTTAAGTTGATCTTAGCCGCAACGCAACTAATGCATCCTTAAACTAAAAACACCAAACCCAAATCTAAGTAAATACGGATTTGGATTAGTCCACGTCCTACGGGCGACGGCATTATTCAGTCTCCGTATACAATCCACGGGCAACCACAAACAAAACAAATACACACGACAGGAAGTGAAATTCCGGAGAAGGAGAAAGTTGTTACCGCGATGCGGTAGCGTAATTAACTGCAGGGGCTTGCGCCTGCAGGGAAGAGCGTCCCCACAATCAAAAACCCCTCAAGCGAGGGGGAATCTGACAAAGTCTGCTACATCGGCCGCATCCGTCTAAACCTCCGATACATGGTGCCATAAATCAACTTGGCATCTTCGGAGAGGTGGACGGATAAAACCAAATAGCATCTGCCCCGAATCTCAGCGTCAGGACATCGCGGTCCTGTGCGCCGTCCTTCGGAGGGGAACAGGCATGTTGATAATGGCTTTAATCTTGTTTGGATCGATTTCTATGTCATGTTCGCAAACCACGAATCCTAGAAACTTCCCAGAAGACACCAAAAGCGCATTTTGCAGGGTTCATCTCCAATTAGTGTTTTATCAAGTATTCAAAAACCATAGACAAATCATGTAAATGTTGTCGTCAATCTTTAGTCTTTACTACCAAATCGTCGACATAGCATTTTATTTTATCGTGTAGAAACTTATCGAAAATCCTTGTCATCGCCCGCTGATATATATGCCAGCGTTCTTCAACCCAAAAGGCATTACTTTGTAACAATAGATACGTTTTGGTGTTCGAAAAGCAGTTAACTCTTCGTCTTCTGGAGCCATGAGTATCTAATTATAAGAAGAGTAACCATCTATGAAAGAGATGGTTTAATATCCTACTGTAGAATCGATAATCAAATCTGAGATAGGGAGAGGAAAGTTGCCCTTTGGACAGATCTTGTTTAGATCACGAAAGTCAATACAAATACGGATCTGCCCATTTTTCTTTTTTACAAGAACTATGTTAGCCAACCAGGTTAGATATTGGACTTCTCGAATGAAATCTGATGCAAGAAACTTATCTACTTCGGCGATGATTTGAGGTAAAAGTTCTGAACGAAAATGGCGTTGGGACTGTTTTATTGCTGAAATGTCTTTGAAGACCGCTATATGGTGCACTGCAATGTTTGGATCGAGACCGGGCATTTCTTTGTATTTCCAAGCAAAGATATGTTTTTTCCTTGCTAAAAATGACTTATATTCGTCTTTCTCTTCACTGCTCAAGAGGGTGCCGATGAACGTAGTATGAGGCTCTTCTAAGATACCGAGATTAATTTCTTCCAATTCATTGATTGTGGCTTGTCCTCCATTTTCTAAATTGAAAAGGAGCGGGTTGAAGATCAACCAACCCTTGCGACATTATAGGAGTCTCTTGATTGTCATGATAAGATGCTGTTGAAAGCAACAATAACTTTTTCGAAGAAGATGTCGCTAACGGTGATGTGGATGAAGAGTCCTTTGCCGAGCTGGCTTAAAAGGAAACTGATATCATGTGAACAGCTTGTTTTCTTTCTTCAACTTCTTGAGGAATGTTCAATCAATATTTCCTTCTTTGATCATGTTCTGGACTAATCCTTTGAAGATAAAACAACGTTGTAGATCATGCCCTGGCATGTGATGATACTTCCAATATTGATCGTTGTTATGGTGGGGCATTTTCTCATCTAACAGGCGTGGTGGAAGCAATTGAACCAACTCCATTTTAAGTAAACCTTTGAGAATGTATTCTAAGTCTTCCTTTGCTTGTTTTTAAAGGGGGGATGATGACTTGAACATGTTACTATCTCCCTTAGAATCTGTTGGAGAACACGGAACTACAGTTGGCGCCCTCTTTTTAAGGATAATGGGCAGTGGTACAATCTTCACAGCCACTGTCTTGGTCTTTGGAGGGAACAACGAAGGAGAAGCCTTCTTTATGGAGTGAAGAGGAGGAAAATCCTTATCGGAGAATGGACGGAGCCCCACATTGCGGAAGCAACATTCTTATGGATCGTAGGGCGTGGGGGAGTACAAATATTCCATCACCCTCTTCCCTTTATCGCGGAAGACTTGATTGGATGCCAAGGGCTCTTTGCGAGCAAAGTTCCTATGACGAAATGTTTTGCTCTGGACGTTCTTTTAAGTGGAAGAAGCGGCTTTGGCCTTCTTCCTAGTGGACTTTCAGATGACTGGGATGAATTCGTTGTCATCATTATGTGTAACATCCGGGTTGGGTGCTTGTGCGGGAATGACCGAGGTATGGATTGGGGTAGGATGTTGGAGATAGTGCCCTCAGAGTCAATTATTGGATCGCAGGTACGTAATTGTAATGATTGCGGAGGACCTATACCGGTAGGACAGTCTTACTCGAGATGATAGTATGCTATCTGGTTTGCCTTTATCAGTCGTGTACAGGTTCAGGTGACTGATCACTGTTACACTTTGATAGAGCCCTTAGGATCTTGCTTTACTACCAACAGTATGATGGCGATCATATACGTGAGAGTTGGGTGGTTTATACGCATATCCTTAATTGTGGTCCCTAGTCGTGGGAGTTTCGAGACAGGGCATCGATACTCCGGAGTAGACTAGTGTATACAGTCGAGACCCCGACAAGGGGCGGTGGTCGGTCTCACAAGCCACTGGTATCAGTTGGATCACCTAAGATGTATACAGGTGCTCATTTGGTTATGAGTACACTGAACAGGACTCGCCGGGAACCTGTTAGTTGGTATTATACATATCGTCAGATAGCAGTTCCCTGGTGACATGCGTACAGGTTAGTTCATCGACCTGAGGTCGTCATTTGTCTCGTGTGAGTTCCTACTGTGCTTTGATTTCTACCCTACCACGGCTCAAAGGAGTCGTGCAAACAGGTAGTTTTTGGGTACAGTCCCGAGCCACATGGAGGCACGTGAGCAGATCGGCAGGGGATTCGTCTCTCCCGGTATTGGGGGTGAGATCGTGCTATGTCTAGGAGAGCCATTACACAAAGCCCACGGCCGTGGCAGGAGATTTACTGGTAGGTACTCCAGTAGTATCTCAGGGTGTTATTGGGCTACACTCCGACACGACTTATATTGCTATTGGGAGTCTGGCGTTTCCAGCCCTCTAGGCAGATATGCGATACTCATAGACGAACGGACCGGACTGTATATACATTGTCACTGTTAGGCTCAGTAGGGTTTCTGGATGAGTTCGCTCATCGGCCTCCCTTGAGGTCAGTCCATGGGCAGCCGTTACGCACAGCTAGTGCCGCTGACGACTTGTGGTTAAACCCACTGCCAGGGTACTGATGAGTCATTAGAGTCCCCCACAGATAGTTTCCTAAGTTCGGGCGAAACGTTATAGAGGCCGTATGGTTTTATGACAGGGTTCGGAAAATGCACGTGCGTTTACGCACGTGTCATATTTCGGGCAGTTGATACTGGTCGGCTTTGGTTTAAGCCGGATCCGAGTATTATATTGAGTAGATATAATATCTTTGTCTCAGTTGCATTTGTATTCGGTCGTAATACAAATGCGGGTATGTTTATACTGTTACGGGGTTATCCTGAAATTCGTTTCGGGATCGCTTTTGGAAGTTGCCAGTTTCCAGTTTTCTATCGTCCATCTTTTAACATTCGGTTAAAGACGGATTTATCTTTTTCTTGAGATGAGTGTGGAAGGTTCTAGAAGTTTCTAGAAGAGGTGACTAGGATGGTGACTAGGCTTCATGACTCATTTGTTTCATTCATTGTGTTCACACTAGGTTTTAATGACTCATGCTTTAGCATTAAGGTTTCTTGTTAACCTTAGGATATTTGTTCATGATATTTATCCTTATAGTCACCTTCTCTCCTCCTACACTCACCCCCCCACCTCTTTATATGTGGCCGGCCCCCTCCTCTCTCTCATTCACTTGATTGATTCATTTGGTTAAAAGATTATGATAGTTTTGGGGTGTATGGAAATTTCATAGCTCATTTCATTCCATCACCCGAATTAATTGGCAACTTCATTAACCGTTCGTCTATGGTTTTGGACGAAGCGAGACAAAGTGTTCTACTCATTCTCTACATCAATCTTGGTCGTCTCTTTTAGCAAACTTGACGACCGAGTTGCCTCGAGTCAGAGGCGGGAGCCCGTTTAAAGAATCGTTGACGTGGTGTCACATGGACGAGGAGATCAGAGATCGACGAGATCGGAGCTGCCGCAACGGAGCGTGGGATGATGGTTAAAGAACGAAGGACTCGGATCGTTCGGTATAACCTTTCTACACTCTTTACAGTTTGTTAGTTTAGCAATAATGGCAGATCCGGATTATAGTATACGATAGCGCCAGTTATAAGTTTTTGTTCCGCATTTGGCGTCTGTTAGACGGCCAGGGCGCTACCGTAGACTTACAGTGGTATCAAAGCCTCACCATTTTGCTTTACTAACTTGTGCTAACGCGTTTAAAATATCGATCGGACCGAATATCAAAAACTACAACTTTTCATTTCTGAGTTTCTGTCGATTTTAAAATGGTTCTAAAAATAATTTTACATATCACAGAAAATTCAGCAAGGTTTTCTAAGCACACCGTACAAATTTGGTCAAGTGACCTTACTAGACCACCGCTGAATCGCGGTCAAACCTAGGGTTTGACCGTGCATCCACGGCCATTCTGTGAGATCTGTGCTCCAAATTTGCACAGTGACTTCTTGAGTGGAAATTGTGGTTTTGGGGATATATGTTTTGGCCCAGTTTTTATTACTGTACAGCAGATATACGTGGGGCCCACTTCGTGATATTTACTCGATCGAAATTTAAACATGTTAGTTTACAGTACTTACATTATATCTCCGACCGTGAATGTCATTCGATCGGTAAACCGCGTCATATTGCTATAGTTCTTTTAGACGGGTTTGCGAACGTGACATTCGTGTTGATGTTCTGTGTTGTGCTGTGATGTTGCAGATTTGTCGTGGTGGATAGCAGTGTGCAATGATAGTGCAGTTTGGATTTATTTGTACATTTGATATTGCGGGGCAAGTGTCCAACATGTGGACTGCCGTCAGTGCCTGTTGTATAATATTCTTTTGGGGCACGACCGGGTTGAGGTCGATGTACCCGTTGTACATATTTTTCATTTTTGTACTAGGTTTTACCCCGCGACGGGGTGCACGGATAGCCGGGTTCTGGAGGGCAACGGGTCCACATCTCATGGCTTTGAGAGGCAGAGGGGCTTTACTCTGGAATTGGCAGACTATTCGCCGCACTTGTAGGGGGTACAGGTTGACCCAAGGAGGGGTGCTCAAGTTACCGGATTCCGTGAAGTGCAGGGTGGTCCATTCACTATGCTGTAGGGGGCTGCCTCGCTTCAGGTTTTGGCGGGTAACTTGCCGCACCCGTAGGGGTCTAGGTTTCATTGCACAGGCTATCCACACGACCAGGGGAACGTCGGGTTTCAGCAGCGGCTCTGTGAAACCCGGGGATCCCAGATTATCTGTATTGTTTTGTGATGCTTATTACTTTTCTGTAATGTTGCATATTATCACACCTGGAGCGATTATTGTATATTGGTATATATACTATTAGATGTTGTATATGTTTTACACCCGCGCTAGTCCAGTCCCCGCTCTGTCGTTAGTTAAGTAACCTAACGGGTGATGACGGGACCCAGTGACGAATGCGGATGGCATATACGTACATTTTATTTTCGTTCTTTTCTGGTGTGATTGATTGATGGGACTGCGTTGATTTTGATCAATGCAAAGGAAAACAAACCTGTTTGGATGTTGCTGGAACAGTTTTAAAAGGTGTTATTACAAATACGTTTCCTTTTGTTATGCATAGTGGTATTCGGTTGGAATATCCGGCATCTCATTCGACGAGGCATGGGCCGATATCCCTTCACCGGGAATGATCCCTTGGGCAGAAGTTTGCGTCAGGATAATAACTTCACTATAGTCGATTACAAGTTGCTTTGCATAGCGGTATTCGGTGTGAATATCCTGCACCTCATTCCACGAGGAAAGAGCCGAGATCCCTTTACCGGGAGTGACCTCTTTAGCAAAAGGTTTTCGCCGCTATATTTTTATAAAAAGCTATCAGGTTCCTTCAGCGATATCAAGTTCACTACGTTAAAGGTTTTTCGCCAAAAACCAGCCGTAGCCCTCCGTCATTTCTTTTGGGTATTCAGTAGTATTCAAGCTATGCATTTTAGCCAAAGTTAAGGCATAGTGTTTGGTAGCTGCTAGGTATTCATTTGTTGCATAGATAGATGAGTTGGTTTGGGACAGTCGTTCTGCCGATTGGCCAAAGTCAGGGGCATGTGCGGGTGGGTTCAAATTGACAAGATAGTGACGGGTAGAACTTGGCATGTGACTTATGACATTTTGACCAAAGCCAAGATCATAAGAGCATGGGGCAAAAATCATATCGGGAGTTTCTAAAGAAACTGAAACTTGCCAAGTATGCGCATACCTTCTGGAGTGTGATAATGTGAGTGGATTCCGTCACGTTATCATGCGATGAGAGTTGGATCCCGATTCCCACTGATGAGTTGGTTTACTCTTCGGGTGATCCCGATTGATTCTTCTTTTAGATTTGGAGGAGAATTTGGCAGTACAGTGGGAAGTTTCCTGATTAGATAAAATGATAACCATTCTGATCTAGGTTAGAGTGCACGCAGAGTGTTTCTTTTCTCTCTCTCTTTGGCAGCGACCTTTGACCGACCCTAGACTATGACTCAGTGACCAAGTTGACCGAACCTTCTTAAAATACTGACTTTTGGATTGTCTGAGTTGCATAAGTCATTGCCACTCCTTCTTTTACCCTTTGCATTTCTCAGAACACCCCGTATTACTACGGACATCCACTTCCATTGGATAGATCCATCGTATGGTTATATACGAACTCGGAGGGACTTCTTCGAGGATGGATTAAGGTTCAGGAGAAATAGGATTGGTTTATTCAGTTGTCTTTTATTATCACCTTCTCTCAGGTTGCGAGGGCTCCTTGGTTTAGGAGAGTACACCTATTACGCTTATTGGATAGTCTTCTTCCAAATCATAGGCAGGTGCCAAAAGGTAAGGAATGAAGAAAACCAATTAGCCTAAGTAGGGTGTACAGAAGGAAATAACTAAAGACAAAATAAAGGGATTAGAAAGAGGGCAAAGTAAATTGCGACTGATATCATTCACGACCAAACCGCGTACTTCATCGCTATTCCTATTTCACCTTTGCTTTTTCCCCAGTTCGGGAGAAATAGAATAAGGTATTATTCAGTTGTCTTTTATCATCACCTTCTCTCAAGTTGCGAGTACTCGTAGGATTAGGAGGGTACACCTATTATGCTTACTAGATAGTCTTCTTCCAAACCATAGGCTGGTGCCGAACGGTAGGGAAGGAAGAAAACCATTTAGCCTAACGATGGTGTACAGAAGGTAACGACTAAAGACAAATAAAGGGATTTGGAGAGATGGCAAAGAAATATACGGTTATAGTCATGAATTGGATTATGGAAGAGGCATTACTAGGAATACCAGGATACCCCTACGAAACATTTTCATGTTTCAGTGCATTGTTAAAGGAAAACTGTTTTCCCGATTAGATACTTACTCCAAGGGTATGTATTTACCAGGTTTCATTCTCATATCTGTATGGTTTTACAGATGATGAGTGGGAGTAAGTTATTGGGAATAAGGTGATCATCCTCATTATATCGGAATTCGTTGTAATTGGTGATATTTGAGGAAATCGCCAGGGTACAGTTTTCAACCTACGACGCACAGGTTTTGAGTTATTCAACTCAGCGGACTTATACAGAGTATTGTATGTTGTCCAGTGTCCATCAGGACAAAGGGGTAGGTCCCCGTACTATGTTCTGTTTACTTATAACTTCTCTAGTTTTTAAACAAGTGTTTCGTAGAAATACAAGGTCTAAGTTTTGAGAAGTTGTGGGTATAAGAATAAAGTAGAGAACCAGGTTCACAAGTATCGGGATTCTTCAAAGAGATCGAAGATGTAGATTCTTGTGATTGGTATTCAGATGATAGTAATAGTTTTGAGAAACTTGTTTCTCTTTCAGGTTACTCATAATTGGATGGATTCCTAAGTTGAGTAATGCTGATTAGCCTCTTTCCATTAAGTTTATATGCACTGGAGACAGCTGCATGATTGAATATGGTTCCAATTAAATAAGTGCCAAAGTTTCTATATTGGATATAGAATGGTTCATATCTTAACGATGTTAAGGTACGGGGAGTTGTCCGGCTTATGCTTAAAACCAGACTCTGGATAACTCAGGGCACGTTTCTGTAATGGCAGTTTGTGGGTTGACCCTGGCTTTGACGAGGGTTGGTTTTCTACCACCTGGAAGATCAATAGTGATATTGTTCTTGACTCGCCACAGTTTTAGTAAAATGGATTTTTTTAGAAAACAATAATGGGAGTATGGTAGAACTGGAAGTGATTCCAGAACCGCGAACGATTACGGAAAATTTAATAGGACCTATATATTCAATCAGGTTTGACATTCCATTAGCCACTCCACAGATATGGTGGGTAACCTCATACACCCGAGAGGTACTCCGGTAGCCTCAAGGACGGTGACAGGGAGGTTCTTATCTACCAAGACTTGACACTACTGTTGTTCCAGGCTATGAGACCCGGCAGGAGGTTAAGTATAGCGTCGTTCTAAACTAGCTTTAGAAGTGCACGTATATATTATTCTGCCAGAGGGTTGTTGTGGTCAGTGGGAGCAGCGGAAGTATAGTGGGCAAGTGGCTTATGTCTATTTATATACTAGAGCAAATATAGCGGAGATAGATCATCTATTTTTAATGTGACAGTTATGGGTTTGACTTCATCAGAATAGGGGATGGATCAGTTAAGAAGGTAGTAGGGTGTGATGTCATGATATTTAGATGACATACACAGAGTAGGAAGTAAAATTCCTATACTACGATCGGTTGTACTGTGGTCGTCACACAGTTGTTTCTCCAGACAGGATATGGATATAATATCTGACATTCTGGTTTCTAGATCTATGGTTTTTTGATCTAGATTTGGGTAGTTTCCCAATGTGGGTACTTTGACAATATTCTAATGGTATTTAGAATAAATGACTCCTGGCATGGTGGTGTACCTGCAGGTGATGGAGTCACCCTCTCTAAAGGTGTCTTACAGACTAAAGTGGAGAGGGATGGGCATGATTGGCAGATCACTTGCTTAGGCAGTTGAGTCAATCATGAGATGTCAAGTACCACACCAGATGTTGTTTTTGCACTAGATGCAATAAGTTTGTATTAATCCAATCCTAGAGAAACATAAGGAAGCAGTTTTAGAACATAAGTACATGTTCTACGGATTTGATGACGGCAGCCTCCTTCGGGAGACGATTATCATTCCAGACTTCAAAGGTGACATAGTTCACAGAGTGATTGTCAGAGTTATAGTTTTCCCTCTGACGAGGGACAGTATTATGGACAGGTGGTCCAAGAGAATACTGTGGGTGGCATGGTGCCGGATACTGATTAGGTTCAGTGATATATACAGTCTAAGAAGTTTGGATTTGGAGTTCATTTATGAACTAGGTCCCATCAGATATCCAGACATATTCTAAGACAGGTATTACTCAATTCGGGAGATGGCTTTCTCCGCGAACTTGAGATTAAGAGAGATATAAAAAGAAACATCTAGGTGGATCCACTCACTGAGGCTATTTCTCGAACACAATAGTTTTATAAACGGGTTTTGTGAAACTGATTAGTAGAGGAGTTGGATGTTCGGTTTCACACGGGCTATGAGTAGTCGACATCGCAATAATTAGCCTTAAGTGCAAGTGGGAGATTGTTGGAGATAGTGCCCTCATAGTCAATTATTGGATCGCGGGTACGTGATTGCAATGATTACGGAGGACCTATACCGGTAGGACAGTCTTACTCGAGATGATAGTATGCTATCTGGTTTGCCTTTATCAGTCGTGTACAGGTTCAGGTGACTGATCACTGTTACACTTTGATAGAGCCCTTAGGATCTTGCTTTACTACCAACAGTATGATGGCGATCATATACGTGAGAGTTGGGTGGTTTATACGCATATCCTTAATTGTGTTCCCTAGTCGTGGGAGTTTCGAGACAGGTTATCGATACTCCGGAGTAGACTAGTGTATACAGTCGAGACCCCGACAAGGGGCGATGGCCGGTCTCACAAGCCACTGGTGTCAGTTGGATCACCTAAGATTTATACAGGTGCTCATTGGGTTATGAGTACACCGGACAGGACTCGCCGGGAACCTGCTGGTTTGTATTATACATATCGTCAGATAGCAGTTCCTTGGTGACATGTGTACAGGTTAATTCATCAACCTGAGGTCGTCATTTGTCTCGTGTGAGTTCCCACTGTGCTTTGATTTCTACCCTACCACGGCTCAAAGGATTCGTGCAAACAGGTAGTTTTTGGGTACAGTCCCGAACCACATGGAGGCACGTGAGCGGATCGGCAGGGGATTCGTCTCTCCCGGTATTGGGGGTGAGATCGTGCTGTGTCTAGGAGAGCCATTACACAAAGCCCACGGCCATGGCAGGAGATTTACTGGTAGGTACTCCAGTAGTATCTCAGGGTGTTATTAGGCTACACTCCGACACGACTTATACTGCTATTGGGGGTCTGACGTTTCTAGCCCTCTAGGCAGATATGCGATACTCATAGACGAACGGACCGGACTGTATATACATTGTCACTGTTAGGCTCGGTAGGGTTTCCGGATGAGTTCGCTCATCGGCCTCCCTTGAGGTCAGTCCATAGGCAGCTGTTACGCACAGCTAGTGCCGCTGACGACTTGTGGTTAAACCCACTGCCAGGGTACTGACGAGTCATTAGAGTCCCCCACAGACAGTTTCCCATGTTCGGGCGAAACGTTATAGAGGCCGTATGGTTTTATGGCAGGGTTCGGAAAATGCACGTGCGTTTACGCACGTGTCATATTTCGGGCAGTTGGTACTGGTCGGCTTTGGTTTAAGCCGGATCCGAGTATTATATTGAGTAGATATAATATCTTTATCTCAGTTGCATTTGTATTCGGTCGTAATACAAATGCGGGTATGTTTATACTGTTACGGGGTTATCCTGAAATTCATTTCAGGATCGCTTTTGGAAGTTGCCAGTTTCCAGTTTTCTATCGCCCGTCTTTTAACATTCGGTTAAAGACGGATTTATCTTTTTCTTGAGATGAGTGTGGAAGGTTCTAGAAGTTTCTAGAAGAGGTGACTAGGATGGTGACTAGGCTTCATGACTCATTTGTTTCATTCATTGTGTTCACACTAGGTTTTAATGACTCATGCTTTAGCATTAAGGTTTCTTGTTAACCTTAGGATATTTGTTCATGATATTTATCCTTGTAGTCACCTTCTCTCCTCCTACACTCACCCCCCCACCTCCTTATATGTGGCCAACCCCCTCCTCTCTCTCATTCACTTGATTGATTCATTTGGTTAAAAGATTCTGATAATTTTGGGGTGTATGGAAATTTCATAGCTCATTTCATTCCATCACCCGAATTAATTGGCAACTTCATTAACCGTTCGTTCATGACTTTGGACGAAGCGAGACAAAGTGTTCTACTCATTCTCTACATCAATCTTGGTCGTCTCTTTTAGCAAACTTGACGACCGAGTTGCCTTGAGTCAGAGGCGGGAGCCCGTTTAAAGAATCGTTGACGTGGTGTCACATGGACGAGGAGATCGGAGATCGACGAGATCGGAGCTGCCGCAACGGAGCGTGGGATGATGGTTAAAGAACGAAGGACTCGGATCGTTCGGTATAACCTTTCTACACTCTTTACAGTTTGTTAGTTTAGCAATAATGGCAGATCCGGGTTATAGTATACGATAACGCCAGTTAAAAGTTTTTGTTCCGCATTTGGCGTCTGTTAGACGGCCGGGGCGCTACTGTAGACTTACATAGGACTCGTGATCTCTTGTCTTTGAGTAGCCATGTCATCTAGTGGAACACGAATCGTAATGTAACCGATCTCTATAGTGATGAAAACTTTCGGAACATCTCTTCCGTTGCAGTTCGCAATATTTTCCATGATCACCTTTTATAAAAAGATGAGTAAAAATCAATAAATGATAAAAACGGTGAAAACAACACCTATTTATATTTTATAAAAATTATTTTCAAAGATGGGGGGAATGCGCTCCCATTGTGGTCGCCAAATTTTGTTTCGCGGCGGACCGGCGCTTTCGCTTTCGGTCGTCGCGTGATTGTGTTTTAATAATATGGTTTGAATGTGCTTGAGCCATTACATGAAATTGAGAGTAATATTCCCATATTCAGTAATGATCCAAACAACTTAAAACTTTTAGTCCTCTTTAGTTTGTTAAATGGACGCCATATGGAATGAATATGATTAATTCAATACTCGAATAAATACAGAACCATAAATAGTTCTCTTTATTCGGCATTGAACCAATCAACCCATATCCGTGATATAATTAAAGTAAAACTAAAGAAAAAAGGAACAACGGTAAAATGCAACAAAATGCCAATCTTTAACGGCGTTAGCCAATAAAGTAGGGCTAAGAAAAATAAATAGCCAATCTATATAATATAGAGTAGGGCTTTCATAAAAATACTTAGCCAATCTCTATAACAGAGTAGGACTTTTAATAAAATCACATAAAGCAGTATTTTTCATGTGTTGAAAGAAAGAAAATAAGAAGGTTAGATTGTGCATTTCCAAAACAACATGTGTAATGACCCTGAAATCATTGTACGATTGTAACTTATTCAATGTATATAAAGGTGTATTTTAGTTCTGACTATGAGTTATAAGTAATTTTTGTTAATTAAAAGCAAGAAACAACTTATAGCTCATTGATTAAGCATCTACATTGTTGTCCCATAATCCGTGTGTTTGAATCCTTACATCCAAATCATTTTATTCTATTTTCTTTTTGTTATTTTGGCGTTCTGAAACTTTCACGAGAGATTCTTGGAATTACGAAAAATCTCAGAAGGAAAAAGTTATGTAGTTGGACTCACCGAAACGGTCCGAGCCAAACACCCAAGACCCGACCCCAGACTCCCCAACTAGGCCGAGATTTGGCCGAGTTCGGAGGCCCCACCATGCCCATTTGGGTCCGTCTCATGCACGGGCGTCTCTTGCACTCCCACCTTTTCATTTTCCTTCCCTGAAACTTCTAATTTTATTCAGAAACTCTCAGAGCTTTCATTTCACCATTAAAATCAATTTGAATACCATTAATCCCTTTTTAATTCACCATAACTTTACCTTAATTCCCTATAAATACCTACTCTCCTATCTTCATCCCCATTTCTGAAATTTCCTCTCAAAAAGCTTCATATACCAAGTTCAAGTCCATCAAGTCCAAGCCGACATTTCCCTCAAGACCGTTCCTCTTGCCTCATCAAGCGTTGTAGTCACGGTTCTTCTAACCATCTTCGTCTCCTACACCTTTATTTCTAGCGCAAACCATAAGTCATCCATCGACTTCTTTCTCTTTTGCATCTCCTCTCATATCGACGCGAAAGAATACGATATTATGAACGATGTTTAATTTAAAAATATATTCATTATAATTCAACATGTTCATTATAAATTTTTATGTCATGATACCAAGAAAATACGAATTTACAACCCTGTGATTTTGCAATCCATGTCACACAGAATTTTATATGAAATTGTTATGTTAAATAATATGTAGAATACAAATAACGAATAAATACCATGGTTAATTAATTATTTATTCCTATGATTTGTTAATATAAATCATGCACGAGGTAATGACCTACCCCTCACGCACACTCGGAAATCATAGCATGATTATATTTTGGTCATATTTTTGCTAAAGAAATATTTTTTCATTAAAATACCCTCGCTTCTAAAAATACGTTTTTGAATCCCTATTTTAAAACCATTGTAATTAAGCCTCTACAACTCTCGCTAGGGGACCCGTTTGTGGATGGTGCGGTTTATTGCATATTCTTGGGATAGCAGAGCGAGATACAGAACTTCTCACATAGAATTCGGTCTCGAAAGGAATAAAATATGATTTCAAAGAAAATACGAATTTCTAAAAAACAAGTTAAATCGTTGGAAAATTATTTAAATCATAAATCTGTATTTTCAAGAAAAAAAAATTGTGAAAACTATATTTTTAAAAGATTAAAGTTTTTAAGAAAATACCCTCAAGTTACCGAAAAATAGATTTTTTCACAAAAATACCATAAACTTTCAAAAGTCAAGTTTTATCACTAAAATACCACTAAATATAAAATATATTTTTATACAAAAATCTTGACATTTTAATTAACATATTTTTATTAAAAACATATTCGAGACTTTAGGACGAATTAAAAACCTTCGATAATTTTTTAAATGACTTTTTACATAAATACCCTAGAAATCAAAAGACCGGTCTAGGTTACGTATTTAGGTTGTAAATTGGTTTGAGTGATATCTTCTCTTGTCGGTGCTTCAGGGTTACCGAAGATAATGATGCACCACTTGCTTCTCCCTAAACATAGATCGTAATATTGGGATGGAATTATCAATGACAATCGTCTTTGAAAAAGACATAAATATTGTCGTCCATATGCAGCGGTTGTCGATATTTCCCAAATTCTAGAATTCCACAAGTTAAATCTAATCATAAGATATGCCTAGAACCTCAATAAAAACTCGAACTTGAATTGAACTTGAACTCAAATCTAAACCCGAACCTAATCTTGAACTTGAACACTTGATCTTGAACTTGAACTTGAATATCCAAACTTGAACTTGAACACTTGAGTTGACCGAACCATGAATATGACTTGACATGAATACCTGAATACCACTTGAACCTGAACTTGTACTCTTTATGTTCATGAATTTAGCCAAGACATGTAAACTTGAGCTATACAATAAAATACACGGGGATAAAGGGTAGGTTGGTATGGAACGTATATTGCGGAACGAGAAGTCACTTTAAAATACACCTAACCTGAATACATGTGCCGTTGTTCCATAGGTTATGACGGATCTTTGTACGTCTTGTTACCTTGGTCCACGAAGTAAGCTGGACCCCTCTCGTATACACGCATACCTTTTTTTTATCAAATTACAAACAACCACGTTAGAATAGCTACCTTTATATATATGAATGACATGATTTAGATACTTTTACATACAACCTTACATGTTCACTATTACTTAGTTTCTATTCATTTGTACATACCTTTAGTCATCATTACTTTTCTTTTGGGGATTTACCGAGCGCTGGTTCGCTGACGACATTCCTCTCTATTTCTTTTCCTTGGAATATTCATCAGGAGGACCAGATTCTGAGGATATCGAGCCCAGCCAGGAGGACTTCGATCAGTTCACCGCCCAGCCCGATTACTAGTTCAATTTCTGCAGTTATTTCTGTAAGTCATTGTTTAGGCATCTTTTCAGTATTTATATCTTTATTTCAGACATTTGTACTTGAATTTGAATGTAAATAAAGTTACTGTTTATTTTTTTATTACTCTTGTTATTCTTATATATTGTTATATTGATTACATACACTTAACGTATTTATTACGGAAAATGACCTTCTCATAGTAAATACATTGCAGATCTCGTCACGTGTCGTTATCGTCTTCTGGAAAGCGGGGCATGACAACATGTAAATGATATTTTTTACAAATTTGTCTTGTTAATTATATCTTTTAAATAATACCCTCGATTAAGAAAAGAAAATGATAAAATATAAACAAAGCGATCCTTAAAGAATTTTCATCCTTGATGAAGAGATAGGTTTATTTACTAATGGCGTTTCATTTGATCACATATAAAACATCAAACTACATAATTGCAAGAAACGAAAAAAAAGGATAAAAGTATAGGATTGTCGTGAATTATCCCGACTTCCTTACCCTTCTAAAAAATTGAAGAAATCAGGACAAGAATAGAAATGAAACATTTCTTTTTATTTCTTCAAAATGAGAATAAGTACAAGGGTTTTGAGTAGAGTGTATGGAATGGAATGTGTTGTGAAAAAATAAGATATCTACCCTCCTTTTATAGGCCAAGGGGATGGCACAATGGTAATTAAAAGAAGAGTGAAAAACCATCTTTGAATTTAAAATAAATAACTATTCCCTTCAAGACAATGGGAGGGGGTAATTTGTAAAAAAAATTGTTACATAACAAGTGTAGACTTGTCATGTTTATTACTATATTATTTTTTTAAAGTGCCAAACCGGCTCCAAAGTGGGCCGGTGCACCCTAATCGGCCCCATTAGGGGCCGGTTCACCACCAAGCTGGCCCTATGGGGGGCCGGTTCGCCATCGTGGCTAGACCCTATGGGGGTCTGGGTTTCACTTGATCAGACTTTATGGGGTCCGGGCTTCTTGGTCGGATTTTAAAGGGTCCGGGTTTCATTTGATCGGACTTTAAGGGGTTCGAGCTTCTTGGTTGACCGGATTTTATAGGGTCTGGGTCTTGGTTGATAGGCCGTTGAGAAGGCCGGGACTTGGTTGACCAGACTTTAAGGGGTCCGGGTCATGATCGACCGGCCATTGTGAAGGCCGGGTATTGGTTGACCGGATTTTAAAGGGTTCGGATCTTGATCCAACGGCCGTTGAGAAGGCCGGGTCTTGGTTGACCGGACTTTAAGGGGTCCGGGTCTTGATTGACCGACAGCTGAAAGGGACGGGGATAGATTGACCGACAGCTGAAAGGGTCGGGGATAAGTTGACCGATCGTTGAAAGGGTCGTGGATAAGTTGACCGACCCGTTAAGGGGCCGGGAATGAGTTGACCGGCCGTTGAAAGGGCCGGGAAAGAGTTTGACCAACCGTTGAAGTGACCAGAAATAAGTTGACCGACCCGTTAAGGGGCCAAGTTTGCATTAGGCCGATCCTTGGTGAGAATGGCTTGAAGGCATATACAGAAGCAGCGATCGATAATGTCAATCCCAATCATCTTCTAAAACTCAAACGTTTGATACTTAAGTGTAAATTGATGAAAAGAACCCAGCGATGCGAAAGTAGTAGTTGGACGATTTTAACTCTGAACCTTTTATGATGTCTACAATACCCTAAACTCATCGGTCAAGAAATGCTCAACCAAGGCACGCCAGTATGCGTCGAACCAATGTGGATCCGGCTTCATCACATACATCTCCTCCAGTGAAGAAGCATATTCATGTTTTTTGAAGACCTTGTGCTTATGGCCTCTCCAGTTCTTCGCCATATGCTTAAGCAGCTTGTCATAAACTTATCGTTCATCGACAACCGCCTCAGGCCCTCTACGTCATACCACCGGAAGTCGAACCGACTCTGTAAAACGAGATAATTCATCATCGTATGGGTAAACGTATTTAAGCAAATCAAAATACAGTTCAGTATTGAATAGTATAAACAAATCTCACCATAACATCCCATACAACAATGTTCTTCTTCTGAACCAATTCCGGGCTTTCCCAATCTAGGGCCACCCATTCGCCATTGTCGTCCTCGATCACATGAGGCATGCGTTCCTCACTATTCACTATAAACGACATCATCTTCTTCTCTTCTTTGCAGCTTTGGATAGAAATAACCTCTGTAGTCCTTTTTTAATAGAAAAAGAGCGCAACACCTTCACCAGAATTTTAGAAATTGACTTCTCGTCCCTCGGGGGACTTTTATGTAAGATCCACCTCGATTCCCCATAAGTTCTACACTTTTTTAAGTTCTTGTCATCATCTGTTCTGAATAACATGCAGTCATTTGGATATGCATCAATTTTTTGTTAACTGAAACCGATGTCAACAACCATCTTCTTCATCTCTTGAAAATTAGCAGGGAGATCGGAATTCGGGTACGCCTCCTTCTCTATCTTTAGAAGATCATTGACTGGCTTGTTGCTCCATAAAATTTTGCATTTAAGATGAAAAATGCGAACCATCCAACCCAACTTCGTCATTGTCGCACCCTCATAAAGAAGTTTCTTAGCATACTCCATATACTTAAAAACATCGCAGATTCGGCATCTGAAACCGCATCATCCGAACGGGTATCATCATGGATGCCATCATACAACTGGTCCATCATATCATTTAAATCAGTGGTTGTTGGGGTTCTCATAGGAGGTGGCAACCGACGATATGCAGGGATTCTATAGTTTACGGCCTCTCCATACAAGTGCCAGATAGTGTAACCTTGATTGAATCCATTAGAAAGTATATGCATATGAACCGCTTCTTGACTATCCTTTTTGTCGTTACAGCATCTCCTACAAGGACACGTAATACGATTACCACCCACTCTCGATGAGAATTGCATAAACTCTTCAACACCATTACAAAATTCAGGGCCAAATTTGTTCTTATTTATCCAAGTCTTATCTATTCTTGTCCGATACGTATAAGCTAAGATAGTTCATAATTATTTATTATATCATAATAAACATTTTCAAATAGTTTATCGATTAACAAAGTTATATTTGAAGATAAGCAAGTTCTGTCACGAGATGTTGGGAAAGGATCAGTAAAGCGCAAAAGAGGAAAGAAGGTGACAACGAGGGTGACAGCAGTGTCTCGGAGAGAATCAGAGAGGAACTTGGCTATAAAATTGGCCCCCAAATACGAAGATTATCATGGACCGAGAGCAAATGCTCATAGTTCAGGAGTTGGATTCTTCTTCCAAGAAAGATGATGATGATGTTAACGGTTCTATATTAGATGTCGAGGGTAACGGCTGTCGGGGGTAAGGCTTTTATCCCATTAAGAATGTATAACGCGTACACCCTCTGCACTTGTTTTTTCATTCGCTTCGAGAAAATTTAGGCAGCACCTACCTACTATTCTCCGAGAACACTGTAATAGAAGAGACAAACATCTCAATATTTTCAGTATTGAAATGATCATCTCAGCAATATTTGTACACGGAGAACCAAAGAAAAGGTACTGACGAAACTCATCTTGAAATGAATGAAAGCATAATTATGCAGAGAAGTGTATACGTTATACATTCTTAACTTGTTCAAAACGGGACAAATCTATCGGTTATGGTGCGACTAGTTTTCTCGTCGCATAAACTACGAGATGGTTGTCAACGAAGAACGATTAACGTTCGAGATTGACAACCCACGCGTAGTTTTATGTCACAAAAATAACTGTATCATATAACTGATAGATGGGTTCTAAAACGCGATATTTTATCAATGCGAGATACTCGATGACGATATGTATTGGTTTACTTTTTATCATCATCGAATATCATGCACTTAATTAGATTAGTTTTGATGGTTATCGTTTCAATATCGTCAGTTATTAAAGTATTTAGTTTAAGGTTTTGGAATTTTCAGTTTGGATGGTAAATTAGTCAAACAATTTATATTAATATCGAAGTATATGAATTCATTGAAATAAACATGCATTCATACAATGAATATTACATAAAGATAAGTCTCACGAAGTATCTTGATTGATAAAGAAGTATCCAGATTAGGATTAAATGGTGAATAGATTAATTGATTATTACTATGTAGATTAGGACAACGTGGTTTTCGGTTTAATTAATATTTAATTGATGAATTAATCTAAGTATGGTGACTTAGTCTAAATTTAGTAGTTAAGAATTAAAACGGGTAGAATGGTGTATCGGAGACCGACGTATATAGAATGCGAAGAAAGAGCGAGCAGTCACACCGATGTCAACTCTGCAATCATACAAATTTTCTAAAACTAAGGACATACTTTTTTTAAAGAAAAATAATTATCCTAACCCTAACGTACATCATTCATGTTGAGCCAAACCCTTACCCAAACGATCACACAAATCTTCCAATATAACAAAATTAATTAAAATTAACAATAAATAAACTTTGAAAATTGAAAGTTTAGAAAATTTATTCACCTAAATCGTCACCAATTTCGCATCAAAATAGATTGGTAGAGAAGAGGCTCGGTGGAGGAGGGGTGCTTGGTGAAGAAGAGAGGTTTGGGTTGACGAGAAGGTGGAGGCGAGGAGGTGGAGGCAGGGGCTTGGTGGAGACGGGGGCTGACAACGGGGGCTTGGTGGAGGTGGAGACGGGGGCTTGGTGGAGGAGGATGGGTCCGGGGTGGGGCTCAAAGGCGGGGGCTCGGTGGAGGAGGATGGGTCGGGAGGGGAGTCGGTGGAGGAGGATGGGTCCGGGGTGGGGCTCAAAGGCGGGGGCTCGGTGGAGGAGGCGGGGCTCAGTGGAATTGGGGAATTGGGCAGAAATAAGGGGGAAAGTTTGGGGGATGGGCTGATAACGGGGCTTGGGTTGTTGGCTTTGTTAGCACCTAATTCGATGCGAGACTCGCGTCGAAATAGGTGTTGACCAAAGTCAACAAATTTTCATAAATAAACACTCTATTTCGACGGAGGCTCATGTCGAAATAGGTCTTCCGTCGAAATAGGTCCCCGTTTCTTGTAGTGTCTTGGTCAATTAAGTCTTCACGACTTAAAAACAAAAATAGAATAAAAACCACCTTTCATATAAATTCGGTATTCTTTTTAAATGATCAAGATTAAGAATGTCATGAAAGTACGCTAATAACCCCTAGAGAGGTGATGAATAGGGTTTTCTAAAAATTAATCTCTAACTTTAAAACTTGTAACAGTATACATGAGCAATTTAAACACAATTAAAATAATATCAACCAAAACAATAAAATAAAGAGATAAAGAAGAGCAAATTTGATACAGTCGATTTTAGAGTGGTTCGGCGTCCTCCACCTAGTCCACTACCTAAGGCCCCACGCTTAGGACTTTTCCCTTTCACGGTAACACTTCTTCAACCGGACGGAAAAACCCTTACAAATATCTCGTTTCCCGAGTAGTAGAACACTCTTACACCTTCTTTTCATGGGTAGTGGACCATCCTTACAATATTTCGATTTTTCTCTCTAAACAGATGAGAGAACGTTACAGCTCGAACAAGCTAGAGTTTTTTTATATAGGGACAAGAAACTATTGAGTTTGAGAGAATTTAAAAGTCATGAAGAGCTTTTGCAGAAAATGAGATATGTATTATGAGAAAATATAAGTAGTATTTATAGATGACTTATAAAATATTTGTATTTGAAAAATATGCCACAAATCTTGCTAATAAAATATTAACCAACCGCTATTTAATATGAGCTAAATAACTTCTTGTCATAATAAAAATGGAGCCCTTAGAAATTTGATTTAGAGAACTTTCCAAACATGTTGCATGGTCTCTTTAAATTGAATTAAATTTCCAACGGTCAAATCCTAGATTTGAGTCACAAACCCATTTCAAAAAGAAGGACAAAAATATATTAAAGCTAAATGATAATTTGCCATTATAAGGGCAATGGCTACATGAAAATCTCAAAGCATGCAATCAATGCCGATTAAAACCTCATGTTAAAATCCAACCGTAAAAGCATTTGACCACATGGCTATATTTAATTAGGAGAATAAAATAGATGAGATTATACTAGGTTTATAATACTTTCTATCAAAGCCTTTAAAATTTTATTTAAAATAAGTTTATACTTTAAATTATTTTGTTGACACATCACACATCATATTTATGCGATAGAGTGTATTCTCAAGTTCATTAGAATCTAGCTCTTTCCACTACTACAAATATGGGTTGCCCATACGGATATGTCCGTAGGGGCAACCCACCGCCCCTGCGGATATATGCGTAGGGACGAAAAAATACCCCGTAGGTGCAAAGGCCGCAGGTGCAAGTTGAGACCCTGAACTTGCCCCTACGGGCAAATTCTTGCTCCTACGGATTTCTGTGTAGGTCCTATTGCCCCTACGGACTAAGCCGTAGGGTACAAAAATTTATATTATTTACGGTTTTTTTTAATATATTAAGTGTACCTACGGACAGATCCGTAGGTCCAAGTTATACCCCCTACGGATCTCTACGTAGGTACCTATCCGTAGGGGCAAAATATCAGGAATCCTGATATGTTGCCCCTACGGATATATCCGTAGAGGGTAGGCAGTGACCCCTACGGATATGTCCGTAGGGGCACGCCCCAACTCCCTGGTACTGAGATCAGGGGGGAAATATCAGTTACTGCTGATATTTTGCCCCTACGGATTTATCCGTAGGGGCAACATGTGTACCTACGGATTAATCCGTAGGGGCATATTATCTGTATTTTTTTTTTAAAAATGGGCTGCTTGATTTTTTCCCGCCCTGTGCACAATAATATATACATCAATCAAATATAAAAATAATCATCACACAACATATATCGCAGTATTCATAATCACATCTCACGCATATAATATACAAAAGAAATCCAAAAACTGAATATGATATAAATATAAACCAATATCGATATCGTTTCAAAATGTATTACAATGTGTATGATATAAATAAATACATGTTTCAAAAAATAAGAACCAAAAAGCTACCCTAGTTCGGTCCAGCTCCGCCTCTGAATAACGATAGAATAACGCGCGCCTGCTCCTCGGTCAATAAACTCTGCAATTCGGCGTGAGCGAGAGTCTGAGCGGCCTGTGGAGCTGGCGATGTGGTCTGCGCAGCCGCCGTCGAGGTAGTCGCTTGCGGAGCCGCGGCTGCGGGAGTCTGAGTGGGCGGTGGAGCTACAGGAGCTGTCTGCGGAAGCGCAGCCGATGTAGTGGCTTGCGGAGCCGCACCGAAGGAGATGCATGTGGAGGCTCGGCCGATGTACCCTGTCGCGTCTGGACCTAACGTGTGTAATAAGCTGTAAGAACTGTGTATTATTCGAATTCGTATCATTATTAAGTTATTTCGAAACCCCGTTTGGATATCTAGTTTGTTGTTTATTTTAATTACATCTGTATGTATGATTAATCAAACTTAAGTCTAAAACCAAATAAGCTCAAGCTACGTACTAATTATGAATATGTTGATATCTATATAATATGACATGATATTTTACTATAAAGCAGTATACATACCAGCATCTCCTTCAACTCCTGAACGGTGGCCCTCAAGCTCTCCAGTTCCTGATGGACACGTCGGTCACCGGAGACGGAGGAAGTAACCGCCGGGGTGGAGTCCAACCTCATATGGGCCCTGCTAGGGCCCAGTCCCCGGCCTCTCTCCCAACCTCCGTGGTGCCCTCTGTGTGCGGCGTCCAGAACTGGGGTCAGCAGCCTCGGATCGCTCTGTCAGGTAAAATCGATCCCCGAAGCCTGGGCCTGCTCAACCACCCGCTCCTACACCCACATTAAGCAGTAAAGTATAAGTATAAGATTTAAACTTGAACCTTCCAAAACTAAAATTTCAAATATGGGTAGAAAAAATATTAACACTTACGCAGTACTCCTGGGTAGCGACGTCGGGATATCGAAACTCGCCCGTGGCGGGATCTGTCGAGGTGCCGTGGACGGCAAGATATGCGGACAGCACGCTCGGTGTACCACCTGACGCCACGGTCCGAGATGTCTGCAATATTAGAAAGTAACTCTTAATATTAAAAATATTAGAAAATAACTCTTAATATTGCAGAATATCACAAAGGTCGGTCTATTGTAATTTACCGATAACTCCATGGCTCGAGTAATGTTCCTCGAGCCACCTGTGTAAGTGGGGCGACCCCTCTTCGCCGACTTCCTATTTTCTGTATTCTGAGCGGCCTGTTTCTGCACAACGCATTAACATTTAGTTTTCTAATTAAAAAACACAAAGAAATAAATTATATCATAAATAATGAATTACATTTAAAATACATACCTGTTTGCGTTGGGAGTCGAAATAAGCGCACAATAGAGGCCATGTCTCTATGTCGACTCTCGCAAACACCGGAGTAGATAGGAGGGCCGCTCTCTCTGCCTCGGGGGTCGCCATCCACAGGGAGTAGCAGTCGGCCTTCAGCTCATTCCTGTTGTATCGGACCTTGGCCAGCATGTTCTTCATCAGGCCATTGTACAGAGCATGAAGGTCGAGCACCCTCCCCGGGTGATCAGGGTCGGCTACAGGCTGAAAATCGTAATCCAACTGAAAATACAAAAAAACATTGTTATTAGATTGCAAGTGTTAATAATAAATATATTGGATAGATCAAATGAAAATATATATTAATACATACCCGAGCCTGATCAAAGAAGAGGGCGAATGAGCGCTGGTGCTGCTCGCCCCACTCAACGTGAAGTGGATAGTTCTTCACGAGCCGGCTCTCGTCCCCCAAATACCGGCCGAACCTCTCGGCATGAGGACCGGTATAGCGATAGTCAAGGGTAAAAAAAAGGGGAATGTTGCCTCCCCTCTAGCTCTGTCAGGCCTCAGCCTATGGGACTGATTCGGGCCTCGAGTCCCCCTCTGGGGATGGGGAGGCCCTGCGTCTGCACGAAATATCAAGACAATCAATAATAAGACAAAGTTGTATTAAGAAATCAAGGTTAAACGAAAATTCAAGTGTGATATATACCTCCGGTGACTATCGCACGAGCCTGGGCCCGGGCAGCAGCACGAGCGGGACGATAGTTCCTCCGGTGAGGAACAACCGGGGTCCCGGATGCGGACGCATCCCCTCCAACTAGAAAATAAATATCGACGCTAAATTTCCATGAAGTTCATATTTATTCTATAGAGCATATGTAAAATGAGTAAATATTTTAAATTTATTCATACTAACCTGCAGACGATGCGGAGGGTATGGAAGCGGCAGGAGTGGCCCCTGCGGAAGATGTGGACGCACCACCTATAATTAGACAATTAAAAATAGATTATATAAGTAATTGCAAAAATAATGTGTAGATCAATAATATAACGTTCTAAATCAATATGCATGCACTATAGGATATATAAATATACCCGCAGGTGCGGTGGTGTCACCACCTACAGCTAGACAATAATAAAAATTGCTAAGTAAGAGCAAAAGGAATGCGTGTATTTATGATATAGCATTCTAAATCAATATACATACACTATATGATATATAAACATACCTGGAGGAGCGGGGGTGGCCTCTGTCCCAGATGTGGACGCATCACCAACAACTAGACAATCAAACATTGACAGTATAAGTAATTTTGACATAAACAGACATGAATATCTGTAATATTACATTCAAAATGGATATGCGTGCAGTATACCTGGAGGTGTGGCAAAATCCACACGAAAGGAGGCATCCGAAGGGCTCTCCGATCTAGGTGCAAGACCGGCCCTCTGAAGCTCCCTACGGAGCTCTCCGGGCGGCAGAACCGCTCTGCCTCTGCCTCTGCCGCGGCTGGAGCTCCTGCCGCCCCTCGCTGCTCCCGACATCGTCATCAAATCTAGATAAACGGTTCGTGGACGCATTAGACAATCATTAAAAGTATTGACTATATATGTATAGAACGTAAAATGTGAAGTAATAATATAACATTACTGATAACCTTTTTCGTTTTGTGGGCGCATCATACATATTTACTTGGATTTCATCGTCGATGTCATTTCTAACCCATGTAACTTCATGATCGGTCGAAGACAACCCGTCCTTCGAAACAGACGGTCGGAGCACTTTAAGCCTTCTCTCTTCTTCGTCCTTATCGCTGTCCTCGTATTCTGGGACATCGTAGATATCTCTGGGTTTCCATCGGCATACAACACTCCACCCCGGATGCTTCAAACATTGTGAATAGTATACTTGGAACGCTTGGTTCGGAAAGATAAACGAATCGTCCTGACCGTAAAATCGAAGTGTGTTCACACTGGTCAATCCATCTTCATCTTTCCAAGTCCCAAGACTGCTTCTCCACCTGTCCGTATCGGTTCGCGGATCGTACCAAGTACACTGGAATATATAAAAAGGTTCTGATCGTCTGGGATAGTGGATGCCGAGTATACAATTTAAGTACCCATAGTAAATCATACCGTCCGATCCTACCGTCGCAATCCCGCTATTCTGATTGGTTCTAGATGTTTCTATGTCCTTAACTTCGAATTTATATAGAGCGAACGCCCATCACTTGTGCTTTCAACCGTTTCGAGTAAATTTCGGCAGCACCTCCCCGCTGTTCTCCGAGTACACTGTAATAGAATAGATAATCATTTCAAAGCTGTGAAACAACGTTGAAATGAACATCTAATCTATCTTTGTACACGGAGAACCAGCGGAAAGGTACCGACGAAATATCTCGAAACGGATGAAAACACAAGTGAATGAAGGCGTTTGCTTTATACATTCTTAACTTGTCCACACGGGACAAATCTATGGGCTACCATACGATTGAATTTTCTCGTCGCGTAGACTATACGACGGTTGTTAGTATCGAGCTATACTGTCCGATATTTAACAACCTTCGTATAGTTCTAGGTCACGACGAGCATCGCACGTATGTTAACCGATAGACGGGGACTAAGTGGCGCTTTTAGTTTCATATATGAGTATCGATGGGAATATGAAGGTTTCATATTATCATCGAGTATCATATATTGGTTTTAACCCGAACATCTCGAATCGCTCTCTAATTATGCGTTTGTTGTGTATTCTTGTTGTATGTGTGTGTTCCGGCTGTCAGGGGTAGGCTTCTATCCCATTAAGAATGTATAGAGCGAACGCCCATCACTTGTGCTTTCAACCGTTTCGAGTAAATTTCGGCAGCACCTCCCCGCTGTTCTCCGAGTACACTGTAATAGAATAGATAATCATTTCAAAGCTGTGGAACAACATTGAAATGAACATCTAATCTATCTTTGTACACGGAGAACCAGCGGAAAGGTACCGACGAAATATCTCGAAACGGATGAAAACACAAGTGAATGAAGGCGTTTGCTTTATACATTCTTAACTTGTCCACACGGGACAAATCTATGGGTTACCATACGATTGAATTTTCTCGTCGCGTAGACTATACGACGGTTGTTAATATCGAGCTATACTGTCCGATATTTAACAACTTTCGTATAGTTCTAGGTCACGACGAGCATCGCACGTATGTTAACCGATAGACGGGAACTAAGTGGCGCTTTTAGTTTCATATATGAGTATCGATGGGAATATGAAGGTTTCATATTATCATCGAGTATCATATATTGGTTTTAACCTGAATATCTCGAATCGCTCTCTAATTATGCGTTTGTTATGCATTCGTGTTGTATGTGTAACATGATTTTAAACCATTGAGATCAAGATTGATAGAACTGATCATCCTACATTGCAATAGCATTCATCAACCAAAAACTATTATTGCAATGGTATTCATCTATAACAATCAACAATTAAAACTACAAATGTAGGATACTGAAATCATAAAGCGTTATACGCAACATTGATAGAACTGATAAATAAAAAAACGAAACACAAACCGTATCAAGATTTAACAACTTTGATTATGTCATATACGCGGGCCGATATTTTCATATTAGCCAATAGGAAAAAATAGATTGCGGTCTGGATATGGCATATTGGCAGATATTACCTATATGCATACATGCATGTTGTCTCCCCATTTTTTCATAAATCAAACCAACTACATACATCAAACTAGTCCATGCCAATCGGAAACTCCACTATGTCTTTGAATTATTGTTTTTCCAAATGGCATTGAGCTCCTATTGACATTGTCCCATCCAACAAATTTGTTGTGCTTGCCTCGACCTTCATCTAGCTTTCACATGCCATACACATTAGATGAGTATTATAGTTATAATTATGGTATTTTGTTGTCATCAATCCACCTAATCCTAACCCCAACCCAGCCCCAGCCCCAGCCCCAGCCCCAGCCCAGCCCAGCCCTGCCCCAACCTAACCCTAACCCCAGCGCGGCCAGCTAAACCCCAACACCAACCCTAAGGCAAACCCTAACCCCAGCCCCAGCCCCAGCAGCAGCCGAACCCCAACCCCAACCCTAACCCCAACCCCGACCCCGACCGCGACCCCTGCCGAACCCCAACTCGCGCGCGCAACCCCAGACCCAGCCATGAACCCTAAGCCCAAAATAATCAAAAAATTCTTTAATTTACCTGAAGATTTACTCACCTGAACGGCGGTGGCGACGACCTGAACGGCGGTGGCGACGACGACGGCGGTGGCGACGAGGAGAACGGCGGTGGCGACGAGGAAAATGGCATGGCGATTTGGGGATTTTTTTCGCGCGCGATCGAGAGAGAGAGGAAGAAAGTGAGCGTAGGCGATCGATCTGTGCCTTTATTAAATCGATATTTAGTTGCCCCTACGGATTTGCCCGTAGGTCCTTTGTTTGCGGCTCCATAGGGGCAAACACCAAATTAAGAATTAATATTTTTATTCTTGGACGTCTGGACCCGTAGGGGCAACCTTTTAGCCCTACGGATTAATCCGTAGGGCCAAGTTAAATATGCCCCTACGGATTTCAATATCCGTAGGGGCAACCCCCTATTTTACTAGAGTTCACATTAAGATCTTAAAAGAAATGAATAGAGAAATAAAGAAATGAATAAAAAAAATAAAATCCCGATGAGTCAATCACTAACTCTTGTTAAATGTTAGTTTCAAACTCGATGTTGAAAAATTTGGTCTCGTGAAGTCCAAACAATAATCTCCAACTTCCTTTTGGATATGACATTTGCAGTATAGTCCTCTGACCTCCATTAAATATTCCATATTGTATAATCCTGCAAAATAATATGCTTGAATGTGGAACAATATATTTGGCAATAATCAAAACTTAACTAGGTGAGTCCAACATGGCAATGGGGCAAGGCCGGGCCAGGGATTACCTATCCCGTCCCCGCCCCATGCTCTGTCTGTTAGTGTATATGCCCTAGGGGCCATTATTGTATCATATTAGTTTGTATATTATTTAATAGAAGATTGGGATATTCACATGTATATAACAGTCTTGCTAAACATGGTAGTATGCTACTTGGTTTTTCTATCTTAATATGTGAGTATACGTATTGATAGAGCTCTTAGGATCTTGCTTGACTACCAGCGTTGTGATAGCAGTCACACTAGTGGGGGCTGGATAGTCCACAAGCACATCCTTATTCAGGTCCCTAGTCGTTGGATTATCGAGACAGGGCATCGATACTCCGGAGTAGACTAGTGTGTACGCTTCTCATCCCAATTGGGGAGATGGTCTGTCCCACAGCCGTCAGTACGTCGTACTGGAGATAGTATGCAGGTGCTCGTTGGGTTACGGGTACACCGGACAGGACTCACAGGGAACTGTTGGATGGTTTTATACCAGTCGTCAGTGAACAGTTCCCAGGTGATATGAGTACAGCATAGTCCGCAGACTTGACACTGCTACTTCGCCTCGAGTATGTCCCACTGTTCTTAGATTGCTACCCTACCACGGCTCAAAGGAGTCGTGCAAACAGGTAGCAGTTGGGTGCAGTCCCGAGCACTTGGAGGCAGTGGCGGTTAGACAGAATTCGTCTCTCCCGGTATTGGGGGTTGATATCGCGCTGTGTCAGAGAGCCATTACGCAAAGTCCCTGGCCAGGGCAAGCGAGATTTGCTGGTAGGTTCCGGTAGTTTCTCAGGGTGTAATGGGCTTCCCTCCGACACGACTTATACCGCTATTAGGGGACTGATGCTTGCCGCCCCCCTAGGCCCGATATGCGATAGTCTTAGACGAACGGACCGGACTGTATGGAGATTGTCACATCAGACTCAGTAGGAGTTCGGATGGGTTTCCTCATCGGCCTTCTTATCGACATCTACCTGGGGACCGTTACGTACAGCTAGTGCCGCTTGCGGTCTGTGGTTAAACCCACTGCCAGCGTAGTAGTCGAGTCTCTAGAGTCCCACACAAAGAGTTTCCCTACTCCAGGCGAAACGATATAGAGGTCGTATGGTTTTACGACAAGGGTTCGAACGCATACGTGTGTTTACACACGTACGACTTTCGGACAGTTTTTACCAGTCGGCTTTGGTTTAAGCCAGTTACTGGTATCCGGTTATTGGATTTATACAGTCTAAAGTTTTTCCGTATTTTTGCGGAAAGGAGGGGCGTTCTCGTAATTGCGCGAGAAGCTTCTAGAAGGTGGTGACTAAGGAGGTTTAGGTGGCATATACAATGAATGTGATTAGTGAGTCATATGGATGATTCATCCATGTCATTAATGCATCATAAATGCTTAATGACTCATGGAGATGAATCATCACTAGATATTATCAAGCATGGTTGTTAAATTGTTTTATTTTCTTGATAAAAGAAATGCTTGATATATATTATCATAACTCATTATTCTCACTTCATTATTATCTTCACCTTCTCTCTCCTCAAGCTCTCCCTCTTCAAACCCTAATCCTCCCCTCTCATGTGTTGAGTACAAGGATTAGTTAGACTAATTAAACCATAACCCTCACTCTATATCACCTAGCTTCTTTGATTAGCACTTAAAGAAAGTTAGTTGCCTCAAGTTTAGAGGCTAAGCTTGGAGTAAAGCTCTCGGGTGGATCGTCTACTACTTCGAGAAGGCCGAGGAGGAGGTGGAGTTCGTAAAGACGCAGGACACGGTTCTTTAGGTATAATCCCTTTACATAGTAGTTGTTAACTTCTATATTTGATGTTAGTTATCGTTTAGCTTCGATTCATGCGGTTAGTCGATGTTTAAGCAAAGAACAAGATCGTTTTTCATATTTCCACCTCCCCGCAAGTCGTGGGGTATTGTACATCGACTTACAGTGGTATCAGAGCCTCGCTAAACAATAAATAACTTACTTGCAAATTTGTATGAATTTCGAACGGAAAAAACGAAACCGGAAAAGCCCGAAATCATGGTTTTCTGTCGAATTTTAAATGAAGTCCTAAAATTTTTCAGGGAGGTTCAGAAAGCTTAAAAAGACAGTAGAAGAACACCTAAGAAATTTAGGCCCCTGAATCGCCTAAAGCGCCGCGGAACCGCGGCGGATCCCACCGATCCGCCGCGATTCCGCCGCCGAGTTGGCGATTCAGGAACCCAATTTTCCTGTGTTGCTTCTCTGTGATATTTGGTATTTTCTGGAAGTTTTTATTTTTGCTCAGGTTTCAGATTTACAGAGAAGTATTGGAGCAAAATTAAAAGTGTTTAATCGTTCGAAATTATACAGTATTTGCTTGTTGGATTATATCTGTGTTTGTATAATGTGTTCGTAAACCTCCCCTAACTGCTAGTATGTCGGTTGGCAGGGGGTTGCACATTTCTGTAATGGTTTTTACTGTTTGTGGATATGAACTGTGTTGGACTGTTGTGATGTATAGCCGGGGTTATGTGATGGGTTATTATTTAATTCATTTGATGTAAAAGTAATTTGTTGTAATATTATTTTGCGGGGCACATCCAAGTTGCGGTTGTAGCCACCGTTGTATTATTTCATTTTACTGTTTTTTGCTCCTAGGACAGACCCAAGGTGGGGTACACAAACTGCCGGGTGGGTAGTTTGCTGTACCCGTTGGGGTCTTGGGTGGGGTAATGGCTATTCATCACAACTGTGTAATCCGTCTTTTGTTGCAGGCTCAAAACAAACACGGATTGCTTGCAAATCCAATAAAGTTCATCTGTGATCTGGAATGCCTATTATTGCGTCTGACGAATGTACAATATCTATATATGATAGCTATTTAGACGTCACTTATATTTTACACCCGCGCTAGCCCAGCCCCCGCTCTGTCGTTAGTTAAGTAACCTAACGGGTGATGACGGGACCCCGTGGCGAATGCGGATGGCATAAGAGGACGTTGTATTTTCGTTGTTTTCTGCAATGATAGGTTAATGATGGACGCATTATTTATAATGCAAAGAAAATAAACCAAAAAGTTTAATCGTTGGAACAATTTAAAAGAAACCACTCGGTTAATTTTAAAAACAGATATTTTTAAATGCGGAGCTTTAACCACTCCTTTTTAAAAGCTATCAGGTTCCTTCGGTTATATCAAGTTCACTACGTTCACGGTTTCGCCAAAACCATTCGTAGCCCTCCGTCATTTCATTTGGGTATTCAGTAGTATTCAAGCTATGCATTTTGGCCAAAATCAAGGCATAGTGTTTGGTAGCTGCTGGGTTTTCATTTGTTGCATAAGATGGATGAGTTAGTTTGGGACAGTCGTATTATCATTTGACCAAAGTCAGGGGTATATACGGATGGGTTCAAATTGACAAGATAATGACGGGTAGAACTTGACATGTGACTTATGACATTTTGACCAAAGCCAAGGTCATAAGAGCATGGGGCAAAAACTTATATCGGGAATTTCTAAAGAAACTGAAATTTGCAAAGAGATGCATACCATTTGGAGTTTGATGAATGTTGGTAGCATTCCTTCAACATTATCATACGATGATATTTAGATCCCGATCCTACTGTGAGTATATGCTACTTATCAGGAGATTCGTCACTTAACGATCAATGCTATAAACCAAGTAGGTGTCCAGAAAGGTGTCAGCGGGGTTACGCCCCCAGAGAAAAGAGGTTATTTAATTAAGGAACTTCGCGAAAGTGTTGGAAAACCTCCCTCGAAGTATCGACACTAGCCTGGCTGAACGGTTAAGCAAGAATTGTACAGTGAGAATAGTCCTGGCTAATTCTTCTTTTATGGTTTGAGGAAGGATTCGAGAAACAGTGGGAGCCATCCAGTTTAGATAAACTAAAAACCACTATAAACTTGCAAGAGCATCATGCTAAAGAGTTTTCTTCTCTCTCTCCTAATTGCAGCGACCCTAAAAATGACTGGACTTAAGTTACTTTTAGAGAAAAATATACTGACAGGGCCAAACTATAAAGATTGGCTGCGGAATGTCAAAATGGCTTTAACCTATGACAAATTGGGGTACGTCCTCACCGCTACGGCACCTGCTGTCCCTGGTCCCAAATCCAGCAATGCGGATAAGGAAATCCGCAAAACCTGGGATTTAGATTGCGCGAAAGCCAAGTGCATCGTGCTTGCCTCGATGAACAATGAACATCAGAGGAGGCACGAGGATATGGACTTAGATGGCATATTTCTCCATACAAAGGAACTTTATGGAGAGCAATCTCGTATAGCAAGATACGAGACCTCTAAGAACTTGTTTCGAGCGAGGTTGGCTGTCGGGTCATCGGTAGGAGAACATGTCCTAAAGATGATCGGCTATATTGAAGAGCTCGCAGACCTTGGGACGACTTTGGATAATGAGCTCTATACAGACCTTATTCTCCAGTCCCTTCCTCACACCTACGCCCAGTTTATCCTGAACTTCAACATTCAAAGAAAAGAAGTTGAACTTCCGGAACTCCTGAACATGTTAAGGAGTGCAGAGGGCACCTTGCAGAAAACATGGGAAACACCCGCTATGTTTGTTAGCGGTACATCTTCTTCCGGGTCCAAGGCAAGGGCCAAAGGAAGGAAGAAGAAGGCCGCCACCAAACCTAGAGGAGGTGTTAGTAAGGTGGGAGGGAAGGGAAAGAAAAAGTTTGCAGTACCGGTGGTTGGCCAAGATGAGTGCTTCCATTGTCACAGGAAAGGGCACTGGAAGAAGGATTGCAAGGCGTGGAACGCCAAGAACCAGGAACCGAAGCAAGCTGTGGCTTCGACTTCAGGTGTGTTTGTAATTGAGAATTGTCTGTCGATCAACTCTACTTCCTGGGTATTAGATACCGTATCAGGATCTCATATTTGCAATTCATTGCAGGCACTGAGAAACCGTAGAGTGCTGAAGGAAGGTGATATGACCCTAAAGGTTGCTAACGGAGCTAGCGTGGGAGCTGCGTCCGTCGGGGATTATCACCTAGGATTGACGAGTGGAAACATTTTGGTTTTACATAACTGTTTTTTTGTACCAAGCTTAACGTGTAATATCATATTAGTTTCCTTGTTATCAAATAAAGGTTATGATTTCACGTTTGTAAGAGATGTTGTTAACATCCACCTTAATCATGGTTTGATTGGGTCCGGTACACTAATTAACGGTATATATGTTTTAAACCAACTCCAAATTTTCAATGTCCATAACACACTTAAAAGAAAGTCTCCAGATTTAAATAAAGCTTTCTTATGGCATTGTAGACTGAGTCACATCAATGAGAGAAGGTTGACTAAGTTGCATAAAGAAGGATATTTGGACCCGTTCGAATATCAAACTTATGACACTTGTCAATCTTGTCTCAAAGGAAAGATGACAAAGACTCCATTTACTGGACATGGAGTAAGAGTGAGCGAGCTCTTAGGACTCATACACAGCGATGTATGTGGTCCATTGTCTACACATGCAAGAGGTGGTTTTTCCTATTTCATTACTTTCACGGATGATTACTCAAGATACGGATTCATTTATCTGATGAAATATAAATCCGAGGCTTTTGAGAAATTCCAAGAGTATAAGAATGAAGTAGAAAACCAAACCGGCAAAAGTATCAAGACACTTAGATCTGATCGAGATGGTGAATACTTAAGTGCCGAGTTCCTAGGTTACCTAAAAGAGAAAGGAATTCTCTCTCAGCTTACTCCTCTATACACTCCACAACATAACGGTGTATCGGAGAGACGGAATCGAACCCTATTGGATATGGTACGATCCATGATGAGTAATGCTGAGTTACCGCGATCTTTTTGGGGTTATGCGCTTGAATCAGCAGCATATCTTCCAAACAGGGCTCCTACCAAGACTGTGCCTACCACTCCATATCAGATGTGGACTGGGAAGAAACCCCATCTTCAGCATATGAAGATTTGGGGATGTCCAGCTTTTGTTAAAAAGCAGCATGTGGACAAGCTCGAGGCACGATCAGTAAAATGTATGTTTGTGGGATATCCAAAGAACTCCAAGGGATATTATTTCTATTACGCAGAGGAACAAAAGGTTTTTGTTTCTCGTAATGCCCATTTTCTAGAACATCAGTTTTTAGAAAAGGAAATAAGTGGGAGCGAAATAGAACTGGAAGAAATTCCAGAACCACAAGCTGCTACTGAAAGTTTGGTAGAACCAGAAGTTTAAGAAGAACAGGACATTCCCGCACTCCTCCGCAGGAGTAGTAGGCCGTCTCATCCGCCTGAGAGATACTACAGTTTTCTCATAGATGGGGATAGAGAGGATTGCATCATAGGTGATGATGAACCTACTGACTTCCAGCAGGCCATCCAGAGCGGCGACTCGGTACGATGGCTAGATGCAATGCGGACCGAAATGGAGTCCATGTACACCAACAAAGTATGGACTTTGGACTTTGCTCCAGATGGGGTCAAACCCATAGGATGCAAATGGATCTTCAAGAAAAAGATTGGTGTAGATGGACAGGTGGAAACCTATAAGGCTAGACTTGTTGCAAAGGGTTTTCGTCAAAGACCTGGTTTGGACTATGACGAAACTTTTTCTCCAGTGGCTATGCTCAAATCCATTCGGGTCCTTCTTGCTATTGCTGCCTTCCATGATTATGAAATCTGGCAGATGGACATAAAGACGGCTTTTCTAAATGGAAATTTAGAAGAGTGCGTCTATATGGATCAGCCAGAGGGTTTCAATCAGAGTGGGAGCAGCGGGAAAGTATGCAAGCTGCTTAAGTCCATTTATGGACTAAAGCAGGCATCGCGGAGTTGGAACATCTGTTTTGATGAGACAGTCAAAGAATATGACTTTATCAAAAATCCAGATGAACCGTGCATATATAGTAAAGTTGTAGCCAGAAGTGTCGTATTCCTCGTCTTGTACGTGGATGACATTCTATTAATAGGAAATGACATTCCTATGCTACAATCTGTCAAAGGATTCTTGTCACACAGGTTCTCCATGAAAGACCTGGGTGATGCCTCTTACATTCTGGGGATCCGGATCTATCGTGATAGATCCAAGAGGATGTTGGGACTTTCGCAGTCCAGGTATATCGACACTGTACTGAAAAGATTCAGTATGGAAGATTCTAAGCGCGGTAATCTACCGGCTTGTCACGGAATCACCCTCTCCAAAGAGATGTCTCCCAAGACTGATTTGGAAAGGGAACGCATGTCTATTATACCCTACGCTTCTGCGGTAGGCTCTATAATGTATGCGATGTTGTGCACCAGACCAGATGTAGCTTACGCACTAAGAGTGGTAAGCCGGTATCAGTCAGACCCAGGGGAGAAGCACTGGATAGCAGTAAAGAACATTCTCAAGTACCTGAGAAGGACTAAGGAGATGTTCTTGGTTTACGGCGGAAAAGACCTCAGGTTGGAAGCCTTTGCTGATTCCGGCTTCCAGAGTGATAAGGACGATTCCAAGTCCATGTCGGGTTATGTCTTTACCCTCAATGGAGGGGCGGTGTGCTGGAAGAGCTCCAAGCAGGACACCGTTGCTGACTCGACGATGGAAGCGGAGTATATAGCTGCTTGCGATGCCGCAAAAGAAGCAGTCTGGATGAAGAAGTTCCTAACAGAACTTCAGGTGGTTCCTACCATAGTTGATCCAATACCTCTGTATTGCGACAACAACGGAGCTATAGCTTTAGCAAAGGAACCAAGGTCCCATCAGAAGTCCAGACACATCTTAAGACGGTATCACCTGATCAGGGAGATCATTGATCGTCAGGAGATCGAGGTTCGGAGAGTTGCTTCTGAAGAAAACATTGCTGATCCATTCACAAAGGCCCTACCTCAGATTCAGTTCGAGAGGCTACTCGAGATCATCGGTCTTCGATATGCCAGTACATGGCCCTAGTGCAAATGGGAGATTGTTAGTGTATATGCCCTAGGGGCCATTATTGTATCATACTAGTTTGTATATTACTTAATGGAAGCTTGGAATATTCACATGTATATAACAGTCTTGCTAAACATGGTAGTATGCTACTTGGTTTTTCTATCTTAATATGTGAGTATACGTATTGATAGAGCTCTTAGGATCTTGCTTGACTACCAGCGTTGTGATGGCAGTCACACTAGTGGGGGCTGGGTAGTCCACAAGCACATCCTTATTCAGGTCCCTAGTCGTTGGATTATCGAGACAGGGCATCGATACTCCGGAGTAGACTAGTGTGTACGCTTCTCATCCCAGTTGGAGAGATGGTCTATCCCACAGCCGTCAGTACGTCGTACTGGAGATAGTATGCAGGTGCTCGTTGGGTTACGGGTACACCGGACAGGACTCACAGGGAACTGTTGGATGGTTTTATACCAGTCGTCAGTGAACAGTTCCCAGGTGACATGAGTACAGCATAGTCCGCAGATTTGACACTGCTACTTCGTCTCGAGTGTGTCCCACTGTTCTTAGATTGCTACCCTACCACGGCTCAAAGGAGTCGTGCAAACAGGTAGCAGTTGGGTGCAGTCCCGAGCACTTGGAGGCAGTGGCGGTTAGACAGGATTCGTCTCTCCCGGTATTGGGGGTTGATATCGCGCTGTGTCAGAGAGCCATTACGCAAAGTCCCTGGCCAGGGCAAGCGAGATTTGCTGGTAGGTTCCGGTAGTTTCTCAGGGTGTAATGGGCTTCCCTCCGACACGACTTATACCGCTATTAGGGGACTGACGCTTGCCGCCCCCTAGGCCCGATATGCGATAGTCTTAGACGAACGGACCGGACTGTATGGAGATTGTCACATCAGACTCAGTAGGAGTTCGGATGGGTTTCCTCATCGGCCTTCTTATCGACATCTACCTGGGGACCGTTACGTACAGCTAGTGCCGCTTGCGGTCTGTGGTTAAACCCACTGCCAGCGTAGTAGTCGAGTCTCTAGAGTCCCACACAGAGAGTTTCCCTACTCCAGGCGAAACGATATAGAGGTCGTATGGTTTTACGACAAGGGTTCGGACGCATACGTGTGTTTACACACGTACGACTTTCGGACAGTTTTTACCAGTCGGCTTTGGTTTAAGCCAGTTACTGGTATCCGGTTATTGGATTTATACAGTCTAAAGTTTTTCCGTATTTTTGCGGAAAGGAGGGGCGTTCTCGTAATTGCGCGAGAAGCTTCTAGAAGGTGGTGACTAAGGAGGTTTAGGTGGCATATACAATGAATGTGATTAGTGAGTCATATGGATGATTCATCCATGTCATTAATGCATCATAAATGCTTAATGACTCATGGAGATGAATCATCACTAGATATTATCAAGCATGGTTGTTAAATTGTTTTATTTTCTTGATAAAAGAAATGCTTGATATATATTATCATAATTCATTATTCTCACTTCATTATTATCTTCACCTTCTCTCTCCTCAAGCTCTCCCTCTTCAAACCCTAATCCTCCCCTCTCATGTGTTGAGTACAAGGATTAGTTAGACTAATTAAACCATAACCCTCACTCTATAGCACCTAGCTTCTTTGATTAGCACTTAAAGAAAGTTAGTTGCCTCAAGTTTAGAGGCTAAGCTTGGAGTAAAGCTCTCGGGTGGATCGTCTACTACTTCGAGAAGGCCGAGGAGGAGGTGGAGTTCGTAAAGACACAGGACACGGTTCTTTAGGTATAATCCCTTTACATAGTAGTTGTTAACTTCTATGTTTGATGTTAGTTATCGTTTAGCTTCGATTCATGCGGTTAGTCGATGTTTAAGCAAAGAACAAGATCGTTCTTCATATTTCCGCCTCCCCGCAAGTCGTGGGGTGTTGTACATCGACTTACACTGTCGGGATGAGGAAAATATACCCCCGCGGAAACCCCGTCTCGTCCCATCATATTGTGTATTAGAATCCATGCATGTGTATATACAGTGAAAGATAGAGAGAGAAACAAGTGAGAATGGTGATGTGCTGTCGATTGTTGGCTATTATGAGAGAGAGTGAGACAACGATGGTCCGATCAACATTGCTCAGGCAGTCACAGATCAGTTGTGAGGGTGCAAGAAAAACTGTCTGTGAGAAATAAAGACCGTAGAGTGAGAACTAGGGAGACGTTTAAGGTTACAAATGGGATAACGAGTATTTATATATGAAGCTACGCAGTGTAAATAATATTATGAAAAAAGATATTTTAGCAATTATCTACATTGTGAGATGGGGCAGCAGCATAACGCGGGGCGGGGGAATATAATACCATTCTCGTCCCGTGCCCCTGTCAACGGTCAAAATCCCCGCGCAATCAGCAGGACGGGACAGTAGCCAAGGGTCGGTGTAAAATTACCATCTTCGATCAAGATTGTAGCCATATTTTCATATAAATATACTGTTGGGCCAAAACAATAATTTTCCAATGGGTGGATGCTTATCACGTGAATGAAATTATAATAACATTTTAGATCATGAATACTAAACAAAATGGCCCCAATAATCTAAAACCTTGATGGATATTTGAAGGTCGTAGTACCATTAGGTTCAGCTAAACGAGTTGTACTTGAGCGAGCAAGGCCCATGAGCTCGAGTTTAGCTTGTTTAACTTTTGCTTGGTTCGAGGGCTGAAAGAATCCAGTTCGAATTCGTTTGTCTGATTTAATCATGCTGGAGTTCGTTTCAATAACAACTTGTTAACCAAATGAGCCAACAAGCGCTATCGAGCTATCAGGCTCGAATGCTCGTTTGTGAGCTCACTGGTCTCATTTGTGAACTTAGCTCATTTTGATTTTTGGTTTTGTACTTGTTGAGTTATTAGGTTTGGATTTAAAGCATATAGTCTATTTATTTAATTTGGGTATTTTTAACAGTGCATGGGATGGGGTATGAGGTCCAAAACATTTTCTAAACAAAACACCTGCTGAATAAATGCTGAATAAATAGGCTAGGTTAAGCTTGAGTTTGGTTCGTTTGGGGTTGGGCTTTTAGTTCAAGTTAGGTTAATTACTAAACAAACCAAAAACCATTATCGAGCCGAACTCAAGACAGCTCGGTTCGTTTAGCAACTCTACATTGCGTATCATATAATTTTACAGATAGCTAACCCATTTTTCGTTAAGAATTCACTAGCCTACATCCATCCATCCATCACTTGACGAGGATTTCAACCTATGACATATTTAAAGTTATGAATGATCATAGGATTTCAACTTGAGTGCAAAAAAAATGAGTACACAAAACCCTTAATGTATTTGTGTAAACTATGCTGATATTATAACTAATGTTAGTTGATATCACGGTTTAGAGTAATACTTTACCTATTAGGCTTCAAATCCTGTCACCTAAGAGACAAAATGGCGGGGCCCACAATACATATATATTAGTGCCAAACAAATGGATGCATGATTTTTGTCTCTGGGATGAATTGTGCAGATTCAAGCCGAAGCATTTTTCGTAGAATCATAATTTATGGTAGCTGTGCCCCCACAACAGCACACCTTTTTACATTAATTAACTAATAATAAATCACCCGCTGAACTCGTGTTTATATATAGCATAAACATTTGCCAAAGGTGACAAAAAATACAAACCACATCTTTCATTAAAACTCATCAATGGGAAAAGGAGAAGAGCCATGCACAAAGGTATCAAACATGACCAAGAGCGCATTCCGGTGGCTCTCGGCCTCTCTCTCCGGCCTTGAAACCGCCCTTAACCGCTCCGTCGCTGACACCAAGCTTGGCCGCTACTTCAAGCTCGGTCCCCGCCATACCTCCTTCACCAAAGAACTCCGAGCGGGCACCGCGACGTTCCTCACCATGGCCTACATTATCTCGGTAAACGCGTCCATCTTAGTAGATTCGGGCTGCACCTGCTCCACACATGACCAGTTTAAATCTGACTCGGCTGACTACCAGAACTGCCTGGCGCTGTCCAAAAAAGATCTTACCATTGCCACGTCGCTCGTTTCCATGATCGGCAGCTTCGCCATGGGCTTGTTTTCCAAGCTTCCGCTCGCCATTGCGCCCGGCATGGGCACCAACGCGTATTTCACGTACAACATGGTCGGCTTCCACGGGTCCGGCCCGTTGAGTTACGAAACCGCCCTTGCCGCCATAATGCTCGAAGGCATCCTCTTCTTCGCCCTCTCCGCCCTCGGGCTCCGTGCCAGGCTGGCGCGGGCCATCCCCCGTACGATCCGCCTGGCCACTGCCGCAGGCATCGGGCTCTTCCTGGCATTCACCGGGCTCCGGTCCCAGCAGGGTCTGGGTCTGGTGGGCCCGAGCGAGTCCACGCTGGTCACCCTAGCCGATGGGGCGATGCGGGCCCCGACGTTCTGGCTCGGGGCCGTCGGGTTCTGCGTCACCGCCACGTGTCTGGCCAAGGAAGTCAAAGGAAGCATGATCTATGGCATCTTGTTTGTTACTTTCCTGTCATGGTTCAGACACACCAGTGTCACTTTCTTTCCGGACACCCCACAGGGAAACTCCAGTTACGAGTATTTCAGGAAAGTGCTCGACTTCCATATGTTGAAGTCGACCGTCGGTAAAATAAGCTTCAGCGGCTTCTTCACTAGCAGTATCTGGATCCCTTTGGTTACACTTCTGTACGTAGACATCCTTGACACGACGGGATCCATGTACTCTATGGCAGAGTACGGGGGTTTCACCGACGACGACGGGAAGTTCGAAGGCGAGTACGGAGCGTTCCTCACCGACGCCGGCACCACAGTAGTGTCGGCATTGCTGGGGACCACGACGGTGACTACATACTTAGAGTCGACCGCTGGGATTAAAGAAGGGGGGAGGACGGGGTTGACGGCTATGACGGTCTCTTTCTACTTCATGCTGTCGCTGTTTTTCACGCCGCTGTTCACAAGCGTGCCGCCGTGGGCGGTGGGCCCGTCGCTGATACTCGTAGGGGTGATGATGATGAGGATGGTGAAGGAGATCGAGTGGGGGGAGATGAAGGAGGCAGTGCCCGCGTTCTTGACCATGGCGTTGATGCCGTTAACCTTTTCGATATCGAACGGGATTATCGCCGGGCTCGGGGTTTATTTGGTGATGAATTTCTGGGATTACGGTGTTTGGGGGTTGAAATGGGGGGCGAAGATGCGGGAGATGATGAGGGAGGCGAGGAATCAAGTGTCTGTCGACGGTGGTGAGGTCGTGTCCGAATCCGTCTAGTTCATGTTTTCAGTGTTTTAAAAAAAAACCGTATCTGGTGCCTTACGGGTACGTGTAGTTCCACGCCAAAAAGCGAGTGACTGCATAACGGATCTCGATCACTAGCTGTAGTCGTCTTAGCTGATGTGAGGCATCAGATGCTTTCTATGTAATATTAGTGATTTTTAAGAATTTCTGCTTGGTTTTTGATATATGCCATGGTTTAGTGTGTACGTATATACACTATACACTGAAATTTTTAATAACTTGAAAAAGCATGAAAATGATCAAGTTATTTCAGAACATTTAATCTAAGCATAGACGAGTTTTAACATAAACTTTATCTGAGGCAACAAAAAGAATGCAAAAACACACACACACACACATATCACACATATATCACACGAATCCAGCTTATCCGATAATCTATATTTATAATTACTGTAATCTAAGAAATGACTAAAACAAAGTTCCAACACACTTTTTCTGATTCTTTAATATTTACACTACAATATAAAGTAATCTTGCAGCATCATGATTCAGTGAAACAAAAATGTTTTTTTTTTTTTTAATTGTAGAAAAAATTGGCACCTGCTGTAACCAATTTAAGGATATGTCAGTGTTGAAAGAGACATGAGTCGTATCCCGATTGATCCAATTCATGATAAAACAAATCTTCAATTAAAATTTTTCATAACTTTCACATACGGAATCAGAATTAACTCAAACTTGATTTATTAGATTTGTATTGAAATTCTCTTTCAAATAAGCACCAATTTGACATATTTTGGATTCGGTCCACATCAAAAGGTCTCATTTAAAAAGTCTTATTTACTCAACAGAAAGTCCCACTTTAAACAAAAATTCCCACTCTGAAGAACAAATAGTACCACATTGAGAAATTCTCAAATGAAAATTCATTCTAAATTGATAAATCAATGGTTATACTTGATAGATTAATAGTTCCACTTGTAAAGTTTATAATTCCACCTAAAAACATTTTAGTCCCACTTGAAAACGTTACAATAATTAAGCTAAATATATGCTTGAATAAATTTAAAAGTGCTCAGATTTTGCCGAAAAAAAATAAGTATTTTTTTAACCGAAAGCTATAATACCCATTAACTTAAACACTTAATATATTAATATTGTAGATCGCATCCGTACGGTTGTAATTTTGTTTGTGTTCGTAATTTTTTTAATATAATTATTTGAATCTAATAATTATAACGGCTAAATTCTCAAGATCCAAGTAAAAAAAAATATTTTAAAATATAGAATTTTTTTATTTAAGCTATTTTATTATCATATATCAAATCGGTACGGTTGAATTTCTTTTTTAAATATCTATATAGAACTCACGGTTCAACCTTAACTAATACATAACCATAAATATGTATTTTTCTTTTTAATTTGAACCGTATCGATTTGATATACGGTCATAAAATAGCCTAAATTAAAAAATTCAAATTTTTTGAAGTTCATTGGGGTCTCGATCATAAGGTTCTAAGATTGTTTTTTCTTTGTACATTAATTTAGTGAGTTTATAATTAAGAAACAAATGGTTTTCAAATCAGATAATTTTTGGTACGTAACATATTTATGCTATTTTATCATCATATATCAAATCGGTACAATTGTTTTTTTTTAAAATACCTATATAGTGCTCACAGTTCAACCTTAATTAGTGCATAGCAGCCTTGATAGATTTGCATGTTATCTAACCAATGAAGGATGAACCATGAGTCATAAATATGTATTTTTCTTTTTAATTTGAACCATACCGATTTGATATACGGTGATAAAATAACATAAATTCAAAAATTCAAATTTTTTGAATTTCATTTGGCCTCAATCTCTATCATAAAGTTCTAAGATTTTTTTTTACATTAATTTAGTGAGTTTATAATTAAGAAACAAATTGCCTTCAAATTAGGTAATTTTTTGTAGGGAGCCTATTTATGTATTGTTAAACATATTCGTAAGGTTAAAATTGAATTTTTGTATTCAGATCTTCTGAATTTAGTCATTCTGATTATTAAAATCAAATAATTATATTAAAAAATTTACGAACAAAAAAAAATTACAACCGTACGGATGTGATCTACGATATTAACGTAGCTTGCACAAAAGAAATCAAATAATTTGAAGACCATTTATTTCTTAATTATAAACTCACAAAATTAATGCACAAAGTAAAAATCATCTTAAAAGCTCATGATCAAGGGCCAGATGAACTTCAAAAAATTTGAATTTGTTTATTTAGGCTATTTTATTATCATGCATCAAATTAGTACGGTTTAATTTTTTTTTAAAATAATACCTATATAAGACTCACGGTTCAACCTTAACTGGTTTTACATGTTATCTAACTAATCAAGATTGAACTGTGAGTCATATATATATATATATATATATATATATATATATATATATGAATTTAAACAGTACTGATTTGATATGTAGTGATAAAATTGCATAAATAAAAAATTCAAATTTTTTAAGATTGATGTGGGTCACGATAATATACTTCTAAAATTATTATTTTTTTGTGCATTAATTATGTGAGTTTATGATCAAGGTGCAAACGACCTTCATATCAGGTAATTTTTGGTAAGTAATCTATTTATGTATTGTCAAACATATTGATAAGGTTGAAATTGAATTTCTATACTCGGATCTTGAGAATTTAGACGTTATAATTATTAAATTCAAATAATTATATTAAAATTTTTACGGAAAAAATAAAATTACAACCGTATGAATGCGATCTACGATATTAATATAGCTCACACAAAAAATCAAATAATTTAAAGACCATTTGTTTCTTGATCATAAACTCATAAAATTAATGCACAAAGAAACATTCATCTTAACCGATTTGATATATGGTTACAAAATATTCTAAATAAAAAAATTTAATTTTTTTAAAGTTTATCTGAGCTTCGACCATAAGCTGGATTTTTTTTGTGCATTAATTTTGTGTGTTTATGATCAAGAAACAAATGTCTTCAAATCAGGTAATGTTTTGTACGTAAACTATTTATGTATTGTAAAATATATCCATAAGGCTGAAATTGAATTTTTGTACTTGTATCTTGAGAATTTAGCCATTATAATTATTAAATTCAAATAATTATAATAAAAAATTTACGAATAAAAACAAAATTATAACCGTACGGATACGATCTACGATGTTAATATAGATTACACAAAATAAATCAAATAATTTGAAGACCATTTATTTCTTGATCATAAGCTCACAAAATTAATGCACAGAGTAAAAATCACCTTAAAAGTCTATGATCAAGGGCTGGATGAACTTCAAAAAATTGGAATTTTTTTGTTTAACCTATTTTATCATCATATATAAAATATATACGGTTGAATTTTTAAAAAAAATACCTATATAAGACTCACAGTTCAACCTTAACTGGTGCATAACAGCCTTAATAGTTTTACATGTTATCTAACCAATCAAGATTGAAATGCGAGTCATAAATATATATTTTTCATTTTAATTGAAACCGTACCGATTTGATATATGGTGATAAAATATCCTAAAATAAAAAATTCAAAATTTTTGAAGTTCACGTCGGACTCGATCATAACCTTTTTAAGATTATTTTTTTTGTTTTTTAAGATTATTTTTTTTTGTGCATTAATTTTGTGAGTTTATGATCAAGAAACAAATGGCCTTTAAATCAGGTAATTTTTTGTACATGACCTATTTATGTATTGTCAAATATATTCATAAGGTTGAAATTAAATTTTTGTACTCGAATCTTGAGAATTTAATGTTGGATATAGTGCTCTTAAGGCAATTATTGTAATTGCAAGTTGATGATTATGATAATTAAAAGAGGACCTATACAACTAAAACAGCCTCGCTCGAGATGATAGTATATTATCTGGTTTGTTTTTATCATTATGTGTATATGTTTTGATAAAGCATGTATGATTATTGCTTGACTACCAACATTATAATGATGATCATATACGTGGGAGCTGGGTGGTCCATAAGCACATTCTTAAATGTTCATAGTCGACGGAATATCGAGACTGGGTATTGATACTCTGGTGTAGACTAGTGTATATTTTTTGAGACCCCAACGAAGCACGGTGGCCGATCTTACAAGCTATTGGTGTTGAGTCACCTAAGATAGTATACATGTGCTCACTGAAAGTGAGTACACCGGACGGACTCGCCGAGAACTTCTAGATAGTATTATACCTATCGTCGGATGGAATTTCTCTTGTAGTATGAGTACATATTAGTTCTTTGACCTGAGATTTTCATTTGTCTCGTGTGGGTTCCCACTGTACTTAAATTACTACCCTTCTACGGCTCAAAAGGTCAAGCAAACAGGTTTTAGTTACGTACAGTCCCGAGCCACATGGAGGCAGTGAACAATTGTCACGGATTCGTTTCTCCCGATATTGGGAGTCGATGTCGCGCTGTGTTGGGTCAGCTATCACCAGAAATCCTTAACTAAGGTGGATGAGATTTACTGATGTGATATCAGTAGTTTCTCAGTGGGTGATGAGCACGACTTATCGGGTTAGTAAGGGTCTAACGTTATCCACCCTCTAGACCCGGTATACGATTATCTTAGACGAAGAGATCAGACTGTACGGAGATTGTCACAGACAGGCTCAGTAGGGGTACGGATGAGTTTGCTCGTCGGCCTTTCTTTCGCTCAATACCTGGATAGCCGTTACGTACAGCTAGTGCCGCTGACGTGCTTGCAGTTAAACCCACTACCAGTATATTTACGAGTCTTTAGAGTCTCACACAGAGGGTTTTCCCAGTTCAAGCAAAATGATGTAGTGGCCGTATATTAATACGTGCAGGATTCCGATACTGACTTCAATAGGGCGGATGATAATACTAGCCGGCTTAGAATTAATCCGGATTATTAAATCAAGTTTTGAATTAATAATTACATATATATATTTCGATATGTATATTCTAGTATTATGTTCATTGTATTTTTCTATCTTTTGGGTATTCGTATTTTGATACGAATACCGGCATGTATTTGTGGTGACTTATTCATATATTTATACAAGAATACTTCTAGAAGAAGGATATCTCATTTCTAGGTTTTTATTTCTTTTTAAAGAAATTAAGAAATGAGATGGAAAAAAGAAATGGTGGATGGTATGGACAAATGAATTATTAATTCATTTGCACATACTATTCAAGTATGGTTGCAATTTTAAAATGTGAAAATATTTTAACGAAAGAAAAACTTGCATGCTTGAATTTGTAAGTGATATTTATATTCATTCTACCATTTAGTTTTTCTCTTCCATGGCTTCTTCTTCTTCTTCATCTTCACTCTTCTCATGAGTTGAGAATCATGAAGATATAGAGAAAGAAAAATGCTAGAACACTCACACACATCATTAAGCATTCTAGATTAGTAATTTAGGATCTATAGTTATTTCATTGATGAAGTTGAATCTCGAACTTGGTTTCCTCGAGGTGGATCGTTTTTGGTGAAGGAAGACCGGTTTACAAGCGTGATCCGGAGCTCTTGAGAGTATGCTAGAGTCCAACCCAATCGGAGTAAATAAAGACGCTACAAAGGTTGTGATTTCTATTCTTTTGTGCTTGCTAGTTTAGATATTTGGTTTAGATTCTTGGGTATAAGTTTTTTGGTGCCGTCAAAATTTTCGTTTTTATATTCCGCATTAGCCGCTGGTTAGCGGTGAGGTCACTAAGAACCAACATTTAGCTGTTATAATTATTAAATTGAAATAATTATATTAAAAAAAGTACGAATAAAAACAAAATTACAACCGTATGAATGCGATCTACGATGTTAACATATTAAGTGTTTAAGTTAATGGGTACTGGTAGTTTGCATGTGCGATGCACATGGAATCCGAGTTTCGACTTTGCAAATTTATTATTTTTATATAGGAATATATATTTAAAATTTAAAAACATAGTTGAAAAGATGTTTTGCTTGTGGAGGTAATATTTGGAAAGAAAAGATTTTTCATGGAAAGATAGAATATTAATTAAAGTTTTTAAATATTAAAAAGTTAATATAGGTTTCTAAAATTACAATAAAGTCTGAAAAACTTTTTCTATTTTTAATAACTTTTCTAGGAAAAAGAGGCCATCATCTTAAATACACAGTAGATTGTAAATTTTGTGTGGCTCAAATGAGTTAGTATTATAATATTAGAAATTAGAGATGCCCAATAAAATGTATTGCCAAAATAATAATTAATTAGCAAAATACATGATAGTTTCATAAATAGATAATCCCAGAATCTTTGTAAAAAAATCACAACTAATTAGAGAATATTATTAAACTTATTAGAAGTCAAGAATTTTTAGTTGGCGATAACTACAGAAGTAACAAACAAAAATGGAAATGATCGAATATTTCCTTACGGTTTCTAGAAAAGAAAGTCTGAATTTTATCATTTCTAATTACCATTATTTACCTAACCAGATAAAAAATGTCAGATAAAAGATTGATTTTCTGATTATTAATATGGAAATTAATGGTAATTTTTGCGAGTAATTTAGGAAAATAGTTTATGGTGGTTAAATTTAAAAAGATATGAAATTACAATCTACATATTGTCAACATATTCGGTTATCAAAAATATCAGAGCAAATGGAATTGAGAAATAATTTTTGGAGAGAGAATTTTATTGAACCAAACATTAGAAAAGAAAAAATAAAGAGACGAGAAAGACAATAGGTCAAAGAATAAACATGCAATTCATCTCTTCTTCTACTTTTGGATTGGTTTTTTTTTTTTAACCTTTTTGTTAAAGACAAAGACGATGGGTTCATTTGCTATGTTCTTTGCTATATTGTTTATTGGAGGATAATTTAGGTTTTGCTTTAGAAGCTAAAAAAATTATAGAAGATCCTAAAAGGTCATTTGAAATATGAATTTCAGTTTTTTGAACTTTCCAAAAGAATCATTTGCATGGGGAAAGGGGAAGCAAATAGATATTTTTGTTTATTTATTTATTTAGGGCTGTGGTGGATAGCCCAACACCTAAACTTTGCTTCTAGTGTTTTTGTTCTTTTTTTGAGTTTTTCCTTTCCAAAAAATAACATAATGTCACATCACAATCCTAGAGTTTGGATTATAATAGTAGAGATTATAGTTTTCGGTTAAAAAAATACTTAATTTCTTTCGGCAAAATCCCAACACTTTTAAATTTATACAACCATATGTTTGGCCTAATTGTTGTAACGTTTTCAAGTGGGATTAAAAAGTTCTTAGGTAGAACTATAAATTTTGCGAATAGAACTATTAATCTACCAAGTGGAACTATTGATTTACCAATTTAGAATGAATTTTCATTGTGGATTTTTCCACGTGGTACTATTTGTTCTTTTAAGTGGTATTTTTTTGTTTACTAAGTGAGACTTTCCGTTGAACGAGATTTTCTAAATGAGACTTTTTGATGTGGAATGGATCTAAAATATGTCCAATTGGTGTTTATTTGAAAGAGAATTTCAATACGAATCTAATGAACCAAGTTTGAATTAATTCGGACACCGTATGTGAAAGTTATGAAATTTTAATTTGGAGATTTGTTTTACCACGAATTGGACCAATCGGGACGCGGCACATGTCTCTTTCGACAAGAATGTTTGCGGCTTTACTTCCGGTCATTTCCACCTGAAAATACTCGTCGTCGGATTTAAGATGGATGGACCACATAATTTACAAATTTTACTTTTAAGCTATTTTGTTCCATAGAATCATGACCCAACCTTGCATGCTTCCCGCTTTAAGATGCGGAAGACGTTGCCAACAAATGAGGAAGAAGGAGAGGACGAGGATCCACCTGATGACACTGAGGAGGACATTGATGATGATGCTATGAGCACTGGATAGGGCGGGCTATAGAGGGGAGCTCGGCTTGACTAAGTGAGCAAAGAAACATTTTGGATGTTGCTCCAGTCATGTATTTTGGTGATTAACTGTATGAACTATTTATGTATTTGTATTACCCCTTGTTGTGCTTCTATATGTAGCTGAACTCGTGTGTATTCGTTAAGATCTTATTAATGATGCGGGTGGCTTAATTATCCACCTTTTTCACTCAATATAAATTAATCTGAACCCAGAATTTTTTTTGTGCGGCTAGTTTGATATAACTCAGTATTCAAGCAATAGCCATAATCACATTAATATCCAGAAACAGAAAACATCAGCTATATATATATAATGTTCGTTGTTTAAACTTACTGCAATACAAAATGGAAGCTTACAATGGTTAATGAAAGATCTTTCAATTTTGATTGCATTTTGATTAAGAAGAAACATCATCAGAGCTATGCTTTTGTGATTTTAATGTAATAGAACTTATCAATTCTTGACTGCTGAGCTTCGTTGTTTGTGTGGGTTGGTTGCTCTTGAGTGAAGCTGCAGAGGCTGTGACGAAGGCAGATGCTTTGCTTGGGGAACCTGCAACCCAAGATTTGAAAAATAGAATTACTTCACAACACAAAGATCAAAATATATCATATATAAATATATAAGGCTAATTCTGTTTGTACTAATAATCTGAAGATTGCAAACATAGGTAAAACTACACTAAGGGTTTAGGAACAAACAGATCGATCATGGGAAGATCCCTGAGAATTTGAGGTTTGCGTTTGATTTATATTGCTTTTGGGTTTTTTTTTTGCTATGATTAGTCCATAAACATTTGCATACAAGTTATTTTGAGGAACTCTGCAGTTATGCAACTAGTATTCATCTTCTAGCGGCAAAAATTTGGACGCTGTTTTATCTAATCCAGTCAGAATGATTAATAATTAAAGTCTTATAGATAGATGGTGGATAGGATGAGGAACATACCTTCTTTATCTCGATCTTTATAGGTTCGATATTGTGATAAAAACCTGGTAGTGGTCTAGCCTTGAAGTTAAGGCTTTGGCGTAGCTTCTTCATGTCATCGTCGGTCTTTTCCTGAGACATAAAAGTACAGAGTAACTAAGAAAATTGTCTTAGAAATGGTAGTGAGATTTTCCTATGTAGAACAGGCCAACAATTGCGAAACAAAAACTTCCTATAGCGTTTTTGAATCGTAACGATCGAACATAATCTGTAAAATAAATAAATGGACCTTAGGACTTTCTTGATGTTGTAGCTTTTTTGCATCCTTGCCATGAAATTTGTCTCGTGAAGTGTGGACAAGCTGAAAAGATAAAGAAATGAATTGAAACCATCACATAGAACTACATTACAATGGTTCAAATTCGATGTTGATATGTTGGGGCTTATCCTAGTGTTACAAACTTACAATAGTTATCATACTAGATTTAGTATAATAAATATTAGTTAAATATAAAAAAAAGGTCTTGCCTCGTTCTGCTTTTCCACCCTTTCAACAGTTCTAAGGCTAGGAGAAGGCGATGCAGTCTGAGCTTGTGGTTGGTTTCCTTCAACGCTTAAGGATTTTGAAGAACTGTCGATGAAAACAACATCATCAAATCTTTTGTTTTAATATATTATACTGAAATGTTTGCCATTGCAATTTCGTTCAGGGTCATACTCTACAGAGTGTCTGTATGAGTTTGCATCTACTTTTGGTCTTCCAGAAACTCTTTGATCAAACGGCATTCTTGCCCTGGAAACATAAACACTACTAGAAAACGTAAGTATTAGAGACGGGTTATTAGCGACCGTTTAGTTTTGAACGGACTGAAATAACATATCAACGACTGACCGTATAATCTATGCAGTCTCCAACAAACGGTCCCTGATACATTAGCGACCGTATACTTTATATTAGCGACCGTTCAAAACGGTCGCTAAAATTCCCTGCAATTATCACCTGCGAAATTGCTTTCTCTCTCCCATTCCTCCCCAAATTTCACCCAGAGCCGCGCACGAAGAGGAAGACCGAGGTAAAATTTTCCCTTCTTCCCTTAATTCTTTGTACAAATTTCCTAGTTCTTATCCAATTTTTTTTAAGTTGTTGCTGCTGCTGTCGCTGATGTTGGTGCTCGGAATTCTGTCTAAAAATTTCCCAATTCTTATCCAAAGGTTAGGGTTTCCCCCCTTCAATTAAAATTTTTTCCAATTAAATCATGCAATTGTGACGTTAGGTTATGAATTTTGATTGCAATTCCACGCGTAATTCCTCATTTTTAAATTGCTTTGAAAATTAAAATTAATTAAAACAACCAACTAGCTAGGAGTAAATTAGTATAAAATCATCTACAATTGAAGTGAATCATAGTTCAATACACATAGAGGGTGGAATTCCTTCTCTTTATATATATAGGTGTATAAAGTTTTCTATTAGCACTGATAATAAAAAAAATATTAATAAGGAAGGGAAAAGGTGTCATTATGGATAATAAGAAAAATCTATAACTAAAACACATTATGGGGTATCAATTGATTTAGAGATGAGACTGTGCATATTAGGGATGGTCTATGGTCTATTTAGAGATGAAAATATGCATATGAGGTGTCAAAAAATTGCTCGCTAAAGCAATTGTGATGTTAGATTATGAATCTTTTAGTACAAACTATAAACCCTAATTACAACCTATAAACCTTAATAACAAATTCATGTATTGAAGAATCTATAAACCCTAAAAAAAACCAACCGAGGGGGTATTAGGGACCGTTCATTTATATATGGCCCATAATAGGGTATTAGAGACTGTATAAAATATACGGTCCCTAATAAACGGTCGCCAATGCTTTGGCAACCGTGTATTAAGTATTAGCGACCGTATAAAACGGTCGCTAATACCCCTGCATATTTCAGCCGTGAAGGCTCTCTCTCTTCCCTTCTTCCCAATTTTCACCCGCGGGTTCCCATTCCCCCTTTCTCTCCCAATTCTCCTAAATTCCTTCTAAAAATTTCCTAATTCTTTCCTAAATTTTTTTTCTAAGTTGCTGCTGCTGCTGGAGCTTGAAATTGCCATCCTCATTCCTAAATCCGGTCCAAGATTAGGTTTTTTCCCCCTCCGCTTATTACTTTTTTCAATTAAATCAAGTAATTGTGAAGTTATGTTATGAAAATCTTTGATAGGGGGTTGGGTTTTTATATAGGTTGTTGAGTTGTAGGATATATAAAGAATTAAAGATGAGGAATTAAAGAATGTGTTTGGTGTTGGGTTTTAGGATGAGCTATTGAAGTATGTGTTTGGTGTTGGGTTTTAGGATTTAAAGTGGAGAAAATAGAGAATTTAAAGAGTGGTTGATGGGGTTTATGATTATGGATGTGAAAGTTGAGAATTTGAAATAGAAATTTGAAGAGTTTTTGTGTGTGAGTGTGCGAGTGTGTGTGCACGCACGCATGTATGTGCGCTCGCGCATGTGGGTATTTGTGCGTATGTGTGAGCGTGTACGCTTGCGTACGTATGTGAGCAAGTGTATGTGTGAGTGTGTGCACGAGTGTATGTGTGAGTGTGTGCACGAGTGTATGTGTGAGTGTGAGTGTGTGAGCGCACACGTATGTATGAGTATGTGAGTGCGTATATATGTGTGTGTGCGCGCACCCGCGTATGAAATATTTCACAAATTCATACTAACTTTTAGTTTGTATTTTGTAAATTTAATGATTCAAAATCTTGTTGTCGTGTATGATTTATTGCTGGTGGATTCATATTGTTCTCTGATCTTTTAGCCCATGGGACGACTTTCTCTTTCTCATTCTTCTCCAAAATTTTCATAACCCGCGAATTTGAACCCAAGAGGTGATTTCCCTCTTCATTTTTCCCCAATTCTTCCAAAAAAATTCCCTTTTCTTATCTAATTTTTTTAGGTATTGCTGCTACCGGTGTTCAAAATTCGATCAAAGGTTAGGGTTTTTTCCTCCATTTATTATTTTTAAATTAAATATAGGTGTTAGGTTATGAATTGTGATGTAATTTTGATGTTACGTTGTGAAATTGTAACGTGAATGTTAGGTTATGAATTTTTGAAATTAAATGTGGATGTTAGGGTTTTTCAATTACACATGGATGTTAGGTTATGAAATCTGTGATGATAGCTTGTACAAATTGAAGAATCTATAAACCATAAAAAACCTAATAACAACTTATAAAACTTAATAACAAATTATATCTCACTACTTGGTATTTGTGACATTTGTGATGATTGTTAGATTAATTTAAGATAAGACGGATTATAAGAAATTATTAGATGAATTTAAGGTAAGATGAATTTTAGGTAATTGAAGGTATGTATGAGTGGGAGAACGCACGCGCACATGTGTGTTTGTGCGTATGTGTGAGTGCGGGCACGCGCGCATACGTATGTGAGTGTGTGAATGTGTAAGCGAGTGTATGTGTATAACACCCTAGCACTGTTATACTATATTTATTTGGGGTGTATGTTTTTGTTTACTGAATATCACATTATGGTTTAAATTTTTAAGAATATTCTCCATATTTAAAAACTAGATTTTTGAACGATTACGGGTAATATTCGGAGCAATCTGGTATTATCTGTAAAATCCTATAATATATATATATATTATAATATTATAACTAATATAATACTCTTATATATAATATATTAATTATATTAACTAATTATAACACCTTCTTCTTCCTTCTATGCTCTTCTTTCGATCACCTTTCACCCCTCACGGCCACGACGACCTCGCCTCGTCGCCGTCACCTTGTCACTACCATCTCCTCTGTCCTTGCCAAATCCTCAGAACCCCAGCAAACCCCAACAGCAACTTCTTCTTCATCTTTTTTCTTAATCTCCGATCGTCTCACCGGAGTTGCGCATGTCACCGACAATCCAGACGATCCAGCCACCGTCGTCGTCTAACTCTGTCAGCACGTCACGCGGCTGCTCAGCCAGGTCCAGTCCTGTGTGCATAAGTTTGCGCCGTAACTTTATTTCGACATCGGAACATGATATCCGTATCTCGACATGAGATTCGATCAGGAAAGTTCTAAACTTGCAACAAGCTATGTTATTATATCAATATCTATTTGATAAATTATAGTGCATGTGTTTTACTATTCATCAGAGATTACCGATTTACAGTTTTATAGCACTCGTCTATATCCATACCGATAATAGTTTATCTAGTTGCATGCCAGAACATCACGATATTATCATACTACTATAACAGTTTAATATGTTATCTAGATTGCAATACATGGTAATGGACGTATAACGGTTATTACAGATAGATACATATGCATTCTGGCATTTGTTGTGTTTCGATATTGGCAGCAGTTTTACATTGGTATCTGTTTTGGTTGATATACAGTACATAGCATGTTCACAACACATTTCCAGACTTGTTATTTGGATCTTATTGCTAATACCAACAATCATGATTGTTGTCCTGATGGACGTGACTTGTTGTCTGTATAGACAAGACCGGTACCTGATTTATCCTGTGTTGGCATTAGATTTATATCGGCAATACCTGACTTGAACACAGAACCTTGGAGGAAAAGGGGAACAAGAGGATATTATTATTGTTTGCCGTGGTTTCGGGCTTTACGGAATAATCATTATTGTTTGCCGTGTTTTCGGGCGTTACGGAATAATCATTGTTTGTCGTGATTTCAGGCGTTACGGAATAAATCGTTGTTTGCCGTGATTCCGGGCGTTACGGAATAAATCATCGTGTCATGGTCCCATGGGGGTTTGAATGAGATATATACTATTGAGTTACGATGAGAATTATATTAATTGATTTCAAAGACTTGTAGAATAGATAACCTAGAACCACAGACTTTAGGATACACATCACATACATATAGCTCACTGTTTTATACCTTTGCTATTTAATTACATACATGTTTAATCATAGCATCATATCCTGGTTATCGCTATTATTCTAATTTTATGACGCACTGACGTCTGGGTTTTGCATGGCCCAGTTTCTCTATCTTTATCGCATGCAGATCAGAAATACTTTAGCAATCAAACCGAGCCATGCGAAGCTAGCTATTTATGTTAGAGATGATTAGTTTCTTTTATGTCCGTAGTTTTATTTCTATTGATGTGAGCCCATATTGGGATGTAATTCAGATACTATTGTTTATTGGATCTTGATTCGTTTCCGTTATATGCATTTCTTGATTTTATTTATTATGGCAGATGGACATGTGATAGCTAGATTATATATTTTACTGTTCTTGATATCCGATTGACAACCGTAATGTGACTATGGAAGGAAGATTCCTAACCACAGGTAGCATGGTTGGCTCTGTCACGTGCCGTGTTTACGTATTTTGGGAAGCGGGGCGTGACAGGGTTTGTTTAGTATCAGAGCCATAGGTTTTAGGTTAGCTGGGGCTTGGTTCAATTTGTTGTTGGGTATGGTACCCAATACATTGTCCTTAAAACCCAGAATTTTTGGAACATGTCCTGCCACATTATTGTCTTGTCATTCGAATTCTTGAATCTTATCTTTCTCTTAACTCTTTTATCTTGACAATATGGAAATGATATTGCATCTCGGCTTGGAATCCTTTTGGTTCCTTATTATTTCTCCCTTTTTATTCCTTCAATTCTAATAGTAGCATTTGGGCGACTTGAATGGAGTTATGTGATTGTAACTATGTATCGCGGTATGGTTACAATACGATACTCTATTTAGGTAAGCTAGAGCCCTATTTTGATTCATTTTCTTGACTTATGTTCGTTGTATTACCTTATTTCCTCTCGGCGTCATTACTCATGAGTTTATGTCTTATCGTGAGCTTGAATCCAACAACCGCGTTATATCTTTTCTCTTGAACCAATCTGTTTGCATTTCGAAGAACAAGCAGAAACACAGGAGAATGTTTTGATGATTGCAGTAGTTCGAGATTAACCCCAGCGGGAGCTGGTACAGACCGCTTCAAGGACGATCAGATATAAGATGTTTGATTGAAGAAGTTTTGACAGACCCGTCTCAATTTATCCGAGTAGCGCAGCGAAAGTGTGGTTGGCTGTTAACCACGGGTCGTAGAACAAACCTGTAAATTCATGGTGTGTGTGCCGAAAGGTGAAATTCGTAGACAAGTTGTAGATAAAGCGCTAATAGCAGTTTGGGATTTCATGGATGTGTTCAAGGATATCTTGAGTTTACCGCCAAAACGAGATATGGAGTTCGTAATTGATCTTATTTCTGGAGCAGCGCCAATTTCAAAGGCTTATTATCCAATGGCGCCGGTGGAACTGGAAGAGGTGAAGAAACAAGTTGCTGATTTGCTAGAGAAGGGTTGGATTCATAGCAGTGGCTAGGGAGCCCCAGTTTTTCTAGTCAAAAAGAAGGATGGCACACGGAGGATGTGCATCGATTATCGAGAATTAAATCGGGTGATTATTAAGAACAAGTACCCAATCTCTCGCATCGGCGAATTATTCGATCAACTCAGTGGTGCGAGGGTATTCTCGAAGTTGGATTTGCGATTCGGATATTATCAAGTTCGGGTGAAATCAGAAGATATTTGCAAGACAGCGTTCCGAACTCGATATGAGCGTTACTAGTACTTAGTGATGCCATTTGGAGTTATTAACGCACCGGCAATATTTATGGACTTGATGAACCGAATCTTTTCACCATTTCTAGATCAGTTCATGGTGGTATTCATTAATAATATTCTAGTCTATTCAAAGAGCAAAGAAGAGCATACAGAACACTTGAGAATCGCACTGCAAATGTTGAGACGAGAAAAGTTATATGCTAAGATGAGCAAGTGCGAGTTTTGGCTCGAAGAAATGAAGTTCTTGGGTCATATTGTATTCGGAGATGGAATTGTCGTTGACCCCAAAAATATTGCAGCTGTTCATGATTAGCCAATTCCAAAGAATATAGAGAAGATCAGAAGTTTTCTTGGGTTTGCCAAATACTATAGAAGGTTTGTGGAGAACTTCGCTCGAATAGCGGAATCATTGACCAAGCTAACACGAAAGGAGATACCATTCGTATGGACCGAGAAATGTGTGTCAACTTTTGAAGTGTTGAAGTAAAGGTTGACCACCGCTCCTATCCTGACAGTGCCAGACGGTTCCGAAGGGTTAGTTATTCACAACGACGCATCTGGAAAAGGCTTGGGATGTGTTCTAATGCAGCACAAGAAGATCATAGCTTATGCGTCGAGACAATTGAAGACTCATGAGAAGAACTACCTAACTCCTGGAGTTAGCAACAGTGATTTTCGCTCTGAAGATTTGGAGACACTACTTATTGGGCGAAAGAGTCGAAGTGTTTACCGATCACAAAAGCTTAAAATATGTGTTCATCCAGAAAGAGCTTAAGATGAGATAGCGTAGATGGTCAGAGCTGATGGCTGACTATGATCTTGACCTAAAATACCATCCGGAAAAAGTTAATGTAGTGCCGGATGCTCTAAGTCGGTTGCCAGCAATACGAATGTTGACTGCACAAAAAGAGATTCTAGATGATTTTCAGAAATTTGAATTGGAGATTGTACTACGAAATTCTTCGGGACAATTGATGCAGTTGCAAATATAGTCATCCTTGATCGATAACATTAAAGCAGCGCAGTCGCACAATCCAAGATTTCAGAAGTTCCGAGAACAAGTAGAGGTAGGACTTCGAACAGATTTGTTGATTCATTAAGATAGCTCGTTACGTTGTGGGAATCGTTTATATATGCCTAAAGGAGATGTTCATGAAGAAGTCATGAAAGAGACTCATAGTTCCGCGTATTCCGTACATCCGGAAGGCATGAAAATGTACCAAGACTTACGACAGCATTTCTGGTGGGAAGGCATGAAAAGAGAGATTGCTCGCTACGTATCGAAGTGCTTGGTGTGTCAGCAAGTCAAGGCTGAACATCAAAGGATAGCTGGTTTGTTGCAACCACTTCTGATTCCTCAATGGAAGTGGGAACACATAACCATGGATTTCATGACAGCATTACCATAAAGTCAAAAGGGAAATAATACAGTTGGGTCATTGTCGGTCGATTGACCAATGCAGCTCATTTTATACCGTTTCGAGTTGGTCAGTCGACAGAGGCTTTGGCAGAGAGGTACATGTAGGAGATCATGAAATTGCATGGAGTACCTGTGAGCATCATTTCTGATCGTGATACTCGATTTCTATCACACTTTTGGAGGGGTCTACAGAAAAGCTTGGGAACACGCTTGAACTTTAGTACAGCCTATCATCCTCAGACAGATGGTCAGTCTGAAAGAACGATCCAAACTCTTGAAGATATGTTAAGAGCGTGCATGTTAGACTTCAAGAGTTCATGGGAGGATCATTTGCACTTAGTGGAGTTTTCATACAATAATAGTTTTCAGGCAACTATACAGATGGCTCCATTCGAAACATTATATAGTCGTAAGTGTCGCTCGCCTGTCTGTTGGGACGATATTGGAGAAAGAAGATTGTTGGGACCGGATCTTATTGTGCAAACAGTAGAGAAAGTTAACGTGATCCGAAATCATATGAAGGCGGCACAGGATCGACAGAAAAGCTGGGCTGATATTGGACGAAAACTTTTGGAGTTCCCAGTTGGTGATCTTGTGTTCTTAAAGATATCACTGACTAGAGGAGTAATCCGATTTGGCAGTCGAGGCAAGTTTAGTCCTCGATTCGTGGGGCCTTTCGATATCATCGAGCATGTATGAGAGATAGCTTATCGATTGATTTTACCACCATTCTTGACGGGTGTTCATAACATGTTTCATGTATCTCAACTCCGCAAGTATATTCGAAATGAGACGCGCGTCCTAGATCATTCGGAACCGACAGTAAGGGAAGATTTAACATATGAAGAGCGACCAATGGCGATTGTGGATCGACGAGAAAAAGTCCTCAACAATAGAGTTATCCTACTAGTACTTGTTTCATGGAGGAATAGTTCTCGCGGAGATTCTACTTGGGAACGTGAAGACGAGATTCGACAGAAGTTTCCACACCTCTTTTCTTAGATCCGTGTCTTATTATCTCTTTTCTTGTTCCGGAAATTTCGATGACAAAATTCTTTTGTAGTCGGTATAATGTAACACCCTAGCAGTGTTATACTATATTTATTTGGGGGTATATGTTTTTTTTACTGGATATCATATATGGTTTAAACTTTTACGAATATTCTCCATATTTAAAAACTAGATTTTTGAACGGTTACGGGTAATATTCAGAGCAATCTGGTATTATCTGTAAAATCCTATAATATATATTATAATATTATAACTAATATAATACTGTTATATATAATATATAATATATTAATTATATTAACTAATTATAACACCCTCTTCTCCCTCCTCTGCTCTTCTCCCGATCACCTTTCACCCTTCACGGCCACGACGATCTCGCCGCAGACTACTTTACCTCGTCGCCGTCATCTCCTCTGTCCTCGCGAAATCCTCAGAATCCCAGCAAACCCCAACAGCAACTTCTTCTTCTTTTTCTTCTCTTTTCTTAATTTCCGATCGTTTCGCCGGAGTTGCGCACGTCGCCGACGATCCAGCCACTGTCGTCGTCTAGCCCTGTCACCATGTCATGTAGCTACTCAACCAGGTCCAGTCCTCCGTGCGTAAGTTTGCACCATAACTTTATTTCGACATCGGAACATGACATCCGTATCTCGGCGTGAGATTCGATCAGGCAAGTTTAAACTTGCAACATGCTATGTTATTATATCAATATCTATTTGATTAATTATAGTGTATGCTATTCAGCAGAGATTACCAATTTACAGTTTATAGCATCTGTCTGTATCCGTACTGATAATAGTTTATCTAGTTGCATACCGGAACATCACGATATTATTATACTACTATAACAGTTCAATATGTTATCTAGATTGCAATATAGATGGTAATGGACGTATAACGGTTATTACAGATAGATACACATACATCCTGGCATTCGTTGTGTTTCGATATTGGCTACGGTACATTGATATCTGTTTTGGTTGATATACAGTACATGGCATGTTCACGATACATTACCAGATTTTTTACTTGGATCTTATTTCTAATACCAACATCCTGATTGTTGTCCTGATGGACGTGACTTGTTGTCTGTATAGACAAGACCGGTACTTGATTTATATCGGCAATACTTGACTTGAACACAGAATCTTGGGGGAAAAGGGAAAATTAAGAATGTAACCAAAACGTAACTCAAGATGATATTATTATTGTTTGCCGTGGTTCCGGACGTTACGAAATAATCATTATTGTTTGCCGTGTTTCCGAGCGTTACGGAATAATCATTGTTTGCCGTGATTCCGGGCGTTACGGAATAAATCATTGTTTGTTGTGATTCTGGGCGTTACGGAATAAATCATTGTGTCGTGGTCCCGTGGGGGTTTGAACGAGATATATACTGTTGAGTTCCGATTTGAATTACATTAATTGATTTCAAACACTTGTAAAATAGATAACCTAGAAATACAGACTTTAGGATACATATCACATACATATAGCCCATTGTTTTATACCTTTGCTATTTATTTACATACATGTTTTATCATAACATCATATCCTGGTTCTCGCTATTATTCTGATATTATGACGCACTGACGTCTGGATTTTGCATGGCCCAGTTTCTCTATCTTTATCACATGCAGATCAGGAGTACTTTAGCAATCAGACCGAGCCATGAGGAGCTAGCTATTTATGTTAGAGATGATTAGTTTATTTTATGTCTGTAGTTTTATTTCTATTGATGTAAGCCCATTTTGGGACGTGATTCAGATACTATTGTTTATTAGATCTTGACTCGTTTCCGTTATATACATTTCTTGATTTCATTTATTATGGCAGATGGATATGTGATAGCTAGATTATATATTTTACTGTTCTTGATATCCGATTGACAAGCTTAATGTGACTGTGGAGGGATAATTCCTAACCACAGGTAGCATGGTTGGCTCTGTCGCGTGCCGTATTTACGTATTTTGGAAAGCGGGGCAGGACAATGTGTGAAAGTGAGTGCGTGCGCGCGTGTGAGTGTGTATGTGTCCGCATATAAAATATTTCACAAATATATTCATCCTAACTTTTACCTTGTATTTTGTAAATTTAATGATTCGAAATCTTGTTCTCTATGATTTACCGTTTAGATTTTTAAATTGTAGCTTCATCTATAAATCAAATCCAAATTTATATCAAATCCTTTAATATTGTTGTCTTGAAAGCCCTACTAGCCTATAATAGAATTTGATTTGCCAGGAAAGTTGAGCGAACGTAGTTTTATATTCTAGTATGTCATGAGGTTGAGGGTCTTTTGGGTTGTAACTTGCATTAGTAGAAACTGTACACATTAGAGACGGTACGACTGTAATAATCTAAACGGTCGTGTGAAACATCTGTACCGTACATCTGGTACGTATGTTACTTCTGTTCATGTATACGTATATACTTGTGTTTGTCAGTATAATTTTTAAGCTAGTTTAGTGTAAAAATTTATTAAATATCTATAGGTTTGTATAAATTGCGGTTATGCTCAATGCACCCGCTTCGTCTCTGTTGGAATCTTTAAGGTTTAACTTATAAGATGGTTTACATCAAATAAATATTACTCTTCAAATACAAGTTATTTTTTCTCATGTTATTTCAATATCCTTCCCTCAATTGTGCCCTCAATCATAAATATCATGATTCTAGTAAATATGGATAGAGAGTGAGACACAAGGCATAACACCCGTCGACGCTCGATGATATATCTTCACCTCAATTCCAATTTAGGAATTGCCTGCCAATATAACGCTGGCGGATAACAAGACAAGAACCATCACGACTGGGTGCGAAGGGTTACCATCTCGAATGGGAGTGAAGTGTGACTTCACTCCCAGTCGCTGCGGTTCTTGTCTCGTTACCGGCCAGCGCAACATCGGCAAGCAATTCCAAAATTGGAATTGAGGTGAAAGTATGTTATCGAGCGTCGGCGGGTATTGTGCCTTGTGTCTCACTCTCTATCCATATTTACTAGAACCGTGAGATTTATGATTGAAGGCACAATTGAGGGAAGGATGCTGAAATTACAAGAGAAAAAGGAACCTGTGTTTGAAGGGTAATGTTTGTTTAATATAAACCATCTTATAAGTTAGACTCATTGATATCCATGTTTTACTCGAGCTTTTGTCGGCACAGGGTTGCAGCGATGAGCAGATGTGGCAGATTTCTCAGATACATGGAGGTAGAGCACTTATCCACTGTCCTAAACGCAATAAGCAAAACCAAAAAATACATGCATGTAAGCACTCTTATGATTTGAGTTCATGTATTTATTTATTTATTTTGGATTTGCAAGGTTCACAGGATTGAGTGAGCTGGGATTGCGCGCGATTTGGAGAGTTTTTCTTTGTATTGTTGGACAACGCGGATCGATACTTTTCAAGACGAGGTTCCGGTGGCGATAACAGCAGTGGGAGTTAGTGAGTTACGCATTTACAAGTGTTAATTAATGTAGCTAGCGCATTGTTTAATTTTGAAAATTATGATTTAATTTCATGTATTTATCAAGCCTATTTTGGATTTGCAGGGTCCGTAGGGTTGAGTAAGCTAGGATTGCGCGCGCAAGTTGGAGAGTTTTTCATATTGTTGGATATTTACTAAGTAATGTATTATTTGTATTCAAAACAATAGTGTCTGTGTTGATTTGGAGAGAGTTTCGTATTTTTCATATTGTTTGAGTTGTTGAAATTGTTGGATTTATAATGGTTTGTGATGGAAATGCTATTGCTTTGTGATATATCGTGTTTATATATTTGTTTGTGATCGAAACGCTATATTTGCGTATTATATTGTGATTAAATGTATAATTGTATGAGAAAATGCATTTTCTGTAAAAAAAATTCAAAAATATATGTGTATTAGCGACCGTTCAGGCTACAGGAACGGTCTCTAATACCCATATTTGCGACCGTTCACTGATACAGAAAACAGTTTTGAGTCGTTGGTTTGTCCGCGTGGTATAGCATTAGCGACTGTGACAAACGGTCGCTAATAAGTCATTAGCGACTGTTCGTAGACGGTCGGTCAATACACGTGTCAGCAACCACTCTTTTTGCGACCGTGTATTAGCGACCGTGACAAACGGTCGCTAATAAGTCATCAGCGACCGTTCGTAGGCGGTCTCCAACACACGTGTCAGCGACCACTCTTTTTGCGACCGTGTATTAGCGACCGTTTAAAATAAGAACGGTCCCTAATACTCTTTAGAGACCGTACCTTTAGTATTAGAGACCGTTTAAGACGGTCTCTAATATGTATAGTATCCAGTAGTGAAGTGATAAATAATCGATCTTCCATGACACAATGAACAACAACACAGAAGTGGTATAATAGTTAGGCTAAATTACACTAAACTACCATTAACAAATCATCATTTTCACTAAACTGCCTTAGGTTTTTTATCATAGTAAAGTACTACATTTAAGGGTACTTCAGCTAAATAAAACTCCCTCAAAAACAAACTTTAGGGAAGTTTTCTGTAATAAACAACTTTAAGGTTGTTTAGAGAAAACAGAGATATTTAAGGTAGAATGATAAATTGAAATTACTACTTGAAAGTTGAAACACGCTATTCCAGTACCTTCCATGTTCTGACCGGGGAGTGGCTGAAGGAGGTTTTAGAACTCCACTAAAAGACGCCTTCAAGGCAAAAACAACGACGATAACAACAACAAAAAATAGCTTTAGCATAGCTAATAAATATTTGACAATGTAACATTTTTGCATTGAGAAACTCACTCTGGTTGGTGTTATAAGACGGTTGGAGCGATCTTGAATTGATTCTAATGTAGAACTGACAACGTTTAATTCTTCAACCTTTTTAAGAACCAGAGAACTTTTATTCATCGTGCGAGCCGTTGCTCCTATTCTTTCTTGAGAGAAATCGATTGACATATGTGATGATCTAAGAGTTGATTTCTTTTTCTCAATTGATTCGGTTGCATCCGTTTTACGATTAGAACTTGGCTTGTTCTCTTTCGAGCCAAAGGGACTTAGCTTTGACGAGCGCGAAGATTGATACCTTGGTGGTCTTTGGATAATTCTTCGTTTCAAATTAGGAGCTTTTGTTCTCTTCTCAATTGAATCTTTGTTCTCCTGATTTTGAAGAGAACTTTCCTGAAACATAGAACGAAATTGAAGCAATTTAACAAAAGCGTGGGACAATTCCTACAATTTAGCCAAATTAAAATTGAAAAACAAATATTGTAAATATCAACACATTACCTTTAATGGTTGTTTCTCTAATGAGTTGGTCCCAAGCTTCATATCTTTCGCCATATTTCGGCTCTCGATATCATCAACTAGCTCCAATGATTCAATTTGCGACGAGGGCTCAATAATAATTCTATCTTCCATCCGCGAAACACCCTTTCCTAACCTACATTTCTGTTCACTCGAATTAGCTTCTTTTGCACTTTCAATAGTCTCCTCTTTAGAAGGATTTGTATTGTGCTCGATATCAATATTATTTTCTTCGGTGATTTCTTGCTCTAGAAATAAAACTGATTTACGAGCCGGGGATCTCCTGTAATGGGCTTCAAAATAAGCCTTCTTTTGAGCAACCGATCCCGGGGTTGAGTACATCTGAACCTCCTCCAAGTATTTCTTTTGGCAGAAAGATGACCACTTTCCCCAGTCTAAAGATTGTGACAGGAACCTCCCAAAAGAGACTGATCCTCCTAATGCTTCTGAAACACTGTTCGCCTGCGAAACATTACGAGGGTTTTAGAAATGCGCGAAGCTTGGAGGGTATCAGCTTGATAATATCTCATGTGACAATTACACAAGGCACTTGAATATAAATTGAATTTTGATTGAAGGAAATGAACGAATATGAACAAAGCATGTTCTAGCTCTGCTCGTGTTTGGACTCAGGTCCTATAGGCCCTGCATGAGCTTGGTTCATTTGTAGCTCATTTAATATTTGGTAGTAATGAAATAACCATCACTCACCCTAAAACTCAGATCATTAATACTAAGGCCTAGTTTGGCTACACATTTTCCGAAACCAAGTTTTCGTTTAAGATGAAATGAAACCGAGGTGCATTTACATACCCAAGTTTAGTAAAATAGGGGTTCTGCAAAGTTGAGAGCCATTTAACAACATAGTTTTTACAATTTGCTATATTATTTATTTTTATCTGACCATCAGGATTAAAAGTAATTTAACATTTATTTAAATGAAACACGAAATACAAAAATTATATAATTTTTATAGATCAAATCCATCGAAGTATAAACCAAACAAAGCCTGTCCTCTTTAAATCTTCAACCATATTATGTTTATTAACTAATACTAAGTTAACTCAAAATTTTATATTAATTCAAATCTATTTAGTATTTTAAAAAATAAATCCTGAAAAGATTAAATTATTGTTTTATTTTGACATGGTCGCTTTAGGGATCGAACCGGCGACCTCTCACTTTGGAGAGGGAAATTTTGCCGCAAGAGCTATGCTCCTTTGGAAACAATGTATTGTTGTTTGTTGTGAATTTTTTTTGTATTCTTAGTCTAGATATGATAAAATTACCACTTTTGTTATTCTGCAGGAGTGTTCATGTGTCCAAACCATGTTTGAGTATGATAGAATTGTTTAGATAGTATTTTTTTGTCAATTAAATATTAATTGCATACAGAAATATATATTTATATGTCATTAATTTATTTTTAAATGTATCTTATATCCTGTTTTTTGGGAAAATTGCCGATTAAGGAATTTAAATTGTATTGTGACTCATATTCATATCTGGATCCATGCTACTTAGTAGGGCTAATTCGTCAAATAATGTTGTGGAACAATATTGAAGAATTTAAAAAATTAATAATACTATTTTTAGACTAAGTTCAAAGTATTGTTTAGATAGTTATAATTCCTCTATTTTTCACAGCTCAATTTGTCAATTACAAAATTTAACATTTATAAGATTTTTGCATACATTAGCTTGAGAAAAGCTGGATTCTTTGAGATCTCGCTCGCGGTCGTTCCACGACATACACTAACAGAACCTTAACAAATTCGTTTGAATAATAGAACGAACATGAACAACCTCAAACTCAGCCCATTTAACAGCCCTAATCATAACCTCTCGTATTCAAAGAATTCAATCAAATATAAGCCTCAAGAGCTTTGCACACAGGAATCAAAAACCTATGATTCAAGAGATTCATCAAGTACAAGGTTTAGGAATTGTCTTTTTTTAATGAAGGGGGGGGGGGGGGGGGGGGGGGGGGGATTAAAAGGGCCTGGAATCAAAACCCATGAATCCATGAAGGAAATATTTATACCAGGAATCAAAATCAAAGGAAGATTTTGCATTATCAGAAATTAATGGAATGCAAAGATAAATAACTTGATGATAAGAATGAAACATAAAGAAGAAAAAAGTTGGATTAATTTTTACCTTTGCATCTCCAGTGGAGTTGTCAGTGGTATGATGCAAATCTTGAACAAGAAATGAAGAGTCCCCCATTTTCCCTGTAGTATCTTTGATTTCGAGGCTTGGATGATTTTAATCTTCAGTTAAAATTTAGCTTTGAAAAAATGAGTTGGTTGATCTCTGCAAATGAAGAGGAGAGAGTAAAAGTGAGAGGGACAGTTTTTTTCTGTTGGTTTCAAATTTGAAGATCCTCTCTCTCTCTCTCTCTCTCTAGCCTGCAGGGCTTTTCTTTTCCTTCTTTTTTTGTGTGGTAATTTCCAACGTCTCTTGGCGTTTTGAATAAAAATGCATACATGGGCGACACTGGTTTATCTTTTTATTTATTTTGATTAATATTTATTTATTATTACACCAATAGTTTCTTTAAGAATTTAGAAGGAATAAATCTTGAGGTCATTACCTACCAGCTCTAGTAAAGCAATCCAACGCTTCAGCAGTAGCTAGAAAATCAACTCCCATAATGATGTGAGAAGCTCAAAATTCGGTTTGTTATGTATCATGTTGATAATTTGTTTATCTCTTGATAAAATTAGATACCATTAGACGACGGTGTAAAACTACCAAATTAGTAGTTTTTTACTTTGAATAAATGCATCCTTTGTTGAATGATTTTAATGGAAAACCTGGCCAAGATCTGGCAATTTGTAAAGAAAAGGAAAGTAATTAATTTAATTATTAGAGTCCTTCCCTTGTATGATGCGCATTGGTAGCGGGGGCCCACAAAATCTGTACCATGATTTTGAAACTTCAGAAGGAAAGAATTTGAATTTGAATTGAAAAATGAAGTTGTTAGAGAAAATATTTTATTGAAAAAGGAATTCCATAGACCATAAAACTTCTATATTTTGTAGGTATCGATTTCGAATTTGAGCCGTTACCAGTCTCTACTTTGGTGTCTGGATTACTTCAGGAAGTAGCGTTTTACTTGTATTTAAGTACTTACTACCTGGTCCACAACACAATAGTAACATACAACTCATTTACGACATATTTGCTTATATAGTTTTCAATTTCATCATCGTCGCTCTCCCTCTGGATATTGAGGTTTGATGATACTCAATTTTGGCGATCTTCAAGATCAGGACACGTGGCAGATGACGTGTCCCAGAACTCAGAAGAAAGGGTCCACAGAGGCCGACTAGGCCACCCCAGTACCCGACCTGCAAGCACAAACTAGCTCTCCTCAGAGCCCGTGCAAATTGGCCTCCTCGGCCTCTCAGCTCGCCTCGAGCTGCCACAGGACCAAGATGCCTCGGCCCTCCTGCTCGTCCCCGAGCTCTCCCCTATCGAGGCTATCTTCCTCGGTCTCTCCGACCGACCAATCCATCACTCACAGATGTAACCGCCGTTCCGTAAATCTCGCCATGCGCAGATTCTCCGCCGGTAACATCCCACGTCCCACGCCATCACGATCCCCATTAACGGGCGATCCGCTCGTTACGCGGGCGTGATGTCGGGAGCGTAACTGCCGGCGAGATTTTCGCGTCTGCTGCTGCGTGGTGCCACCACTATATAAACCCCCATCACAGAGGGGTCAAGTAAGCTTTTTTTACCCCACTTAGCCGTTACTTTGCTCGGATCTCGTTCTAACTTAAGCGTCGGAGGGTCCTCGGTGGTATCAAACCACCTCGGGACTTCTTTGCAGGTGCTCGGCGCAAACTCCTCAAAACCACCGATCTCCTCAAGACCCATTGAGACCCACACGCAATAGGATATCACCTCCAAGATCCACCAGGAGATCGACGGAAAACAACATCTGACGGAGACCCGAAAAGGACCTCCATCGGTTGGCGCCGTCTATGGAAAACTAAACTCCACAAAAAAACAAAGTTGGCCTTCCGATCTCCATCCACATGGCAAGCGATCACCTTGAAGATCCAGGTACTAGCTGCCGCCTCCCCCTCACCGGAGGCGCGGATGAACCTCCTCCGGCGACTGTCATCAACGCCCTCGCCGGCCGAATAGATCGGCTACAGTCCCTCGTGGAGGCGCTCGTCCGCGTCCAAAAGGCCAGGCCAGGACCCCAGATCGCCGCTCCTCCGCCTTCGGAAGGCTCTGCCCTCGTCGGCACGGCTGTCCACCGGCAGGCTACGAACTTTGGCCACAGATCTCACGGGCCGATACTCCCTGAGGCCCGCTGGGGGCCCCACAGCTCCACACCAAGATCCGCCGCCAGAGAGCCTCGCCTCGAGCATCCTTGCGACCCTTATCCCCCTGAGGAGATGTCGGTCACCTCGCCTGTCCCCAGGGATGATCGACGCCCCCCCTCGACGGGGTCGCACGGAAAGGGCTCGCCACGACGGCTCGAGGGCCACCTCGCCCGGGGATCTGAGGAACCTCATCGAGAGGAACCGAGGCCGCGCCCAGACGCAGATCTACCACAGCAGAGGCCGGGGATCACAAGGCGCCGAATCCTCAGGGTACCACGGCCGACTCGACGCCCTCGAAAAGAAGATCGAGGGCATGCACCGGGAAGGTCACCTCTCGGGCGGCGGGGTTAAGTACGCCGCCGACTCGCTCACCAAGCCGTTTACCGAGGGACTGCTCGCTGTCTACGTCTCCTCGCGCAACAAGCCCCCGAAGGTCTCTCTGTTCGATGGGAAAACCGACCCGAAAGACCATTTGGATGCTTTCACCGCGGGGATGAGCTTCCAGGACCATTCCAACGCTATCCAGTGCAGGGCCTTCCCAGCCACCCTTATCCGCTCTGGTCGGGACTGGTTCCGAGGACTCGAGCCTCGCTCAATCTCGACGTTTGACAAGCTGGCTACTCAGTTCCTCGGCCACTTCGTTGGGAACCGTCGGCAGAAGCGCACGGTCGACTACCTCTTCACAATGAAGAGCGGGGATAAGGAGACATTCAAAGCTTACATCACCCGCTTCTACAACGCCCTCCTCGAGGTCCCCGAGCACCGGGACGAGACCGTCATCACGGCGCTCAGATCTGGTCTTAGGCACAAGGAGTGGTTGCGCTCCTTTGCGTTGGCACAGCCTAAGACCATGGCCGAGGTCAAGGCATGGACCAAGTGCGAGATTCAGCTGGAGTCCGAGGTGAATGCAAACCTCCCCCGAGCAGAACGGTCCGATCAGAAGAAGAGGGCTCGGGAAGAGAGGCCGGAGCGTCAGCAGCCCTATCACCCAAAGTTCCAGGAGTACACCCCGCTCAACGTCTCCCTGGCAGTGTTACTAGAGGAAGCCCAGGGTGAGGGGTTCTTCAAGTTCCCTCCAACCCCGCGTCAGGCCTCGAAGCGAACCCGGGGCCCCTACTGCGCCTTCCACCGGACGCTGGACCACGCCATAGAAGATTGTAAGCAACTCCGGGACTACATCGAAAAGCTCATCCGATCAGGGCACCTCGCCGCCTACTTGAGGGATAAGCAACAGGGAGACCGCGAGCAGGAGCAGCGTCCCCCTCCCGCCGAGCTGACCATTGGCCAGATCATGCTCGTTTCGGCAGATGACCAGTCTGGAGCCCAGGGAGCCCCGTACCCGGTGCCGAGCACGGAGACCAACAAGCCTCCGAGGAGCTCGGGCCACGTTAATAGGGTCATCTATTAGCATGTACTTTTTTAGGGCAATGTAAACTGTTCCTAGGGTCTGTTATTAATTTAATAAAGATCAATGGAACATTGCTAAAAAGAAAGAAAGATCTCATTTATTCAAAAAGGTATTATGGGCTCCTTAGCCATACATACAAAAACAAAAAGAAAATTACAGCAGCGAGGGTAGGGGTGCAAAGAGCACTGCTCATGGTACTCAGCAAAGATCTCCGCCAGCCGAGGCCTCGCGAGATCCAACCTCAGCCCTCGATTCCCCCGCGTGCGTTGACCTCGAGCCTCAGTTCGTAGCACTCAGGGATGAGCGCCACCGAGCGAGCTAGCCGACTCGCGGAGATCAGGCCGAAGCGCCTTAGAGACCCCAGCTTGCCCACGGCCTCGTCGTATAGCTGCTCGGACAAGGGGTTGTAAAGCCCCGGCGACGCCGTCCAGATGGAGTACATCAGCTGCTGCAGCAGGGGGGAGCACCGGGGGAGCAGCTGGCCGAAGTGGTCTTCGATACTCTACCAACTGCACCGTGTCCTCGGTGCAGTTCTGGTCGTAGAGGTATACGTCTTCAAAGTGGATGATGTCGGGGATGGTAAAGAGGAAATCTTCCATTCTCAACGATCTGTTTACGAAGAAAGGAAGGACCAGTGCTCCCTCTGCCTTATATATCCCACTGCGCTCCAACGGAACCCAACAGTTGCCCGTTTTCGCCCACAAAGTTGCTACCAAGCGGCGATCATTGAGCCTTCTCTGGCAGAATCGAAACAACGTGACTCTGGCACTTCGCCTCCCCGCACACTCAGTGCGCATGTTACGCGCACGTTCGCCGCGACCGTCCCTGTTCCCCATACCTGCCACGGGATGGTCAGGAGAAACCTTATAAAGAATCGACCAAGCATCTACCATGCTCAGCCATCCTGGACGGTAGCTTCCCTACACGCAACGCCGGGGATCAAAGACCTCGCCGAGAGGCAACCGCGTAGCTTCACTGCCCGGTCATCCTTAGCAAGTCTCCTACGGCCCCTCCAACGCTAAGGATCGAAGTCCTCCACAGAGGCAACCGAGCGGCTTCCCTGCTCGGCTATCCCTGGCCGGTAGCTTCCCTACTCACGACGCCAGGGATCAAATCCCTCGCCAAGAGGCAGCCGCACAGCTTCACTGCCCGGGCATCCTTAGTGGGCTTCTTACAGCCCCTCCAACGCTAAGGATCAAAGTCCTCCTTAGAGGCAGCCGAGCGGCTTCCGTGCTCGGCTATTCCCGGCCGGTAGCTTCCTTACTTGCAATGCCAGGGATCGAAGCCCTCGCCAAGAGGCGACCGCGCAGCTTCACTGCCCGGTTATCCTTAGCAGGCCTCCTACAGCCCCTCCAACGCTAAGGATCAAATTCCTCCTTAGAGGCAGCTCAGCAGCTACCCTGCTCGGCTATCCCCGGCCGGTAGCTTCTTACCATGACCGACAGGGATCAAAAGACCTCCCAGAGGCAGTCGAGCCCGACCCTCGCTCGGCTATCCTTTAGGACAAAAGCCCTCGCCTAGAGGCACCGGGTAGTAACCCTGCTCGGCCAAGGGTCCTTGGTAGGCTTCTTACAGCCCCTCCCATGCTAAGGACCAAAGTCCTCCCAGAGGTAGTCGAGCCCGACCCTTGCTCGGCTATCCCCGGCTGGTAGCTTCCTACTACAACCTATAGGGATCAAAGTCCTCGCCAAGAGGCACTTGTTCCCCGCCGAAACACGGAGACGGGACTGCGCAGGTCCGTCTTGCCTGAATTTCGGGGCAGATGCTATTTGATGCTATCCGTCCACCTCTCCGAAGATTCCAAGTTGATTTATGACACCATGTATCGAAGGTTTAAACGGATGCGGCCGATATAGCACACTTCGTCAGATTCCCCCTCGTTGAGGGATTTTTGATTGTGGGGACGCTCTTCCCTGCAGGCGCAAGCCCCTGCAGTTAATTACGCTACCGCATCGCGGTAACCACTTTCTCCTTCTCCAGATGGTCACTTCGTGTCGTGGGTGTTTGTTTTGTTTTTGGTTGCTCGTGGATTGTATACGGAGACTAATTTATGTTGTCGCCCGTAGGACATGGATTAGTCCAAATCCGTATTTTCTTAGATTTGGGTTTGGGGGTTGGGTTTAAGGATACGTTAGTCTCATTTAAGACTAAGATCAACTTAAACGTATGTTAAGGATACGTTAGTCTAATTTCATACTAAGATCAACTTAACGGGATCATTTAGATCCAACAAGAGAGCATTTGGGCTCTATTGTTTAGTTTAGGGACATTGCGGTCGATTACCAGTTTAAGGACATGGTGGTCCGAGGTTAAGAACATCATAGTCCGTGGGTTTAAAAAGGACCCCACAGTCCGAGGTTAAGGACATCATAATCCGTGGGTTTAAAAGGGACCCCAGAGTCCGAGGTTAAGGACATCATAGTCCGTGAGTTTAAAGGGACCCTAAAGTCCGAGGTTAAGGACATCATAGCCCGTGGGTTTAAAGGGACCCCACAGTCTGAGGTTAAGGACATCATAGTCCATGGAATGTATGGTTGTCGGGACCCGTCACCTCTCTGAAGACTTTGAAGGATTACAACGACAAATATCAGAGGAGTAAAGAGATGTACCCTTGAACCAATTTTGGTTGGGATCTGTAGTCCAATTTGAGACTAAGATCAAAGATTTATGAGCATATGGGCTCAATTAATCTGAATTAAGGACTCATGGCCAATCTTGGGCTAAGTCCAATCAGGTTAAAATGTTTAACATTAATTTTGGGCTGTTAAGCCTTTGTTTAGGCTTGGCCCTGACAGTGTTTTTGTCTTTTACTGAATGCTGAGCATTCCTCATAGCCCCGGGCTTATTAAAGAACAGTTTATGTTCTATCAGCGCACACGTGAGGAGCATGTGGCGCGCTTGGCGCTTTGCGCCAATAAAGAGCGCAGAGTGCTTCTGCCGAGTAGCGCACAGTAAGGGACACGTGGTGCGCTTGGCGCTGAGCGCTAGTCTATGAGCACATTGCGCTGATTTATAAGCGCAGGGCGCTATGAGTTCAGTGGCGCACACGTGAGGAGCACGTGGTGCGCTTGGCGCTGAGCGCCAGTCCATGAGTGCAAAGCGCTATTTCAAGAGCGCAAAGCGCTAACTGTTAAGTGGCGCCTACGTGAGTGACACGTGTCGCGCTTGGCACTGAGCGTCAGTCAATGAGCACGGTGCGCTATGTTTGGAGCGCTGAGGCTCTTTAAAATTAAGAGCACCAAGGCTCTACAGCGCTTTGCGCTGGATGTGGAGCGCTGAAGTGCTTCTTTTGTGCAACTTAGATCAGTTTGCGCCCTGAGAATTAAATTCTCTTTTTATAAGAGGCTTTGTCTCAAAGTTCTGAGAATAAAGTTCTTATTTTATAGGAGATATTTTAATCTCTTATTTTAGTGAAAGGCTTTGCCTTTATGGATCTTTGATCCTAAGAGAATTGAATGATTCTCCACCCTTTATAATGAGATACTATGATCTCTTTTTGTAAAAGGCCTTAGTCTTATAGATCTATGATCTGTGAGAAGAGTTATGTTCTTCTTCTTATTTTGTGATGAGATTCTTTGATCTCTTTGTGAAAGACCTTGGTCATTTTAGATCTTTAAAGAAGTGAATTCTTCTTTTTTAATTATGAGATGATTTCATCTCTCTGTTCATCATCCTTTTTACCTTGAAGAAAATCTTCTTTCTCTGAGAGCTTGGCTCTTCTTCTTCCTCAGATCTCTCAAAGCTTGGGGGGGGGTCCTTTCTTTTTCTCTCTATTTCTGTATCTTCTCCCCTAGACTTGAAGTCTAGGGGCCTTATATAGGGCGAGTTGATTTATTCAATCAGTTAAGGAGATCTTTTCTCCAATTGATTTGGAGAATTTCCCATCGTTGGATCTTTGATCCAAGGACTTCTGATTTACAGAAGGCAATCTTCTTGTTTTTTAACAAGATTGGAAAATCTTTTCATACAGAATTTATTCTGTATTTTGGTGATTTTTAATCACCATTGGATCATTGATCCAACGGTGCTCTGATTTACAGAGCACAATTTTGTTGTTTGGAAAATTTTTGAGGAATCTTTCCTTAACAGAATTTAATTCTGATTAATTAATAATTTATCATTATTATTGGATCTTTGATCTGACGGTGGGGAGCTTTTAGTTCCAGCGCTAGCGCACCCGTGCTTTGCACGTGGTGCGCTGCTTAGGGCGCAGCGCACCTAGCGCTAGTGCACACGTGCTTTGCACGTGGTGCGCTCCTTAGGACGCAGCGCACCTGGCGCTAGCGCACACGTGGTGCGCTGCTTAGGGTGCAGCGCACATGGCGCTGTTTCTGAAGCGTTGCTTTATTTCAAAATTTGAATTTTGAACAGAGTTTTGCTCTGATTGGGAGAAACAAATGCCCCCCACCGTTGCGCTCACGTGGCCCACATGTGAGTGCAACGGTGGCAACATCTAAGCCCTTGGATAAACTCAGAAGTTGAAACGGCATCTTGGTGCCTATAAATAGGACTCTTGGCCCTTAAAGATGATTTCTATTCATTTTCTTCCTTCTGAGAATTTTTATTCTCTTGCAAAGCATAGCTCTTTGGCTTAAGATCTTTCTTAAAGACAGAACTCTGTCAAAATCTTAGGTAAAGATTAAATCTTTGATTAAATCATTTTAATAATCTAGGGTTTCACCCATTAACAGAGTTTTGCTCTTCATAGATCTTTGATCTAAAGAAAACACTTTTAGGGTTTCATTAATAGAGCTTTGCACTCTTTCTTGGGGTTTCTTAACCCTTTACCAGAGCTCTGATCATTTTAGATCTTAGATCTTAATAGATCCTTTTCAGGATTTCTTAACCCATTAACAAAGCCTTGCTCTTTTCAAATCATATAGATTTATTAATCTTTCATAAAGAACTCTTAAGAGTTTGTTCATGGATCTTGAAGATCATGGAATTTTATTCCATTAAAATTTTATTTCAAATTTTTCTGATGGTTATTCCATCATTTTCATAGAGCAAGGCTCTTCAGAATTTTCTTGAGGAATTTTATTCCTTCATCATTAGAGTTTGATAGATGTCACTCTGTCACAGAGCACTGCTCTCAAGGGGAGATTTACTCCCTGGCCCGAGGAATTCTCATTAAATGAGAATCAAGTGAGAATTTCCTCATTTAATTGATAGTCTCATCAAATGATGGGGCTGTTTTATTAATGATGAACTGTCATCTAGATTTTGTGGGTCCCCCTTTGGTCCCCTTTTTACTGCATTGCAGTGTGGTACAAATTTAAAGTATCTAGTGACAGCACTTAAACTGTAGCATTGGCGGCTGACAATTTGTTCCTTTCCCGCGCAGGTACTATGTCTTTCGACACTTCTTTCCCGTTCGTCCGCTCGGAAGGCGGGTTCCATGAAGTGCCCGTAGACCGAGAGCTTCTTGCGCTGATCAAAGACCATGACTCGGAGCAAAAGAATCTTCATCTATGGGGTAGATGGTACGATCAGATTATCAGAGGCCGCTGGAGCTTTTCTTGTGCGACACCCTCAGAGCCTATCTCTGGGATCCCTTATGCAGATGCACCTAAGCTATACTGTGGAGGAGGTAAATTGGACTTCAGAAGGTCTTCTTCGGCCTTCTATGGCCGCAATACCCGTGCAGCCGCCGTTAGCTTTGGATACTTTAGGACGGCGCATATGCCAGGGTGAATCGCGCCCTTGGGACAGCCCTACAACATAGGACTAACTCCCCGTCATCCGGTCGGATACCTGCAGTGGGCCCGATATATCTTATCGGCGCAGAAGTCACAGCTGTTGAAGCTCGGATTGTACCCTGCGATCTACGCTTCCTTGTTCCAGTATTCTACACCTCCGACATGATGGATCAAGGCGTTTCTAGAGCAATGGAACATTCCGACTCACACCTTCCTCTTATTGGATCGAAAGGTCTCCATTTCCCTAGAGTAATTTGCCGAGGTCTCTGGTTTACCCGTTAGGGGAGAGCATTACAAGGAGCTGCTTCCTCCGGATGAGTATATTTTTGCCACCAAATCAGTGGTAATGGGTCTTACCCCAGAGAACGCCATTCAACACCAGTTCCCAAGTTTGATAAAGGTGTTGAATATGTATGAGGGCCTCTTTCTCGAATCCGGAGGCCGCGGGGTTACTTTTACGGATTTTATCGTTCGTTTTCTCCGTGTGGAAGTTTTATCGTGACAAGGTGAAAAGTTTGCCAAACTTGATGATCCTTTCGGCTTTGGCTTGGATCGCCAGCCAATATTGGAAGCCGATCAAAAGGGTTTCTTTCTTCCAAACGTCGCGATTGTCCCCCTTTTAGAAATTGTCGCTCCGGGCATCGATGAGGAAGCGTTCTTTCTAGGGTTCCTGGGTTTGTGGTTAAGCTGGTTCGCGCTTCCCATGCACCCTCGCTACATGAGGCCATCTGTCTTCTACCTCGCGCATCGAATGGTTGCCGGGATACAAGTGGCCATCGGGATTGCTGGGTTATCCCATCTGTATTATGGCCTCAGCTTGGCAGCGGATACTACTGAGCCAGGGGTGCAGCCTGCCAACTTCTCAATGCATTATTTCACCTCATGACTCGAGTTGCACGTGCTTGGGGTCTTCGGTATCCACAAAAGACCTTCTTTTCACGACAGATGCAAGTTCCCTCGGATAATGCGGCTGGTCGACGCCTCCATCGTAAGTCCGACACTGCAGGAAGTGTCACGCCCCGCTTCCCATTCTACGGCGAAGGGGACGCGACTGGCCCGCTACGTATTTACTCAGAAGCAAATACGCTAAGCGTAACTAAGCAATATAAAAGAAAATACACAAGAGACAAGGTATAATAAAAACAACTTTTTTTTATTTATTAACATTCTTTTGTACAATGCATGAAAAGGAAATACAACTGAAATAAAAATGATGCCTAAACAATAGCATGACAGGAAATAAAAAGTACTGAATGAAAAATGTACAATGAAACTAGAGCTCTGGTTCTTCAGCAAGCTGATCCAAGTCTTCTGCAGATGGCTCGATCTCTGTCGAGTCCAAACCACCTGACGACATTCAAAAAAGAAAGAAATAGAATGTCGTCAGCGAACAGATCGCTCGGTAAGGCCCAAAGATAAGGGAGAAGTAGAAAAGAAGAAAGAGAGAGAGAGTAGCTTTTAATGTTGTATTATATTGTTGTAATGTTGTATTAACGCTGTTGTTTGTAGCTTGGTACAGAAGAATACCAGTGTATACGAGAGGGGTCTCAGTATGCTAGAGACCAGGGCAAATGGACGTACAACGCTCCGTTATACAACCCGGAACAACGGCAATTGGATTCATGTTAGGTGTCTTAATCTTACCGTCTCGTGCCACCTTTAACACCTTCCGTACCAATCCACCCCTTAAACCCCGTAGTGTTTTATTTGTATTGTTTTGTATTGTAAATTGTATTGAATGTATAATTGAAAAACTGACCGAAACCATGATATCAATAAACGGATGTAACCGTAGAATCATGTAAATGCAATAACTGGAGAACCATGTAAATGGAATGTATATCCATGGTTCGGTTCAGTCAAGTTGTATACATTGATAATTGGATTCATGGATTCATGTTGAATTTTGTAGATTGTAGATTGATTTGAATCATATTCAAATCAGATTAATTAGACTCAAACCCGAGTCAGACAATTAGAAATGTAAATTGAAATCATGATTATTTCTTATACCTATAATTGCTAGGGTCCTTAGGGTAATTTATAAAACTTGAGGGTTTTTTTTGGAAAAAAATACTTTTATATACTTTTCAAAATACACCCCAAGTATTCATTATTCGTCTTTAAAGTTGTAATGAAAGTGGATTTTATATTGTGATATTTCTAGTGAAAATATCCTAGTTTCAGAAATAAAGGTATTTTATTTGTAATATTGATTTATGTGGAATTTATGGTATTTTAGTGTAAAATCGATTCTTGTGATTTTTTAGAAAAAGTGGAATATTTATATCATAACAAAATAGATATTTTAATGATAAATATACATATATTTATACAAAAATAATTTTTATAAATATTTTATATTCTAGAAAATCTCATTTTCTTAAGATATCGTATTTTAAATCTTTCGAGACCGAATGCTCCTTGCGGATGTCTGAATCTCATACTACTAAGCCCGAGGGTGTGCGATAAACCGCACCATCCCGAACGAGTTCCCCAAAGTGGGTTGTAGCGGCGCTTTGCAAACATTGTAAAATATTAAATCCTTTAGAAAACGGTTTTATGAAGTAAATGGTATTTATTTGTAAAAGTGTATATTTTCCGTATTGTATGTTCTAGATTCTCCTACGTCAACTAGTCTATTCCTAACTAGTCCAGACGACAAGTTGTGAGATGCCTCAAATCGCCTCTTCACCGCCAATTGTGGCCAGGTAAGTACAAGTGAAGAAAGGAGGGATCCGCTCATGAATCATCGTGAGACGGGCCTTTTAAAGTTACCTTTCTCACTTGCCTAACCTAGACACCACAAAGTCAGGTTTACATAAACGACCGATGTCCACAACTTCTCGTATTTTCATAATAAGAGGTATTTATTTAAAAGTGTATCAACACTAAATCTTTTATAAATGGTTTTATTAAGTCAATGGTATTTAAATGAAAATTGTTTGTTTTCTCGTATTCTAAGTTTTCGATGGTATCGGGTTAGGTTGTATATGAGTATGTGAGGAGGTAGGTCGTTACCTCGTGCTCTACTTTAAATGTATAACAAGTTTGATGGAGTTTAATGAAAGATTGAAACAATGTGGTATTTAAGTGAAAAATACGATAAATTGAGATAGCTATCATTTCATGTGATGAAACTTGATCAAATTGTTTGATTAGTGTTTAATAGTCAACATGAGGAAGTTTAGGTATGATTGTATTAGTGAGAAATAGAATTTTATAGAAAACCGAATCGGAAATTGGATTTGTTCCGATTCCGTCGGGTTTTGTAATTTCGTACTTTTTGAATAGAAAAGAGGGAAGGAAGTGGGACTTACGGGTTTTAAATTAAAAAAGGGAGTGAGAGGGAACTAGAGGGATCGCCGATGTATTGCTTCGTCGCCGGTAGTTCCCAAAACGTTCGCCGAAAGTTCCGCCGGAACTTCGTCGGAGCTTCGCCTCGAGCTTGTTTTCAAAGTACACGACTCTTGGAAAAATTTTGAGAGAGTGGGCTCAGGATTTTAGGGTGAGAGGGTAGAGGGTAGGGGTGGTATTTATAGGGTTAGGCTAGGGTTAGGGTAGGTGAAAGGTTAAAATGAAAAATATGATAAAATGTATTAAAAATGTATTAAAAGTGGAGTAATTGGGGTTTTAAAAGAGCTCTGCAAATGGTGTGAGGCTGAAATTTTGCAGGTGTATAGGGAATATGAAAAGACCCAACTTTCATGTTGGGGTCGTCGCCGGAATCGGCCGACTCGGGGGTGACTCAGCCGTGACTCGGTCGGAGCACTGAGTCAGCCGAGTCGAGGCCGAGTCGGCCGATTCCCGGCCTAGTCCGGCGGTCGGGATCCCCCCGATGGTTCATCTACCCTCTGAAAATGTTACATCTTTGGGTGTAATGGGGTTTTTGTGAGATATGCACGTGTAAACTCTTGGTATTCTAAAGGTTCAAAATAAAAACAATATTAAGAATAATGTGGGTATGGGATTTGAACTCTGGTGACTTGGTTCAACAGTGCAAGGTATTACCAATGAGTTACAAGCTCCTTCTTGTAATTATGGAGCTAATTAATTACTTAAAGTAATAACAGTAAATGTAAATACCCCAAGTATACATTAATTTTAAAGCAAATTTTTGTACACTAAAAATGGAGTTGTTACATTTTTTTAACTTGTAATTAAAAAGAAAAATAATTACTTATATTTTGTGCTCAGGCTAAAATACCCCTTTATGGATTTTGAAAAAATATTTTGAAAAAAATTTGTATAGGAAATTTAGGGTTGTTACATTCTGCCCTCCTTATAAAAATTTCGTCCTTGAAATTTGTAAAAGGAAAGTGTAACAGTTTCAAGGAAAGTCTGATGACTGGAGTATAGATAGTGTATAAAAATAACAAAGTGATACAAGGGTGAAAAAGGCTTACCGGTGTTACCTTGACCTACAGTCTCGGTTTCTACGGCTTCTAATGTGAATGTCTGTCGCCGTGGTACATTCCTTCTAGCTGGAGGCACATTCTGCCTTTGGGGCCTGTTTCTCTGCCCTCTAGGCACGTCCCTCATTGCTTGTTGGAATTGACGAGCAGGCTGTGCAGGTAGTGGAGCAGGTAGTGCAGGACGAGTTGCAGGAGCCTGGATAGCTGGCCGCTGCGGGTAGTTGGTAGGTGTGTGAGCTGTGTTGTATCTATATGGACAGGTCTCAATTCTGTGATTGGATGCGCTACTGTTTCCCCTAATAAGAGCAAAGCTCTGTTTGAATTTCAAAAATTCAAAAATTGAAGCAACGCTTTAGATCTCTTACGCTGCGCGCAACGCGCCACGTGTCAAAAGCAGACACGCCAGCGCAGCACCCAAGATAGCGCACCCAATCAGAGCAAGACTCTGTTTAAAATTCAAATTTTAATAAAGGAAGCAACGCTTCAGATGATCTGCGCTCTGCGCTGCGCGACACGTGGCAGCGCAGTTGCGCTAGCGCAGTTGCGTTGCGCTCTGCGCTGCGCGACAAGTGTCAGCGCAGTTGCGCTGCGCTCTGCGCTGCGCGACACGTGTCAAGCGCAGGTGCGCTTGTGCCAACTGTGCCAGCACCAAAACAGAATTAAAATTCTAGAAAGATCTTTCTGATCTTATTAAAACAATAAGATTCTCTTCTGTAAAACAGAAATCCTTGGATCAAAGATCCAACGGTGGGGAAAAAATCCCTAAATCACTCAGAGAAAGATCTCTTTAACTGATTTAACAAATCAATTGGCACTATAAAAAGGCCCTTAGACTCCAAGTCTAAAACACACAAAAACAGAGAAAGATATTCAGAACTTCTCTAGAAAATTTTGAGAAGAGCTCACAAAAAATAAAGGTAAAACCCTTTGAATAAAAAGAAGAGTTTCTTCTAAAAAGATCATTGATCTAAGAACAAGATCAAAGATCTTCAATAAAAAAAATACAATAATAATAAAGGCATTGCCATTTGATGAACCACTGGTTTTTGATATTTGAGGTAAAACCTCTCTGGAAAACAAGAAAAACTTGTTTTCTTTGATCTAAATTTGATCAAAATATAAAATAGTGCCTTGCACTTGTAAAATTTGCACTGTTGCGCTCTTGAGTTGGCGCAAGTCACCAGAGAGTGCTACGTGTCAGTCCTAGAGCAATCTGCGCCTTGCGCTTTAAAAAATGAGCATTGTGCTCTTGGGTTGGCTCAACTCACCAGAGCGTGCCACGTGTCAGCAGCTCAACAGCGCAGCGCACTGCGCTTGCGCTCACCAGAGCGTGACACGTGTCACCATCATATAAGTTTGCGCCTTGCGCTCCTCAATTGGCGCAAAGTGCCTGACAAGCCACGTGGGATGCTGTCAGAGCATTTAATGCAATGCATTATCAAGGGCAGAGCCCAATAAAAAAGGTCTATCAGACCAAATAGAAGTGATATGCACTATTTAAAGGGGCAGAGCCTAATTAAAAGGAAAAAAGTCTAAAACAGACTAAAATAAAATACCATGCATTATTAAAAAAAAAGGGCAGAGCCCAAACAGAGGTCTGTTAGACCAAAACAAATGCTGTGCATTTAATTAAAAGCCCAATGCTATGCATTAATAAAGGGTAGAGCCCAAGCAAAGGCCTAATAGGCCAATGATAAATAAAATGTTGAATATTTTCAACTGGACTTAACTCAATCATGGCCATAAATCCTCAAATTAAAATTGACTAAGCACGACTGCTCTCTTAAATCAATTTACACCCGGTTCAAGGGTACATCTCCGAACTCCTCTGATATTTGTCGTTGTAATCCTTCAACGTCGTCAGAGAGGTGACGGGTCCCGACAACCACACATCAGTATGGACTGTGGGGTCCTTAAACTCATGGACTTATGCATCCTTAAACCAACAGTACAGACTGTGGGGTCCTTAAACTCATGGACTTATGCGTCCTCAAACCAACAGTACGGACTGTGGGGTCCTTAAACTCACGGACTTAAGCGTCCTTAAACCAATATACAGACTTAAGCGTCCTTAAACTTACGGACTTAAGCGTCCTTAAACCAATGGACCACCATGTCCCTAAACTGGCAATGGACCACCATGTCCCTAAACTGGAACAATAGAGCCCCAAATACTCTTTTGTCGGATCTAAACGATCCCGTTTAAGTTGATCTTAGCCTCAAATATGGCTAACGTATCCTTAAACCTTCAAACAGACTTTAGTCCCAAATTGGACTATAGATCCCCCAATCAACTTTGGTTCAAGGGTACATCTCTGAACTCCCCTGACATCTGTCGTTGTAATCCTTCAACGTCGTCAGATAGGTGACGGGTCCCGATGGACATACATGCAATGGACCACTACGTCCCTAAACTGGAACAATAGAGCCCAAACGCTCTTTTGTCGGATCTAAATGATCCCGTTAAGTTGATCTTAGTCTCAAACTGGACTAACGTATCCTTAACAAACGTTTGAGTTGATCTTAGCTTCAAATACGGCTAACGTATCCTCAAACCAAAACCCCAAACCCAAATCTAAGAAAATACGGATTTGGACTAATCCACGTCCTACGGGCGACGACATAAACTAGTCTTCGTATACAATCCACAGGCAACCACAAACAAAACAAACACACATGACACGAAGTGAAATTCTGGAGAAGGAGAAAGTTGTTACCGCGATGCGGTAGCGTAATTAACTGCAGGGGCTTGCGCCTGCAGGGAAGAGTGTCCCCACAATAAAAAAAACCCTCAAGTGAGGTGGAATCTGACGAAGTCTGCTACATCGGCCGCATCCGTCTAAACCTCCGATACACGGTGCCATAAATCAACTTGGCATCTTCGGAGAGGTGGACGGATAAAACCAAATAGCATCTACTCCGAATCTCAGGCAAGACGTCTTCACGTCGTCTTGGCTGTCTTTCGGAGGGGAACGGATTCTGGCACACTCGGTGGGACCTTTTTCTCTTTCCACTCCACACTTCGTGTGTCGTCTTCGTGAACGAATCGCGGTTTGTTAATGGTTGCCTTCGGGTTTCAAGTTACTAAGATTTGGTCTTTTGTTTGGCGCAGAAATCAAACAACAATGACGACCAACTGCTCGAACTGCTCCAAATGCCAATGCAACCGATGCTCCGCCTCACCTGGAGGTGTAGCCTATGGGCCTCAAGCAGCCTCCATCCTTGCTATGCCGGTAGAACAAGTGACTCAAGCTGCCACCAGCCTGTTCTTCGGGACTATGCTCCCGCCAGCAAGCTTCACCATTCCAGTGCCCGTACCGGAAGCGCAAAAGAAGTCGGTCTTCGATCGGCTCACTACTACCACGACCCCTCTCAACGGGTCGTCCAATGTCAAGCCGGCAGCCTCGGTCTTTACCAGGCTGAACTTGAACTCTGATGGGCCTGCCAAGAAGCCTATGACCCCTGACGTGGCCATCGCAAAGAGGACAGCCATCTCTATTCCTGAAGTCGTCAAGACGACTTCTCCTGCTAAAGAGTCGGTCTTTTCAAGGCTGACTATTCCGGCTCCCGTTCCTGCTCGAGGGTCTGTCTTTGACAGATTGGACATCGCCACTCAAAAGACATCAATCTTCAAGAGGCTGGCACCAGCGGCGCCTCGTCTAGACAGGGGGCAAGACAAAACCATCCCTATCGCCGAACCAACCCCAACAGCTCGACATGCTCGACGTCGCCACTGGCTCCGAGTAAGGAAGGCTGGGGGTAATTCCCCCTCTAGGCTAACTCCACCGGCTCCAATGGTGGAAATTAATGCTGCTGTTCCAACTGGGAACAGCTTTGAATCGCTAAGGAGGGTACGCAAGAACTTTCCGACTGCCACGCTGAAAAGATCTCCTCCGCCCGCGGAGAATGTTACAGAAGCAAAGCCAGAGCAGCTCCCTCAACGGCTGTCCTCCAAAATTTACAAGGTCTGGCGGCGAGTTCAAGACTCAGTAATTGATCAAGATCACTCTCGTCGGTAGAAGAGGGTGAAAGTACAGGAAGAAAAGAACCGTCCTGTCAAACAACAAAGGACAACAACCACTTGGGTGCCCACTACAACGGCCCCCTCTACGTCGACTACTCAAAAGAGAAGAAGGCCGGAGAAAGTCCCCACGTCTGCGGCAAATGTCAAAGGTAGTGAGCCCAAACGCCCTAAGTCCGGCGGCATTGTGGTACACACCGTCTACATGGCGTCCGGGAAAGAGGACAGCCGTACATCTACAGGTCATAGACCGCTTACACGGTCAGTGACTAAAGCTCAGGAGCAGCAGCAGAAGCTCCAAGAAATGATGAATGCGATGGCTGCACTCACTGGGCCAAAAGAAAGCCCCGAAGCGTTCTCGGATCAACACCAAGAGCAAGAAACCGACGCCGAGTTCCTTCGGAAAATATTGGAGAAGAAGGACAAAGAGGCTGCGGAACAAGCAGCCAATATAAAACAAATGGCTCTTCTATTCCAGGATATGGTGGGTATGATGATCCAGCAAGATCCTCCTGCTGAAGATCCTCCGATCGTCCTTGAAGATGATAGAGGAGAGACGTCGAATCCTCCACCGGCTCTGTCAACAGCCAAGGAGGAGACAATTTCCAAGGCTAACCTGGACGAATATATAGCTCAGCAGATACGGGTTCACCAGGCAACTGAGGCATCCGGTCAAGTTGTCAAGACGGGGAGATCATATCCGAGCTGGTATGATCAGATCAGGTACCCGCCGGGCTATACAATACCGAAATTCCATGTGTATAAGGGGACTGGCAATCCCCATCAACATGTTGCCCAGTTCAGGGCTCTTTGTGGCAATACCGGCAGTGATGATAAATAGTTGCTTCGCCAGTTCGTCGGTATCTTATCGGAGACAGCATTCGAGTGGTACTCCGAGCTCCCAAACGACTCTATCAAGACCTTTGCGGAGATGGAGCTATTGTTTACTCAGCGATTCGCAAGCGCCAGCGAACGCACCCCGATAACAGCATTGATTAATGCCAGGGTGAAGCCAGGCGAAACATGGGTTCAGTATGCGATACGGTGGCGGAACTTGTGGTCAAAATGCGAACAACGCATTGAAGAAGCGCCAGCGGTGGGCATGTTCGTGGGCTCCTTAGATCCTCATGCAACTATTTCACAATTCATGATGTTCTTTAAACCAACCACGTTCCAGGACCTGATCGACAAGCTAGCTCAAATGGACCAGATGGGCCATAGACCGTCTCCTCCAAAGCCGGACTCTCGAAATGAGAAGGGGAAAGGAAAATCGATCGTCGTCGCCAATGCTCAACAGCAGCCGAGCAACTTGAAGCCGGTTGTTTGTCAAAACAATATGCGTCCATGTGTACCCCTTGAGGAGAGGCTAGGACGTCCTTACTCGTTTCCTCAAGATAAAACGAGAAGACTGTTCGAGCTGGCGCTGCGTAACAGGCTCATCAATCTGCCAAATTCAAGGCGTCCGTTGCAGCCAAATGACGTCAATGATCCCAATTACTGCCCATACCACCGAGTATTAGGTCATCCGATCGAGGATTTCTACGTCTTCAAAAACTAGATTGAAGATCAATACCAGCAAGGCAAGTTCGCGTTATCCGAAAGATGGAAGGTAAACCCGCCGCAACCTCATACCCCTAAAAAGGTAAATATGTCGGGGGAAACGTGCTCCCTTGTTGAAGAAGCTCCATGGGAGGTTGTGCTGTCAGCCAAAACCAAAAGAATGCTGAATGATCTCAAGACATGCCCGGCGATCAGGTGGAAGAACCCGCTAGAACCCCAGATCATCGAAGGGATGCTGAAGCCGCGTCCAACTCCAAAGATCGGTGGTGATGGCACAAGCACTTGTACCCAGCCGTCAAAATCTTCAAAGAAGAAGAAGAAAAGATCCAAAAAGCCCGTGAAACCTGGCGACAGGCGCACGGACTTACAGAAGTAGATTGATGCGCTGGAGGAAGACAATCAAAAGGCACGGACTCCCATCACGCTCCAAGAGTTCCTCAACCACGTCTTTCAAGAGGAAGATGAGGGAGAGAGCTCGTCAGATGAATATGAGGGTTACGTGGCGAGTTGTCATATAATCTCCCACTCATTTACAGACGATGAGAAAACTCCTTGCACTGAGAAGCTGGGGCATATCCTAAACCGGAACTTCTGGGGCCATCAGATGAAACAATTGATGCATTCCTCAATGAAGCTCTTTTAAAAAGTAAAGCTGATCGGGAACGCGAGACGGTCATATTTGAAGGAGCCAAACGCCGGCGATTAGACGAAAGGGTTGAGACGCTCCCGTTAAATCAAGAAACATCCGTTGCGGATAAAAACAAATTCAAGACGAGAAAGAGGTTTGCTAAGGCCATATCAATGGGGTTGAAGCTACCACCCTCTGAAGAAAACATTGCCAGTAAAGCAGAAACGCACCCTTCCTACTGCTTATATCATCGAAAGATTTCGCACCCCACCGAAGAGTGCAAGGCTTTCAATAGATGGAAGGGGTATGTGGTTCACCGGCGGCATGTTAAGCGGGAGAAGCGCAAAACTCGTTGGGAGCGGAAAAGTACGGCTGACGATGATGTAAATGCCTCCGCCGAGGACTCTCAAGCAATTGCGGTCTCTCTAAGGGAAGCCCGCGTACATCCGGCGATTTATAGCCAACCTTTCAGGCAAGTGCCGCCCTTATAGTCACCTGATGAAGAAGGGAACCCCTTTTGTTTGGGATCACAAATGCCAGAGCGCGCTGGACGAAATCAAGCAATACCTGCAGAATCCGCCAGTGTTGGCTGCTCCGGTCAAGGAAAAGCCTCTCATTCTTTATACAATAGCCCTCGAAGGTTCTTTAGGCGCATTATGGGCACAAGAGAACGACCAAGGGAAAGAAAGAACTCTTTATTACTTAAGTCGAGTTCTCCTGGGGGCAGAAAGCAATTACTCCCCCATCGAAAAACACTTCCTGGCGTTGATCTTCGTGATAACAAAACTCAGGTACTACGCCTTGGCGCATGAAGTCCGTCTCATTTCGAAAGTGGACCCCCTTAAATATTTAATGTCAAAGGCCATATTGACAGGGAGACTCGCTAAATGGGCCTTGCTCTTAATAGAGTTTTCGATAACCTATCAGCCTCTTAAGGCAGTGAAAGGCCAGGCCATCGCCGACTTCCTCGCTGAGCATTCGATACCGGCCGATTCCCCTTTGAATTGCGAGTTGCCAGACGAACACGCGTTTGATGCGATCGACAGTAGTGATACCCGATGGGAACTTTATTTTGATAGAGCGTCTTCCATGAAGAAGCGCAAACAAAGCACCCCTATAATCAAATCGGGGGTAAGCCTCATCTTCATAACTCCACAAGGAGGGATAATGCGCTTTGCTTTCTCCTTAATGGAGCCAAGGACGAACAACGAAGCTGAATACGAAACTTTGATAGCAGGCCTCGAGATCGCCATCGACATGGGAATTGAAAACCTCCTTATATACGGAGATTCTCAACTGGTCGTCAGTTAAATAAATGGCGACTACCAAACATGCAAACCAGAACTGGTGAAATATGGCGAGAGAGTACAACAATTGCTGACTCAAATTCCCTCCTATATGCTGGAAAACATACCGCGTGCAGAAAATAGCAAGGCGGACGCACTAGCTAAGCTCGCTAAAGAACTGGCCGATGAGAACCTCGATGACGTAAGAATCGTGGTACAAAGCCGTCGGGTGCTTGCCCCAGCAGAAATATCTCCGGAGTCATCCGAAGAAAAGGGAGCGACTGAGCAAATGGCTATGCAAATAAAAGACCAGGAAAAGGCTGAGGATTAGAGAGAAGTCTTTGTAGACTACTTCAAATCCAGTCGAACGCCTGAAGATGCGTCCTCAAGACATCAGCTCATGAAACGAGCTCTGTCTTTCGCCTTCGTCAATGATACTCTATACAAGAGGTCGTTTGATTCTCTGTGGTTGAGATGCCTGGGACCCGACGAAGCGAAAAGAGTCGTTCAGGAAGTTCACGACGGACTCTGCGGTTCTCACCAAGCAGTTCTCACCAAGCAGTTCTCACCAAGCAGGCCCGAAGATGAAGTTGAAAATTAAACGGATGGGCTACTATTGGCCAACGATGATTCAGGACTGCCTCGAATATGCGAAGCAATGACACTCATGCCAGATTCATGGGGACTTCATCCATCAGCATCCAAATCCACTACATCCAACGGTGGCTAGCTGGCCGTTCGAAATGTGGGGGACTGACGTAATCGGCCCCATTGAACCAGCATCGTCCAGGGGACATCGATTCATCTTGGCGACGACTGACTACTTCTCCAAATGGGCAGAAGCAGTACCGTTGAGGGAAGTGAAGACGGTGAATATCCTCCATTTCTTCAAGACGCACGTCATTTATCGGTTTGGAACTCCGCGACGGATCATCTCCGATAACGGGCCAACCTACAGAAGTCACAAGATCAGCCGCTTCGCGCAACAACACAACATAGACTGGAGATATTCCTCAGTTTATAATCCCCGAGCTAACGATCTAGCTGAGGCTTTCAATAAGACCTTGACGAAGATCGTGAAGAAGACGGTGTCCCGAAATAAGAAGGACTGGCACGAGAGACTGCAAGAAGCTCTCTAGGTGTATCGAACTACGTTCAAGACAGCCACGAACACAACGCCGTACGCGTTGGTATTCGGTACAGAAGCAGTACTCCCCCTCGAGATAGAATTACCTTCTCTACGAGTGGCAGTCCACTACGAGCTGACGGACGAAGAAAATGCTCGCCTTCGGATTGAGGAGCTTGATGCCCTTGATAAAACCCGGCTCATAGCGCAACAAAATATGGAGGCTTATAAAGCAAAGATGACGCGCTCATATGAAAGATTGACCAGGCCGAGGACATTCCACTAAGGCGAACTCGTGCTAGTGGTCAAAAGACCTATGATCCCCAATCGCGCCAAGCGGGAAAAATTCGAGCCGAACTATGAAGGCCCGTACATCGTAGACAAGGTCTACCAGGTTGGAGCCTATTTACTTATGGATATGCACGGTGAAAGGCCTTTCAGGCCAATAAACGGTCGCTTCCTAAAGAAATACTACGCTTAGTAAGTCAAAGCCTAGGTCAATGATAGATGACGACGACTATGTCCGCTCGCTATCTTCCTAAGCCCAAACTCTATAAGTAGTAACTGGCCTTCTTCACCACGGACCGAAACGTCCTTAAACTAATGATGGACCACTACGTCCTAAAACTAGCTGCCGACCGAAACGTGTTTAAACTACTATCGCAGCATCCTCAGGCTGATGAGATAAATAAAAAAAAGAGAATAAAAAAAATAATAAAAATAAATAAAAATAAAAAACGGTATGCCCATAAGCAAAATGGGCACGGATGCAAACCCGAAAAGGCTCCGTGAGTAAAAACAGCAGGGCTACCGGTAAGTGTTCATGAAAACCCGAAAGGGCGCGACCTCGTTAGAAAAAAAAATAAAAAAGAATAAAAAAAGAAGAAGAAGACGGTATGTCCATAAGCAAAATGGGCATGGATGAAAACCCGAAAGGGCTCTGTGAGTAAAAATAGCAGGACTACCAGCGAGTGTTTCTGAAAACCCGAAAGGGCGCAACCTCGTTAAAGGACACTTATAAGGTCTTCTCGACCTTGTAAGGAGAAACCACCCGCGTGAGATCCTTACGACTCACAAGGGAGCAACACACTTAGGGATCCTCATGATTCCTAAGGAGAAAATACACTTGCGAGATCCTCACGACTCGCAGGGAGAACTCTCTTATGGGACCCTCACGGCTCATAAGATTTGAAAGTCTTAAGTTACAGAGACCTAAACCTGTGCTTAAGCATCCCCCCACAACCTTCGTTATTGCCCTACAAGTGGCTCAATACTGACCCCCGTATACAATCTATGGGCGCGAATAAACATTTCCCTAACAAAGTCCTACTTGTGACTACAGATATGTCCATATGATGAACAACCTTTGTAAGTCCTCTCGACTTATAAGGAGAAAACCCTCTTGTAGGATCCTTACGACTTACGGAGGAAAATGCACTTAGGAATCCTCATGATTCCTAAGGAGAAAACACACCTACAAGATCCTCACGACTTGTAGAGAGAAATACCTTTGTGAGACCCTTACGGTTCATGAAGTTAAAAGCCTTAGTCGACAGGACCTTAACCCTGTTCCCTAAGCCACCTTTGTTCGACATCGACAGAGGCAAATGATGATTCGCTCTTGGCAACGTCCCAGTTGTAGCGGTGCTGATACCGAAATCGGTGTCTAATTCTAGGCTTACGGCGAAAAGACAGCAAGCCACACATGCATACAAAATAACCGAAATGATGGGCAATTTGCAATAAAAGCAGCAAGTAAAAATGTATGCATACAAAATAGCCGAAATGATTGGGCAACTCAAAATAAAAAGCAGCGAGTAAAAATAAAATAAATAGCCGAAATGATTGGGCACCGCGAAAAATAGCCGAAATGATGGGGCAATCGCGACTTTCGCGATATAATCTGAAATGATAGAGCATCGTGGAAATAAAACAATAATATAAAAAAAATGAATGAAACTTCTGCCCTACAGACGATATCACAGTAATCCCTGTACACAATCCAGGGGCGCAAAAAAAGAAGGAAACACATCTTTCCTCCCCATGCTCCATCAGAAAACGGAGCCAAGTCTTGACGGTAACTCATATAAAACCCGAAAGACACATTACCTCGATTCGCGTCGACCCGCAGAGAAACCAGTGTCTTTGCAGGAATACCTCGACTTGTCTCAACCCCAGGGAAATCAGTGTCCTTGGCAGCATCCTCGATTCAGGGAAACCAGTGTCCTTGACGAGAGCACCTCGATTCGCGTCGGCCTGCAGAGAAATTAGCGTCTTTGCAGGAATACCCCGATTCGTTTCAACCCCAGGGAAATCAGTGTCCTTGGCAACCTCTTCGACTCAGGGAAACCAGTGTCTTTGACGAGAGCACCTCGATTCGCGTCGGCCCGCAGAGAAACTAGCGTCTTTGCAGGAATACCCCGATTCGTTTCAACCCCAGGGAAATCAGTGTCCTTGGCAACCTCTTCGACTCAGGGAAACCAGTGTACTTAACGAGAGCACCTTGATTCGCGTCGACCCGCAGAGAAACCAGTGTCTTTGCAGGAACACCTCGATTCGTTTCAACCCCAGGGAAATCAGTGTCCTTGGCGAATACCTCAATTTAGGGAAACTAGCGTCCTTGATGAGAGCTTCTTGATTCGCGTCGGCTCGCAGAGAAACCAGTGTCTTTGCAGGAATACTCCGATTCGTTTCAACCTCGAGGAAACCAGTGTCCTCGGCAAAATACTTCGACTCAGGGAAACCAGTGTCCTTGACGAGAACATCTTGATTCGCGTTGGCCTGCAGAGAAACCAGTGTCTTTGCAGGAATACTCCGATTCGTTTCAACCCCAGGGAAATCAGTGTCCTTGGCAGCATACTTCGACTCAGGGAAACCAGTGTCCTTGACGAGAACATCTTGATTCGCGTCGACCCGCAGAGAAATCAGTGTCTTTGCAGGAATACTTCGATTTGTTTCAACTCCAGGGAAATCAGTGTCCTTGGCAACCTCCTCAACTCAGGGAAACTAGCGTCCTTGATGAGAGCTTCTTGATTCGCGTCGACCCGCAGAGAAACCAGTGTATTTGCAGGAGCACTTCGATTCATTTCAACCTCGAGGAAACCAGCATCCTCGGAAAAATACTTCAACTCAGGGAAATTAGTGTCCTTGACGAGAGCTGCTCGATTCGTCTCGACTCGTGAGGAAATTAGTGTCTTCGCGAGGACTTCCCGATTTGTCTCGACTTGCAAGATAAAGCCTTAGGCAGCAGGGATTAAAAAACTTGTTTCCTAAGCACTGGGACCCTGCAAGTCGGTCTAAAACGGTCTCTTGCATACTATTCACGGGTCTCACTCTCCAAAGTCGAATCTCGACAAAGAGAGAAACAGCCGCTTACGAGTTCTCTCGACTCGTAAGAGGGAAAATTCTTTTATAAGATCCTTACGACTTATTAGAGAAAACGCACTTAGGAATCCTCACGATTCCTAAGGAGAAACTACACCTACGAGATCCTCTCGATCCGTAGGGAGAAAAGTCTTTGTGAGACCCTCACGGCTCATAAAGTTGAAAAGTCTTAGGCAGCAGATCTGAACCTGCGTCCTAAGCCATCATTACCTCTTGAAGAAGCCAAGACAGAATGCTTGCTCTATCATCTGCCAACCATGTTTACTAAGATAGCATACTGATAATAAAAGAAGGGAGAAAGCGCAGAGATGACACAAGACATTGGAAAAAAATGTGTATCTATATTCATTAATTCAATCAAGTACAAGGTGAATCGTATAAAAGAATAAAGAATGGATACATCTTATTCAAAAAAAAAATTAATTACAAGTATATGATCGATACAAGGGCAGCTACTGGGAAGGAAACGTCTTAAATAGCCCCATCAATTGTTCGCGCACTTCCTTCCATGCCGTCTCCTGATCGGCCGCCACCGCCAATTCTGCTTCCACTTGAGCCCGCTGCTGCAAAAAGGATGAAAGCTGCTCCTCAACTGCCTGTTGAGCTGCTTCGTGGCCTTGGGCATCACGCTCAGCGGCATCGAGCTTCTGCTTCAGTGTTAGCCCATTAGAGATACTTTGCAGAAGGCCCTTGAAGATAGCCTTCACCTGGGCAGCGTTCACCTTAACCTCAGCACGCAGGTGAGCCGTCTTGCATGAGGTCTCTTGGCATTCCCTCAGCCTTAAAGCCGCTTCTTGTTCCAAGTGGCGGAAGTAAGAAGCGCTTTGCTCGATCCATACTGCTCGTTGAGTGCTTGCGGCTAAGGTCTCGGGGGCAGGGCACATAAACTCCAGTTGATGCAGGCGGGCCTCGATTTCCTTGCAGTGATTAACCCAAAACTCGACGACGCCTTCATTATGAAAATTTACAAGCGCCGCCAACATCGGGTTAACCTCCACAGCGAAATCTGCAGTAGATGGGGGAGTGTCTGCGTCAAGCTTTTCGATGTATCCGCTCAGCATGCCCAAGCTCATTGCGGCACCCTTTGAAGATGGACGTCTCAAGAAAGGGCATGCCGGCATCATGATGCGAGGCTCAAGGAGGGCCAGAACCGGAACGACAGCTGAAAAGACAAAACACAATTAGATGACGGTTTAAAAAAAAATATATGAGAAAGTCATCGATGGGAGAGTTTACTATACCAGGTGCAGCAAGCGGCAAAGCCGGGAGGGCCGGTGGCGCGACCGATCTTGCATCTCCTCCTTCGATTTGTAACACTGCAATCAGGGCAAGGAAAAGTCAGAAACAAGTCCATTGTTGGAAAAAGAAAGAGTATTAATTGAAAATTATACTCACCAGCGCCACTGGAGGAAGCGAGCTCCAACGGGAAGGAGAAGTGTGGGCGCAACACCTGATAGAGGTGATCAAAAAGTACTCCTGCAAAGACGCAATAGTACAACATTAGTACATAAATTATACGGCCGAGAGATGAAACTGATGGGTCACGAATCCGTACCTTCCAGCATCTGCGATGGTACGAGAGAAGGCTGAGAGGTGGCCACCGCCAAGGCGGTAGCTGACGGCGCCCCCTCAAGCAATGGAGCGTCAGCACTGGCCGTGCCTGCGTTAAAAACAAAGATAAACCTGTCAGGAAGGATTGCAAGATAAAGAAAAAAGGACAGTAATCCGAAATTTACCTGATGAGCCGCCAGCCGAAATGGAGGCGTCTCTCTCCTCCATCGACATGAGTCCACCTCCCGTGGCTTTATCACCAGACTCTACGGGGGCCGTCGTCGTGCTCGCGAGGCCAGGAGACGGCGGGGGACCGTAGATAGGGAGAGCAATGATTGGAGCGTTGCCAGACTCTTGAGAAAGAGCGGCTGGCTTGTCCTCGGGAGTCATGCCCGTCTCACCTGCTACTCCCTCGGGCTCGGCGGTTGCTGCTGTCTCGTCCGCCGTCGCCATAGGGTCGCCGGTCTCAGGCGCTCCGTCCGTTACTGCCCCAGGCTCGGCTGTAGCAGCTGTTTCATCCGCCGCTAGCTCGGGCTCGGCATCGGCCACCTTCTCAGGCATAGTGGGCGTGACCGTTTCGTCAGCCACTAGCTCGGGCCCGGCAACCCCGGCTATGTCGCCCACCGTCGGCTCGGGTTCAGCCAGTACCTCCTCCACTGTTCCCTTAGGCTCGACGGTTTCCGCCTCCCCTTCTGTTGGGCTTGGCCCTACAGGAAAAGATGTATGAGAACCGATAGTTGTACAATTCTTACAACAAAGTCTCGAGAGACACATTACCTGAGGAGGATCGATCGTTGGTCTCCCGAACTGCACGCGCCGCCTGTCTGTGAGTAGTAGACAAGGCGACCGGAGACTCTTCTGAAGGGGTAGAAGCATGAGGAACGGTGCTTGGGCCCGCTCCCACGGCCAAAGCAGCTCTACGCTTCTTTGCCTCGTGCCTCAACCGCTTCCTCTCCTCCCGAGCCGTCACGACGGACCTCTTCGACGCTTCCTTCATCAAGGCGTCTTCGTCCTCGTATAGAGTTGCCTCCAGAGCCTTCAAGGCATCTCTCATCGGCTTCTCAAGTCGGGTTTCTCGCGGCGGCCCTGATGAGGCCGGGACTTCAGTAGTTGGTCCGGGGAGAATCCCCGCATCGGCTTGCACGGCCCCTGCAAAGAGACAAAGAGAAGATTAGATAGGCTATAAAAAAAAGGGAAGAAAATAAAGACTCAGCGAGCCGAGACGTACCAACACCCGATAGAGCGCGTTTCCTTTCCTCCTCCTGGAAGGTTTTCAGGGAAGCAGCGATAGCTTTTTCAGTAGTGACACCTGTTAACAAAAAAAAAGGGAAAAAGCATTAGTCAAAGATAATGATAAAAGTGCGATGAAATGACGAAGAATGCAACTAATGATTACCAGATTGAGCGAGCTTAGCCAACAACGCTTCGAGTCTGGCTGTTCGTTCAGAAGCCGCAATGGCGGCCGCCAGATCGGTGTCTGCTGGATCTACCAAGAAGCCCTCGTTGCTGCCGTACTCGCTTATGCCTTCGGTGAGAGGGGCCCGAGGCTCTAAGCCGAGGATAGCATCGAGAGAGAGGAGCGACTTCTTCTTCCTCTTCTGCACGCGAGCCCCGGGTGCACCCAAGATCAACTTGCGCTTTGCAGGCACCTTAGGGCGGCGGGTCCCGATATCCGTGCCCATGCCGGACTCTGGTAAAACCACATTTACCGTCTCCACTGGAGCACGGGACGCTGGTGGTACTTCCGCGGTAGCACGAGGTAATTCGCGCGGAGGGCTCAACACGCGCGGTGGTCCATCTCCAGCATCTTTCAAAACGACCGGGGTCCTTGGCTTCAGGGGAGCCTTGCGGTCGCCGCCGGGAGGCGCACCTTTACGGTCAACCAACATGCGCTTCTCCTCACGGATGACTGAACCCATTGCGTGCGCGTACCAAGCCACGTACGCGTGGAGGACCCGGGGGACGCAGCTCAGCTCGCTGATGAAAAAGTGGGAGCCCGTATTCAGCTGCATGAAATGGTGCATCGCGCTCCGTATCCCCTCCATGCTGGCCACGGGCTCTTCTAAAAACGCCTCCAGTGGGACCCCCTGGTTATAGCTTGATTGTTGGGCGAACCGGTAGGGATTGTACCTCATGAAAAGTGCCATCTCGTTCTGCCTGAACACCAAGTAGCCCGGCCGAATGGAGTAGAAGTGAAGAATCTCACGGGCTTTCAGTACGGAGGCCCCATCCTTGAAGCCGTCACGCAGCGCCACCACCGCTTTGGAGGTTTCTGAGCCGATGGTCACGACTTTATCCATAAAAGAAATCCTCGCTCCGACCAGGTGTGGGCGAAGGAGCAATCCCCTAGGGCGGATTCACAATCGAGGCGCCGATCAGCCGCATGACTCTTGGGAGTCTGCACCTCTCAAAAAACGAAAGGCTCTTATGGATGCCGAATACCTCGTGCACATGCATTTCTATCCACGAGGTGAAGTAGTGCATCGGGAAATTGGCAGGCTGCACTCCAGGTTCATTAGCGTCCGCCGTCATGCTGAGTCCATTATATAGGTGAGCCAACCCGGCGATTTCTATTGACAACTGTAGGCTAGCCACCATCCGATGCGCTGGGTAGAAAACGGACGGCCGCATGTAGCGCGGATGCATGGGGAGCGCGAAGCTGCACAGCCACAATCCCAGAAACCCTAAAAAGAAAGTCTCCTCATCATGCCCGGGGCGGCGATTTCTGACAAGGGCATGATGGCGGCGTCGGGGAGATAGAAATCCTTTTGATCGTCTTCCGATATTGGTCGACGATCTAAGCCGAAGCCGAAAGGGTCATCGAGCTTGGCGAACTTTTCACTCCGCTCCGATAGAATCTCCGGTCGAAGGAAGCGGGCGATAAAATCTGCAAAACTGACTCCCTGGACTCCTGATTCCAGATAGAGACCTTCGTATATGTTCAGCACTTTCACCAAGCCCGGAAACTGGTGCTGAATAGCATTCTCCGGCGTCAAATCAAATACCAGCGGCTTGGTGGCGAAGACGTACTCGTCAGGAAGAAGCAGCTCCTCGTAATGCTCCCCCCTCACCGGCAAGCCCGAGATCTCGACGAACTCTTCCAGGGAGATGGAGACTTCCTTGTCCGTCATAAGGAAGGTGTGGGTGGGGATGTTCCATTATTCGATGAAGGCCTTAACCCACCATGTTGGAGGAGCGGGGTACTCAAACAGCGAGACGTAGATTGCGGAGTACAGACCGATCTTCATCAGATGCGTCCTCTTCGCTGATAGGATATATCTAGCCCACTGCAGATATCCGGCCGGTTGTCGCGGGGTCAATCCAATATTGTAAGCCTGTCTCCAAGGGCGTGCTTCATATGCGCCGCCCCAAGATGTCCACGGCCGGCGGTGGATGCACGGGAATAGCACCAATCGCAGGCTAGAGAAGATCCTCTGAATTCCAGTTCTTGACCTCCACGGCATACTTCACCGGGGGTTCATCCGCATAGGGGATCGACGAGATGGGCTCAGACGGCGTCACGGAACCGAAGCTTCGGCGACCCTTGATGATGTCGTTATACCACCTACCCCACATGTGAAGGTTCTTGTGCTCGGGATCATGATCCTTGATGAGAGCAAGCACCTCTCGGTCCACCGGTGCTTCGGAAAATCCTTCCTCTGAGCGAACAAACGGGAAAGACAAATCAGCAGACATGTTGCCTGCAAAAAGAAGGAGGACAAAAGTCAAACGTCAGTACTATAATCTTAATTTCTGACACTTGGAACTTTAAAATTTGTACCATACTGCAATGCAGTAGATAAGGGACTAAAGGGGGACCCACAAAAATCTAGATGACAATTCATCAGTTAATAAGACAGCCCCATCATTGGATGAGACTGTCAATTAATGAGGAGATCCCCAAAAGAATATTCTCATTAATGAGAAATCCCTAGAGACAAGGAGAAAATCTCCTCTTTCAGAGCAAAGCTCTGTCACAGAGTGACACTTGTCAAACTCTGGTCTCAAAGGGACAAAATTCCTTAAAAGAGCCTAACTCTGTGATAATGATGGAAAAATCCATCAAAGGAGAATTAATTCTTAAAAAAAATTTAATTAAATTAAAATTTGGGATCTTGAAGATCCAAGAAAACTCTTAAGAGTTCTCATCTTTAGATCAAAAAGATCTATATTTTGTCCATGAGCAAAGCTCTGATTCATGGGTTAAAAACTCCGAAACAAGATCTCTTTAGATCATGGATTCTTGAGAGCAAGGCTCTGTTGGTAAAACCCCAAAGGGGTTTTCTTTAGATCAAAGATCTATAAGAGCAAGGCTCTGTCAATTAAAATTAAATTAATTTAATTTAATTAAAATTAAAAATTTTACCTAAAAAGTTTTAAGAGTTTAACTCTTGGAGTTCTTGAAAGCAAGAGCAAGGCTCTGAAGTTCTGAGAATCAAAGTTCTTGAAAATGATGATCATTTGTGAAGGACCAAGGGTCCTATTTATAGGCACCTGCGCCCCTTTAACTCCTAAGTTGATCCAACGGCTTTGATCTTGCCACCGCTGCACTCACGTGTGCGCCATGTGAGCGCAACGGTGGGGGGGCGTTTGTTTCTCCCAATCAGAGCAAAGCTCTGTTTGAATTTCAAAAATTCAAAAATTGAAGCAACGCTTCAGATCCCTTACGCTGTGCGCAACGCGCCACGTGTCAAAAGAAGACACGCCAGCACAGCGCCCAAGGCAGCGCACCCAATCAGAGCAAGGCTCTGTTTAAAATTCAAATTTTAATAAAGGAAGCAACGCTTCAGATGATCTGCGCTCTGCGCTGCACGTGTCAGCGCAGTTGCACTGCGCTGTGAGCTGCGCGACACGTGTCAAGCGCAGGTGCGGTTGCGCCAACTGTGCCAGCACCAAAACAGAATTAAAATTCTAGAAAGATCTTTCTGATCTTATTAAAATAATAAGATTCTCTTCTGTAAAACAGAAGCGCTTGGATCAAAGATCCAACGGTGGGGAAAAAATCCCTAAATCTCTCAGAGAAAGATCTCTTTAACTGATTTAACAAATCAATTGGCACTATAAAAAGGCCCCTAGACTCCAAGTCTAAAACGCACAAAAACAGAGAGAGATATTCAGAACTTCTCTAGAAAATTTTGAGAAGAGCTCACAAAACATAAAGGTAAAACCCTTTGAATAAAAAGAAGAGTTTCTTCTAAAAAGATCATTGATCTAAGAACAAGATCAAACATATTCAATAAAAAAAAATAATAATAAAGGCATTGCCTTTTGATGAACCACTGGTTCTTGATATTTGAGGTAAAACCTCTCTGGAAAACAAGAAAAACTTGTTTTCTTTGATCTAAATATGATCAAAATATAAAACAGTGCCCTGCACTTCTAAAATTTGCACTGTTGCGCTCATGGGTTGGCGCAAGTCACCAAAGAGTGCCACGTGTCAGCCCTAGAGCAATCTGCGCCTTGCGCTTTAAAAAATGAGCATTGCGCTCTTGGGTTGGCGCAATTCATCAGAGCGTGCCACGTGTCAGCAGCTCAACAGCGCAGCGTACTGTCGCAGCGCACTACGCTTGCGCTCACCAGAGCGTGACACGTGTCACCATCATATAAGTTTGCGCCTTGCGCTCCTCAATTGGCGCAAAGCGCCTGACAAGCCACATGGGGCGCTGTCAGAGCATTTAATGCAATGCATTATCAAGGGCAGAGCCCAATAAAAAAGGTCTATCAGACCAAATAAAAGTGCTATGCACTATTTAAAGGGGCAGAGCCCAATTAAAAGGAAAAAAGTCTAAAACAGACTAAAATAAAATGCCATGCATTATTAAAAACAAAAGGGCAGAGCCTAAACAGAGGTCTGTTAGACCAAAACAAATGCTGTGCATTTAATTAAAAGCCCAATGCTATGCATTAATAAAGGGTAGAGCCCAAGCAAAGGCCTAATAGGCCAATGATAAATAAAATGTTGAATATTTTCAACTGGACTTAACCCAATCATGGCCATAAGTCCTCAAATTAAAATTGACTAAGCACGACTGCTCTCTTAAATCAATTTACACCCGGTTCAAGGGTACATCTCCGAACTCCTCTGATATTTGTCGTTGTAATCCTTCAACGTCGTCAGAGAGGTGACGGGTCCCGACAACCACACATCAGTACGGACTGTGGGGTCCTTAAACTCATGGACTTATGCGTCCTTACACCAACAGTACGGACTGTGGGGTCCTTAAACTAATGGACTTATGCGTCCTTAAACCAACAGTACGGACTGTGGAGTCCTTAAACTCATGGACTTAAGCGTCCTTAAACCAATATACGGACTTAAGCGTCCTTAAACTTACGGACTTAAGCGTCCTTAAACCAATGGACCACCATGTCCCTAAACTGGCAATGGACCACCATGTCCCTAAACTGGCAAATCATCAGACACGGACCTTTTGCGCGTCTACAGTCCTTCCACAAGTGTCCCTTTCTATGTCAGTAGTGGCAAATTTCTTCAGTTCTCCTGGGTTCAAACGATGTCCTGGAAGGGGCTCCTCTTACCATTTGATTGGCAGGGCGTTTCAAACCGGCAGATTGATGTCTGCCCCTCGCCTTTATTACTGCCTCATAACTGCGGGCAGCTTCCAAAGCATTCTCATGAGTCAGAAATTTCCCTGTGGCTAGTGCAGCCTGAATTTCTATGTCCAAACCTTGTTGAAATCGACGGGCTCTGATCTCATCCGTCGGTATCAGGTGTGCCGCAAATCTGTTACGGTCTTGTGTTAGCTGTGTAGTATGTGATATTAAAAATTTGAAATACTGTGACATATCTTACCGACTGAGCATGGTGAATTCAGCGTCATACTCATTTACTGACTTGTCCCACATCGAACCTTGTTGTAGATGAATGAACTGCTGCTCCATGGAAAACCTGGCAGTCACAGGGAAGTACTTCGCGTCGAACTTCTCGCGAAAAGTCTTCCATTCAATAGGCTGTACAAGACGGCTTTCTTTCGCCTTCCACCAGTTGCGAGCATTGTCCGTGAGCTGCAGTTTCGCCATACGGACCCAAGCTATGTCCGGCACTTGTGCTGCCGCCAGATCATCCTCTATACTTTGTGCCCATTCCTCAGCTTCAAGTGGGCTTCCCTTTCCGGAGAACTGGTTGGGATGTAAAGCCCTGAATTGCTTTACCCCAGCAGCGTCAGTCTCGGGACGGTTCAGGAGTTGTTGCTGTCCCTCAAGAAGGCTGCGGATTGCTTTAAGTAGTACTGTTTGCTCGGTGGGTGGCGCAGGAACAGCAGGAACGATTGGTAGTGGAGGTGGAGGTGTGTTGTTGACGTTGGTGCTGGTGTTGTTTAGGGAATCCATAACCTTGAAGAAAATTTGGGTTAGGACAAATTCAAGTACATGAAATGATAAGATTCAAGGAATATGAAAATGTAAGATTCAAGGAACATGAATTGTAAAGAATGTTTTAGTTGCTGGTTCTTGTGTTATATTATTTAGGTTGTTCACGCAGAACAGAACTGCATGATAGAGTTTCATACAGCTCTGACCTGCATGGGCCACCAACAAAACCTGTCACGCCCCGCTTCCCATTCTACGGCGAAGGGGACGCGACTGGCCCGCTACGTATTTACTCAGAAACAAATACGCTAAGCGTAACTAAGTAATATAAAAGAAAATACACAAGAGACAAGGTATAATAAAAACAAAAACTTTTATTTATTAACATTCTTTTGTACAATGCATGAAAAGGAAATACAACTGAAATAAAAATGATGCCTAAACAATAGCATGACAGGAAATGAAAAGTACTGAATGGAAAATGTACAATGAAACTAGAGCTCTGGTTCTTCAGTAAGCTGATCCAAGTCTTCTACAGATGGCTCGATCTCTGTCGGGTCCAAACCACTTGATGACATTCAAAGAAAAAAGAAATAGAATGTCGTCAGCGAACAGATCGCTCGGTAAATCCCAAAGATAAGGGAGAAGTAGAAAAGAAGAAAGAGAGAGTAGCTTTTATTGTTGTAATGTTGTATTAACGCTGTTGTTTGTAGCTTGGTACAGAAGAATGACAGTGTATACGAGAGGGGTCTCAGTATGCTAGAGACTAGGGCAAATGGAAGTACAAGGCTCCGTTATACAACCCGGAACAACGGCAATTGAATTCATGTTAGGTGTCTTAATCTTACCGTCTCGTGCCACCTTTAAGACCTTCCGTACCAATCTACCCCTTAAACCCCGTAATGTTTTATTTGTATTGTTTTGTACTGTAAATTGTATTGAATGTATAATTGAAAGACTGACCGAAACCATGATATCAGTAAACGGATGTAACCGTAGAATCATGTAAATGGAATAACTGGAGAACCATGTGAATGGAATGTATATCCATGGTTCGGTTCGGTCAAGTTGTATACATTGATAATTGGATTCATGGATTCATGTTGAATTTTGTAGATTGTAGATTGACTTGAATCATATTCAAATTAGATTAGTCAGACTCAAACCCGAGTCAGACAATTAGAAATATAAATTGAAATCATGATTATTTCTTAAACCTATAATTGCTAGGGTCCTTAGGGTAATTTATAAAACTTGAGGGGTTTTTTTGAAAAAAAATACCTTTATATACTTTTCAAAATATACCTCAAGTATTCATTATTCGTCTTTAGAGTTGTAATCAAAGTGGATTTTATATTGTGATATTTCTAGTGAAAATATCCTACTTTCAGAAATAAAGGTATTTTATTTGTAATATTGATTTATGTGGAATTTATGGTATTTTAGTGTAAAATTGATTCTTGTGATTTTTTAGAAAAAGTGGAATATTTATATCATAACAAAATAGATATTTTAATGATAAATATACATATATTTATACAAAAATAATTTTAATAAATATTTTATATTCTAGAAAATCTCATTTTCTTAAGATGTCGTATTTTAAATCTTTCGAGACCGAATACTCCTTGCGGAGGTCTGAATCTCGCACTACTAAGCCAGAGGGTGTGCGATAAACCGCACCATCCTGAACGGGTTCCCCAAAGTGGGTTGTAGCGGCTCTTTGCAAAGATTGTAAAATATTAAATCCTTTAGAAAACGGTTTTATGAAGTAAATGGTATTTATTTGTAAAGGTGTATATTTTCCGTATTGTATGTTCTAGATTCTCCTAAGTCAACTAGTCTATTCCTAACTAGTCCAGACGACAAGTTGTGAGATGCCTCAAATCGCCTCTTCACCGCCAATTGTGGCCAGGTAAGTACAAGTGAAGAAAGGAGGGATCCGCTCACGAATTATCGTGAAACGGGTTTTTTAAAGTTACCTTTCTCACTTGCCTAGCCTAGACACCACAAAGTCAGGTTTAGATAAACGACCGATGTCCACAACTTCTCGTATTTTCATAATAAGAGGTATTTATTTAAAAGTGTATCAACACTAAATCTTTTATAAATGGTTTTATTAAGTCAATGGTATTTAAATGAAAATTGTTTGTTTTCTCGTATTCTAAGTTTTCGATGGTATCGGGTTAGGTTGTATATGAGTGTGTGAGGAGGTAGGTCGTTACCTCGTGCTCTACTTTAAATGTATAGCAAGTTTGATGGAGTTTAATGAAGGATTGAAACAATGTGGTATTTAAGTGAAAAATACGATAAATTGAGATAGCTATCATTTCATGTGATGAAATTTGATCAAATTGTTTGATTAGTGTTTAATAGTCAACATGAGGAAGTTTAGGTATGATTGTATTAGTGAGAAATGGAATTTTATAGGAAACCGAATCGGAAATCGGATTTGTTCCGATTCCGTCGGGTTTTGTAATTTCGTATTTTTTGAATAGAAAAGAGGGAAGGAAGTGGGACTTATGGGTTTTAGATTAAACAAGGGAGTGAGAGGGAACTAGAGGGATCGCCGATGTATTGCTTCGTCGCCGGTAGTTCCCAAAACATTCGCCGGAAGTTCCACCGGAACCTCGTCGGAGCTTCGCCTCGAGCTTGTTTTCAAAGTACACGACTCTTGGAAATTTTTTGAGAGAGTGGGCTCAGGATTTTAGGGTGAGAGGGTAGAGGGTAGGGGTGGTATTTATAGGGTTAGGCTAGGGTTAGGGTAGGTGAAAGGTTAAAATGAAAAATGTGATAAAATGTATTAAAAATGTATTAAAAGTGGAGTAATTGGGGTTTTAAAAGAGCTCTGGAAATGGTCTGAGGCTGAAATTTTGCAGGTGTATAGGGAGTATGAAAAGACACAACTTTCATGTTGGGGTCGTCGCCGGAATCGGCCGACTCTGGGGTAACTCGGCCGTGACTCGGTCGGAGCAGTGAGTCGGCCGAGTCGAGGCCGAGTCGGCCGATTCTAAGCCGAGTCCGGCGGCCGGGATCCCCCCGACAGTTCATCTCCCCTCTGGAAATGTTACATCTTTATGTGTAGTGAGGTTTTTGTGAGATATGCACATGTAAACTCTTAGTATTCTAAAGGTTTAAAATAAAAACAATATTAAAAATAATGTGGGGTATGGAATTTGAACTTTGGTGGCTTGGTTCAGCAGTGCAAGGTATTACTAATGAGTTACAAGCTCTTTCTTATAATTATGGAGCTAATTAATTATTTAAAGTAATAACAGTAAATGTAAATACCCCAAGTATACATTAATTTTAAAGCAAATTTTTGTACACTAAAAATGGAGTTGTTACATTCTTTTAACTTGTAATTAATTAGCAAAATAATTACTTATATCTTGTGCTCAGGCTAAAATACCCCTTTATGGATTTTGAAAAAATATTTTGAAAATTTTTTTATAGGAAATTTAGGGTTGTTACAGGAAGCTAGGGGTTTGCTCCTTCGTCCACGCACGGTTGGAGATAGTATGTCCTTCACTGATAAGATTTTGACCGTCGGCCAGGAATCCGCGAAAACGGTGCTGCCATTGCAGGACATCTTTAAGGACGGGGCCTCTGTGTTGAAAGCTCGGGAGATTCTTCATCTGTACTCCATCAGGCCGGGCTTTCTCGTATTTAGACAAAATGATGCGGCATTATTCATGAAATATAACCCGCATCGTTTCGCCCAGCAGCTGAGCTATAATCAGGGCATCCTGCTTGAGGCTTTCTTGGCAGAACCCGCTGCTACCGAAGAGGGAATGCGAACCGCACTGCATCATTTTATGCGTCTGAACACGGGGTCCAACTTCTTCATTAGTGAACCGAGCTGTGTTCCAAAGTCCCTGAATGTGTATGTGGTGTGGTATCAACATTCAATGGGCGCCGTCATTAGGGAGGAGAAGCGATTACTGCTTGATCGCAAGGGCACCGCTCCGGCTGGTAACCTAAATGTTCCCCTGAAGCGACGGACCATTATTCGTCCTCCCTTGAGGGAAGTTGCTGCGACTGTGGCCCCGCATGATAGGCCTGAGCTACCGATACCCCGTGCTCCCATGGAAATGGTAACTGTGGGGTCTCCCGAGTCTGGCGTGGGTTCAGATATCGGGACTCGTCGTCCCAAGGTGCCCACCAAGCGTAAGCTTGTGCTAGCGGCTACGGGAACTCGCTCACAGAAGAGGAAGAAGAAGTTGATTCTCTCTACAGACGTTGTACTCAGCCAGGAGCCTCATGCTCCTTATAGCGAGGGCCTGAGCGAATATGGGACCAACAAGGGTCTATCCATGGCGCCAAATGATACTGATCTGGAGGCTGCCATCGCAGCTTCCGAGTGTCTGGCTAGCTACAAAGCAAGAATGATCATCCTTGCTGAGTCAGGTAATCTTCAGTCGCATATTTTTGCTGTTATATATTTTTTTATTATCATGCCTTGACTAACACCTCGTCTTCAACAGGCATTTCCACTGAAGAAGCTCTCGCGGCTTCCCTCAAGACTTTTGAGGAGGAGGAGAGGATTCGCGCTTCGCTGGGCGTTGATATATTTCCGCTCATTGTGCCTTTCTTATGGATAATCTGACCCCTTTTTCATCTTATTGCAGGGACTACAATGCCAATCCAGCAGGATGATGCGGAGGTGCTTCTAAGGCCAGCTATCGAAGTCACGGCCTCCTCAGCACTGCCAAAAGAGGCTTTACTTAAGCGACCAATGACGGATGCCATAACGGCTCCAGAGGTAACTCTTGGCGCGGACGATGATGTCCCCTTGACGGAGGTCTTGAGAAGATCGGCTTTCACGGCCTGGGTGGAAAGGAAGTGCAAGAGGCGTACGACAAAAGAACGTAACACCGCCTTGGCCGTAGGTGCAAGCTCGAGCGCTGCTTCTGCTGTCCCTGCTTCTTCAGAGGGTGCTCCGAGCATCCTGTCTACCGCTCACAGACAGGTAGCACGTGCGGCTCGGGAAGCAATTGAAAAGTCGACCCAAGGTAACGTAGCACTGAGCCTTTTTGTAAAAGTTTTAATCTTTAGATTCTCATATATCTTATCCTGTAGGGCCAAGTCTTGGTGAAGAGGTGGTAGGTGAGATGGCGGCAACCACTGAGCCTGAAGTAGCCACTCTTTCTCAAGAGTCTGGAACTGTCCCAATTGCCACTATTTCCCCTTGCGGTTCTTTACCGTTGCCGAGCGCTGCGAGTATCACGACAATTCTCGTGGAGTTGGGGGATGAAGCTACGGGCGGCGAAACCATTTCGATGGAGGAGGGTGAAGCAGTCGCTGCACCCGGTGACGCCCTTGTTGCAGTTTCGACCGGCGACTCACCGTGTAGATTTTGGGTCATTGCTCTCTTTTTCACTCTGCAATCCCTTTTACTCTCTTCTAACCGTATTTCTCTCGTTTCTAATGCAGGTGTGGTGAGCGTTGAGGTTGTGCCACCGGAGGAAGCATCGCCAGTTGCTGCTTTGACGGTGGCCGCCTCTTTGCCTTCTCTCGTGTCCTCTCAAATGCTGGAAGGTATAGGTTTGTGACTTATCGGTTTCATTGTAGGCGGTATACTTTATGTACTGACATTGCATTATTGCATCCTTGCAGGAGTCCTTTTTGATCACCTGTAACAGGTGCTGCACCCACATTTCTCCTTCCAGTCAGAGATTGCCTCATCTAGTGGCGCTGGTGAGTACAGCCTTTAGCTAATGTCTTTTCTTTTCTTTTACGGGCAGCCAAGTCGTTGCTAATCCTTCTTTGTTTTGACTGCAGCACTACAGATTGAAGGAGAAGATGAAAGAATAATTGCAGCACCGGTACTCCCGGCCTTGCCACCTGCCGCAGCCGGTATAGTAAACTCCATTGTTCATGTACCTTCTCTATTTTTTGAACCGTCATTTGACTGTGATTTGTTTTGTAGCGGTGACACCGACTTCAGCTCCGTTCGAGTCTCGAATCATAATGCCAGCAGGCCCCTTTTCCAGACGTCCATCTTCAAAAGGCGTTGTGACTAGCCTGCGCATGTTGAGCGATAACATCGAGAAGCTTAACGCGGAGGCTCCTACATTCGCTGCAGATTTTGCTGCGGAAGTTAATCCTATGCTGGCGACACTCGTGAACTTTCATAGTGAGGGCGTCGTTGAGTCTTGGGTTAATCACTGCAGGAAAATTGAGGCCTGTCTGCATGAGCTCGAGTTCAGACGTCCTGCTCCCGAGGTCCTGGCTGTGAACTCCCAGCGGGCTGCGTGGGTCGAGCAGAGCACTCCATATTTCCGCCATCTTGAACAAGAAGCGGCCTTGAAGCGTAAAGAATGTGAAGAGACTTCAAGTGAATCTGCTCGACTGCATGCTCAGGTTGACGCAAATGCTGTTCAGTTGAAAGCCATCTTTGAGGGCCTTCTATGATGTATTTCTGATGGGCTAACGCTGAGGCAGAAGCTCGACCTCATCGAGCGAGATGCGCAAGGTCGTGGGGCAGCTCAGCGGGTCGTTGATGAGCAACTTTCATCTTATTTGCAGCAATGGGCTCAGGTTGAAGTGGAGTTGGCCGCGGCAGCTGACCATGAAAAGTGGCTGAGGGGCGTGCACGAGCAACTGACTGGTTTATTGAAAACGCATCCCTCCCAATAGTTATTTTTGTATCATTTGCAATTTTTGAATAAAATGTATCCATTTTCTTCTTTCATATGATGTAACTTGTACTCAATTGAACTTATAAATAAAAGATACATTTCTTTCGTATTACTTGTGTTATCTCTTGCATTCTTCTCTTTTCTTTGTTGCCGGCATGTTACCTTAGTAAGCGTAGCCTGTAGATGATAGAGAGCATTCTGTCTTGAACTCTTCGAGAGGTAGTGATGGCTTAGGAAGCAGGTTCAGATCTGCTGCCTAAGGCTTTTCAACTTTATGAGTCGTGAGGGTCTCATAAAGACTTTTCTCCCTACGAGTCGAAAGGCTCTCGTAGGTGTATTTTCTCCTTAGGAATCGTGAGGATTCCTAAGTGTGTTTTCTCTTGGGGGTCGTAAGGATCTCACAAGAAAGTTTTCTTCCTTGCGAGTCGAGAGGACCCATAAGTGATTGATGAGATTGACATTATCCGCATTTCACGGAGTCAGAGTTGCTCTGGGCGTTTCCTACAGGGTCAAGATTGACTTTTACCGTGTTCTACAGGACCAGGATTTGCTCTGGACGCTTTCCACGGGGTCAGGATTGACATTAGCCGTGTTCCGCAAGGACCAGGATCCGCTCTGGACGCTTCCCACGGGGTCAGGATTGACATTAGCCGTGTTCCACTAGACCAGGATTTGCTCTGGACGCTTCCCACGGGGTCAGGATTGACATTAGCTGTGTTCCACAAGGACCAGGTTCCGCTGTGGACGCTTCCCACGGGGTCAGGATTGACATTAGCCGTGTTCCGCAAGGACCAGGATCCGCTCTGGACGCTTCCCACGGGATCAGGATTGACATTAGCCGTGTTCCACTGGACCAGGATTTGCTCTGGATGCTTCCCACGGGGTCAGGATTGACATTAGCCGTGTTCCACAAGAACCAAGTTCCGCTCTGGACGCTTTCCACAGGGTCAGGATTGACTGTAACGCCTTGATAAGTCGGTTAGGTATTTTCCCGATAATCGGTAAATAATTGGTATTTTTCCGTAAATTGTCATTATAATTATTTTTCAATATAGGCCTAATTATACCTAATTTGGATAGGTAATTGCTAGTATTTAGTAGCTAATGAGTCACTTATAAAATTCTGATCGTTTAAATATTTTTCCCTAATTTATTATTTTTAATATTATTTTAAGCTGTTAAATATACATTAAATTAGTGATAAATACAAATTCGAATGGGCTAATTACATACTTAAGAACCGTGACAACTAAAATCTAGTTTGTAATATAAATTTTTGGTATGTTATTTCCAAGTTCTAGTTGGTTCTAATCAAAGGAAAATTTAAATTTAAATAAAATAAACTAAATCTTGCAATTTTGTAACTTGAGGGGTTCTTTTTGCATGGAATTTTCTTGTACACTCTCTCACTTCCTCACCCCTCTTGTGGCCGGCCCCACCACCAACAGCAGCCCATTCCCCCCCACCCCTCTTGTTTGACTTCAACTCTTATGAAATGAAATGTTTTAAAAAGGATTTAAATATATTAATTTGAGGTATGGGTTTAGGAGGTATGGGGGGGGGGGCTTTGACCTTGAAAATTTCCACACACTTTTCACATTTTCTCCCCCATCTCCCCTTGGCCGAGAGTGCTCCTGCTGCTGTCCCCTTTTTTTCCTTCTCTTTTCTCTTCAAATTTCATCAAAAAACACATCAAAATCCATAAATTTCTTCACAAATTCAAAACAAACTCCTTATTCCATCTCTTCTCAAACCCAATTTAGTATAAAACTTGTTGAAATGAGGCATCTTTGGAGGTTGAGTGCAAGCTAGGGTTCTAAACTTGTGAGGTGAAATTCTAAACTTTTAGCAAAATTGTAGTTTAATTATGCTAATTTAGTTATTTCAAGTGTGAAATTTGATTGTAATTGCTTGTTATGGAATTCTAGAAAGGGGTTTGATTTTAAATTAGGGTTTTAAGCATCACAACTAGATTAGCTAAGTGTAGTGGTTATCTAGTTTGTTTAGTTTGGATGTTTACTTGAGATTTTGACCGCTAGATCGCTAATTCGCGATGTTTGCACCAAATTCCCATATTGGGTGCTTACTAGGTTTTTGTTAAAATGTGATATTGATCTAATTGGACTTTGTGAATACCTATATATTATCTTCTATGATAATTAAGGATTCGTAGATGCGCGATTGGTACAATCGAGTTCTAAGTTTGGTGGTTATCTTGTATAACGGTTCTAGTTAAGGTTGCAGTGATGTCATTTGCGTTTCGCGCACCTGGTGCACACTGTGCCTAACTCGTAGACGTTGACCCCTTCTTTTTGTGACTTGGCGTCGTTTCAGGATATGTAATCTTATGTTTTGTGTTGTGCAAATTCCAGGATCGGTCGCGGAGACTTCGGACGCGGCACGAAAAGGGAAAGCGGTGATTGGACCAAGCTAGCTGGGGATTTCCGGTGAGTAGATGCATACATCTATGAGGGAAATCGTTTGGATGGCGCGAGACGCCCGATAGTTTAGAATTTCTAGTAATACTAGCTTATTGCATGTAGTTCCTAGTGACCTATTTTACTGCATTGCATGACCTTTATATCCATATATGTGTTAATTCATCGTATAGAAACCATTAAAATGAGATATGTGACACAAGAAATATTTGGCTTGCTTAGTTCATTATATATAATTGTGCAACATCGTCTCATAGGACACTTGCACCATTACCATGGTTTTATGCAGCACGAGCACTATTCATGCGGACACACACACCTTGGTAATTGCTATGCCACAAACACTAGATAACTTGTTTAAACCGGAATTTAGAATAATTTCACCATATACGACGTATAAACCGGTACTAATATATTAAATTCCGCAAGATGAACATGTAGAATTGCTAGTCATATGCATGTACCTCATTACATCATTCGATCATACATAGTCTTTTAGTCATTCATCGCAGTTCGCATTGTGGATACCGTAGGCATTCATCATTGACATGTGTGTTCCCCTCCGAAAGACGCGGCTGAGACGCGATGGACGTCTTTGCCTGAAATCCAGGGCAGATGCTAATTGGTGCTATCCGTCCACCTCTCCGAAGATTCCAAGTTGATTTATGGCACCATGTATCGAAGGTTTAAACGGATGCGGCCGATGTAGCAGACTTCGTCAGATTCCCCCTCGCTTGAGGGGTTTTTGATTGTGGGGATGCTCTTCCCTGCAGACGCAAGCTCCTGCAGTTAATTACGCTACCGCATCGCGGTAACAACTTTCTCCTTCTCCAGATGGTCACTTCGTGTCGTGGGTGTTTGTTTTGTGTTTGGTTGCCCGTGGATTGTATACGGAGACTAAGTTATGCTGTCGCCCGTAGGACGTGGATTAGTCCAAATCCGTATCTTTCTTAGATTTGGGTTTGGGGGGTTGTGTTTAAGGATACGTTAGCCTTAGTTGAGGCTAAGATCAACTTAAACGTTTGTTAAGGACACGTTAGTCTAATTTTGGACTAAGATCAACTTAACGGGATCGTTTAGATCCGACAAGAGAGCAATTAGGCTCTATTGTTTAGTTTAGTGACATTGCGGTCGATAAGTAGTTTAAGGACATTATGGTCCATTGTTAGTTTTAAGACATTGCGGTCAAGGTTAAGGACATCATAGTTCGTGAGTTTAAGGACCTCACAGTCCGATGTTAGTTTTAAGACATCACGGTCGAGGTTAAGGACATCATAGTCCATGGATTTAAGGACTCCACAGTCCGACGTTAGTTTTAAGACATCACGGTCAAGGTTAAGGATATCATAGTCCGTGGATTTGAGGACTCCACAATCCATTGTTAGTTTTAAGACATCACGGTCGAGGTTAAGGACATCATAGTCCATGGATTTAAGGACCCCACAGTCCGTAAAATGTATGGTTGTCGAGACCCATTACCTCTCTGACGACGTTGAGGGATTATAACGACGGATATCAGAGGAGTAAAGAGATGTACCCTCGAACCGGGTGTAAATTGATTAGAAGAGCAGATGTGCTCAGTTCAATTTAAATTGAGGATTTATGGCCATAATTGGGCTAAGTCCAGTTAAAGAACGTTTTATTTTTGTTCTTCCTATTAGGCCTTTGTTTGGGCTCTACCCTTTTAATTGAGCTCTGACATTTTGTCTGGAATTAAATGCATAGCATTTATCAGAACGAGGTATGTTCTGACAGCGCGCCACGTGGCGCATCAGGCGCTTTGCGCCAATAAAAGAGCGCATTGCACTAGCGCACATAAAGGTGATACGTGTCGCTTAGCGCTAAGTGTGCTGCGCCAGTTTATGGGTGCGCCGGTGAGTGACACGTGGCGCGCTTGGCGTCGAGCGCCAACCCAAGAGCGCAGTGCGTTGTTTTCAAGAGCGCAAAGCGCAGATCGTGTCTATGGTTGACACATGGCATGTTATGGCGCTGAGCGCCAGTCCAAGGAGCGCAAGGGCGCAGTTCATGAGTGCAAAGCATTGTCCAATAGCGCAGAGCGCATTTTGATCAATTTAAGATCAAAAAACAAGTTTATGTTCTTCTTAAAAGAGGCCTTGCCTCAAGATTCAAGAACCAAGTTCTTATTCTTATAAAAGGCTCTGCCTTTTTAGATCAAGAGATCTATGAAGTAAAATACTTCTTTTGTTATGATTTAAATCTTGATCTTTTCTTTTTATTCAAAGACCTCGGTCTTTCTTATAGATCTAAGATCTCTTTTAGAAGACATTTCTTCTTTTTACGAGATGTTTTCATCTCTGTTTTCCAAGGACTCAGTTCTTTACCTTTCTTTTCTTCTGAGTTTTTCTCAAAGTTTTTAGAGGGTTTTTCTATCTCTCTCTCTATATTTGAGACTTGAAGTCTTGGGGGCTTTATATAGGGCCAATCGATTTATTAAATCGGTTTAAGAGATCTTTCTCTTGATTGATCTGGAAATGTTTCCCACCGTTGGATCTTTAATCCCAAGGCTCCCGTTTGACAGAAGGTAATCTTCTAGTTTTAATAAATATTGGAATAAATCTTTCCATGCAGAATTCGTTTTGTTTTTGGTAATTCCTTATTTACCATTGGATCATTGATCCAGCGGTGCTTAAAGCACAATCTTGTTGTTTGGAAAGATTTTGAGAAATCTTTCCTTAACAGAATTTAATTCTGGTTAATAAATGATTTATCATTATTAGATCCCTTGATCTAACGGTGGGAATTTTAATTCCAGCGCTGGCGCACCCAATTTGGACACGTGGCGCGCAGTGCAGAGCGCAGCGCAACTGCGCTGGCGCACTCGTGTTTGCCACGTGGCGCGCAGAGCGCTGGATCTGAAGCGTTGCTTCAACAGAGGTGTCTTTTCACCTTCCTTTTAAGTCAAACTTATATTCCCGAGAATTTTTCACTTCCCAATTTTGGAAATAGTTCCACTGTGCACAAAATTTTACGTGCTTCGTTTTTATAACTTGAAGCAAAGCTTCTTCCTTTTCTTATTCCCAAAGAATTTTCTCAACTATGGCTTTCAACCGTCCTCATGCTCGTAGACAACCATGGGAAGTGCCCATTCAGGACCTTGTTCCTCGGTTTGCTGCGCGCTTGGTGGATCCTTCTCTTACGGATGAGCAGTATGACACTGCACTGCGCGCTCTTTTGACTCGTGTGGGGTCTCTCCTTCCCCCACATTCTATTTGGCTTCGGATGATCCTCGCGTCTGTGCTTGATGACATCCCCCCTCACCCAGCGGAGATGACCCTGGCGATACTCGATGCGGCTGAAGACAAGCTCGAGTGTTTCCATGAGGCGTGCCTGATTACTCAGGCTCTGAAGACTGCTTGGTTCACTTGTTGAGCCAGATAAGAGCCCGGCGGGCTATCATGTCTACTTTTGCGGATGAACATGGCGCCAATCGATGGGGAGCCACTCCTCGTGAAAATCGCCGTTTTGATGTGCTGGAGAAGGCGGCGAGGGAGTTAGAGAATTTTGTTTATTGTTTTGTTAATCCCTGTGCCACTGATCCCTTGTTTGGTGATCTTTTTTAAGTGTAGTAGTAATAATAATAATAATAAAAAGATGTTTTAATTTAGTATTTTATTATCTGTTAAGTGTTCTGCAAATCTTTAATTCTTTATTATTCCTTTGTGAGATGTTTATGCGCTGCATAATTATGAAGCATCGCTACGCTTTTCAGTCTTGGAAACAGAGCTTTGCTCTAACTTGGGGTGCGCAACGCAACTGCGCTAGCGCTAGCGCCTTCGTGTTTTGACACGTGGCGCGCAGCGTGCCTTGCGCTAGCGCACTCACGCTCGACACGTGGCGCGAAGCGCAGAGCGCAGCGCAACTGCGCTAGCGCACCAGTGTCAGACACGTGGCGAGCAGCGCAACGCGCAGCGCAACTGTGCCAGTGCGCCTGTATTAGACTCGTGGCGCACAGCGCAGAGCGCAGGACTTGAAGCGTTGCTTCGATTTTGACTTTTAGATTTCTAAACAGAGCTTTGCTCTGATTGGGGAAGCAGAAACGTCGCTTCATCTCGGAATTTGAACAGAGCTTTGCTCTGATTTGGGGACGCAGAAGCGTCGCTTTATTTCCAGTCTTGGAATTTGAACAGAGCTTTGCTCTGATTGGGAGAAACAAATGCCCTCCCACCGTTGCGCTTACGTGGCCCCAAACGTGAGTGCGGCGGTGGTAGCATCTCAGTCGTTGGATCAACTTTGGGGAGTTGAAACGGCTTCTTAATGCCTATAAATAGGACCGTTGGTCCCTTTGATGATTTTCATCCTTTTTCTTGAGAATTTTCTCTTATTCAGAGCGCTGCTCTTCGGTCTTAAGAACTTTTCAAGAGTAAAACCCTTCCAAAACTTAGGTATAGTTTGAAACTTTTAATAAACCAGGGTTTTACCCACTAGCAGAGCTTTGCTCTTTATAGATCTTTGATCTAAGGAAAGCCCATTTAAGGTTTTATTTAGCAGAATCTTTGCTCCATAGGTCTAAAGAGATCTAAAGGGAACTAAGGAGAACCCTATTAGGGTTCTATTAATATAGCTCTGCTCTCTAAAAGGATTTTCTTGTGATCCCTGATTTCATAAATGGAGCTTTGCTCCTTTCAAATCATATAGAAGAACTCTTGAGAGTTTTTCATGGATCTTGAAGATTTAAGATGGATTTTTGTTTTTAATGAATTATATCATCTTCTTAGAGCAAAGCTCTCAATGTTCTCGGAGGCCTTCTTTAACTTTCTTTCATAACTGATTTTGACAAGTGTCACTCCTGTCCGCAGAGCATTGCTCTCGAGGAGTTTAACTCCATGTGCCTGCTTTGAATAAGAAATTGTTTTTTCCGTCTGTCTGCTGATCTTTGCTGATTTTCCTTTACAGGAGTAATGGACGCTCACATGTATGATCTCGAAGAGATTATCTCTTACGGAGACATCCGCCGACTCGGCCGTTCTCAGAATCGTGAATTCACAAACGCCTAGTGTGCCGAAATTATGAGTCGCTTTGATGCCTATAATGGTCAACTGCTTCCCCGGCGTTCCCCTCTTCTGAAGCTTATTGTGGGAGCAATCTGGGAAGCGCTCCCTCTATTCTATACCGGCGTGCCACTTAGAGCATTGGATGCAGCTGAAGATAAGGTGCATTCGGTGTATCTGATGAACCTAATCTCAAAGAGACGGTGAGACAATCTTGTCGATCTCCTGCACCAGGCTTTTCAACAGTCTGCCATACTTGCTGCCTATCGGAGGGTGGAGGACATCCGTGGGGATCCTGACGCTCGTGCTTGCGAAAGAAAGCACACTAGGATGGTTCGCCAGGCTTGGAAAATTCTGGACAAGGTCACTTTTGAGTTCCTCAATCCATGTCCTGGATTTGAGGTTTTGCCATTGTAATTACTTTAGTAATATCTTTGTTTATTGCTTTCATAATTGTAAGAACCTTTTTGCAATACGAATGGCAAATTTCTCGTTTTAGCGTGTTTTATTTCATATTCTGAATTTTGCAAATGCATGGATGGGATGGGCCTTGAACACTTAATTAAGTGCAGATCGGATATTCTCCTTATTGTCTTCTCCTCTTTACTGTGTTGTCGCCATGTGATTTTAGCAAGTATATAACTGTCAGTCTTGGATTCTTTGTAGAGTAATGCTGCCTTAGAAAACAGGGTTAAGATCCGTCACCTAAGACTTTTTCCAACTTTATGAGCCGTGAGGGTCTCATAAAGAATTTTCTCCCTAGGGGTCGAGAGGATCCCGTAGGTGTAACTTTTCCTTAAGAATCGTGAGGATTCCCAAGGGCGTTTTCTCTTGAGAGTTGTAAGGATCTCACAAGAGAATTTTCTTCCTTACGAGTCGTGAGGACCCGCAAGTGATGGGTGAAGTTGTCCTTATCCGTCTTTCACGGAATCAGGGGTTGCTCTGGATGCTTCTCACGGGTTCACTGCCGTGTTTGGCGAGGACCAGGCTCCACTCTGGACGTTTTCCAGGATACCGTAGTTTAAAGACATCGCGGTCGAGGTTAAGGACATCATAGTCCGTGAGTTAAGGACCTCATAGTCCGGTGTTAGTTTTAAGACATCACGGTCGAGGTTAAGGACATCATAGTCCGTGGGTTTAGGGACTCCACAGTCCGATGTTAGTTTTAATACATCACGGTCGAGGTTAAGGACATCATAGTCCATGGATTTAAGGACTCTACAGTCCGGTGTTAGTTTTAAGACATCACGGTCGAGGTTAAGGACGTCATAGTCCGTGGATTTGAGGACTCCACAGTTCGATGTTAGTTTTAAGACATCACGGTCGAGATTAAGGACGTCATAGTCCGTAGATTTAAGGACTCCATAATCCGACGTTAGTTTTAAGACATCACGGTCGAGGTTAAGGACGTCATAGTCCGTGGATTTAAGAACTCCACAGTCCGTTGAAATGTGTGGTTGTTGGGACCCGTCACTTCTTTGAAGACGTTGAGGAATTACAACGACAAGTATCAAAGGAGTGAAGAGATGTACCCTTGAACCGAGGTAAAATTGGTTTAAAATTGTTGCGGTTGATTGTTAGTTTTAAGACATCACGGTCGAGGTTAAGGACGTCATAGTCCGTGAGTTTAAGGACCTCACAGTCCGATGTTAGTTTTAAGACATCACGGTCGAGGTTAAGGACATCATAGTCCGTGGATTTAAGGACTCCACAGTCCGGTGTTTGCTCTGGATGCTTCCCACGGGTTCGTTGCCGTGTTCGGCAAGGACCAGGCTCCGCTCTGGATGCTTCACACAGGTTCACTGCCGTGCTGTGCGAGGACCAGGATCCGCTCTGGACGTTTTCCACGGGGTCAGGAGTGACGTTATCCGCGTTCCACGTAAACAGGAATTTTGCTCTAGATGCTTCCCACGGGTTCGCTGCTGTGTTCGGCGAGGACTAGGCTCCGCTCTGGATGCTTCACACGGGTTCGCTGTCGTGCTCTGTGAGGACCAGGATCTGCTCTGGACGTTTTCCACGGGGTCAGGAGTGACGTTATCCGCGTTCCACGTAACCAGGAATTTTGCTCTAGATGCTTCCCACGGGTTCGCTGTCGTGTTCGGCAAGGACTAGGCTCCGCACTGGATGCTTCACACGGGTTCGCTGCAGTGCTCTACGAGGACCAGGATCCGCTCTGGACGTTTTCCACGGGGTCAGAAGTGACGTTATCCGCGTTCCACGTAACCAGGAATTTTGCTCTAGATGCTTCCCACGGGTTCGCTGCCGTGTTCGGCGAGGACTAGGCTCCGCTCTAGATGCTTCACACGGGTTCGCTGCCGTGCTCTGCGAGGACCAGGATCCGCTCTGGACGTTTTCCACGGGGTCAGGAGTGACGTTATCCGCGTTCCACGTAACCAGGAATTTTGTTGATTATATCCGCATTTCACGGGGTTGGGATTTGACTTTCGGTCATCTGTACACCGCTGAGTCACATAACTGGGAGTTGTCGCTGTTCCGCTTTGCTTGATGTTGTGTCTACTGAGACGAATGTTGGGATGATCTCCAGGCCATCTGTGACACATCAAGATTTAGCTTCTTCTTCTGATGAAACCTGGGGAGGAGGAGTGTGTTTCCTTCTTTCTTTGCGCCCCTGGATTGTATACAGGGACTGCTGTGATATCACCTGTAGAGCATAAATTTCATTTTATTATTTATTATTTTTTTCTTTCCGCGATGCTCTATCATTTCAGCTTTTATATCGCGAAGGTCGCGATTGCCCCATCATTTCGGCTATTTTTCGCGGTGCCCAATCATTTCAGCTATTTATTTTATTTTTACTCGCTATTTTTTATTGCGAGCTGCCCAATCATTTCGGCTATTTTGCATGCATTCATTTTTTTTACTTGCTGCTGCTGTTGCAAGTTGCCACATCATTTCGGCTATTTCGTATGCATGTGTGGCTTGCTAGCTTTTCGCTGCAAGCTTGGGATTAGACACCGATTTTGGCATCAGCATCGCTACAACTGGGATATTGTCAGGAGCGAATCATCATTTGCCTCTGTCGATATCGAACAAAGGTGGCTCAGCGAACAGGGTTAGGATCCTGTCGTCTAAGGCTTTTGACTTTATGAGCCTTAAGGGTCTCATAAAGGTATTTCTCCCTGCGAGTCATGAGGATCTCGTAGGTGTGTTTTCTCCTTAGGAGTCGTGAGGATTCCCAAGTGTATGATCTCTTGCAAGTCGTAAGGATCTTACCAAAGTGTTTTCTCCGTATAAGTCGATAGGACTTACAAGGGTTGTTCACCATGCGAACATATCCCTAGTCACAGATGGGACTTGGTTAGGGAAATGTTTATTCGCGCCCGTGGATTGTATACAAGGGTCAGTATTGAGCCGCTTGTAGGGCAGTATTGGGAGTTGTGGGGGTTGCTTAAGAACAGGTTCAGGTCTCTGTAGCTTAAGACTTTTAAATCTTATGAACCGTGAGGGTTTCATAAGAGAATTCTCCTTACGAGTCGTGAGGATCTCGCATGTGTAATTTCTCCTTAGGAATCGTGAGGATTCCTAAGTGTGTTGCTCCCTTATGAGTCGTAAGGATCTCACGCAGGTGGTTTCTCCTCACAAGGTCGAGAAGACCCTGTAAGTGTCTTTTAACGAAATTGCGCCCTCTCTGGTTTTCATAAACACTCGCCGGTAGCCCTGCTGTTTTTACTCACGGAGCCCTTTCGGGTTTTCATCCGTGCCTATTTTGCTTATGGACGTACTGTTTTCTCTTCTTTTTTTTATTCTTTTCTTTTCTTTTTTTTTACGAGGTTGCGCCCTTTCGGGTTTTCACGAGACTCGCTGGTAGCTTGATCAGTCGAGAATAATGTATTTTTAACACGTCATTTTCCCTATCTTTTGCATTCATCTAGAGGTGTTCGGTTTGCATATTTCACATATTAGCAAAACAGTCCTGAAATACCAGATTGCATGTATTATACTCTAAAACCGACATTTCTGAGGGAATTGACTGTATTTCATGGCATCGCATCATCCCTATATTGCGCAACACTTGTCTCGAGAAATTGTGCAGGGAAATCCAGAAGAAAGGCCAAAATTGTCATTTTGCTGATCAAACATTACGCCAACTCAAAGACCTGAGATCTGGTAGCAAAACAGAAGGCAAAATACAATTCAACATATCAGATAAAGGCCCATAATTCAGCCCAAAGCAGCACCAGAAGTTTCAAGACATAAAGCCTCCAAAGCGCCGCGGATCCGCGGCGGGAGCCTGCTTGAGCCGTGGTTCCGCGGCCTTTCTGCCACGTCATCACTTGAATTTTGGTGCATAACTCTTATCTCAGTTGCTACAGTTCAGAATGATATTTCAAGTTCCAGAATACTCCTGAAGCTTCTTCCAAATCAGTAAGGATGATTAATTAAGCTAATCTTGATTAAGCTCCTAACAAACTATTTCTAGAAGCTCCCTCCTAACTAATCACATCTAGAAGCTTCTCCTCAACAAATTTTTGGAGGGAAATTCAAATTTCCTCAACAAACTTTTGGAGGGAAACTTAAAATTCAAATCCTAGATCTAGGGTTTTGATGTCTATAAATAGAAGCCTAGACCTAGGGTTAATGGCTAATCTTGAGTGGTTCAATCTTAGTTGTTCATTAATTCCTTAATCTTTACTCTCCCAACTTCTTCCACAAGTTGAGTGACACGACTTGTGTGAAACCCTAACCTTAATTCCAATCCAAATTCAAGATCCCGAGTACCAAATCAAGCAAGAAGCCTTCAACCTTTTATGAGCCGAGCCGATCTTCAATCGAGCAAGTAATCCAAGCCGATCCGCGACTCACGGAGACGAGCGAAGCCAAATCGACGATCGAGTTCTTCCTCTTGTAGTTCTTGAGCAATTGTAATGAAATTGTTGATAAATGAAAGGTGAAATTCATTAATCTTACTTTCTTTAAATTCTTGCATTATGATTCGATCTCAATTTGTGATTGTGGTTCTTGTTGTGATGTTTGAGTAAAACTCCGCTCGTTAAGGAGTTGAAACGATCAATAGAATGATGATGTAACAAATCTTAATACGATTCTTAAGTCCTACGAGTCTTGTAAACCCTAGCAAGTTCAAGAATCGATGACCTAGTTTCGTTGCGATGCTTTCTTGATTGTGATCGCTCGAAATTAGGGATCTACGATCGTTTCTTGAATTTACTAGAGGTTAGAATATGAATGATATCGATGAAAGAACAAGGGATAAGATGAAACCCTAGTTTCACAAGAAATCCCTAATTCTTGTCGATCATCATCGATCTAGTATCAATTCATTGAAGGATAAGAATACGTCATTGTAAGATTACATCACATCTATAGATCCGATCGATTCCTACGAGCCTCATTTCGATTCTTGATATTTGGTTTGGAAAAATCATCAACCTCTCAATTCTTGATTCTATCTTTTTCTTGTTATTAGATCTAGATTTTCTAATTCTTGAACTTCAAATACAAATCATGAATTGTTTGTTTTCTTTTCATTAAAGTTTCAATTCATCTAATTCGAAAGACGAACGGTTACACTTTCCCTGTGGACGATCCGCATTTACTAATGCGCTACATTCGACACCGTTATTGATTGCGGTCAAAATATTTTTGGTTGTGATTTCTCTATATTCAATTTTCTATAAACGACACATCCTAAAAATCATTCAATCAGTAGCCCTGCTGTTCTTACTCACGGAGCCCTTTCGGGTTTTCATCCGTGCCCATTTTTCTTATGGACGTAACGTTTTCTTTCTTTTTATTCTTTTTTTTGTATCAGCTTTGGGATGCTGCAATCAACCGTAGTTTCTCGACATCTCGGTCAATAGCTAGTTTTAGGACATAGTGGTCCGTTGTTAGTTTAAGAACGTTTCGGTCCACTGTTAGTTTAAGAACGTTTCAGTCCGTTAGTTTAAGGACGTTTCGGTCCATTGTAAAGTAAGTCGGTTACTACTTATAGAGTTTGGGCTTAGGAAGATAGCGAGCGGACATAGTCGTTGTCGTCTATCATTGACCTAGGCCGTGACTCGTCAAGCGTAGTACTTCTTCAGGAAGCGACCGTTTATTGGCCTGAAGGGCCTTTTGCCATGCATGTCCATGAGTAGATAGGCTCCACCCTGGTAGACCTTGTCTATGATGTACGGGTCTTCATAATTCGGCTCAAATTTCCCTCGTTTAGCACGATTGGGGATCATAGGTTTTTTGACCACTAGCACGAGTTCTCCTTGGCGGAATGTCCTCGGCCTAGTCAATCTTTCGTAGGAGCGCGTCATCTTTGCTTTATAAGCCTCCAGATTCTGTTGCGCTACGAGCCGGGTTTCATCAAGGGCGTCGAGCTCCTCAAGCCGAAGGTGAGCGTTCTCTTCGTCCGTTAGCTCGTAATGAACTGCCACTCGTAGAGAGGGTAACTCTATCTCGATGGGGAGTACCGCTTCTATACCGAATACCAACGCGTACGGCGTTGTGTTCGTGGCGGTCTTGAACGTAGTTCGATATGCCCAGAGAGCTTCATGCAGTCTCTCGTGTCAGTCTTTCTTATTTCGGGACACCATTTTCTTCACAATCTTCGTCAAGGTCTTGTTAGAAGCCTCCGCTAGACCGTTGGCTCGGGGATTATAAACTGAGGAGTATCTTCAGTCTATGTTGTGCTGTTGTGCGAAGCGGCTGATCTTGTGGCTTCTGTAGACTGGCCCGTTATCGGAGATGATCCGTCGAGGATTTCCAAACCGATAAATAACGTGTGTCTTGAAGAAATGGAGGATATTCTCTGTCTTCACTTCCCTCAGCAGTACTGCTTCTGCCCATTTGGAGAAGTAATCGGTTGTCGCCAAAATGAAACGATGTCCTATGGACGATGCTAGTTCGATGGGGCCGATTATGTCAGTTCCCCACATTTCGAATGGCCAGCTAGGCACCGTTGGATGTAGTGGATTTGGATGTTGATGGATAAAGTCCCCATAGATTTGGTACGAATGGCATTGCTTCGCATATTCGAGGCAGTCCTGAATCATCGTGGGCCAGTAGTAGCCCATCCGTTTGATCTTCAACTTCATCTTCGGCCCGGCTTGGTGAGAACCGCAGAGTCCGTCGTGAACTTCCTGAACAACTCTCTTCGCCTCTTCAGGTCCCAAGCATCTCAGCCATAGAGAATCAAATGACCTCTTGTACAGAGTGTCATTGACAAAGGCAAAAGATAGGGCTCGCTTCATGAGCAGATGTTTTGAGGACGCATCTTCAGGTGTTCGACGGGATTTGAAGTAGTCTATAAAGACTTCTCTCCAATCCTCAACCTTTTCTTGGTCTTTTATTTGCAGGGCCGTCTGCTTGGTCGCTTCCTTTTCTTGGGACGACTCCGGAGGTATTTCTGCTGGTGCAAGAACCCGGCGGCTTTGCACAACGATTCTCATGTCATTGAGGTTCTCGTCAGCCAGTTCTTTAGCGAGCTTAGCTAGTGCATCCGCTTTGCTATTTTCTGCACACGGTATGCTTTCGAAGGTGTAGGAAGGAATTCGGGTCAACAGTTGCTGCACCTTTTCGCCGTACTTCACCAACTCTGGTTTGCATGTTTGATAGTCGCCATTTACTTGACTAACGACCAGTTGGGAGTCTCCGTATATAAGGAGGTTATCAATTCCCATGTCGATGGCGATCTCGAGGCCTGCTATCAAAGCTTCGTACTCGGCTTCATTGTTTTTCCTTGGCTCTGTTAAGGAGAAAGCAAAGCGCATTATCCCTCCTTGTGGAGTTATGAAGATGAGGCCTACTCCTGATTTGATTATGGGCGTACTTTGTTTGCGCTTCTTCACAGAAGATGCTCCATCAAAGTAAAGTTCCCATAGGGTATCACCACCGTCGATCGTGTCAAACGCATGTTAGTCTGGCAGTTCGCAATTCAAGGGAGAATTGGCCGGTATCGGATGTTCAGCTAGGAAGTCGGCGATGGCCTGGCTTTTCACTGCCTTAAGAGGCTGATAAGTTATTGAGAACTCCATCAAGAGTAAGGCCCATTTAGCGAGTCACCCTGTCAATATGGCCTTTGACATCAAGTACTTGAGAGGATCCACCTTTGATATGAGACGGACTTCATGTGTCAATGCATAGTGTCGGAGTTTCGTTATCGCGAAGATCAACGCCAGGCAGTGTTTTTCGATAGGAGAATAACTGCTTTCTGCCCCCAGGAGAACTCGACTCAAGTAATAGAGAGCTCTTTCTTTCCCTTGGTCGTTCTCTTGTGCCCATAATGCGCCTAAAGAACCTTCGAGGGCTGTTGTATAAAGAATAAGGGGCTTTCCCTTGACTGGAGCGGCCAGCACTGGCGGGTTCTGCAGATACTGCTTGATTTCGTCCAGCGCGCCTTGGCATTTATGATCCCAGACGAACGGGGTTCCCTTCTTCATTATGTGACTATAAGGACGGCACTTGCCATAGAGATTGACTATAAATCGCCGGATATACGCGAGCTTCCCTTGGAGAGACCGCAATTGTTTGAGAGTCCTTGGTGGGGGCATTTCCATGATCGCCTTGATCTTCGACGGATCTATCTCGATACCTCGGTGTCGGACGATGAATCCTAGGAATTTACCTAAGGACACCCCGAATGCGCATTTGAGAGGGTTCATCTTCAAGTTGTATTGCCGAAGGCGTTGAAATACGATCTTCAGATGTTCGAGATGTTCCTCGTAAGATTTGCTTTTAACCACGAGGTCGTCGATATAGCATTCGACGATTTCATGTATAAGGTCATCGAAGATCTTCGTCATGGCCCTCTGATAGGTGGCACCGGCGTTCTTTAGACCGAAGGGCATCACCTTGTAGCAAAATATTCCCAAAGGGGTCCGGAAAGCGGTGTGCTTCTGGTCCTCGGGATGCATCTTTATCTGATTATATCCTGATGAGCCGTCCATGAAGGAGAACACTTCGTGAGTGGACGTGTTGTCTATCATCAGCTCGGTGACCGGTACCGGGAAGTCATCCTTCGGGTAGGCTTTATTGAGATCCCGAAAGTCTACGCAGATGCGCACCGTCCCATTTTTCTTCATTACCGGGACAATGTTGGCGATCCAGTCAGGGTACCAAACCTCTTGGATGAAGCCGGAGTCGATTAGCTTCTTGACCTCGGCATTGATACTCATCTCAAGCTCAAGCCGCATTCTCCTTGGTGCTTGTTTGATTGGCTTAACGTCTGGGGATATTGCCAATTTGTGGACAGCAATCTCTGAATCTAATCCTGGCATTTCAGAATAGTTCCACGCGAAGCAATCTGTATGCTGTATGAGCACATCCTTTAATGCAGCTACCCTTTTTTTCAGATAACAGTTCACCGACGAATGTCGGTCGTGGGTCACTTGCCGTCCCCAAATCAATTTTCTTGAGGTTATCCGCAGTGGTATGTGTTCCCCTCCGAACGGCGGCCTGCGACGTTAGGACGTCACGTGCCTGAGGTTCGGGGCAGATGCTATTTGGTTTTATCCGTCCACCTCTCCGAAGATGCCAAGTTGATTTATGGCACCGTGTATCGAAGGTTTAGACGGATGCGGCCGATGTAGCAGACTTTGTCAGATTCCCCCTCGCTTGAGGGGTTTTTGATTGTGGGGACGCTCTTCCCTGCAGGCGCAAGCCCCTGCAGTTAATTACGCTACCGCTTTGCGGTAACAACTTTCTCCTTCTCCAGAATTTCACTTCGTGTCGTGTGTGTTTGTTTTGTTTGTGGCTGCCCATAGATTGTATACGGAGACTGAGTAATGCCGTCGCCCGTAGGGCGTGGATTAGTCCAAATCCGTATTTACTTAGATTTGGGTTTGGTGTTTTTAGTTTAAGGATGCATTAGTCGCGTTGCGACTAAGATCAACTTAAACATTCGTCAAGGATACGTTAGTCTTGCTTTGGACTAAGATCAACCTGATGTGGTGATTCATTTAATTTATGGCCATCGGGACTCATCACCTCTCTAACATCGTTGAAGGATTACAACGATAGGTGTCAGAGGAGCTCAGAGATGTACCCTTGAACCAAAGCTGATTGAGGGTTTTATCATTCATTTAAATGTCTAAGGATGCGCTAGCCGTGTTTGGGGCTAAGATCAACTTAAACGGGACCGTTTAGATCCGGCAAAAGAGCATTTGGAGGCTCTATTGTTCCAGTTTAGGGACGTAGTGGTCCACTTTCCAGTTTAGGGACGTGGTGGTCCATCGCCAGTTTAGGGACGTGGTGGTCCAATATTAGTTTAGGGACGTTTCGGTCCGATATTAGTTTAGGGACGTTCCGGTCCGATGTTAGTTTAAGGACGTTCCGGTCCGATGTTAGTTTAGGTACGTTTCGGTCCGATGTTAGTTTAGGGACGTTTCGGTCCGATGTTAGTTTAGGGACGTTTCGGTCCAATACAAGTTTAAGGACGTAGTGGTCCATTATTAGTTTAGGGACGTTTCGGTCCGATGCCAGTTTAGGGACGTAGTGGTCCATTATTAGTTTAAGGACATTTCGGTCCATCGCCAGTTTAGGGACGTGGTGGTCCGTCATTAGTTTAGGGACATTTCGGTCCGATGCCAGTTTAGGGACGTAGTGGTCCATCATTAGTTTAAGGACGTCTCGGTCCAATATTAGTTTAGGGACGTTTCGGTCCACGAGTTTAAGGACCCCGCAGTCCATATCGATGTGTGGTCGTTGGGACCCGTCACCTCTTTGACGTCGTTGAGGAATTACAACGATGGATGTCAAAGGAGTTCGGAGATGTATCCTCGAACCGGATGTAAATTGATTTAGGAGAGCCATTTTGCTCAGTCAATTTAATTTAAGGACTTATGGCCGAAATTGGGCTAAGTCCAGTTGAAATGTCCAATATTTTATTTGCTTTTGCATTGCATTTCTTTTTATTTTTTTTTATTTGGGCCTTGCCCAGAAAGGATGCAGGGCATCAATTTGTTTTGGGCTCTGCCCCTTTAGGAATGATGCAAGGTATCAATTTTATTTGGGCTCTGCCTTTATATAAAGGATGCAAAGCATCAATTTATTTGGGCTCTGCCCATTTATTGCCTTGCAATTTATTTTGGCCTGTCAGGTCATTTTGATTTGGGCCTGGCCCTTCAAATAGTGCAAAGCACCAAGAATCTTTTGGATTCAAGAAAATGAGTGCAGAGCACTTTTTAATGATCTAAATTTAGATCAAAGAAGAGAAAAGAAAATCTTTTCTTTCTTTCTGTCTCAGAGAACCAGAGGTTCATAGCAAGTGCAAGGCACTATTTTTATTTATTTATTTATCTGAGAACCAGAGGTTCATAGCAAGTGCAAGGCACTATCTGTTGTGCGCACGTGCGTTGCACGTGGTGCCGCATGGCGGGCATACGTGCGTTGCACGTGGCGCACATGCGCATTATGAGGAGAAGCAAAGGTTCTATATATGGAGAACAAGCTCCTTTTAATATTATTAAATATTCCCATGTGGTGCGCACGTGCGTTGCACGTAGTGCCGCATGGCAAGCACACGTGCGTTGCACGTAGCGCACATGGCGCTTGCGCATATGCGCATTATGGAGGAGCATGCTCCTATCTTGGAGAACTAAGCTCCTTTGGAGAACTAAGCTCCTTTGAGTATTGAATCCTTTGAGGATTTAACTCTACCCTTTCTAAGAGGTATCCCCTCTTATTTATATGGGAGTGGTAGAGAAGCCAGCTCTCATTTTCCCGATGTGAGACTAAAAAATGCATTCCCCATATAGTAGAGCATTACTTTAGATTACACGTGTATAACATATTTGCTCATAACTTTTGATCTCGGATGAATTATGAGGCCCATAATATATCAAATCGAAGGTCTTTTCGAAATGCTTTCAATATCATCAGAATTTAGCTATTTTTCGTTCCGGAGTTTGTCAAAATACAGCTCGGAAAATACTGGTTCGCATCTTCTTCCTTAAATCACATGTGCATAGACATTTGCTCATAACTTTTGATCCCGGATGAATTATGAGGCCCATAATATATCAAATCGAAGGTTTTATCGAGACGCTTTCGATAAAAATAGAATTTATCTATTTCTCATTCGGGAGTTTGTCAAAAAACAGCCCGGAAGATACTGGTTCGTATTTCCTTAAGCGTATCGCTGCCATTTGATACCTTGGACTCTTTTGCGCAGAAATTTTTGGTGGGAACAAATGCCCCCCACTACTTTGCCCACGTAAGTATGTACGTGGGTGAAGTAGTGCAGAGTTATGCAGAGTTATGCATGGCGTATGGCCAGTTTTGGGTTGATGTATCACTTTCAGAATCTTGATCCGAGAAGATAACGAGCGGACACAAGCGTCGTCATTTATTTTTGACTCAAATCTCAACTCTTAAGGGATATAGTTCCAACCCTTAACTCCATGAGCCGCATCCTTCTATTTCTTTTTTTGTCTCACTCTTGTAAGTGCACGGCGGCGCCCCGGCCGTCGATCCGACGCCGGAAAGCGGAAGCGGTGAAAAACTTAAATTTTGCGGACTTAGCAAACCGGCACCACCGCGCACTAAACACCCGGATCGAAACCATTAACTAGTCTAAGCTAACTAGAAGAAGGGTTAGAGATATACCGACGATCCAAGTCCTCCGGTCTTCTCGTCATCGTCCCGATCTCCTGCGGAATGTCCCGTCTCCTCCTCGTCGCCGGAAGTACACCACATCGCCTTCTTCTTTTACGGGCTCCCACCTCAATGCCGAGGCAACTCGGGCACGAAGCCGGCTACTCGACGTGCCCAAGGTTCGCTGTAGAATATGTAGTGAACTATTTATCTCATTTTGGGGTTATCGGAATTGCCTTTTGGTGGAGGGATGAAACAAGAACAATGTGGAGGAACTTGGGGATTTTTCTAACATCAAGAGAGCAAAAATCCCCACTACAAAAATGGGCAACCCCTCCTCCAAGCTTGGCCGGCCATAACTAGAGGGGGAGGAGAGAATGAGAATGAGAGAGTCAAGTGTGTAACCAAAGAGGGAGCCATTCTCATAATCCAAAAAAAAGGGAAAGAGAGAGAAGGCTATCATACAAAAGGAAATGATCACCAAAAAGATCCTCACTCAACAACCATACCATCTCCCATCATCAACAATCATCAAGCATGATGACTTCAAAAAGTCAAGCCATCATGAAGAGGTCAAGGTCAAGGAATGGTGCTCATCATGAAAACCATCATGATGCAACAAGATGCAAAGAACCCCTCCACAAATACTTATTTGCAACAATGCAAATAAGCCCTCCTCCACCAATCTTCGGCCAATGAACGGAACAATAGAAATTGGCCGAAACGGAAAGCAAACTGGCAACTCCAGAAAACTGGTCCCGTAATAAATTACAGAAAAAAAAACCCCGATACTGTGCATACACACCCGCATTTGTATTCCGACCGAAATACAAATGCAATGAGACAAAATCTACACTGTACTATACTAGGATCCGGCTTAAACCAAAGCCGGCTAGTAAAATCCGTCCGATCACGATCCGTGCAATACCGCACGTATCTGATCGCACCCTGCCATATCTCCATACGGCCTCTACAACCTTTCGCCCGAAAGCTGAGTAACTGAATGTGGGGGACTCTAAAGACTCGTCAACACCTCGGTTGTGGATTTAACCACTAGCACGTCAGAGGTATAAGCCAATACGTAACGGGCTACCAAGTATTGACTAAAAGGGACGTCTGTGAGTGAACTCAGCCTGACAACCCTACTGAGCCTGTCAGTGACAATATCCGTGCAGTCCGGTCCGTTCGTCTATGAGTATCGCATGGCGGGCCTAGGGGGTTAGTAAAAGTCAGACCCCCAAAAGCGGTACAAGTCGTGTCGGAGTGTAGCCCAGAACACCCTGAGATACTACTGAAATACCTACCAGTAAATCTCCTTGCCTTGGCCAAGGACTTTGTGTAATGGCTCTCCTAGACACAGCACGACCTCACCCCCAATACCGGGAGAGACGAACCCCTGAAGATACGCTCACTGCCTCCATGTGGCTCGGGACTGTACCCAACTAAAACCTGTTTGCACGACTCCTTTGAGCCGTGGTAGGGTAGTAATCAAAGTACAGTGGGAACTCACACGAGACAAATGACGATCCCCAGGTCGATGAACTAACCTGCACACATGTCACCAGGGAACTGCCTTCTGACGTCTGGTATATGACCAACTAGCATGTTCCCGGCGAGTCCTGTCCGGTGTACTCATAACCCAATGAGCACCTGTATACATCTTAGGTGATCCAACTGACACCAGTGGCTTGTGAGACCGGCCACCGTCCCTCGTCGGGGTCTCGACTGTATACACTAGTCTACTAATGGAGTATCGATGCCCGGTCTCGAAACTCCCACGACTAGGGACCTTTTAAGGATATGCTTGTAGACCCCCAGCTCCCACTTATATGATCGCCCTCATACTGCTGGTGGTCAAGCAAGAATCCTAGGGGCTCTATCAATGTGTAATAGCGACGTGTCAGGTCACCTAAAGCAGTACACGATGATAAAGGTAAACCAGATAGCATACTATCATCTCGAGTAAGACTGTCTTACCGGGATAGGTCCTCCCTCAATCATTACAATCACGTACCTGTGACCTAATAATTGACTCTGAGGGCACTATCTCCAACAATCTCCCACTTGCACTCAAGGCTAATTATTGCGATGTCGCATACTTACAGCCCGTGTGATACCGAACATCCAACTCCTCTACTAGTCAGTCTCACAAAGCTCGTTTGCGGAACTATTGCGTTCGAGGAATAGCCTCAGTGAGTGGATCCGCTTAGCTGTTTCTTTCTATATCTCTCTATATCTCAAGTTCGCGGAGAAACCCATCTCCCGAAAAGAGCAATACCTGTCTTAGAATGTGTCTGGATGTCTGATGGAACATAGCTCATAAATGAACTCCAAATCCAATCTTCTTAGACTGTATCGTCAACTGAACTTAATCAGTATCCTGCGCGCCATGCCTCCCTCAGTATTGCCTTGGACCACCTGTCCAAAATACTGCCCCTCATCAGAAGGAAAACTATAACTCTGACAACCTCCTTGTCGTCCATGTCACCTTGGAAGCCTGGAATGATAACTGTCTCCCGAATAAGGCTGTCGTTATCATATCCCTAGAACATTCACTTATGTTCTAGAACTGCTTCCGACTGTTTCTCCAGGATTGGATTAATGTTAACTTATTGCATCTAGTGCAAGAACAACATCTGGTGTGGTACTTGACATCTCACGATTGACTCAATTGCCTAAGCAAGTGATCTGCCAATCATGCACGTTCCTCTCCCCTTTAGTCTGTAAGACACCTTTGGAGAGGGTGACTCCATTACCTGCAGGTACACTACCGTGCCAGGAGTCGTCCATCCTAAATACTCTTAGAATGCTGTCAAGTACCCTGATTGGGAAACCACCCAAATCTAGATCTGAAACCATAGATCCAGTAACCAGTATGTCAAATATAAAATCCATTTCCTTTGTGGAGAAACCACTGTGTGACGACCAAAGTATAACCGATTGTAGTATAGGAGTTTCTTTTCCTATTCTGTGTATGTCATCCAAATACCAGGATATCACACCCTACTACCTTCTCAACAGATCCATCCCCTATTCTGATGAAGTCAAACCCATGACTGTCACGTCAGAAATAGATGATCTATCTCCGCTACATCTGCTCTAGTCTATAAATAGACATAAGCAACCTGTCCACCAATGCTTCCGCTGCTCCCACTGACTACGACAACCCTCTGGCAGAGTCATATAGACGTACACTTCTAAAACTGGTTTAGAACGACGCTATACTCATCCTCCCGCCGGGTCTCGTAACCTGGAACAACAGCAATGGCAATTGTGGGTAAACAAGAACTTCCCTGTCACCGTCCTTGAGGCTACCGTAGTGCCTCTCGGGTGCCTGAAGTTACCCACCTTATCTGCGGAGTGGCCAATGGAATGTCAATCCAGATTGAATCTTTAGGTTCCTTATCAAATCTTCAGTAATCGTTTGTGGTTCTGGAATCACTTCCAGTTCTACCATACTCCCACTACTGTTTTCTGAAAAAATCCATTTTTAATAAAACTGTGGCGAGTCTAGAACAATATCGCTATTGTTCATCCAGATGGTAGAAAGTCAACCCTCGTCATAGCCTGGGTCAACCCACAAACAACCATTACAGAAACGTGCCTTGAGTTGTCCAGTGTCTGGTTTTAATCATAAACCGGAAAACTCCCCGTACCTTAACATCGTTAAGATATGAACTGTTCTATATCCAATATAGAAACAGAGGCACTGATTTAATTGAACCAGATTCAAATCATGCAGCTGTCCCTAGCGCATGTCAACTAAATGGAAGGAGGCCGATCAGCGTTACTCAACTTAGGAATACTTTCAATTATGAGTAACCTGAAAGAGAAGCAAGATCTCTTTATCATTACTATCAACTGAATACCATACACAAGTATCTACATCTTCGATCTCTTTGAAGAATCCCGATACTTGCTATACCTGGTTCTCTACTCTATTCAAATACCTATAACTTCTCAAGATTGGACCCTGTGTTTCCGCGAAACACTTGTCTAAAAACTAGAGAAGTCATAAGTAAACCGAATATAGTACGAGGACCAACCCCTCTGTCCTGATGGACCCTGGACAACATACAATCCTTTGTATAAGTCCCTTGAGTCTGATAACTTATTCACTGTGTGTCGTAGGTTGAAAACTGTACTTATGGTTAAGAAGAATTACACCGCTGCTTAATGCTCCTTACCTAACCATCCACTGATATAGGTAAATGTCGTAGACATAATTTCAGAAAGGTATATCTCACTCTATGAAAATAGACGTACAGATATATCAATTTGAAATTGGTGCATAACAGCGGATATTCAAAACCAAATATTTGCCGACCGGCAAACAGCCCAGGTGATTTCCTCAAATATCACCGATTACAACGAATCCCGATATAATGAGGATAATCACCCAATTCCCAATAACTTACTCCCACTCATCATCTGTAAAACCATACAGATGTGAGAATCGTACATGGTAAATACATACCCTGGAGTAAGTATCTAATCGGGAAATCAGTTTTCCTTTAACATTACACAGTGAAACTGAAACATTGAAATGTTCCGATGGGGTATTCTGGTATTCTTAGTAATGCCTCTTCCAGATTCACGACTGTAACCGTATAGTTCTTTGCCACCTCTCCAAATCCCTTCATATGTCTTTAGTCTTTACCTTCTGCACACTCTTTTAGGCCAAATGGTTTTCTTCCTTCCCTACCGTTCGGCACCAGCCTATGGTTTGGAAGAAGACTATCCAATAAGCATAATGGGTGTACTGTCCCAATCCTAGGAACACTCGCAATGAGAGAGGGTGAAGATAAAAGACACCTGAATAAATCTTATTCCTATTTCTCCTGAACCAGAATCCATCCCCGAACTGGAACAAGTTCCTTTCGAGTTCGTATATAACCATACGATGGAGTATCCAAATAAACTGTGGATCTTCGTAGTGATACGGAGTGTCCTGGAGAAATACAAAGGTGATGTGAGAGTGGTAACGAAATATTTGGTTTGGTCGTGAATATCTGTTGCAATTTACTTTGCCCTCTTACTAATCCCTTGCTTTGTCTTAACTTAATACCTTCTGCACACCATCGTTAGGCTAATTGGTTTTCTTCATTCCCTACCGGTCGGCACCAGCCTAAGATTTGGAAGAAGACAATCCAATTTGCGTAATAGGTGTACTACCCCTAAGCCAAGGAGTACTCGTAACCTGAGAGAGGGTAAAAGGAAAAGACAACTGAATAATCCTATCCGTTTTCTCCAGAACCGGAAACCATCCTCGAATAAATTCTTTCGAGTTCGTATCTAACCATACGATGGTTTTGTCCAATGGAAGTGGACGTTCGTAGTAAAACGGGGTGTCCTGGAGAAAAGGGTAAAAGTAGGAGTGGCAATGAGGTTTGCAACTCTGACAATCCAAAAGCCGGTGTTAAAGAAGGTTCGGTCAACTTGGTCACTGAGTCAAAGTCTTAGGGTCGGGTCAAATGGTCGCTGCCAGAGAGAGAGAGAAAAGAAACACTCAGCGTGCACTCTAACCTAGATCAGAATGGTCACCAATTTATCTAATCTGGAATCCTCCCACTGTACCTCAAATTCTCCTCCAAACCTGAAAGAAGAATTAGTCGGGGTTACCCGAGGAGTAAACTAACTCATCAGTGGGAATCGGGATCCAACTATCATTGCATGATAACGTGACGGAATCCGCTCACGCTATCACACTCCAGAAGGTATGCGCATATCTGGCAAGTTTCAGTTCTTTTGAAACTCCCGATGTGATTTTTGCCCCATGCTCTTATGACCTTGACTTTGGCCAACATATCATAAGTCACATGTCAAGTTCTACCCGTCATTCTCCAGGTTAATTTGAATCCACCCGTACATACCCTTGACTTTGGCCAAAATGGCAGTACGACTGTCCCAAACCAACGCATCTATCTATGCTGCATATGAATATCCAATAGCTACCAATCACTGTGCCTTGACTTTGGCCAACATACACAGCTTGAATACTATTGACTACCCATATGAAACGACGGAGGGCTACGAATGGTTTCTGGCGAAAACCTTTAACGTAAAGAACTTGATATCGTCGAAGGAACGGATAGCTTTTTAAAATATAGTGACGAAAACCGTTGCTAAAGAGGTCACTCCCGGTGAAGGGATCTCGGCTCTTTCCCCGTAGAATGGGGTGCAGGATATCCCAAATGAATACCGCGATGCAAAGCAAAAGTAATCGGCTATAGTGAAGTTAATGCCCTGACGCAAACTTCTGTCCAAGGGGTCACTCCCGGTGAAGGGATCTCGGCCCTCGCCTCGTCGACTGAGGAGCAGGATATTCCAATGAATACCACGATGCAAAACAAAAGTAAACGTCCTTGCAATAACAGCTTTTTGAAAAATGTTCCAACAACATCAGATTAGGTTTGTTTTAACTTGCATTGATCCGAATCAATGCAGTCCCATCAATTGATCACACCAAAAAGAACGAAAATATACTGATGTACGTATATGCCATCCGCATTCGCCACTGGGTCCCGTCATTACCCGTTAGGTTAGCTAACTAACGACAGAGCGGGGACTGGACTAGCGCGGATGTAAAACATATACAACATCTACTAATATATATACCAATATATTATATTCGATCAAGGCGTGAATAAAATGCAACATCACAGAGAATGAACAGCATCACAGAAACAATACAGATATCTGGGATCCCCGGGTTTCACAGAGCCGCTGAAACCCGACGTTCCCTTGGTCGTGTGGATAGCCTGTGCAATGAAATCCTAGACCCCTACGGGCGCGGCAAGTTACCCGCCAAAACCTGAAGCGAGGCAGCCCCCTTCAGCAACGTGAATGGACCACCCAGCACTTCACGGAATCCGGCAACTTGGGCACCCCTCCTGGGTCAACCTGTACCCCCTACGAGTGCGGCGAATAGCCCGCCAATCCTAGAGCGAAGCCCCCTCCGTCTCAATGCCATGAGATGCGGGCTTGTTGCCCTCCAGAACCCGGCTATCCGTGCACCCCTCCGCGGGGTAATCCTAGTACAGAAAGTAAAATATACATACACCGGGTACATCGACCGCAACCAGGTCGTGCCCCAAAATAATAATACAATCAGGCAGTGACGGCAGTCCACATGTCGGACGCTCGCCCCGCAATATCAAATGTACATAATACAACAAAACTGTACTAGCATTGCATCCAGGCTATCCCCCACGACCGAGCCGCAACATCACAGCATAAACACAAAACATCAACGTGAAAGTCACGTTCGCAAATCCGTCTAACCGGGCTATAGCAGTTAGACCGGATTTACCGATCGAGTGACATTCACGGTCGAAGATATAATGTAAATACTGTGAAAAATGTGTTTAAAATATCCGACCGATCGAATATTAACAAGTGGGCCCCAAAACAATACTGTAGCAGTTACAGAAAATATGGGCCCAAAATTAATGTTCCAGAAACCCAAATTTAACCCCAGAGGCCCACTGGAAAATTTCCACACACTGATCAATGACTACGGCGGCGCAACCGCGGCACTAAGTGGGTACTTGCCGCGGTTCCGCGCTCCAGTTGGAGAATCAGTGTCTCGAATTTTTCCACTGGTCTTAGATCATCGAGCACAGTACTTTTATGCAACCTGAAAAATTTTTGGAGACTGAAAAAATTCAACAGAAACTGTCGTGGGTGTATTTGGGTTTTCGGACATTTCGATCGATCGGAACTGAAAAACACATTACACAAAGCTAGACTAAGTTAATGGGGAGGCTCTGATACCACTGTAAGTGCACGGCGGCGCCCCGGCCGTCGATCCGACGCCGGAAAGCGGAAGCGGTGAAAAACTTAAATTTTGCGGACTTAGCAAACCGGCACCACCGCGCACTAAACACCCGGATCGAAACCATTAACTAGTCTAAGCTAACTAGAAGAAGGGTTAGAGATATACCGACGATCCAAGTCCTCCGGTCTTCTCGTCATCGTCCCGATCTCCTGCGGAATGTCCCGTCTCCTCCTCGTCGCCGGAAGTACACCACATCGCCTTCTTCTTTTACGGGCTCCCACCTCAATGCCGAGGCAACTCGGGCACGAAGCCGGCTACTCGACGTGCCCAAGGTTCGCTGTAGAATATGTAGTGAACTATTTATCTCATTTTGGGGTTATCGGAATTGCCTTTTGGTGGAGGGATGAAACAAGAACAATGTGGAGGAACTTGGGGATTTTTCTAACATCAAGAGAGCAAAAATCCCCACTACAAAAATGGGCAACCCCTCCTCCAAGCTTGGCCGGCCATAACTAGAGGGGGAGGAGAGAATGAGAATGAGAGAGTCAAGTGTGTAACCAAAGAGGGAGCCATTCTCATAATCCAAAAAAAAGGGAAAGAGAGAGAAGGCTATCATACAAAAGGAAATGATCACCAAAAAGATCCTCACTCAACAACCATACCATCTCCCATCATCAACAATCATCAAGCATGATGACTTCAAAAAGTCAAGCCATCATGAAGAGGTCAAGGTCAAGGAATGGTGCTCATCATGAAAACCATCATGATGCAACAAGATGCAAAGAACCCCTCCACAAATACTTATTTGCAACAATGCAAATAAGCCCTCCTCCACCAATCTTCGGCCAATGAACGGAACAATAGAAATTGGCCGAAACGGAAAGCAAACTGGCAACTCCAGAAAACTGGTCCCGTAATAAATTACAGAAAAAAAAACCCCGAAACTGTGCATACACACCCGCATTTGTATTCCGACCGAAATACAAATGCAATGAGACAAAATCTACACTGTACTATACTAGGATCCGGCTTAAACCAAAGCCGGCTAGTAAAATCCGTCCGATCACGATCCGTGCAATACCGCACGTATCTGATCGCACCCTGCCATATCTCCATACGGCCTCTACAACCTTTCGCCCGAAAGCTGAGTAACTGAATGTGGGGGACTCTAAAGACTCGTCAACACCTCGGTTGTGGATTTAACCACTAGCACGTCAGAGGTATAAGCCAATACGTAACGGGCTACCAAGTATTGACTAAAAGGGACGTCTGTGAGTGAACTCAGCCTGACAACCCTACTGAGCCTGTCAGTGACAATATCCGTGCAGTCCGGTCCGTTCGTCTATGAGTATCGCATGGCGGGCCTAGGGGGTTGGTAAAAGTCAGACCCCCAAAAGCGGTACAAGTCGTGTCGGAGTGTAGCCCAGAACACCCTGAGATACTACTGGAATACCTACCAGTAAATCTCCTTGCCTTGGCCAAGGACTTTGTGTAATGGGTCTCCTAGACACAGCACGACCTCACCCCCAATACCGGGAGAGACGAACCCCTGAAGATACGCTCACTGCCTCCATGTGGCTCGGGACTGTACCCAACTAAAACCTGTTTGCACGACTCCTTTGAGCCGTGGTAGGGTAGTAATCAAAGTACAGTGGGAACTCACACGAGACAAATGACGATCCCCAGGTCGATGAACTAACCTGCACACATGTCACCAGGGAACTGCCATCTGACGTCTGGTATATGACCAACTAGCATGTTCCCGGCGAGTCCTGTCCGGTGTACTCATAACCCAATGAGCACCTGTATACATCTTAGGTGATCCAACTGACACCAGTGGCTTGTGAGACCGGCCACCGCCCCTCGTCGGGGTCTCGACTGTATACACTAGTCTACTAATGGAGTATCGATGCCCGGTCTCGAAACTCCCACGACTAGGGACCTTTTAAGGATATGCTTGTAGACCCCCAGCTCCCACTTATATGATCGCCCTCATACTGCTGGTGGTCAAGCAAGAATCCTAGGGGCTCTATCAATGTGTAATAGCGACGTGTCAGGTCACCTAAAGCAGTACACGATGATAAAGGTAAACCAGATAGCATACTATCATCTCGAGTAAGACTGTCCTACCGGGATAGGTCCTCCCTCAATCATTACAATCACGTACCTGTGACCTAATAATTAACTCTGAGGGCACTATCTCCAACAACTCTGGCGTGGAGTAGTTCATACGCTTATGAGTAAGTTCTCCATTTCAGTGGCATGTAGTTTTGGCAAGTGTGGCCCATAGATGGTCGGCCCATCTTGACTTCTTTACAGGGCAGTGATGGCTTAGGAGACAGGGGTAGGATCTGCCACCTAAGGCTTTTCAACTTTACGAGCCGTGAGGGTCTCATAAAGACTTTTCTCCCTACGAGTCGTGAGGATCTCGTAGGTGTATTTTCTCTTTGGGAATCGTGAGGATTCCTAAGTGTGTTTTCTCTTATAAGTCGTAAGGATCCTATAAGAGAGTTTTCCCTCTTACGAGTCGAGAGGACCCGTAAGCGGTTGTTTCCCTCCTTATCGAGATTCGACTTTGGAGAGTGTGACCCGTGGATAGTATGCAAGAGACCGTTTAGGATTGACTTGCAGGGTCCCATTGTTTCAGGAAGCAAGTTTTTGAATCCTTACTGCCTGAGATGTAAGTCAAAGAAGCTCTCATCACGGAGTGTTTGTATCCGTGAGTTGAGAAGTTTTGCGAGGGATTATTTGTTTCCCAAGCGCCAAGGATTATTTGTGTCCTTGGGATTTGAAACGAGTCGATGGTTCCCACGAAGGCGCTGGTGGCTCTGCGAGTCGACGCGGATCAGAAGGCTCTCGTCAAGGAGTGTTTGTATCCGTGAGTTGAGAATTTTTGCGAGGGATTATTTGTTTCCCAAGCGCTAAGGATTATTTGTGTCCTTGGGGTTTGAAACGAGTCGATGGTTCCCACGGAGGCGCTGGTGGCTCCGCGAGTCGACGCGGATCAGAAGGCTCTCGTCAAGGAGTGTTTGTATCCGTGAGTTGAGAAGTTTTGCGAGGGATTATTTGTTTCCCAAGCGCCAAGGATTATTTGTGTCCTTGGGATTTGAAACGAGTCGATGGTTCCCACGAAGGCGCTGGTGGCTCTGCGAGTCGACGCGGATCAGAAGGCTCTCGTCAAGGAGTGTTTGTATCCGTGAGTTGAGAAGTTTTGCGAGGGATTATTTGTTTCCCAAGCGCCAAGGATTATTTGTGTCCTTGAGGTTTGAAACGAGTCGATGGTTCCCACGGAGGCGCTGGTGGCTCTGCGAGTCGACGCGGATCAGAAGGCTCTCGTCAAGGAGTGTTTGTATCCGTGAGTTGAGAAGTTTTGCGAGGGATTATTTGTTTCCCAAGCGCCAAGGATTATTTGTGTCCTTGGGGTTTGAAATGAGTCGATGGTTCCCACGGAGGCGCTGGTGGCTCTGCGAGTCGACGCGGCTCAGAAGGCTTTCGTCAAGGAGTGTTTGTGCCGTGAGTTGAGAAGTTTTGCGAGGGATTATTTGTTTCCCAAGCGCCAAGGATTATTTGTGTCCTTGGGGTTTGAAACGAGTCGATGGTTCCCACGGAGGTGCTGGTGGCTCTGCGAGTCAACGCGGCTCAGAAGGCTCTCGTCAAGGAGTGTTTGTATCCGTGAGTTGAGAAGTTTTGCGAGGGATTATTTGTTTCCCAAGCGCCAAGGATTATTTGTGTCCTTGGGGTTTGAAACGAGTCGATGGTTCCCACGGAGGCGCTGGTGGCTCTGTGAGTCGACGCGGATCAGAAGGCTCTCGTCAAGGAGTGTTTGTATCCGTGAGTTGAGAAGTTTTTGTCGAAGTCATTGGCTTCTTCGGTTGAAATGAACCTTTGAGGTTTGGCTTCGTCGTTTGACGGAATCCGCTAGGGAAGTATGGTTCCTTCTTTGTTTACGCCCTTGGATTGTATACAGGGATCGATGTGACCTCGACTGTAGGGCCAAAGTTTTATCATTTCTTCTTTTATTTTATTTTATTTCCGCGATGCTCTATCATTTCAGCTTTTATATCGCGAAGGTCGCGATTGCCCAAACATTTCGGCAATTTTTCGCGGTGCCCAATCATTTCAGCTATTTTTTTTTTATTTTTACTCGCTGCTTTTTATTGCGAGTTGCCCAATCATTTCGGCTATTTTGCATGCATACATTTTACTTGCTGCTTTTTATTGCAAGTTGCCCTATCATTTCGGCTATTTCGTATGCATTTTTTTTTTGGCTCGCTGATTTTTTTCTTTCTCGCGAGTAGGGGATTTGGGATCCGATACCAATCTTGGCATCAGCATCGCTGCGACTGGAATATTGCCAGGAGCGAATCATCATTTGCCATGAAAGGACTTGGAATTTGATACCGGTTTAGGCATCAGCATCGCTACAACTGGGATATTGCCAGGAGCGAATCATCATCTGCCTCCGTTGATGTTGAACAAAGGTGGCTTAGCGAACAGGGTTAAGATCCCGTCGACTGAGGCTTTTAACTTCATGAGCCGTAAGGGTCTCACAAAGGTATTTCTCCCTACAAGTCGTGAGGATCTTGTAGGTGTGTTTTCTCCTTGGGAATCGTGAGGATTCCTAAGTGAATGTTCTCTTGTAAGTCGTAAGGATCTTACAAAAGGGTTTTCTCCTTATAAGTCGAGAGAACTTACAAGTGTTGTTTGCTGTACAAGCATATCCCTAGTCACGGATGGGACTTTGTTAGGGAAATATTTATTCATGCCCGTGGATTGTATACAAGGGTCAATATTGGACTACTTGTAGGGCAATGTCGAAAGTTGTGGGGGTTGCTTAAGCACAGGTTTAGGCCTCTGTAACTTAAGACTTTCAAATCTTACGGGCCGTGGGGGTCCCATAAGAGAGTTCTCCTTACGAGTCGTGAGGATCTCGCAAGTGTATTTTCTCCTTAGGAATCGTGGGGATCCCCAAGTGTGTTGCTCCTTTGTGAGTCGTAAGGATCTCACGCAGGTGGTTTCTCCTTACAGGGTCGAGAGGATTCTATAAGTGTTTCTTTAACGAGGTTGCGCCCTTTCGGGTTTTCACAAACACTCGCCGGTAGCCCTGCTGTTTTTACTCACGGAGCCCTTTCGGGTTTTCATCCGTGCCCTTTTTGCTTATGGACATACCTTTATTTTTTCTTCTTTTTTTTTACGAGGTCGCGCCCTTTCGGGTTTTCACGAACACTCGCCGGTAGCCCTGCTGTTTTTACCCACGGAGCCCTTTCGGGTTTTCATCCGTGCCCATTTTGCTTGTGGACGTACCGTTTTTTTTTATCTTTTATTTTATTCTTTTTTTTTTAACGAGGTCGTGCCCTTTCGGGTTTTCACGAACACTCGTCGGTAGCCCTGCTGTTTTTACTCACGGAGCCCTTTCGGGTTTTCATCCGTGCCCATTTTGCTTGTGGACGTACCCATTTTTTTTTTTTATTAACACGTCAGCCTGAAGATGCTGCGGGTTGGGAGTAGTTTAACGACGTTTTGGTCATTTGCAAGTTTTAGGACATTGCGGTCCGTCGTTAGTTTAAGGACATCTCGGTCCGTTGTTAGTTTAAGGACGTTTCGGTCCGTTATCCAGTTTTAGGACGTAGTGGTCCGTTAGGCTTTCTCTATGAATGAGCATGATGCCCCCGGCGTGTCCATATTTTTCGGAGCATGCGGTTGTGGCGGGTTCACCTTCCAAATTTCGGACAACGCGAACTTGCCCTGTTGGTATTGGTCTTCAACCCAGTTCTTGAAGACGTAGCAATCCTCGATCAGATGACCTACCGTTTGGTGGTAAGGGCAATAATTAGGATTATTAATATCGCCTGGCCGCAATGGACGTTTTGGATTCGGCAGATTGATGAGTCTGTCGCACACTGCCAGCTCGAACAGTCCCCTTGTTTTATCTTGCGGAAACGAGTAAGGACGTTTCAACTTTTCCTGGAGGGATTGCCGCTTGTTGCTTTGGCAAGCAACCGGTCTAGGGTCACCTGATTGTTGGTGAGTGCTGGCGACGAGGGCCGTTTTTCTTTTTCCTTTATCCTTTTTGTTCGATCCTTTGTTTACGGGGCCGAGATTTTTTCCGAGTAGCATGCGATTGCACGGCTGAACGTTCTCGCAGATTCTCAATTCCTTTATTTTTGAAATAGATTCCCCGATGGAAGAGTTGGGGGTAGCTTCTTCGTCAGAGTCGCTTCCAAAGGTGATAATTTGTGATCCCTTGAAGTCGGCTATATGACAGTCGGCGGTGGCTCTTTTGCGCTCATATATCGCATTTTTCCGATGTCCACAAGCTTCACACTTTGTCCTGTCGAAGTGTTGCTTTTGAGCGACATACCCTTGCCACCAACAGTTAAAGGACTCGCAGTCTTCGGTAGGATGTATGATCTTCTGATGATATAAACAGAAGTTAGGGTGCATCTCTACCTCAGAGAAAGGATTTTCTTCGGAGGGCGGTAGCTTCATTCCTACTGATAGAGCTTTGGCGAACCGTTTCCTCGTCTTGAATTTATTTTTACCCGCAGTGTATGGCTTTTGATTTGACGGGAATACCTTGGTTCTTTCCAGTATGGCCATTTCATGCTCTTGATTGGCTTTTGCTTTCAAACGAATTTCATTTAGGAAGGCATCGATCAACTTGTCTGACGGCCGCGAAATTTCTGTTTCAGGGTCCGCCGTTGATTTCTCAGCGCAAGGATCCTCCTCCTCATCCGTCAGTGAATGAGAAATCACATGACAAGTCGCTACGTAGTCTTCGGATTCATCCGATAAGTTTTCTCCATTGTTTTCATCCTCGACGAAAGAACAAGTTGCCCCCGGCGTGTCCGTCTTCTTTGGAGAGTGCGGCTGTGGGGGGTTTACCTTCCAGCTTTCAGACAGCGTGAACTTGCCTTGCAGGTATTGATCCTCAATCCATCCCTTAAAGACGAAACAATCCTCAATCGGGTGACTTACCGTTTGGTGGTAAGGGCAATAATTGGGATTATTAAGATCGCCTGGCTGCGACATACGCTTTGGACTTGGCAGATTGATGAGTCTGTTACGCACTGCCAGCTCAAACAGTCTTCTCGTTTTATTCTGAGGAAACGAGTAAGGACGTCCTAGCCTCTCTTCGAGGGATGGGCGTGGACGCACGTTGTTTTGGCGAGCGACCGGCTTTGAGTTGCTCGGCTGTTGCTGAGCGTTGGCGACGATGATCGCTTTTCCTTTCTCATTTCGGGGATCGGGTCTTGGAGGAGACGGTCTATGGCCCATCTGGTCCATTTGGGCTAATTTGTCGATCAAGGCCTGGAAGGTGGTCGGCCTGAAGAACATCATGAATTGCGAGATGGTCGCCTGCGGATCGAGAGTGCCCACAAACATGCCTACCGCAGGAGCCTCTTCTATGCGTTGTTCGCATTTCGACCATAGGTTCCGCCATCGTGTTGCGTATTGGACACATGTTTCGCCTGACCTTATCCTGGCATTTATCAGTGCTGTAATCGGGGTGCGTTCACTAGCACTTGCGAATCTTTGTGTAAACAGCAGTTCCATCTCTGCAAATGTTTTGACAGAGTCGTTAGGTAGCTCCGAATACCATTCAAAGGCTGTTTCTGCTAAGCTGCCGACGAATTGACGTAGCAACAATTTGTCATCGCCTCCAGTATTGCCGCATAAGGCCCTGAATTGAGCGACATGCTGATGCGGATTCCCTGTCCCTTTATATACGTGGAATTTAGGGATCGTATATCCTAGCGGGTAATTGATATGGTCATACCAGCTCGGATACGGTCGTCCGGTTCTAACAATTTGCCCAGCCGCTTCATTCGCCTGATGAACCCGGATCTACTGAGCTATATATTCGTCTAGGTCAACTTTGGAGATTGCCTCCTCCTTGGCTGTTGATAGAGCCGGCGGAGGATTTGACGTTTCTCCCCTGTCGTCTTCAAGGACGATCGGAGGATCTTCGGCAGGAGGGTCCGGCTGTAACATCATCCCTACCATATCTTGGAAGAGGAACGCCATCTGTTTTATGTTAGCCGCTTGCTCTGCAGCTTCTTTGTCCCTCTTTTCGAGGACTCTGCGTAAAAAGTCAGCGTCGGTTTCTTGTTCTTGACGCTCATCCGAAGACGTTTCAGAGCTTTCTTTTGGCTCAGTGAGTGCAGCCATTGTAGTCATCATTTCCTGAAGCTTTTGTTGTTGCTCCTGGGCTTTCGTCACGGATCGGGTGAGCGGTCGGTGGCCCATAGAAGTGCGGCTTTCCTCCTTTCCAGAAGCCATATAAACAGTGTGCACCACCATGCCCCCAGACTTGGGGCGTTTGTGTTCGGTGTCTTTGCGATTTGCCGAAGACACAGGGGCTTCTTGCGGCCTCCTTTTTTGAGTGATTGGAGTTAAGGGAGCCGTTGTAGTGGGCACCCAAGTAGCTTTTGCTTTTTGTGCTTTGACAGAGTAATCCTTCCCCTGCCGAACCTTCATCTTTTTCTGTCGTCGGAGGCAGTCTTGATCGATCACCGACTCTTGAACTTGTCGCCAGACTTTGTAAATTTTAGAGGACAGCCGTTGAAAGGGCTGCTCTAGCTTCTTCTCTGGAATATTCTTCACAGATGAATGAGTTCGCTTTAGCACCGCAGTAGGAGAGTTTCTGCACACCGAGTTCAGCAACTCAAAGCTGTTCTTGGTTGGAACAGCAGTATCGATCTCCACCATTAGAGTTGGAGGAGTAAGTCCAGAGGGGGAGTTGCCCCCAGCCTTCTTCACTCGGCGCCAGTAGCGACGTCGGGCATGTCGTGCTGATGGAGTTGTTTCAGCTATAGAGGTGACCTCCTCATGCCCCCTGTGTTGGTCAGAATATACCGGTACCAGCTTTTTAAAGATCGACGTCCGTTGAGCGGGGACGGCCAACTTGTCAGAAGCGGACTTCTGAACATGGGAAGCAACCTTGGTGATTTTGCCAGGAACGGGAGTTGGGATGGCTATCCGTTTCGGGATAACGCCTTCTGGTATGGCAGGCTTCTTCATGGGCCCGATGGAGCTCTGGCCTAATCCATTAAAACCTGAAGCAGTGGAGTTGGATGACTCGTTGAGAGGGGTCGCGGCAGTGGCAAGTCGGTCGAAGACCAACTTCTTTGGAGCTTCTTGCGATGTTATTGGGGCATTGAAGCTTATCAATGGGAGCATAGTCCCGAAGAACAATCCAGCGGTGGCCTGAGTTACTTGCTCCACTGGCATCTTGAAAAGGGAGGCCGCTTGGGGCCCATAAGTCACTCCTCCGGACGGGATGGAGCGAGAGATGCAGTTGCAGGTAGTGCAGTCTGAAGCCATTGATCTTCTGTTTCCTGCACGAAGCAAGATACCAAATCTTAGTACCTCGAATCCACAGGCAACCACAGCAAATCGCGATTCGTTCGCGAACACGACACACGAAGTGTGGAGTGGAAAGAGGAAAAGGTCCCACCGGGCGTGCCAGAATCTGTTCCCCTCCGAACAGCGGCCTGCGACGTTAGGACGTCACGTGCCTGAGGTTCGGGGCAGATGCTATTTGGTTTTATCCGTCCACCTCTCCGAAGATGCCAAGTTGATTTATGGCACCGTGTATCGAAGGTTTAGACGGATGCGGCCGATGTAGCAGACTTTGTCAGATTCCCCCTCGCTTGAGGGGTTTTTGATTGTGGGGACGCTCTTCCCTGCAGGCGCAAGCCCCTGCAGTTAATTACGCTACCGCTTTGCGGTAACAACTTTCTCCTTCTCCAGAATTTCACTTCGTGTCGTGTGTGTTTGTTTTGTTTGTGGCTGCCCGTGGATTGTATACGGAGACTGAGTAATGCCGTCGCCCGTAGGGCGTGGATTAGTCCAAATCCGTATTTACTTAGATTTGGGTTTGGTGTTTTTAGTTTAAGGATGCATTAGTCGCGTTGCGAATAAGATCAACTTAAACATTCGTCAAGGATACGTTAGTCTTGCTTTGGACTAAGATCAACCTGATGTGGTGATTCATTTAATTTATGGCCATCGGGACTCATCACCTCTCTAACATCGTTGAACGATTACAACGATAGGTGTCAGAGGAGCTCAGAGATGTACCCTTGAACCAAAGCTGATTGAGGGTTTTATCATTCATTTAAATGTCTAAGGATGCGCTAGCCGTGTTTGGGGCTAAGATCAACTTAAACGGGACCGTTTAGATCCGGCAAAAGAGCATTTGGAGGCTCTATTGTTCCAGTTTAGGGACGTAGTGGTCCACTTTCCAGTTTAGGGACGTGGTGGTCCATCGCCAGTTTAGGGACGTGGTGGTCCAATATTAGTTTAGGGACGTTTCGGTCCGATGTTAGTTTAGGGACGTTCCGGTCCGATGTTAGTTTAGGGACGTTTCGGTCCATCATTAGTTTAGGGACGTTTCGGTCCGATGTTAGTTTAGGGACGTTTCGGTCCAATACAAGTTTAAGGACGTAGTGGTCCATTATTAGTTTAGGGACGTTTCGGTCCGATGCCAGTTTAGGGACGTAGTGGTCCATTATTAGTTTAAGGACATTTCGGTCCATCGCCAGTTTAGGGACGTGGTGGTCCGTCATTAGTTTAGGGACATTTCGATCCGATGCCAGTGTAGGGACGTAGTGGTCCATCATTAGTTTAAGGACGTCTCGGTCCAATATTAGTTTAGGGACGTTTCGGTCCACGAGTTTAAGGACCCCGCAGTCCATATCGATGTGTGGTCGTTGGGACCCGTCACCTCTTTGACGTCGTTGAGGAATTACAATGATGGATGTCAAAGGAGTTCGGAGATGTACCCTCGAACCGGATGTAAATTGATTTAGGAGAGCCATTTTGCTCAGTCAATTTAATTTAAGGACTTATGGCCGAAATTGGGCTAAGTCCAGTTGAAATGTCCAATATTTTATTTGCTTTTGCATTGCATTTCTTTTTATTTTTTTTTATTTGGGCCTTGCCCAGAAAGGATGCAGGGCATCAATTTGTTTTGGGCTCTGCCCCTTTAGGAATGATGCAAGGTATCAATTTTATTTGGGCTCTGCCTTTATATAAAGGATGCAAAGCATCAATTTATTTGGGCTCTGCCCATTTATTGCCTTGCAATTTATTTTGGCCTGTCAGGTCATTTTGATTTGGGCCTGGCCCTTCAAATAGTGCAAAGCACCAAGAATCTTTTGGATTCAAGAAAATGAGTGCAGAGCATTTTTTAATGATCTAAATTTAGATCAAAGAAGAGAAAAGAAAATCTTTTCTTTCTTTCTGTCTCAGAGAACCAGAGGTTCATAGCAAGTGCAAGGCACTATTTTTATTTATTTATTTATCTGAGAACCAGAGGTTCATAGCAAGTGCAAGGCACTATTTTTATTTATTTATTTATCTGAGAACCAGAGGTTCATAGCAAGTGCAAGGCACTATCTGTTGTGCGCACGTGCGTTGCACGTGGTGCCGCATGGCGGGCATACGTGCGTTGCACGTGGCGCACATGCGCATTATGAGGAGAAGCAAAGGTTCTATATATGGAGAACAAGCTCCTTTTAATATTATTAAATATTCCCATGTGGTGCGCACGTGCGTTGCACGTAGTGCCGCATGGCAAGCACACGTGCGTTGCACGTAGCGCACATGGCGCTTGCGCATATGCGCATTATGGAGGAGCATGCTCCTATCTTGGAGAACTAAGCTCCTTTGGAGAACTAAGCTCCTTTGAGTATTGAATCCTTTGAGGATTTAACTCTACCCTTTCTAAGAGGTATCCCCTCTTATTTATATGGGAGTGGTAGAGAAGCCAGCTCTCCTTTTCCCGATGTGGGACTAAAAAATGCATTCCCCATGTAGTAGAGCATTACTTTAGATTACACGTGTATAACACATTTGCTCATAACTTTTGATCTCGGATGAATTATGAGGCCCATAATATATCAAATCGAAGGTCTTTTCGAAATGCTTTCAATATCATCAGAATTTAGCTGTTTTTCGTTCCGGAGTTTGTCAAAATACAGCTCGGAAAATACTGGTTCGCATCTTCTTCCTTAAATCACATGTGCATAGACATTTGCTCATAACTTTTGATCCCGGATGAATTATGAGGCCCATCATATATCAAATCGAAGGTTTTATCGAGACGCTTTCGATAAAAATAGAATTTATTCATTTCTCATTCGGGAGTTTGTCAAAAAACAGCCCGGAAGATACTGGTTCGTATTTCCTTAAGCGTATCGCTGCCATTTGATACCTTGGACTCTTTTGCGCAGAAATTTTTGGTGGGAACAGTATGTATTCCATCTTCCAGCTCTTTTAGCGCCGGTGGAAACTCTGAGATCACCTCGTCATTATTGTTTTCGAAGCACCACTGGAGATCATCCCTATTCTCAGGTTCTTCTTTTGACAACGTTATCACGTGACAGGTATGAGCCCGCTTCCAAGACCGATGTTGATCTGGTTCTATTCTTGCTGTATGCGCGGCTTTTGGTTCGTGCCTCTGCGGCGGAGTTATCCTCCAACTGCTGAATAGAGCGAACTTGCCGAGCTGATATTGATCTTCGGCCCAGTTATTGAAGGTGAAGCAATCTTCGAGAGAATGTCCTATTGCTCGGTGATAAGAGCAATAGTCTGGATGAGAGATCTCGTTAGCTTACTCGGGGAGCTTGGACTCCGGGAGTGTAAACATTTGATGTCTTATGGAAAGCTCAAGTATCTTCTTTGTCTTGTCTTGAGGAAAAGAGTATGCTTGACTCATCTTCTTCATAAGGGACGAATCCGGACCGCTCGATTCCTGACCGCGTGACTTCTTGGTTCCGCTTTGTCGCTGTCGAACGCCTTTTCCGTTCTTTGGTTTGTTTCTGCCTCTGCGCCGGGCCTTTTGAATGACGGGTTGACAGGGAGGGGCATTTTCATCTTTCGCAGCCTGTTGAAGGAGGCGTTGCGTCCTGGCTTTCTTGTAAATGGCCATTTCGCGATTATGGTCATCTTGAACCTTTTGACCCGCTTCCCTTATAAGCTTGTCCCTTTGTTCCTCGAACGATGGACTGGGCATTTTTACGGCGGGAGCTTTTTCTCGTTCAGGGTTAGCATTCTCCCATTGAGCATCCCCTTCATTATCAAAGTCATGTACGGTGTAGCAGTCGCGGAGTAGCTCCCGTTTCTTGGACCGAACATATCCAAGCCCGATCGCTTCCATTCTCCCGTTGGGCAACTTGCGCTGAGTTCCGGGAACGTTCCAGATCCTGGCATAGAACTTAGCTTTTCGAGCGGTCTGTTTGAAGGGTATCCCTTGGCGCTTCAATAGCCTTTTCAAGCCTTCTGTGTAATATCTAGACAGACGGATGGGCTGGGGCCTATCAAGTATAGAATCCGCGCCATGCCAAACTTCTTTCTCCACTCTTGTTTTCGTGGATCGGTAGAATAGGATTGCCCGTTCACCTTTTCGCCTGGGAGGGACGTAAAATGCTTGGAGCTCTTGCACGCCATAAGTTTCAAGTGCGTAGAGATCTTTGTAGTGCTCCCGCGGAATCATGGTAATCTGCAAACTCTGATTATCACCAGCGAATGCTTGTATTGGTGGCCGAGCGGAGAATATTGCATGGACCTCATCTTCCGAGTCGCTGCCAAAGATCAACATAGGAGCGGACGGTCCTGGCTTGTTGTACTGGGGTGGGCCTGAATAAACTATCTCTTCCTCTTCCTCAGTATCACTCCCGAAGTCAGGAATGGTGGTGATAGCTTTGTTCTCCAGTTTGCGACATCTCTCCGTATCCTCGAAATCTGGCAAAAAGTATTTTGCATCTTCGTACTTGCGGACTTCGTTCACGGAGAATGGGTTCAACTCTCCTGTTACGGTATACTCGAGACATCCTTGAAATACTTCATACACTGATGTTGTGTAGAAAGTATGATGTTGTATTCGTGTAACCAAGGCCGGCCGAGCAAAGCGTTATAGCATGTCTTAGCGTCAATGACATGAAATATAATATCCATGACAAGTAGCCCGAATCATAATGTCAATATCACAGACCCGAGAGTCCACGATAACTGGGAGTCAAAACCAGAGATGGTATTTTTTCTCGAGCGAGATGCTGGACGCTCATGCAGAATTCCTTCAACACTCGCACGTTCAGGAGATTGACGGAAGACCCATTGTCGACCAGGATTTTGCCTATCTTTATATCGTTGCAGTATCCTGAGACATAGAGGGGACGGTTATGCTCGCATGTCCCGAAGAGGAGATCTTCGTCGCCGAAGGCGATATCGGCTGTGTGTACTTCCTCTATCTCGTCCTTCATTTTTTCTTCGGCGAGAAAAGCTTGGAATTGCTCTGGATCTTGCAGTGCCTTGATCAATGAATCTCTTGCTCCTTTTGATAGTAAAAAGGGGTCGAGAATGCTGAGCCGCGAGGGTAGCTTTCTCAAGTGTGCCAGAACGTTGTAGTCCACCTTGTTATTCTTTGGCGGGTCCTTGGCAGTCAGCTCTTTAATGACTTAGTCATCTAGGGCAATATCCTCAGAGACCTTTTCTTTTCCTTTATCTTTTCTACTCGTGGATTCGAGATTCTTTTCTGGAAGCGTGCGATTGCGCAACTGAATGTTTTCACAGGCCTTCGGTTCCTCCTCCTTCCCCGAGGTGGATTCTTTAAAGAGAGGGCCAAGAGCCATCTCTTCGTCAGAGTCGCTTCCGAAAGTGAGAACCTGCGATCCCCCGGTGTTGACCATACGACAGTTATCGGTAGTTCTTTTATGCTCCTCGGTCGCACTTCTTTGCTCCCGACGAGTTTTGCGTTTCATTCGCTTAAAATGTTGCCGGTGGGCAACATATCCCTGCCGCCATCTTTTAAAAGCGTCGCACTCTTCAGTAGGGTGCGAAATTTTTCGATGATATAAGCAGTATCTAGGATGTGTTTCTGCTTCACCGGGAGTGTTTCCTTCAGAGGGTGGTAGCTTCATTCCCATTGATATGGCTTTAGCGAACCTTTTCCTCGTCTTGAATTCGTTTTTATCTGCAACGGATGTTCCTTGATTTGGCGGGAGTGTCTCGACTCTTTCATCTAGTCGCCGGCGTTTGGCTCTTTCAAATATGGCCATCTCACACTCCTGATCAGGTTTACTCTTCAGCAGAGCTTCATTTAGGAATGCGTCGATCATTTCGTCTGATGGCCCTGGAAGTTCCGGTTCAGGCCCTGCCCCCAGTCCCTTGGTGCAAAGGGCTTCTTCATTGTTTAGCGACGAGTGAGAGATCATACGACAACTTGCCACGTGCTCCTCAGATCCATCCGATGAGTCTTCTCCATCATCTTCGTCTTAAGGACGTGGCTGAAGAACTCTTGGAGCATGATTGGAGTCCGCGCCTTCTGGTTATACTCTTCCAACGCGTCAATCTGCTTTTGTAGGTCCGTGCGCTCGTCGCAAGGCTTCACGGGCTTTTTGGATCTCTTCTTCTTTTTCTTTGAAGATTTTGATGGCTGGGTGTAAGTGCTTTGGCTATCACCACCAATCTTTGGAGTTGGGCGTGGCTTCAGCATCCCTTCGATGATTTGGGGTTCTAGCAGGTTCTTCCACCTGATCGCTGGGCATGTTTGAAGATCATTCAGCATCCTTCTAGTTCTGGCAGAGAGCACGACCTCCCACGGAGCTTCTTCAACAAAAGAGCATATTGCCCCCGGTGTGTCCATCCCCTTAGGAGTGTGTGGTTGTGGTGGGCTCACTTTCCACTTTTCGGACAATGCAAACTTGCCCTGTTGATACTGATCCTCGATCCATCCCTTAAAGACGAAGCAATCTTCGATCGGATGGCTTACCGTTTGGTGGTAAAGGCAATAATTGGGATTGTTCACTTCGCTGGGTTGCGGTGGTCGCCTTGGATTTGGCAAATTGATAAGCCTGTTGCGCACCGCCAGCTCGAACAGCCTTTTCGTTTTATCCTGCGGGAATAAGTAAGGGCGCTTCATTTTCTCATTGTAATAGCGCCGTCGCTCCTCCAATTGATCCACTAGTCTTGAAGCACTGGGCTGTTGTTGGGTGTTTGCAACGAAGGTCGCCTTCCCTTTACCCTTTTCGTTCCGCGGTTCCGGCTTCGGAGGAGATGGTCTGTGACCCATCTGATCCATCTGAGCTAGCTTGTCGATTAAAGCCTGGAATGTGGTCGGTTTGAAGAACATCATGAACTGTGAAATAGTTGCATGAGGGTCTAAGGTGCCCACGAACATGCCCACTGCTTGTATTTCTTCGATGCGCTGTTCGCACTTCGACCACAGGTTCCCCCATCAGATTGCGTATTAAACCCAAGTTTCACCTGGTTTCACCCTTGCGTTGATCAACGACGTTATAGGGGTGCATTCGCTGGCGCTCGCGAATCGCTGGGTGAATAATAACTCCATTTCTGTGAAAGTTTTGACGGATTCGTTGGGAAGTTCGGAGTACCACTCAAACGCCATCTCCGATAAGCTGCCGACGAATTGGCGGAGCAAAAGCTTATCATCGCCCTCGGTGTTGCCGCACAGAGCCCTGAACTGGGCGACGTGCTGTTGGGGATTGCCCGTCCCCTTGTACATATGAAATTTGGGGATCGTGTAGCCCAGCGGGTATTTTATCTGATCATACCAGCCTGGATATGGTCGCGCAGTTTTGACGACTTGGCCGGCCGCTTTATTTGCCTGGTGAACTCGTATTTGTTGAGCAATATAATCATCCAGGGCAGCTTTAGAAATTGTTTCCTCCTTGGCCGTTGAAAGAGCCGGAGGAGGGTTCGACGTCTTCCCTCTGTCATCTTCAATAATGATTGGAGGGTCTTCGGCTGGGGGATCCGGCTGTATCATCATCCCGACCATGTCTTGGAAGAGAAGTGCCATTCCCTTTATATTAGCCACCTGCTCTGCGGCTTCTTTTTCCTTCTTTTCGAGCATTCTACGAAGGAATTCAGCATCAGTCTCGTGTTCGCGACATTGTTCTAATGACGCCTCCGGGCTTTCTTTTGGTCCGGTGAGTGCGGCCATCGCAGTGAGTATCTCCTGGAGCTTCTGCTGCTGTTGTTCCTGGGCTCTTGTGATGGATCGAGTGAGTGGTCGGTGGCCCGTAGAAGCGCGGCTATCCTCCTTCCCAGATGCCATGTAAACGGTATGGACTGTTATGCCCCCAGACTTAGGGCGTTTGGGCTCAGTGCCTTTGACATTTGTCGCAGGCATGGGGGTCTTCTCCGGCGTTCTCTTCTTATGAGTGGTCGAAGTTGAGGGGGCCATCGCAGTGGGCACCTAGACAGCTTTTTGTGGCTTGGCAGGATGGCTTTCTTCCTATCGGACCTTCAGCTTCTTGTGCTGGCGGGAGAAATTTGGATCAATCACCGAGTCTTGGACTTGACGACAGACCTTGTAGATTTTAGAGGATAGCCGTTGAGGGGACTGTTCTGGCTTGGCTTCCGCAACATTCTCCACCGGAGGAAGAGATCTTTTCAGTATGGCGGCAGGAGAATTCCTACGCACCTTATTCAGCAGCTCAAAGCTGTTCCCGGTTGGAACAGCAGCATTGATTTCCGCCGTTGGGGCTGGTAGAGTTAGCCCAGAAGGGGAGTTGCCTCCTGACTTCCTCACTCGGCACCAGTGGCGACGTCGAGCATGTCGAGCTAATGGAGTTGGCCCGGTGACGAGGATGGCTTTGTCTTACCCCCTGTTCAGGTGAGGGGCTGTTGCTGGTGTCAGCCTGTTGAAGACTGATGTCCTTTCAGTAGCAGCAGCGGGAGTGTGAGTTAGGATAGTCAGTCTTGTAAAGACCGACCCCTTAGCAAGAGAAGCCGCCTTGACGACTTCGGGAGCAGGGTTGGTCACTCTCTTCGGAATAACCTTCTCTGGGATTGCAGGCTTTATTATGGGCCCACAGGAATTTTGGCCCAATCTGGAGAAGACCGAGGCGCCGGTGCTGGACGACCCGTTGAGAGGGGCTGCAGTAGCTGTAAGTCGATCGAAGACCGACTTCTTGGGAGCTTCTGGTACGGGTATGGGAGCGGTGAAGCTTGTTGGCGGGAGTATGGTCCCGAAAAACAATCCAGTAGTAGCTTGGGTGACCTGTTCCACAGGCATCGTGAACAGGGACGCCGCTTGAGGTCTATAAGCTACACCTCCAGGTGAGGCAGAGCATAGGTTGCAGTTGCAGTTGGAATATCTTGCACAAGTGGGCGCCATTGATTCTTTGCTTTCTGCAGCAAGCAAAATGCCAAATCTTAGTACCTTGAAACCCAAGGGCAACCATTAACAAACCGCGATTGGTTCGCGAACACGACACACGAAGTGTGGAGTGGAAAGAGGAAAAGGTCCCACTGGGCGTGCCAGAATCTGTTCCCTTCCGAAAGACGCGGCCGAGACGCGATGGACGTCTTTGCCTGAAATTCGGGGCAGATACTAATTGGTGCTATCCGTCCACCTATCCGAAGATGCCAAGTTGATTTATGGCACCATGTATCGAAGGTTTAAACGGATGCGGCCGATGTAGCAGACTTTGTCAGATTCCCCCTCGCTTGAGGGGTTTTTGATTGTGGGGACGCTCTTCCCTGTAAGCGCAAGCCCCTGCAGTTAATTACGCTACCGCATCGCGGTAACAACTTTCTCCTTCTCCAGATGGTCACTTCGTGTCGTGGGTGTTTGTTTTGTGTTTGGTTGCCCGTGGATTGTATACGGAGACTAAGTTATGCTGTCGCCCGTAGGACGTGGATTAGTCCAAATCCGTATCTTTCTTAGATTTGGGTTTGGGAGGGTTGTGTTTAAGGATACGTTAGCCTTAGTTGAGGCTAAGATCAACTTAAACGTTTGTTAAGGACACGTTAGTCTGATTTTGGACTAAGATCAACTTAACGGGATCGTTTAGATCCGACAAGAAAGCAATCGGGCTCTATTGTTTAGTTTAGTGACATTGCGGTCGATAAGTAGTTTAAGGACATTACGGTCCATTGTTAGTTTTAAGACATTGCGGTCAAGGTTAAGGACATCATAGTCCGTGAGTTTAAGGACCTCACAGTCCGGTGTTAGTTTTAAGACATCACGGTCAAGGTTAAGGACATCATAGTCCGTGGATTTAAGGACTCCACAGTCCGACGTTAGTTTTAAGACATCACGGTCAAGGTTAAGGACATCATAGTCCGTGGATTTGAGGACTCCACAATCCATTGTTAGTTTTAAGACATCACGGTCGAGATTAAGGACATCATAGTCCGTGGATTTAAGGACCCCACAGTCCGTAAAATGTATGGTTGTCGGGACCCATTACCTCTCTGACGACGTTGAGGGATTACAACGACGGATATCAGAGGAGTAAAGAGATGTACCCTCGAACCGGGTGTAAATTGATTAGAAGAGCAGATGTGCTCAGTTCAATTTAAATTGAGGATTTATGGCCATAATTGGGCTAAGTCCAGTTAAAGAACATTTTATTTTTGTTCTGCCTATTAGGCCTTTGTTTGGGCTCTGCCCTTTTAATTAGGCTCTGATATTTTGTCTGGAATTAAATGCATAGCATTTATCAGAACGAGGTATGTTCTGACAGCGCGCCGCGTGGCGCATCAGGCGCTTTGCGCCAATTAAAGAGCGCATTGTGCTAGCGCACATAAGGGTGATACGTGTCGCTTAGCGCTAATTGCGCTGCGCCAGTTTATGGGTGCGCCAGTGAGTGACACGTGGTGCGCTTGGCGTCGAGCGCCAACCCAAGAGCGCAGTGCGCTGTTTTCAAGAGCGCAAAGCGCAGATCGTGTCTATGGTTGACACGTGGCATGTTATGGCGCTGAGCGCCAGTCCAAGGAGCGCAAGGGCGCAGTTTATAAGTGCAAAACACTGTCCAATAGCGCAGAGCGCATTTTGATCAATTTAAGATCAAAGAACAAGTTTATGTTCTTCTTAAAAGAGGCTTTGCCTCAAGATTCAAGAACCAAGTTCTTATTCTTATAAAAGGCTCTGCCTTTTTAGATCAAGAGATCTATGAAGTAAAATACTTCTTTTGTTATGATTTAAATCTTGATCTTTTCTTTTTATTCAAAGACCTCGGTCTTTCTTATAGATCTAAGATCTTTTTTAGAAGACATTTCATCTTTTTACAAGATGTTTTCATCTCTGTTTTCCAAGGACTCAGTTCTTTACTTTTCTTTTCTTCTGAGTTTTTCTCAAAGTTTTTAGAGGGTTTTTCTATCTCTCTCTCTATATCTAAGACTTGAAGTCTTGGGGGCTTTATATAGGGCCAATCGATTTATTAAATCGGTTTAAGAGATCTTTCTCTTGATTGATCTGGGAATGTTTCCCACCATTGGATCTTTGATCCTAAGGCTCCCGTTTGACAGAAGGTAATCTTCTAGTTTTAATAAAGATTGGAAAAAATCTTTCCATGCAGAATTCGTTCTGTTTTTGGTAATTCATTATTTACCATTGGATCATTGATCCAGCGGTGCTTAAAGCACAATCTTGTTGTTTGGAAAGATTTTGAGAAATCTTTCCTTAACAGAATTTAATTCTGGTTAATGAATAATTTATCATTATTAGATCCCTTGATCTAACGGTGGGAAAATTCCAAGGCTGGTGCACCCAATTTGGACACGTGGCGCGCAGCGCAGAGCGCAGCGCAACTGCGCTAGCGCACTCGTGTTTGCCACGTGGCGCGCAGCACGCAGGGCACTGGATCTGAAGCGTTGCTTCAACAGAGCACTGGATCTGAAGCGTTGCTTCAACAGAGGTGTCTTTTCACCTTCCTTTTAAGTCAAACTTATATTCCCGAGAATCTTTCACTTCCCAAGTTTGGAAATAGTTCCATTGTGCACAAAATTTTACGTGCTTCGTCATTATAACTTGAAGCAAAGCTTCTTCCTTTTCTCATTCCCAAAGAATTTTCTCAACTATGGCTTGCAACCGCCCTCATGTTCGTAGACAACCATGGGAAGTGCCCATTCAGGACCTTGTTCCTCGGTTTGCTGTGCGCTTGGTGGATCCTTCTCTTACGGATGAGCAGTACGACGCTGCACTGCACGCTCTTTTGACTCGTGTAGGGTCTCCCCTTCCCCCACACTCTATTTGGCTTCGGATGATCCTCACGTCTGTGCTTGATGATATCCCCCTCACCCAGCGGAGATGACCCTGGAGATACTCGATGCGGTTGAAGACAAGCTCGAGTGTTTCCATGAGGCGTGCCTGATTACTCAGGCTCTGAAAGACTGCTTGGTTCACTTGTTGAGCCAGATAAGAGCCCGGCGGGCTATCATGTCTGCTTTTGCGGATGAACATGGCGCCAATCGGTGGGGAGCCACTCCTCGTGAAAATCGCCGTTTTGATGTGCTGGAGAAGGCGGCGAGGGAGTTAGAGAATTTTGTTTATTGTTTTGTTAATCCCACTGATCCCTTATTTGGTGATCTTTTTTAAGTGTAGTAGTAGTAATAATAATAATAATAAAAAGTTGTTTTAATTTAGTATTTTATTATCTGTTAAGTGTTCTTCAAATCTTCAATTCTTTATTATTTCTTTGTGAGATGTTTATGCGCTGCATAATCATGAAACATTGCTTCGCCTTTCATCTTGGAAACAGAGCTTTGCTCTAACTTGGGGTGCGCAGCGCAACTGCGCTAGCGCCTTCGTGTTTTGACACGTGGCGCGCAGCCCGCCTTGCGCTAGTGCACTCATGCTCGACACTTGGTGCGCAGCACAGCGCAACTGCGCTAGCGCACCAGTGTCAGACACGTGGCGAGCAGCGCAACTGCGCCAACGCGCCTGTATTAGACACGTAGCGCGCAGCGCAGAACGCAGGACTTGAAGCGTTGCTTCAATTTTGACTTTTAGATTTCTAAATAGAGCTTTGCTCTTATTGGGGAAGCAGAAGCGTCACTTCATCTCGGAATTTGAATAGAGCTTTGCTCTGATTTGGGGACGCAGAAGCGTCACTTCATTTCCAGTCTTGGAATTTGAACAGGGCTTTGCTCTGATTGGGGGAAACAATGTGTACTTATGGTACCTTCTTTCTTGAGGATTTCAGCATTTGAGATTTATGAGATTTTGGAGAAACCGCAAGGATTTAATAAAACTGATATTATTTTAAATATTTCAAGTTGCGGTTTTCTCGTGATATGATACTTGTGTCGTCCACCATGAGTTTTATGTTAGTTTTCGAGACCCGTTTCGAGGAGTAGGATGAACCATCTCGGGTACATGGTGGGCCTGGTAAGGTACCCGGGGCAAGAAGTTCGGGTAGTAGACGATGAGCCTGGCAGGGGAAGACTACCGATCGGTGATTGTTGGCGCGCTGGATATCCAGAGGATACCGAAGGTGGTCGTGAGATATTGAGATATTGATACTTGAGATGGACCAGCCGGACGGCTGGGGCCCGAGATATTTGGATACCGATACTTTGGGACACTGAGATATTCATTTAAGGTGTCGATGTTTGACACGGATTTCTGTTAATTTCATTGATATTTCTTCAGATATTTCACAGGAGTTTTTCTAAGATGAAATTAATGACTTTCTCATATCAAACATACTGGATCACGTGTTAAATTGCATTCAAGTTGCATACATGCTAGTACATCATACCATATCAATATTGTAGAATTGTGACACTTTGCGCACATGCTTACGATAGTCTTTATAGATGTTACATATTACTCACGGGTTGGCAACTCACCCCCGTTGTGCCACAGTCTTTTTATAGGTCCGATCCGTCAGCACGGTAGCGGCGGATGCACTTCCTCCTTTTGCTTGGATTTAAGGCTTTTGCTCGTAGGTGGGTTGTGTCATTATTTTGTTTCCACCTTGTATATTCATTATATCTAGTGTACTCCATCTACTGTACCTGCTACATATACTAATGTATATTGACTTAAAGACGAGACAGTGAGATTTGTGCGCATGTATGTTGTTTCTTTGGGTCGAGCTCACTTGAGCCGATGTGTTGCTTACTTGTGCCTTTTATGCTTATTTTGCACATTGATGATTTATATTGCGTGGGATTTGAGTCTGCCTTGGGGCGAAGAGCTAGCTCCCGCTTGGGGATGCCTTATTTCATGTTATTCATATATTCCTGTTTTGTACCCGTTTGGGGGCCAGTATTTACAAAGGAGACTCTGCCGAAATTTTCGAAAAAATGGATGTTGCTTTTAAAAAGCTTGATGTGACTTATTTGATTAAAATCGCTTTCAATAAATTGGTTTTCCTTCACTCTACTGCTTATTTGGTTTTGATTTCTGGGTTTTGGCTTACTTAGATTACGTACGCCTCAAGACGTTTCGTAATTTAAGTGCCAGTCATGTTCCGTACTTTTCGGGTCGTGACATTGAGATTAGCCGTGTTCCACTAGACCAGGATTCGCTCTGGACGCTTCCCACGGGGTCATGATTAACATTAGCCGTGTTCCACTAGACCAGGATTCGCTCTGGACGCTTCCCACGGGGTCAAGATTGACATTAGCCGTGTTCCAAAAGGACCAGGTTCTGCTCTGGACGCTTCCCACGGGGTCAGGATTGACATTAGCCGTGTTCCGCAAGGACCAGGATCCGCTCTGGACGCTTCCCATGGGGTCAGGATTGACATTAGCCGTGTTCCAGTAGAACCAGTTTCCGCTCTGGACGCTTCCCACGGGGTCAGGATTGACATTAGCCGTGTTCCACTAGATTAGGATTTGCTCTGGACGCTTCCCACGGGGTCAGGATTGACATTAGCCGTTGTTTAGTTGATAAAACTGCACATTTGTATTACATTTTTCCTACCATTTTCATATTAAAAAAGGACTTTATTATAATATATTATACATATGAGGGTTTATGTGTAAAAACATTATTTTCCATGTGTTAATATATTTTAATTAGCATTTGGTAGGAAAATGTATGCAAATAAATCCATTGACCTAATCCTAGTAGAACTAGGTCTACTAAATCTTATTTGAGTTGTTGTGCAGAATTTTCCAAGTTGTTATGCAGAATTTATCAAACAAATCAAGTTGTTGAAGAAAACTTGCCAAATTAAGAAGCAAAACTTAGAGACCAAGTCTGGAAGCAACCGAGAGAAGATTTCTGAATTCTGAAGGTGCCTAGGATTGCCACATGTCACACGATGCAAGCCCAAGAAAACTCATCAAGAGATCTCACCCTTTGAGCGCGGATCCGCGGCCAAACCCCCCTTTTGGCCGCGGATCCCCCGCAAGTTTATGGAGTTAGAGCAAAAGATTTTTTGGGGTTAATCTCTGCTGAAATTTACCAAGTCTTCAACCAAAAGATTCTGGCTTTGCACTATAAAAAAACACCGAGAGCCTCTTGGAAAAGTTATCAAGCCGATGAGATCACGAAGTTCAAGACGGCTCACGCATCCAGGCTGATCATCAACTGTTCGTCTACCTCCTTGGAAGAGATCGAGAAGCAAACTAGTCTTTGTAATCATTTTCTAAGGAATCAAAGTGTAGATTGTTCAAGTTGATTAATAAAGGTAGTTGTTTTATTTAATTCTTTTGCATTTTACATTATGTTTTCCCTCTCTATCTTTTCATCTTTTTCTCCCAACATGCGCGAGTAATTCTCCGCTTGTTAGGGTTCGTAGGATTAGGGTAGGCTAATGGACGATGAAAATAACTAAACCCTTTTTAAGTCCTATAAAGTTTAGGAACTTTATCAAAAGAATCATTAACATCCTAATCGGGCGCGCTAGCAATTCTTTGCTAGTTCCGACCGCGATTAGAGATTAGATTAATGATTGTTTTGGTAAAGGCTAGATATGAACGGAGTTCCGTGTCGAGGTAAGGGTTAAGAGTGGGATTCCTTTTCCTTCCAGAAACCCTAATCTACACGCATCACCGTCGTTCTAGTTCTAAATCTATTAATGGAAAAAAGGGTAACTTTTAATTAATCGTCCATAACTACTAAATCCTAACGAACCCTACAAGCCCTCTAATTATATTAACTACATCTTTAAAATAATCTAGATCTATATTTTACATTCTTGTTTAACGTAGATCTAGAAACCATTCCACAAAATTCTTTCTTCCTCCTCTCTTTTTCAACACATCTAAAGTAAGAATAAAAGATTCAACGTTTCCCAGAGGACGACCCGTACTCATCTCGGTCTAGCTACACGCGACACCGTTCTGATTGCGGTTAACTACAAACAAACATTTTTTCGTGTCAATCAAATGGCGCCGTTGCCGGGGATACGTGCGTAATTTTTTATTTTTACTATTTGTGTTGGATTCTTAGACGAGTCATATCATTATTAACACAAAACTGCAAATTGCATATTTAACGATTTGTGCGTGAATTTTTGCAAGGAGATCTGGAGTTACAGAATTGAGGAAAATAGGAAAAAGAGACATTTTTAGAGATCCAGAGGAGCACAGAAGGCTATACAAAAAATTTCATCAAGTGATCCCTCTGTCACGCGGCGGAACCGCGGCAAAAGAACCCTTTCTGCGGCGGAATCGCGGCAGATTAGAGGAGCTAGGGCTTCATTCTTCTCTGGTATTTTTTCTCAACTCCTTCTCTCTCTCCTCAAATCCAATAAAATCTATTTTCTGCAGGATTCTTTGCAAAATTGCGCCGCTAAAAAATCTTTTTGCAAAAGTTTTGTGATTGGTTTTGTTTTGCATATTTAATACGGACTTTAAGGGGCAAAGACCAAATCAAGATTAGGTGGGGATTTCATCACCCTTCCTAAGCCCCACAAATCACAAACTGAGCATATAGATCAACCCTTCATTAATTTAAAAAATATCTAGACCAGACTCTAAGGACTGTCGCGCTCAATAAGGACAGAGGAAGGTCGTGGGTAATCTATCGTTTATCCGCATTACTTTTGTAGTGCCTAGGCAAGTGTAACAAAGGCTAGTGGTTTTTAATTAGGCCCATGACGTGGTTCCTTCCCACTTACCTGGCACTTACCTGGCTACAAGGGTAGTACGGAGGCGGTAGAGGATTCATCCTGCGGCTTGTCCTTTGGAAGTCTAGGAGCGGTCTAGAAACTGGACCTAGGTGACCTTAGTTCTAGGGTTGCTTGTGCATCTTAGGGTGATTTGTCTTGAGTCCCACTTTTTCAAAAAAAAAAAAACAAACCAATTTTAAAATCACACACACGCTGCCACTTGCACTAAACCCGCTTAGTGCATGCTCGGCTGGACACGGGATCCTAGTGCCCGTCTTGTCCGCGTTCCTGCTATCGACGCCAAAGTCGGTACTTCTTCATCTTCTTTTCCCCCACCACACACCACATCAACCGAGATGGACGGCACTCCATCAGAGTATAACACCACGCTGCCACCGCCCGGAGGTGCGCAGAATCCACCGCGCATCTCTCTCCAAGAGAGATGCTATCCTATTCGTGGTCCTCTTCCTACTTGTCTATCTCTTCCACCACCTAACGAGGATAATTTCAAAATTAAACCCCACTACATCAATCTGCTGCCCAAATTTCACGGGCTTGAGTCGGAAGACGCGTACGTTTTCATCACCAAATTCGAAAACGTATGCGCAATGATGGGTACTTCACAATTGACTTTAGATGCTATGCGCTTACGTCTTCTCCCATTCACACTGTGCGACTTGGCAGAAAAATGGCTTTATAATACTGCCGCACACTCTATCACTAATTGGGATGAATTCGTCGTAGCATTTCTTAAGAAGTTTTACCCAAACCATAAGACTGCCCACATTAGGAGCGAGATCAACCAGTTCACCCAGCTTCCTAATGAACCATTTTGGAAGTGCTTTGAACGTTTCAAAGATCTGCTTGTCCAATGCCGCCATCACGGAATACAAAGATGGGATTTATGTCGGATTATATATGAGGGCATTAATCCAGCGACAAAGCAGATGCTTGAAACAATGTGTCAATTCAATTTCATGTCTAAAGATGATGGTGAAGCATGGAAATATCTGGAAGATCTCGCTGAACACACGTTGCAGTGGGAAAGCGTAAGACCACCTACAACTAAGGGAGGTATTCACCAGCTCGACGTTTCCATCGCAGTGAAAGCCGAAATGGCAGCGATACAAAAGAAACTCGACGCTATTGAAAACAAGTTATCATCTTTCTCCCTAAATCAGGTCACGCTTCCTAAGACCGTCTGTGGTTGCTGTTCGGATCCTTCACACTTAACGGAAGAATTTCCTATGAATGCATCGTTTCAAGCTAATGCTGCTTTTCAGCAGCGACCTAGAAACGACCCTTATTCTTCCACGTACAATCAAGGATGGAGGAATCATCCTAACTTTGCTTGGAATCAAAACCAACAATGCAATTATCAAAGACCTCCTCCACAGCAACCACAACCATAGAATCAGCCCCCCTTTCAGTCACAGAATTTCTAAAATCCGGCCAACATTTCTACACCACAAGTGGCCGGTATTGACAACTCACTTGCACAAACTTTGGATATGTTCATGAAACAATCCATGCAAAATTCGGCTGAGATGAGGTCTTCTATTGATGCCCTAACGAAAAACTCCTCCTCCCATGGTGAGAGTATCAAATCAATAGAAAACCAAACCGCACAGTTAAACGCCGCAATGAGTGCGAGAGAGAAAGGGAAACTCCCATCTCAACCCCTATCGAATCCTGTCCATTCACAAAGTCATAATGTGAATGCCGTCACTACGTTGAGATCAGGGAGAATGCTGAACAACCGAGTGGGTGAGCAATTTGATGATAGTGACACATTTGATACCCCTTCTTCTTTTTCTTCCAGTCTTCCACCTTCATCTGAGCCTATTCTCCGTTTTCCCCAAGGCTCAAACATTTCGCCAAATCTATCTAAGTCGATGCCCACTCCAATTTTGGGATCGAATCCGTCGCCACAGTCTTCTCCACAAACGTTAGACCCAAAACTTATTGATCGAGCTCCATTTCCAAACCGATTAAGGGCCAACCGACCTAACCCGCAAATGGAGAAGATTGTGGAAATGTTTAAGCAAGTGAGCGTGAATATTCCTCTCCTAGATACTATTCACCAAGTCCCATCTTATGCAAGAATCCTTAAAGACTTGTGCACTAGGAAGAGAAAAACTCAAGTGCCTAAAAAGGTTTTCATGACGAGTAATGTTAGCACAGCTTTTACCCAACAAATACCAAAGAAACGTAAGGACCCCGGCTGTCCTACAGTCTCTATTTCTATTGGGGGTAAAAATATTAATCGTGCTTTACTCGATCTAGGCGCTAGCGTCAACTTGCTTCCTTATTCAGTATACGAGCAGTTAGGGATTGGAGAGTTAAAACCCGCCCATTGTACTCTCCAAATGGCAGACCGATCTATCACCAAACCTCGGGGCGAACTAGAGGATGTGTTAATTAAAGTCGGGGAATTCATATTTCCCGTGGACTTTATTGTTTTAGATACTCAACATGTGGCAAACCCACGCAATCAAATCCCGGTGATACTTGGTCGACCCTTCCTAGCAACTTCTAATGCTGTAATTAATTGTCGTAACGGTTCTATGAACTTATCCTTCGGGAAAATGACAATTGAGCTTAATATTTACAGGCTAGGAAGTCATCCATCAGAACCTACTGCTCATTTGCTGGATGTTTGTTCCATCCACGAGATAGCTATCGAAAGCTGCATGGATGAGGAGCTTTGCTTTGATGTTCTCGACAACATTAATAAGACATCGTTTGATCTTGCACCACTTTACAGTGAGGATATGTTCAATGAGTCCGACCTTGAGATTGAACCCGTTGACTCGTTGCAAAAGTCAGCAGCACTTTCCGAGTCAATATCTTATGCAAGTTTTGAACCTCTTAAGGAGTCCGAATATCATTCCGTTACCCCTCCTTCTATTGTCTCTCCGCCAATTCTTGATCTCAAACCGCTACCTTCTCATCTTAAATATGCATATTTAGGAGAGAATGAGACTTTGCCAGTGATTATATCCGCTTCTCTAGCCGTAGAGCAAGAGAATGCACTTTTGGCAGTGTTGAGATCGAATCGGGAAGCATTTGGTTGGACAATGGCTGACATCAAAGGGATTAGTCCCTTAATTGTTGAACATTACATACATCTGATGGATGAAGCCAAACCAACCCGAGACCCACAAAGACGGTTAAATCCCGTTATGAAGGAGGCGGTAAAGAAAGAAATCGTCAAGTGCCTTGATAGTGGAATAATTTACCCCATATCTGATAGTCAATGGGTAAGTCCAATTCATGTGGTCCCTAAAAAGTCTGGCATCACGGTCATCACTAATGAGGCTAATGAGTTAATTCAAACACGCACCCAAACTGGGTGGCGCGTATGTATCGATTACAGGAAACTCAATGCCGCGACGAGGAAAGATCATTTCCCTCTATCTTTCATTGACCAGATGTTAGAATGATTAGCGGGACACGAATACTACTGTTTCTTGGACGGATACTCTGGTTATAACCAGGTCCCCATCGCCGAAAAGGATCAAGATAAAACCACTTTTACTTGTCCTTTCGGAACTTTTGCTTATAGACGCATGCCCTTTGGGTTATGCAACGCTCCCACTACATTTCAGCGGTGCATGATGGGGATATTTTCAGATATGGTGGAAAATTTTCTGGAAAATTTTATGGACGATTTCTCCATTTTTGGGGACTCCTTTGAGGACTGCCTTCGTAATCTTGACGCTGTTCTTACCCGCTGTAAGGATAAGAACTTGACTTTGAATTGGGAAAAATGCCATTTTATGGTCCAAGAAGGTATTGTACTTGGACATATAATTTCACATAAAGGCATTGAGGTCGACAGAGCTAAAATAGATGTCATTCAAAACCTCCCTCGTCCCAATTGCGTCAAAGATATACGATCCTTCCTTGGTCATGCAGGATTTTATAGGAGATTTATTAAGGACTTTAGCAAAATTGCTAGACCCTTAACCCTTCTATTGGCCAAGGACACTACTTTTCATTTCGATTCGGATTGTGAGGCTGCTTTTGAATCGCTTAAAGAATCACTCACTACAGCCCCCGTTCTATCATCTCCGGATTGGAACCACCCGTTCGAGCTTATGTGTGACGCATCAGATTTTGCTATTGGTGCTGTCTTAGGACAGCATATTGATAAGATGCCACATGTAATTTACTATGCAAGTAGGACCTTGAATGATGCACAAATAAATTACACAACTACCGAGAAAGAACTCTTGGCAGTTGTATTTGCATTAGAGAAATTCAGGCCCTACTTGATTGGCTCGCCTATTGTGGTTTACACAGATCACTCCGCCCTACGACATCTTTTATCGAAGAAGGATGCGAAGGCCAGGATAATACGTTGGATCCTATTGTTACAAGAATTTGATCTTGTCATCAAAGACAAGAGTGGATGTGAAAACGTTGTAGCCGACCATCTTTCACGCATCACTTCTTCGCCAACTGTGACCGTGCCGATAAATGACTCATTTCCCGACGAACAGCTCTTGAATGTATCCTACAAACCTTGGTTTGTGGATATCGTGAACTATCTTGCGACGGGATTTATACCTAGCGATTAGTCGAAACAAGACAAACTTCGATTTTTATCCCAAGTAAAATATTTTTACTGGGATGAACCATATCTATTCAAGTATTGTTCCGATCAAATCATTCGCAGGTGTGTCCCTAACGATGAATTCAAGAGCGTGTTATCATTTTGTCATGATCAGGCATGCGGCGGTCATTTTGGACCTCGAAAAACGGCGGAGAAAGTTTTGCAATGTGGCTTTTATTGGCCAACATTATTTAAAGATGCATTTGAACATTGCAAAACTTGTCCGCGATGTCAGCATTTGGGTTGGATTTCACGAAGGAATGAGATGCCGCTCCAACCTATATTGGTTGTGGAAATATTTGATGTTTGGGGTATTGATTTTATGGGCCCTTTTCCCAACTCCTTTGGAAATCTATATATCTTGTTAGCGGTTGATTATGTCTCGAAGTGGGTGGAAGCTGTACCGTGTCGCAGTAATGACAACAAAGTTGTCATTAAGTTCCTTAAAGAAAATATCTTTTCGCGATTCGGACACCCTCGCGCTATCATTAGAGACAACGGGACACATTTCTGCAATAGGTCTTTCGAGGCCTTGATGCGGAAATATTCAATCACTCATAAACTTTCTACGCCCTATCACCCTCAAACAAGCGGGCAGGCTGAGATCTCAAATAGGCAAATTAAACAGATATTGGAGAAGACGGTTTCGAAAAACCGTAAGGATTGGTCAACCAAATTGACGGATGCTCTTTGGGCATTCCGCACCGCTTATAAGACCGATCTTGGTATGTCTCCATACCGTCTTGTGTTTGGGAAAGCATGCCACCTCCCTGTCGAGATTGAACATAAGGCAATGTGGGCTATTAAAGAGCTTAATTTTGATCTTGATCATGCAGGCAGCTATCGGAAGCTGCAATTGAATGAGCTAAGCGAACTCCACGATGAAGCTTACGATAATGCGGTGATAGTAAAGAACAGGACTAAAGTGTTCCACGATAAAAATCTTTCTAGAAAAACCTTCACATCGGGGCAACAAGTCCTTCTTTACGATTCCCGTCTCCATCTTCATCCGGGTAAGCTTAAATCTCGTTGGAAAAGACCTTTTGTGGTGCGGTATGTACACCAGCACGGAGCAGTTGAAGTCGAAAATTTGAAAAACGGTTCGATTTTTAAAGTGAATGGGCATAGATTAAAACCGTAATTTTCTGCTGACCCCGCGGAGGAGCTCCTATTTTTACAGGAGCCGCTTTATCAAAACTAAAATTCCTCCGCCTCACCTCCATGTTTTGATAACTTTTTCACATTTTAAGAATGGAGGTGAGTAAAAAAATGATTTGATTGAATATTTGTGCGTGTCAAAGAATAAATTTGGGGGAATTTTTCATTTAGCTATTATTTTACCCCTTGTATCTCTCCCTTAGTATACAGGTCCTTATTCTCAAAAGGCTACATCAGTGAGGACACTGCTGAAAACAGGTTTGGGGGGAGGTTTGTATTCACTGAATTATCTTTGACACCGGGCATTAAAATTTTTTTTATAACAAAAGAGTAGAAAGTGAAAAATTACATCCAAAAGATAGGAATAGTTTAAGAAAACCAAGAAAATTAGAAGTTTGCTTACACGAACTAGTAATAAGTAGTTATGAGCTGTTGTCCCAAGGGTTAGTAAAATGAAGGAAGTCACTAATCTGAGGATAAAAATAAGTCTGAAAAATAGTTTCTATTCTGGAAGCCGAACATTTGAATGTTGATACCCTACTATATGCACTTACACACGTCTTGAAACTCGGGAAAGTAGAGGATACCTTGAAATGCTCTTGTCTAAAAGCCAAAGTATGAAGAAGAAAAAAATGAAGAAAATATAAAAATGGTGAAAAGAAAAAAATGAACACTGGTTTTGTTATCGCCAAGGAAGTAATAAAAAAATATAGCGAGGGTGCCTCTTCACCTAGTGCCCTAAGGCCAACTGGTCTGGGAGTCACTGCTAAGCCTTAGGTGGTGCAAGACGAGGAAAATATTATCACCTAATCAGAAAGCACATGAGTAATCGGTCGGTTAGTACCTCAAGAAGTATTAACGGTCGCATGAAGATGTATGAGCAAATCTAAATATTCATTAAGTTAAAAAGTACTAAGGTAGATGGACAAGAGTATGATAGCTTGAATTGAATTCTCTGAGTGTAGGGATGTCCATTTCACACACGTGGGGTTATATGATCAATGTTTGGATGAAAGGTAGGAATGAAGAATAAAGACGATGTTTTATTGAGAGATGATGTGATTTCTAACATTTTTTCATGATAGATAGGGCTCATGACAACTGAAAAGCTAGTATAGTTGGAAACTCTTCTTTTCAAGGCCTTTCTTTTATGGTTCCTATCTTTATATGTAAATTTCACCCTCTCTCTTTTGTTATAGGATTTTGTGAGTGTAATCCGTTGAAAACCCTCAGGAGACAACACTCCTCCTACTAGGGACACCTAGAGGTTTAACAGCTTGTTGCACGTGCTCAGTGCAATCGTGTCTGCCTACGAAAGTGTGCTTAGTTTTCTCCTTTCTTTTTTCTCCTCTTAAATAAACTAGTTTGCTCGGGACGATCAAAGATAAGTTTGGGGGTATTTGTTTAGTTGATAAAACTGCACATTTGTATTACATTTTTCCTACCATTTTCATATTAAAAAAGGACTTTATTATAATATATTATACATATGAGGGTTTATGTGTAAAAACATTATTTTCCATGCGTTAATATATTTTAATTAGCATTTGGTAGGAAAATGTATGCAAATAAATCTATTGGCCTAATCCTAGTAGAACTAGGTCTACTAAATCTTATTTGAGTTGTTGTGCAGAATTTTCCAAGTTGTTATGCAGAATTTATCAAACAAATCAAGTTGTTGAAGAAAACTTGCCAAATTAAGAAGCAAAACTTGGAGACCAAGTCTGGAAGCAACTGAGAGAAGATTTCTGAATTCTGAAGGTGCCTAGGATTGCCACATGTCACACGATGCAAGCCCAAGAAAACTCATCAAGAGATCTCACCCTTTGAGCGCGGATCCGCGGCCAAACCCCCCCTTTGGCCGCGGATCCCCCGCAAGTTTATGGAGTTAGAGCAAAAGATTTTTTGGGGTTAATTTCTGCTGAAATTTACCAAGTCTTCAACCAAAAGATTCTGGCTTTGCACTATAAAAAACACCGAGAGCCTCTTGGAAAAGTTATCAAGCCGACGAGATCACGAAGTCCAAGACGGCTCACGCATCCAGGCTGATCATCAACTGTTCGTCTACCTCCTTGGAAGAGATCGAGAAGCAAACTAGTCTTTGTAATCATTTTCTAAGGAATCAAAGTGTAGATTGTTCAAGTTGATTAATAAAGGTAGCTGTTTTATTTAATTCTTTTGCATTTTACATTATGTTTTCTCTCTCTATCTTTTCATCTTTTTCTCCCAACATGCGCGAGTAATTCTCCACTTGTTAGGGTTCGTAGGATTAGGGTAGGCTAATGGACGATGAAAATAACTAAACCCTTTTTAAGTCCTATAAAGTTTAGGAACTTTATCAAAAGAATCATTAACATCCTAATCGGGCGCACTAGCAATTCTTTGCTAGTTCCGACCGCGATTAGAGATTAGATTAATGATTGTTTTGGTAAAGGCTAGATATGAACGGAGTTCCGTGTCGAGGTAAGGGTTAAGAGTGGGATTCCTTTTCCCTCCAGAAACCCTAATCTACACGCATCACCGTCGTTCTAGTTCTAAATCTATTAATGGAAAAAAGGGTAACTTTTAATTAATCGTCCATAACTACTAAATCCTAACGAACCCTATAAGCCCTCTAATTATATTAACTACATCTTTAAAATAATCTAGATCTATATTTTACATTCTTGTTTAACGTAGATCTAGAAACCATTCCACAAAATTCTTTCTTCCTCCTCTCTTTTTCAACACGTCTAAAGTAAGAATAAAAGATTCAACGTTTCCCAGAGGACGACCCGTACTCATCTCGGTCTAGCTACACGCGACACCGTTCTGATTGCGGTTAACTACAAACAAACACTTTTTCGTGTCAATCAGCCGTGTTCCGTAAGGACCAGGATCCGCTCTGGACGCTTCCTACGGGGTCAGGATTGACATTAACCGTGTTCCACTAGACCAGGATTTGCTCTGGACGCTTCCCATGGGGTCAGGATTGACATTAGCCGTGTTCCGTAAGGACCAGGATCCGCTCTGGATGCTTCCCACGGGGTGAGGATTGACATTAGCCGTATTCCGTAAGGACTAGGATCCGCTCTGGACGCTTCCTACGGGGTCAGGATTGACATTAGCCGTGTTCCACTAGACCAGGAGAGGTTGACTTTATCCACCTTTCACGGAGTCAGGAGTTAACTTTATTCGTATTTCACGGAGTCGGGGGTTGACTCTCGGTTGTCTATGCACCGCCGAGTCATGGAACTGGGAATTGTCGCGGTTCTGCTTTGCTGATGTTGCGTCTGTTGTAATGAGACGAATGTTGAGATGATCTCCAGGCTGTTTGTGAACCGTCGAGACTTGGCTCTCTTTCGGATGGAGCTTGGAGGGAAGGCGTAGTTCCCTCTTTGTTTGTGCCCCTGGATTGTATACAGGGATCAATGTGATCTCACCTGTAGGGCAAAAAGTTTCATTATATATATATTTTTCCGCGATGCTCTATCATTTCAGCTTTTATATCGCGAAAGTCGCGATTGCATAATCATTTCGGCTATTTGTTTTATTTACTCGCTGCTTTTTATTGCAAGTTGCCCAACAATTTCGGCTATTTTGTATGCATACATTTTTACTTGCTGATTTTGTTGCAAGTTGCCCCATCATTTCGGCTATTTCGTATGCATTTGTGGCTCGCTGGCTTTTCGCTGAGAGTTTGGGATTGGACACCGATTTCGGAATCAGCACCGCTACAACTGGTATATTGCCAGGAGCGAATCATCATTTGCCTCTGTCGATGTCGAAAAAAGGTGGCTTAGCAAACAGGGTTAAGATCCTGTCGACTAAGGCTTTTGACTTCATGAGCTGTATGGGTCTCATAAAGGTATTTCTCCCTACGAGTCGTGAGGATCTCATAGGTGCATTTTCTCCTTAGGAATCGTGAGGATTCCCAAGTGTATGGCTTCTCGTAAGTCGTAAGGATCTTACAAGAGTGTTTTCTCTTTATAAGTCGAGAAGACTTACAAGGGGTGTAAACATATCCCTAGTCGCGGGTGGGACTTTGTTAAGGAAATGTTTATTCGCGCCCATGGATTGTATACAAGGATCGATATCGAAACGCTTGTAGGGCAAAACCGGAGATTGTGATGGCTTAAGAACAGGTTCAGATCCCTGTAGCTTAAGACTTTTGAATCCTATGAGCCGTAAGGGTCTCAAAGGGGAATTCTCCTTACGAGCCGTGAGGATCTCATCAGTGTAATTTCTCCTTAGGAATCGTGGAGATCACTAAGTGTGTTGCTCCCTTGTGAGTCGTAAGGATCTCACGCGGGTATTTTCTCCTTACAAGATCGAGAGGACCTTGCAAGTGTCTTTTAACGAGATTGCGCCCTTTCGGGTTTTCACAAAACTCGCCGGTAGTCCTACTGTTTTTACTCACGGAGCCCTTTCGGGTTTTCATACGTGCCCATTTTGCTTATGGACATACCGTTTTTCTTTTTTTTTAATTATTATTTTATTATTTTTTTTGTGTTAGCCTTGGGATGCTGCGATCCGTAATAGTTTATCGACGCCTCGGTCAATAGCCAGTTTTAGGACATAGTAGTCCGTCGTTAATTTAAGGACGTTTCGGTCCGAAAGCCGGCTACTACTTATAGAGTTTGGGCTTAAGAAGATAGCGAGCGGACATAGGCGTCGTCATCTATCGTTGACCTAGGTCGTGACTCGTCGGGCGTAGTATTTTTTTAGGAAGCGACCGTTTATTGGCCTGAAAGGTCTTTCACCATGCATGTTCATGAGTAGATAGGCTCTACCCTGGTAGACTTTGTCTATGATATACGGGCTGTTTTCCCCAATTAGAGCAATGCTCTGTTTTGAAATTCAAAATTCAAAAATTAAAGCAACGCTTCAGATACAACACTTTGCGCTGCGCGCCACGTGTCAAACACAGATGGGCTAGCGCCAGGTGCGCTGCGCTCTAGGCAGCGCACCCCCAATCAGAGCAAAGCTCTGTTTTAAAATTCAAAATTCACAAAAATTGAAGCAGCGCTTCAGATCCAGCGCTCTGCGCTGCGCGCCACGTATCAAACGTAAGTACGCTAGCGCAGACTGCGCTGCGTTATGCGCTACGCGCCACGTGTCAAACTTAGGTGCGCTAGCGCATGGCGCGCTGCGCTGTGCGCCACGTGGAAAACGTAGGTGCGCCAGTGCTGGAATTAAGAATTCCCCACCGTTAGATCAAAAGATCTAATAATAAATTATTAATTAATCAGAATTAAAATTCTGTTATGGAAAGATCTTTCCAATCTTGTTAAAAATAAGAAGATTATCTTCTGCAAAACAGAAGCCCTAGGATCAAAGATCCAACGGTGGGACATATTCCCGAATCAATCAGAGAAAGATCTCTTTAACTGATTTATCAAATCAATTTGCCCTATATAAAGGCCCCAAGACTTCAAGTCTGATATAGAGAAACCCCCTACAAATTTTGAGAAAACTCAAAGAAAGAAAAGCAAGTTTTTAGCAAAAGAAGATCATTTCTTCAAGGTAAAGAATATGATTCTTAAACACAGAGATGAAATTATCTCATGAAAAGAAGAACTATCTTCTAAATAAGATCATAGATCTACAAAAGACCAAGATCTTTGATAAAAAAGAGATCAAAAGATCTCATCATAAAAACAAAAGAAGTATTTACTTCATTCACAGATCATTGATCTACAGAGGCAGCGCCTTTTTATAAATAAGAACTTTTGTTCTTGAATCTTGAGGCAAAGCCTCCTTTAAAAAGAACATAAACTTGTTCTCTGGTCATAAATTTGATCAAATGCACTTTGCGCTATTGAAAAGTGCCTTGCACTCATGAACTGCGCTTTTGCGCTCCTTGGACCGGCGCTCAGCGCCAAAACATGCCACGTGTCGACCACGTATACTATTTGTGCTTTGCGCTTCTGAAACAGCGCACTGCGCTCATGGGCTGGCGCTCAGCGCCAAGCGCGCCACGTGTCACTCACTGGTGTGCCAACAAACTAGCGTAAAGCGCTCATAAACTCGAAGCGCAATGCGCTTATAAACTGGCGCTTAGCGCTAAGCGCGACACGTGTCCATTTCGCGTGCGCTACTTGGCAGAAGTGCAATGCGCTCTTTAATTGGCGCAAAGCGCCTGGCGCGCCACGTGGCGCACTGTCAGAACACACATTGTTCTGATGAATGCTATGCATTCAATACAAGACAAAAATTGTCAGGATCTGATGCTCTGCATTATTAAAAAGGGCCAAGCCCAAGTAAAGGCTCAACAGCCCAGAACAACAAAATGTTAAACATTTTAATCTTATTGGACTTAGCCCAATTCTGGCCATAAGTCCTCAACTTATATCGAACTGAGCATATCTGCTCACGAATATTTTAATAGATCTCAGTCTCAAAATTGGACTACAGATCTTCCAACCAATTCACACCGGTTCAAGGGTACATCTCTTTACTCCTCTAATACTTGTCGTTGTAATCCTTCAACGTCTTCGGATAGGTGACGGGTCCCGACAACCACACATTTCACGGACTGTGGGGTCTTTAAACCCACGAACTACGATGTCCTTAAACCTTATAGACTACGATGTCTCTAAACCGGACTGTAGGGTCCTTAAACTCACGGACTACGATGTCCTTAAACCTTACAGACTACGATGTCTCTAAACCAGACTGTGGGGTTCTTAAACTCATGGACTACAATGTCCTTAAACCGTATAGACTACGATGTCTCTAAACTACGGACTGTGGGGTCTCTTTAAACCTATGGACTATGATGACCTTAACCTCGGACTGTGCGGTCCCTTTAAACCCATGGACTACGATGTCCTTATCCTTGGACCACCATGTCCTTAAACTGGTAACGGACCAAAACATCCTTAAACTAACGATGGACCGAGATGTCCTTAAACTAACATTGGACCGTAATGTCCTTAAACTAACAATTGACCGCAATGTCCCTAAACTAAACAACAGAGGCCAAATGCTTTCTTGTTGGATCTAAATGATCCTGTTAAGTTGATCTTAGTCTAAAATCAGACTAACGTATCCTTAACATACGTTTAAGTCGATCTTAGTCTCAAATGAGGCTAACGTATCCTTAAACCCAAACCCCAAACCCAAATCTAAGAAGATACGGATTTGGACTAATCCACGTCCTACGGGCGACAACATAAATTAGTCTCCGTATACAATCCACGGGCAATCAAAAACAAAACAAACACCCATGACACGAAGTGACCATTTAGAGAAGGAGAAAGTTGTTACCGCGATGCGGTAGCGTAATTAACTGCAGGGGCTTGCGCCTGCAGGGAAGAGCGTCCCCACAATACAAAAACCCCTCAACGAGGGGGAATCTGACGAAGTCTGCTACATCGGCCGCATCCGTTTAAACCTTCGATACATGGTGCCATAAATCAACTTGGCATCTTCGAAGAGGTGGACGGATAGCACCAAATAGTATCTGCCCCCAGATTCAGGCAAGATGTTTGTCTTTCCGGTTTCCGGCGGTAAACACGGGCCTTCATAGTTCGGCTCGAATTTCCTCCGTTTGGCACGATTGAGGATCATAGGTCTTTTGACCACTAGCACGAGTTCGCCTTGGCGGAATGTTCTCGGCCTAGTCAATCTTTCATATGAGCGCGTCATCTTCGCTTTGTAAGCTTCCAGATTTTGTTGCACCATGAGCCGGGTTTCATCAAAGGCGTCGAGCTCCTCAAGACGAAGGTGAGCATTTTCTTCATCTGTTAACTCGTAGTGAACCGCCACTCGTAGAGAGGGTAACTCTATCTCGAGGGGGGTACCACTTCTGTGCCGAATACCAATGCATACAGCGTTTTGTTTGTGGCAGTTTTGAACGTAGTTCGATACGCCCAGAGAGCTTTATGTAGTCTCTCGTGCCAGTCCTTCTTATTTCGGGACACCGTCTTTTTCAAGATCTTCGTCAAGGTCTTGTTGAAAGCTTCAACTAGATCGTTAGCTCGGGGATTATAGACTGAAGAGTATCTCCAGTCTATGTTATGCTGTTGTGCGAAGCGGCTAATCTTATGGCTTCTATAGGCTGGCCCGTTATCGGAGATAATCCGTCACGGAATGCCGAACCGATAAATGACATGTGTTTTGAAGAAATGGAGGATATTCTCCGTCTTCACTTCCTTTAGCGGTATGGCTTCTTCCCACTTAGAAAAGTAATCGGTCGTCGCCAATATGAACCGGTGTCCTCTAGACGATGCTGGCTTAATGGGTTCGATTATGTTAGTTCCCCACATTTCGAATGGCCAGCTAGCCACCGTTGGATGTAGCGGATTTGGATGTTGGTGGATGAAGTCCCCATGAATTTGGCACGAATGGCACTGCTTCGTGTATTCAAGGCAGTCTTGGATCATCGTGGGCCAATAGTAGCCTATCCTTTTGATCTTCAGTTTCATCTTCGGCCCGGCTTGGTGAAAACCGCAGATTCCATCGTGAGTTTATTGGACGAATCTTCTTGCCTCTTCAGGTCCCAGGCATCTTAGCCATAGAGAATCAAATGATCTCTTATATAAAGTGTCATTGACGAAGGCGAAGGATATAACTCGTTTCATGAGCTGATGTCTTGAGGACGCATCTTCAGGTGTTCGACGGGATTTGAAGTAGTCTATAAAGACTTCTCTCCGATCCTTAGCCTTTTCCTGGTCTTTTATTTGTAAAGCCGTTTGCTCGGTCGCTCCCTTTTCTTTGGAAGACTCCGGAGATATTTCTGTCGGTGCAAGAACCCGACGGCTTTGCACAACGATCCTCACGTCATCGAGGTTTTCGTCGGCCAATTCCTTAACGAGTTTGGCTAATGCATCCGCCTTGCTATTTTCCATGCGCGGTATGCTTTCCACGGCATAGACAGGGATTTGAGTCAGCAGTTGCTGCACTTTCTCGCCGTATTTCACCAACTCTGGTTTGCACGTTTGATAGTTACCGTTTACTTGACTAATGACTAGTTGGGAGTCTCCGTATATGAGGAGGTTTTTGATTCCCATGTCGATAGCGATCTCAAGACCTGCTATCAAAGCTTTATATTCGGCTTCATTGTTCGTCCTCGGCTGTGTTAAGGAGAAGGCAAAGTGCATTATCCCTCATTGTAGAGTCACGAAGATGAGGCCCACCCCTGATTTGATTATGGGAGTACTTTGTTTGCATTTCTTCATGGAAGACGCTCCGTCGAAGTAGAGTTCCCATCGGGTATCACTCCCTCCTTTCTCCCCGTCGATCGTATCAAACGCGTGCTCATCTGGCAATTCACAGTTCAAAGGAGAATCGGCAGGTATCGGATGTTCAGCGAGGAAGTCGGCGATGGCCTGGCCTTTCACTGCCTTGAGGGGTCTGTATGTCACCGAGAATTCCATTAAGAGCAGGGCCCATTTAGCGAGCCGTCCCGTTAATATAGCCTTTGACATCAAATATTTGAGAGGATCCACCTTTGATATAAGATGGACCTCATGTGCCAACGCGTAGTGTCTGAGCTTCGTTATTGCGAAGATCAACGCTAGACAGTGTTTTTCTATGGGGGAGTAATTGCTTTCTGCCCCCAGTAGAACTCGACTCAAGTAGTAGAGGGCTCTCTCTTTCCATTGGTCGTTTTCTTGTGCCCACAGCGCGCCAAAAGAACTTTCTAGGGCTGTTGTATATAGGACGAGAGGGTTTCTTTTAGCGGGAGAGGCCAATACTGGCGGATTCTGTAAGTATTGCATAATTTCGTCCAGTGCGCTTTGGCATTTGCGATCCCAATTGAACGGGGTTCCCTTCTTCATCAAGTGACTGTAGGGGCAGCATTTTCCGGAGAGGTTAGCTATGAACCGCCTGATATACGCGAGTTTTCCTTGGAGAGACCGCAGTTGCTTGAGAGTCCTTGGCGGAGGCATTTCCATGATTGCCTTGATCTTCGACGGGTCTATCTCGATGCCTCGGTGTCGGACGACGAATCCTAGGAACTTGCCCGAGGAAACTCCGAACACGCATTTGAGAGGGTTCATCTTCAAGTTGTATCTCCGAAGACGCTGAAATATGATCTTCAGATGCTCTAAATGTTCCTCGTATGATTTGCTTTTAACTACGAGGTCGTCAATATAGCACTCGACGATTTCATGTATGAGGTCATCGAAGATCTTCGTCATGGCCCTCTGATAGGTGACACCGGCGTTCTTTAGACTGAAAGGCATCACTTTGTAGCAGAATATGCCTAAAGGGGTTCGGAAAGCGGTGTGCTTCTGGTCTTCGGGATGCATCTGTTCCCCGCCGAAAAACGGAGACGGGACCGCGCAGGTCCGTCTTGCCTGAATTTCGGGGCAGATTCTATTTGGTGCTATCTGTCCACCTCTCCGAAGATACCAAGTTGATTTATGACACCATGTATCGAAGGTTTAAACGGATGCTGCCGATATAGCAGACTTCGTCAGATTCCCCCTCGTTGAGGGGTTTTTGATTGTGGGGACGCTCTTCCCTGCAGGCGTAAGCCCCTGCAGTTAATTACACTACCGCATCGTGGTAACCACTTTCTCTTTCTCCAGATGGTCCCTTCGTGTCGTAGATGTTTGTTTTGTTTTTGGTTGCCCGTGGATTGTATACGGAGACTAATTTATGTTGTCGCCCGTAGGACGTGGATTAGTCCAAATCCGTATTTTCTTAGATTTGGGTTTGGGGGTTGGGTTTAAGGATACGTTAGTCTCATTTGAGACTAAGATCAACTTAAACGTATGTTAAGGATACGTTGGTCTAATTTCAGACTAAGATCAACTTAACGGGATCATTTAGATCCAACAAGAGAGCATTTGGACTCTATTGTTTAGTTTAAGGACATTGCGGTCGATTACCAGTTTAAAGACATGGTTGTCCGAGGTTAAGGACATGGTGGTCCGTGGGTTTAAAAGGACCCCACAGTCCGAGATTAAAGACATCATAGTCCGTGGGTTTAAAAGGGACCCCACAGTCTGAGGTTAAGGACATCATAGTTTGTGGGTTAAAAGGGACCCCACAGTCCGAGGTTAAGGACATCATAGTCCGTGGGTTTAAAGGGACCCCACAGTCCAGGGTTAAGGACATCATAGTCCGTGGGTTTAAGGACCCCATAGTCCAGTTTAAAGACGTCATAGTCTATGGAATGTATGGTTGTCGGGACCCGTCACCTCTCTGAAGACGTTGAAGGATTACAACGACAAATATCAGAGGAGTTCAGAGATGTACCCTTAAACCATTTTGGTTGAAATCTGTAGTCAAATTTGGGGCTAAGATCTGTTAAAAGATTTATAAGCATATGGGCTCAATTAATCTGAGTTGAGGACTTATGGCCGATCTTGGTCTAAGTCCAATCAGGTTAAAATGTTTAACATTAATTTTGGGCTGTTGAGCCTTTATTTAGGCTTGGCCCTGACAGTGTTTTTGTCTTTTACTGAATGTTGAGCATTCATCATAGCCATGGGCTTATTAAAGAATAGTTTATGTTCTATCAACGCCCACGTGAGGAGCACGTGGCGTGCTTGGCGCTTTGCGCCAGTAAAGAGCACAGTGCGCTTCTGCCGAGTAGCGCACACGTGAGGGACACGTGGTGCGCTTGGCGCTGAGCACCAATCTATGAGCCCATTGCACTGATTTATGAGCGCAAGGTGCTATGAGTTCAGTGGCGCACACGTGAGGAGCACGTGGTGCGCTTGGCGCTGAGCGCCAGTCCATGAGCACAAAGCGCTATTTCAAAAGCGCAAAGCGCTAACTGTTAAGTGGCGCCTACGTGAATGACACGTGTCGCGCTTGGCACTGAGCGCCAGTCAATGAGCGGAGTGCGCTATGTTTGGAGCACTGAGGCTCTTTAAAATTAAGAGCGCCAAGGCTCTGCAGCACTTTGCGTGTGGAGAGCTGAAGTGCTTCTTTTATGCAACTTAGATCAGTTTGCGCCCTGAGGATTAAATTCTCTTTTTATAAGAGACTTTGTCTCAAAGTTCTGAGAACAAAGTTCTTATTACATAGGAGATGTTTCAATCTCTTATTTTAGTAAAAGTTTTTTCCTTTATGGACCTTTGATCCTAAGAGAATTGAATGATTCTCCCCCCTCTTTATAATGAGATACTATGATCTCTTTTTGTAAAAGATCTTAGTCTTATAGATCTATGATCTGTGAGAAGAGTTATGTTCTTCTTCTTATTTTGTGATGAGATTCTTTGATCTCTTTGTGAAAGACCTTGGTCTTTTTAGATCTTTAAAGAAGTGGATTCTTCTTTTTTAATTATGAGATGGTTTCATCTCTCTGTTCATCATCCTTTTTATCTTGAAGAAAATCTTCTTTCTCTAAGAGCTTGACTCTTCTTCCTCAGATCTCTTAAAGCTTATGGGGGGTTCTTCTCTTTTTCTCTCTATTTCTGTATCTTCTCAGACTTGAAGTCTAGGAGCCTTTATATAGGGCGAGTTGATTTGTTCAATCAGTTAAAGAGATCTTTTCTCCAATTGATTTGGGAAATTTCCCATCGTTGGATCTTTGATCCAAGGGCTTCTGATTTACAGAAGGCAATCTTCTTATTTTTTAACAAGATTGGAAAATCTTTTCATACAGAATTTATTCTGTATTTTGGTGATTTTTAATTACCATTGGATCATTGATCCAATGGTGCTCTGATTTACAGAGCACAATTTTGTTGTTTGGAAAGATTTTGAGGAATCTTTCCTTAACAGAATTTAATTCTGATTAATTAATAATTTATCATTATTATTGGATCTTTGATCTGACGGTGGGAAGCTTTTAGTTCCAGCGCTAGCGCACCCGTGCTTTGCACGTGGTGCGATGCTTAGAGCGCAGCACACCTAGCACTAGCGCACCCGTGCTTTGCATATGGTGCGCTGCTTAGGGCGCAGCGCACCTAGCGCTAGCGCACCCGTGCTTTGTACGTAGTGCGCTGCTTAGGGCGCAGCACACCTAGCGCTAGCGCATCCGTGCTTTGCATGTAGTGTGCTTCTTAGAGCGCAGCGCACATGGCGCTGCTTCTGAAACGTTGCTTCATTTCAAAATTTGAATTTTGAACAGAGTTTTACTCTGATTGGGGGAAACAAATGCTCCCCACCATTGCGCTCACGTGGCCCACATGTGAGTGCAGCGGTGGCAACATCTGAGCCCTTGAATCAACTCAGAAGTTGAAACGGCATCTTAGTACCTATAAATAGGATCCTTGGCCCTTGAGATGAATTCTATTCATCTTCTTCCTTCTGAGAATTTTTTTTCTCTTGCAGAGCATAGCTCTTTGGCTTAAGATCTTTCTTAAGGACAGAACTCTGTCAAAATCTTAGGTAAAGATTAAATCTTTGATTAAATCATTTTCATAATCTAGGGTTTCACCCATTAACAGAGCTTTGCTCTTCATAGATTTTTGATCTAAAGAAAACCCTTTTAGGGTTTTATTAATAGAGCTTTGCTCTCTTTCTTGGGGTTTCTTAACCCTTTACCAGAGCTCTGCTCTTTTTAGATCTTAGATCTTAAGAGATCCTTTTCAGGATTTCTTAACCCATTAACAGAGCTTTGCTCTTTTCAAATCATATAGATTTATTAATCTTTCATAAAAAACTCTTAAGAGTTTGTTCATGGATCTTGAAGATCATGGAATTTTATTCTATTAAAATTTTATTTCAAATTTTTTGGTGGTTATTCCATCATTTTCACAGAGCAAGGCTCTTCAGAATTTTCTTGTGGAATTTTATTCCTTCATCATTAGAGTTTGACAGATGTCACTCTGTCACAGAGCACTGCTCTCAAGGGGAGATTTACTCCCTGGCCCGAGGAATTCTCATTAAATGAGAATCAATTGAGGATTTCCTCATTTAATTGACAGTCTCATCAAATGATGAGGCTATTTTATTAATGATGAACTGCCATCTAGATTTTGTGGGTCCCCCTTTGGTCCCCTTTTTACTGTATTGCAGTGTGGTACAAATTTAAAGTACCTAGTGACAGCACTTAAACTGTAGTATTGGCGGCTGACAATTTGTTCCTTTCCCGCGCAGGTACTATGTCTTTCGACACTTCTTTCCCGTTCGTCCGCTCGGAAGGCGGGTTCCCCAAAGCGCCCGTAGACTGAGAGGTTCTTGCGCTGATCAAAGACCATGACCCGGAGCAAAAGAGTCTTCATCTATGGGGTAGATGGTACGATTAGATTATCAGAGGCCGCCGGAGCTTTTCTTGTGCGACACTCTCAGAGCCTATCTCTGTGATCCTTTATGCAGATGCACCCCCGATAAGCTATACTGTGGAGGAGGTAAATTGGACTTCAGAAGGTCTTCTTCGGCCTTCTATGGCCGCAATACCCGTGCAGCCGCCGTTAGCTTTGGATACTTTAGGACGGCGCATATGCCAGGATGAATCGTGCCCTTGGGGACAGCCCTACAACATAGGACTAACTCCCCGTCACCCGGTCGAATACCTACAGTGGGCCCGATATATCTTATCGGCGCAGAAGTCACAGCTGCTGAAGCTCGGATTGTACACTGCGATCTATGCTACCTTGTTCCAGTATTCTGCACCTCCCACATGGTGGATCAAGGCGTTTTTAGAGCAGTGGAACATTCCGACCCACACATTCCTCTTATTGGATCGAGAAGTCTCCATTTCCTTAGAGGAATTTGCCGAGGTCTCTGGTTTACCCATTAGGGGAGAGCATTACGAGGAGCTGCTTCCTCCGGATGAGTATATTATTGCCACCAAATAAGTGGTAATGGGTCTTACCCCAGAGAACGCCATTCAACACCAGTTCCTAAGTCTGATAAAGGTGTTGAATATGTATGAGCGCTTCTTTCTCGAATCCGGAGGCCGCAGGGTTACTTTTACGGATTTTATCGCTCGTTTTATCCATGCGGAAGTTTTATCGCGACAAAGTGAAAAGTTTGCCAAACTTGATGATCTTTTCGGCTTTGGCTTGGATCGCCGGCCAATATTGGAAGCTGATCAAAAGGATTTCTTTCTTCCAAACATCGCGATCGTCCCCTTTTCGAAAATTGCCGCTCCGGGCGTCGATGAGGAAGCGTTCTTTCTAGGGTTTCTTGGTTTATGGTTAAGCTGGTCGCGCTTCCCATGCACCCTCGCTACATGAGGCCGTCTGTTTTCTACCTTGCGCATCGAATGGTTGCCGGAATATAAGTAGCTATCGGGATTGCCGGGTTAGCCCACCTGTATCACGGCCTCAGCTTGGCAGCGGATACTACTGAGCCAGGGGTGCAGGTCGCTAACTTCTCAATGCATTATTTCACCTCATGGCTAGAGTTGCACGTGCTTGGGGTCTTTGGTATCCACAGAAGACCTTCCTTTTATGACAGATGTAAGTTCCCTCGGATAATGCGGCTGGTCGATGCCTACATCATGAGTCCGATACCGCGGGAAGCTAGGGGTTTGCTCCTTCGTCCATGCACGGTTGGAGATGGTATGTCCTTCACCGATAAAATTTTGACCGTCGGCCAGGAATCTTCAAAAGCGGTGTTGCCATTGCAAGACATTTTTAAAGACGAGACCTCTGTGTTGAAAGCTCGGGAGATTCTTCATCTGTAATCTATCAGGCCGGGCTATCTCGTATTTAGGCAAAATGATGCGGCGTTATTCATGAGATACAACACGCATCATTTTGCCCAGCAGCTGAGCTATAATCAGGGCGTCCCGCTTGAGGCTTTCTTGGCAGAACCTGCTGCTACAGAGGAGGGAATACGAAGCGCGCTGCATCATTTTATGCATCTGAACACGGGGTCTAACTTCTTCATTAGTGAACCGAACTGTGTTCCGAAGGCCCTGAATGTGTATGTGGCGTGGTATCAACATTCGATGGGCGCCGTCATTAGAGAGGAGAAAAGATTGCTTCTTGATCGCAAGGGTGTAGCGCCGACCGGTAGTCCAAATGTCCCTCTGAAGCGACGGACCATTGTCCGTCCTCCCTTAAGAGAAGTTGCTGCGGTCGAGGTCCTGCATGATAAGCATGAGCTACCGATACCCCGTGCTCCCGTGGAAACGGTGATTGCGGCGTCTCCCGAGTCTGGCGTGGGTTCAGATATCAGGACTCGTCGCCCCAAGGTGCCTACCAAGCATAAACTTATGCTAGCGGCACTCGCTCGCAGAAGAAGAAGAAGAAGAAGAAGTCGATTCTTTCTGCAGACGTTGTACTCGGCCAGGAGCCTCATCTCCTTACAGCGAGGGCCTGAGCGAGTATGGGACCAATGAAGGCCGGTTCATGGCGCTGGATGATACTGATCTGGAGGCTGCCATTGCAACTTTCGAGCGTCTAGCTAGCCACAAAGCAGGAATGACCATCCTCGCACAATCAAGTAAACTTCAACCATATCTTTTTTCTATCATGTTTTTGCTATCATTGTTCCCCTCCGAAAGACGGCGCACAAGACATGGACGTCTTGGCACTGAGATTCGGGGCAGATGCTATTTGGTTTTATCCGTCCACCTCTCTGAAGATGCCAAGTTGATTTATGGCACCGTGTATCGGAGGTTTAGACGGATGCGGCCGATGTAGCAGACTTCGTCAGATTCCCCCTCGTTTGAGAGGTTTTTGATTGTGGGGACGCTCTTCCCTGCAGGCGCAAGCCCCTGCAGTTAATTACGCTACCGCATCGCGGTAACAACTTTCTCCTTCTTCAGAATTTCACTTCGTGTCGTATGTGTTTGTTTTGTTTGTGGATGCCGTGGATTGTATACGGAGACTAAGTTATGCCGTCGCCCGTAGGACGTGGATTAGTCCAAATCCGTATTTACTTAGATTTGGGTTTGGTGTTTTAGTTTAAGGATACGTTAGCCATATTGAGGCTAAGATCAACTTAAACGTTCGTTAAGGATATGTTAGTCTGATTTGAGACTAATATCAACTTAACGGAAAAAGCATTTAGGGGCTCTATTGTTCCAGTTTAGGGACGTAGTGGTCCATAGTATGCATGGCCATCGGGACCCGTCGCCTCTCTGACGTCCTTGAAGGATTACAACGATAGGTGTCAGAGGAGTTCAGAGATGTACCCTTGGACCAAAGTTGATTGGGGGTCTTATAGTCCAATTTGGGACTAAAGTCTGTTTGAATGATTAAGGATACATTAGCCATATTTGAGGCTAAGATCAACTTAAACAGGATCGTTTAGACCCGACAAAAGAGCATTTGAGGGCTCTATTGTTCCAGTTTAGGGACATAGTGGTCTATAGGTAGTTTAAGGACATCGCGGTCCATTGGTTTAAGGACGCTTAAGTCCGTGAGTTTAAGGACGCATTAGTCCATGGGTTTAAGGACCCTACAGTCCATATGAATGTGTTTAAGGACGTGTTAGTCCATTAGTTTAAGGACGCATTAGTCCGTGAGTTTAGGGACCCCACAGTCCGTATGAATGTGTTTAAGGACGCATTAGTCCATTAGTTTAAGGACGCATACGTTCATGGGTTTAAGGACCCCGCAGTCCGTATCGATGTGTTTAAGGACGCGTTAGTCCATTAGTTTAAGGACGCATTAGTCCGTGAGTTTAGGGACCCCACAGTCCGTATGAATGTGTTTAAGGACTCATTAGTCCATTAGTTTAAGGACGCATAAGTCCATGGGTTTAAAGACCCCACAGTCCGTATCGATGTGTTTAAGGACGCGTTAGTCCATTAGTTTAAGGACACATTAGTCCGTGAGTTTAGGGACCCCACGGTCCGTATCGATGTGTGGTTGTCGGGACCCATCACCTCTCTGACGTCGTTGAAGGATTACAACGATAGGTGTTAGAGGAGTTCGGAGATATACCCTTGAACCGGATGTAAATTGATTTAAGAATGTTTCATTTCATCCGGGAAAAGCCATCTCTGTCACGACCCGAAAGTACGGAACATAACCGGTACTTAAACTACGAACGTCTCGAGGCGTACGTAATCTAAGTAAACCGAAAACCCAGAAATCCAAACCAAGAAAATAGTAGAGTGCAGGAAAAACAACTTAAAGCAAGTAATTTCAATAGCATAAGCCGAATTATGCGGTTTTTAAAACATCAAAAATTTACTGAAAATTTCGGCAGAGTCTCCTTTGTAAATACTGGCCCCCAAACGGGATACAACATGAATAGTATACGAAAACAAGAAAAGGGCATCCCCAAGCGGGAGCTAGCTCTTCGTCAATCGACGGTCACAACCACACAAACAATAAAATATACAACGCCAACGGCGAGGATCAAAACTCAAAAGGAAACTCAAAACCACCAGAAATCCACAGAAATAAAACGCGCGACTCTAAGGTCGAAAGAATAACATCACGGGTCTCTATCTCAAAAATAAATACATGTTTGGTTGATGGAATTTACTAGATACAACTGAATAATATCATACAAGGTAATATGATGGGTACGATACAAGAAAAACCCACCTACTAGCAAGTCACCCGAATGAAACTGAGCCCGCAAGCCGTAATGAGACCTGTACGGCAAACCTGCAAGAAACTGGGGCACAACGGGGGTGAGTTGCCAACTCGTGAATAGAAAAACATCTACGCACAGAAATCGCATAAATAACGCAACCTAGGTCAATGATCATAATATATCCTCAAATATAAGCATAACAGGCAGCCTATAACAATGGCTAGGGTAATATCTAACCCGAGTATAATTTCATGTGTCCGTGTCAGTGTCTCAGGTAGCAATATATCATATGAATGAGGTATGAATGCATGAAACAGAATACATGTAAATGAAGAAACTGTTTTCATAAATTAGTGAGATTTCCTTCGTATTTTTAAACTGAGGTATCATAAATGAAATCAGCATCAACAGTGTCTAGTATCGACACAAAACATAAATCTCACTGTCTCAAAATATCAATGTCTCAATCTCAATATCTAGGGCGCCGTCAGTCCAGACCGGCCCCTACCACCCATCTCAAGACCACGACGGTATCCTCCGGATATCCGACGCGTCGGGTAATATCACCGGTAGGTAGTGCTCCCCAGCCAGGCTCAACGTCAACACCACATTCCTCTTGCCCCGGGGTACCATACCGGGCCCACCATGTACCCGTGACGGTTCCTCCACTCCTCGACACGGATCTCCAAAACCACAGCAAACTCATGGTGGACGACACTTTACATCACTAGAAAACCGCAACATTTTATATTTTAAAGATCATAAGTTGTAAATTTTGCGGCTTTCCCCGAAATCCAGAAATATCATAAATCTCAAGAAATCATCACAAGTGCATATGTCAATGATAATGAACTAGGCATGAACAACTGAATAACAGTATGCATGAAGTGGTAGGCAATAACTACAATGTCTAATATGGCATATAAGGGAAGTACACTAATATCATGTCAAAACTACTAGCTAACAATCTAAGTCAAGCAATTATATTCTCTAAAGTGTACATGACATGGCAATTACCGATGAAGATGTGTGTGAGCCGGCAAATAGGTGTACGTGGTACATACGCATCTCGGTAATGGTGCTAGTGTCCTAACAGCATGATATCAATAATGGAATATGCAGCAAAATAAATATGCGAGGCAGAGCGAACAGCAATAATGTGCGGGAGCTGAATACTAGACACAACGATAACTAATCTGCATTACCCTAATATAAGTCCTACAAATGGTGCCTTTTGAAATAACACGAATCATGGGGTTTTGAAAATAGGGGCTACGGTATTTTTATGAAAAGATACGTCGTTTTTGAAATATCCGTAGATTCCCTTGAGTTGTCTTTAAAAATGCCCACGATTCGTTAGTTTTTGAAATAGGTAAGAAGTCTAATCTAATCTAACAACTACACTAAACTATACGGCTGAACTAACAAGCTGAACTACAGGTAAGGAAACCGCCTATCATCTGAGTCGATACATATACATACCTGTATATGTATAGTCGGTGATCCCGCCTCAATAATATCATATCCGATACCATATCTATAATCAGGCATCCCAAGTCAAGAGTGCGGATCAATCATCAATATAGCTCGTACGTAAATCCGTCGTACGGCATCCCAATCTGGGTACGGGTCAATATCACATTCATCATACTATTCACCTGGTATCCTCTTTATCAAATATCATGATCGGGGTACTGATCTACGTCTAGTACCATACTGATACCGCCTACGTATGCATGGACGTGTGTGAAACACTACGTCAAGGACCCGCTACAACGTCATGTCGTATCTAAGATACAAACCCTGCTATATCACCGATCTCACGGCCTCAAATCAAATCTCATCGACTCATCATAAATCCCAAGTACTATCATCCTCAATCCGTATGTGAACACATAGTCCCATACCCATGTGAACACATAACTATATAATCCCGTATAAGCGCAAATGAAAGAAGAAAGTATGCAAGTATGGGTGTGTGTGTGTGCATGTGTGGTGCGACCACTACTCTAGGGTTTCGCGACACTAAATCATCCAAGAACACCAAATATCTATGTCATCGATAATATCAAACAAATTATAGTCAAAATATATATATGTGTGTGTATACGTATTCGTATACATCACCACGAACTGCGGGGGTGTTATACGCCATCCACCCGACTTCTCCCCGTAGATATAAATCTACTCACCTGGTCCTCGCTTGCCGAAATCGATGTCGCCACGCGCTTGCTTGTCTTCTCGAAGTCCTCGTGAGGGTACCTACGTATCATGACACATCGCATTAAAATCCGACTCATGACCAAATCGACACACGAATCTCACATAGGTCAAAACCTATGGTTTGCTTTCACAAATCAACCCAAAAACCCTCGACATCGGCGTACAAACGCCGATTGATCGAGAAAAACACCAAACGTACCAAATCATGGTTTTACAATTCACTAAAATATATAAAATACGATGCAATTCATCAGAACCAATAAATTGATTAAATCAATTTATTACAAGAAACCTAGTAAGCATCAATTAGCCGTTTCACTTTAAAACTCGATGTTTAAACGAAACTAATGGCCACAATATCCACCAATTATCATAACCAAGTTATAGAAACCATATCAATAATTTATTCTCATCAACTTGTATAAATTCCAAAATTCTAGTTTTGCAAAAATATCCAATTTAACACATTTTAACGCAAAATTTCACAATTTAACAATTTATCTTGGCTTTGCATATTTTAAATGGTTAAACCACTCATGGAAACCTTAATGATATGCTAAAAACCCTAACTAGATTTTAATCCCACATTTTAATAAAATTTCTAAAACCTAGTTAGCAAATTAGCATAATTATCACAATTTGGGCAAATTAAATATAACAATATGCAAATTAGCTACAAGTTGCGGTCAGCACAAGCTCATCACGAACGAGGACTGACCAGGGCGAAATTCCGGCGACACACGATTGCAGAGATGTGTCTTTTTACTGTGTTTCCGCGCCACGAGCGTTTGGCGAATCGCCTTTATGAGGTTACTCGGATGTGCTGATCGACACTAGAGGATTGAGCCACTGACAGAGGCCAGCCAGATTTTGATGACCGTTGGTGTGTTGCTTACTCCTGATGATTGAGGCACTGTTCAGCGTGCAGACGAGTGAGCCAGTTGTTGCTGCGAGCGACGAGATATCGCCCCATGTTGGAACTATGGCGGGGCGAGTTGTACGAATAGATGATACAAGGTCGCTAGTCACCCGATGATGAATGACTAGGACAGGTGGTTCGTTCGCTTACCCCGATACGAGGTCATCAGATAGATTGATTCCAGCTAGAGACGACTTCACGCGGAGATGTTAGGAGTCGACAGAGACGATCGAATGTCAGAAACCTATTATTCCAAGTTTAAAGTAGTCGGAAAGACATGCAGGCAATTCTATGGTCCCTCTAGAAGAATGAAACCCTAACTCGACTTAATGACCGTGTGAAAGCCTTTGAACCTTCGGGTTTGCGGCAGTTCCACGGCGCCATTAGTGAGGCTTGGGTTTGCCCTTCTACGGCTGGACCACCGATGCTGTGGTATATATATTCGATACTATTAAACTGTACCAAGATGTTGAGCTCTTGGGGGATTATGAGGTTTTGACGAATCGATCGAATGGTTCGACTTCAATCGGATGCTAGGTGGTGAGATGCATTCTTGGGAGACTCCAGATACGAGAATAGCCGTTGGAGCTCAGTCCATGCAGCCGCGACGAGACGAGTCCAAAGAAGACGACATTAGAGAAAAGTGGAGTAAGAGGTTCGCACCAGATCTAGATGAGATGATGTTCCACTCCGCCGACATCAGAGAGGCGATGCGCATGCCGAGGCATGGTACTTGGACTTACCTTCCAGAAGGAGTCGCGATGAGTATGCAGTCGTTCCAGAGCAAGATGCAGATATAGGAAAGGACAACGACTTCCGGACAGTTGGCAGAGACGAGACATGGAAGAGACCGTGAGCAGGATTCCTTCTAGGACACTGCTACAATGATACTTGCACCCAGGATCAGATGTGTCACGTACATTCAGAGAGCCAGAGGCCGACGCCAGTGATATGCTGTCTTACGAGTGGTCGCGATGATTGACCAAGAGATGACCAGAGAAGTGCCAGAACGGAATCGTCCCCGTTAGCACACCTGACAGGTCCGATGAGCCGATGGACCGAAAGATTGGTAATTCACAGTGAAGACCTTGACCCAGGAGTGGTCATGGTTACGCACACCAGCAGGACAGAGTTCATGATCATCGACGAGACGTCCCACTAGTGACCACGACAGTTGGCCGAGATTCTTAGAGGATGCACTTGAGCGGTACTATTCCGCCATTATTGATTACGATGTTTTGGGTGATTTATTCGTATGATTTGATTTTGATGATTGAGGATTTACGACCTTTGCACAGTGTTGCACTTGATATCGTTTTCGTGCTTTAGTTTCACATGTTTGTGATATTACGGTTTTAAACAGTTGAGTTGGTTTTGTGCGTATGCATGCACACGATTTCGTTCCTGCACTCGGTATAGTTTATATATGCTTGCAGTGCAGTGATACGCCTTATGTGCACTTAGATGCACTGGACTTCGATTTCGATTATGATACTCGATATTTGTTTTGTGCACCTTGTGCACCTGATTGATTTTGCGCACGTTCGGCGCTTGATATTGGATTTCATGATTTCGTGCGCGATGGATGCACCTGATTTGGATTTTCGCGCATGTTGAGCGCATGTCTTGAGATGCGATTTTGGTGCACACCAGATGCACTAAATTGAGATTTTTCGTGCATGTCAGATGCACCTGATTTTGCTGTCAGGCACACATGTTGCCTACGACAGATGTTTCGTGCACACCCGATGCACTTAGATGTTGTTTCTGTGCGCATGTATGGCACATTCATGGATTTTGATTTCCGTGCGCACCAGACGCACGTAGCATTCATGTGCATATTTTGGGGATTAATTTCGTATAGAGCAGTACGTTTTTATGATATTGCTATGTGTTTTCGTACTGAGCAGGACTAGTCAGAGGACAGTACCTGAATATATTTTGCATGCATTATAGTTATTGAAGGGATTTCCAAAAAAAAGCGAGCTATAGCCTCAGTATTTACCTACGTGTCTGATATGACACGAAATGTTTAAAACAAGGAGACCCTTCTAAATTGTTTCCAAAACGGCGAAACGTACATTTCAAACAAAGGTATATATGTATATAGTTATTTCCTTATGTTAGACGTCCGCCACTGTGCAGTGTTATACGCGTGCACAGCGACATAAAGAGATTTGGCATGCATTTCCTTCAGATACTTACATATATAGATTCGATATTTACATGTATAGTTTCGAGTTATGTCATATTGGTTTTGATTTGGATTTGGCATTGATGTCTTCTCCATTACTCCGATGATTGCGGGATGCTTGACGGGGTTTTGATTTGAGTTATATACTCATTTTTCAAGCGCATGCGCTGCGCTACGATTTGTTTTATGTAATTACAATTTCGGAGCCCTGACGACTTGATGGTTTTTCTTAGATGTTTTAGTATTTGGGGGAGTTTGAATTTAAATTCGGGGACCGAATTTCTTTAAGGGGGAAGATTGTAGCATTTTGAAAATCGTTTCGGTAAAATTTCGGAAAAATCGGTAAAATAAGGGGGTTTTCTGTAAAATTCAAAATACAAATATCTTATTATAAAAATTAAATATACACATTCTAGCTATGTAATTGCTATTATTTGGTGTTTATTGAGCCGCTGGTGAAATATCAAATTTTCTGAAAAAAAATTTTATTTTATTATTATTTAAGCCGTCACTAATACATTTAATTAGGGAAAATTACAAATTGGAATGAGTTGAAACAAATTTTGTGCATCATAAAACATTAAATAAAAATTTATCATATGGTTTTTGGAACGAAATCATTTGTCAAAACGGTTTAGAAATTATTGAAGGAAAAAAAGGCTTTTTTTTAGCGTAAATGGATGTTTGGGGTATTGTATTTATCATTTTTCACCACCCCACACCCGTGCCCACACCCACACACCCCCACTTACCCTTCCCCATGGCTGAATTCAGCAGCCACCATATTTTTCCCACTTGAATTTTCAAAGGAAAGGAAATGAAAGAAAAGAAAAGAAAAGGGATAATTGTGTTGGACTTTGACCTTGTGTTGACTTGGACTTCTTTACTTGCTACTTTCCTCACCTCACTCTCTCTCCAATCAACCACTAGTGGCTGACCCTCCCCATTTCCTGCACACAACAGCCCCTCCTCTTTTCTCATCACATTTCTCTTCAAAAAACTCATCAAAATTGCCTCACAAATCAACACAAAACCTCACAAATCCCAAATCCATTCCCTACCCATTTTTCCTTAGCCCTTATAGCATGGATCTTGATGCAAAGATCTCAATTTGGGGGTCAAGTTCCATATTTGATCTCATGGTTTGTGAAGGTATAACTCTAACCCTTTTGCTTAATTTATGTTAGATACTTTAAATCAACTTAATTAAGTGTTTAATTTAGGTTTTAAATTGCAAGTTTAAATTCAAGAGAAGGGTTAAATTAAAGTTATGGTTGTGTTAATTTGTTCATGGTAGTGTGATGTATTTTAGCATCTTAAGTTATGCAAAACCAAATCTTGTAGCTAATTTGCATATTGTTATATTTAATTTTTATAATAAAATATTTGTATTTTGAATTTTTACAGAAAACCCCCTTATTTTACCGATTTTTCCGAAATTTCACCGAAACGATTTTCAAAATGCTACAATCTCTTTCTCAACATTGTCTTTGCAGTCTTGCTCAGTCAATTTAATTTGAGGACTTACGGCCATAATTGGGCTAAGTCCGGTTGAGAATATTCAACGTTTTTATCTTTGGCCTATTAGGCCTGTGCTAGGGCTTTGCCCCTGTTTAATAATGCACTGCATTTTCTTTTGGCTTGCTAAGCCTTTTTTTATTTGGGCTCTGTCCCTGTTAAATGATGCACAGCATCTGTTTTTGTTTGGGCTCTGCCCTTTTTAAAATAATGCATTGCATTTTATTTGGCCTGTTAGGCCTTTTTTAATTGGGCTTGGCCCTTCTGTAAATAATGCAGTGCATTAATTATCTGACAGTGGCTTGTCAGGCGCTTTGCGCCAAGTATTGAGCGCAAGCGCATGTGGAGGTGACACGTGTCACACTCTGGTGAGCGCAAGCGCAACAGCGCAGTGCGCTGCGCTGTTGCGCTGCTGACACGTGGCACGCTGTGGTGAGTTGCGCCAATTTCAGAGAGCAATGCTCTATCTTAAAAGCGCATAGCGCAAGTTATTCTGGTGCTGACAAGTGGCGCTCTCTGGTGGGTTGCGCCAACCCAGGAGCGCAATAATACAGATTTGCAAGTGCAAGGCACTGTTTTAATAACTTGATCCAATTTTGGATTTAAGAAAAGAATCTTTAAGATTCCAGAACCAGTGGTTCATAAAAAAGGCAATGCCTTTGTTATTATTATTTATTATTAATTTTTTTTATTTGAAGACCTTTGATCTTGTTCTTAGATCAATGATCTATTCAGAAGAAATTCTTCTTTTTTATTCAAAGGGTCTACCTTTTTTCTCTTTTTTGAGTTTTTCTCCAAATTCTTCAGAGTTCTCTCTCTGTTTCTTGAGTTTCTCTATTCTCTCTGTTGATGTTTTTTTTTTTGGAATTGGGGTCTAGGGGCCTTTATATAGTGCCCATTAATTTGTTAAATTTGTTAAAAAGATCATTCTCTGAGTGATTTGGGGAATTTTCCCCACCGTTGGATCTTTGATCCAAGGGCTTCTGTTTTACAGAAGACAATCTTCTTGTTTTAACAAGAACAGAAAGATCTTACTGGAATTTTAATTCTGTTTGGCGCAAACGCACCAGCGCTTGACACGTGTCGCGCAGCGCAACAGCGCTGACACGTGTCGTGCAGAGCAGAGCAGAGCGCAACTGCGCTAGCGCAACTGCGTTGACACGTGTCGCGCAGCGTAACTGAAGCGTTGCTTCTTTTAATTTTGTTTTAAATAGAGCCTTGCTCTGATTGGGTGCGCTACCTTGGGCGCTGCGCTGACATATCAGCTTTTGACACGTAGCGCGTTGCGCGCAGCGCAAGGAATTTGAAGCGTTGCTTCAATTTTTGAATTTTTGAAATTCAAACAGAGCTTTGCTCCGATTGGGGGAAACAAATGCCCCCCCACCGTTGCGCTCACGTGGCGCACACGTGGGCGCACACGTGAGTGCAGCGGTGGCAAGATCCTGGCCATTGGATCAATTGATAAGTTGAAAGGGCGCAAGCGCCTATAAATAGGACCCTTGGTCCTCAGTAAATGATTTACCATTTTCAAGAACTTGAGTTTTCAGAGCTTTACTCTTGTTTTTAAGAATTTTAGAGCCTTGCTCTCGTTTCTTTTCAAGAACTTCAGAGTTCAAAACCTAGAATCATCTTAGGTAAAATTTAACTTAAATTAAATTAAGTTAAATTAAATTTAATTAACAGAGCCTTGCTCTCATAGATCTTTGATCTAAAGAAAACCCCTTTGGGGTTTCACCAACAGAGCCTTGCTCTCAAGAGTCCATAGATCTACAGAGATCTTGTTTCATGGGTTTTAACCCATGAACAGAGCTTTGCTCTTGGATCAAATGTAGATCTTTTTTATCTGAAAATGAAGAACCCCTAAGAGTTTTCATGGATCTTTAAGATCCCAAATTTTTTTTATCTTTAGGAGTTTAAAGAAAAAATTTCTTTTAATAGATTTTCTCATCATTATCACAGAGCTAAGCTCTTTTAAGGAATTTTATTCCCTTGAGACCAGAGTTTGACAAGTGTCACTCTGTGACAGAGTTTTGCTCTGAAAGAGAAGATTTTCTCCTTGTCTCTAGGGATTTTTTTATTAATGAGAATATTCTCTTGGGGATTAATTGACAGTCTCATCCAATGATGGGGCTGTCTTATTAACTGATGCACTGTCATTCAGATTTTGTGGGTCCCCATTTGGTCCCCTACCTATTGCATTGCAATGTGGTATAAATTTTAAAATGCCAAGCATTGGAATTACAACATTGACGGCTAATTTTTGTCCCTCCACAGGAAACATGCCTGCTGACCTATCATTCCCGTTTGTTCGCTCGGAGGGAGGATTTCCCCAGGCACCAGTGGACCGAGAGGTGCTCACTCTCATCAAGGATCATGACCCCGAGCACAAGAACCTTCACCTGTGGGGTAGGTGGTATAACGAGATCATCCAGGGTCGCCGAAGCTTCGGTTCCGCTACGCCGTCTGAGCCCATATTTTCGATCCCCTATGCGGATGAACCCCCGGTGAAGTATGCCGTAGAGGTCAAAAATTAGAATTCGGATGACCTCCTCCAGCCTAAAATTGGTGCTATTCCCGTGCAGCCGCCGCCGGCAATAGACATTTTGGGGAAGCGAATCTGTCAGGGTGAAGCACGCCCTTGGGGACAGGCCTATAACATTGGATTGATCCCGCAACCACCCGCCGGATATTTGCAGTGGGCCCGGTACATTTTATCGGCGAAGAGGACTCATCTGATGAAGATTGGTTTGTATTCGGCAATCTACGTCTCGCTCTTTGAGTATCCCTCTCCTCCAACGTGGTGGATTAAGGCTCTTATTGAACAATGGAATATCCCCACCCACACCTTCCTGATGACGGACAGGGAAGTCTCTATCTCCTTAGAAGAGTTTGCTGAAATCTCGGGTCTGCCGATGAGGGGGAGCATTACGAGGAGCTGCTTCCTCCTGACGAATACGTCTTCGCCACCAAGCCGCTGGTGTTTGATCTGACGCCAGAGAACGCTATTCAGCACCAGTTTCTGGGCTCGGTGAAGGTGCTCAGCATATATGAAGGGCTCTATCTGGAATCAGGGGTCCGGGGAGTCAGTTTCACCGATTTTATCACCCGCTTCATTCGACCGGAGTTTCTATCGGAGCGGAGCGAGAAGTTCACCAAGCTTGATGACCCTTTTGGCTTCGGCTTGGACCGTCGACCAACATCGGAGGACGCTCAAAAGGACTTTTATCTGCCTAGCGCCGCCGTCATGCCCTTGTCAGAAATCGCCGTCCCGGGCATGGATGAGGAGACCTTTTTTGTAGGGTTCCTGGGATTGTGGCTGTGCAGCTTTGCGCTCCCCATGCACCCGCGCCACATACGGCCGTCCGTTTTCTACCCAGCGCATCGGATGGTGGCTGGTCTGCAGTTGATAATAGGAATTGCCGGGTTGGCTCACCTATATAATGGACTTAGCGTGGCGGCGGACGCTAATGAACTTGGGGTGCAGCCTGCTAATTTCCCGATGCACTACTTCACCTCGTGGATGGAAATGCATGTGCATGGGGTGTTCGGCGTCCATAAGATCCCTCCGTTTTTTGAGAAGTGCAGACTCCCAAGAGTCATACGGCTAGTCGGCGCCTCGATCGTGGTTGCGCCTCCGCGGGAGGCTAGGGGGTTGCTCCTCCGTCCACACCTGGTCAGAGCGAAGGTTTCTTTTGTGGATAAAGCATAACCATAGGCTAAGAGACCTCCAAGTCGGTGGTGGTGCTGCGCGACGACTTCAAGGACCGGGCCTCCGTACTGAAAGCCCGGGAGATTCTTCACCTCTACTCCATTCGGCCGGGCTACCTGGTGTTCAGGCAGAATGAGATGGCGCTCTTTATGAGGTATAACCCTCACCGGTTCGCCCAACAATCCAGCTATCACCAGGGGATCCCGCTGGAGGCGTTTTTGGAAGAGCCCGCGGCCAGCCGGGAGGGGATAAGGAGTGCGATGCACCATTTCATGCGGCTTAACACGTGCTCCTATTTCTTCATCAGCGAGCCGAGCTGCGTTCCCAAGGTCCTCAACGCGTACGTGGCTTGGTACGCACATGCAATGGGTCCCGTTATCCATATGGAGAAGCGCATGCTGGTTGACCGCAAGGGTGCGCCTCCCGACGGCGACCGTAAGGCTCCCTTGAAGCCAAGGATCCCGGTCATTCCTCCGCTGAAAGATGTCGGAGCTGGGCCACCGCATGTGTTGAGCCCTTCGCGCGGATTGCCGCCTCCTGATACTGTGGATGCGCCGCCAGCGCCCCGTGCTCCAGTAGAGACAGTAAATGTGGTATCGCCGGAGTTCGGCGTAGGCGCGGATATCGGGACCCGTCGCCCTAGGGTGCCTGCAAAGCGCAAGTCGATCTCGGGTGCACCCCGGGCTGGCGAGCAGAAGAGGAAGAAGAAGTCGCTCTTCTCAGCTGACGTTGCCTTCGGTCAGGAACCTCATGCTCCCTATAGCGAGGGCTTGGGCGAGTACGGGACCAATAAAGGATTCGTTTTGCCGCCAGATGACATTGATCTGGCGGCCGCCATCGCAGCTTCAGAGCGATTGGCGAGGCGGGACGCATGGCTGGCTAAGCTTGCACAATCGGGTATTTACTAGTCGCATTTTTTTATTGCATCGTACTTTTATTATTGTCTTTGACTAATGCTTTTCCCCTCTTTTCTTCAAACAGGCATCACCACTGAAGAAGCCATCGCTGCTTCCCTCAAAACTTTTCAGGAGGAAGAACGACTCAGAGCATCCTTAGGCCTCGGTACATTTCGATTCATTAAGTCTTTATTCTCCTTTTATTATGGTTGATCTAACCCTTTCTTTTTCTCATCACAGGAACCACAATGCCGGTCCCGCAAAGTGACGCAGAGAGTCTTCCCGGGCCAACTATTGAAGTCCCGGTCTCTTCAGGGCTGCCGCGAAAGCCTCAACTCGAAAAGCCGATGAGGGATGCCTTGAAGGCTCTGGAGGCATCTCTGTTCACGGACGATGACACCTCAATGAAGGAAGCTTTGAAGAGCTCCGTCTTGACGGCTCAGGAGGAGAGAAAGCGGTTAAGGCGCGAGGCGAAGGCACGCAGGGCTACTTTGGCCGTGGGAGCGGGTCCAAGCACCGTTCCTCATGTGATACTCCCTCGGAAGAGCCCTCGGTCGCCCTGTCTACAGCTCGCAGACAGGTAGCGCGTGCAGTTCGGGAGGCCAACGATCAGTCTACCTCAGGTAATGTATCTTTCAAGATTTTGTTGTCAGAATTGTAAACCTGTCGGTTCTTATATATCTTGTCTTGCAGGGCCAAGTCCAACCGAAGGGGAGGCGAGAACCGTTGAACCTAAGGGGACAGAGGAAGAGGCACCGGCCGAACCCGAGCCGACGGTAGGCGACGTCGCCAGGGTTGCTGGACCTGAGCTGGGGGTTGGAGGAGCTGCACCAGAGAAGGTCGTTGATGCCGAGCCTGAGGTAGCGGCAAATGAGACGACCGCTATAACTGAGCCTGAGGCAGTGGCGGATGGAACACCTGAGATTGGTGACCCCATGGTAACGGCGGACGAGACAACGGCGACCGCCGAACCCGAAGGAGTTGCGGGTGAGATGGGCATGACTCCCGGGAAAAAGCCAGCTGCTCTTTCTCAAGAGTCTGGCAATGCTCCAATTATTGCTCTCCCCGTCTATGGTCCTCCGCGGTCTCCTGGCCACGCGACCACGACAACAGCCCCTGTCGAGTCGGGTGATGAGGCCACAGGCGGTGGACTCATGTCGATGGAGGAGGGAGACGCCTCCGTTTCGGCTGGCAGCTCATCAGGTAAATTTTGAGTTACTGTCTCTTTTTTTATCTTGCAATCCTTTCTGACAAGTTTATCCTTGTTTTTAACGCAGGTGCGACCAGTGCCGATGCTCCATTGCTCGAGGGAGCGCCGTCAGTACTGCTTTGGCGGTGGTCACCTCTCAGCCTTCCCTTGTATCATCGCAGATGTTGGAAGGTATGGATTTGCAACCCATTAGTTTTATCTTTCAGCCGCATAATTTATGTACTAATGTCGTACTATTGCGTCTTTTCAGGAGTGCTATTTGATCATCTCTATCAGGTGTTGCACCCGCACTTCTCCTTCCCATCTGAACTCGCTTCTTCCTCCAGTGGCGCTGGTGAGTATCGTTTCCAATTGATGTCTTTCTTTTTTCAGTAATGGAATTATTTCTGACTCTTCCTTGTCCTGATTGCAGTACTACAAATCGAAGGAGGAGATGAAAGATCGGACGCGCCACCGGCCCTCCCTGCCTTGCCGCCTGCTGCAGCTGGTAGAGTAAACTATCCCATCGATGACTTTTCATATATCTTGAACCGTCATCTAATCGTATTTTATTTTTTCAGCTGTCGTTCCAATCCCGGTGCCCTTTGAGTCCCGCGTTATAATGCCGGCAGGCCCCTTCCTGAGACGTCCGTCTTCAAAGGGTGCCGTAATGAGCTTGGGCATGCTGAGCGGATACGTCGAAGAGCTTGACGCAGACGCTCCCCCATCTGCTGCGAATTTCGCTGCGGAGGTTAATCTGATGTTGGCGGCGCTTGTGAATTTTCATGATGGAGGCGTCGTCGAGCTTTGGGTTAATCACTGGAGGGAAATCGAGGTCCGCCTGCACCAATCGGAGTTTATGCGCCCTGCTCCCGAGACCTTAGCCGCAAGCAATCAAAGAGCAGCATGGATCGAGCAAAGCGCTTCTTACTTCCGCCACTTGGAACAAGAAGCGGCTTTAAGGCTGAAGGAATGTCAAGAGACCTCAAGCGAGACGGCTCGTCTGCGTGCTGAGGTTGAGGCGAACGCTGCCCAGGTGAAGGCTATCTTCGAGGGCGTTTTGGAACGTATCTCAAATAGGCTAAACCTGAAGCGGAAGCTCGATGCCGCCGAGCATGATGCCCAAGGTCGTGAAGCAGCTCAGCGGGCCGTTGGGGAGCAGCTTGCATCCTTCTTGCAGCAGCGGGCCCAAGTGGAGGCGGAACTGGCGGTGGTGGCCGATTAGGAAAAGGCATGGAAGGAAGTGCGTGAACAACTGATAGGGCTATTTAAGACGCTTCCTTCCCAGTAGCTGCCCTTGTATCAATATACTTGTAAAATTCTCTTTTTCGAATAAGATGTATCCATTCATTATTCTTTTGTATGATTCACCTTGTACTTGCTTGAATTAATAAATAAAGATACACATTTTTTCTTTGCAATGTCTTGTATCATTTCTTTGTTTTCTCCCTTCTCTTATTATCAGCATGCTGTGTTGATAAACATGGTTGACAGATAATAGAGTAAGCATCTTGGTTTCTTCCAGAGATAGCGATGGCTTAGGCGGCAGGTTCAGATCTGCTGCCTAAGACTTTTCAACTCTATGAGCCGTGAGGGTCTCATAGAGACTTTTCTCCCTACGAATCGAGAGGACCTCATAGGTGGATTTTCTCCTTAGGAATCGTGAGGATTCCTAAGTGCGTTTTCTCTTATAAGTCGTAAGGATCTTATAAGAGAATTTTCTCTCTTACGAGTCGAGAGGACTCGTAAGCGGTTGTTTCCCTCCTTGTCGAGATTCGACTTTGGAGAGTGAGACCCGTGAATAGTATACAAGAGACTGTTTTAAGCCGACTTGCAGGGTCCCAGTGCTTAGGAAACAAGTTTTTTAATCCCTGTTGCTTAAGGCTTTATCTTGCAAGTCGAAACGAATCGGGAAGTCCTCGCGAAGACACTAACTTCCTCACGAGTCGAGACGAATCGAGCAGTTCTCGTCAAGGACACTAATTTCCCTGAGTTGAAGTATTTTGCCGAGGACACTGGTTTCCTCGAAGTTGAAACGAATCGAAGTGTTCCTACGGAGACACTGGTTTCTCTGCGGGCCGACGCGAATCAAGAAGCTCTCATCAAGGACGCTAGTTTCCCTGAATTGAGGTATTTGCCAAGGACACTGGTTTCCCTGGGGTTGAAACGAATCGATGTATTCCTGCAAAGACGCTAGTTTCTCTGCAGGTCGACGCGAATCGAGGGGTTCTCGTCAAGGACACTGGTTTCCTTGAGTCGATGTATTTTGCCGAGGACGCTGGTTTCCTCGAAGTTGAAACGAATCGGAGTATTCCTGCGGAGACACTGGTTTCTCTGCGGGTCGACGCGAATCAAGAAGCTCTTATCAAGGACGCTAGTTTCTCTGAATTGAGGTATTTGCTAAGGACACTGGTTTCCCTGGGGTTGAAACGAATCGATGTATTCCTGCAAAGACGTTAGTTTCTCTGCGGGTCGACGCGAATCAAGATGTTCTCGTCAAGGACACTGGTTTCCCTGAGTCGAAGTATTTTGCCGAGGACGCTGGTTTCCTCGAAGTTGAAAAGAATCGGAGTATTCCTGCAGAGACACTGGTTTCTCTGCGGGCCGACGCGAATCAGGAGGCTCTCACCAAGGACGCTAGTTTCCCTGAATTGAGATATTTGCCAAGGACACTGGTTTCCCTGGGGTTGAACTGATCTGTGGCGGTCTTTCAAGTTTTATATAAGTTACCGTCAAAACCGTGAAGCTAGGAATTTGATCTTCGATTCGTTTGCTGGCACTATGTCTGCTGTATCGAGACGAATGTCACAGTTGTCTCTAGGTTGTTGGTGAACCGTCGAGATTTGGCTTTACTTTCTGGCGGAGCCTGTTGGGAAGGTATGGTGCCCTCTTTGTTTGTGCCCTTGGATTGTATACAGGGATCGACGTGATCTCATCTGTAGGGCAAAAGTTCATCATTTTTTTTATTATTGTTTTATTTCCGCGATGCTTTATCATTTCAGCTTTATATTGCGAAAGTCGCGATTGCCCCATCATTTCGGCTATCTTTCGCGGTGTCTAATCATTTCGGCTATTTATTTTATTTTTACTCGCTGCGTTTTATTGCGAGTTGCCCAATCATTTCGGCTATTTTGTATGCATACGTTTTTACTTGCTGCTTTTTATTGCAAGTTGCCCCATCATTTCGGCTATTTCGTATGCATGTGCGTCTTGCTGGCTTTCCACTGTAAGCCTGGAATTAGGCATCGATATCGGCATCAGCACCGCTACAACTGGGATGTTGCCAGGAGCGAATCATCATTTGTCTCTGTCGATGATGAACAAAGGTGGCTTAGCGAACAGGGTTAGGGTCCTGTCAACTAAGGCTTTTGACTTCATGAGCCGTAAGGGTCTCACAAAGGTATTTCTCCCTACAAGTCGTGAGGATCTCGTAGGTGTGTTTTCTCCTTGGGAATCGTTAGGATTCCCAAGTGCGTGTTCCTCTGTAAGTCGTAAGGATCCTACAAGAGGGTTTTCTCCTTGTAAGTCGAGAGGACCTACAAGGGTTATTCATCATATGAACATATCCCTAGTCACGGGTGGGACTTTGTTAGGGAAATGTTTATTCGCTCCCGTGAATTGTATACAAGGGTCAGTATTGAGCCGCTTGTAGGGCACTATCGAAGGTTGTGGGGGTTGCTTAAGAACAGGTTAAGCTTTCTGTAACTTAAGACTTTCAAATCTTACGAGCCATGAGGGTCCCATAAGAGAGTTCTCCTTACGAGTCGTGAGGATCTCGCAAGTGTAATTTCTCCATAGGAATCGTGAGGATCCCTAAGTGTATTTCTCCCTTGTGAGTCGTAAGGATCTCACGCGGGTGGTTTCTCCTTACAAGGTTGAGAGGACCCTGCAAGTGTCTTTTTAACGAGGTTGCGCCCTTTCGGGTTTTCACAAACACTCGCCGGTAGTCCTGCTGTTTTTACTCACGGAACCCTTTCAGGTTTTCATTCGTGCCCATTTTGCTTATGGACATACCGTTTTGTTTTTTTATTTATATATATATATATATATTTATTTATTCTTTTTTTCTAACGAGGTCGCGCCCTTTCGGGTTTTCACGAACACTCGCCGGTAGCCATGCTGTTTTTACTCACGAAGCTCTTTCGGGTTTTCATCCGTGCCCATTTTGCTTATGGACATACCATTTTTTTTAATATATATATATTTTTTTATTTATTATTTTTTTATTTATCTCGTCAGCCTGAGGATGCTGCGGTAGCAGTTTAAGGACGTTTCGGTCCTCAGCTAGTTTTAGGACGTAGTGGTCCATCATTAATTTAAGGACGTTTTAGTCTGTCACTAGTTTAAGGACGTTTCGGTCCGTTATTGAAGAAGGCCAGCTACTACTTATAGAGTTTAGGCTTAGGAAGATAGCGAGCGGACATAGTCGTCGTCATCTATCATTGACCTAAGCTATGACTCATTAAGCGTAGTATTTCTTTAGGAAGCGACCGTTGATTGGCCTGAAAGGCCTTTCACCGTGCATATCCATGAGTAGATAGGCTCCTCCCTAGTAGACCTTGTCTATGATGTACGAGCCTTCATAGTTCGGCTCGAATTTTCCCTGCTTGGCGCGATTGGGAATCATAGGTCTTTTGACCACTAGCACGAGTTCGCCTTGGCGGAATGTCCTCGGCCGGGTCAATCTTTCATATGAGTGCGTCATCTTTGCTTTATAAGCTTCTAGATTTTGTTGCGTCATGAGCCGGGTTTCATCAAGGGCATCAAGCTCCTCAAGCCGAAGGTGAGCATTTTCTTCGCCAGTCAGCTCGTAGTGGACCGCCACTTGCAGAGAGGGTAACTCTATCTCGAGGGGGAGTACTGCTTCTGTACCGAATACCAACGCGTATGGCATTGTGTTCGTGGCCGTCTTGAACGTAGTTCGATACGCCCAAAGAGCTTCTTGCAGTCTCTCGTGCCAGTCCTTCTTATTTCGGGACACCGTCTTCTTCATGATCTTCGTCAAGGTCTTGTTGAAGGCCTCGGCTAGACCATTAGCTCGTGGATTATAAACCGAGGAATACCTCCAGTCTATATTATGCTGTTGCGCGAAGCGACTGATCTTGTGGCTTCTGTAGGCTGGCCCGTTATCGGAGATGATCCGTCGTGGAGTTCCAAACCGATAAATGACGTGTGTCTTAAAGAAATGGAGGATATTCTCCGTCTTCACCTCCCTCAGCGGTACTGCTTCTGCCCATTTGGAGAAGTAATCAGTCGCCGCCAAAATGAAACGATGTCCTCTGGACGATGCTGGTTCGATGGGGCCGATTATGTCAGTTCCCCACATTTCAAACGGCCAGCTAGCCACTGTTGGATGTAGTGGATTTGGATGCTGGTGGATGAAGTCCCCATGTATTTGGCATGAGTGGCATTGCTTCGCATATTCGAGGCAGTCCTGGATCATCATAGGCCAGTAGTAACCCATCCGTTTAATCTTCAACTTCATCTTCGGGCCCGCTTGGTGAGAACCGCAGAGTCCGTCATGAACTTCCTGAACGACTCTTTTTGCTTCGTCAGGTCCTAAACATCTCAACCACAAAGAATCGAACGACCTCTTGTACAGAGTATCATTGACGAAGGCGAAAGACAGAGCTCGTTTCATAAGCTGATATCTTGAGGACGCGTCTTCGGGCGTTCGACGGTATTTGAAGTAGTCTATAAAGACTTCTCTCCAATCCTCGGCCTTTTCCCGGTATTTTATTTGCAGGGTCGTGTGCTTAGTCGCTCTCTTTTCTTCGGATGATTCCGGAGAAATTTCTGCTGGGGCAAGCACCCGACGGCTTTGTACCACAATTCTGACGTCATCGAGATTCTCGTCGGCCAGTTCTTTAGTGAGCTTGGCTAATGCGTCCGCTTTGCTGTTTTCCACGCGCGGTATGTTTTCCAAAGTGTAGGAAGGAATTTGGGTCAACAGTTGTTGCACTTTTTCGCCGTATTTCACCAACTCTGGTTTGCACGTTTGGTAGTCGCCGTTTACTTGACTAACGACCAGTTGGGAGTCTCCATATATGAGGAGGTTTTCAATTCCCATGTCGATGGCGATCTCGAGGCCTGCTATCAAAGCTTCATATTCGGCTTCATTGTTCGTCCTCGGCTCTGTTAAGGAGAAGGCAAAGCGTATTATCCCTCCTTGTGGAGTTACGAAGATGAGGCCTACCCCCGACTTGATTATAGGGGTGCTTTGTCTGCGCTTCTTCATGGAAGATGCTCCATCGAAATAAAGCTCCCATCGGGTATCGCTCCCATCGATCGCGTCAAACGCATGTTCGTCTGGCAGTTCGCAATTCAGAGGGGAATCGGTAGGTATCGGATGCTCAGCGAGGAAATCGGCGATGGCCTGGCCTTTCACTACCTCGAGAGGTTGATAGGTTATCGAAAACTCCATCAAGAGCAGGTCCCATTTAGCGAGTCGCCCTGTTAATATGGCCTTTGACATCAAATACTTAAGGGGGTCCACCTTTGAAATGAGACGGACTTCATGCGCCAACGCATAGTGCCTGAGCTTTGTTACCTCGAAGATCAACGCTAGGCAGTGTTTTTTGATGGGAGAATAATTGCTTTCTGCCCCCAGTAGAACCCGACTCAAGTAGTAGTGTGCTCTTTCTTTCCCTTGATCATTCTCTTGTGCCCATAATGCGCCTAAGGAACCCTCGAGGGCGGTTGTATAGAGAATGAGGGGCTTTCCCTTGACCGGAGCAGCCAGCACTGGCGGGTTCTGCGGGTTTTGCAGGTACTGCTTGATTTCGTCTAGCGCGCCTTGGCATTTATGATCCCAGACGAACGGGGTTCCCTTCTTCATCAGGTGACTGTAAGGACGGCATTTGCCTGAAAGATTGGCTATAAATCGCCGAATGTACGCGGGCTTCCCTTGGAGAGACCGTAGTTGCTTGAGAGTTCTTGGCGGAGGCATTTCCATGATCGCCTTGATCTTCGATAGATCTATTTCGATACCCCGGTGTCGGACGATGAATCCTAGGAATTTGCATGAGGAAACTCCGAATGCGCACTTAAGAGGATTCATCTTCAAGTTGTATTGTCGAAAGCGTTGAAATACGGTCTTCAGATGCTCGAGATGTTCTTCGTACGATTTTCTTTTAACCACGAGGTCATCGATATAACATTCGACGATTTCATGTATAAGGTCATCGAAGATCTTCGTCATGACCCTCTGATAGGTGGCACCGGCATTCTTTAGACCGAAGGGCATCACCTTATAACAGAATATACCCAAAGGGGTCCGGAAAGCGGTGTGCTTCTGGTCTTCGGGATGCATCTTTATCTGATTATATCCTGATGAGCCGTCCATGAAGGACAAAACCTCGTGAGTGGACGTGTTATCTATCATCAGCTCGGTGACTGGCACTGGGAAATCGTCCTTCGGGCAGGCTTTATTGAGATCCCGAAAGTCTACACATATGCGCACCGTCCCGTTCTTCTTCATCACTGGGACGATATTGGCGATCCAATCGGGATATTGAACCTCCTTGATAAAGCCAGAGTCGATTAGCTTCTTGACCTCGGCATTGATACTCATCTCAAGCTCGAGCCGCATTCTTCTTGGCGCTTGTTTGACCGGCTTGACGTCCGGAGATATCGCCAATCTGTGCACAGCAATTTCTTGATCTAGTCCCGGCATTTCGGAATAGTTCCATGCGAAGCAATCTCTATGCTGTACAAGCACATCTTTTAACGCAGCCACCCTTTCTTCAGATAGCAGCTCACTGACGAATGTCGGTCGCGGGTCGTTCGCCATCTCCAACTCAATTTTCTTGAGGTTATCTGCAGTAGTATCTATTCCATCCTCCAGCTCTTTCGGTGCTGTTGGAAATTCCGAGACCACCTCATCGTTGCTGTTTTCGAAGCACCAGGGAAGGTTATCCATATTATCGGGCTCTTCTTTTGATATTGTTATCATATGACAAGTACGAGCTCGCTTCGAAGACCGATGTGGGTCTGGCTCTGCTTTCGTGGCTTTGGGTTCGTGCTTCTGTGGTGGCGTTACCCTCCAACTGTCAGATAGAGCGAACTTGCCGAGCTGATACTGATCTTCAACCCAGTTCTTGAAGGTGAAGCAGTCTTCGAGAGGATGCCCTATTACTCGGTGATAAAAGCAATAGTTCGGGTGTGAGATTTCGCCTGCTTGTTTAGGGTGCTTGGACTCCGGCAGTGTAAGCATCTGGTATTTTATAGCTCGGTCAAGTACCTTCTTCGTCTTGTCCCGAGGAAAAGAGTATGCTCGACTCATCTTCTTTACAAGGGACAAATCTGAACCGCTCGATTCCCGCTTGCGTGGCTTCTTAGTCCTGCTTTGTTGCTGTCGAGCGCCTTTTTCGCTTTTCGACTTGTTTCTGCCTCTACGCCGAGCCTTTCTTATAACAGGTTGACAGGGAGCGGCATTTTCATCTTTCACGGCCAGTTGGAGGAGGCGTTGCGTTTTGGATTTCTCATAGAGGGCCATTTCGCGGTTGTGGTCGTCTCGGACTATTTGACCAGCTTCCCTTATAAGCCTGCTCATTTGTTCTTCGAACGACGGACTGGGCACCTTTGCATCAGAAACTTTTACTGGTTCAGGATTAGCGTCCTCCCATTGAGCATCCGCTTCTTCATTGAAGTCATGTACGACGTAGCAATCGCGGAGTAGCTCTCGTTTCTTGGACCGAATGTATCCGAGCCCGATTGTTAACATCCTCCCACTAGGCAATTTGTGCTGAGTTCCGGGGACGTTCCAGAGCCTGTCATAGAATCTGGCTTTTCGAGCGGTCTGTTTAAAGGGTATCCCCTGGCGCTTCAACAGCCTTTTCAAGCCTTCGGTGTAATATCTAGGCAGACGGATGGGCTGAAGCCTGTCAAGCGTAGGATCCGCACCGTGCCAAATTTCTTTCTCCGCTTTCGTTTCTTCAGAGCGGTAGAATAGAATTGCCTTTTCGCTTTCTCGTCTGGGAGGGACGTAGAATGTCCGCAGCTCCTCTACCCTGTAGATATCGAGCGCATCGAGTTCCTTATGATGTTTAAGTGGAACCATGGCGACTTGCAGACTTTGCTCTTCGTCAGCGGATGTTTGTATTGAAGGCCGGGCAGAGAGTATAGCATGGACCTCATCTTCCGAGTCACTACCAAAGATCAACGTAGGAGCGGATGGTCCTGGCTTGTTGTATTGGGGCGGACCCGAATAAACTATCTCCTCTTCCTCCTCAGTATCACTCCCGAAGACAGGGATGGTGGCGTTAGCTTTGTTCTCCGGCTTGTGACACCTCCCCGTGTCTTCGAAATCCGGTAAGAAGTATTTGGCATCTTCATATTTGCGGACTTCATTCACGGAGAACGGGTTCAGTTCTCCCGTCACGGTATACTCGTGGCCATCCTTAAAATATTTCATACACTGATGCTGTGTAGAAGGGATGATGTTGTACTCGTGTAACCATGGTCGGCCAAGCAGAGCATTATAGCATGTCTTGGCGTCTATGACGTGGAATTTAATGTCTGTGACGAGCATCCCGAAGCATAGCGTCAGTATCATAGACCCAAGAGTCCGGGATGATTGAGAGTCGAAACCAGAGATGGTGATCTTATCCCGAGCAAGGTGCTGAACGCTCATGCAGATTTCCTTTAACACCCGCACGTTAAGGAGATTAACGGAAGATCCATTGTCGACCAGGATTTTGCCTATCTTTATATCGTGGCAGTATCCTGAGACATAGAGGGGCGATTGTGTTCGCACGTCCCAAGGAGAAGGTCTTCATCACCAAAAATGACATCGGCCGTATGCGCTTCCTCCAATTCATCCTTCATCTTTTCTTCGGCCAGGAAAGCTTAGAATTGCTCCGGCTCCTGTTGTGCCTTGATTAACGAATCTCTTGCCTCTTTTGATAGTAAAAGGGCGTCAAGAATGCTGAGCTGCGAGGGTAGCTTCCTCAGATGCGCTAGAACGTTGTAATCCACCTTATTTTTCTTCGGCGGGTCCTTGGCGGCTAGCTCTTCCATGACCTGGTCATCTAGGGCGATATCCTCAGAGACCTTTTCTTTCCCTTTATCTTTTTTATTTGAGGGTCCGAGATTCTTTTCAGGTAGCGTACGATTACGCAGCCGGATATTTTCGCAGACCTTCGGCTCTTCTTCTTTTCCCGAGGTGGACTCTTTAAAGAGGGGGCTAAGAGCCATTTCCACGTCCGAGTCGCTCCCGAACGTGAGAACTTGCGCTTCCCTGGCGTTAACCATGCGACAGCCGCCGGTAGTTCTTCTAAGCTCTTCGATCGTACTTTTCCGCTCCCGACGATTTTTGCGCTTTTCCCGCTTAAAATGTTGCCGATGAGCGACATATCCCTACCACCATTTATTGAAAGCTTTGCACTCTTCGGTGGGGTGCGAAATCTTCCGATGATACAAGCAGTAGGAAGGGTGCATTTCTGCTTCACCAGCAATATTTCCTTCAGAGGGTGGTAGCTTCATACCCATTGATAGGGCTTTAGCAAACCTTTTCCTCGTCTTGAATTTGCTTTTATCTGCAGTGGACGTACTTTGCTCTAGCGGGAGTGCTTCAACTCTTCCGTCATGTCGCTGGCGCTTGGCCTTTTCAAATATGACCGCCTCGCGTTCCCGATCAGCTTTACTTTTCAACAGAGCTTCGTTGAGGAATGTGTCAATTGTTTCATCCGTTGGCCCCAGAATTTCTGGTTTAGGATCTGCCCCCAGCTTCTCAGCGCAAGGAGTTTCCTCATCGTCTGTAAACGAATGGGAGATCATATGACAACTTGCCACATAGTCTTCGGATTCATCCAACGAACTCTCCCCCTCATCTTCCTCTTGAAAGACGTGGTTGAGGAACTCTTGGAGTGTGATGGGAGTCCGTGCTTTTTGGATATATTCCTCCAGCGCGTCAATTTGCTTTTGTAAGTCCGTGCGCTTGTCGCTAAACTTCACGGGCTTCTTGGATTTCTTCTTCTTTTTCTTTGAAGATTTTGACGGCTGGTTGTGAGTGCTTGGGCCACCACCATCGATCTTTGGAGTTGGGCGCGGCTTCAACATCCCTTCAATGATCTGAGGTTCCAACGGGTTCTTCCACCTGATCGCTGGGCATGTTTGAAGATCGTTCAGCATCCTCTTTGTTTTGGCCGATAGCACAACCTCCTATGGAGCTTCTTCAACGAGGGAGCATGTTTCCCCCGGCGTATTTACCCTTTTAGGTGTGTGAGGCTGCGGCGGATTCACCTTCCATCTGTCGGACAACGCGAACTTGCCCTGTTGGTATTGGTCTTCAATCCAATTTTTGAAGACGTAGCAATCCTCGATCGGATGACCCAATACCCGGTGGTAAGGACAGTAATTAGGATCATTGACGTCGTTTGGCTGCGACGGACGTCGTGGATCCGGCAGATTTATGAGTCCGTTGCGCAATGCCAGCTCAAACAGTCTTCTCGTTTTGTCTCGGGGAAATGAGTAAGGACGTCCTAGCCTCTCCTCGAGGGGTACGCGCGGACGCATATTATTTTGACGGACCACCGGCTTCAAGTTGCTTGGCTGTTGTTGAGCATTGGCGACAACGATCGCTTTTCCCTTCCCCTTCTCGTTTCGAGAGTCCGGCTTTGGAGGAGACGGTCTGTGATCCATCTGGTCCATTTGAGCCAGCTTGTCGATCAGGGCCTGGAAAGTAGTCGGCTTGAAGAACATCATGAATTGAGATATGGTTTCCTGCAGATCGAGGGTTCCCACAAACATGCCTACTGCCGGAGCCTCTTCTATGCGTTGTTCGCATTTCGACCATAGGTTCCTCCACCGTATCGCATATTGGACCCACGTCTCGCCCGGCTTCACCCTGGCATTAATCAATGCTGTTATCGGGGTGCGTTCGCTGGCGCTTGCGAAACGCTGGGTGAACAGCAGCTCCATCTCTGCAAATGTTTTGATGGAGTAGTTCGGTAGCTCAGAGTACCACTCGAATGTTGTATCCGATAAGCTACCAACGAACTGGCGAAGCAACAATTTATCATCACCGCCGGTATTGCCACAAAGAGCCCTGAACTGGGCAACATGTTGATGGGGATTGCCAGTCCCCTTATACACATGGAATTTCGGTATTGTATAGCCCGGCGGGTACTTGATCTGATCATACCAGCTCGGATATGGTCTCCCCGTCTTGACAACTTGACCGGCTGCCTCAGTCACCTGATGAACTCATATCTGCTGAGCTATATATTCGTCCAAGTCAGCTTTGGAGATTGTCTCCTCCTTGGCTGTTGACAGAGCCGGTGGAGGATTTGACGTTTCTCCCATGTCGTCTTCAAGGACGATCAGAGGATCTTCAGCAGGAGGATCTTGTTGGATCATCATTCCCACTATGTCCTGGAACAGGAGGGCCATTCTCTTTATATTGGCTGCTTGTTCCGCAGCCTCTTTATCCTTCTTTTCCAGTACCCTACGAAGGAATTCAGCGTCAGTTTCTTGCTCCTGGCATTGATCCGAGGACGCTTCGGAGCTTTCTTTTGGCCCAGTGAGTGCAGCCATCGCATTCATCATTTCTTGGAGCTTCTGCTGCTGCTCCTGAGCTTTAGTCATCGATCGTGTAAGCGGTCTATGACCTGTGGATATATGGCTGTCCTCTTTCCCAGACGCCATGTATACCGTGTATACCATGATGCCCCCGGACTTAGGGCGTTTAGGTTCACCGCCTTTGACATTTGCCGCAGGCGTGGGAATTTTCTCTGGCCTCCTTCTCTTGTGGGCCGTTGAAGTTGAGGGGGCCGTTGCAGCGGGCACCCTGGCGGTTGTCGTCCTTTGCTGTTTGATAGGACGGTTCTTTTCTTCCTGCACTTTCGCCCTTTTCTTTTGACGAGAGTGATCTTGGTCGACTACCGAGTCTTGAACCCTCCGCCAGACCCTGTAAATTTTGGAGGACAGCCGTTGAGGGGGCTGCTCCGGCTTTGTTTCCGTAACACTCTCCGCAGGTAGAGGAGATCTTTTCAACGTGGCGGTTGGAGAGTTCTTGCGTACCCTCCTTAGCGGTTTAAAGCTGTTCCCAGTTGGAACAGCAGCATTAACTTCTACCACTAGAGCGGGTGGAGTTAGCCCTGAAGGGGAGTTGCCCCCGGCCTTCCTTACTCGGTGCCAGTGGTGACGTCGAGCATGTCGAGCTGTTGGGACTGGCTCGGCGATAGGGATAATTTCGTTTTGCCCCCTGTCCGGATGAGGCACCGCTGGTGCCAGCCTCTTAAAGACTGAGGTTGTCTTTTGAGTGGCGATGTTCAATCTGTCAAAGACAGACCCTCGAGTAGGAGCAGGAGCCGGAATGGTCAGCCTTGAAAAGACCGACTCTTTAACAGGAGAAGCCGCCTTAATGACTTCAGGAACAGAGGTGGCTATCTTCCTCGGGACGGCCGCTTCAGGGTTCATGGGCTTCTTAGCGGGCCTATCGGAGTTCTGGTTCAGCCTGGTAAAGACAGAGGCTGCCAATTTGATATTGGACGACCCGTTGAAAGGGGCCGTTGTAGTAGTGAGCCGATCGAAGACCGACTTCTTATGCGCTTCTGGTGCGGGCACTGGAATAGTGAAGCTTGCAGGCAGGAGCATGGTCCCGAAAAACAGACCGGTGGTGGCCTGGGTCACCTGTTCCACCGGCATGGCAAGGATGGAGGCCACTTGAAGCCCATAGGCTACACCTCCAGGTGAGGCGGAGCGTCGGTTGCATTGGCACTTAGAGTAGCTCGAGCAGTTGGATGCCATTGATGCTTGACTTCTGCGCCAGGCAAAAGACCAAATCTTAGTAACTTGAAACCCAAAGGCAACCATTAACAAACCGCGATTCGTTCGCGAAGACGATACACGAAGTGTGGAGTGGAAAGAGGAAAAGGTCCCACCGGGCGTGCCAGAATCTGTTCCCCTCCGAAAGACGGCGCACAAGACATGGACGTCTTGGCACTGAGATTCAGGGCAGATACTATTTGGTTTTATCCGTCCACCTCTCCGAAGATACCAAGTTGATTTATGGCACCGTGTATCGGAGGTTTAGACGGATGCGGCCGATGTAGCAGACTTCGTCAGATTCCCCCTCGTTTGAGGGGTTTTTGATTGTGGGGACGCTCTTCCCTGCAGGCGCAAGCCCCTGCAGTTAATTACGCTACCGCATCGCGGTAACAACTTTCTCCTTCTTCAGAATTTCACTTCGTGTCGTGTGTGTTTGTTTTGTTTGTGGATGCCCGTGGATTGTATACGGAGACTAAGTTATGCCGTCGCCCGTAGGACGTGGATTAGTCCAAATCCGTATTTACTTAGATTTGGGTTTGGTGTTTTAGTTTAAGGATACGTTAGCCATATTGAGGCTAAGATCAACTTAAACGTTCGTTAAGGATACGTTAGTCTGATTTGAGACTAAGATCAACTTAACGGAAAGAGCATTTAGCGGCTCTATTGTTCCAGTTTAGGGACGTAGTGGTCCATAGTATGCATGGCCATCGGGACCCGTCGCCTCTCTGACGTCGTTGAAGGATTACAACGATAGGTGTCAGAGGAGTTCAGAGATGTACCCTTGGACCAAAGTTGATTGGGGGTCTTATAGTCCAATTTGGGACTAAAGTCTGTTTGAATGTTTAAGGATACATTAGCCATATTTGAGGCTAAGATCAACTTAAACAGGATCGTTTAGATCCGACAAAAGAGCATTTGAGGGCTCTATTGTTCCAGTTTAAGGACATAGTGGTCCATAGGTAGTTTAAGGACATCGCGTTCCATTGGTTTAAGGACGCTTAAGTCCGTGAGTTTAAGGACGCATTAGTCCATGGGTTTAAGAACCCTACAGTCCATATGAATGTGTTTAAGGACGCGTTAGTCCATTAGTTTAAGGACGCATTAGTCCGTGAGTTTAGGGACCCCACAGTCCATATGAATGTGTTTAAGGACGCATTAGTCTATTAGTTTAAGGACGCATAAGTCCATGGGTTTAAGGACCCTACAGTCCGTATCGATGTGTTTAAGGACGCGTTAGTCCATTAGTTTAAGGACGCATTAGTCCGTGAGTTTAGGAACCCCACAGTCCGTATGAATGTGTTTAAGGACGCATTAGTCCATTAGTTTAAGGACGCATAAGTCCATGGGTTTAAGGACCCCACAGTCCGTATCGATGTGTTTAAGGACGCGTTAATCTATTAGTTTAAGGACACATTAGTCCGTGAGTTTAGGGACCCCACAGTCCGTATCGATGTATGGTTGTCGGGACCCGTCACCTCTCTGACGTCGTTGAAGGATTACAACGATAGGTGTCAGAGGAGTTTGGAGATGTACCCTTGAACCGGATGTAAATTGATTTAAGAGAGCAGTCTTGCTCAGTCAATTTAATTTGAGGACTTACGGCCATGATTGGGCTAAGTCCGGTTGAGAATATTCAACGTTTTTATCTTTGGCCTATTAGGCCTGTGCTAGGGCTTTGCCCCTGTTTAATAATGCACCGCATTTTCTTTTGGCTTGCTAAGCCTTTTTTTATTTGGGCTCTGTCCCTCTTAAATGATGCACAGCATCTGTTTTTGTTTGGGCTCTCCCCTTTTTAAAATAATGCATTGCATTTTATTTGGCCTGTTAGGCCTTTTTTAATTGGGCTTGGCCCTTCTGTAAATAATGCAGTGCATTAATTATCTGACAGTGGCTTATCAGGCGCTTTGCGCCAAGTATTGAGCGCAAGCGCATGTGGAGGTGACCTGTGTCACACTCTGGTGAGCGCAAGCGTAACAGCGCAGTGCACTGCGCTGTTGCGCTGCTGACACATGGCACGCTCTGGTGAGTTGCGCCAATTTCAGAGAGCAATGCTCTATCTTAAAAGCGCATAGTGTAAGTTATTCTGGTGCTGACACGTGTCGCTCTCTTGTGGCTTGCGCCAACCCAGGAGCGCAACAGTGCAGATTTGCAAGTGCAAGGCACTGTTTTAATAACTTGATCCAATTTTGGATTCAAGAAAAGAATTTTTAAGATTCCAGAACCAGTGGTTCATAAAAAAGGCAATGCCTTTGTTATTATTATTATTTATTATTATTTTTTTTATTTGAAGACCTTTGATCCAAGGGCTTCTGTTTTACAGAAGACAATCTTCTTGTTTTAACAAGAACAGAAAGATCTTACTGAAATTTTAATTCTGTTTGGCGCAAACGCACCAGCGCTTGACATGTGTCGTGCAGCGCCCAGCGCAGTGCCACAGCGTTGACACGTGTCGCGCAGCGCAGAGCGCAGCGCAACTGCGCTAGCGCAACTGCGCTGACACGTGTCGCGCAGCGCAGAGCGCAGCGCAACTGTGCTGACACGTGTCGCGCAGCGCAAAGCGCAGCATAACTGAAGCGTTGCTTCCTTTAATTTTGTTTTAAATAGAGCCTTGCTCTGATTGGGTGCGCTACCTTGGACGCTGCGCTGACGTATCAGCTTTTGACACGTGGCGTGTTGCGCGCAGCACAAGGAATTTGAAGCGTTGCTTCAATTTTTGAATTTTTGAAATTCAAACAGAGTTTTGCTCCGATTGGGGGAAACAATCATGTTTTGATTGACACTCCTTCTTTAACAGGTATTTCCACTGAAGAGGCTCTCGTGGCTTCCCTCAAGACTTTTGAGGAGGAGGAAATGATTCGCGCTTCGCTGGGCGTTGGTATATTTCGGCTCATTGTGTCTTCATTCCCCTTTCTTATGGGTAATCTGGCCCCTTTTTCATCTTATCGCAGGGGCTACCTCGACTCACGTCATCCCCAGTACAGTGTCAATCCCGCAGGGTGATGCGGAGATGTTTCCAGGGCCGGCTATCGAAGTCCCGGCCTCCTCAGCACTGCCAAAAGAGGCTTTACTTAAGCAACCGATGACGGATGCCATAAAGGCTCCAGAGGTAGCTCCTGGCGTGGACGATGACGTCCCCTTGACGGAGGTCCTGAGAAGATCGACCCTTACGGCCTAGGCGGAAAGGAAGCGCAAGAGGCATGCAGCAAGGGAACGTAACGCCGCCTTGGCCGCGGGTGCAAGCTCGAGCGCTACTACTCCTGTCCCTGCTTCTTCAGAGGGTGCCCCAGCCGCCCTGTCTACCACTCATAGGCAAGCAGTACGCGCGACTCGGGAAGCAATCGAAAAGCCATCCCAAGGTAACGTAACACCGGGTCCTTTTGTCAGAATTTGATCTTCAGATCTCATATATCTTACCCTGCAGGGCCAAGTCTTTGTAGGGTTCCTAGGCACTCTAGTTAAGTCTCACAAGTGATCAAACATACACAAATAAAATTTTACGGGTGCCTACAAACCCGACTACGGATCGTTTACTAGATATTTAGGCGAAACAAGCAAACTAGTTAACATTTTAACTAAGGGAACGGATATACAACCTTTGTAGATCCGTTTGTCCACCTCCATGGCTCCGAGATGAGGTCCTCTCCGCTGTCCAAATCAAATCTGGGCTCTAGCGTCGGCTTCATCGGAGAATAGGCGAGCTAGGTCGTCGATGTCCATGCCGAAGATGATCTACGTCGAGGCATCGCTAGATCAAGCTCCACCTTCACCAAGTCTTGAAAACTTGTGAAGGAAACACACTCTACTACTTGGCAAGAGGTAGAGGATGAAGAAATAGGAAGTGGGTAGACTTTAGTTTTAGATTTCTCACTTGTTTTCTCAAGTTGCCATTGGAGTAGCAAGCTTTTCTTTTGTTGAAGAAGATGAAGAAGAAGAAGATGATATGATAAGCATATATTTTATTTGATAAATAAATCAATACTTATCATGACTTCAACCATGGTTTAGTGTAGAGATTTAACTAAGGTTGGATAAGTGGTTAGGGTTAGAGAAGAGACAAGAATGGTGGACTTAGTCAAGGTTTCAAGAAGTTTCAACTAAAAAACAAAATAAGTCCACCATTTATCTTTCTCTTTATCTTTTCTAAATGAAATAAATAAAAAGATAAATGAATAAGAAAATGAAAAGATACCCTAACCACTAACTAACCATGGTTCAATACTTTACACAAAACCAAGAAAGAATGTATCATCAAACATGATACAATGATGTGCACAATCAATATATCACATATACATTGTGCAATACAAGTGAGTAAATCCATTTAAAGTGAACCAATACTAGTTAATGCAAAGTAATATATCAAATATATTATTATACATTAAATCATTAAATCAACACTTGATTTAACGATCCGGTCATATCGGATATAACCGACTAGTATCATATGTATCGGCTTATCGAATCAATCCTTGATTCGATAACTAGGTTATATCGCATATAACCAATCGATACATAGATCGCGAGAATGTAATACGGTATCGCATACCCGAATTATTCTCGGTCCCGCACATATCTCATATGCGCTCCTATTTCGTTTCGCTTGAGCCAGGAAACCTCTGTGTAGGACTCTAAAGACTCGTCAATACGCCGGCAGCGGATGATGATCATATCAAACACCCACAAGCCGCAAGCGGTCTGCTAAACGTAACGGCCACCCGGGTATTGAGCGATCAGAAGATCGACGAGCAAGCCCGCTCACACTCCTGCGAATCCAACCAGTAACACTTACCGTATAGTCCGGTCTGTTCGTCTGATATGTCGCATATCTCGCCTAGGGGTGGTAAACGTCAGACCCCAATAGCTCAATAAGTCATGCCGACTTGAGGTCCATAACATTCGTGAAACTACTGATAACTCTTACCAGTATATCACTGCAACCCTGGCCAGGGATTTCCTGTTATGGCCAGTCGAGCATAGCATAACATCAACCCCCAATACCGGGAGAGACGAATCCCCTCCTATCGCTCATTGCCTCCATGTGAATCGGGACTGTACCCAAAAACCACCTGTTTGCACAACTCAGTCGAGCCATGGTAGGGTGGAAATCAAAGCACAGTGGGAGACACACAAGACTCTATGACGATCTCGGGTCAACAGACTAAGCTGTACCAGTGTCACCAGAGAACTGCCATCTGACGTGAGGTATAATACCATCTGGGAGTTCTCGGCGAGTCCGTTCAGTGTACCCAGTCTTCACTGAGCACCTGCATACCATCTTCGATGTCAAACACCAATGGATATGGGATCATCCATCGCCCATCGCATGGGTCGAGAAGATATGCGCTAGTCTACTCTGGAATATCGATGCCCCGTCTCGATATTCCCATGACTAGGAACATTTCAAGGATGCACTCATGGACTACCCAGGCCCCACTAGTATGATCTACATCATAGTCCTGGAAGTCGAGTACATATCCTAAGGGCTTTATCAACATGTAATCAGAGAGACAGAAAATATACATGTTAAGATAAAGTGCAACCAGATAGCGTACTATCATGTCGAGCAAGAAAGTCCTTCCTATATATGTCCCAGCATCCACTACAATATACATCCAATGTACAGTAATGGCCTCTAGGGCATACACATAACTAACAATCTCCCACTTGCACTAGGGCCATCTGTAGCAGTGGTTGCAGTATCACATACTCAACCATCCCCTAAAAATCTCTCTTTGGGAAAAGGGCCTTCGTGAGTGGATCCGCCGTGTTGTCCTCTGAGTCTACTCTCCTAACCTCGATCACCCTGGAGATCAACTATCTCCATGATCAGGTGATGCTGCCTTAGATTATGTCTGGGTCACTGATGGGACCAGGGTTCCAGGGCCTAAGCCACACTTCCATTGTCATACAATGGCAGGAACGTAGTTCATCTTATGAACCAATATACACCCAAACTACCTCTTTGGTAGTATCTTTAGTAGCGATGTTACCAGCCTTTATCGTCTAGTTTGCCACGGTATCGAGCTTGGAACTCTTCCACCATACCGTCCCTTTACTGAGGGTAAAGACAGTGCCTGTGACTGACATTCAGTCGTCTTTATCACCCTAGAACTCTTCCAGTGATTCTCCCCAGGATCGATTGATACCGTCTCACTACATCTAGTGAGAATCCTAGCATCCAATTAGATCTATCTCATAGATCCAAAGCTTAGGATTTAGGAGGTATCATCTTTATCCTATTTGGAGAATCCTTGTGATAATAGGAGATTGACCGATCGTAGTATAGGAAACTCTTTTCCTATCAAGAGTATGTTGTCTACGTACAATACGAAAATGACCACCTTACTCTCTTCTGCCCTTTTGTATATACAAGGTTCGTCTACCATTTTGATGAAGTCAAACACTTTGACTATCACATCAAAACAGACGTTCCAACTCCGCGATGCCTGCTTCATTATGTAAAGCAACTTGCAAACGTTTCCGCTGCTCCCACTGTTTACGAAGCCCTCTGGCTGTGTTCTTATAGACGTTCTCTTCTAAATCAGTATTTAGAAAAGCAGTCATGGCACCCAACCGCCAGATATCGTAGTCATGGTATGTAGCCGTGGTAAGTAGGATCTGGATAGACTTAAGCATAGCTACTGGAAAAAGGTTTCATCATTATCCACGCCTGGTCGATGACGAAAACCTTTAACAAGTCTAGCTTTGAAAGTCTCAACTTTTCCATCTACACCAAGTAATCTTCTCAAGATATACTTTCTCCTGATGGGGATTTAACCCTTCAGATATAGCAGCTAAAGTCCATACTTTGCTGGTGTACATGGATTCCATCTCAGATCGCTAAGCATCCAGCCATTCTTACAGAGTCCCTACTCTCGATGGCCTGCTCGAAACTAGTTGGGTCATCATCTCATGATGCAATCCTTGCTCCCACTGTCATCGAGAAACCGAGGTATCTCTCAGGCGGATGAGGAACCCTACTAGATCGGCGGAGAGGCTGAGGTTCGTCGGAAACTATTGAATCCTTTGGTTCTGTCAAATCATTAGCAGTTTTGTACAGCTGGAACCTTTCCAGTTCTACAGAACTGATCTTGCCTTGATCTTGTCCGGATTTTGCTTTAAACATAGGCCGGACAACCCCAAATCTTAACTTACTTAAGAGATAGGATCTTCCCACACCATATCTTATATGGAGTGGTAGGCACTGATTTGATTCGAACCTAATTCAATAGGTATGCAGTTTCTCAAGTGCATAACCCCCAAAAAGGAAATAGGTAACTCAGTAGTACTCATCATAGAGCACACCTTATCATATAGGGTGTGATTGCTCCGCCCCGATATACCATCGTGCAATGGTTTATACGGAGGAGTAATGCTGAGAGAGAAACTCATTTTCTTTTAGAATAGTCCAGGAATGCTATGCACAAGTATTCTCCTCCCTGATCTCATCATAGGACATAATACTTATACCCGTATTTTGGTTCTCTACTTCCTACTTATATTCTGTGAATACCTCAAAAGTTTCGGACTTATATTTCAACAGGAATATATGACTGAATCTTGAGAGATTATCATAGAATATAATGAAGTATAAAGAACCAGTCCTGGCATGTGTAGACAGGAGACTTTACATACATCATCATGTATCAGTCCCAAGAGTTTACTAACTCTTTCTCTGTTTCTAATAAACAGAGCTATGCTCATCTAATCTTTGTGACATGACTGGCAAGTTTCACAAGATGTAAATTCAAACTGATTTAAATATGCATCTAAAATGTAACTTCAGCCAGTCGGGTCGCATTGATGTGACCTAGTCTACAATGCCTCAAGAAGGATTCGTTCATTTCTGAACTCTTCTTCTTGTGTGTGTTCTGTATACTAGGAACTGTAGTTTGATTTAGAACTTCAATGCTTTTAGATAACGTGCCTGAACCGATCAACTTTTGATATAGGAAATGTTCAAAACATTATCCAACAATACAAAATTTTATCATTTCTTTACTAATAAAGAGACTGATATGATTTTGTATATCAGGTTCGGTATCTAATAGCATTTGTTCAGAATCAATGTATTAGTAATACAGGGTGACAGTGACCAACAGACTTGGCTGCAACACTTGCCCCGTTTTCTGCTTCATGAAACTTATCACCCGTTCTCAGTTTTTCTACCCTCTTGTAGCCCTATGTAACTGATTACATATTTGGGATCCTGATCCGGTATCATATACCCAGGATGCAGAGGATACTGAGAAACAGTTCTTTGTAATGAACACACCCGAAGGAGATGCATCATATGCATTTTCTTCGTTTGGGCGGCATAGGAATACTGGTATTCCCCAATTTCCTGCTCTGTCTTATAACAATTATAAGTTGGAGCGGGACCAACGTTCCCCAGCTCAGTATAACAAGCGGGTTCGGTCAATACATCCGTATTATTATCTTGATTAAGGCGTGATATGGTCGCTACCAGGAGAGAGAGAGAAGAAAACACTCTGCGTGCGCTCTTGCAAGATCAGATTGGTTATATATTTTATCTAATCAGGATGGCTCCCACTGTTTTTATCAAATCTTCCTTCAAACCCTAAAAGGAAAGACTAGCCGGGATTAATTACACTCTACAAGTTCGCCAATCTTTCAGCCAGGCCAGTGTCGGTACTTTGAGGGAGGTTCCCCGTGCTTTCGCACGGACCTAATTACAGTAAACCTCGTTTTTCCAGAGGCGTAACCCCGTTGACACCTTTCTAGACACCTACTTGATCGGCTAATTGCAAAGTGCAAAACTCTCCCAGGAGTAACAATTACTCGCAGTGGGTATCGGGATCCAACTATCACATATAAGGTATGCAATCTCATTGCAAGTTTCAACACTTGAAACTCCCGATAAAGGTTTTTACCCCTAGCACCTATGACCTTGGCTAAGGTCAACAAATCATAGGTACTAGTCAAGTTCTATCCGTCATTTCGTGATTAATTAGACCCACCCACATGACCCTTGGCTAAGGTCAACAAAGCCACATGATTGTCCTAACTAATCGCATCATATGCGGTGTAGGAAGACATCACTTAGCTACCGTACAATGTGCCTTGACTATGGTCAACAAACACAGCACGAATACTAAGTACTCTACTTCCTAAAATGACGGAGGGTTGCGGCTGGTTTTTGTGAAAACCTTTAACGCTTTGAACTTGATCTCGTTGTGGAATCAAATGGTTTTTAAATGGAATGTTTTTGAGGCTTTTCTAGTTTTGCTAAAGGGGTCACTCCCGGTGAAGGGATCGTCGGCCCTTTCCTCGTCGAATGAGGTGCGGGATATATCATATATATCACTGTGCAAAGCGGAAACTATAGAAGCGATCAAAGACAAACCGAGTGTGTAGCATCTGCCAGTTATTGCTAAAGGAGTCACTCCCGGTGAAGGGATCTCGGTCCTTTCCGTATCGAATAAGGTGCAGGATGTTCTACAAGGAACACCGCGATGCAAAGCAAGAACTGTAGCTACCTGTTTTTATTTTAAAATTCGATTCCACAACATCAATTAGGTTTATTTTCTTTCATTAATCACATTAATGAATATCCCATCATTTAAGTCCACCTAAACATCACAGATAAATATAACGTACGCTTATGCCATCCGCATTCGCCTCGATGTCCTGTCTGCACCGTTAGGTTAGGTAACTAACGGCAGAGCGGGGCAGGGCTAGCGCGGGTGTAAAACATAAGCAACGTCTATATAATATATCATATATACTATATATAATACCTGTCACAGAACATCACATGATCACATCACAGATAAATCACAGCAGAAGAAACATATGAAATATTGGATATACTAAGACGTCCGTGTTTTCAATACGAGCCAGTATAAAACACGGATTCCACGGTCGTGATAAATAGCCAATCCCACACCCCAAGACCCCTACGAGAGCGGCAAGCAACCCTACCAATTCTAGGGTTAGGAGACCCGGACTCGACTCCTCGAGTTGGTCTCCCACTGGACCCCAGAACCCGGTTACTTGTGCTCCCCTCCTTGGGTCTATCCTAGTGCAGAAAAGTAAATAATATACAAACGGTGACTACTTTCACAACCTGGAAGTGCCCCAATAAAAGAATATTACATACAAGTTTTTACATGAATGAAAATGAAAAAACACTCATCTCACATAAAAAAAACCCGGCTATTCAAACACGACGATCCAATATAACATATCCAGCAACACATAACATCACATGTCATCAACGTAAGCAAACATGCGTATCCCAATTGTCGTTGACATATAGCAACGAAACCGGCGATATCACATATTACACTTACGGTCACAGAAAAGAAAGTGTAAAACTACAACAGTTGGAATCCGCAATCACCTCAGACATCGCATGCCTGACCAAATGAATTACTTAGACATCACATGCCTAACAATTATAAACCCCGCATTTTAGTCTCATTATCGAAAACACTTTTCAATATCAAGTCGGGCAATTCAACAGGATTCCCGACATTCTGATCGAATGCTCGTCGCAAACTTCAGTAGACGGCCGCACCCCTGATACCGTCGACGAAGTGCACCAAGGCGGAACACCGCTACCGCGAGCACCCGAACGGATGCTTTCGGCGACGGGGTTCTCCTACAGTCACTTGGTCGGGGCTATGGAGTGAGGCTGTCTATTAAGTTTACCCGGCGAGTATCCGCGTACGCTACATGATTGCGACGGACTTTTGATCACATCAAAATTCCGTGGCAACCGATCAAGTGAGACTAAACTGCTATGTTTATAATATTCATTCCGTTATCTCATAACTATTTGCGAATTCCAATTATTGTATCAAATTCCGGATAAATAGAAAATGCTAAACTTTTCGATCGAACAATCGAACACCCAAGTTTTCCCGATACAGCTCAACACATGAAATAAGTCTAACAACATTCAGTTCGTGCCCAGTAGCAACGGTCCAGCCGTAGAAGGGTCAAGCCAACGCCTCACATGTGGCACGCCGTACTGCCCTAAACCCGAAGGTTCAAAGGGCAGTTCAAGACGGTCACATAATCGAGTTAAGGTTTGTTGTCTTCTAGAGGGTCCATCGCGTTACTTGCACTACTTAGAACGTCGTTAAACTACGGAAAAATCCAACAATTAGAAATTTCCCGGTAGGGGAAAAGTTGGGTATTTATATCCGGTCGAACCTTTTAACATATTCTAAAAATACGCGGAAAAGCACACCGACAAAATTAGACGGTCCGATCGAATACACCGAATCCCCAATACAACCCAGAAAATTCAAATCTTTAAAAAATTATTAAAAATTCCTAGAAACACTAACAATAAACTACAAGAATTACTGTGCAGAAACATGTGCCAGAGGAGACCAACATGCCGCGGAACCGCCGCATTAGGCATGCATATGCGGCGGTTCCGCCGCAAAATGAACGATTCAGAGCCCCCATTTTCAACAGTAATTCTTATAATATTGCACTGAGTTTTCTGAATATTTTTAATCGGGAAAAAACCCAGTTTTCAAAAATCGTCCAGAGAGCATTTTAAATCGAGGTTTTGTGTTCGATCAGACTTCTAACTCCGTCAGGACTTCGCCTAAGGCTCTAACCTGGCTCTGATACCACTGTAGGGTTCCTAGGCACTCTAGTTAAGTCTCACAAGTGATCAAACATACACAAATAAAATTTTACGGGTGCCTACAAACCCGACTACGGATCGTTTACTAGATATTTAGGCGAAACAAGCAAACTGGTTAACATTTTAACTAAGGGAACGGATTTACAACCTTTGTAGATCCGTTTGTCCACCTCCACGGCTCCGAGATGAGGTCCTCTCCGCTGTCCAAATCAAATCCGGGATCTAGCGTCGGCTTCATCGAAGAATAGGCGAGCTAGGTCGTCGATGTCCATGCCGAAGATGATCTACGTCGAGGCATCGCTAGATCAAGCTCCACCTTCACCAAGTCTTGAAAACTTGTGAAGGAAACACACTCTACTACTTGGCAAGAGGTAGAGGATGAAAAAATAGGAAGTGGGTAGACTTTAGTTTTGGATTTCTCACTTGTTTTCTCAAGTTGCCATTGGAGTAGCAAGCTTTTCTTTTGTTGAAGAAGATGAAGAAGAAGAAGATGATATGATAAGCATATATTTTATTTGATAAATAAATCAATACTTATCATGACTTCAACCATGGTTTAGTGTAGAGATTTAACTAAGGTTGGATAAGTGGTTAGGGTTAGAGAAGAGACAAGAATGGTGGACTTAGTCAAGGTTTCAAGAAGTTTCAACTAAAAACAAAATAAGTCCACCATTTATCTTTCTCTTTATCTTTTCTAAATGAAATAAATAAAAAGATAAATGAATAAGCAAATGAAAAGATACCCTAACCACTAACTAACCATGGTTCAATACTTTACACAAAACCAAGAAAGAATGTATCATCAAACATGATACAATGATGTGCACAATCAATATATCACATATACATTGTGCAATACAAGTGAGTAAATCCATTTAAAGTGAACCAATACTAGTTAATGCAAAGTAATATATCAAATATATTATTATACATTAAATCATTAAATCAACACTTGATTTAACGATCCGGTCATATCGGATATAACCGACTAGTATCATATGTATCGGCTTATCGAATCAATCATTGATTCGATAACTAGGTTATATCGCATATAACCAATCGATACATAGATCACGAGAATGTAATACGGTATCGCATACCCGAATTATTCTCGGTTCCGCACATATCTCATATGCGCTCCTATTTCGTTTCGCTTGAGCCAGGAAACCTCTGTGTAGGACTCTAAAGACTCGTCAATACGCCGGCAGCGGATGATGATCATATCAAACACCCACAAGCCGCAAGCGGTCTGCTAAACGTAACGGCCACCCGGGTATTGAGCGATCAGAAGATCGACGAGCAAGCCCGCTCACACTCCTGCGAATCCAACCAGTAACACTTACCGTATAGTCCGGTCTGTTCGTCTGATATGTCGCATATCTCGCCTAGGGGTGGTAAACGTCAGACCCCAATAGCTCGATAAGTCATGCCGACTTGAGGTCCATAACATTCGTGAAACTACTGATAACTCTTACCAGTATATCACTGCAACCCTGGCCAGGGATTTCCTATTATGGCCAGTCGAGCATAGCACAACATCAACCCCCAATACCGGGAGAGACGAATCCCCTCCTATCGCTCATTGCCTCCATGTGAATCGGGACTGTACCCAAAAACCACCTGTTTGCACAACTCAGTAGAGCCGTGGTAGGGTGGAAATCAAAGCACAGTGGGAGACACACAAGACTCTATGACGATCTCGGGTCAACAGACTAAGCTGTACCAGTGTCACCAGAGAACTGCCATCTGACGTAAGGTATAATACCATCTGGGAGTTCTCGGCGAGTCCGTTCAGTGTACCCAGTCTTCACTGAGCACCCGCATACCATCTTCGATGTCAAACACCAATGGATATGGGATCATCCATCGCCCATCGCATGGGTCGAGAAGATATGCGCTAGTCTACTCTGGAATATCGATGCCCCGTCTCGATATTCCCACGACTAGGAACATTTCAAGGATGCACTCATGGACTACCCAGGCCCCACTAGTATGATCTACATCATAGTCCTGGAAGTCGAGTACATATCCTAAGGGCTTTATCAACATGTAATCAGAGAGACAGAAAATATACATGTTAAGATAAAGTGCAACCAGATAGCGTACTATCATGTCGAGCAAGAAAGTCCTTCCTATATATGTCCCAGCATCCACTACAATATACATCCAATGTACAGTAATGGCCTCTAGGGCATACACATAACTAACAGTCTTGGTGAGGAGGCGGCGGGTAAGATGATGGCAACCACTGAGCCTGAAGTGGCCACTCTTTCTCAAGAGTCTGGAACTCCTCCAATTGCCGCTCTTTCCACCTGCGGTTCTCTGCCATATCCCGGCGTTGCGAGTGTCACGACGGCTCTCGTGGAATCAGGGGACGAAGCTACGGGTGGCGAAACCGTCCCCCCACATGAGATTGAAGAAGTCGTGATGCTTGGCGATGCTCCCGTTACGGTTCTGGCTGATGACCTGTCTGGTAGGTCTCGAGTCGCTGCATTCTTTTCGTTTTGCAATCCTTTCTGATGACATTCCTTTCCTTTCGAATGTAGGTGTGGCGAGCGTTGAGATTGCGATACCTGAAGAAGCACCACCAGTTGCTGCTTTGACGGTGGCCGCTCATCCGTCCTCTCTTATATCTTCTCAAATGATGGAAGGTATGGGTTTACGATAAATTTAAATTAGGGACAGCATCTTTCGTGTACTGACCATGTATTATCGTGATCTCGCAGGAGTTCTTTTTTATCACTTGTATCAGGTGCTGAACCCGCACTTCTTCTTCCAGTCGGAGATTAGTCCGCCCGCTGGTGTCGGTGAGTATCTTTTCTAACCGACGTCCTTTCTTTGACGGGCAGCCATGTCATTGCTAATTCCTCTTTGCATCGCTTGTAGCCTTACAAATTGAAGGAGGGGATGAGGGTATCGTTGCGCCACCAATACTTCCAGCTCTGCCTTCTGTTGCAGCCAGTATAGTAGGCTCTATTGTTCGTGCATTTTTTATTTCTTGAGCCGTCATCTGATTATGATTTATTTTGCAGTAGTGACACCGACTCCAGCTCCGTTCGAGTCTCGAATCATAATGCCAGCAGGGCCCTTTTCCAGACGTCCATCTTCAAAAGGCATTGTGACCAGTCTACGTATGTTGGGCGATTACATCGAGGAGCTTGACGCGGAGGCCCCTACATTTGCTGCAGATTTTGCTGCCGAGGTTAATCCAATGTTAGTGACGCTTGTGAACTTCCATGACGAAGGCGCCGTTGAGTCTTGGGTTAACCACTGCAGAAAGATTGAGGCTTGTTTGCATGAGCTCGAGCTTAGGTGTCCTGCTCCTGAGATTCTGGCTGTGAACTCTCAACGAGCTGCATGGGTCGAGCAGAGTGTGTCCTTCCTCCGCCATTTTGAACAAGAAGCGACCTTGAAGCGGAAGGAACGCGAGGAGGCTTCGGATGAATCCGTCCGGCTGCACGCCCAAGTTAAAGTGAACGCCACGCAATTGAGAGCTTCTTTTGACACCTTGCAGCAATATATCTCGGACGGGCTTGTTTTGAGGCGGAAGCTCGACTCTATTGAGCGGTCGCGAAGCTGCCCAACGGGAGATCGATGAGAAGATTTCATCGTGCTTGCAACAAAGGGCTCGAATTGAAGCGGAGCTAGCCACGGCGGCTGATCACGAGAAGGCACTAAAAGTAGTGCGCGAGCAACTTGCTGACTTATTGAAAACGCCTCCTTAGTAGCTGTTTTGTATAGATTGAACGCTTGTAATCTTTGAATGACATGTATCCATTTTTTTTTGTTCTTTCAGATGATTCAACTTGTACTCCATTGAATTCATGAATAAAAGATACACATTTTTTGTTCTACTGTTGCTCTCTTCTCTTTGCCGTGTCATTGCCATGTGATTTTAGCTAGTGCGGCCTGTAGATAGTAAGTGGCGGTCTATCTTGGACTCTTCGCAGGGTAACGATGGCTTAAGAAACAGGTTCAGGTCTGATGCCTAAGACTTTTCAATTTTATAAGCTGTGAAGGTCTCATAAAGGGTTTTCTCCCTACGAGTCGAGAGGATCTCGTAGGTGTATTTTCTCCTTAGGAATCGTGAAGATTAATAAGTGTGCTTTCTCTTGAGAGTCGTAAGGATCTCACAAGAGAATTTTCCCTCTTACAAGTCGAGAGGACTCGTAAGTGGTTGTTTCCCTCCTTGTCGAGATTCGACTTTGGAGAGTGTAGTCCGTGAATAGTATGCAAGAGTCCATCTTGGACCGACTTGCAGGGCCCCGGTGCTTAGGAAATAGGTCCTTATCCCCATTGCCTAAGGCTTTTTCCTACGAGTCGAGACGAATCGAGCAGTTCTCGCAAGAATGTCCTAACGCCACAGTTAAGCTCTGCTCTTTACGACAGAGGTCCGTTAGGATCTGTGGTACTAGGGTTTTGCCTGTCATACCATCGCGTTGACTGATGTATCCCTCGATAGGAAATCTTGCTGTTCGAGTAGCCTTGCGGCTGTCGTGTCTCTGATCCCTTCGGGTGCAGGACAAGACGTCTTCAAGCAATCTTCCTAGACAGTTTGACCGTCGGAAGAGCAAGCGTTAGGAATTTTGCCATGCCGCTTTTTACTTGAGGTTAGGCTCATTTTGGGGAGCCCCGATGAGTCATAACCACTCCGCGCTGGTGTGGAATGATCTCCGATAGTGTTTCAGGTTTTATTTGAGTTGCCGTCAAGACCCTGAAGTTAGGAATTTGGCCTTTGCTTCGTTTGCTGGCATTGCGTCTGCTATAACGAGACGAATGTCGCGGTTATCTCTAGGTTGCGGGTGAACCGTCGAAGTTTGGAACTAGGGATTTTGCCGTGGCTCCGTTGTTTGATTGTCGCGTCTGAATCCTGCTGGAGGAAAAACAATGTGGTGACATCTCATCTGCTGTATCGAAACGAACGTCGAGGTGGTGACCACTCCGCGCTGGTGTGGGATGATCTCCGATAGTATTTCAGGTTTTATTTGAGTTGCCGTCAAGACCCTGAAGCTAGGAATTTGGCCTTTGCTTCGTTTGCTGGCATTGCATCTGCTGTATCGAGACGAACGTCGAGGTGGTGACCACTCCGCACTGGTGTGGGATGATCTCCGATAGTCTTTCAGGTTTTATATGAGTTGCCGTCAAGACTTTGAAGCTAGGAATATTGCCTTTGCTTCATTTGCTGGCATTGCGTCTGCTATATCGAGACGAATGTCGCGGTTGTCTCTAGGTTGTTGGTGGACCGTCGAGATTTGGAACTAGGGACTTTGCCATGGATCCGTTGTTTTGACCCTGGGGTGACATTGTGTCTGCTGTAACGAGACGAATGCTGAGGTGGAGCTGGGATTTTGCCATCACTCCGCTTTGTTTTGACCGTGAGGTCTTTCATTGACGTTGCATCTGCATCTTGCTGGACTGCGAAGGAACGCCATTGTTGATATTGCGTCTGGTGTAACGAGACGAATGCTGAGGTGGAGCTGGGATTTTGCCATCACTCCACTTTGTTTCGACCATGGGGTCTTTCGTTGACGTTGCATCTGCATCCTGCTGGACTGCGAAGGAACGCCGTTGTTGACATTGCGTCTGCTATATCAAGACGAATACTGAGGTGGAGCTGGGATTTTGCCGTCACTCCACTTTGTTTCGACCATGGGGTCTTTCATTGACGTTGCATCTGCATCCTGCTGGACTGCGAAGGAACACCGTTGTTGACATTGCATCTGCTGTAACGAAATGAATGCTGAGGTGGAGCTGGGATTTTTCCGTCACTCCGCTTTGTTTCGACCATGGTGTCTTTCGTTGACGTTGCATCTGCATCCTACTGGACTGCGAAGGAACGCTGTTGTTGACATTGTGTCTGCTGTAACGAGACAAATGCTGAGGTAGAGCTAGGATTTTGCCGTCACCCTGCTTTGTTTCGACCGTGAGGTCTTTCGTTGACGTTGCATCTGCATCCGCATCCTGCTGGACTGCGAAGGAACGCCGTTGTTGGTCTTCTGTGATGCAGATGTGACCGTCGAGACTTGGCTCTCTTTCTGATGGAGCCTGGCGGGATGATATGGTTCCCTCTTTGTTTGTGCCCCTGAATTGTATACAGGGATTGATGTGATCTCACCTATAGGGTAAAAAGTTTCATTTTATATTTTTCTTTCCACGATGCTCTATCATTTCAGCTTTTATATCGCGAAAGTCGCGATTGCCCAATCATTTCGGCTATTTTTCGCTGTGCCCAATCATTTCGGCTATTTGTTTTATTTACTCGTTGCTTTTTATTGTGAGTTGCCCAATCATTTCGGCTATTTTGTATGCATACATTTTTACTTGCTGATTTCGTTGCAAGTTGCCCCATCATTTCGGCTATTTCATATGCATTTGTGGCTCGCTGGCTTTTCGCTACGAGTTTGGGATTGGACACCGATTTCGGCATCAGCACCGCTAAAACTGGGATATTGCCAGGAGCGAATCATCGTTTGCCGCTGTCGATGTCGAACAAAGGTGGCTTAGCAAACAGGGTTAAGATCCTGTCGACTAAAGCTTTTGACTTCACGAGCCGTAAGGGTCTCATAAAGGTATTTCTCCCTACGAGTCATGAGGATCTCGTAGGTGCGTTTTCTCCTTAGGAATCGTGAGGATTCCCAAGTATATGGCTTCTCGTAAGTCGTGAGGATCTTACAAGAGTGTTTTCTCCTTATAAGTCGAGAGGACTTACAAGGGTTGTTCACTGTGTAAACATATCTCTAGTCACGGGTAGGACTTTGCTAGGGAAATGTTTATTCGCGCCCGTGGATTGTATACAAGGGTCAGCATTGAACCGCTTGTAGGGCAAAATCGGAAATTGTGATGGCTTAAGATCAGGTTCAGATCCCTGTAGCTTAAGACTTTTGAATCCTATAAGCCGTGAGGATCTCAAAGGGGAATTCTCCTTACGAGTCGTGAGGATCTCATAAGTGTAATTTCTTCTTAGGAATCGTGAGGATCCCTGAGTTTGTTGCTCTTTTGTGAGTCGTAAGGATCTCACGCAGGTGGTTTCTCCTTACAGGGTCGAGAGGACCTTGCAAGTGTCTTTTAACGAGATTGCGCCTTTTCGGGTTTTCACAAAACTCGCCGGTAGTCCTGCTGTTTTTACTCATGGAGCCCTTTTGGGTTTTCATCCGTGCCCATCTTGCTTATGGGCATACCTTTTTTTTCAGCCTTGAGATGCTGCGGTCCATAGTAGTTTATCGACGTCTCGGTCAATAGCCAGTTTTAGGACATAGTGGTCCATCGCTAGTTTAAGGACGTTTCGATCCGCAGCCAGTTTTAGGACATAGCGGTCCATCGTTAGTTTAAGGATGTTTCGGTCCAACGTTGCCATATTTGAGGCGAGTTTCTAGTTTGCGGACTTTTCGGTCCATGGGGCTTTCTCTATGAATGAGCACGATGCCCCCGGCATGTCCACCTTTTTAGGGTCGTGAGGTTGTGGCGGGTTCACCTTCCAATTTTCGGACAATGCGAACTTGCCTTGTTGGTATCGATCCTCAATCCAGCCTTTGAAGATGAAGCAATGTTCGATTGGATGACTTACTGCTTGGTGGTAAGGGCAGTAATTAGGATTGTTGACATCGCCTGGCTGCAACGGACGTTTTGGATACGGCAGATTGATGAGTCTGTTCCGCACTGCCAGCTCGAACAGTCTCCTCATTTTATCCTGGGGAAACGAGTAAGGACGTCCCAGTCTCTCCTCGAGGGATGGGCATGGATGTACATTATTTTGGCGAACAACCGGCTTTAAGTTGCTCGGCTGTTGTTGAGTATTGGCGACGAAGGTCGCTTTCCCTTTCCCTTTTTCATTCCGCGGCTCCGGCTTCGAAGAGGAAGGCTTGTGGCCCATCTGGTCCATTTGGGCCAGCTTATCAATCAAGGCCTGGAAAGTAGTTGGCTTGAAGAACATCATGAATTGTGAAATGGTTGCTTGAGGGTCAAGAGTACCCACGAACATGCCTACCGCCGGCGCTTCTTCAATGCGTTGCTCGCACTTCGACCATAGATTCCGCCACCGTATCGCGTATTGCACCCATGTTTCACTTGGATTTACTCTGGCGTTAATTAATGCAGTGATTGGGGTGCGTTCGCTAGCGCTTGCGAATCTTTGTGTGAATAACAGCTCCATCTCTGCAAACGTCTTGACAAAGTCGTTCGGGAGTTCAGAGTACCATTCGAACGCTGTCTCCGACAAGCTGCCGACGAACTGGCGAAGTAGCAGTTTATCGTCACCTCCAGTGTTGCCACATAGAGCCCTGAACTGGGAGACATGCTGGTGGGGATTGCCCGTCCCTTTATATATATGGAATTTAGGGATCGTATATCCCGGCGGGTACTTTAGTTGGTCGTACCAACTTGGATAGGGTCGTCCGGTTTTAACAATTTGGCCGTCCGCTTCATTCGCTTGATGAACTCGAATCTGCTAGGCGATGTAATCATCCAGTGCGGCCTTGGAGATGGTCTCCTCCTTGGCTACTGAAAGAGCCGGAGGAGGGTTCGATGTCTCCCCTCTGTCGTCTTCAATGATAATCGGGGGGTCTTCAACTGGAGGTTCCGGCTGTAACATCATCCCAACCATGTCTTGGAACAAGAGAGCCATTCGTTTTATGTTCGCCGCCTGTTCCGCGGCCTCTTTTTCTTTCCTCTCAAGCATTCTTCGGAGGAATTCAACATCAGTTTCTTGTTCTTGACGCTACTCTGAGGTCTCTGGACTTTCTTTTGGCCCAATGAGTGCGGCCATTGCAGTCAGCATCTCCTGAAGTTTCTGCTGTTGTTGCTCCTGAGCCTTCGTTATCGATCGGGTAAGCGGTCGATGACCCGTAAAAGCACGGCTTTCCTCTTTTCCGGAAGCCATATAAACAGTGTGCACCACCATTCCCCAGACTTGGGGCGTTTAGGTTCAGTGTCCTTGCGGTTCGTCGCGGACACGGGGACCTTCTCTGGCTTCCTTCTCTTATGAGCGGTTGAAGTTGAGGGAGCCATTGCAGCGGGCATCCAGATAGATGACATCTTCTGTGGTATCACGGGATGGTCATTTTCTTGCCGAGCTTTAATCTTCTTTGATCGACGAGAATAGTCTTGGTCAATTACTGATTCCTGAACCTGTCGCCAAACTTTGTAAATTTTGGAGGACAGCCGCTGAAGGGGCTATTCCGGCATCACCTTTGTAGCATTCTCTATGGGTAGAGGAGATCTCTTCAGCACAGCAGTCGAAGAGTTTCTGCGCACCCTCATTAGCGGTTCAAAGCTGTTCCCAGTTGGAACAGCAGCATCGATTTCCACCGTTGGAGCCGGTGGAGTCAGTCCGGAAGGGGAATTGCCCCCAACCTTCCTCACTCGGCGCCAGTGGCGACGTCGAGCGTGTCTTGCGGATGGTATTAGTTCGACTATGGGGATGGCTTCGTCATGCCCCCTGTCTTGGCGGAGGGTTGTCGCCGGTGTCAGCCTTTTGAAGACTGACGTTCGCCGAGAAGTAATGTCCAATCTATCGAATACAGACCTCTGGACAGAGGTGACTTCGCCTGGAACGGAAGCCAGAGTGGCCAGTCTTGTGAAAACTGACTTCTTGGCAGGAGAAGCCTCTCCGATGACTTCATGAGTAGGAATGGCTATCCGTTTTGGGATAACCTTTTCAGGAATTATGGGCTTCTTCATGGGTCCATCTGAGCTTTGGCACAGCCTGTTGAAAACCGAGACAGTGGACTTGGGGGGCCCGTTGAGAAGGGCCGCAGTAGTTGCAAGCCAATTAAAGACCGACTTCTCGGGAACTTCTTGTGACGGTATAGGAGCGTTGAAGCTCGTTGGCGGGAGCATGGTCCCGAAGAACAATCCAGTGGTGGCCTGAGTCACCTGTTCCACCGGCATAGTGAAGATGGAGGCCACTTGGGGCCCGTAAGTCACTCCTCCGGACGGGACGGAGCGAGAGTTGCAGTTAGTGCATGTTGAATCCATTGATCTTCTGTTTTCTGCATGGAGCAAGACACCAAATCTTAGTAACTCGAACCCAAGGGCAACCATATCAACACGACACACGAAGTGTGGAGTGGAAAGAAGAAAAGGTCCTGCCGGGTGTGCCAGAATCTGTTTCCCGCCGAAACACGGAGACGGGACCGCGCAGGTCCGTCTTGCCTGAATTTCGGGGCAGATACTATTTGGTGCTATCCTTCCACCTCTCCGAAGATGCCAAGTTGATTTATGACACTATGTATCGAAGGTTTAAACGGATGCGGCCAATGTAGCAGACTTCGTCAGATTCCCCCTCGTTGATGGGTTTTTGATTGTGGGGACGCTCTTCCCTGCAGGCGCAAGCCCCTGCAGTTAATTATGCTACCACATCGCGGTAACCACTTTCTCCTTCTCCAGATGGTCACTTCGTGTCATGGGTGTTTGTTTTGTTTTTGATTTCCTGTGGATTGTATACAGAGACTAATTTATGTTGTCGCCCGTAGGACGTGGATTAGTCCAAATCCGTATTTTCTTAGATTTAGGTTTGGGGGTTAGGTTTAAGGATTCGTTAGTCTCATTTGAGACTAAGATCAACTTAAACGTATGTTAAGGATACGTTAGTCTAATTTCAGAATAAGATCAACTTAACGGGATCATTTAGATCCAACAAGAGAGCATTTGGGCTCTATTGTTTAGTTTAGGGACATGGCGGTCGATTACCAGTTTAAGGACACGATGGTCTGAGGTTAAGGACATCATAGTCCGTGGGTTTAAAAGGGACCCCACAGTCCGAGGTTAAGGACATCATAGTCCGTGGGTTTAAAGGGACCCCACAGTCTGAGGTTAAGGACATCATAGTCCGTGGGTTTAAAGGGACCCCACAGTCCAGGGTTAATAGTCCGTGGGTTTAAGGACCCCACAGTCCAGTTTAAAGACGTCATAGTCTATGGAATGTATGGTTATCGGGACCCGTCACCTCTCTGAAGACGTTAAAGGATTACAACGACAAATATCAGAGGAGTTCAGAGATGTACCCTTGAACCAATTTTGGTTGAGATCTGTAGTCCAATTTGGGGCTAAGATCTGTTAAAATATTTATGAGCATATGGGCTCAAATAATCTGAGTTGAAGACTTATGGCTGATCTTGGACTAAGTCCAATCAGGTTAAAATGTTTAACATTAATTTTGGGCTGTTGAGCCTTTATTTGGGCTTGGCCCTGACAGTGTTTTTGTATTTTACCGAATGCTGAGCATTCCTCATAGCCATGTGCTTATGAAAGAACAGTTTATGTTCTATCAGCGCACACGTGAGGAGCACGTGGCGCGCTTGGCGCTTTGCGCCAGTAAAGAGCGCAGTGTGCTTCTGCCGAGTAGCGCACACGTGAGGGACACGTGGTGCGCTTAGCGCTAAGCGCCAGTCTATGAGCGCATTGCGCTGATTTATGAGTGCAAGGCGCTATGAGTTCAGTGGCGCACACGTGAGGAGCACGTGGTGCGCTTGGCACTGAGTGCCAGTCCATGAGCGCAAAGCGCTATTTCAAGAGCGCAAAGCGCTAACTGTTAAATGGCGCCTACATGAGTGACACGTGTCACGCTTGGCACTGAGCGCCAGTCAATGAGCACAGTGCGCTATGTTTGGAGCGCTGAGGCTCTTTAAAATAAGAGCGCCAAGGCTCTGCAGCACTTTGCGCTAAATGTGGAACGCTGAAGTGCTTCTTTTATGCAACTTAGATCAGTTTGCGCCCTGAGGATTAAATTCTCTTTTTATAAGAGACTTTGTCTCAAAGTTCTGAGAACAAAGTTCTTATTTTATAGGAGATGTTTCAATCTCTTATTTTGGTGAAAGGCTTTGCCTTTATGGATCTTTGATCTTAAGAGAATTGAATGATTCTTCCCCCCTCCCTTATAATGAGATACTTTGATCTCTTTTTGTAAAAGATCTTAATCTTATAGATCTATGATCTGTGAGAAGAGTTATGTTCTTCTTCTTATTTTGTGATGAGATTCTTTGATCTCTTTGTGAAAGACCTTGGTCTTTTTAGATCTTTAAAGAAGTGAATTCTTCTTTTTTAATTATGAGATGATTTCATCTTTCTTTTCATCATCCTTTTTAACTTGAAGAAAATCTTCTTTCTCTGAGAGCTTGGCTCTTCTTCCTCAGATCTCTAAAGCTTATGGGGGGTTCCTCTCTTTTTCTCTCTATTTCTGTATCTTCTCAGACTTGAAGTCTAGGGGCCTTTATATAGGGCGAGTTGATTTGTTCAATCAGTTAAGGAGATCTTTTCTCGAATTGATTTGGGGAATTTCCCATCGTTCGATCTTTGATCCAAGGGCTTCTGATTTACAGAAGGCAATCTTCTTGTTTTTTAACAAGATTGGAAAATCTTTTCATACAGAATTTATTCTGTATTTTGGTGATTTTTAATCACCATTGGATCATTGATCCAACGGTGCTCTGATTTACAGAGCACAATTTTGTTGTTTGGAAAGATTTTAATGAATCTTTCCTTAACAAAATTTAATTCTGATTAATTAATGATTTATCATTATTATTGGATCTTTGATCTGACGGTGGGGAGCTTTTAGTTCCAGCGTTAGCGCACCCGTGCTTTGCACGTGGTGCGCTGCTGAGAGCGCAGCGCACTTAGCGCTAGCGCACCCGTGCTTTGCACGTGGTGCGCTTCTTAGAGCGCAGCACACCTAGCGCTATCGCACACGTGCTTTGCACGTGGTGCGCTCCTTAGGGCGCAGCGCACCTAGCGCTAGCGCATCCGTGTTTTGCACGTGGTGCGCTGCTTAGAGCGCAGCGCACATGGCGCTGCTTCTGAAGCGTTGCTCCATTTCAAAATTTGAATTTTGAACAGAGCTTTGCTCTGATTGGGGGAAACAACATATTTATCTGATTGTATCCTGATGAGCCGTCCATGAAGGAGAAAACTTCATGAGTGCACGTATTATCTATCATCAGCTCGGTAACCGGTACAGGAAAATTGTCCTTCGGGCACGCTTTATTGAGGTCCCGAAAGTCCATGCAGATGCACACTGTCCCGTTTTTTTTATTACCGGGAAGATGTTGGCGATCCAGTCAGGATACTGAACCTCTTGGATGAAGCCGGAGTCGATTAGCTTCTTGACCTCAGCGTTGATGCTCATCTCAAGCTTGAGCCGCATCCTTCTCGGTGCTTGTTTAATCGGCTTGATGTCCGGAGATATTGCCAGTTTGTGCACAGCAATCTCTGTATCTAATCCGGTCATTTCGGAATAGTTCCATGCGAAGCAATCTTTATACTGCATGAGCACGTCTTTGAGCGTAGCCACTTTTTCGTCAGACAACAGCTCACTGACGAACGTCGGTCGTAGGTCGTTTACCGTCCCCAAGTCAATTTTCTTGAGATTATCTGCAGTAGTATATATCTCATCTTCTAGCTCTTTCGGTGCCGGTGGAAACTCGGAGATCACCTCGTCATCATCGTTTTCGAAGCACCAGGGGAGATCAGCCATATCTTCGCATGTTCCTTCTCCTGACATCATTATCACGTGACAGGTGCGAGATCGCTTCCAAGACTGATGTTGATCCGGCTCTACTTTCGTGGCTTTCGGTTCATGCTTTTGCGGCGGAGTTACCCTCCAACTGCTGGATAGAGCGAACCTGCCTTGCTGATACTGGTTTTCTACCCAGTCTTTGAATGTGAAGCAGTCTTCGAGAGGATGTCCTATCGCTTGGTGATAGGAGCAAAAGTCCGGGTGAGAGACCTCGCCTGTTTGCTCGGGGTGCTTGGACTCCAGGAGGGTAATCATCTGATGTTTTATGACAAGATCAAGTATCTTCCTTGTCTTATCTTAGGAAAAAGAATACACTCGACTCATCTTCTTTATAAGAGACGAATCCTGGTTGCTCGATTCTCGATCGCATGGCTTGCCGGTCCTCGCTTTTTCCATTCTTGGATTGATTTCTGCCTCTGCGTCGGGTCTTTTGTATGACGGGCTGGCGACGAAGGGCATCGTCACTTTCTGCAGCCTGCTGAAGGAGGCGCTGCATTCTGGCTTTCTCGTAAATGGCTATTTCGCGATTATGGCTGTCTCGAACCTTTTGACCCGCTTCCCTTATAAGCTTGTTCATTTTATCTTCGAACGACTGGCTTGGCATTTTCACGACGGGAGCTCGTTTTGGTTCAGGGTTAGTGATTGTTTATATGTTTTTGTACGTGCGCTTTAAAATTAAAAATACTGCAATCAAGACGGTGTCACTTGGTAGCTAGCCGGTTGAGTAAGAGTCGATCCACAGGGAAATGGTGTTATTTTCTTTAAGTTCTAACGAGTTAAGTCCTATTTTTGGTAGGTTTTGTTTTAAAATCTAAGATTGAGATTCAATTGATTTAAAGGCTTGCTAGGGTTAGGATTAGGTTAGTTCGAAATAAGGATTCTTCTCATTCTATCAATGCCCTAATTAAGAATGTAGGTGTTAGGGTAATAGTCAACAACGGGGATTAGCACGACTAGGAAGAAACTTGGTTTCTTCCTTTTGGTCCTTGTCCGTCTGTTCTTGGATCTTAGCCCTAACCTCCAGTTAATTCAACCATAACCGGTCTAACTAGGGAATCACCGCTATCTTGTAGGATAGAGTGCCGTAGTGAGCGGTGTGTGGTTAAATTAAATAGAGTCCTAATTAAATTATATGGGCAAAGAAAGGACTGAGAGAGATTTCCTTCTCTCAAACCTTCCCTATCCTAACCCTAACAAGTGAGAAATTACTCACTCATTAGGAAGTTGACAATAAAATTCATTTTTATAATTTTTATATTAGAAAACTAAATTGCAGATAATAAAAGAACAGATAAAAATTGTAAGAATTAAATTCAGATAATAAAAGAATGCGAGATAAAAATAAAAATACCTTTATTGATGACCTCACAAAAAGTGCATTACAACTGGAATTAAAATTTTAATCTAAGGATTAAAAAGAGGCATGCCTAATTAGGCTTTTGGCTTTCCTATTTATAGATAGGAGAAAACCCTATGTTACAATCTGATCCACATTTGAATTTACAAGACTACCCTAAGAAAGCCGGGTCAAAACACCGACACCCACCGACACATGCACCGACACGTGCATTGCACGGCCGCGGTTCAGCAGCAGAAAGCCCTGTTTGGCCGCGGTTCCGCGGCCAATTGGTGGGATCATAAGTTCAACTTCTCAGGGCAGCTTCATGTTGCTTTTAACTTCTGTTTTCTTCACTTGGTTCCTCAGAATCTCTTCTATTTTCTTCCAGATTTCCAACAGTGCAGAATTATGTAGACTTTTACCGTGAGTTTCGTGTTGAAGTCTTGAACCTTGTGCTACCCTTGTGCTTTGTGCATTGAACTGTCTACTGATCTTCATTTGTTCCTTGAACTGGTAGGCGGCATCATACGGATTCATCTATTGTTGGTCGTAGTCTCACATTTGTAGCGTCTTTTCATGAATTTCACTGTAACAATCTGAGAACCTGTAATCTGCAACTATTTAGCAGACATAGATCAAAAGCACCTATTTATATGTAATGTGATTAAGAATGAGCGATATAATAATGCAAAATTCTGATATGAACAAATACCCCCAAACTTATCTTTTGCTCGTCCCGAGCAAAACCAATTTTATTCTCGAAAAATCCTAACCTCACTTTCGCAGGGAACGCGATTGCACTGAGCTCGTGCAACAAGCCGTTAAATCTCTAGGTGTCCCTAGTAAGAGAAGTGTTATCTCCTGGGGGTTTTCAGCGGATACTACCCACAAAATCCAATCAATTTGGCATGTTGACTTTCATTCTTCAATTCGGTATTCTAGCAAGAAATTATATTATCTTCGACTTAGAAATCATCAACCCGTATTTTTCACACTCACTTTTCATTTAACTTAAGATCGTATATGTTCTGTAAATTTATTTAAGCTTTCAGCCTCTTTTGAATTTTCCTTCTAAGGTTCCATCTCAACTTAGGAATTTTTATCATCTCTACTGAAGGTATAAGCCCTATCTTTCATTCCTATCTCTCATCCAAACCCTAATCATATACCCCTACATGTGTGTATGTGTCACCCCTACACTTGGAAATTCAATTCAAGCTATCATATTCTTGTCCATCTTCCAAAATACTTTTAGTTGATGAATTTTAGATGAAATTGCTCACACATCCTTCATGCGACCGTTAATACTTCTTGAGGTACTGAACGACCGATTACAAAATGTGTTTACGCATTTAGGCGTAATTCCTCGTCTTGCAATACCTAAGGCTTAGCAGTGACTCCCAAACCAGTTGGTCTAAGGCACTAAGTGATGAAGCACCCTCGCTATATATATATATATATATTTTTTTTTATGCAGCCTTAAGTAATTACAAAACCAATGTTCATTTTTTAATCTCTTTATTCACACTTATACTTTTATTTTATTTTTTTTCTTTCACACTAAGGATTTTAGACAAGAGCATTTCAAGGTATCCTCTACTATTCCAAGTTTCAAGGTGCGTGTTTGTGCAAGTTGTAGGGTATATATTTTCAAAATTTAGACTTAAGATTCAGAATTATTTTTCAGACTTACACTTCAAATAAAAATTCAATATTCTTCCCTTATTGTAACTTAGCCCAAGAACTGAACTTAAAACTTGCCTATTTCTAAATAAACTATAAGGATATATATTTTCTACAGTTAAACTTTAAGAAAGGTTATTTTTAGGGTTTTTAATTTACTAAGTTTAGAATCTAGTTTTTCCCTACTATTCAACCGTCACATTGAACTTAAGTCAAATATGACCAAAATTGAATTTTTCAATTTTTATAATTTTTTTTTTTTAGTTTTTCAATTTTTTATTTGATTTGATTTTATATATATATATTTTTTATTTTCATTTTCATTTTTAATTTTTATATTTTTATAATTTTTATAAAGATGCAATGCGGAATTAAATATGCAAAGAAAGAAGAAAAAAATATGTACAAAAAATTAAAATATGCAATGCGATGATAACTATTTACAAACCACCTCCACCCCCAAACTTATCAAAAGCAGTGCCCTCACTGCTCATGGCCTCGCCGTCCCCTCGAACCTGAACGGGAACGTTCGTCTCTCGCCATCAGGGTGGTCATGTCGTGCTCTATACCTGTGACTCGCTGATCCAGGTTGGTTACCATCCCTATCAATCTGTTTATCCCCCTAGTGGCTTTCTTAAGTAAACATGCTTGTGCTGCGGGGATAAGCTCTTCCTCGCTCACGGTCGAGCTGGAGCTGGGTGTCCTGGCGGGCACGTCCTCGGCCGGCTCGGTGTGCGACCATACCTCATGTAAGCATGTATAGGACGTAGATACGCCCTCAAGAAGAGGTCTAATAGGGATCCCTCCATGCATATAAAACTCAAATTCCTCCAAAGGGAGGAAATGGCGACACAGTTGTGTCACCAACTTAGGGCATGGATAATTAGCAGCCATCTTGCCCGCACCAATCGAATGAAGTAATACCGTGCACATATCATAGCTGGGATTTTTAGTCATCAAAGTGTGCACAATATGAAGGGAGGGTGTGAAAAATGTCGTATTGTGCGAACTACCAAAAATATTATTTTGTGCCCAACGGCACACAGTTAATACATTCGCAAAGAGGGTTCTAGCCTGGATGCTCTTACGTGTCTCCCTCGAACAGTCATTACCCATCAAGGATAGGTAGTCCTCAAATCTGAGGGGTTGATCATGAATAGGTAATCTAGGTATTAAGGTGACTTCATGGATGAAGTCACTATCGATTATTATTTCCCTATCCCCCCAAATTAGCCTAATATAACCGTGTTGTGAGAGGCAACCATCATCCATGCACTCGTAAAATCGGGTGACGAGATCTGGAAGCGCGAAGGAGTTTGGATGGTTAAAAATTAAGAAGTTCCACCCACGCCTTCGGATCTCATCACCGAAATAGCTACCGTAGACCGTGTGTGCAAACATTTGTGAGAAGTCCCTTTCAAATTGCAGGGTTGGTGCCATCACAGAGAGCAAATTGATTTTTTTTTAAATTTTAACAGAGAGGGAAAGGCAGTGCAAACCTCCTCTGAAGATTTTAGAGGGTGATGATGCAGAGGCGACGCGGATCAGCCGTCAGAAAGCTCCTTCGGCGGCGGAAGCACGGCGCTATGGCGAGATCTCCTTGCTCTGGCTGCTGCGGCGGCTAGGGTTTTCAGAGAGGAATACTTTAGGGTTTGGTAAAATGCAGAGAGGGTCGGGTTCTATTTATAGGGGGTGTTTTGGTTATTTGCAAAAAGGACCTCTTAAAAAGAGGAATTTATTTGTAAATAATTTTTTTTATATTATTATTATTTTATTATTATTTATTAAAACTGAAATTTACAAAAATACCCCCAAAAATTGAATTTTTTTTATTCTCGGCTTTTTTATTTTGTTTTCTTATAATTACAAGTGTGGCATACCCCCAAACTTATTAGAAATGGTGTTTCCACTATTTATGGCTGGATAACCGAAATTTGGGGGTAGATGGAGGAAGATCAGTCAACGTAAATCGGCTCCTGCAACAGCAGGAGCTCCTCCGAAGGATACGCGGTGAGGAACGGTTTAAGCCTATGTCCGTTCACTTTAAATAGTGAACCGTCCTCCGGATTCTCTAAGTCGATCACACCGTGCGGATATACGGTGCATACCAAAAATAGCCCCTTCCATCGAGATCTGAGCTTGCCGGGATGGAAATGTAACTGGGTATCGTAAAGTAAAACCTGTTGACCAGGTTTGAAAGTTTTGCGCATAAGGTGTTTATCGTGAAACACCTTCATTCAGTTTTTGACGACAACCGCGTTCTCGTATGCTTCATCCCGAAGCTCGTTCAATTCATTTAATTGCAGATTTCTATGGCTGCCCGCATCTCCGAGAGATAGATTCAACTCTTTTATTGCCCAAAATGCTCGATGCTTAATTTCAACTGGAATGTGGCAAGCCTTTCCATAAACAAGCCTATACGGAGACATGCCAAGATCGGTCTTGTAGGCAGTTCGAAATGCCCAAAGGGCATTAATAAGTTTTGACGACCAATCCTTAAGGTTTTTGGAAACCGTTTTCTCCAATATCTGTTTAATTTGCCGATTTGAAATCTCGGCTTGCCCACAAGTTTGGGGATGATAGGGCGTTGATAGCTTGTGATTAATGGAATATTTCCGCATTAAAGACTCGAAAGTCCTATTATAGAAATGAGTTCCATTATCGCTGATGGTTGCGCGGGGTGCCCAAACCGAGAGAAAATATTTTCTTTGAGGAATCTAACGACAACCTTGTTGTCATTAGTCCGGCTGGGCACAGCCTCAACTCATTTAGATACATAATCAACAGCAAGAAGAATATACACGTTCCCAAAAGAATTGGGAAACGGTCCCATAAAATCTATCCCCCAAACATCAAAAATTTCCACAACCAATATTGGTTGGAGCGGCATTTCATTTCTCCTAGATATCCGGCCCAAGTGTTGGCACCGGGAGCATGTCTTACAGTAATCATGTGCGTCTTTAAAAAGTTGTGGCCAATAGAAGCCACACTGCAAGATCTTTTCGGCTGTCTTTTTAGGGCCAAAATACCCGCCACACGCTTGATCGTGGCAGAATGACAGCACACTCTTAAATTCATTGTCGGGGACACACCGACGCATAATTTGGCCGGGACAGTATTAGAATAGATAAGGTTCATCCCAGTAAAAATGTTTTACCTGGGATAGGAATCGGAGTCTGTCCTGATTCGACCATTCATTTGGTATAAGTCCGGTGGCCAAATAATTCACAATATCTGCAAACCAAGGTTCACATGATACAGTCAAGAGCTGCACATCTGGAAAAATGTCTTTTATAGGAAATTGAAGCGTCGGCGAAGAAGGGAGGCGTGAAAGATGGTCGGCGACTATGTTTTCGCATCCTCTTTTGTCTTTGATGACAAGGTCAAACTCTTGTAGTAGGAGGATCCAACGTATCAGCCGAGATTTAGCGTCCTTCTTCGCAAAAAGATAGCAAAGAGCTGAATGGTCAATGTATACGATGACTGGAGAGCCGATTAAGTAGGGCCTGAACTTTTCGAATGCAAACACAACAGCTAAGAATTCCTTCTCGGTTGTTGTGTAATTTAATTGGGCTCCGTTCAAGGTTCGGCTAGCGTAATAAATTACATGCGGCATCTTCTCGATGTGCTGTCCAAGAACAGCACCAATGGCAAACTCAGATGCATCGCACATAATTTCAAATAGATGCGTCCTGTCAGGAGACGAAAGGATGGGAGCAGAAGTAAGTGAGTTTTTCAATGACTCGAACGCCTTCATACAGCTTGAGTCGAAATCAAATGCGGTGACCTTGGCCAATAAAAGAGTCAAGGGTCTAGCTATCTTGCTAAAATCCTTGATGAACCGTCTATAGAAACCGACATGGGCTCGAATGTCTCGGACGCATTTGGGAGGAGGGAGATTGGAAATGACTTCAATCTTTGCTCTATCTACCTCAATGCCATTTTGCGAGATTATATGAGACAATACCTTCTCGTACCATAAAGTGGCACTTCTCCCAATTTAAAGTAAGGTTCTTATCCTTACACCGAGTAAGGACTGCATCTAAATGTAGCAAACACTCATCAAAGGAGTCGCCGAAAATGGAGAAATCATCCATGAAGATCTCCAAGAATTTTTTCACCATGTCTGAAAAAATACCCATCATACATCGCTGGAAGGTAGCGGGTGCATTGCATAACCCAAAGGGCATGCGGCGGTAAACAAACGTACCGAAAGGACAAGTGAATGTGGTATTGTCTTGGTCTTTTTCGGTGATGGGAATTTGATTATAGCCGGAGTAGCCATCCAAAAAGCAATAAAATTCATGCCCAGCCAATCGTTCTAGCATTTGGTCAATAAAAGGCAATGGAAAGTGGTCTTTCCGTGTAGCGGCATTGAGTTTTCTATAATCGATGCATACTCGCCAACCAGTTTGGATGCGAGTAGGTATTAACTCATTCGCCTCATTAATTATGACCGTTATGCCCGATTTCTTTGGGACAACGTGAATGGGGCTAACCCACTGGCTATCAGAGATAGGGTAAATGATACCACTATCAAGACATTTTACGATCTCCTTTTTAACAGCCTCTTTCATGACTGGGTTGAGTCGTCTCTGTGGATCCCTTGCTGGCTTGGTATCATCCATCATAAAATATGATGTTCAACTATTAGGGAACTAATCCCCTTAATGTCTGCCATAGTCCAGCCAAAAGCTTGCCGATTGCTTTGCAAGACCGTTAAAAGGGCTTTCTCTTGCTCGGGGGCTAGAGATGCCGAGATGATAACAGGTAGGGTCTCATTCTCACCTAAGTAAGCGTATTTAAGGTGAGACGGCAATAGCTTGAGCTCGAGTGTTGGAGGAGAAATAATTGAAGGTAAAATCGGTGAAATTGTCTCAAACTCAAAGGATTCCAACAGAGGTTCAAAACGAGTGTAAGCAATCGAGTCGGATGGTTCAGCCAACTCATCCGAAAATTCAAAGAATTCAAACTCGGGTGGTGATTGTTCAAGATCGTTCGAGAAAGTGAAACACTCGTAGTCATTGTCGGGCGTGAAAACAGTATCAGATTCAAGGAGGAACGCACTAGTGGCGTCAAAATTGCTGTGATCGAACAGAAATTTCTTGAGCTCACAGTCCTCCTGGGTGATCTCTTGGATCGAGCAAATATCAAGTATATTAGCATTAGGTTCGGAGGGCTGATTCCCCAACTTAAAAATGTTGAGTTCAATTGTCATGTTTCCAAAACATAGGTTCATCGAACCATTTCGACAATTGATCACCACATTAGAAGTTGCAAGGAATGGACGACCGAGTATCACCGAAATTTGACTCCGGGGGTTAGCTACAGGCTGTGTGTCTATAACAATAAAATCAATGGGGAATATGAAGTCCCCTACTTTAATCAACACATCCTCTAACTCACCCCTAAGATGGATGATGGATCGGTCAGCCATTTGGAGAGTACAATGTGTGGGTTTCAACTCTCCAACGCCTAATTGCTCATATACTGAATAAGGAAGCAGGTTAACACTGGCACCAAGATCTAAAAGTGCGTGGTTGATGTTCTTATCCCCAATAGTTATTGAAATTGTAGGACAGCCAGGGTCCTTTCGTTTTTTAGGTAAAGGTTGGGTAAGAGCATCACTTACTGCACTAGCCAAGAAAACTTTCTTAGGTACCTGTGATTTCCTCTTCTTGGTGCATAAGTCCTTCAAGATTTTAGCGTAAGAAGGGACTTGTTGGATTGCATCCAAAAGGGGAATGTTAATGCTAACCTGTTTAAATAACTCCACAATCTTATCCATGTATGGATTTTGTTTATTGGATCTCAACCTGTTTGGAAATGGAACATTTTGAAAATTGTTTGAGTCCAATGTTTGTGGAGGAGATTGCGGAGTTGGAACGGATCCCGGTGCTGGAGTTTTCGTGGAGTGAGATGTGGGTCTATTCGGAGTAGTAGAAGAATTAGAGCCTTGTGAAGAATGGAGAACAGGCTCTAAAGATGAAGAAGATGAAGAAGAAGAAGAAGAAGCGGCGGCCGGGGTGTCATCATCAGTGCCAACATTATTATGCAACATCCTTCCAGATCCCAATGTCGTCACGGCACTCACATTATGGTTTTGTTGTTCAAGAGCAACATGTGCATTTTGTGGGTGACCAGGATTTGGCAGTGGTTGAGATGGAAGCTTCCCCTTCTCTCGCTCGCTTAAAGCTGCATTCAGTTGTGCAATCTGGGCTTCAATGGTTTTGATGCTTTGCCCATGTGATGCAGTGTATTGCACCAAAGACTGAATAGAAGACTGGATGTTGGCTGAGGATTGATTAGTCCAAAAATATTAAGTTAACCGTAATCAGAAACGGCGTCGCTTTGCAGCTAGCCGGTGAATACGGGTCGATCCACAGAGATGTGTAATTTTCTTAATGTGATTTTACGAGTTGATTCCAAATGTTGTTTGGATTGATTAAATCTAAAACCTAGATCTATCACTAAACTAAATTAATCTAAATTAAAGTCTTGCTAGGGTTAGGTTTAGGGAAAGTTTGGAGATTAAAGGTTTCCTCACCGCTTTCAATGCCTTATTTTAGATCTCTTAGATGTTATAGTAATTATCAATAAAGTGGATAAGAATCTTTTGGGAAGATGTTTCTTCCTCTAGATTCTTATCCTTCCTTTATCGATAATTACTCTAACCTCCATGGAAAACGCGCGCAACCGGCCCTTTATACTACGGTTCACCGTTACCTCGAGGGGTAGGATGCCATAGGGTGCGGTTGTGCGCGCATGCATAGAGTTCTAATTCTTAGTTGTGAATGGCATGAAAGGGGTGAGAGATCTAATCTCTCAAACCTTTCCCTAAGGCTAACCCTAACAAGCGAGGAGATTACTCGCTCATTAGGGGATTAATAAACATTCTAAATTAAAAGAGAATTAAAACAAAGCTGTGAAAAATAACTTACTAATTGTATTGATGGCTCCCTCCAAGCAAGAATACAGAACAGATCTGAATTTTGTTTATTGAAAAGAGGCATCCGTTTTACAGATCTGTGATTACAATTTATAGGAAAACATGAAAACTAGGGTTACAGACTCTCGCACATGCGCAATTACATATTTGCCCACGGAAAATCCCAACACCCACACCGACGCACCGACACGAGAAAAATCCACCGACACGGGCACTTAATGGCCGCGGAACCGCGGCATTAGTGGGCTTGGGCCGCGGTTCCGCGGCCCTTTGGTGGGCTTGGCTCACCATCTTTTCTGGGATTCATTGTACTTGTCTGGGCTTGTTATTTCTTCATCCTATTTCTTTGTTTGGCTTCTTATTCTTCTCCAGATCTTCAGTGAAAATTTGTATTGGTCTTTTAACCGTTTGCTCTGACATTTTGGACCTTGCACTGTCTTGTACCTATGTGAACTGTTATTAGTCTAGGCTTGATAGGATTCGTCTACTTGTTGGTCAAAAGCCCCTTTTCTGTATCAACTTTCGTCTTTTTCACTGTATTCGCATCCAAGAGCCTGTATCCTGTAATATGCAACAAACGTGCGTCAAGAGTACCTGTTTATTTATAAAATGAATAAAAATGGGGAGTACAATAATGCAATATTATAGTATGAACAAATACCCCCAAACTTATCTTTTGCTCGTCCTCGAGCAAACTTATTTTTATTCACTAAAATCCTAACCTAACCGCACTTTCGCAGGGAAACGCGATTGCACTGAGCACGTGCAACAAGCCGTTAAACCTTTAGGTGTCCCTAGTAGGAGTGTTGTCTCCTGAGGGTTTTCAGCGGATACTACCCAAAAAATCCTATCAATTCGGCCCATTGAGTTTTGTTCTCCAATTAGGTTTTCTAGGAAGGAATTCTATTATCTTTTGACTCGCAAATTATCCACCCACATTCTTCACGCTTCCTCATTATTTAACATAAGATTATATATGTTATGTAGACCTACTTAGCTTTCGGCATCTCTTAAGTCTTCCTTCTAAAGTTCCATCTCCACTTAGGAATTTCTATCAACTCTATTAAAGATACAAGTTCTATCTTTCATCCCTTTCTCTCATCTAAACTCCAATCACATATCCCTACGTGTGTGTATAGATCACCCCTACACTTGGAAATTCAAATCAAGCAATCGTACTCTCGTCCATTGTCCAAAGCACTTATTAATTAGTGAATTTTTTAAATGAAATTTGCTTACACATCCTTCATGCCACCGTTAATACTTCTTGAGGTACCAACAACCGATTACAAGATGCGTTAGCATTTTAAAGCGTACTTCCTAGTTTTGCAACACCCAAGGCTTTAGCAGTGACTCCCAAACCAGTTGGTCTAAAGCACTAGGTGATGAAGCACCCTCGCTAAATATTTTTCTATTTTTTTTTTTACAGCTTTAAGTAATCACAAAAACCAGTGTCCATTTTTTTTTCTTTATTCACTTTTTTTTCTTTTATTTTCTTCGTACTAAGGACTTTAGACAAGAGCATTTCAAGGTCTCTTCTACTATTCCAAGTTTCAAGGTGTGTGATTGTGCAAATTGTAGGGTATACATTTTCAGAATCTAGACTTAAGCTAGGAACTATTTTTCAAATTTATACTCTAATAAGAACATCAATACTCTTCCCTTGTTTTGACTTAGCCCAAGAAGTGATCCCAAAATTTGCCTATTTCTAAATAAACTACAAGGCATATACTTTCTACCGTTAAATTTTAAGAAAGGTTATTTTTAGGGTTTTTAATTCACTAAGTCTAAGATCCAGTTGTTCCTAGCCAGTTAACCTATCTGTCAAACTCAAATCAAATATGGCCAAAATTGAATACAATATTTTTATAATTTTTGAAATTTTTCAAATTTTTATGGGTTTTCAAAAAAAAATGCAAATGCAAAAATATGTACAAATGAATGCGAAGGAAGAAAACGTACCGAGCATACCCCCAAACTTGAACTTGACAGTGTCCTCACTGTCATGCTAAACCAAGAGGGTCAAAATACCGGCACTTCCCTGTTTATTTATTTATAATTTTTTTTATTGTTAAGAAAAACAAAAATATATACAGAAAGGCTCTCCCCCAAACTTCATTTAAACTATGTTAGACATTACTGCCAAACCTTGCATAGACCAAACGTTAACACCAACCAGTTGAAAAATTTATCAGTAAAGAGTATTAGTTGGTGGAAGAATAAGTCGTAGCGATCCATAAAGAATTGGGGAAGATAGAAGTGGTGGTATGGAAGGTATGGAGGTGAATAGACAGGAGGTGGTGATGAATCAAAACGAGAATGTGAATGATCAGCAATCAGTGGAATGTTGGCATTCTCGTAGCTTCTTAAAAGAAATGGGGGTGGGTCAACTTCTAAAGGAGGAGGTTGACTAACCACAATACCCCCAAAATGTTCCTGTGGGTCCTCTATTGACTTGGCATCATCCATCAATTGCATATGATATTCAATTATAAGGGAACCGATCTCCTCGATGTCTACCATAGTCCAACCGAAAACTTGCCGCCTATCTTGTAAGACCTTTAAAATAGCGTTCTCTTGCTCGAAGGATAGAGAGGCTGATATTATAATGGGAAAAGTCTCATTCTCACCTATGTAAGCATATTTAAGGTGAGGCGGTAAGGACATGAGTTCGAGTTTCGGAGGCGAAAGAATCATTGCGGAATCTACCTCGAACTCAAAGGACTCAAACACAGGTTCGAAATCACTGCAAACAACCGATTCGGATGGTTCAACTAACTCATCCATAAATTCAAAAGACTCATATTCAGGCTGTGAGTCGTCATCATCCGAAAAAGCGAAACATTCATAATCCATATCGGTTGTGTCAACGGTGGTAGGCTCAAGGAGGGACGCACTAGTGGCGTCAAAACTGTTTTCATCAAATAAGAATCTTTCAAGCTCGCAGTCCTCCTGCGTGATTTCGTGAACAGAGCAAACTTCTCGTGTACTAGTTTTAGGCATGGGGGGCAGACTTCCCATCTTATAAATATTGAACTCACTAGACATCTTCCCAAAGGATAGAGTCATGGAGCCATTGCGACAGTTTATTACAGCATTGGAAGTGGCCAAAAATGGTCGACCGAGGATAACTGGAATTTGGTTCCGTGGGTTAGCAACAGGTTGTGTATCCATAACAATAAAATCAACGGGGAATATGAACTCCCCAACGTTGATCAACACATCCTCTAGCTCACCCCTTGGATGGGTGATTGATCGATCAGCCATTTGGAGAGTACAACGAGTGGGTTTCAACTCTCCAACCCCTAATTGTTCGTACACGGAGTAGGGAAGTAGGTTAACACTAGACCCAAGATCTAAAAGTGCTCGATTAATTTTCTTATCCCCAATTATGATTGAAATCGTAGGACAGCCGGGGTCCTTTCATTTTTGGGGTAAGGTTTGAGGGTGGTTAATAGCATTGCTCACTGCACTAGCCACTAGCACTTTCTTGGGTACTTGAGATGCCTTTCTCTTCGAGGTGCATAAGCCCTTTAAGATTTTCGCGTATGAAGGGACTTGTTGGATTGCATCCAAGAGAGGTATATTTATGCTAACCTACTTAAATAATTCCACAATCTTCTCCACTTGTGCAGTTGGTTTATTGGGACTCAACCTGTTTGGAAATGGAGCATTTTGAAAATTTGTTGAGTCAAATGTCTGTGGAGTAGAATGTGGAGTAGGAATGGATCCCAGTGTGGATGTGTTCGTGTTGTGAGAAATGGGTCCGTTGGAGTTAGAAGAAGTAGAGCCGTGTGAAGGGTGGAGAATAGGCTCTAAAGAAAAAGGTGAAGAAGAAAGTGAAGAAAATGAAGAAGGGGAAGATGACGATGAAGAAGAAGAAGAAGAAGAAGAAGAAGGTGAACCACCGGCGGGGATGTCATCACTAATACCCACATTATTTTACAACTCTCTTCCGGATCTCAACGTGGTCACCGCATTTACATTGTGATTGTGATATGCGTTTTGTGTGTGACCGGGATTTGGCATTGGTTGAGACGGAAGCTTTCCCTTTTCTCTCTCGCTCAACGCAGTAGTTAATTGTGCAATTTGTGCCTCAATAGATTTGATACTTTGATCGTGTGAGGCATTGTTATGCATCAAAGATTGAACATAATTTTCGAATCTTGCTGCGGATTCTGTAGATTGCTTGAGAAATGCATCTAGACTTTTTTCTAGCGAGATAACCTTATCATCATTTGGTTGAACCAAATTGTTCGTTTGATTTGTATAAGGTTGTTGTTGGAAAGGTTGCTAGTTTTGAGTTTGTGAAGATGCTTGTTGTTGTTGCGGAGGAGGAGGTCTTTGAAAATTGTTATTTCCTTGGACTTGTTGATTTTGGTTCCAAGCGAAATTTGGGTGACTCCTCCACCCCGGATTGTATGTCGAAGAGTACGGATCATTTCTTTGTCGTTGCTGAAAGGCAGCATTGACTTGATCTTGTCCTTGAATAGGTGCATTATAAGGACATTCTTCGGTTAGATGCGATGGATTCGAACAACAAGCACAAATAGTTCGTGTGGGTAAAGCAGGGGCAGGAGAAGGCGATGAGATTTTGGTCTCAATGGCTTCTAGCTTTTTCATAAGTGCGGCCATCTCGGCCTTCATAGCAATCGACATATCTACTTGATGTATGCCTGCCCTAGATTGACCAATAGAAGAAGATGATGTGGTCTTGGTACTCTCCCACTGAATTGTTTGCTCACTAAGATCTTCAAGAAACTGCCAAGCTTCGTTGCTAGACTTGGAGAGAAAATGACCTTGACATATGGTTTCTAGCAACTGCTTCGTTGCCGAGTTCAATCCCTCGTATAATGTTTGGCAAAGTTGCCAACTTTCGATCCCATGATGAGGGCATTGAACAAGTAGGTCCTTAAATCTCTCGAAGCACTTCCAAAATGGTTCGGAAGGAAGCTGTGAAAATTGTATAATCTCGTTACGGATTCTAGCAGTTTTGTGATGAGGATAGAACTTTTTCAGAAAAGCTCTCACAAACTCGTCCCAATTTCTAATGGAATGTGATGCGGTGCTGTATAGCCACTTCTCGGCTAGGTCACATAAGGTAAAAGGAATGACCCTTAGCCTTATAGCGTCATCACTTAATTGGGTCACTTTCATCATAGCGCACACATTTTGGAATTTATTAATAAAAATATACGCATCTTCCGATTCCAAACCATGAAATTTTGGCAGCATATTGATGAAATGTGGTTTTATTTCAAAATTGTTCCCATTTGCCGGTGGGGGTGAAAGACATGTAGGTAAAGAAGTGCGGACGGGGTAGAAGAGATCCTGGAGCGCAACTCGTGCGGGCGCTACAACAGGCGGAAGATTCGGGTTATTCGCACCTAACGGAGGTGGAATCATTCCCGTCGGTAAGGTATCGTTGGAGTTGAATCCCGACATACCTTCGAAAGAAGAATTTGAAGGTGGAGGTAAGGAAATGGAGGGAATTTCGACTTCGGTGTCGAAAGGTTCGTCGGTCGGTACCAACGAAACACGGACTAATCGGGCGTTAGTATCCCTAGTCTAAAGTGACATACACTAAAAGGGTAGTGCAGTCAGGAAAAAGAAAAAAACAGAACGTGGAGGTAAGAAAACGTCAATGAGAAGAAATGGTGGAAGTGAGGTGCAAGATTTCTTTAGCGACAAGTTGCAAATTTTGAAAAGATTTTTCTTCTTCTTTTTTTATGTGAGAGTTTTGCAAAGAGATTTTTGAAAAGAGACTCGTGACACAAATGTATCAACCACACATACACAATCAGGCCTAGATCTAGGGTCGCCTAGGTCTGCTAGACAGCTCCTAACTAGGGCTAGTAATAGGACCTCAAACCGCCTCTTCACCGACAAGTACGGCCAGGTAAGTGGGAAGGAACCACAATAGTGGGCCTAATTAATAACCACTAGCCTAGACACCGCAAAGTCAGTTAGGATAAACGGTCGATGCCTATACTAGTTCTTTTCCTATTGAGCTCAATGTCCTTAGGTCTGAGTCTAGTATTTTTTTTTAATTAATTGTGGTCAGTGCAAATGCTTTAGGTGTTTTCTGGGGTCCTGGGAAGGGTGATGAAATCCCCATCCAATCTGAGTTTGGTCAATTAGCTCCTTTAAGTCCGATTAAATTATGCAAAACAATAAAATTCACTTGCAATCAATTTTTAGCGCGGCGCAAAGAAACCTGCAGAAAATCTGTTATTTAGAAGGGGAGAGAAGGTTTTTAGCGCAAAGAATTCCTGCAGAAAGTTTTTACAGAGAGATATATGGAAGTTGACAGAGGGGAGAAGGAGAAAACTAACCAACTAATTTTTAGGTGATGACGAGGCTAAATAGCCGCGGTTCCGCGGTCTGGGATGCTCCTGCGCCGCGGTTCCGCGGTCGGGAAGTCGGTTCAGCCTCTGTAAAAAATTGTGTAGCTCCTGTTCACCAATTCTCCTCTGTTCTGATGTGATTTTTCCTGATTTGCCTTCTGTAAAATTCCAGATCCGCGACTCTTCGTTGTTCCTGCAAGATTCAAACAATAAACCCTTCAAAAAGATACAAATTGATAAAAAAAAATTGTACTTTTTTATATTTTCAGATTTTTATAATTTTTAAAATTTATATCAACCCGAAATCACACAAAAGAAATTTTTACGCCATCCCCGGCAACGGCGCCATTTGATTAGTCCAAAAATATTAAGTTAACCGTAATCAGAAACGGCGTCGCTTTGCAGCTAGCCGGTGAATACGGGTCGATCCACAGAGATGTGTAATTTTCTTAATGTGATTTTACGAGTTGATTCCAAATGTTGTTTGGATTGATTAAATCTAAAACCTAGATCTATCACTAAACTAAATTAATCTAAATTAAAGTCTTGCTAGGGTTAGGTTTAGGGGAAGTTTGGAGATTAAAGGTTTCCTCACCGCTTTCAATACCTTATTTTAGATCTCTTAGATGTTATAGTAATTATCAATAAAGTGGATAAGAATATTTTGGGAAGATATTTCTTCCTCTAGATTCTTGTCCTTCCTTTATCGATAATTACCCTAACCTCCATGGAAAACGCGCGCAACCGGCCCTTTATACTACGGTTCACCGTTACCTCGAGGGGTAGGGTGCCGTAGGGTGCGGTTGTGCGCGCATGCATAGAGTTCTAATTCTTAGTTATGAATGGCATGAAAGGGGTGAGAGATCTAATCTCTCAAACCTTTCCCTAAGGCTAACCCTAACAAGCGAGGAGATTACTCGCTCATTAGGGGATTAATAAACATTCTAAATTAAAAGAGAATTAAAACAAAGCTGTGAAAAATAACTTACTAATTGTATTGATGGCTCCCTCCAAGCAAGAATACAGAACAGATCTGAATTTTGTTTATTGAAAAGAGGCATCCGTTTTACAGATCTGTGATTACAATTTATAGGAAAACATGAAAACTAGGGTTACAGACTCTCGCACATGCGCAATTACAGATTTGCCCACGGAAAATCCCAACACCCACACCGACGCACCGACACGAGAAAAATCCACCGACACGGGCACTTAATGGCCGCGGAACCGCGGCATTAGTGGGCTTGGGCCGCGGTTCCGTGGCCCTTTGGTGGGCTTGGCTCACCATCTTTTCTGGGATTCATTGTACTTGTCTGGGCTTGTTATTTCTTCATCCTATTTCTTTGTTTGGCTTCTTATTCTTCTCCAGATCTTCAGTGAAAATTTGTATTGGTCTTTTAACCATTTGCTCTGACATTTTGGACCTTGCACTGTCTTGTACCTATGTGAACTGTTATTAGTCTAGGCTTGACTAGGATCCGTCTACTTGTTGGTCAAAGTCCATTTTCTGTATCAACTTTCTTCTTTTTCACTGTATTCGCATCCAAGAGCCTGTATCCTGTAATATGCAACAAACGTGCGTCAAGAGTATCTGTTTATTTATAAAATGAATAAAAATGGGGAGTACAATAATGCAATATTATAGTATGAACAAGGATTGAGTTGATTGTTTTAAAAACGCCTCCAGACTTCGTTCTAGCGAGGAAACCTTATCATTATTTGGTGAAACAAAATTGTTTTGAGCAAAAAAGTTGTTTGGTGCAAAATTGTTCGTTTGATTTTGGTAAGGTTGGGGTTGGAAAGGTTGCTGATATTGAGTTTGTTGAGGAGCTTGTTGTTGTAGAGGAGGCCTCTGGAAATTGTTGTTGCCTTGGAATTGTTGTTGATTTTGATTCCAAGCAAAATTGGAGTGGTTTCTCCAACCAGGATTGTAAGTTGAAGAGTATGGATCATTTCTTTGTCTTTGCTGAAAGACGGCATTGACTTGATCCTGTTCTTGAGCAGGTGGGTTGTAAAGACACTCTTCGGTCAAATGGGACGGATCCGAACAACAAGCGCATATAGTGCGAGGGGGTAAAGCAGGGAAAGGCGATGAGAATTTACTCTCAATTGCTTCTAGTTTTCGTGTAATTGCTGCCATTCGGCTTTCATTGCAATTGACATATCAAGTTGATGAACGCCTGCTCTAGATGGACCAGATGAAGTAGATGAAGTGGACGAAGCGGTCTGTCTAATGCTTTCCCACTGAAGCGTTTGTTCAGCAAGATCGTCGAGAAATTGGTAAGCTTCCGCGTCAGATTTGGTTAGGAAATGACCTTGACAAATGGTTTCCAGCAACTGCTTAGTTGCTGGGTTCAGTCCTTCGTATAAAGTTTGGCAAAGTTGCCATCTCTCAATACGGTAATGAGGGCACTGAACAAGAAGGTCTTTGAATCGTTCGAAACACTTCCAAAAAGGTTCGGAAAGAAGCTGGGAAAATTGGTTAATTTCATTACGAATTCTCACGGTCTTGTGATGTAGGTAAAACTTTTTAAGAAACGCTTTAACAAACTCTTCCCAACTGTTTATAGAATGCAATGCAGTACTATATAGCCACTTTTCAGCTAGGTCACATAATGTGAAGGGAATGACTCGTAGCCTTATAGCATCATCGGACAGTTGGGTGGTCTTCATCATTGCACAAACATTCTGGAATTTGTTAATGAAGATATAAGTATCTTTGGATTCCAACCCGTGAAATTTGGGCAACATATTGATGAAGTGGGGCTTAATTTCGAAATTGTCCCCATTTGCTGGCGGAAGTGAAAAACAAGTAGGAAGTGCGGAGCGGGTAGGATAGAAACGATCCTGGAGCGCGATTCGCTGTGGTGCTTCAACAGGAGGTTGTTGCGGGTTATTCGCACCCAGTTGGGGTGGAATCAGTCCCGAGGTAGGTAAAGGGTTGTTAGGATTGAATCCTGACATCTTTTTAGAAGATGATGAATGTGAAGATGAAGGTAAGGATGAAAAAGAAGTGGAGGGAGTTTCGACTTCGGAGTCGAACGCGTCGTCAGTAGCGACTAACGAAAAAATGGACTAAGCGGGCACTAGTGTTTCTAGTCCAACCGGACATACACTAAACGAGTTGTAGTGTAGTCAAAACGTAGAATGTGAAGGTAAGAAAACGTCAATGGGGAAATGTGAATGAAAGTTGGGTGCAAATGAATTCTAGCGACAAATGGCAAGTTTTTGTAAAAATTTTGTGTTTTTTTTTTTTTTTTATAAAGAGTTTTGCAAAATAAAAATTGTACGGAACAATGACACACTTTCAAACAATCACAATTTAAGCATACACAATCAATCCTAAAGTTAGGGTCTCTTAAGTCAACTAGACTGCTCCTAACTGGTCCAAAGCGACAAGTTGTGAGATATCCCTCAAATCGCCTCTTCACCGCCAATTATGGCCAGGTAAGCACAAGTGAAGAGGAGGGTTCCGCTCACGAATCACCGTGAGACGGGCCTTTTAAAGTTACCTTTCTCACTTGTCTAGCCTAGGCACCACAAAGTCAGGTTTAGATAAACGACTGAATGCCCACAGCCTTCCTCTGTCCTAATGAGCGCGACAGTCCTTAATTGGCTGAGTCTAGATATTTTTTAATTAGCTCAAAGGTGATGCATATGCTTTTTGTGATTTCTGGGGTCTTAGGATGGGTAATGAAATCCCCACCCAATCTTGATTGGTGTTATAGCCCCTTAGATTCCGTTTTAAATATGCAAAGCAGTAACACACAAAATCTAAAACACTTGCCAAATTTTTTTTTCTTTTTATTTGCGGCGCACAAAATCCTGCACAAAATGATTTATTGGAGAGGGAGAAGAGGTTGCTGTGCAAAGAATACCTGCAGGAAAATTTTTCAATAGAGTGCAGAGGGTAGGAGAGAAGACAAAAATACTTACAGAGAAATTTGGGGTGTTGACGTCAGCAATTAACCGCGGAACCGCGGTCAAACGCCTGCTTATGCCGCGTTTCCGCGGCGGTTTGATAGGTTTGGATCTCCAAAATTTTCCTGTGTGCTGTTATGGTTCTCCTCTATCTGTTAAGATCCTCTGTTTCTTGATTTGTTCACTGGGCTTGCTCCAGATCTGAATTAGTCCGTCTTCTTTTCCTGCACAATTCACACAAAACCAATCAAAAATAACAAGATGATTTTTTTATGTATTTTTTTATTTTTTCAGTTTTTATAATTTTTTATTTAATTAACCCGAAATTACAAAAAGAAATAAACTACCGTTTCCCCGGCAACGGCGCCGTTTGATTGTTTATATGTTTTTCTACATGCGTTTTAAAATTAAGAATACCGCAATCAAGACGGTGTTGCTTGGTAGCTAGCCGGTTGAGTACGAGTCGATCCAGAGGGCAATGGTGTTATTTTCTTTAAGTTCTAACGAGTTAAGTCTTATTTTTGGTAGGTTTTGTTTTAAAATCTAAGAATGAGATTCAATTGATTTAAAGGCTTGTTAGGGTTAGGATTATGTTAGTTTGAAATAAGGATTCTTCTCATTCTATCAATGCCCTAGTTAAGAATGTAGGTGTTAGGGTAATAGTCAACAACGGGGATTAGCACAACTAGGAAGAAACTTGGTTTCTTCCTTTTGGTCCTTGTCCGTCTGTTCTTAGATCTTAACCCTAACCTCCAGTTAATTCAACCACAACCAGTCTAACTAGGGAATCACCGCTATCTTATAGGATAGGGTGCCGTAGTGAGCGGTGTGTGGTTAAATTAAATAGAGTCCTAATTAAATTATATGGGCAAAGAAAGGAGTGAGAGAGATTTCCTTCTCTCAAACCTTTCTTATCCTAACCCTAACAAGTGAGGAATTACTCACTCATTAGGAAGTTGACAATAAAATTCATTTTTTAATTTTTATATTAGAAAACTAAATTGCAGATAATAAAAGAACAGATAAAAATTGCAAGAATTAAATTCAGATAATAAAAGAATGCGAGATAAAAATAAAAATACCTTTATTGATGACCTCTCAAAAAGTGCATTACAACTGGAATTAAAATTTTAATCTAGGAATTAAAATTTTAATCTAAGAATTAAAAAGAGGCATGCCTAATTAGGCTTTTGGCTTTCCTATTTATAGATAGGAGAAAACCCTATGTTACAATCTGATCCACATTTGAATTTACAAGACTACCCTAAGAAAGCCGGGTCAAAGCACCGACACCCACCGACACATGCACCGACACGTGCATTGCACGGCCGCGGTTCCACGGCAGAAAGCCCTGTTTGGCCGCGGTTCCGCGGCCAATTGATGAGATCATAAGTTCAACTTCTCAGGGCAGCTTCATGTTGCTTTTAACTTCTGTTTTCTTCACTTGGTTCCTCAGAATCTCTTCTATTTTCTTCCAGATTTCCAACAGCGCATAATTATGTGGACTTTTATCATGAGCTTCGCGTTGAAGTCTTGAACCTTATGCTACCCTTGTGCTTTGTGCATTGAACTGTCTACTGATCTTCATTTGTTCCTTGAACTGGTAGGCGGCATCATACGGATTCATCTATTGTTGGTCGTAGTCTCACATTTGTAGCGTCTTTTCATGAATTTCACTGTAACAATCTGAGAACCTGTAACCTGCAACTATTTAGCAGACATGGATCAAAAGCACCTATTTATATGTAATGTGATTAAGAATAGGCGATATAATAATGCAAAATTCTGATATGAACAGTTAGCATCTTCCTACAAAGCATCTCCTTCTTCATCAAAGTCATGTATGACGTAGCAGCCGAGGAATCGCTCTCGTTTCTTAGATTGAATATATCCAAGTCCGATCGTTTCCATTCTCCCGTTAGGCAACTTTCGCTGAGTTCCGGGGACGTTCCAGATCCTGTTATAGAATTGGGCTTGTCGAGCAGTCTGTTTGAAGGGTACGCCTTGGCGCCTTAACAGTCTTTTTAATCCGTCTGTGTAGTATCTGGGCAAACGGATGGCTGGAGCCTATCAAGCATAGAATCAGCGTCGTACCAGATTTTTTTCTCCATTTTAGTTTCCGTAGATCGATAAAAGAGGATCGCCTTTTCATCTTTTCGCCTGGGAGGGACATAGAATGTCTGCAGTTCTTGCACACTATAAGTTTCAAGTGCATCAAGCTCTTTGTAATGTTCTTGCGGAACCATGGAAACTTGCAAGCTTTGATCTTCATCAGCGAAGGCTCGTATCGATGGCCGAGCAGAGAATACGGTATTGACCTCATCTTCCGAATCGCTGCCGAAGACCAGAATAGGGTTTGACGGTCCCGGCTTGTTGCGCTGGGGCGGCCCCGAATAAACTATCTCTTCTTTCTCTTCGGTATCGCTCCCAAAGACCGGAATAGTGGTGATAGCTTTGTTCTTGTCCTCCGGTTTGCGACATCTTTCTGTGTCTTCGAAATCTGGCAGGAAGTACTTGGCATCCTCATATTTGCGGACTTCGTTCACGGAGAATGGGTTTAGTTCCCCTGTCACAGTGTACTCGAGACCATCTTTGAAGTACTTCATACACTGATATTGTGTAGAAAGGATAATGTTGTACTCGTGTAACCAAGGCCGGCCGAGCAAAGCATTATAGCAGGTCTTAGCGTCAATGATGTGAAACTTGATGTCAGTGACCAGCAGCCCAAAGTACAGTGTCAGTATCACAGACCCAAGCGTCCGTGATGACTGTGAGTCAAACCCGGAGATAATGATCTTATCCCGAGCGAGGTGTTGAACGCAATGCAGATTTCCTTCAACACTCTTACATTGAGGAGATTGACGGAGGACCCATTGTCAACCAGGATTTTGCCCATCTTGATATCATGACAGTATCCAGAGACATAGAGGGGACGGTTATGCTCGCACGTCCCGAGGACGAGCTCTTCATCACCGAAGGTGATATCGGCCGTGTGCATTTCTTCCAGCTCGTCCTTCATTTTTTCTTCGGTGGGGAAAGCTTGGAATTGCTCGGGCTCTTATAGTACCTTGATCAAAGAATCTCTCGCCTCATTAGATAGCAGAAGGGCGTCGAGAATGCTTAGTTGTGAGGGTATCTTCTTCAGGTGTGCCAGAACGTTGTAATCCACCTTGTTTTTCTTTGGCGGGTCTTTGGCTGTGTAACAACCCTAATTTTCCTATACAAATTTTTTCAAATATTTTTCAAAATCCATAAAGGGGTATTTTAGCCTGAGCACAAGATATAAGTAATTATTTTGCTTTTTAATTACAAGTTAAAAGAATGTAACAACTTCATTTTTAGTGCACAAAAATTTTCTTTAAAATTAATGTATACTTGGGGTATTTACATTTTCTGTGACTACTTTAAGTAATTAAATAGCTCCATAATTACAAGAAAGAGCTTGTAGCTCATTGGTAATATTTTGCACTGCTGAACCAAGCCACCAGATGTAGGGTGTTTTTCGTCACCCTATTGAGATGGGAATACGCGCGTGCTTGTCAGACGCATTACATATTTCCCCTGCCTAGAGTAGGCTGGGGTTTATTGATTGTGGAGATCCGAATCTCCGGCAGCCGCGGACTAAGCTGCTGTTAATTACCCCTCGCCTTTGGAGCGAGGGAACCTCCGATTAATGGGTTAAACTGGTCATGCGAACTCAATGTGCAGTGTATGTGTGTTGTGTTTTGAAAGGGGGTTTTTGGATATATCGGGGGTCCCGCAGAGTTTTTACGGGGGTCCCGCTACCCGGATAGCGGGCTGGTGGTCAAGGGGGCTAGCAGCCCCCTTGAGGGATACGAGGCAGCGCCCCGTTAGACATTTTTTTCTAACAGGGGAGGTGTTTTTATATATATAAAAAAAGAAAGGGAAAGGGCATCCAAAGGATGCGTGGGAAAAAGCGCCAGCGCTTTGAGCGCAAGAGCGCTAGCGCCCCACGTGCCAGGCATGTGGGTGCTCGGACGCTAGCGCTTTGGGCGCTAAGCTCTGAGCGCAAGAGCGCTAGCGCTTCGAGCGCTAGTGCCCCACGTGCCGGGCACGTGGGCACTCGGGCGCTAGCGCTCTGAGTGCAGGGGCGCTAGCGCCCCACGTGGGCGCTCGGGCGCTAGCGCTTTGAGCGCAAGAGCGCTAGCACCCCACGTATCAGCACGTGGGCGCTCGGGCGCTAGCGCTCTAAGCGCAGGGGCTCTAGCGCTCCATGTGTCAGCACGTGGGCACTCGGGCACTAGCGCTCCACGTGTCAGCACGTGGGCGCTCGGGTGCTAGCGCTCCACATGTCAGCACGTGGGCGCTCGGGCGGCAAAAGGGACTTAGTCTCTACAATGGGAGTTGTACTCCCAGAGAGGAGCACTTATTATTCTGTGTGTGTGTGTGAGGAGTTAAACTCCTAGGATATTTTGAAGCTGATAAAGGGGCTTCTCCCCTTGAGCCCTAGTTCATACCCAAAATGGGGTTTCTGGAGATGGGTCTCCTTCTTTTTCTTGTCGTTTGGCCGGATCTTAAAAATCAAGAGATGTGAGATTTTAAAAATCTCTTCTTTTTGAGATCTGATGGTAGATCCAAGTTCCCCTTTGTGGGTTTGTGGTGAAAAACTATTTAGTTTTGAAAAAGGAAGAGTAAAACTCTTAATTTAATTCAAAAGAAAGAAGAAGGTTTTAAAACCTTGAGGTAGGAGAAAGAGGCACAGGCCCTAATTTTTTTGGGGGGAATGAAAAGTCTATGCTTTATTCATCATCTTGTTGCCTTATATAGGCTTACATGTTTACATATAGCCCCTTGGGCTTTACAAATTAGCATTTTGCCCATCCCATGGTTCATGTGCCATTTTTTTTTGCACATAAGCCATGGGCTTACAAAAAATTGGCTTTATGCCCATTTTGCATACATTCATGCACAAAAATTACATCAAAATTATTCGTTACATGATTTTTATTTTGGTATGGCGGAAGGCCGGATGCTTCGTGTTCGGGCTCGACTTGGGTCTGGGCCCGCTTGACCTGGGCTTGGGCCCACCTGGCTTGGGGTTGACCTTGACTTTGACTCGGTCAACCGGGGTGCAAATTTTGACCCCAACAAAGTGACCCCCATCAATAAATGCACACCAAATATGTGGGTCGTGTGCGTGAAATTGATGGATCTTCTTTCGCGTTGAAGCGACTTGCTTTGGTTCCCACTTTTTGGGATGCACTGCCCTTTTTACGACATGGACGGTCGACGCTTAACGCGTCTCCGAGACGGAGTGTCTGTGGTAAACGTTTCCCTGGCCCAGAGTGATTTAGTAGACGTGCGCCCGGCACGGAGTGTCGCTGTCGACGTTTCCCCGAGGCGGAGTGTCTGTAGTCGACATGCCCCCGGCATGAAGTGTCTGCTTGACGTTTCCCCGAGGCGGAGTGTCGGCTGGTTGACGTTTCCCCGAGACGGAGTGTCTGCTTGACGTTTCCCCGTTACGGGGTGTCGTTGTTGGACGTTTCCCCGATGCGGAGTGTCACTGGTCGACGTTTCCCCGGCATGGAGTGTCTGTGTTAGACGTTTCCTCGAGACGGAGTGTTGCTGGTCAACGTTTCCCCGAGATGGAGTGTCTGTATTCGACGTGCCCCCGGCACGGAGTGTCTGCTTGATGTTTCCCCGTTATGGAGTGTCGTTGTTGGACGTTTCCCCGATGTGGAGTGTCGCTGGTCCACGTTTCCCCGGCATGGAGTGTCTGTGTTGGACGTTTCCCCTGGACGGAGTGTTGCTGGTTGACGTTTTCCCGAGGTGGAGTGTCTGTTTGACGTTTCCCCGTTACGGGGTGTCTGTAGTCGACGTGCCCCCGGCACGGAGTGTCTGCTTGACGTTTCCCCATTACGGAGTGTCGTTGTTGGACGTTTCCCCGATGCGGAATGTCGCTGGTCGACGTTTCCCCGGCATGGAGTGTCTGTGTTGGACGTTTCCCCGAGACGGAGTGTCGCTGGTCGACGTTTCTCCGAGGCGGAGTGTCTGTAGTCGACGTGCCCCCGGCACGGAGTGTCTGCTTGATGTTTCCCCGTTACGGAGTGTCGCTGTTGGACATTTCCCCGATGCGGAGTGTCGCTGGTCGACGTTTCCCCGGCATGGAGTGTCTGTGTTCTGACGCAGAGGTCGATGTTGGAATTGGTTGGTTTGATTTGTTTGATTTGAGTTGACATCAGCATCGCTACATTGGAATATGGTACCAGGAGCGAATCATCATCTGTCTTTGAGAGGATTTGGGGATTTTGGTTTTGGTCGGCATCTGCATTGCTGCACTGGAATAATGCCAGGAGCAACTCATCATTTTCCCCGGGAGGATTTGGGAATTGATGGCTTAGAAGACAGGTTTGGATCCCTATCACCTAAGGCTTTTCAATTTTATGGGCCGTAAGGGTCCCATAAAAGCATTTTCTCCCTACGAGTCGAAAGGATCTCGTAGGTATATTTTCTCCTTAGGAGTCGTGGGGACTCCTAAGTGTGTTGCTCCTTTGTGAGTCGTAAGGATCTCACGCGGGAATTTTCTCCTCACAAAATCGAGAGGACTTTGCGAGTGCATTTCATCTCTCTCTTTTTTTACGAGTTTGCACCCTTTCGGGTTTTCACAAACTCGCCGGCAGTCCTGTTGTTTTTACTCACGGCGTCCTTTCGGGTTTTCATTCGTGCCCATTTTGCTTGTGGACATACCATTTTTTTATTTTATTAATTTTTTATTTTTGGTGGGGCTTTGAATGTGGTCTCACCGGTAGGACTTGTGAGAGATTGGGATCGTTTTACGGCCGTGGATTGTATACGGTTTTGCAGGATGTATGATCCAGACCGTAGGGCCGGAAAAATTTCGAGATTTTGTTGGCGTCTACATCGTTGCACTGGAATATGGTACCAGAAGCGACTCATCATTCGCTATTGGGGTATGGGATTTGGAATTTGGTTGGCGTCTGCATCACTGCACTGGAATATGGTACCAGGAGCGACTCATCATTCGCCATTGGGGTATGGGATTTGGAATTTGGTTGGCGTCTGCATCGCTGCACTGAAATACGGTACCAGAAGCGACTTATCATTCACCACTTGGGGATTGGGGAGCAATAACTTAGGAGATAAGTTTAGATCCATATCGCCTAAGGCTTTTCAATTTTATGGGCCGTGAGGGTCCCATAAAAGCATTTTCTCCCTACGAGTCGTAAGGATCCCGCAGGTGTATTTTCTCCTTAGGAGTCGTGGGGACTCCTAAGTGTGTTTTTCCTTTATGAGTTGTAAGGATCCCACAAAGGTTTGTTCTCCTCATATATCGTGAGGACACATGAGTGGGTCTTCTCAATGGAGCATAATTCCAAAGGCGGAGACCAGCCGCGTAACTGGTGATTGTGGTGGAGCATGGGTATGACGAGAATTATTTGAGCCTGTGGATTGTATACGGTAGTCAATTTGGGGACTGGCCGTAGGGCTGGGAGAATTTAAAAATTTTGAATTTTTGTTGGCGTCTGCATTGCTGCACTGGAATATGGTACCAGGAGCGACTCATCGTTCGCCTTTGTTTTGTTTGTTTGTTTGTTTTTTTACCGCGATTGCTCTATCATTTCAGCTTTTCTCATCGCGAAAGTCGCGACTGCCCTATCATTTCGGCTATTTATTCGCGGTTGCCCTATCATTTCGGCTTTATTTTCATTTTTATTTTTACTCACTGATTTTTATTGTGAGTTGCCCCATCATTTCGGCTTTTCTTTTTATTTATTTATCTACACATCCCTTTTTTTTATTTACACATTTTTTTTACATTCCCAGTTTAACGACTTAGAGGTCGATTATTCCCAGTTTAAAGACTTGGTGGTCTGTCATTCCCAGTTTAACGACGTGGTGGTCAGTTGTTTGCTTATCCCAGCTCCTCGAACTTTGATCTTGGCGGGGCTGTGTTGATGACCGTAGCTCTGCGGCTTGTTAGTACATCTGAGGACTGTGAGGCTTTGCCGGTCCCAAGTCCGGATGAGAAAGGGTGAGGGTTGTGGTAGGCTTGTGACAGCCAACGGAAAACTTTGTCACATTCTATGACATGAACCATTACAAGAATATCGTTGGGGCGTCCCCTACTCAGCGACGCGCTACATCGGATCCCGGGTGTAGTGTTAAATATGCAAGGGCTTGGTCGTCGTCCAGATGTGGCGCGCTACATCGGACCCCGGGTGTAGTGACAAATAAGCAAGGGTCGTCGTCCAGAGACGGCGCGCTACATCGGACCCCGGGTGTAGTGACAAATAAGCAAGGGTCGTCGTCTACAGACGGCGCGCTACATCGGACCCCGGGTGTAGTGACAAATAAGCAAGGGTCGTCGTCCAGAGACGGCGCGCTACATCGGACCCCGGGTGTAGTGACAAATAAGCAAGGGTTTCATAGGATCCGTATAGCTTCCTGGAATATAGGTTCCCTTACGGGTAGACTAATAGAATTAGTGGAGGTGATGATTAGGAGGAGAGTTGGTATTATGTGTTTGCAAGAAACTAAGTGGGTAGGTGAAAAGAATAGAGTCATAGAGCCTTGGGGTTATAAGCTTTGGTATACGGGTAGAGATAAAAATCGTAATGGGGTAGGTATAATCATAGATAGACGGTTGCTTGAGGATGTAGTTGAGATTAGGAGAAAAGGTGATAGAATTTTACTGGTTAAGCTTATTCTAGGTGGAGAGATCTTTAATGTTATTAGTGCTTATGCACCACAGATAGGTCTTGATGACGCTAGTAAGCGTCTATTCTGGGAGGATTTAGACGAGGTGGTGCAAAGTATACCTAGTGGAGAGAAGTTATTTATTGGTGGTGATCTTAATGGACATATAGGTACTAGTCGTAGTGGGTTTGATACTATCCATGGAGGTTTTGGTTTCGGACAAAGGAATGAAGTAGGTGACTCGATTCTAGATTTCGCTTTATCTTATGACTTGATCTTAGCAAACACCTGGTTTAGGAAAAGAGAGTCCCACCTTATCACTTTTAGGAGCGGATCAAATGCTAGTCAAATAGACTTTTTTCTGACGAGAAGAATAGATAGAGGTTGTTGTATCGACTGTAAGGTAGTGCCAGGTGAGAGTGTAACTACTCAACATAGACTTTTAGTTCTAGATTTTCGATTTAGAAGAGAACCTAGGAAGATTAGACGTAAGGTAGAGCCCAAAAATTAAATGGTGGCGATTGAAAGAAGGTAATCAAAAGGCTTTTATAGATCGTGTAGTACAAGAAGCGGATTGGCAGTCGGAAGATGATCCAGACAAAACATGGAACAAAATGGCTAGTTGTATCAAGAAAGTAGCTAGAGATCTACTTGGTGAGTCGAGAGGTGGTGCTCCACCATCTAAGGACATATCATGGTGGAATGAAGATGTAAAGGCTGCTATTAAAATTAAAAGGGATTCTTATAAAGATTTGAAGAAAAGTAGAGATGTGGAGAGATTTGAGAAGTACAAAATGGCTAAAAAGGAAGTTAAGAAAGCTGTTCGGGAAGCTAAATCTAAGGTCTACAAGGAGGTGTACGAGAAATTAGACACTAAAGAGGCTGCAAATGATATATACCGGATTGCTCGAATGCGGGAAAGGAAGACTAGAGACTTATGTGCGGTGAAGTGTGTCAAAAATGAAAATCAGAAGGTTTTAGTTCGAGACGAGGATATCAAGGAAAGATGGAGAGATTATTTTGACAAATTGTTCAATGAGAGCTTTACTAAGAATTTGGATGGACTTGTCATTCAATCTCAAGATATAAATCGTGATTTCATGCGTAAAATAAGACTTACTGAGGTTAAAGAAGCTTTGAACAGAATGGGTTTAAGAAAAGCGGTTGGTCCTGACGGGATTCCTATCGAGATTTGGAGATGCTTAGGCGAAATAGGCGTTAAATGGCTGACAGATCTGTTTAATAAGATTTGGCAGACAAAAAAGATGCCAAATGAATGGAGGAAAAGTATCCTTGTACCTATCTACAAGAATAAGGGTGACATTCAAAGTTGCTCAAACTACCGTGGAATAAAACTAATGTGTCACACCATGAAACTTTGGGAGAGGGTGATTGAACACAGGCTAAGGAAGGATATTAAGATAACAGAGAACCAATTTGGGTTCATGCCTGGACGATCGACGACAGAGGCGATTCATTTGCTTCGTCAACTTGTCGAGCGCTTTCGAGAGAGGAGAAGAGATTTGCATATGATATTTATTGATTTAGAAAAAGCGTACGACAAGGTACCTAGAGAGGTATTATGGGGGACAATGATGAAAAAGGGGGTCCCCGTCAAGTATATTGACATAATCAAGGATATGTACGACGGAGTAGTGGCAAATGTCAGAACTTGCGGTGGCTTAACAAGTGATTTTCCGATTACTATTGGTTTACATCAAGGATCTGCATTAAGTCCTTTCCTGTTTACCATCGTGATGGATGAGCTTACTAGAACTATCCAAGATGAAGTCCCTTGGTGTATGCTATTCGCTGATGATATTGTTCTAGTAAATGAGACGAAAGCAGGGGTTAATGCCAAATTGGAATTATGGAGACAAACATTGGAATCTCGGGGATTCAGATTGAGCAGGTCCAAGACAGCATATATGCACTGCAAATTTAGTAGCCAGAGAAATCAAAACCATATTGGTATAACATTGGAAGGGCAAGAGATATCACCGAGCGACCAGTTTAGATATCTAGGTTCCATCATCCAAAGGAATGGGGAGATCGATAGTGATGTTAATCAAAGGATCCAAGCTGGTTGGTTGAAATGGAGGAGTGCAACAGGGATTTTGTGTGATCGTAACTTTCCGTTAAAATTGAAAGGGAAGTTTTATCGGAGCGCTATTCGGCCTGCCTTATTATATGGTACAAAATGCTGGGCTCCTAAGAAGCATCATACACAGAAGATGCACGTAGCGGAGATGCGCATGCTTCGTTGGATGTGCGGTAACACTAGAAAAGACAAGATGCAAAATGAGGATATTCGTGCAAAAGTTGGTGTAGCACCCGTGGAGGAGAAGATGCGGGAAAACCGGCTTAGATGGTTTGGTCATGTGCGACGCAGACCTATGGAAGCACCGGTTCGACGAATAGATACTCTCGATATGGGTAATGGCAAAAGGGCAAAAGGGAGACCGAAGAAAACATGGATGGAGGTGATACGAAATGATATGGTTGCCAAAGGACTCAATGAAAGTATATTGTTCGATAGAAGTGAGTGGAGACAGAGGATTCATGTGTTGGACCCGGCGTGATTCTCATGTTGGTTCATGTAGCCTACCCCTTATGCTTGGGATAAAAGGCTCAGTTGTTGTTGTATTGGTTCTCCACCGAATCTTTAAAAACATAGCAGTCTTCAATGGTATGACTCACCATTCTATGATATGGGCAGTATATGGGATTGCCGGTCGTGTTCATCTCGTGTGGCCTATTTGGAATAGGCAATTGAAGACCGTTGTCCAAGGTGTCCTCGAATATTTCGCGGACTTTATCCCTCCTGAAGGGGTATACTTTCTTCTTTCTCTCTATTGGAGTAGGTGCCTTTACTGATACTGGACCCTGAGGACAATAAGTCTTTGGTTCGCCTACTATCCGCTTACCACGTTCAGTGTACGTATCAGAGGGACTGGAGGCTGATCGCGTCCGTTTTTCACAAAGGTGTTCCGCTCTCGGGCTGGAGGGAGCATCGGTCGGCTGCTTCCGGATATCAATCCCCAGCTCACGAACCAAAATTTGATTTTGCTGTAATTGCAATCGGGCGACTTGGGTCGTGAGGCCCGCTACAGCATTTGCCGGCTCGTCAACTTTAGAATGGACATTGGCCATCTTCTCATCCCTGTCCTGAAGTTGCCTTTGAAGCCATTGGAATAATGCTTGTTCTATAGTTCCGGGTATGACAACGGGGTCATCCCTACCGCCTGAACTTGCTTCAGCATGAACCACGGGTTCCTTTGGCTCAATGGCCTGAGCGAGCTCTTCATCATTTGGATCGGGCCGATGTTGGATGGCAACAACCGCATCCTTGTCATGGTTATAAGGCGTAAGAAGACTTGTTCCTCTGAGCTCCATCATATAGACCATATGGGTTGTGTATCCGTCTATTGCTTCTTCATTGGCAATGTTGCTCGCTTGGCTCTTAGCTTGTTTCCTTGGTCCGCTCTTTTTAGAAAAAGGCAGATGTCTGAGACAATCAGGTCCCTGAAGGATTTCGGTCTCCGTCTGTATGAAATTGGCGGTCGCAGCTTGATTGTTTGTTAACACGCCAGGGGACAATGATATTTCTCTCGCCTTATATTGTTTCTCGACCCAATCCTTGAAGATGCAACAGTCTTCAATAGTGTGCCCTAGAACTCGGTGGTATGGGCAAAAATTGGGATGATCGGTCCTGCTCGCTTCACTTAGCCTTTTTGGTTCTGGTAGCCGCAGGCCATTCTTCAGAGCATCTTTGAAAATTTTGTGGACCTTGTCCCTTCGGAATGAGTAGATCTTATTTCTTCTTTCCTCCAAAGTTGGCTCTCGAGATTTGTTAGTTTTTTCTTCGCCCGCTCTCTGCTTATTTAGAGAATCGGTGCTGTTAGAACTTCCGCCTTTTCGGTTGTCGTCCCTCCAAGGTTTCGGTCTGTTTGTGAACTGAAGATCCTGAGTGGACTCGGGCTTTGAGCGTTCCAACATTTAGACATTTTTTGTCAGCTCTTAGAATGTTTTAAGGCATGCGGTGCACAGGAAAGGTTTCATCCAGTCCTTCAGATTTTCAATAAGAAGACCGACGGATTGGTCTTGCTCCAATGGCGGTTCACATTTGACAGAGAGATTGCGCCATCGGACTATAAAATCCATGTTTCTTTCGTTGTTCTTTGGCTCGGTCCTTACGAGGTCGGCAATGGTGATTTTATCGCTGACACTCATGAACTTTTGCTTGAACATGGATTCTATTTGAGCGAACGTCGTGATCGAGTCATCTGGTATGCTTGCATACCAATCGAAAGCAACATCCGTCAAGCTATTAACAAACTGACGGAGAAGGAGCGCATCATTGCCCCCAGTATTTGCGCAAGATGCTTTAAATTGGGCAATGTGCCGGTTCGCATTTCCCGTCCCATCGAACCTTTCAAATTTGGAGACGACATAGCCAGTGGGAAAATCCACAAGATCGTACCGAGCAGGATATGGTCTCCCGCTACTGCTGGCATCTTTTTGCTCTCCGGCTTCGGCTACCAATGTTTTGACTTTGTGGGCAACCAAATCCATGATTTGATCTTGAGTTAGCGGGTTGCTGTCATCGGCCGCAAAGACATTTCCTGAGATAGGATGCGACTGGCTTTCGTGCGGTCCGCCCACCTTTGGATTTGAGGCAATAGGCGTCGACTGTCTCGGGACACCGTTTCCCGGTTCATGAGTAGAGCCCCGCGCTTGATTGGGTGGCTGAGAGGCAAGTTAGGCCGTAAGCCGTAAGATGACAATTGCTAAGTCGTCGATCTTTGAGTAGAGCTTGGCCATCTCCTTGTCTTTGCTTCTGAGCTGTTTTTGGAGCTCTTGGAGAAGTTGCTGCTCTGCGGTCTTAGGATGAAAAGTTGGCTCATCTTCGCTTTCCGAGCCCGACTCCTCATGAACTTATGGCTCTCTCTTCCTGTCAGCCTCACTAGGAGGATTTTCATCACCCAGCGGAGGCGGCTGTTCTTGGGAAGCGGCAACCACATTCAACCCAGGTTGGATTTGGGATGTGGTGGCCCCGTCCTTACTCTTGTTGCGCGTGCCTACCATGTAGACAGTGTGGACCACATACCCAGCCATTTCCTCATCTTCGACGGGGTAACCCTGTTCTTCGAACCTCATGAGGTTCAACCTAGCAGGAGCCCTAGCCCTTTTGTTGGCTCTATATCTGAGCTTTTTCTGCCTTAGCTTCTCAATTTTAAGGGCTTGGTGGGCATCCATTTCCTGGGAAGCCATCGTGAGTCGATTAGCGGGGAGCTTAGAAAAGACACCCGATCGAGCAGTTGTCAGGGGCACCGCCGGAGCTTGCTCGAGAGGCCTTGTTGCTTTGTTGGTGTTGATGGTCTTGCCCCCAGCTGGGGCCAAGGAAAGTTATTCAGACACCGACTTGTGTTTGGGTTGGGGCACCCTCGAGATCACCACATTTGGTCTCCTGCCTTTCGAGACCGGTCTGTCTTTTGCTAGAGCTTGAGGAGCTGGAATGGCGTTAGCTGGCATGAACAAAATAGAGCTGAACTGTAGCAGCGGCTCCTCCCATTGTCGCCCGAGATTGGCCGGAAGGACCGTCCTGGAGTCTATCTTCATCGTGTAGGAGACGGGAGCTGAGTTCATCTTTGGAGACATTGTTGAGAAGTGATTGCTTGAAAACCTGCATGAAAGAGCATTATTTTAGTATAAATATAGATATGTATATTTATTGAGTTCGCATGAACGTTTAACCCGAAATATGGGAGGAGAGATTGGTCCCACAGGGCGTGCCAGAATTTATAGGGTATTTTTCGTCACCCCATTGAGATGGGAATACGCGCGCGCTTGTCAGACGTATTACAGATTTTCCCTGCCTAGGGTAGGCTAGGGTTTATTAATTGTGGGGATCCGAATCTCCGGCAGCCGCGGACTAAACTGCCGTTAATTACCCCTCACCTTTGGAGCGAGGGAACCTCTGATTAACGGGTTAAACTAGTCATGCGAACTCAATGTGCAGTGTATGTGTGTTGTGTTTTGAAAGGGGGTTTTGGATATATCGGGGGCCCCGCAGAGTTTTTACGGGGGTCCCGCTACCCGGATAGCAGGCTAGGGGTCAAGGGGGCTAGCAGCCTCCTTGCGGGGTGCGGGACAGCGCCCCGTTAGAATTTTTTTCTAACAGGGGAGGTGTTTTTAGTGTGGAGTATGTATATATACATATATATAAAAAAAAGAAAGAAAGGGAAAGGGCATCCAAAGGATGCGTGGGAAAAAGCGCCAGCGCTTTGATCGCTAGCGCCCCACGTGCCAGGCACGTGGGCGCTCGGACGCTAGCGCTCTGAGCGCAAGAGCGCTAGCGCTTCGAGCGCTAGCTCCCCACATGCCGGGCACGTGGGTGCTCGGGCGCTAGCTCCTTGGGCGCTAGCGCTCTAAGCGTAAGAGCGCTAGCGCCCCACGTGTCAGCACGTGGGCGCTCGGGTGCCAGTGCTTTGGGCGCTAACTCTCTGAGCGCAGGGACGCTAGCGCCCCACGTGTCAGCACGTGGGCACTCAGGCGCTAGCACTTTGGGCGCTAGCGCTTTGAGCGCAAGAGCGCTAGCGCCCCACGTGTCAGCACGTGGGCGCTCGGGCGCTAGCGCTTTGGGCGCTAGCGCTTTGAGCGCAAGAGCGCTAGCGCCCCACGTGTCAGCACGTGGGCGCTCGGGCGCTAGCGCTTTGGGCACTAGCGCTCTGAGCGCAGGGACGCTAGCGCCCCACTTATCAGCACGTGGGTGCAAGGGCGCTAGCGCCCCACGTGTCAGCACTTGGGCGCAAGGGCGGCAAAAGGGACTTGGTCCCTGCAATAGGAGTTGTACTCCCAGAAAGGAGCACTTATTATTCTGTGTGTGTGTGTGTGTGTGTATGAGAAGTTAAACTCCTAGGATATTTTGAAGCTGATGAAGGGGCTTCTCCCCTTGAGCCCTAGTTCTTCCCCAAAATGGGGTTTCTGGAGATGGGTCTCCTTCTTCTTCTTGTCGTTTGGCCGGATCTTAAAGATCAAGAGATGTGAGATTTTAAAAATCTCTTCTTTTTTAGATCTGATGGTAAATCCAAGTTCCCCTTTGTGGGTTTGTGGTGAAAAACTATTTAGTTTTGAAAAAGGAAGAGTAAAACTCTTGATTTAATTCAAAAGAAAGAAGAAAGTTTTAAAACCTTGACGTAGGAGAAAGAGGGACATGCCCTAATTTTGTTTTGGGGAATGAAAAGTCCATACTTTATTCATCATCTTGTTGTCTTATATAGGCTTACATGTTTACATATAGCCCCTTGGGCTTTACAAAATGGCATTTTGCCCATCCCATGGTTCATGTGCCATTTTTTTTTTGCACATAAGCCATGGGCTTACAAAAAATTGGCTTTATGCCCATTTTGCATACATTCATGCACAAAAAATTACATCAAAATTATTCGTTACATGATTTTTATTTTGGTATGGCGGAAGGCCGGACGCTTCATGTTCGGGCTCGACTTGGGCCTGGGCCCGCTTGACCTGGGTTTGGGCCCACCTGGCTTGGGGTTGACCTTGACTTTGACTCAGTCAACCGGGGTGCAAATTTTGACCCCAACACCAGAGTTCAAATCCAATACCCCACATTATTTTTAAATATTATTTTGTTTTAAATTTTTTAGAAGTCCAACAGTCAACACGTGATAACTCCCAAATTTTCCACTACACATGAAAAACTAAATATACCAGAGGCTACACCAGACGACCCCCCACCTCCCTGACCTCCGACTCGGCCCGACTCGGCCGACTCGGACCGATTCGGCCGACTCGGACGGCGGACCGGCCGACTCGGGACGGCGGCGCCGGCCGGACTCGGCCGGACCACCGAGTTCCCTTCACCAAAATTCTGACTTTTCACATTCTCATACCCTCTGCACACTCCATTTAATTAGATCGGTTCCAGAGACACAATTAAACCCCATTTACTCTATTTTTAATGAATTTTTAATGTATTTTTACATTTTTTTAATTTAAAATCTTCACCTACCCTAACCCTAACCTAACCCTATAAATACCAACCCTACACACTACCCTCTCACCCCAAAAATCTGAGCCAACTCTCAAGAAATCATTAGAAACTTTGTGTACTTTGAAAACGAGCAAGAAGCGAAGCTACGGCGAATTCTCCGACGGAAATTCCGACGACGACTCTAGGAGCTCCCGGCGACGAAACGACGCACCGGCGACTCCTCCCGATCCTTCTCCCTCTCCTGGTTGTCCTAAAACCGTAATTCCCCAAATTCTACCTCTCTATTCTTTTCTAAAATACGAATTTACAAAACCCGACGAAATCGGAACAAATCCGATTTCCGATTCGGTTTCTTTATAAAACTTCACTTTTTCTTAATACAAGTATGCTTAAACCCATTCATGTTGACTATTAAACACTAATTAACCAAATGGATCAAGTTTCATATCATAAAATAATTGCTAGTTCCTTTTACCGTATTTTTCATTTAAATACCACATAGTTCCTTTTACGACATTTAAACCATTAAACTTGATATACCTTTAAGTAGATCATGAGATAACGACCTACCTCCTCACACACTCATATGCAATATAGAAAAATACCCTTGGGAACATAGAATACGGGAAAACGGCACAATTTCATTTTAATACCATTTACTTCACAAAACCGTATTCTAAAGGATTTAGTACTCATACAAATCTTTGCAAAGCGCCGCTACAACCCATTTGGGGAACCCATTCGGGATAGTGCGGATTATCGCACATCCTCGGGCTTAGTAGTGCAAGATTCGGACCTCCGCAAGGAGCATTCGGTCTCGAAAGATTTAAAATACGACATCTTAAGAAAATGAGATTTTTAGAATATAAAATATATATTAAGATTATTTTTGTATAAATATATGTATATTTATCATTAAAATACCTATTTTGTTATGACATAAATATTCCATCTTTTTCTAAAAATCACAAGAATCAATTTACCTTAAAATACCATGAATTTCATACAAAACCAATATTACAAATAAATACCAATTATTATGAAAATAGGATATTTCTACTAGAAATATCACAATATAAAATCTATATTCATTACAACTCTAAAAACGATTAATAAATACTTGGGGTGTATTTCGAAAACTATACAAAAGTATTTTTACATAAAACCCCCTCAAGTTCTATAAATTACCCTAAGGACCCTAGTAAATATAGGTTTAAGCGGGACCAATCTCTTGAGCCTCAGAGAGCCGGAGAAGTGGGTGCTTGCCTATCTAAAGTAGATAATTAACAAACGGTGTTATCAACACGATAATCGTCTTTGAAAAAGACACAAATCCTGTCGTCCATGTGCGGCGGTTACTGATAATATCAAAACAATCAAGACTTCAATTTACTTTTCTAATTGTCTGACTCGATTTGAGTCTCTTTATAATCTGACTTGAATATAATTCAAGTACAATCTACAATTTACAATCTAAAATCTACAATCTACAATCTACAATATACAATTTATAATATTGCAATTCAACATGAATCCATGAATCCATTATTCCAGATATTCAATCTATCAACTTGACTGAACCGAATCATGGATATACATTCCATTTACATGATTATACAGTTACATCCATGATTCTATAGTTACATACATGATTCTCCAGTTACATCCGTTTACTGATATCATGATTTCGGTCAGTCATCCAATTATACAATCTATACAGTTTACAATACAAGACAATACAATACAACAATACAATCAAGATAACACTACGGAGTTTAAGGGGTGGACTGGTACGGAATATGTTAAAAGTGGCATGAGGTGGTCACTTAAGACGTAATTACATCCATGCCGTTGTTCCGTGGTATTATCGACGGAGCCTTGTACTACGGGTTACCAAAGTCTCCGGTGTAAGTGGGACTCCTCTCGTATACACTGGCATGTTCTGTACCAAGCTACACATAATAGCGTTAACACTAAAACAATATAATACAACTTTAAAAGCTACCTTCTTTTCTGTCTATTTTATTTCTCCCTTATCTTTGGGACTTACCGAGCGATCTGTTCGCTGACGACATTCTCTTTCTTTCTTCTTTGAATATCGTCAGGTGATCTGGACACGTCAGAGATCGAGCCTACTGATGAAGACTTGGACCAGTTCAGTGAAGACCCCGAGCTCTAGTCATTGTACACTTTCCATTCAGTACTTTTCATTTCTGTTATGCCATTATTTAGGCATTGCTTTATTTCAGTTGTATTTACTTTCAATATATTGTACAGAAAGAATGTGAATAAATAAAGTTGCTGTTTTTTATTATAGCTTGTCTCTTGTGCATTTACTTTTATATTGCTTAGATACGCTTAGCGTATTTACTTCACAGTAAATACGTAGCGACCTCGTCCCATCCCCTTTGCCGTATACCGGAAAGCGGGGCATGACAGGCTGTCAGCTCTTCGATGACTTGATCATCTAGGGCGATGTCCTCAGGGATTTTTCCTTTCCCCTTATCTTTTCTATTTGACCCATTGTTCGCGGGCCCGAGATTCTTTTCGGGCAGTGTACGATTGCGCAGCTAAATGTTCCCGCAGCTCTTCGGTTCTTCTTTTTTTCCTGAGGTGGATTCTTTGAAGAGAGGGCTGAGAGTCATTTCCTCTTCAGAATCGCTCCCGAAGGTGAGAACTTGCGATCCCCTGCTATCAACCATGTGACAGTTGCCGGCTGTTCTTTTATACTCATCAGTCGTGCTCCTTTGTTCCCAACGAGCCTTGCGCTTCATTCGCTGGACGTGTTGTCGGTAGGCAACATATCCTTGCCACCAGTTTTTAAAGGCCATGCATTCTTCGGTAGGGTGTGCAATCCTCTGATGATATAAACAAAAGTTAGGATATACGTCCGCTTCATCAAGATATATACCGCATGGAGAATTTCCTCTGAAAGAAGGTAACTTCATTCCCTTTGACAGGGCTCTAGCGAATCGTTTCCTTATCTTGAACCTGCTTTTATTTGTGGCGGATGTACTTTGATCTGGAGGGAGTGTTTCAACCCTTTCGTCCAATCGCCGGCATTTGGCCTTTTCAAATATGGCCATTTCGCGCTCCCGATCAGCTTTGCTTTTAAGAAGAGCTTCGTTCAGGAATGCATCAATCATTTCGTTTGATGGTCCTAGAGCTTCCGGCTCAGGATCTGCCCCCAGTTTCTCTGTGAAAGGAGCTTCTTCATCGTCTATCGACGAGTGAAAGATCATATGGCAGCTTGCCACATAATGTTCAGGTTCATCCGACGAGTCTTCTCCATTGTCATCATCTCCGTTCTCAAAGACGTGGCTGAGAAATTCTTGGAGTGTGACTGGGGTCCGCGCCTTCTGGTTATATTCTTCCAGTGCGTCAATATATTTTTTGCAGGTCCGTGCGCTCGTCATTAAGCTTCATGGGCTTTTTGGTCTTCCTCTTCTTCTTCGAAGACTTTGACGGCTGGGTGTGAGCGCTTTGACTATCACCACCAATTTTTGGAATTGGGCGCGGTTTCAGCATTCTCTCGATGATCTCGGGTTCCAGTGGATTTTTCCACCTGATCGCCGGGCATGTTTGGAGATCCTTCAGCATTCTTTTCATCTTGGCTAAAAGAACGACCTCCCATGGAGCTTCTTCTAAAAAAGAGCATGTGCCCCCGGCGCATCCGCCCTTTTTAGAGCGTGCGGCTGCGGCGGGCTTACTTTCCAATTCTCGGATAGTGCGAACTTGCCCTGCTGGTATTGGTCTTCGATCCAGCCTTTAAAGACGAAACAATCTTCAATTGGATGGCCTATCGTTTGGTGATAGCGGCAATAATTAGGATTATTAGCCTCACCGGGTTGCAATGGACGTTTTGGATTCGGTAAATTAATGAGCCTGTTGTGCACCGCCAGCTCGAATAATCTCCTCGTTTTGTCCCGGGGAAACGAATAAGGGCGTTTTATTTTCTCATTATAGAATCACCGTCTCTCGTCTAGGTGATCAGTTAATTTTGGACCACTGGGCTGCTGTTGAGCATTGGCGAAGAAAGTCGCTTTCCCTTTCCCTTTTTCATTTCGCGGCTCCGGCTTCGAAGAGAAAGGCCTATGACCCATCTGGTCCATTTGGGCCAGCTTATCAATCAAGGACTGGAAAGTGGTCGGCTTGAAAAACATCATAAATTGGGAGATGGTCGCTTGAGGGTCAAGAGTGCCCATGAACATGCCCACCGCAGGTGCTTCTTCGATGCGCTGCTCGCACTTCGACCATAAATTCCGCCACCGTATCGCGTACTGGACCCAAGGTTCTCCAGGCTTCACCCTGGCATTGATCAATGCCGTGATTGGGGTGCGTTCACTAGCACTCACGAAACGCTAGGTAAATAGCAGCTCCATGTCTGCAAATGTCTGGATAGAGTCATTCGGGAGTTCTGAGTACCACTCGAACGCCGTCTCCGATAAGCTGCCGACGAACTGGCGAAGCAGGAGTTTATCATCACCTCCAGTGTTGCCGCACAAGGCTCTGAACTGAGCGACGTGCTGATGTGGATTTCCAGTCCCTTTATATACGTGGAATTTGGGGATCGTGTACCCCGGTGGGTACTTTATTTGGTCGTACCAATCTGGATAGGGTCGTCCAGTTTTAACAATTTGGCTGGCCGCTTATTCGCTTGATGAACTCGAATCTTCTGGGCGATGTAATCATCCAGTGCGGCCTTGGAGATGGTCTCCTCCTTGGCTGCTAAAAGAACCGGAGGAGGATTCGATGTCTCCCCTCTGTCGTCTTCAATGATAATCGGGAGGTCTTCAGCTGGAGGTTCCGGCTGTAACATCATCCCGGCCATGTCTTGGAACAAGAGAGCCATTCGTTTTATGTTGGCCGCCTGTTCCACGGCCTCTTTTTCTTTCCTCTCAAGCATTCTTCGGAGGAATTCAGCATCAGTTTCTTATTCTTGAAGCTGCTCTGAGGTCTATGGACTTTCTTTCGGCCCAGTGAGTGCGGCCATTGCAGTCAGCATCTCCTGAAGTTTTTGCTGTTGTTGCTTCTGAGCCTTCGTTATCGATCGGGTAAGTGGTCGATGACCCATAGAAGCATGGCTTTCCTCTTTTCCGAAAGCCATATAAACAGTCTGCACCACCATGCCCCCAGACTTGGGGCGTTTAGGTTCAGTGTCCTTGCGGTTCATCGTGGACACGGGGACCTTCTCTGGCCTCCTTCTCTTATGAGCGGTTGAAGTTGAGGGAGCCGTTGCAGTGGGCACCCAATCAGATGGCATCTTCTGTGGTATCACGGGACGGTCCTTTTCTTGCCGGGCTTTAATCTTCTTTGATCGGCAAGAATATTCTTGGTCAATCACCGATTCCTGAATCTGTCGCCAAACTTTATAAATTTTGGAGGACAGCCGCCGAGGGGGCTGCTCCGGTGTCACCTTTGTAGCATTCTCTATAGGTGGAGGAGATCTCTTCAGCACGGCAGTCGGAGAGTTTTTGCGCACCCTCCTTAGCGGTTCAAAGCTGTTCCCAGTTGGAACAACAGTATTGATTTCCACCGTTGGAGCCGGTGGAGTCAGTCCGGAAGGGGAATTGCCCCCAGCCTTCCTCACTCGGCGCCAGTGGCGATGTCGAGCATGTCTTGCGGATGGTATTGGTTCGGCTATGGGGATGGCTTCGTCATGCCCCCTGTCTTGGCGGAAGGTTGTTGCCGGTGTCAGCCTTTTGAAGACTGACGTTCGCCGAGAAGTAATGTCCAATCTATCGAATACAGACCTCTGGGCAGAGGTGACTTCGCCTGGAACAGAAGCCGGAGTGGCCAGCCTTGTGAAAACTGACTTCTTGGCAGGAGAAGCCTCTCTGATGACTTCATGAGTAGGAATGGCTATCCGTTTTGGGATAACCTTTTCAGGAATTGTGGGCTTCTTCATGGGCCCATCTGAGCTTTGGCACAGCCTGTTGAAAACCGGGGCAGTGGACTTGGGCGACCCGTTGAGAAGGGCCACAGTAGTTGCAAGCCGATCAAAGACCGACTTCCTGGGAGCTTCTTGTGATGGTACAGGAGCGCTGAAGCTCATTGGCGGGAGCATGGTCCCGAAGAACAATCCAGTGGTGGCCTGAGTCATCTGTTCCACCGGCATAGCGAAAATGGAGGCCGCTTAGGGCCCGTAAGTCACTCCTCCGGATGGGACAGAGCGAGAGTTGCATTTGCAGTTAGTGCATGTTGAAGCCATTGATCTTCTGTTTTCTGCACGGAGCAAGACACCAAATCTTAATAACTCGAACCCAAGGGCAACCATATTAAACCGCGATTCGTTCGCGAACACGACACATGAAGTGTGGAGTAGAAAGAGGAAAAGGTCCCACCGGGTGTGCCAGAATCTATTCCCCGCCGAAACACGGAGACGGGACCGCGCAGGTCCGTCTTGCCTGAATTTCGGGGCAGATGCTATTTGGTGCAATCCGTCCACCTCTCCGAAGATGCCAAGTTGATTTATGACACCATGTATCGAAGGTTTAAACGGATGCGGCCGATGTAGCAGACTTTGTCAGATTCCCCCTCGTTGAGGGGTTTTTGATTGTGGGGACGCTCTTCCCTGCAGGCGCAAGCCCCTGCAGTTAATTACGCTACCGCATCGCGGTAACCAATTTCTCCTTCTCCAGATGGCCACTTCATGTCGTGGGTGTTTGTTTTGTTTTTGGTTGCCTGTGGATTGTATACGGAGACTAATTTATGTTGTCGCCCGTAGGACGTGAATTAGTCCAAATCCGTATTTTCTTAGATTTGGGTTTGGGGGTTGGGTTTAAGGATACGTTAGTCTCATTTGAGACTAAGATCAACTTAAACGTATGTTAAGGATACATTAGTCTAATTTCAGACTAAGATCAACTTAACGGGATCATTTAGATCCAACAAGAGAGCATTTGGGCTCTATTGTTTAGTTTAGGGACATTGCGGTCGATTACCGGTTTAAGGACATGGTGGTCCAAGGTTAAGGACATCATATTCCATCGGTTTAAAAGGGACCCCACAGTCCAAGGTTAAGGACATCATAGTCCGTGGGTTTAAAAGGGACCCCACAGTCCGAGGTTAAGGACATCATAGTCCGTGGGTTTAAAGAGACTCCACAGTCCGAGGTTAAGGACATCATAGTCCATGGAATGTATGGTTGTCGGGACCCGTCACCTCTCTGAAGACGTTGAAGGATTACAATGAAAAATATCATAGGAGTAAAGAGATGTACCCTTGAACCAATTTTGGTTGGGATCTGTAGTCCAATTTGAGACTAAGATCAAAGATTTATGAGCATATGGGCTCAATTAATCTGAATTAAGGACTTATGGCCAATCTTGGGCTAAGTCCAGTTAAAATATTTAATATTAATTTTGGGCTGTTGAGCCTTTATTTGGGCTTGGCCCTGACAGCATTTTTGTCTTTTACTAAATGCTGAGAATTCCTCATAGCCCTGGGCTTATTAAAGAACAGTTTATGTTCTATCAGCGCACACGTGAGGAGCACGTGGTGCGCTTGGCGCTTTGCACCAGTAAAGAGCGCAGTGCGCTTCTGCCGAGTAGCGCACACGTGAAAGACACGTGGTGCGCTTGACGCTGTGCGCCAGTCTATGAGCGCATTGCGCTGATTTATGAGCGCATTGCGCTGATTTATGAGCGCAAGGCACTATGAGTTCAGGGGCGCACACATGAGAAGCACGTGGTGCGCTTGGCGCTGAGCGCCAGTCCATGAGCGCAAAGCGCTATTTCAAGAGCGCAAAGCGCTAACTGTTAAGTGGCGCCTACGTGAGTGACACGTGTCGCGCTTGGTACTGAGCGCCAGTCAATGAGCGCAGTGCGCTATGTTTGGAGCGTTGAGGCTCTTTAAAATTAAGAGCGCCAAGGCTCTGCAGCGCTTTGCGCTAGATGTGGAGCGCTAAAATGCTTCTTTTATGTAACTTAGATCAGTTTGCGCCCTGAGGATTAAATTCTCTTTTTATAAGAGCCTTGTCTCAAAGTTCTTATTTTATAGGAGATGTTTCAATCTCTTATTTTAGTGAAAGGCTTTGCCTTTATGGATCTTTGATCCTAAGAGAATTGAATGATTCTCCCCCTCCTATAATGAGATACTATGATCTCTTTTTGTAAAAGATCTTAGTCTTATAGATCTATGATCTGTGAGAAGAGTTATGTTCTTCTTCTTATTTTGTGATGAGATTCTTTGATCTCTTTGTGAAAGACCTTGGTCTTTTTAGATCTTTAAAGAAGTGAATTCTTCTTTTTTAATTATGAGATGATTTCATCTCTCTGTTCATCATCCTTTTTACCTTGAAGAAAATCTTCTTTCTCTGAATGCTTGGCTCTTCTTCCTCAGATCTCTCAAAACTTATGGGGGGTTCCTCTCTTTCTCTCTCTATTTCTGTATCTTCTCCCCCAGACTTGAAGTCTAGGGGCATTTATATAGGGCGAGTTGATTTGTTCAATCAGTTAAGGAGATCTTTTCTCCAATTGATTTGGAGAATTTCCCATCGTTGGATCTTTGATCTAAAGGCTTCTGATTTACAGAAGGCAATCTTCTTGTTTTTTAACAAGATTGGAAAATCTTTTCATACAGAATTTATTCTGTATTTTGGTGATTTTTAATCACCATTGAATCATTGATCCAACGGTGCTCTAATTTACAGAGCACAATTTTATTGTTTGGAAAGATTTTGAGGAATCTTTCCTTAACAGAATTTAATTCTGATTAATTAATGATTTATCATTATTATTGGATCTTTGATCTGACGGTGGGGAGCTTTTAGTTCCAGCGCTAGCGCACCCGTGCTTTGCACGTGGTGCGCTGCTTAGAGCACAGCGTATCTAGCGCTAGCGCACCCGTGCTTTGCACGTGGTGCGCTGCTTAGGGCGCAGCGCACTTGGCGCTAGCGCCCACGTGGTGCGCTGCTTCTGAAGCGTTGCTTCATTTCAAAATTTGAATTTTGAACAGAGCTTTGCTCTGATTGGGGAAAACAGCACTGTGCAGTAACCCTGCTCGGTCCCCGTCCTGAAGGATCAAAGCCCTCGCAAGAGGCAACCGAGCGGCTACCCTGCTCGGTCATCTCCGGCTGGTAGCTCCCTACCCATGACGCCAGGGATCAAAGCCCTCGCAAGAGGCATCCGAGCGGCTAACCCGCTCGGTCATCCCAGGCTGGTAGTTGCCTACCCACGACTCCAGAGATCAAAGCCCCCGCCAAGAAGCAACCGCGCAGCTTCACTGCCCGGTCATCCTTAGTGGGCTTCTTACAGCCCCTCCAACGCTAAGGATCAAAGTCCTCCTTAGAGGCAGCCAAGCGGCTTCCCTGCTCGGCTATCCCCGGCCGGTAGCTTCCCTACTTACAATGCCAGGGATCGAAGCCCTCGCCAAGAGGCGACCGCGCAGCTTCACTGCCCGGTTATCCTTAGCAGGCCTCCTACGGCCCCTCCAACGCTAAGGATCAAAGCCCTCCTGTTCCCCTCCGAAAGACGCGGCGGAGACGCGGCGAACGTCTAGCCTGAATTTTGGGGCAGATGCTAATTGGTACTATCCGTCCACCTCTCCGAAGATGCCAAGTTGATTTATGGCACCATGTATCGAAGGTTTAAACGGATGCGGCCGATGTAGCAGACTTCGTCAGATTCCCCCTCGTTTGAGGGGTTTTTGATTGTGGGGATGCTCTTCCCTACAGGCGCAAGCCCCTGCAGTTAATTACGCTACCGCATCGCAGTAACAACTTTCTCCTTCTCCATATGGTCACTTCGTGTCGTGAGTGTTTGTTTTGTGTTTGGTTGCCCGTGGATTGTATACGGAGACTAAGTTATGTTGTCGCCCGTAGGGCGTGGACTAGTCCAAATCCGTATCTTTCTTAGATTTGGGTTTGGAGGTTTGGGTTTAAGGATACGTTAGCCTCATTTGAGACTAAGATCAACTTAAACGTTTGTTAAGAATACGTTAGTCTAATTTTAGACTAAGATCAACTTAACGGGATCGTTTAGATCCAACAAGAGAGCAATTGGGCTCTATTGTTTAGTTTAGCGACATTGCGGTCGATTGCCAGTTTAAGGACATGGGGGTCCATTGTTAGTTTAAAGACATCGCGGTCGAGGTTAAGGACATCATAGTCCGTGGGTTTAAGGACCCAACAGTCCGATGTTAGTTTAAAGACATCACGGTCGAGGTTAAGGACATCATAGTCCGTGAGTTTAAGGACCTCACAGTCCGATGTTAGTTTAAAGACATCACGGTCGAGGTTAAGGACATCATAGTCCATGAGTTTAAAGACCTCACAGTCCGATGTTAGTTTTAAGACGTCACGGTCGAGGTTAAGGACATCATAGTCCATGAGTTTAAGGACCCCACAGTCCGTGAAATGTGTGGTTGTCGGGACCCGTCACTGTTCCCCTCCGAAAGACGGCGCACAAGACTGCGATGTCCTGGCACTGAGATTCGGGGCAGATGCTAATTGGTGCTATCCGTTCACCTCTCCGAAGATGCCAAGTTGATTTATGGCACCATATATCGAAGGTTTAAACGGATGCGGCCGATGTAGCAGACTTCGTCAGATTCCCCCTCGTTTGAGGGGGTTTTGATTGTGGGGACGCTCTTCCCTGCAGGCGCAAGCCCCTGCAGTTAATTATGCTACCGCATCGCGGTAACAACTTTCTCCTTCTCCAGATGGTCACTTCGTATCGTGTGTGTTTATTTTCTGTTTTGTTGCCCGTGGATTGTTTACGGAGACCGAGTTATGTCGTCGCCCGTAGGGCGTGGACTAGTCCAAATCCGTATTATCTTAGATTTGGGTTTGGGGGTTTGGTTTGAGGATACGTTAGCCATATTTGAGGCTAAGATCAACTCAAACTTCTGTTAAGGATACAGTAGTCTAACTTGAGACTAAGATCAACTTAACGGGATCGTTTAGATCCGAAAAAAGAGAATTTGGGGGCTCTATTGTTCCAGTTTAGGGACATAGTGGTCCATTGAATGTATGGCCATCGGGACCCGTCACCTCTCTGACGACGTTGAAGGATTACAACGACAGGTGTCAGAGGAGTTCAGAGATGTACCCTTGGACCAAAGTTGGTTGGGTGATCCATAGTCCAATTTGGGACTAAAGTCTGTTTGAAGGTTTAAGGATACGTTAGCCATATTTGAAGCTAAGATCAACTTAAACGGTTGTTAAGGATACGTTAGTCCAGTTTGGGACTAAGATCGACTTGACGGGATCATTTAGATCCGACAAAAGTGCGTTTGGGCTCTATTGTTCCAGTTTAGGGACATGATGGTCCATTGCCAGTTTAGGGACATGGTGATCCATCTCCAGTTTAGGGACGTAGTGGTCCATTGGTAGTTTAAGGACGCATAAGTCCATGGGTTTAAGGACCCCACAGTCCATTGTTAGTTTTAAGACATCTCGGTCAAGGTTAAGGACATCGTAGTCCATGGGTTTAAGGACCCCACAGTCCATATCAATGTGTGGTCATCGGGACCCGTCACCTCTTTGAAGACGTTGAGGGATTACAACGCCAAGTATCAAAGGAGTGAAGAGATGTACCCTGGAACCGGAGTGGATTAAATAGTCTTTGGCCCAATTTGGGATCAAGACCAATTAATTATGTTATGAGCCCATTAGCCCAGTTAATTACGAATTGAGGACTTATGGCCAGCTTGGGCTAAGTCCAATCATGTCTGGGACATCGGCCCTCCTGTTGGTCCCTTGAAGGAGAGGCTTTGCCTCTGGCCATTTAGCCAATTGGGCCAACGCCTAGTGTTAAACACTAAAGACCAATCAGTGTTGAACACTGGGAATGAGATTGATAGGTCAGTGTTTAACACTAAAAGATAGTTGGTGTTAAACACCAGCAACAAGGCTTTCAAATTAGTGTTAAACACTAAAACAGATCAGTGTTAAACACTGGCAACAGAAATCTCAAATTAGTGTTAAACACTAAGGTAATCAGTGTCGAACACTACAAATAAAGTTCTTTGATTAGTGTTGAACACTAAGGCCAAACAGTGTTTTAACACTGGATTCAGGGGTTCAAATTTAGCGTTAGACGCCAAGGCAAGAGGGGTCACGTGGTAGCACGTGAGGGCACTCTCCCTTCGTTTGTTCTGCTGAGAATATCGCATCTTTTGGAGCATCACGTGCCATCACGTGACGGGTGTTTAAATGGAGTATGTTAAAGCCTCTGCCAAGGGTCACGTGGGTCACGTGAGGCACTGCCTCAAAGGGGCTTGTCTGTAGATCTTTTTTGGGGGTCACATGGTGACACGTGACCCTGCCTCTATGTAATTTTTTTTAAGATCTGTTAAGCCCTTTCAGGAATTAAATTCCTCGTAGGGTTGAACCCTGACAATAATTTCAGAGGAATTAAATTTCTACTTCCTTTTGAAGATTTATATTCTGGGATAGAGTTGAACTCTGAATTTTCTGTAGAATTAAATTCCTCATATATGTGAAGAACTGAATAGGGTTAAACCCTAATAAAAGCTTTAAGGAATTAAACTCCCACTCTCTGTTAAAGAATTATTCTGGGGAATGAGATTAAGGGAATTAAATTCCTGTTGTTTTAACAGAACTAAGTTCTTAACTAGGGTTGAACCCTGATTCTTTTCATTCTGAAGGAATTAAATTCCCATAACACAGGGTCAAACCCTAATTTTATTTTAAAGGAATTAAATTCCTATAGTTCTGTGAGAATTAAATTCTCGTGCTTCCATTCCCTCTCTATGCTTTGGATCTGCATGGCAGGATCTCAACCCATTGAGAATTAAATTCTCAACTCAAGGGGAGATGTGCACTTTACAGATCCTCCACCAAAGAGAGAACCATGTTCTTCTATTTTATATCAGAGTTAAACTCTGTTGAGAAAGGCCTTCCCTTTCTTACCTAGGGTTTTCTTTTGCAGAAGATCCTAATTCCTCCAAAGTATCAGGGCTCTCTCTCTTTTCTTCCCTCTGCCTCTCTATCTTTTGTGTGTCTCTTGGCTCCTATTTATAGGAGAAGCAGCCGAGTCAATTAGTTTTTTGATGAATCTTTCATTGAGAGATTTGATTTGTATCCATCATTCGTTTTGGACCTTTGGATTATTAGGTGAATTTTATTCACCATTGGATTTTAAATCCAGAGATTCTCCTTTGTTGTTTTGGTTAGATTTTACGGGGAAATCTTTCCAAATTCGAGATTTTCCCATAGATAGATGATATTTAATCATCTTTAAATCTTTAATTCAATCGGTTGTTTTGGAAAGGTTTAAGAGGTCTTTTCTCAGAATTTAATTCTGTTAACAGATAGGCCTTGAAAGCTGATCACGTGTGGCCACGTGACCTTTGGTCACGTGTGGGCACGTGACCCCCTCGTAACGAGCCCTCTTCTTTCTTTCTGCGCTCTGCTTTCTGGTCGCTGCTTAGCTGTCACGTGCCACCACGTGACCCCTGGTCACGTGTGAGCACATGACCCTCGTATGGAGCTTTTTTTTTCTTGATTCAATCAGGGAATTGAGTCTGCCGCTTTTGAGTGTCACGTGCCAACACATGACCCTGGTCACGTGGGAGCACGTGACCCTTTCTGAAGCCCTTTTCTTCGATGTAGTTGGGAAACTGAATTTGTCTCGCCGATGCTTTTAGATGTCACGTGCCAACACATGACTGGTGGTCACGTGTAAGCACGTGACCCTTTTCTGAAGCCTTTTCCGTAAGCTTTCCTGATTTTGAATCAGGAAACAAATGCCCCCACAGCGTTGTTCTCACGTGTCCGCACGTGAGTGCAACGCTGTCACCTTTTGTGACCGTTGGATTCCTCTAGGGATTTGGGAAGATGAAACGTTTCCATCACCTCCTATAAATACTCATGTTTCTTCAGAAGAGCCTTCACTTTGCTCATCTTCTTCTTCTGAGAACTTTTTCCCTTGAGAATTTAATTCTCGTTTCCAGAGCTTAGTTCTCTGTCTCAGACATTTTCCAGAGTTTAACTCTGTTGAAGGATCCCTTTTCCTCAGGTAATAATATTGAACGGCCGAAGCACCTTTGTTTTAGAAGAACTCTCTGGATTTTAAATCCACATTAAGGATTTCACAAAAAACCCATTTTTCTTCAATTTCTTTAACTAAATATGAGACCACTTAACCTCCAACAGTAGATCTCTTAGGGTCGGATGATCCTTGGGGAGATGATGATGGCGGTTCAACTCCATGAAATTTAACTCCATCCAAAAATGTTTCTGGGAATTTAATTCCCTTCTCTTAATAAGGAATTTAATTCCAATGAAGGACTCAGTTTCTTCACACGGAGGCTTCTTGGGGTCTCTTGACCCGAGGTTGTCCTTCTGCAATTAATGAAACAGGAGCTTTGTAATGATGTCTTCTGTGGGAATTTAATTCCTCTGATCTTGTTGGATCCATTGTAGAGCCCGAGACAGATCTTGTTGGGGGAATGTGTAGGGTTACCATTCTTTATTTAATGAGGATATTCCCTTTGTTTTATTGTAACTATTTGGTCTCATTATTAATGAGTCGTCATCCTGATTCTGTGGGGCCCATGTGTTTTGTAGCCAATGGTGCCAGAAAAATCTGCTGTTGCTTTCTTTAACTAGTCTTCATGTTCATGCATGGATATATATATATCGCTGACTCTGCTTTTAACAGTCTCTTTTTTTTATTGGATTTCAGGCGCGATGGCTTCCGTTCCGTGCTTTTCCTTTTCTCGCTCGGAGGCTGCTTTTCCTCAGTCACCATCTGATGAGGAAGCGATGACGATGATCCGGGCCCATGACCCGAACTGCACCAACCTTCTTCAATGGGGATCTTGGTATAGTCAGATTATTCAGGGTCGCCGGAGTTTTCTTTGCGCGGTACCGACGAAGCCCACTTTCCCATTCTTACCGATGGACCCTCCGAGGACGGTTTTTGCTGTGGAAATGCCCAACTGGACTCCAACGGGGAGGCTCGAGCCTTCGACGACCGGTATTCCGAACTATCCGATCCCGGCCATAGACATCTTGGGGCGGCGTATCTGCCAGGGTGAGGCCCACCCGTGGGGGCAAATTTATAAGATAGGGCTTACTCCTCGACACCCTACGGGCTACCTTCTCTGGGCTCGCTACATCCTTTCTGCCCATCGTGCGCGGTTGCAGAAAGTCGGGCTTTATCAGGCAATATACGCGTCACTCTTCCATTATAAGTCCCCGCATGTCTGGTGGGTCAAGGCGTTTTTGAACCAATGGAATCTTCCCACCAACACTTTCATTTTAGGAGATCGCGAGGTCTCGATCTCTCTGGCCGAATTTTATGACATCTCGGGGTTGCCAATCAGGGGTAGTCTGTACGAGGAGTTGCTGCCTTCTGACGAGTACATTTTTGAACCCGAGCCCGCCCCAGTTGACGGCCTGTCTGCTGAGAATGCCGTCCGCCACAAGCGTCCCAGTTTAATCAAGGCGCTAGGTATCTTCGACCGATTATTTACCGAATCCGAAGAGCTGGGTGTTACTTTCAAGAGCTTCATTGCTCGTTTCCTTCACGAGGACGCCTTATCAAAGACAGCTCCGAAGTTTGCCAACATTGGAGACCCCTTTGGGTTCGGTCCGAAGAAGCTGCCGACCACTGAATCGGATTTACCTCAGTACTACATCCCTATTATGTCGCCGATATCTTTTGAATCCATTGCTGTTCCAGGCATGGACGAGGAGACGTTCTTCGTGGGGTTTGTTAGTGTTTGGCTCAGTTGGTTCGTTATCCCCATGCATCGCCGCTTCATGAGAGCCTCGGTCATCTACCCGGCTCATCGTATTGCTGAGGGGACGCGGTTGGCCATCGGCATCCCGGCCTTGGCGCACCTCTATCATGGATTGGGCACCGCAACTAATACCTCCACACCCGACGTGGATGTAGTGAACTTTTCGCTTCATTATTTCACGTCCTGGGTCGAAATGCATGTGCTGGGGGCTTTCGCTATGCATCAGAGGCCCGCGTTTTACGACGCCTATCCCTTCCCGCGACTTATGCGATTGGTGGGTGCTTCTGCCGCTGACCCGACTCAGTCTGGGGCTATTCGGGTGCTGATTTCTCCTCACGCCGCCGCTGGCGGGCTGGTTTTTAATGATCGGGTCTTGTCTACTCCCTCGGGTCCAGTTCAGCAACTCTGGGACCAGTCGAAAGACAACGCACCTTCTTTGAAGCCCCGGGAGGCCGCCCATTTGTACACAATTAGACCGGGCTACTTGGTGTTTCGCCAGGACAGTGCAGCTCTTTTCATGCGGTACAATCCGCATCGATTTGCCCGACAGCTTGGATACGACCAGGGTGTTCCTTTCGAGGCTTTTGTAGTCGCCCCGATCCCTTCGCTCGATGCCGTTCGCGATGCCGCTCATCATTTCATGAGGCTAAACACCGGCTCCCGTTTCATGGTCCCTGAAGCTGAGTACATGCCCCAGTGTGTGGGTGCGTTTACGGGTTGGTATCTTCATCGGATCAGCCCAATTATTCTTGAAGAAAGAAGGGTGCTTCTTGGTCATGATGCCCCTCCTCAGGTTCCGGGGGCTAAGCTGCGACCGAGGGTTCCGGTCCGCTTCCCTCTGAGGGAGATTGGCACCGCGCTCATTCCGGAGGAGTCAGGGGTAGACCTTACTCCAACAGCTGGTATGCCCTTGGGTTCCCGATCGCGGGGTAGACGGGCCCCAGTAGCAGCACCCCTGCCGGTGGCGGCACCACCCCCTGTGGCGTCGACCATGGCGATGTCATCCTCGGTTGTGGCACCGAGCGAGAGTAATAGGGATGAGGGCGCCGAGGTCGATGTGGGCCGGCGCCGCCCTAAGGCTTCGCGAGGGAGGAAGCGGTCATCCTCAGCGACCGGCTCTGGGTCTAAACGGCGGAGGAAAGCGACAACCAATCTGCTCGATTCTTTGGCGGAGTCTGAGCCTATACTTGAAGATGAACCATTGGCCCTGCAAGAGTCAGACGCTGGACTTCTCTTCCCGAGTTCGGCTGATGAGGAGGCCGCACAGTTGGCTGAGGCCATACGGCGTTCAAAAGACGCGTCTCATAACGCCAAGGTTCCGAAGAAGTCTTATCCCGCCGTAATTTTTTACGAAGACCCTTCGTGGATTCGGCGGCGATTTATCGGTCCTTTGGAGGAATGGGGGGAGAGGGCTTTGAAGCAGGCTGCTTCAGAAGATGCAGTTGACGCACTTTCTTTATGAACCGGTGGTCATGAGTCTACCCTTGAACCTCGGCGAGCCCACCTCCTTGAGAAGGAGCAGCGGCTTAAAGAAGCCATATTGAGGGCTTCTTTGCGTATAGGTACATTGTGCTTCTTTTGTAGTCTTTCCGATTATTTATGCCCGTGCATATGTATCATTATTCCTATTCGAATCATGCAGAATCTTCGACGCTGGGGGAGCTCTCTACGGGCCCATTAAAGCTAAAGCCCGCCGGAATTCTCAATGAGGCCTTGCTTGATGTGGAGGGGGCTGATGAGGCTGCTCCTCTCATGGTAGAGCCTCCAGCGGCGGTTCTTGATCAGGGAGCGCTTGCCCCTTTGGGGGAAGCTCCTTTGGAGGTCGCCGCCCCAATGACCCTTACTGAGGGCGGCTCAGAGGCTGGAAGAGAGGTAGTCGAGACTACTCTTCCTTTGTTGAATCCTGACGTTACGGCGGAGACCGTTGAAGCTGCTATTCTCCCGGCTCAGAATGGGAGGAGCGTTGAAGGTAACCCTCTGCGTTTTAATTTAGCAACCCTTTCATAGTCTAAACACTTTTATCTTTCCCAGAATTGCGCGGTTTGGCGGCCATTATCGCCGATCTGTCGCCTCGACAGTCATTTCAGCGTTTATTGGAGATGGCGGCTCCGCAGGCGATCTCCCCTCAGCGTATTGTCCTTTCCTCCGGGCAAGGTTAGTGTCATTCGCCATTTTTTTCTTTTACCATAACATTGTTACTATCTTGCGAAATGACGTTGATGTCTCTTATAGTTTTGGAAGCTGACGATGAGGTCGAGGTCGTTGAAGGGCCAGGGGAACCTTCGGCTCCTACTTGCATGACTGTCGGTGAGTGACATTTTATTATAATCCCGTTCGTTCCGTGCTTAAGAATTTTACTAATCATTTGTCAAATTTGAACAGCCCTGCCAGTCTCCATGGCGTTGGAATCGCGCATCGTGATGCCGCCCGGCCCTTATGCTTTGCGGGCTTCAGAACGCTTGGCCCAATTGAGCCTTGTCTCCTTATCATCTTTCGTCGAGGAGCTCCGTGCTGGTAGCGCGACCATGGCCGAAGCGTTTGCCGCTGAAGCTAACGGCTCTCTTCCTTTTCTCGCCACCTATCATAGCGAGGAGGTGGTGCGGGTCTGGGTGGAGTTCTGTAGGAAGGTGGAGGCTTGTTTGCACGCTCTTGAATGTTCTCGCCTTTCTTCGAAAGCCGTGGCTACAAAAACGGAGTTGCGGGGTCTGATAGCACGACGTGCGGCCAACATGACGTCATGCGAGAAGAGGCTTGGCCGCAAATTCTCGGAGAGGGAATTGGCTTCTAAGGCGCTGGGCGAGCTTCAGGCCAGCCTCACAGCCAAGGCCAACAAAGCATACGAACTCTGGCGAGTGCTCCAGGAGTCCATAAAAGAGGTGGTGGCCCTCGATAAAGCTGCCACGTTCACTCGTGAGAGGGTCGAGGCTCATAAAGCCACCGAGAAAGAGCTCGAAGCTCAGCTTGCTTCGTATCAGGCTCAGCAAGCTCAGGCGGAGGCTCGTCTTCTGGAGATCTTGCGTCATGAAGCCATGGCTCAGCAACAAAACGATGAGCTGGTAAAATTACTACACCGCCCGCCGGCTTGAGGACTTGTATCTTTTCCCCTTTTTTGTACATACTCATGGATGAGAGAATCTTTCTTTTTTTGTTTCTTTCATGAATTGTACTTTGTATCCATTTTGGTTTATGAATAAAAGATACATTTTTCTTTCTCGATGATGCGTCTCCTTTTTGTTGAATGCATTTGCGGACAATTTATCTTGATCACCTTGCAGGACAGCGATGGCTTAGGATTCAGGGTTAAAATCTGCTTCCTAAGACTTTTGCATTTTATGAGCCCCGAGGGTCTCATAAAGAGTTTTTCTCCCTACAGGTCGAGAGGATCCCATAGGTGTAAGTTTTTTCTTAAGAATCGTGAGGATTCTTAAGCGGGTTTTCCCTTGAGAGTCGTAAGGATCTCACAAGAGAGTTTTCTTCCTTACAGGTCGTGAGGGCCTGCAAGTGCTGGATGTGGTCGCCCTTGCCCGTGTTTCACGGAGTCAGGGGTTTCTCAAGGCATCGTAGTTTAAAGACGTCGCGGTCAAGGTTAAGGACCTCATAGTCCGTGGATTTAAAGACTCCACAGTCCGATGTTAGTTTTAAGACATCACGGTCAAGGTTAATGACCTCATAGTCCGTGGATTTAGGGACTCCACAGTCCGATGTTAGTTTTAAGACATCACGGTCAAGGTTAAGGACCTCATAGTCCGTGGATTTAGGTACTCCACAGTCTGATGTTTGGTTGCAGGGACCCGTCACCTCTTTGAAGACGTTGAGGAATTACAACGCCAGGTATCAAAGGAGTGAAGAGATGTACCCTTAAACCAAGGCAGAATCCGTAGGGAATCGGGGTGGTTGATCGTTAGTTTTAAGACATCACGGTCGAGGTTAAGGACATCATAGTCCGTGGATTTTAAGGACTCCACAGTCCGGTATTTGCTCTGGATGCTTCACACGGGTTCACTGCCGTGTTTGGCGAGGACCAGGCTCCGCTCTGGGCGTTTTCCGCGGGGTCAAAGAGTGACGTTATCCGCGTTCCACGTAACCAGGAATTTTGCACTAGATGCTTCACACGGGTTCGCTGCCATGCTCGGCGAGGACTAGGCTCCGCTCTGGATGCTTCACACGGGTTCACTGCCGTGCTCTGCGAGGACCAGGATCCGCTCTGGACGTTTTCCACGGGGTAAAAGAGTGACGTTATCCGCGTTCCACGTAACCAGGAATTTTGCACTAGATGCTTCACACGGGTTCACTGCCGTGCTCGGCGAAGACTAGGCTCCGCTCTGGATGCTTCACACGGGTTCACTGCCGTGCTCTGCGAGGACCAGGATCCGCTCTGGACATTTTCCACAGGGTCAAAGAGTGACGTTATCCGTGTTCCACGTAATCAGGAATTTTGCACAAGATGCTTCACACGGGTTCACTGCCGTGCTCGGCGAGGACTAGGCTCCGCTCTGGATGCTTCACACGGGTTCACTGCCGTGCTCTGCGAGGACCAGGATCCACTCTGGACGTTTTCCACGGGGTCAAAGAGTGACGTTATCCGCGTTCCACATAACCAGGAATTTTGCACTAGATGCTTCACACGGGTTCACTGCCGTACTCGGCGAGGACTAGGCTCCGCTCTGGATGCTTCATACGGGTTCACTGCCGTGCTCTGCGAGAACCAGGATCCGCTCTGGACGTTTTCCATGGGGTCAAAGAGTGACGTTATCCGCGTTCCACGTAACCAGGAATTTTGCACTAGATGCTTCACACGGTTCACTGCCGTGCTCGGCGAGGACTAGGCTCCGCTCTGGATGCTTCACACGGGTTCACTGCCGTGCTCTGCGAGGACCAGGATCCGCTCTGGACGTTTTCCACGGGGTCAAAGAGTGACGTTATCCACGTTCCACGTAACCAGGAATTTTGGTGATTGTATCCGCATTTCACGGGATGGAGGTTTGACTGTTTGGCGATATGTATACCACCGAGCCATGGAACTGGGAGTTGCCGCTGTTCCGCTTAGCTTGAAGTTGTGTCCGTCGTTACGAGACGAGTGTTGGGATGATCTCTAGGTCACTTGTGACCCGTCGAGATTTAGCTTCTTTCTTTGGTGAAACCTGGGGTGGAGGTATGTTCCCTTTTTGTTTGCGCCCTTGGATTGTGTACAGGGTGTGATGGAATATCACCTGTAGGGCATAAATTTTATTTTTATTTTATTTCTTTTCCCGCGATGCTCTATCATTTCAGCTTTTTATATCGCGAAGGTCGCGATTGCCCAATCATTTCGGCTATTTTTCGCGGTGCCCAATCATTTCGGCTATTTATTTATTTTCTACTCGCTGCTTTTTATTGCGAGTTGCCCCATCATTTCGGCTATTTTTTATGCATACATTTTTACTTGCTGCTTTTTATTGCAAGTTGCCCCATCATTTCGGCTATTTCGTATGCATGCGTGGCTTGCTAGCTTTTTCATCGCAAGCTTGGATTTTAGACACCGATTTCGACATCAGCGCCGCTGCAACTGGGATGTTGCCAGGAGCGAATCATCATTTGCCTCTGTCGATATTTGAACAAAGGTGGCTTGGCAAACAGGGTTAAGGGTCCTGTCGACCAAGGCTTTTGACTTCATGAGCCGTAAGGGTCTCACAAAGGTATTTCTCCCTACAAGTCATGAGGATCTTGTAGGTGTATTTTCTCCCTAGGGATCATGAGGATTCCTAAGTGTATGCTCCTCCGCAAATCGTAAGGATCCTACAAGAGGGCTTTCTCCTTATGGGTCGAGAGGACCTACAAGGGTTGCTCATCATATGGACATATCCCTAGTCACGGGTGGGACTTTGCTGGGGAAATGTTAATTCGCGCCCGTGGATTGTATACAAGGGTCAGTATTGAGCCCCTTGTAGGGCAGTATCGAAGGTTGTGGGGGATTTGCTTAAAAACAGGTTTAGGTTTCTGTAACTTAAGACTTTCAAATCTCATGAGCCGTGAGGGTCCCATAAGAGAATTCTCCTTACGAGTCGTAAGGATCTCGCAAGTGTATTTTCTCCTTAGGAATCGTGAGGATCCCTAAGTGTGTTGCTCCTTTGTGAGTCGTAAGGATCTCACGCGGGTGGTTTCTCCTTACAAGGTCGAGAGGACCCTGTAAGTGTCTTTTAACGAGGTTGCGCCTTTTCAGGTTTTCACAAACACTCGCCGGTAGTCCTGCTGTTATTACTCACGGAGCCCTTTCGGATTTTCATCCGTGCCCATTTTGCTTATGAACATACCGTTTTTTTTATTCTTTTTCTCTCTTTTTTTTTACAAGGTCGCGCCCTTTTGGGTTTTCACGAACACTCGCCGGTAGCCCTGCTGTTTTTACTCACGGAGCCCTTTCGGGTTTTCATCCGTGCCCATTTTGCTTATGGACATACCGTTTTTTATCATTTTTTTTTATTTTCCTTTTTTTTATCTCGTCAGCCTAAGGATGTTGCGGTAGTAGTTTAGGGACGTTTCGGTCCGTCGTTAGTTTAAGGACGTTTCGGTCCGTCGTTAGTTTAAGGACATTTCGGTCCGTCGTTAAGGGGAAGGTCGGCTACTGCTTATAAGGTCCGAGCTTAGGAAGATAGCGAGCGGACATAGTCGTCGTCATCTATCATTGACCCAAGCTGTGGTTCATTAAGCATAGTATTTCTTTAAGAAGCGACCGTTTATTGGCCTGAAAGGCCTCCCACCGTGCATGTCCATGAGTAGATAGGCTCCAACCTGGTAGACCTTGTCTATAATGTACGGGCCTTCATAGTTCGGCTCAAATTTTTCCCGCTTGGCACGATTGGGGATCATAGGTCTTTTAACTACTAGTATGAGTTCGCCTTGGTGGAATGTCCTCGGCCTGGTCAATCTTTCGTATGAGCGCGTCATCTTTGCTTTGTAGGCCTCTAGATTTTGTTGCGCTATGAGCCGGGTTTCATCAAGGGCATCAAGCTCCTCGAGCCGAAGGTGGGCATTTTCTTCGTCCGTCAGCTCGTAGTGGACTGCCACTCGTAGAGAGGGTAACTCTATCTCGAGGGGGAGCACTGCTTCCGTCCCAAGTACCAACGCGTACGGCGTTGTGTTCGTGGCCGTCTTGAACGTTGTTCGATAGGCCCAAAGGGCCTCTTGCAGCCTCTCATGCCAGTCCTTCTTATTTCGGGACACCGTCTTTTTTATGATCTTTGTCAAGGTCTTATTGAAGGCCTCGGCCAGACCGTTAGCTCACGGATTGTAAACTGAAGAATATCTCCAGTATATATTGTGCTGCTGCGCGAAACGGCTAATCTTATGGCTTCTGTAGGCTGGCCCGTTATCGGAGATAATCCGCCGTGGAGTTCCAAACCGATAGATGACGTGCGTCTTGAAGAAGTGGAGGATATTCTCTGTCTTCACTTCCCTCAATGGTACTGCTTCCGCCCATTTGGAGAAGTAATCAGTCGTCGCCAAGATGAAACGATGTCCCCTGGACGATGCTGGTTCAATGGGGCCGACTATGTTAGTCCCCCACATTTCGAACGGCCAGCTAGCCATCGTTGGATGTAGTGGATTCGGATGCTGGTGGATGAAGTCCCCGTGGATTTGGCACGAGTGGCACTGCTTCGCATACTCGAGGCAGTCCTGGATCATCGTGGGCCAGTAGTAACCCATCCGTTTAATTTTTAACTTCATCTTCGGGCCTGCTTGATGAGAACCACAGATTCCGTCATGAACCTCTTGAACGACTCTTTCTGCTTCGTCCGGCCCTAAACATCTTAGCCACAAAGAATCAAACGACCTCTTATATAGAGTATCATTGACGAAAGCGAAAGATAGAGCTCGTTTCATGAGCTGATGTCTTGAGGACGCTCCTTCGGGCATTCGGTGGGACTTGAGTAGTCTATGAAGACTTCTCTCCAGTCATCGGCCTTCTCATGGTCTTTTATTTGTAGGGTCGTCTGCTCAGTCGCCCCCTTTTCTTCGTATAATTCCGGAGATATCTCCGTTAGGGCAAGCACCCGACGGCTTTGTACCACGATTCTTACATCATCGAGGTTTTCATCGGCGAGCTCTTTAGCAAGTTTGGCCAATGCGTCTGCTTTGCTGTTTTCCGCACGCGGTATGTTCTCCAAAGTATAGGAGGGAATTTGAGTCAACAGTTGTTGCACCTTTTCGCGGTATTTCACCAACTCCGGTTTGCACGTTTGGTAGTCACCATTTACTTGACTAACGACCAGTTGAGAATCCCCGTATGTAAGGAGGTCTTCAATTCCCATGTCAATGGCGATCTCAAGGCCCGCTATCAAAGCTTCGTATTCGGCTTCATTGTTCGTCCTTGATTCCGTTAAGGAGAAAGCAAAGCGCATTATCCCTCCTTGTGGGGTTACGAAGATGAGACCTACTCCCTATTTGATTATGGGGGTACATTGTTTGCACTTCTTCATGGAAGATGCTCCATCGAAATAGAGTTCTCATCGGGTACTACCGCCGCCGATCGCATCGAATGTATGTTCATCCGGCAAATCGCAGTTCAGAGGAGAACCGGCAGGTACTGGATGCTCAGCGAGGAAGTCGGCAATGGCCTGGCCTTTCACTGCCTTAAGAGGTCGATACGTTATTGAGAACTCCATCAGGAGTAGAGCCCATTTAGCGAGTCAACCCGTCAATATAGCCTTTGACATCAAATATTTAAGAAGGTCCACCTTCGAGATGAGACGGACTTCGTGCGCCAACGCATAGTGCCTGAGTTTTGTTATCGCGAAGATTAACGCCAAGCAGTGTTTTTCAATGGGAGAGTAGTTGTTTTCTGCCCCCAGCAGAACTCGACTTAAGTAGTAGAGTGCTCTCTCTTTCCATTGATCGTTCTCTTGTGCCCATAATGCGCCTAAGGAACCTTCGAGGGCGGTTGTATAAAGAATGAAGGGTTTTCCCTTGACCGGCGCAGCCAACACCGGAGGGTTCTGCAGGTACTACTTGATCTCGTCTAGTGCACCTTGGCATTTATGATCCCAAACGAATGGAGTTCCCTTCTTCATCAGGTGGCTGTAAGGACGGCATTTGCCTGAAAGATTAGCGATAAACCGTCGGATGTATGCGAGCTTCCCTTGGAGAGACCGCAACTGTTTGAGGGTTCTTGGCGGAGGCATTTCCATGATCGCCTTGATCATAGATGGATCTATTTCGATACCTCGGTGTCGGATGATGAATTCCAGGAATTTACCCGAGGAGACTCCAAACGCCCATTTGAGGGGATTCATCTTCAAATTATATTGCCGAAGGCGTTGAAATACAGTCTCCAGATGCTTTAAATGCTCTTCGTATGACATGCTCTTTACTACAAGGTCATCGATATAGCACTCGACGATGTCATGTATGAGGTCATCGAAGATCTTTGTCATGGCACTTTGATAGGTAGCGCCGGCATTCTTTAGACCAAAGGGCATAACCTTATAGCAGAATATACCCAAAGGGGTCCGGAAAGCGGTGTGCTTCTGGTCTTCGGGATGCATCTTTATCCGATTGTACCCTGATGAACCGTCCATAAAGGAGAAAACCTCGTGAGTGGACGTGTTATCTATCATTAGCTCGGTTACTGGTACTGGGAAATCGTCCTTCGGACAGGCTTTATTGAGATCCCTGAAATCCACGCATATGCGTACCGTCCCATTTTTCTTCATTACCGGGACGATGTTGGCGATCCAGTCGGGATATTGGACTTCTTGGATAAATCCAGAATCGATCAGCTTCTTAACTTCGGCGTTGATGCTCATTTCAAGCTCGAGTCGCATCCTTCTTAGCGCCTGCTTGACTGGCTTGATATCTGGGGATATTGCTAATTTATGCACAGCAATCTCTGGATCCAATCCTGGCATTTCGGAATAGTTCCACGCGAAGCAGTCTTTATGCCGTAGAAGCACGTTCTTTAACGCAGCCACCCTTTCTTCAGATAGCAGCTCGCTAACAAATGTTGGTCGCGGGTCATCTGCCGATCCCAACTTAATCTTCTTGAGGTTATCTGCAGTAGTATGTATGCCATCTTCCAGTTCTTTTGGAGCTGGCGGAAATTCTGAGACCACCTCATCATCGCTGTTCTCAAAGCACCAGGGAAGGCCATCCATGTTCCCGGGCTCTTCTTTTAATAACGTAATCGTGTAACAGGTGCGAATCCGCTTCCAGGACCGAGGTGGATCTGGTTCTGCTTTTGCGGCTTTGGGTTCGTGCTTTTGTGGCGGCGTTACCCTCCAGCCGTCGGATAAAGCGAATCTGGCCTGTTGGTACTGGTCCTCGACCCAGTTCTTGAAGGTGAAGCAGTCTTCGGTAGGATGTCCTGTGGCTCGGTGATAAGAGCAATAGCTCAGATGAGAAGCCTTGTTAGCTTGCTCAGGGTGTCTAGACTCTGGAAGCGCGATCATTTGATGTTTTATAGCGAGCTTGAGTAACCTCTCCGTCTTGTCTCGGGGGAAGGAATACGCTCGACTCATCTTCTTCACGAGGGACAAATCCGAGTCGCGCAATACCCGATCACGTAACTCTCTAATCCTGCGTCGTTGTTGTCGGCTCCTCTTCCTGCTTCTTGATTTATTTCTGCCTCTGCGTCGGGCTTTTCGTACAACGGGTTGACAAGGATGAGCATCTTTGTCTTTTGCAGCCTGTTGAAACAGACGTTGCGTCCTGGCCTTCTCGTAGATGGCCATCTCGCGGTTGTGGTCTTCCTGAGCTTTTTGACCCACTTTCCTGATAAGCTTGTCCATTCGTTCTTCAAACGACGGACTCGGCACTTCAATCGCGGGATCTAGTTTTGATGAGGGGTTGGCATTTCCTGACAGGGCGTCTTCTTCTTCATCAAAGGTATATATAGCGTAGCTACTGTGGGCCCGTTCCCGTTTTCCGGCTCTCACGTATCCAAGCCCAAGTGTTTCCATTTTCCCGTTGAGCAATTTGCGTTGAGTCCCAGGGACATCCTAAATCCTGTTGTAGAACCGAGCTTGTCGAACAGTCTGTTTTAAGGGTACTCCTTGGCGCTTCAATAGCCTCTTTAATCCATTTGTATAGTATCTGGGCAGACGGATGGGTTGGAGCCTGTCGAGTGTAGCATCCGCGCCATGCCAAATCTCTTTCTCTACTTTCGACTCCGAGGATCGGTAGAATAGGATTACCTTCTCACCCCTTTGCCTGGGAGGGACGTAAAATGTTTGCAGGTCCTGCACATTGTAAGCTTGAAGTGTGTCGAGATCCTTGTAGTGTTCTCGCGGCACCATGGTGATTTGCAAACTCTGATCATCGCTAGGGGGCGGACATCCGATTGGAGAACACGGCATTAACCTCATCTTCCGAGTCACTTCCGAAGACCAACATGGGGGCGGACATCCCCGGGTTGTTGCGTTGAGATGGCCCAGCATAAACTATCTCTTCTTCTTCTTCGGTATCGCTCCCGAAAACAGGGATGGCGGCGGCGGCTTTGTTCTTCGGCTTGCGACACCTTTCTGTATCCTCGAAATCTGGCAAAAAGTACTTCGCATCTTCGTATTTGCGGACTTCGTTCACGGAAAATGGGTTCAGCTCACCTGTTACGGTATACTCGAAACCATCCTTAAAGTACTTCATGCACTGATGTTGTGTGGAAGGGATGATGTTGTATTCGTGTAGCCAAGGACGACCGAGCAAGGCGTTGTAGCAGGTCTTGGCGTCAATGACATGGAATTTGATGTCTGTGACGAGTAGTCCAAAGCGTAATGTTAGTATCACGGATCCGAGAGTCCGTGACGATTGTGAATCGAAACCGGAGATGGTAATTTTGTCACGAGCGAGGTGTTGCACACTCATGCAGATTTCCTTTAACACCCGAACGTTAAGGAGATTAACGGAGGATCCATTATCCACTAGGATCTTGCCTATCTTGATATCATGGCAGTATCCAGAGACATATAGGGGACGGTTGTGGTCGCACGTCCCGAGAAGGAGGTCTTCGTCACCGAAAGTGATGTCGGCCGTATGCACTTCCTCCAGTTCATCCTTCATCCTTTCAGTGGCGAGGAAGGCTTGGAATTGCTCAGGTTCTTGTAGCACCTTAATTAGTGAATCTCGCGCTTCTTTTGATAATAGGAGGGCATCGAGAATGCTAAGCTGAGAAGGTAGCTTCCTTAGGTGCGCTAGGATGTTATAGTCCACCTTACCCTTCCTGGGAGGGTCTTTGGTAGTCAGCTCTTTCATGACTTGGTCATCTAAAGTGATATCCTCAGTGACCTTTTCCTTTCCCTTATCTTTTCTATTTGCGGGCCCGAGATTCTTTTCCGGGAGCGTGCGGTTGCGCAGCTGAATGTTTTCGCAGGCTTCCGGTTCCTCCTCTTTCCCTAAAACGGATTCTTTAAAGAGAGGGCCCAGAGCCATTTCTTCGTCAGAGTCGCTCCCAAAGGTGAGAACTCGTGACCCTCCGGCGTTAACCATGTAACAGTTGCCAGTGGTCTTGTTGTGCCCGTCGGCAGTACTTCTTCGTTCCCGACGAGTCTTGCGTTTCATGCGCTTAAAATGTTGCCGATGAGCAACATATCCTTGCCACCATATCCTAAAGGCGTCGCACTCCTCCGTGGGGTGTGAAATTTTCCGATGATATGCGCAATAATCAGGGTGCCTCTCCGCCACATTGAGCGTGTTTTCTTCCGAGGGTGGTAGCTTCATTCCCATTGACATGGCTTTGGCAAACCTTTTCCTCGTCTTGAATATCTTCTTGTCTGCCTCAGATGCCTTTCGATCTGGCGGGGGTACTTCGACTCTTTCGTTCAGTCGCCTGCATTTGGCTCCTTTCGATGCGGCCATCTCACGCTCCTGATCCGCTTTACTTTTTAGACGAATCTCGTCCAGAAAGGCATCGATCATTTCATCTGTTGGCCACACACGCTCTGGTTCAGGCTCTGTCCCCAGTTTCTTAGTGCCAGGAGTTTTTTCATCGTCGACGAACGAGTGGGAGATTACGTTACAACTCGCTACGCATCCCTCGGATTCATCCGACGAGCTTTTTTCATCATCTTCCTCTTGAAAGATATGGTTGAGGAACTCTTGCAGCGTGACAGGAGTTCGCGCCTTTTGATTGTACTCTTCCATCGCGTCGATTTGCTTCTGCAAGTTCGTGCGCTTGTCTCCAGGCTTCACGGGCTTCTTGGATTTCTTCTTCTTTTTCTTCGAAGATTTTGACGGTTGGGCGTGAGTATTTGGGCCATTATCACGAGTCTTCGTAGTTGGGCGGGGCTTCAACATCCCTTCGATAATTTGAGGTTCAAGAGGGTCCTTCCATTCGATCGCAGGGCACGTATGAAGGTCTCTCAGCATTCTTTTGGTTTTAGTTGACAGCACGACTTCCCATGGAGCTTCTTCAATAAAGGAACAGGTTGCCCCCGGTGCATCTGCTTTCTTAGGAGTATGCGGCTGTGGTGGGTTCACCTTCCATTTTTCGGATAGTGCAAACTTCCCCTGGAGGTATTAATCTTCAATCCATCCTTTGAAGATGAAGCAATCCTCAATCGGATGACTTACCGTTTGATGGTAAGGGCAATAGTTAGGGTTATTCACCTCAGTGGGTTGTGGCGGTCGTCTTGGATTTGGTAGATTTATAAGTCTGTTGCGTACTGCCAGCTCGAATAACCGTTTCGTCTTGTCTCGTGGGAACGAGTAGGGACGCTTCATCTTCTCATTATAATACCGGCGTTTTTCTTCCAATTGATCCGCCGGCTTTGGGGCGCTGGGTTGCTGCTGGGCATTCGCAACGAAGGTTGCCCTTCCTTTACCCTTGTCATTCCGAGGTTCCGACTTCGGGGGAGGTGGTCTATGACCCATCTGGTCCATCTGAGCCAACTTGTCGATTAAAGCCTGGAACGTGGTTGGCTTAAAGAACATCATAAACTGGGAGATAGTTGCGTGAGGGTCTAGGGTTCCCACGAACATGCCCACTGCGGGTGCCTCCTCAATGCGTTGCTCGCATTTCGACCACAAATTTCGCCAGCGTATAGCATACTGGACCCAAGTTTCGCCTGGTTTTACCCTGGCGTTAATCAATGCCGTTATTGGAGTGTGTTCGCTGGCGCTTGCGAATCGCTGAGTGAATAGCAACTCCATTTCAGCGAACGTCTTGATAGAATCGTTCGGGAGTTCCGAATACCATTCGAACGCTGTTTCTGATAAGCTGCCCACGAACTGGCGAAGCAACAGTTTATCATCACCGCCGGTGTTACCGCAAAGGGCCCTGAACTGGGCGACATGTTGATGGGGATTGCTGGTCCCTTTATACACGTGGAATTTTGGTATTGTATAACCCGGCGGGTATTTTATTTGGTCATACCAGCTTGGATACGGCCGGCCCGTTTTTACGATTTGGCCAGCTGCCTCAGTCGCATGATGAACCCGGATTTGCTGGGCTATATAGTCGACCAAATCAGCCTTAGAGATTGTCTCCTTTTTGGCCGTTGAGAGGGCCGGTGGTGGATTTGACGTCTCTCCTCGGTCATCTTCAAGAACGATTGGGGGATCCTCGGTGGGTGGGTCCTGTTGGATCATCATTCCTATCATATCTTGGAAGAGAAGGCCCATACGCTGTATGTTGGCTGCTTGTTCAGCAGCCTCTTTGTCCTTCTTCTCCAATATCCGGCGAAGGAATTCGGCGTCGGTTTCTTCCTCCTGGCGTTCGTCTGAGGACGTTTCTGGGTTTTCTTTTGGCCCGGTAAGTGCGGCCATAGCATTCATCATTTCCTGGAGCTTTTGCTGTTGCTCCTGAGCTTTGGTCACCGACCGTGTAAGCGGTCTATGACCTGTAGACGCACGGCCGTCTTCTTTTCCCGAAGCCACGTATATGGTATGGACCATCATGCCTCCAGACTTAGGGCGTTTGGGCTTAGTGCCTTTGGCTGTCGTTACAGGCTGGGGGATCTTCTCTGGCTTCCTCCTTTCGTGAACAGTAGCAGTTGAGGGGGCCGTTGAGGTGGGCACCCAGACAGTGTTTCGTGGTTTAGCCTGGTGACTGGCTTCCTGTTAGATTTTCAGCTTCTTGTGTTGGCGGGAGAAGTTTGGATCGATCATCGAGTCTCGGGCCTACCGCCAAACCTTATAGATTCTGGAAGACAACCGTTGTGGGGATCGGGGCTGTTCTGGCTTTGTTTCCGCAACCTTTTTTAGCGGGGGAGGAGATCTCTTTAGCACCGCAGTAGGAGAATTCCTTCGCACCTTATTTAGCATCTCGAAGCTGTTCCCAGTTGGAACAGCAGCATTAACTTCTGCCATCGGGGCTGATGGAGTTAGCCCAGAGGGGGAGTTGCCCCCAGCCTTCCTTACTCGGCGCCAATGGCGACGTCGAGCGTGTCGAGCGGACGGCGCTGGTTCAGCGGTGAGAATGGCTTCGTCTTGCCCTCTGTGTAGGTGGGGGGTAGTCGCTGGGGTTAGCCTGTCAAAGACCGACGTCCTTTGGATAGCAGGAGCGGGAGCTGGAGCCGTCAATCTCGTAAAGACTGACTTTTTGGCAGGGGAAGCCGCTTTGACGACTTCAGGAGTAGGGCCGGTCACTTTCTTGGAAGCAGCCTTCTCTGGGATTGTAGGCCTCATTGTGGGTCCACAGGAGTTCTGGCCCAATCTAGAGAAGACCGAGGCGCTGATGTTGGGCGACCCGTTGAGAAGGGCCGCGTCAGGGGTAAGACGATCAAAGACCGACTTCTTGGGAGCTTCCCCTGTCAGCACCGGCGCAGTGAAGCTTGTCGGTGGGAGCATAGTCCTAAAGAACAATCCTGTGGTGGCTCGAGTGACCTGTTCCACGGGCATTGTGAATAGCGAAGCAGCTTGGGGTCCGTAGGCTATACCTCCTGGCGAGACAGAGCGTTGGTTGCAATTGCAGTCCGAGCAGTTAGAGCATTTCGCAGAAGTAGAAGCCATCGATTCTTTGCTTTCTGCAATAAGCAAGACGCCAAGCCTTAGTATCTTGAAACCCAAGGGCAACCATTAGCGAACCACGATTGGTTCGCGAATCACGACACACGAAGTGTGGAGTGGAAAGAGGAAAAAGTCCCACCGGGCGTGCCAGAATCTGTTCCCCTCCGAAAGACGGCGCACAAGACTGCGATGTCTTGGCACTGAGATTCAGGGCAGATGCTAATTGGTGCTATCCGTTCACCTCTCCGAAGATGCCAAGTTGATTTATGGCACCATATATCGAAGGTTTAAACGGATGCGGCCGATGTAGCAGACTTCGTCAGATTCCCCCTCGTTTGAGGGGTTTTTGATTGTGGGGACGCTCTTCCCTGCAGGCGCAAGCCCCTGCAGTTAATTATGCTACCGCATCGCGGTAACAACTTTCTCCTTCTCCAGATGGTCACTTCGTGTCGTGTGTGTTTATTTTCTGTTTTGTTGCCCGTGGATTGTTTACGGAGACCGAGTTATGTCGTCGCCCGTAGGGCGTGGACTAGTCCAAATCCGTATTATCTTAGATTTGGGTTTGGGGGTTTGGTTTGAGGATACGTTAGCCATATTTGAGGCTAAGATCAACTCAAACATCTGTTAAGGATACGTTAGTCTAACTTGAGACTAAGATCAACTTAACGGGATCCTTTAGATCCGACAAAAGAGCATTTGGGGGCTCTATTGTTCCAGTTTAGGGACATAGTGGTCCATTGAATGTATGGCCGTCGGGACCCGTCACCTCTCTGACGACGTTGAAGGATTACAACGACAGGTGTCAGAGGAGTTCAGAGATGTACCCTTGGACCAAAGTTGGTTGGGTGATCCATAGTCCAATTTGGGACTAAAGTCTGTTTGAAGGTTTAAGGATACGTTAGCCATATTTGAAACTAAGATCAACTTAAACGGTTGTTAAGGATACGTTAGTCCAGTTTGGGACTAAGATCGACTTGACGGGATCGTTTAGATCCGACAAAAGAGCGTTTGGGCTCTATTGTTCCAGTTTAGGGACATGATGGTCCATTGCCAGTTTAGGGACATGGTGGTCCATCTCCAGTTTAGGGACGTAGTGGTCCATTGGTAGTTTAAGGACGCATAAGTCCATGGGTTTAAGGACCCCACAGTCCATTGTTAGTTTTAAGACATCTCGGTCAAGGTTAAGGACGTCGTAGTCTATGGGTTTAAGGACCCCACAGTCCATATCAATGTGTGGTCATCGGGACCCGTCACCTCTTTGAAGACGTTGAGGGATTACAATGCCAAGTATCAAAGGAGTGAAGAGATGTACCCTGGAACCGGAGTGGATTAAATAGTCTTTGGCCCAATTTGGGATCAAGACCAATTAATTATGTTATGAGCCCATTAGCCCAGTTAATTACGAATTGAGGACTTATGGCCAGCTTGGGCTAAGTCCAATCATGTCTGGGACATCGGCCCTCCTGTTGGTCCCTTGAAGGAGAGGCTTTGCCTCTGGCCATTTAGTCAATTGGGCCAACGCCTAGTGTTAAACACTAAAGACCAATCAGTGTTGAACACTGGGAATGAGATTGATAGGTCAGTGTTTAACACTAAAAGATAGTTGGTGTTAAACACCAGCAACAAGGCTTTCAAATTAGTGTTAAACACTAAAACAGATCAGTGTTAAACACTGGCAACAGAAATCTCAAATTAGTGTTAAACACTAAGGTAATCAGTGTCGAACACTACAAATAAAGTTCTTTGATTAGTGTTGAACACTAAGGCCAAACAGTGTTTTAACACTGGATTCAGGGGTTCAAATTTAGCGTTAGACGCCAAGGCAAGAGGGGTCACGTGGTACCACGTGAGGGCGCCCTTCCTTCGTTTGTTCTGCTGAGAATATCGCATCTTTTGGAGCATCACGTGCCATCACGTGACGGGTGTTTAAATGGAGTATGTTAAAGCCTCTACCAAGGGTCACGTGGGTCACGTGAGGCACTGCCTCAAAGGGGCTTTTCTGTAGATCTTTTTTGGGGGTCACGTGGTGACACGTGACCCTGCCTCTATGTATTTTATTTTTTTTTAAGATCTGTTAATCCCTTTCAGGAATTAAATTCCTCGTAGGGTTGAACCCTGACAATAATTTCAGAGGAAATAAATTCCTACTTCCTTTTGAAGATTTATATTCTGGGATAGAGTTGAACTCTGAATTTTCTGTAGAATTAAATTCCTCATATATGTGAAGAACTGAATAGGGTTAAACCCTAATAAAAGCTTTAAGGAATTAAACTCCCACTCTCTGTTAAAGAATTATTCTGGGGAATGAGATTAAGAGAATTAAATTCCTGTTGTTTTAACAGAACTAAGTTCTTAACTAGGGTTGAACCCTGATTCTTTTCATTCTGAAGGAATTAAATTCCCATAACACAGGGTCAAACCCTAATTTTATTTTAAAGGAATTAAATTCCTATAGTTCTGTAAGAATTAAATTCTCGTGCTTCCATTCCCTCTCTATGCTTTGGATCTGCATGGCAGGATCTCAACCCATTGAGAATTAAATTCTCAACTCAAGGGGAGATGTGCACTTTACAGATCCTCCACCAAAGAGAGAACCATATTCTTCTGTTTTATATCAGAGTTAAACTCTGTTGAGAAAGGCCTTCCCTTTCTTACCTAGGGTTTTCTTTTGCAGAAGATCCTAATTCATTCAAAGTATCAGGGCTCTCTCTCTTTTCTTCCCTCTGCCTCTCTATCTTTTGTGTGTCTCTTGGCTCCTATTTATAGGAGAAGCAGCCGAGTCAATTCGTTTTTTGATGAATCTTTCATTGAGAGATTTGATTTGTATCCATCATTCGTTTTGGACCTTTGGATTATTAGGTGAATTTTATTCACCATTGGATTTTAAATCCAGAGATTCTCCTTTGTTGTTTTGGTTAGATTTTACGGGGAAATCTTTCCAAATTCAAGATTTTCCCATAGATAGATGATATTTAATCACTTTTAAATCTTTAATTCAATCGGTTGTTTTGGAAAGGTTTAAGAGGTCTTTTCTCAGAATTTAATTCTGTTAACAGATAGGCTTTGAAAGCTGATCACGTGTGGCCACGTGACCCTTGGTCACGTGTGGGCACATGACCCCCTCGTAACGAGCCCTCTTCTTTCTTTCTGCGCTCTGCTTTCTGGTCGCTGCTTAGCTGTCACGTGCCACCACGTGACCCCTGGTCACGTGTGAGCACGTGACCCTCGTCTGGAGCTTTTTTTTTCTTGATTCAATCAGGGAATTGAGTCTGCCGCTTTTGAGTGTCACATGCCAACACGTGACCCTGGTCACGTGGGAGCACGTGACCCTTTCTGAAGCCCTTTTCTTCGATGTAGTTGGGAAACTGAATTTGCCTCGCCGATGCTTTTAGATGTCACGTGCCAACACGTGACTGGTGGTCACGTGTAAGCACGTGACCCTTTTCTGAAGCCTTTTCCGTAAGCTTTCCTGATTTTGAATCAGGAAACAGTCACCTCTTTGAAGACGTTGAGCAATTACAACGACAAATATCAAAGGAATGGAGGGATGTACCCTTGAACCAAGGTGAGTTGTTTGAAAGAGCAGATGTGCTCAGTTCAAGATAAGTTGAGGATTATGGCCAGAATTGGGCTAAGTCCAATTAAAATGTTTTAACATTTTATTTTTGTTCTGGCTATTAAGCCTTCATTTGGGCTCAACCCTTTTAATAAAGCTAAGCATTGGGCTCTGACATATTTTGTCTTGATCAGAACAAATTGTGTTTTGATAGTGCGCCATGTGGCGCGTCAGGCGCTTTGTGCCAGTTAAAGAGCGCATTGCGCTTCTGTCAGGTAGCGCACATGAAGAGGACACGTGTCGCGCTTAGCACTAGTTTATTAGCGCATTGCGCTTTTAAAACAGAGCACTGCTGCTGGACCGAGAAGTATCGATCTCTTTAGAGGAATTTGCAGAAGTTTCTGGCTTACCGGTCATAGGGGAGCATTATGAGGAGCTGCTTCCCACGGACGAATATGTTTTCGGTGCCAAACCGGTGATAATGGGCCTTACCCCAGTGAATGTTGTTCAACACCAGTTTCCTAGTTTGATCAAAGTGTTGGATATCTACGAGGGGCTTTTTCTCGAATCTGGGAGCCGCGGGGTTAGTTTCGAGGATTTCATCGCTCGCTTCCTTCACCCAAAAGTCTTCTCGAAGGAGGCCGTTAAATTTGCCATGCTTGACGACCCTTTCGGCTTAGGTTTGGACAACCTGCCAGCGGCGGAGGTAAATCAGAGGAGTTTCTTCCTTCCCAACTCTCCGGTTGATCCTTTTGTGGAGATTGCAATCCCTGGGATAGATGAGGAAGCATTCTTTTTAGGATTTCTTGGGCTATGGTTGAGCTGGTTCGCGCTCCCGATGCACCTTCGCCGTATGAGGCCATCTGTCTTTTACCCGGCTCACCGGATGACTATTGGGGTGAAAGTGGCTGTCGGGGTCGCCGGCTTAGCCCATCTGTATTACGGCCTTAGTCAAGCGGCGGATACTACTGAGCCCGGAGTACAACATGTGAACTTCTCGATGCATTACTTCATGTCATGGCTCTAGTTACATGCACTTGGCGTTTTTGGTATCCATAGAAGGCCTTCATTCTATGACAGGTGCAGCTTCCTCCGGATTATGCGATTAGTCGGCGCCTCAATTGTAAATCCGTCGCCGCGGGATGCTAGAGGTTTGCTCTTTCATCCCCGCACGGTTGGAGACGGGATGACCTTTACCGACAAGGTGTTAACCGTCGGAAAAGAGTCTGCCGCAACGGTGCGGCCCTTGCAGGACATTTTCAAAGATGGAGCCTCAGTTTTGACAGTTCGGGAGATCCTCCACTTATATTCTATCAGACCGGGCTTCCTGGTGTTTAGGCAAAATGATGCAGCGCTTTTCATGGGATATAATCTGCATCGTTTTGCCCAACAATTGAGCTATAATCAAGGAGTGTCGCTGGAGGCTTTCTTGCTGGAACCCATTGCCACTGAAGAGGGGATGCGGAGTGCGCTGCATCACTTCATGCGTTTGAATACAGGCTCTCACTTCTTTATTAGCGAGCCGAGTTGCGTCCCACGGATCCTTAATGTGTATACGGCATGGTACCAGCATTTAACGAGCGCTGTTATTAAGGAAGAAAGGCGGTTGCTGCTTGATCGCAAAAGCGCACCTCCTGCCAGTGATCGTAAAGTCCCTTTGAAGCGACGGATCGCTGTCCCCCCTTCGCTAAGAGAGGTTGCCGCGGTTGAGCCTCCACATGTGCTAAGCCCTATACGTGGATTGCCTCATGCTCCTGTGGAGACGGTGGATGTGCCATCGGTGCCCCGTGCTCCCGTGGGGACGGTAAATGTAGCTTCACCCGAATCTAGCGTGGACTCGGACATCGGGACTCGCCGTCCCAAAGTGGCCACTAAACGCAAGCTGGTGCTGGCTGCGACCGGAGCTCGCGCACAAAAGAAGAAGAAGAAGAAGTCGGTCCTCTCCCTTGATGTTGTAACAACTCCAATTTTGTATAACAAAAATTTGCTTTAATTATAGTGTACACTTGGAGTATAAATGTTGCTGGAAACAATTTAAGTATCTAATTCCTTACAATAATTACAAGAAGGAGCTTGTAGCTCATTGGTAATACCTTGCATTGCTGAACCAAGCCACCCGAGTTCGAATCCCATACCCTACATAATTTTTATATCCTTTTGTTTTAATCTTTTTTAAAAGTCAAACGGTCAAACAGCCATAACTCACAATTTATTGCAAATCAGAAAAAATAAACTATACCAAAATTCCCCCCAGACCAGACCCGACCCAACGGCGCCCGATTCGGCCCTGACTCGGCCGAATCGGCCGGCGCCGCCGGCCGGACTCGGCCGGTCGGCCGAGTCGTCAACACGAAAAAAATTCATGTTGATCTGGTCTTTTCAACTGCATACTCTAAATTTTTTCTACTGTTACCCATTTTCAATTAAATCTCTTTTAAGACAAAATTTAATGAATTTTTAATGATTTTTACATTTTTTAAAATATTTTTTAATCCAAACCCTAACCCTAGCCTAGCCCTATATAAAGACCCCTACCCTCTACCTTTTCCCTTCACAACTCTAAGTCCACTCTCTCAAATTCTCGAGAACTCGGTACGAAGAGCGAGAAGCGAAGCGCTGCCAAAATCAACGACGGATTCCGGCGACCGGATCGGGACCTTCGCGATGCTTTCGACGAATCGGCAACCACCACGACCTCTAGCTTCCTTAGCTTGTCCAAATCGTAAGTCCCATTCCCTCTATCTCTCTTTTCTATACATATAAAAATACGGATTTTTGGAACCCGACGGAAATCGGACTAACCGATTTCCGATTCGGTTTTTCTTTAAATTTCCACTTGTCACCTAATACATATTATCTACCCATATTCATGTTGACTATTAATCACCCATAAACCAATTTAATCAAACTTTTTCACATGAAATGATAACTTCTTTGCAAAACCGTACTCTTTTCATTAAAATACCATGAAGTTCATTTTTCTTAGTTTAAGCAATTACCTCACTCATAAATATGTTTATCTTGATCACAAAACTTGTATAACTCAATTTGAATGAAATTTCACACATAAAATGATAACGTTTTCGAATACCGTATTCTTGCACCTTAATACCTTCAACTTTAACTTGTCATGTTTTACCTTTAAACTTCACCAAAATCTAAAATAAGTCACGGGGTAATGACCTACCCCTACACGCACTCAATATAACCCTAATTGATAAACATCAAAATACAGAATACGAGGTTACAGGACTTTTCACTAAAATACCATAATCTTTATAACTTTTATTTAAAGCTTTAAGTTGTAAACTTTTTAGATAAAATATTTTAATAAAATGAAAACACGATTGGTCATGGACATCGATCGTTTATCTAAACTTTCTTGTGGTGTCTAGGCTAGGCAAGTGAGCTTGGGTAACTTTAAAAGGCCCGTTTCACGATTCGTGAGCGGATTCCTCCCTCCTCACTTGTACTTACCTGGCCGCAATTGACGGTGAAGAGGCGATTTGAGGCTTCTAATGACTCATCGTTTAGACCTTAGAAATAGGTTAGTTGGTTTAGGAAACCCTAATAATTAAAAATACGGAAAACTATACTTTTTGCAAATAAATACCCTATATTAATAAAACCGTTTTTCCTAAATGAAAAATATTTATTAAACCTAAGCAAAGTGCCGCTACAACCCACTTTTGGGGAACCTGTTAGGGAAAGTACGGTTCATCGTGCACCCGCGGGCTAGTAGTGCGAGATTCAGACCTCCGCAAGGAGCATTCAGTCTCGAAAGGTTTAAAATACGATATTTAAGGAAAATGAGATTTTTAAAGATAAAATACTCATTTAAAAATTATTCATGTGTTAATATATATATAATTATCATTTTAACACCTATTTTATCCTAATATAAAGTTTCCACATTTTTCTAAAAAATTACAAGATTAAAAGTTATACTAAAATACCATGAACTTCAGATAAAACAAATAATACTTTTATTAGGATATATTCACTAGAATAACACAAATAAAATCCACATTCATTATAACAATTAAAGACGAATATTAAATACTTGAGGTGTATTTTGAAAACTATACAAAAGTATTTTTACATAAAGCCCCCTCAAGTTTCACAAATTACAATAAGGCCCCTAGCTAATATTGAACTTCAAATTCTTTTCTTTTAGTCTGACTCGGGTTAGAGTCTGACTATTCTTGACTCGAATATGATTCAAGTTAATCTATATGCTTTTATATTCCAATACAATTTGAATACATGAATCCATGAACCCAGTTAACAATATATTCCTTTTTGACTGAATCAAACCATGGATATTCATCCATTATCCTGATATTCCATTTACTTGATTATACAGTTGCAACATGTCTACTGATATCATGGTTTTGGTCAGTCAACCAACTTACATATTCCAATACTACAATACTGTTAAAACATTACGGGGTTTAAGGGGTAGATTGGTACGGAAAATGTTAAAGGTGGCACGAGGTGGTCAGATTAAGACACCTAACCTGAATCCTGTTGCTGTTGTACCGTGGCATAACGGTTCCTTGTACTTTCCGTTTGCCCTGATCTCTAGCATATAGAGATCCCCCTCGTATACACTGGCATCCTTCTGTACCAAGCTACAAACAACAGCGTTATACAATGTTCCATAATATTCAACATTATAATACTTTAGAAAATACTGTTACTCTATCATCCTCATTCTTCTTATTCTTTTGGGACTTACCGAGCGATCTGTTCGCTGACGACATTCTATCTCTTTCTTCTTTGAATGTCGTCAGGTGCGTTGGACCAAGTTGAGATCGAGCCCACCGGTGAAGATTTGGAGCAATTCCAGGCAGACCCAGAGCTCTAGATAATTGTACCTTGTTCTTTCCAGTTTATTTCATTTCCTGTTATGCCACTGTTTAGGCATTGTTTTTTTTATTCCAGTTGTATTTCCTTTTCCTGCATTGTAAAAAGAATGTTATTAATAAATGTTGCTGTTATTTCCATATTATTCGTCTCTTGTGATTTACTTTATATTGCTTAGTTACGCTTAGCGTATATACTTTTGAGTATATACGTAGCGGGCCTCGTCACGTCCACTTCGCCGTACACTGGGAAGCGGGGCGTGACAGGTTTTGTTGGTGGCCCATGCAGGTCTGAGCTGTATGAATTCCTGTCATGCAGTTCTAGTCTGCATGAACAACCTAAGCAATGTAACACAAGAACCAGCAACTAAAACATTCTTTACAATTCATGTTCTTTGAAACTTGCAAATCTCTATTCCTTGAATCTTATCATTTCATGTATTTGAATCTGTCCTAATCCAAATTTTTCTTCAGGATCATGGATTCCCCGAACAACACCAGCACCAACGTCAACAACACCCCTCCAGCACTACCTCTCACACCTGTTGTTCCGGCACCACCCACTGAGCAAACGATGCTATTCGATGCGATCCGCAGTCTTCTCGAGGGACAGCAACAACTTCTGAGCCGTCCTGATAACGATGCACCGGGAGTAAAACAATTCCGGGCTTTGCACCCAAAGCAGTTCTCTGGTAAAGGAAGCCCTCTCGAAGCAGAAGAATGGGCACAAAGCATCGAAGACGATCTGGCAGCAGCTCAAGTGCCAGATAACGCTTGGGTCCGTGTAGCGAAGCTACAGCTCACGGATAATGCTCGAAATTGGTGGAAGGCGGAAGAAACCCGTCTAGCGCAGCCGATTGAATGGAAGACATTTCGCGAGAAGTTTGACGCGAAATATTTCCCAGTGACTGCCAGGTTCGCGATGGAGCAGCAGTTTATTCATCTACAGCAAGGATCAATGTGGAAGAAATCGGTAGATGAATACGATACTGAGTTCACTATGTTGAGCCGGTAAGATATGTCACAATAGTTCAATTTTTGAAATATCACATATTACACAGCTAACACAATCTTTAAACAGATTCGCGGCACACCTGATACCGACAGACGAGATCAGAGCCCGTCGTTTTCAGCAAGGTTTGGACACAGAGATCAAGGCTGCTCTAGCCACAGGAAAGTTTATGACTCATGAGGAAGCACTAGAAGCTGCCCGCAGTTATGAGACAGTCATAAAAGAGAGGGGAAGACCTCAGTCTGCAGGAGTCAAACGCCCTGCCAACCAGATGGCAGGTGGAGCCACGTCCAGACCATATTTCGTGCCGAGGCGACCCGGAGTACCAACTCATCGTCCTAGCCCAGCCTTTTGCTCTTACTGCAAGAGAACTGGACATATGATGAAGGATTGCCGTCGAGCCAACCGCCTCTGCTTAATCTGCGGTTCAGCCACTCATGATATTGGATCTTGTCCTCAAAGGCAGAACTCAGTTGCTGCACCCAGGCCAGCAAATACTTATCAGCAGCGACCAGCTCTTCCGGCACCTACTCCCAGACTTGCACTGCCTGCACCACCTAGGGGACCACAAGCTGCACCACCTCCTCGACAGTTCCATCAAGCTCAAAGGAACGTTCAGAAGAATGCTCCTCAGGCCAGGAGGAATGTGCCGAAACGCCAGGCTTTCATGATGTTGTGGAAGAAGCTGAGGCCACTGGCCAAGTCATTACTGGTAAAATTCCTTCTCAAACTTATCTTTTAGTTTGGTTACCTACACACTTTCCCTATACCTGAACCTATCCCATATACCTTAGGTACAATCCTAGTAGCTTCACTACCTGCACTTGCACTGTTTGATACTGGGGCATCCCACTGCTTTATGTCGCAACGGTTTGTCCGAACCCATGCGATTCCAGTCTCACCGCTTGTATCCAGCTGGAACGTCAGTTCTGGAAATGGTGTTCTAAAGGCAACTATGGAATACAGCATGTGTCCAGTCATCGTCTGCAGTCGAGAGTTTTACGCCGACTTCAAAGTACTGGACATACCAAACTTCGATGTGGTTCTAGGAATGGACTGGCTTGGAACCTTTTATGCTACCATCGACTGTCGTCAAAGGAGGGTAGTATTTAAGCTTCCAGATCATCCGGTCTTCTATTTCAAGAGTGGAGATCGAACATTGGAGCCAAGTACTTACAAAGCGAAGCCAAAGGAAGCAGTAGTTGCAGCAGCTCATGCAGAGGAAGAATCAAGACCGGAGGTAGTTCGAGAGTTCGACGACGTATTCCCTGACGATATATCAGGTTTGCCTCTCGATCGAGCTCTTGAATTCAGTATTGACTTAGTACCAGGAGCATAACCAGTGATCAAAGCACCGTATAGACTAAGTCCAGAAGGTTTGAAAGAAGTTCGAACACAGTTGGACGAATTACTGGAGAAAGGATGGATTCGTCCCAGCACTTCAAGTTGGGGAGCACCTGTACTATTGGTGAAGAAGAAGGAAGGTTCATACAGAATGTGCATCGACTATAGGGCCTTGAACGAAGTTACTATAAAGAACAAGTATCCTCTTCCGCGCATCGACGATTTATTCGATCAGCTAAGTGGATCTTGTGTCTTCTCTAAACTAGATCTTCGTTCAGGTTATCATCAAGTGAAGGTCAAGGAGGCTGATATTCACAAAACAGCTTTCAGAACTCGCTATGGACATTACGAATTTCTAGTAATGCCATTTGGAGTGACCAATGCACCAGCAATCTTCATGAACCTTATGAACCAAGTTTTCCGGGAATATTTAGACAGGTTCGTTGTCATTTTCATCGACGACATCCTGGTATATTCTAAGAACAAGAGAGAGCATGCAGAGCACTTACGAATTGTCCTAGAAACTCTTCGTCAACATCAGCTTTATGCCAAGTACAGCAAGTGCGAATTCTGGCTAAAACAAGTTGGTTTTCTTGGACACATCGTATCAGGAGAAGGGATTTCTGTAGATCCAGCAAAGGTTTCAGCAGTTAGCGAATGGCCTACACCAAAATCAGTGAAGGATATTCGAAGTTTCTTGGGCTTAGCTGGATATTACAGAAGATTCATTGAAGGCTTTTCGAAGATAGCAACACCCCTGACCAAGCTCACACGAAAAGATGAAGAATTCGTGTGGTCAGAAACATGCGAGCAAGCTTTCGTAGAACTCAAATCAAGACTGACATCTGCACCTATTCTCGTCATACCGGACCAATCTGGAGGATTTGAAGTACATTGTGATGCATCCGGTAAGGGACTAGGATGTGTTCTACATCAGCACGGTAAGGTTGTGGCTTATGCTTCAAGACAACTGAAGACTCATGAGCGCAATTATCCGACGCATGATCTAGAGTTGGCAGCCGTTATTTTTGCTCTCAAAATTTGGCGCCACTACTTACTTGGTGAACGAGTGAACATCTACACAGATCATAAAAGTCTGAAGTACGTGTTTACTCAGAAGGAGTTGAATATGCGGCAGAGAAGATGGTTAGAACTCATGGCGGACTTCGACATCAATTTGCAATATCATCCAGGAAAGGTGAACGTAGTACCTGATGCTCTTAGTCGCCAACCATTAGCAATGAATCTCACCGCCCAGTGGAAGCTTCGACAAGACCTACATCAGATGGAGATTGAACTAGTCATGCCAGGTGATGTTTCAAATTTGATGAATCTACAAGTTCAATCAACTATTGTCAATCAGATCAAAGCAGCTCAAGCCAGCGATGCTAAGTTGCAAAAGATCAGAGAACAAGTGGAGAATGGACTCAGAACAGATTTCATCATCCATGAAGACGGATCTTTGAGATACGGCAGCAGATTGTGTGTACCAAAGGGTCCTGTTCGGGAAGAGTTAATGAAAGAAGCTCACAGCTCTCCCTATTCAGTACATCCTGGAGGTACCAAAATGTACAAAGATCTACGTCAGAATTATTGGTGGCATGGAATGAAGCGTGAAGTAGCCAGAAGCGTCGCAAAATGCTTGGTGTGCCAGCAAGTAAAGGCTGAACATCACAGGACAGCTGGACTACTTCAACCGTTACCAATCCCAGAATGGAAGTGGCAGCACATCACGATGGACTTTGTAACTGCTCTTCCTCGCAGCACAAAGGGTAACGATGCGATTTGGGTCATTGTGGATCGACTCACAAAGTCGGCTCACTTCATCCCATTTCGAGTTGGCCAATCAACTGAGACATTAGCGAAGAAGTACATGGAGGTAATAATCTAAATTAAGATTTAAACTCTTCATAACGTACTATCTCTGATACCCATGAACTCATACAGGAAATTGTGAGACTTCATGGAGTACCGGTCTGCATTGTCTCCGATCGTGACACCAGGTTCCGATCGCAATTTTGGCAAAGTCTGCAAGCTAGCTTGGGAACAAGTCTGAACTTCAGCACGGCTTATCATCCACAAACAGATGGTCAGTCGGAACGAACAATTCAGATCTTAGAGGATATGCTCAGAGCATGTATGCTCGACTTCAAAGGATCGTGGGAAGATCACCTACACCTTGTGGAGTTTGCGTACAACAATAGCTACCAAGCAAGCATAGGAATGGCACCTTTTGCAGCATTATATGGAAGAAAGTGTCGATCGCCATTAAGTTGGGACGACATCGGAGATAGAGAACTCCTTGGACCAGAGATGATAGTAGAAACCGTTGATGTGGTTCGTACTATCAGGGAAAGAATGCGCATAGCCCAAGATAGACAGAAACACTGGGCTGATGCGAAGAGACGACACTTGGAGTTCCAGCCAGGAGAGCATGTATTTCTGAAAATCTCTCCGAACCGCGGAGTGATCAGATTTGGAAGACGGGGAAAGTTGAGTCCGAGATACATTGGACCGTTCGATATACTCGAATGAGTCGGTGAAGTGGCATATCGTTTAGCGCTTCCACCCTCATTGGAAGGAGTGCATAACGTGTTCCACATATCCCAACTCAGAAGGTATGTGAGTGACCCCAGCCATGTACTTGATCATTCCGAGCTCACGATACAGCCCGATTTTTCTTGTGAGCAGCAACCTGTGGAGATTCTGGACAGGAAAGTGAAGACACTTCGGAACAAAGAAGTTAATTTGGTCCGGGTAATGTGGAGGAAAGACACTCCAGGAGAATCCACATGGGAAAGGGAGGATGAGATGCTTGCAAGATACCCGCATCTTTTTGTAAATTAGTCCTTAAATAAAAGTTGTAAATTTCGAGGACGAAATTTTTGTAAGGAGGGTAGATTGTAACAACTCCAATTTTGTATAACAAAAATTTGCTTTAATTATAGTGTACACTTGGAGTATAAATGTTGCTGGAAACAATTTAAGTATCTAATTCCTTACGATAATTACAAGAAGGAGCTTGTAGCTCATTGGTAATACCTTGCATTGCTGAACCAAGCCACCCGAGTTCGAATTCCATACCCTACATAATTTTTATATCCTTTTGTTTTAATTTTTTTTAGAAGTCAAACGGTCAAACAGCCATAACTCACAATTTATTGCAAATCAGAAAAAATAAACTATACCAAAATTCCCCCCAGACCAGACCCGACCCAACGGCGCCCGATTTGGCCCTGACTCGGCCGAATCGGCCGGTGCCGCCGGCGAATCGGCCGGCGCCGCCGGCCGGACTCGGCCGATCGGCCGAGTCGTCAACACGAAAAAAATTCGTGTTGACCTAGTCTTTTCAACTGCATACTCTAAATTTTTTCTACTGTTACCCATTTTCAATTAAATCTCTTTTAAGACAATTTAATGAATTTTTAATGATTTTTACATTTTTTAAAATATTTTTTAATCCAAACCCTAACCCTAGCCTAGCCCTATATAAAGACCCCTACCCTCTACCTTTTCCCTTCACAACTCTAAGTCCACTCTCTCAAATTCTCGAGAACTCGGTACGAAGAGGGAGAAGCGAAGCGCTGCCAAAATCGACGACAGATTCCGGCGACCGGATCGGGACCTTCGCGACGCTTTCGACGAATCGGCAACCACCACGACCTCTAGCTTCCTTAGCTTGTCCAAATCGTAAGTCACATTCCCTCTATCTCTCTTTTCTATACATATAAAAATACGGATTTTTAGAACCCGACGGAAATCGGACTAACCGATTTTCGATTCGGTTTTTCTTTAAATTTCCACCTGTCACCTAATACATATTATCTACCCATATTCATGTTGACTATTAATCACTCATAAACCAATTTAATCAAACTTTTTCACATGAAATGATAACTTCTTTGCAAAACAGTACTCTTTTCATTAAAATACCATGAAGTTCATTTTTCTTAGTTTAAGCAATTACCTCACTCATAAATATGTTTATCTTGATCACAAAACTTGTATAACTCAATTTAAATGAAATTTCACACATAAAATGATAACGTTTTCGAATACCGTATTCTTGCACCTTAATACCTTCAACTTTAACTTGTCATGTTTTACTTTTAAACTTCACCAAAATCTAAAATAAGTCACGGGGTAATGACCTATCCCTACACACACTCAATATAACCCTAATTGATAAACATCAAAATACAGAATACGAGATTACAGGACTTTTCACTAAAATACCATAATCTTTATAACTTTTATTTAAAGCTTTAAGTTGTAAACTTTTTAGATAAAATATTTTAATAAAATGAAAACACGATTGGTCATGGACATCGATCGTTTATCTAAACTGTCTTGTGGTGTCTAGGCTAGGCAAGTGAGCTTGGGTAACTTTAAAAGGCCCGTTTCACGATTCGTGAGCGGATCCCTCCCTCCTCACTTATACTTACCTGGCCGCAATTGACGGTGAAGAGGCGATTTAAGGTTTCTAATGACTCATCGTTTAGACCTTAGAAATAGGCTAGTTGGTTTAGGAAACCCTAATAATTAAAAATACGGAAAACTATACTTTTTGCAAATAAATACCCTATATTAATAAAACCATTTTTCCTAAATGAAAAATATTTATTAAACCTAAGCAAAGTGCCGCTACAACCCACTTTTGGGGAACCTGTTAGGGAAAGTACGGTTCATCGTGCACCCGCAGGCTAGTAGTGCGAGATTCAGACCTCCGCAAGGAGCATTCGGTCTCGAAAGGTTTAAAATACGATATTTAAGGAAAATGAGATTTTTAAAGATAAAATACTCATTTAAAAATTATTCATGTGTTAATATATGTATAATTATCATTTTAACACCTATTTTATCCTAATATAAAGTTTCCACATTTTTCTAAAAAATTACAAGATTAAAAGTTACACTAAAATACCATGAACTTCAGATAAAACAAATAATACTTTTATTAGGATATATTCACTAGAATAACACAAATAAAATTCACATTCATTATAACAATTAAAGACGAATATTAAATACTTGAGGTGTATTTTGAAAACTATACAAAAGTATTTTTACATAAAACCCCCTCAAGTTTCACAAATTACAATAAGGCCCCTAGCTAATATTGAACTTCAAATTCTTTTCTTTTAGTCTGACTCGGGTTAGAGTCTGACTATTCTTGACTCGAATATGATTCAAGTCAATCTATATACTTTTATATTCCAATACAATTTGAATACATGAATCCATGAACCCAGTTAACAATATATTCCTTTTTGACTGAATCAGACCATGGATATTCATCCATTATCCTGATATTCCATTTACTTGATTATACAGTTGCAACATGTCTACTGATATCATGGTTTTGGTCAGTCAACCAACTTACATATTCCAATACTACAATACTGTTAAAACATTACGGGGTTTAAGGGGTAGATTGGTACGGAAAATGTTAAAGGTGGCACGAGGTGGTCAGATTAAGACACTTAACCTGAATCCTATTGCTGTTGTACCGTGGTATAACGGTTCCTTGTACTTTCCGTTTGCCCTGATCTCTAGCATATAGAGATCCCCCTCGTATACACTGGCATCCTTCTGTACCAAGCTACAAACAACAGCGTTATACAATGTTCCATAATATTCAACATTATAATACTTTAGAAAATACTGTTACTCTATCATCCTCATTCTTCTTATTCTTTTGGGACTTACCGAGCGACCTGTTCGCTGACGACATTCTATCTCTTTCTTCTTTGAATGTCGTCAGGTGCGTTGGACCAAGTTGAGATCGAGCCCACCGGTGAAGATTTGGAGCAATTCCAGGCAGACCCAGAGCTCTAGATAATTGTACCTTGTTCTTTCCAGTTTATTTCATTTCCTGTTATGCCACTGTTTAGGCATTGTTTTTTTTATTCCAGTTGTATTTCCTTTTCCTGCATTGTAAAAAGAATGTTATTAATAAATGTTGCTGTTATTTCCATATTATTCGTCTCTTGTGATTTACTTTATATTGCTTAGTTACGCTTAGCGTATATACTTTTGAGTAAATACGTAGCGGGCCTCATCACGTCCACTTCGCCGTACACTGGGAAGCGGGGCGTGACAGATGTCGTACTCGGCCTAGAGCCTCAGGCTCCTTATACCGAAGGCCTAAGTGAATATGGAACCGATGAGGGTCTCTTCATACCGCCAGAAGACACTGATCTCGATGCCGCTATTGCTGCTTCTGCGCGACTCGCAAGCCACCAAGCGGAAATAGCCGCTCTCGTGCAATCAAGTAAATATTAGTCGCACTTTGTTTTTGCGTTATATTTTTATTTTTTATTATCATGTCTTGACTGACATTCTTTCTTTTGTAACAGGCTTTACTACTGAAGAGGCTCTGGCGGCTTCCCTTAGGACCTTCGAGGAGGAGGAGAGGAATCGCGCTTTATTGGGCGTTGGTATGTCTCGGCTCATTGAGTCTTCATTTTCCTTTTTATGGACAATCTAACCCTTTCTTTATCTCATCGCAGGGACCACAATGCCGGTCCCGCAAGGTGACGCGGAAATTCTTCCCGAGCCAGCCACCGAAGTCCCGGCCTCTTCGGTATTACCGAAAGAGGCCTTACTCAAACGACCGATGACGGAAGTCTTGACGGCTCCAAAGGTAACCCCGGATGCGGACGATGACGTCTTGTTGAAGGAGGCTTCTAAAAGGTCTGTTTTGATGGCTCGGACGGAAAGGAAGCGCCGGAGGCGCGCAGCAAGGGAGCGTAGTGCTGCTTTAGCTGCGGGAGCGGGTTCGAGCGCTGCTACCCCTGCCGCTACTCCTTCAGAGGAGTCTCCAGTTGCCTTGTCTACTGCTTACAGACGGGTGGCACGTGCGGCTCGGGAAGCAAACGGTAAATCAACTCCAGGTAATGTGCCTTGAGGTTCCGTTGTCAAATTTTTGAATTATCAGTTCTCATATACCTTATCTTGCAGGGCCGAGCCTTACCAAAGAAGTAGCGGCGAACGCCGAGCCTGAGGTAGCGGTAGAGGAGGTAGCTACCCTTGCCGAACCCGGGGCGGCGGTAGGCGATGTGGCCGCAGTTGCCGGGCTCGAGGTAGTGGCTGACAAGACGGCTACCACGGCCGAGTCTAAGACGGCGGTGGATGAGACGGCTACAATTACTGAGCCCGAGGTGGTGGCGAACGAAATGGGTACAATTGCTGGGTCCGAGATGGCCGCTCTTTCTCAAGAGTCGAGCACCGCCCCTATCATCGCTCTTCCCGCCTACGGTTCTTTGCCGTCTCCTAGCGTCGCAAGCATGACGACGGCTCTCGTGGAGTCAGGGGGCGAGGCGACGGGAGGTGAGACCATCCCGATGGAGGAGGGAGATGCTGTTGTTGTATCAAGTGACGCCCTCGTCATGGTTCCGGCTGGCGACTCATCAGGTAGATTTTAGGTCACCGCCCTTTTTTCCGCAATCTTTTTCAATCTTTCCTGACAGGGTTTATCTTGTTTCTAATGTAGGTGCGGCTAGTGCTGATGTTGCGCTACCCGAGGCAGCGCCGTCAGTTACCGCCCTGACGGTGACCACCTCTCTACCTTCTCTCGCACTGCCTCAGATGCTGGAAGGTATGGATTTGTGACCCATCAGTCTTATCTCTAGGCAGTATAATTTATGTACCGACGTTGCATTATTGCGTCTTTGTAGGAGTCCTTTTTGACCACCTGTACCAGGTGCTGCACCCCCACTTCTCCTTCCCGTCGGAGATTGCTTCATCCAGTGGCGCTGGTGAATACAGCCTTCAGTTAATGTTCTTTCTTTTACCAACAGTGAAATCATTTCTGATTCTTCTTTGCCTTGATTGCAGTACTACAGATTGAAGGAGGAAATGAGGGAACAATTGTGCCACTGGTCCTCCCAGCTTTGCCCCTTGCTGCAGCTGGTATAGTAAATCCCATTGTTCATGAACCTCTTATACTTCTTGAACCATCATCTAATTGTGATTTGTTTTGCAGCAGTCGCTTTGACTCTGGCTTCTTTCGAGTCTCGAATTATGATGCCGGCAGGGCCTTTTTCCAGACGTCCATCTTCAAAAGGTGTTGTGACCAGTCTGCGTATGCTGCGCGAATACGTCGAGGAGCTTGACGCGGAGGCTCCTACATCTGCCGCAGATTTTGCTGCCGAGGTCAATCCAATGCTAGCGACGCTTGTGAACTTCTACAATGAAGGCGTCGTCGAGTCTTGGGTTAATCATTGCAGGAAAATTGAGGCCTGTCTGTATGAGCTTGAGCTTCTGCGTCCTGCCTTAAGACTCAGGCTTTGAACTCCCAGCGGGCCGCGTGGGTTGAGCAGAGTGTTCCGTTCCTTCGCCATTTCGAACGAGAGGCAACCCTTAAGCGAAAGGAACGTGAGGCGACTGCTGCTGAATCTGCCCAACTACGTGCTGAGGTTGCAGCTAATGCCGCCCAACTGAACACCATTTTTGAAAACCTTCAACGATGTATCTCTGACGGGCTGGTGTTGAGGAAGAAGCTCGATCTTAATGAGCAGGTCGCACAGAGTCAGGAGGCTGCCCAGCAGGAAGTTGATCAGAAACTCTCATCCTGTTTGCAGCAACGGGCCCAAATTGAGGCGGAGCTGGCCGCGGCGACTGATCGTGAGGAAGAGTTGAGAGGAGTGCGCAAGCGGCTAGCTGGTCTATTGAAGGCGCCTCCCTCCCAATAGCTGCTTTGGTATAGATTGAACACTTGTAATCTTTGAACAACATGTATCCATTTTTTATTCTTTTATACGATTTGCCTTGTACTCAATTGAATTCATGAATAAAAGATACACATTTTTTTTTGTTATACTGTTGCTTTCTTCTCCTTGCTGTGTTGCTGCCATGTGATTTTAGTAAGTGCGGTCTGTAGATAGTATATAGCTGTCAGTCTTAGGCTCTTTGTAGAGCGGTGATGTCTTAGAAAACAGGGTTAGGATCTGTCATCTAAGACTTTTCAACTTTATGAGCCGTGAAGGTCTGATAAAGAATTTTCTTCCTACCGGTCGAGAGAATCCCGTAGGTGTAATTTCTCCTTAAGAATCATGAGGATTCCTATGCGTGTTTTCTCTTGAAAGTCGTAAGGATCTCACAAGAGAATTTTCTTCCTTACAAGTCGAGAGGACTCATAAGTGATTGATGAGTTGACCTACTCCCGAGTCAAAGCATTGCTTCAACAGGGAGGTCGAGGTTGACTTTGGTTTGTCTGCGCACCACCGAGTCATGGAACTGGGAACTTTACCGCGGTTCCGCTTTGCCGACGTTGTATATTTCTGCAAAGACGCTGCTTTCTCTGCGGGTCGACGTGAATCGAGATGCTCTCGTCAAGGACACTGATTTCCCTGAATCAAGGTTTTTGTCAAGGACGCTGATTTCCTCGGAGTTGAGACGAATCGATGTATTCCTACAAAGACGTTGATTTCTCTGTGGGTCGACGCGAATCGAGATGCTCTCGTCAAGGACGCTGATTTCCTCGGAGTTGAGACGAATCGATGTATTCCTGCAAAGACGCTGATTTCTCTGCGGGTCGACGTGAATCGAGGTGCTCTCGTCAAGGATGCTGATTTCCTTGAATCGAGGTTTTTGCCAAGGACACTGATTTCCCTGGGGTTGAGACGAGTCGAGGTATTCCTACAAAGACGTTGATTTCTCTGCGGGGCGACGCGAATCGAGATGTTCTCGTCAAGGACGCTGATTTCCTTGAATCGAGGTTTTTGCCAAAGACACTGATTTCCCTGGGGTTGAGACGAGTCGAGGTATTCCTGCAAAGACGCTGATTTCTCTGCGGGTCGACGCGAATCGAGATGCTCTCGTCAAGGATGCCGATTTCCCTGAATCAAGGTTTTTGCCAAGGAACTGATTTCCCTGGGGTTGAGACGAGTTGAGGTATTCCTGCAAAAACGCTGATTTCTCTGCGGGTCGACGCGAATCGAGATGCTCTCATCAAGGACGCTGATTTTTTTGAATCGAGGTTTTTGCTAAGGACGTTGATTTCCTCGGAGTTGAGATGAATCGATGTATTCCTGCAAAGACGCTGATTTCTCTGCGAGTCGACACGAATCGAGGTTGCTCTCATCAAGGATGCTGATTTCCCTGAATCGAGGAGGTTGCCCAAGACACTGATTTCCCTGGGGTTGGTTGACTTGTTTCCGAGACGGCGAGTTGATCCGGCAGGGAGGTCATTGGTTGACTCCAGGTTGTTTGTGAACCGTAGAATCTTGGAACTGGAGACTTTGCCGTGGCTCCGATTGATGGTGTAGCATCCGTGTTCTGTTGGAATGAGGAGGCACACCGTTGTTGGTCTTCGGGCCGTAGATATGGCCATTGAGATTTGGAACTAGGGACTTTGCCATGGCTCCGCTTCGTTGCGACTCTGAGGTCGGTTGTTGACGTCGCATCTGCATCTAGTTGAAGTGAGGAGAAACGCCGTTGGTGATCTGTAGGCTGTCTATGAACCGTTGAGATTTGGAACTAGGGGAATTTGTCATGGTTCTGTTGTTTGGTGTAACATCTGCATCCGATTAGAGGGAGGAAGAATGCCGGTGTTGATCTCTAAGTTGTCTATATTGACGTTGAGACCCTGAAGCTAGGGATCTTCCTTCGCTTCGTTTGTTGACATTGTGTCTGCAATATTGCGACAAATGTCGAGATCGTCTTTAGGTTGTCTATGAACCATCGAGATTTGGCTTCGCTTCGACGAAGCCTGGTGGGATGATATGGTTCCCCTCTTGTTTGTGCCCATGGATTGTATACAGGGGTCAATGTGACCTTACCTGCGGGGCAAAAAGTTTTATTCTTTCATTTTTTTAATTCTTTCCGCGATGCTCTATCTTTTCAGCTTTTATATCGCGAAGGTCGCGATTGCCCAATCATTTCGGCTATTTTTCGCGGTGCCCAATCATTTCGGCTATTTATTTTATTTTTTCTACTCGCTGCTTTTTATTGCGAGTCGCCCAATCATTTCGGCTATCATGCATATATATATTTTTTTACTTGCTGATTTTGTTGCAAGTTGTCCTATCATTTCGGCTATTTCGTATGCATATGTGGCTTGCTAGCTTCTTGCCGCAAGCTTGGATTTAGACACCGATTTCGGTATCAGTACCGCTACAACTGGGATATTGCCAAGAGCGAATCATCATTTGCCTTTGTCATTGTCGAACAAAGATGGCTTAGCGAACAGGGTTAGGATCCTGTCGACTAAAGCTTTTGACTTCATGAGCCGTAAAGGTCTCATAAAGGTATTTCTCCCTGCGAGTCGTGAGGATCTCGTAGGTGTGTTTTTTCCTTAGGAGTCGTGAGGACTCCTAAGTGTATGATCTCTTATAAGTTGTAAGGATCTTACAAGAGGGTTTTCTCCTTATAAGTCGAGAGGACTTACAAGGGTTGTTCACCATGTAGACATATCCCTAGTCATGGATGGGACTTCGTTAGGGAAATGTTTATTCGCGTCCGTGGATTGTATACAAGGGTCAGCGTTGAACCGCTTGTAGGGCCGTATTGGAGGTTGCGGGGGCTACTTAAGAACGGGTTCAGTTCCCTGTAACTTAAGACTTTTGAATCTTATGAGCCGTGAGGGTCCCATAAGAGAATTCTCCTTACGAGTCGTAAGGATCTCGCAAGTGTAATTTCACCTTAGGAATCGTGGGGATCCCTAAGTGTGTTGCTCCCTTGTGAGTCGTAAGGATCTCACACGGGTGGTTTCTCCTTACAGGGTCGAGAGGACCTTGCAAGTATCTTTTAACGAGATCGCTCCCTTTCGGGTTTTCACAAAACTCGCCGGTAGTCCTGCTGTTTTTACTCATGGAGCCCTTTCGGGTTTTCATCCGTGCCCATTTTGCTTACGGACGTACTTTTTTTTAACGAGTCTGCGCCTTTTCAGGTTTTCACAAAACTCGCCGATAGTCCTGCTGTTTTTACTCACGGCGCCTTTTCGGGTTTTCATCCGTACCCATTTTACTTATGGACATTCCTTTTTTTTTTACACCACGTCGGCCTGGGGATGCCGCGGTCCGTAGTAGTTTATAGATGTCTCGGTCAGTTGCAAGTTTTAGGACATTGCGGTCCATCGTTAGTTCAGGGACGTTTCGGTCCGCTGTAGCTTTGAGGCGAAGTTTCGCCAGATGCTTTATGAACAAGTAGGTTTCTCCTTGATAGACCTTGTCACATAATCTAAGGGTTTTGACACTGCTCCTGCCCCCAGCTCCTCTACGTTATCTCCTAACGCCGAGTGAGCTGCTTTGTTACCTAGCGACAAATGAGCAATCATGTGGCAACTTGCCACATAATCTTCGGATTCTTCTGACAAGTCGTCTCCCTTATCATTGTCGTTATCTTCATTCTCAAGGATGTGATTGAGGAACACTTGAAGCGTGACTGGGGTTCGCGCCCTCTGGTTGTATTCTTTCAGCGCGTCAATATGCTTTTGCAGATCCATGCGCTTGTCGTTAAACTGTGCGAGCTTTTTGGTCTTCTTCTTTTTCTTCGAAGACATTGACGGCTGGGCCTGAGTGTTTTGTCCACCATCACTATGAATTCCCAATGTTGGGCGTGGTTTCAGCATCCCATCGATGATCTCCGGCTCTTGTGGGCTTTTCCACCTGATCGCCGGGCATGTTTGAAGATCTTTCAGCATTTTTTTTAGTTTTTTTTCTGAAAGAACAACTTCCCATGGAGCTTCCTTTATGAATGAGCACGATGCCCCCGGCATGTCCATCTTTTTCGGAGCATGTGGTTGTGGCGGATTTACCTTCCAGTTTTCGGACAGCGCGAGCTTGCCCTGTTGATACTGGTCTTCAACCCAATTTTTGAAGACGTAGCAGTCTTTGATCGGATGGCCCAATACTCGGTGGTAGGGGCAGTAATTAGGATCGTTGACGTCGTTCAGTTGCGGTGGGTGTCTCGACTCCGGTAGAGTAATGAGCCCATTGCGCACTGCTAGTTCGAACAGTCTCCTTGTTTTATCTCGGGGAAACGAGTAAAGATGTCTCAACTTCTCATCGAGGGATTGCCGCTTGGTGCTTTAGTGAACAACCGCTTTCGGGCCACTCGGTTGTTGTTGAGCGTTGGCGATGAAGGTTGTTTTCCCTTTGCCCTTTTCATTTCGAGAGTCCGGCTTTGGAGGCGACGATCTATGACCCATCTGATCCATTTGGGCCAGTTTGTCGATCAAGGCCTGGAAAGTAGTCGGCTTGAAGAACATCATGAACTGGGAGATAGTCGCATGAGGGTCCAAAGTGCCCACGAACATGCCCACCGCTGGTGCTTCTTCGATGCGCTGTTCACACTTCGACCATAGATTCCGCCATCGGATTGCGTACTGAACCCACGTCTCGCCAGGCTTCACCCTGGCATTGATCAATGCCGTTATTGGGGTGCGTTCACTAGCACTTGCGAATCGCTGGGTGAACAATAACTCCATTTCTGCGAAAGTTTTGATGGAGTCGTTTGAAAGTTCGGAGTACCACTCGAATGTCGTCTCCGATAGGCTGCCGACGAATTGGCGGAGCAAAAGTTTATCATCGCCACCGGTGTTGCCACAAAGAGCCCTGAACTGAGCGACATGTTGATGGGGATTGCATGTCCCCTTGTACACATGGAATTTGGGGATCGTGTATCCCGGTGGGTATTTTATTTGGTCATACCAGCTTGGATACGGTCGCCCAGTTTTAACGACTTGGCCGGCCGCTTCATTCGCCTGGTGAGCTCGTATTTGCTGAGCTAGATACTCGTCCAGTGCGGCCTTGGAAATGGTTTCCTCCTTGGCCACTGAATGAGCCGGAGGTGGATTTGATGTTTCTCCTCTATCATCTTCAATTATTACTGGAGGATTTTCCGCTGGAGAGTCCGGCTGGATCATCATGCCCACCATATCTTGGAACAGAAGGGACATTTGCTTTATATTGGCCGCTTGTTCCGCGGCCTCTTTGTCCTTCTTCTCAAGCATTCTCCGAAGGAATTCAGCATCAGTCTCGTGTTCGTGACGTTGTTCTGATGACACCTCCGGGCTTTCTTTTGGCCCGGTAAGTGCGGCCATTGCAGTCGGCATCTCCTGAAGCTTCTGCTGTTGTTGTTCCTGAGCCCTTGTTATTGATCAAGTGAGCGGTCGGTGGTCTGTTGAAGTGCGGCTTTCCTCTTTTCCGGAAGCCATGTAAACAGTATGTACCACCATGCCCCCAGACTTAGGGCGTTTGGGCTCGATGTTTTTGTGGTCTGCCACGTTTACAGGGGCTTTCTCTGGCCTCCTTTTCTTTTGAGTAGTCGACATGGAGGGGGCCGTTGTAGCGGGCACCCAAGTGGTTGTCGTCTTTTACGGCTTACTGGGACGGTTCCCTTCCGGCTGCACCTTCAGCTTCTTCTGTCGGTGGAGGTAGTCTTGATCGATCACTGACTCTTGGACACGTCGCCAGACTTTGTAAACTTTGGAGGACAGCCGCTGAGGGGGCTGTTCCGGTTTTGCTTCTGCGACAGTCTCCACCGGTAGAGGAGATCTTTTCAGTATAGCGGTAGGCGAGTTCCTACGCACCTTGTTCAGCAGTTCAAAGATGTTCCCGGTCGGAATAGCAGCATTGACTTCCACCGTTGGAGCTGGTGGAGTTAGCCCAGAGGGGGAGTTGCCCCCAGCCTTCCTCACTCGGCGCCAGTGGCGACGTCGAGCGTGTCGAGCCGTTGGTGTTGGTTCAGCGATAGGAATGGCTTTGTCTTGCCCTCTATCTAGGTAGAGGGTTGTTGCTGGCGTCTGCCTCTTGAAGACTGATGTCCGTTGAGAAGCGGTATCTAGCCGGTCAAAAATAGACTTCTGAGCAGGGACACAGACCGTAATGGGAACCGGAACAGTCAGTCTTGTAAAAACTGACCCTTTGGTAGGAAAAACCGCCTTAACGACTTCAGGAGCAGGGTTGGTTACTCTTTTCGGAATAAGCTTTCCTTGAGGTGCAGGCTTCATCATGGGCCCACCTGAACTTTGGCCCAATCCGGCGAAGACCGAGACGCTGGAGCTGGACGACCCGTTGAGAGGGGCCGCAGTAGTTGTAAGCCGATCGAAGACCGACTTCTTAGGAGCTTCCGGCGTTGGCACAGGAACGGTGAAGCTCGTCGGCGGGAGCATGGTCCCGAAAAATAATCCAGTAGTGGCTTGAGTGACCTGTTCTACCGGCATCGTGAACAGGGAAGCCGCTTGGGCCCGTAAGCTATGCCTCTAGATGAAGCGGAGCGGGGGTTGCAGCTGCAGTTGGAACACTTTGCACAAGTGGACGCCATTGATCCTTCGCTTTCTGCACCAAGCAAAACGCCAAATCTTAGTACCTCGAAACCCAAGGGCAACCATCAGTAAACCGCGATTGGTTCGCGAACACGACACACGAAGTGTGGAGTGGAAAGAGGAAAAGGTCCCACCGGGCATGCTAGAATCTGTTCCCCTCCGAAAGACGCGGCGGAGACGCGGCGGACGTCTAGACTGAATTTCGGGGCAGATGCTAATTGGTGATATCTGTCCACCTCTCCGAAGATGCTAAGTTGATTTATGGCACCATGTATCGAAGGTTTAAACGGATGCGGCCGATGTAGCAGACTTCATCAGATTCCCCCTCGTTTGAGGGGTTTTTGATTGTGGGGACGCTCTTCCCTGCAGGCGCAAGCCCCTGCAGTTAATTACGCTACCGCATCGCGGTAACAACTTTCTCTTTCTCCATATGGTCACTTCATGTCGTGGGTGTTTGTTTTGTGTTTGGTTGCCCGTGGATTGTATACGGAGACTAAGTTATGTTGTTGCCCGTAGGGCGTGGACTAGTCCAAATCCATATCTTTCTTAGATTTGGGTTTGGGGGTTTGGGTTTAAGGATACATTAGCCTCATTTGAGACTAAGATCAACTTAAATGTTTGTTAAGGATACGTTAGTCTAATTTTAGACTAAGATCAATTTAACGGGATCGTTTAGATCCGACAAGAGAGCAATTGGGCTCTATTGTTTAGTTTAGTGACATTGCGGTCGATTGCCAGTTTAAGGACATGGGGGTCCATTGTTAGTTTAAAGACATCGCGGTCGAGGTTAAGGACATCATAGTCCGTGGGTTTAAGGACCCCACAGTCCGATGTTAGTTTAAAGAGCTCATGGTCGAGGTTAAGGACATCATAGTCCATGAGTTTAAGGACCTCACAGTCCGATGTTAGTTTAAAGACATCACGGTCGAGGTTAAGGACATCATAGTCCGTGAGTTTAAGGACCTCACAGTCCGATGTTAGTTTAAAGACATCACGGTCGAGGTTAAGGACATCATAGTCCGTAAGTTTAAGGACCTCACAGTCCGATGTTAGTTTTAAGACATCACGGTCGAGGTTAAGAACATCATAGTCCATGAGTTTAAGGACCCCACAGTCCGTGAAATGTGTGGTTGTCGGGACCCGTCACCTCTTTGAAGACGTTGAGGAATTACAACGACAAATATCAAAAGAATGGAGGGATGTACCCTTGAACCAAGGTGAGTTGTTTGAAAGAGCAGATGTGCTCAGTTCAAGATAAGTTGAGGACTTATGGCCAGAATTGGGCTAAGTCTAATTAAAATGTTTTAACATTTTATTTTTGTTCTGGCTATTAAGCCTTCATTTGGGTTCAGCCCTTTTAATAATGCTAAGTATTGGGCTCTGACATATTTTGTCTTGATCAGAACAAATTGTGTTCTGATAGTGCGCCACGTGGCTCGTCAGGCGCTTTGCGCCAGTTAAAGAGCGCATTGCGCTTCTGTCAGGTAGCGCACACGAAGAGGACACGTGTCGCGCTAAGCGCTAGTTTGTTAGCGCATTACACTTTTAATTCGTGAGCGCGTTGCGCTAGTTTGTTGGCGCGCCAGTGAGCGACACGTGGCGCGCTTGGCACTGAGCGCCAGCCCATGAGCGCAGTGCTCTGTTTTAAAAGCGCAAAGCGCAGATTGTGTCTATGATTGACACGTGGCATATTTTGGTGCTGAGCGCCGGTCCAAGAAGCGCAAAAGCGCAATTCATGAGTGCAAGGTACTTTCTGATAGCGCAAAGCGCATCTGATCAATTTTAAGATCAAAGAACAGATTTATGTTCTTCTTTAAAGGAGGCTTTGCCTCAAGATCCAAAAACAAAAGTTCTTGTTTTTATAAAAGGCTCTGCCTTTATAGATCAAAGATCTGTGAATGAAGTAAAAATACTTCTTTTATTATTTTATGATTAGATCTTTTGATTTTTTCCTTTTTATTAAAGACCTTAATCTTTTTTCAGATCTATGATCTTTTTAGAAGATGGTTCTTCTTTTTACGAGATGGTTTCATCTCTGTTATTTCAAGAACATAGTTCTTTAGTTTGAAGATGAAGAAAAATCTTCTTTTTTTCTAAGAGCTTGCTCTTCTTTCTCTTTGAGTTTTCTCAAAATTTGCAGAGGGTTTTGTCTCTCTTTCTGTATATTGAAGTCTAGGGGCCTTTATATAGGACCAAATGATTTGTTGAATCAGTTTTAAAAGATCTTTCTCTGATTGATTTGGGAATATTTCCCACCGTTGGATCTTTGATCCTAAGGCTTTTATTTTACAGAAGATAATCTTCTTGTTTCAATAAGGTTGAAAAATCTTTCCATAACAGAATTTTAGTTCTGATTAATTAATAAATTATTATTAGTAGATTTTTGATCTAACGGTGGGGAATTTTTAATTCCAGCGCTGGCGCACCTTGCGCGAGCGCACCTGCGTTCGACACGCGGAGCGCAGCGCAACTGCGCTAGCGCACCTGCGTTCGACACGTGGCACGCAGCGCAGAGCGCAGCGCAACTGCGCTAGCGCGCCTTGTTTGACACGTGGCGCGCAACGCAGAGCGCTGGATCTGAAGCGTTGCTTCAACTTTTGAATTTTGAAATTCTAAACAGAGCTTTGCTCTGATTGGGGGAAACATCTCCCAAAGGCAGTCAAGCCCGACCCTTGCTCGGCCATCCCCGGCTAGCGGTTGCATGCTCACAACGCCAGAAATCAAAGCCCTAGCCAAGAGGCAACCGAGCAGCTTCCCTGCTCGATCATACCCAGCAGGCATCCTCCTGCCCAACAGACGCTGCGGGCTTGTAGCCCTCATAACGAGGCCTCTTAGCCTATTCATGCTCGACACAAATACGGCGAACATCTCTCTGCCCATCATACGCAGAGGATCCGAGGCCCCAACAAGGGGCAACAGGTCTATCCAAGTCTGAGCGATCCCCCCCGACTTCGGGGCCATGGAGATGCCTCCTTCTCAGCAGCGCTTGGCACATTTGGCAAGCGATCGATCAACTTGACGAACGATCGCTAAACAGATAGCCGACCTGATATGGAAGCCCAACAGTGCAAGCAAAGATATTTTACGAGCATTCTTCACAAACAAAAGATAAAGTGCAAACAGATGAAACAAAAAAGTTTTACTGCCAAAAGCAAAGTCTTTACAAAGGGTATTTTGGGCTCCACAGCCTTACAGACTGCCCGGAGGCTTACAAAAATTCTAGAAGCGGCAAAATAAAAAGAGGAGGAAGACGGGGGCTTTAGGCCTCGGGGCCAGGCGCGACCTCAGGATCCTCGATATCTACCACGAGTCGAGCAGGGTTCTCGGCCACCTCCTCATCAGGAATCTCTTCCCCCTGCTCATCAGCGTCCGTGAAAGGGTATTCTGCCTGGAGCTCTTCGTCGTCGAACTCCGGCATCCGGGCCTTAACGGCGTCGAGGGCCTCGTGCCAGATGCGGGTGGTGGCCACGGCTAGGTCATCGTAGAAGTCCTTCGACTTCTTGTAACCCTCCACCGCCTTCGTCGCCGCGAGGTCGGTCAACTTCGTCGCCTCGACCGCCGCCCCCATCTCCTTCCGGAGGGTCCTCACCATCTTCTTCTTGTTGTCAACAAGCGCCTGAGCGTCCTCATGCTTGACCTCGGCAGCCACGGCGGCCTCGCGGTACCGGGCAACCTCCCGTTTCCCGGCCTCCACCTCGCCCTCCAGGGCGGCAACCCTCGCCATCACCGCCTCCAGCCCCCGCTTGGAGCTCTCTTCCAGCGAGGCAAGCTGGTCCGCGGCCTTCATTGCCGGGGCTATCACCTCGGCCTCCATGTGTAAGGCAAGGGCAACGTGTTGGAGGACCTGAAAAAAAAATAAGAAAGAGGTCAGGGAGGCGAAGGAAGCACCAAATCTCACAAACAACCGAGCATTTACTTGCACGGACTCCTGGGCGATGGACGCCATCTGGGCCCTGACGGTCCCCCTGGGGACCCTGTCCCCTGCCGACGTCTCTATTTCGTGCAGTAGGCTATCCGCAACGGATAGCCCCGAGGGCACCGCGAACTGGAGGCCCCCCTCCACCATGATCTGCGAGGGCGGGCCCCGGGAAGACCTCCGGAAACCCCTCTTAAGTGGCTCCGTTGGGGAGCCGATCTCCTCCTCCGAGACCGGGTCCTCCATAATTCGAGCCCGCTTGCGGCCCGGCGCTCTGCTAGGCCCCGAGGCGGGACCCGCCCCCGAACGCTCATGGGATGCGGCCACCAGAGGAGAAAGAGCCGGGCAGGCTTCGAACGAGAAGAGCTGGCGCCTCCAGCCTTCATGACCTTCCTCGGCTGGCGCATTGAGGCTCGGAGTTCATTCATGTCCATGGGTCCTGCACAAAACCAAATGCAAAGAAGTCAGCAACGCATGAAATATAAAAACCAAAAAGCAAGCCTAACTTACTGACGAACTCAACGGGGCTGAGCCCGGCCCAACTCAGGACCCTCTCAGACAACAGCACATCGAATCGGGGGACGAGCTCCCACAACGTCACTCTCACCGCGGCGGGGTCATTGGAGTGATTCCCTGGCAAGCATTTTTCCCTCGACCACCTGGTAGGCACGGGCCAGTCCTCGCCCTTGGGCGGCGTGACGAAGAAAAACTTCTTCCAGTCGTGAATGGAAGAAGGCAGGGCTACAGCCCCTGTCCCGGCGGCCCCCCCCTATCGCTTTCTGAAAGAGAGATAGACCCACCTCGGGTCGCCCGCTCGACCCCCAGGATGATTTTTGAAAACGAGGGAAGAATCAAGGATGGAGAGGCTGAAGGGAACCGCCTGTAACTTCAGGCGGATCAGGAACCCGAGGAGAATCCTCCATGAGTCCGGCACTAACTGGCCAGGGGCTAGCCCGAAGAAGTTCAGTGCTTCGACGACCTCGGGAGAGAAGGGCAGGCACATTCCACCCCAAAAAGCTTCCAAGTACAGAGTGATCTCCCTACCCCGTACTTGGTCTGCTCTCTCTCTCTCTCCTTGACCAGACGAAGCGTATGGCGTGGGGGGATGCGGAAGCGAGCCCGAGCATTGGCAAGCTCTTCCTCATGCCTCATCTAACACGAGGCACCGGGGGCAGCGTCTACCGCTTCCTTCTTGAGGGCTGCCCCCGCCGCACGATCCCGGGAAGAGGATCCGATCCCTGCTCCCCGGGAAGACTCAGGCTCAACTAAAGGGTCCCTAGAACCTACTCCTATGACATCTACAGATTCTATGAAAGAAGACATCTAACCAGGAGAAGAGAGATCCTCGGGAAACGAAAGCAGAAGAAAGAAGACGAGCGCCGAGCAACCAGGGCTTATAGCAAGGAAATATGAAGGAGTAGGGACCCTGGAGTAGGCCCCACCCCTATTTGTCACTGCAATCGCCCTCATCCAAGGGCGCCCTTCATCTCCCGCCAAAGCACCTCCCCGCGTCCAACGGCTCCAATTGCTCCACTTATCATCCCCACACTGGACCGCACCCCATCAGAAGCCGCAGGTCTGCGCACGTCGCGTCGGCCAACCGACGCTTGACACGTGGACTATCACTTCAGTGGCAGGATGCACGAACCGGCGCACCTTCCTTAAATGCAGAGATCTCGCCCTGATTTGCTAGCAGATAAGACAGCTGACAGCCCGGGGACGCGTCCCGACGAAACCTTAGGAGGGAGCTCATCCCGGACGGCCCGGCAGTCGACTCTTGACCTGACCCGCCAGCTGGTCGGGACAAGAGTAGGGGGCTAATGATGATACTCAATATTGACGATCTCCAAGATCAGGACACGTGGCAGATGACGTGTCCCAGAACTCATAAGAAAGGGCCCACAGGGGCCGACCAGGCCACCCATATACCCGACCTGCAAGCACAAACTGGCTCTCCTCAGAGCCCCCTGCAAATTGGCCCCTTCGGCCTCTCAGCTCGCCCCGAGCTGCCACAGGACCAAGATGCCTCGGCCCTCTCGCTCGTCCCCGAGCTCTCCCCTGCCGAGGCCATCTTCCTCGGTCTCTCCGACCGACCAACTCCACCACTCATAGGCGTAACCGCCGCTCCGCAAATCTCGCCATGCGCAGATTCTCCGCCGGCAACATCCCACGTCCCACGCAATCACGATCCTCATTAACGGGCGATCCGCGCGTTACGCGGGCGTGACGTCGGGAGCGTAACTGCCGGCAAGATTCTCACGTCTGCTTCTGCGTGCTGCCACCAATATATAAACCCCTATCACAGAGGGGTCAGGTAAGCTTTTTTTACCCCCACTTAGCCATTACTCTGCTCGGATCTTGTTCTAACTTGAGCGTCGGAGGGTCCTCGGTGGTACCAAACCACCCCGGGACTTCTTTGCAGGTGCTAGGCGCAAACTCCTCAAAACCACCAATCTCCTCAAGACCCATTGAGACCCACACACAACAGGAGATCACCTCCAAGATCCACCAGGAGATCGACGGAAGACAACATCTGACGGAGACCCGAAAAGGACCTCCATCAAGGTTCTTGTGATCGTCGACATTGTCGGCAAATTCCTGGGGCATCGGGATCCTCGTCCTCGTCCTCGTCCTCATCATTGCAGTTTCTAACTTGCTATACATTGACGAGAAGTCAAAAAATTGGCCTCATGAACTTTGTATAATAACTTTAACAACTGCAGTTTTCACTAAACCACCTTTTATTTATTACAGGTAAATCCCTAAACTTCTGGTTTTAAAGGAGTTCTTTTCCTCACTAAATTACCTCAAAAAACCAGCACTAAGTGAAAATCAGTAATAGTTAAGGGTATTTTAGTGTAATTAACCCTAATTTTCCAGATCCAAACCCGCAACCATTCAATTCGTATCCGGGTCAAACCAAATACAAAACCAAACCCATGTCTTTCCTGGTCAACTTCCATTCATCATACCCTCATGATACAAAATTACCAAGCAGCCCTTTTACAAATCTTTAGCAGCAGCGAAACAAAAATTACAGCTATAGATCTTTAGAAATCACCAAAAAAATAAAAGAAAAAATGAAAAGGGCGATGAACACACGAATCGCCCTTCTTCTCCATTTAATTTTCCCTCTATTTGTTCATGGATCTCAAGTTCTTGCTCAGGTACCCATCATCAACTTGAATCCTTGTTAAAATTTTTATTTTTTTGTTTTTTGGGTAAAGTTTTGATCTTTGGTTTGTTTATTTTGATGTTTCGCTTTGTTTCAGTAGGAAAAGAATACCCGAAAAGAATTAGATGGGATGTTTGAAGCTTTAGAGTAAAATTTGACCTGGTTTCAACTCTAAAGCTCCCACCTCTAGTGATTATTTAGATGCCAAGGAAAAAAAATTCGACATACTTCTTAACCTCACTCTAAATTTAACAATTAATGGTTGATTTTGCGATGAACAGTAGAATTAATTTTACTTTAAGCATTATTTAGGATTTATGCGCTAGAGATATTCTCCTCTTGTTGCAAATGAAAAATATTGATTAAAATATAGTTAAGATAAATAAAAATTAAGGGTTTGGAGTAGCCCAGCGGTGGGGGGGGAGGAGACCGGGTTCGAACCTGGATAGGTGGCTAATTTATTCCACTTATCATCTCAAAAAAAAAAGAAGAAATATAAAAATTCATCGTTACCCCCTATTCATTGCGAGTTTCCACTGCACTAACTTGTAGATAGTTTATACTTTGGAAATCTCATTGAAATTTCTTGAGCTAACTGAAACTAACTATGAGAAAGCAGTTGGTTTATGGAAGTATCATGCCCGCACTGGAATTGCATGTATGTGGTTATTTTAGGTCATATTTGGGTCTCTTCAGATTACCGAGTATAGGTTGGTTCACTGGTTTGTACAGCCTTTTCGTATTTGTATGAAGTTATGCAACCTATTGAATCTCCAAACTCGTTTAAGCGTCTGAGCTTTAGCATGTAGCATATAGGCTCTAAACGACATATAACTGAGGTCGAAAGTTAATCATGATTTGTGTTCACAACGTTAGTAGCCATATTACATTTAGAGAGATGTGATCCAAATATGAAGTCAGCAAGCACCAATGAAAACTATTCCGTTTCTTTCGAGGAAAAGGGTTAGGAGGAAAATGAATCAGTATGCTATATCTTTCGTTGTTTTTAACTTGCTGGTTTTTATAAATTGGGTTCTGTTTGTAAAATGTTTAATGGTAGTTATATACCCATTTCGAAGCATGTTTTTCCAACATTAAGGTTTATTGATTAAATCTCCATCATAGAAGAGTTATCTGCTTCGAGACAATTTAATACAATTTTCTGATGTCTCTTTAGCATTTCGTCAGATCCTTAACATTCTCATTTTGGTTTTATTCTATCTTTAGGGTTCTGGAGAAGCTGATGGATCCAGGTAATGCACATTCCGGATCAAATTCATTATTTTTACATATTCTCCTTTTGGGTCGTCTTGTTATTTCAAAGTGCAGTAGTTTCTAAGTCGATGTGTTCTCAACTGATATGAATTCACTTTGACCTCTTATATTGTATATTGAACACCATAAGTAGATAAGCTCTTTGATTATTAGAGACAGCCTGAACTTATGAGGCGGCATTTCTTGTAATTTGTTTGGGTTCTTCAAATAGGAAGCCTTAATAAATTCTGCATGGACTAAAATGTCAAACTTTGAAAACAATGACTAGATTTCGATCATCAACTTTATGTGTACGCTTTATGCAATATATTTAATCAGCTGTTCTTTTCTCAGAACTCTAAAGCAAGAAGTTATTCCGAAAAATGAACTGCATTGTTCTAGAGAAAGGAGTAGAACTGCTTGGGGAATTATTGATGAGGTTGGAACAAAAATGCTCTGTAGTCCTTGCTCGCATTTTTGTTGTTTCACTCTTTATTTGTTTTTTCTAACAATTCAAATATCTGATGCAGTACTTGATGCCTTTTGTAGAGCATGAAGAGTTCAACATTTCAACAAAATGTAGGCTTCATCCTAATAATGACATGTTTCGGGAACAAGAGCAGCACAAAATTCACATGGATGCAAATGAGTGGCGCTGTGGATTTTGCAAGAAAAGCTTTTATGCAGAAAAGTACCTTGATCAGCATTTTGACAACCGACATTCCAATTTGATAGAAGATGTACGTATCATTTTTACTCTTAGTTTGATTGCCTTATATGCATTCTATATATGCTCCTTTTAATTTGATTTCGGAAAATGTAGCAGTTAGACCATTTAGGAAGGAGGAAAGATTTTAGCAGAAACACAGCCATAACAGATCGATTTACAAATCAATTTCAATTGGCTTTTCTTTTTTAATTTGATTTTGGAAAATGTAGCAATTAGACCATTTAGAAAGAAGGAAGGATTTCGCAGAAACGCAGCCATAATAGATCCATTTACAAATTAATTTCAATTAGCTTCTACAAATATATTCTCAATAAATCAAGAAAGGTAACTGAAATGCTTAGGTGCCTTTGGCCTTTACATTGTGTACGTGAAACCCTAGTCGCAGAATGATTTTTAATTTAGGAGACATAATTCTCATGGTACATCCACATAGAGTTTATTAAAACCCATAGGAGCTCATGGTAATAATTATCATTTGAAATATAGTGGTTGATCCAAACATGCACACACTCGATATATTGCATTCTCATGGATTGATGTTCTGTTACTGGCCATGAATATTATTATTTTCTTGTTTCCACTGCATAAAGCTATACTTAGTAAATTTCGACATTATTACTTCTTGTTTGATTCAGAGTCAAGGCCGATGTCTAGCAGATTTATGTGGAGCACTACATTGCGACTCGATGACCGAGTCCAAGAAGACAAAGAATAAATGCAATCCTGCAGCTACAGCAAAAAACCGCCACCTTTGTGAGGTTTCTGCAATCTTTCTTGCTTCGATATTATTCATGTTTCTTTTTTTCCTTAGTAATTTATTATTTTTTGAAATATGTTTCAGATTAGTAATTTACTCAGTAAACCTTAGCATTTGTGTCCTAGGTTAGGGTGTTGTAAGGATATAATATTATTTATTTATTTATTTGCATTTTTAATACATGGTAATGTATATATGGGTTTGCTATCAATGTTAATTAGTGAATTGTTAGAATCAATTATTCTATCCTTCCATCATCTCGTATGTGATATAGGTGATATTACTTCATGTGGAAGCGTATATTAAGCTTCAAAGGCCTATTGTTCACACCTTTAGAAGTTAAATAAATAACATTCTTTTCCCTACTCGGTCCATTAGATGAAAGCACATTTTCATTTTTAAAATACATTTGCACTGAAACAATTGCAAATTACCAAATACAAGTAAATGTATCACCATTGCAGTCCATTACAAGTAAATTCATCGTTACCCCATTCCTTGTGAGTTGAACATAATTCCATATGGCAAATGTATTGTCGTTTCACCTTCTTTAGACTTCTCTATGGTCTACGGGAATTTATAAGATGTCAACTGATTATCTAGGACCATGACATGACAAGCCTTTCTCTTGTCATAGTTTCTGAACCAGGAATTGGGCACTTATTTGATGAGGGTTGACGTCAAGCTGACAACCGGTCGTAAAATTGTCATATCTTCACTGTAGCTTTGCTTCATAGCCGACCCCATTTAAATGGGAAAAGGCTTGGATGATGATGATGAAATACAAGTAACCGCATAAGCCTCTTATATTGCCTGTAATGCCGTGAATATTGAAGGACCATACAGTCATCACCTAACTGTTTTAAGATAAGATCGTCTAATGATTCTTAATTGATCATCTGCAAGGTGTAGCTGGGATTAAATTTCGTAAGAGTTGTCTAATTCCTTATAGTTATTGGTTAAAATTGTTTCAAATTCCTAAAGAGTGTCGACATCGGAGGCGATAGCAGCACGAGGGCGCCGCCGAAAGTAACACCAGGGTCCGCATAAGTGTGGTTGTCGACAGCGACGTCGACGACTGTGAGTGCTGCTAGATCCATGCGCATGGGTTGCATGATTAATTATGAAGAAACAATAAAATTAAACACAGGAAGAAATTTGCATGCACATTGAATTCCCCATCGTCTTCATGCATGCACTTGGATTTTGTTTACCAAAATGGGCAACGTGGGGGGACATGAATTCAATGGGGAGACGAGGACAAGTGCATTGAAATGAATGAAAGAGAAGTGCATTTATTTGAGTGAGAAAACGTGACGAAAAATTGGGAAATGAAAGTGACCCTTTTGATGGCTTTTCAGAATGCAAAGGGGTAAGAGTGTTTTTCATAACTCTCTCCTCTATAAATCCGTGTACTTGGTGTTAGGGTTGGGAGACACAACGAAACGAAGCCAAAGAAAATCACTCTGAAACAGAGAGAGTGATTACCGCAAGTTTGCAGTGAAAAAAGATTTTGTAATCTTATATCTTTTAAAGAAAGAAGAAAGAAAATAAGAAAACGAGAGCGGTAAGTGGGCTAAGTGGACTAGGCAAATTGCTGAAGCACTATAAATCTCGTGTGTGCATTTTATTTATGCGATTTTTTTATCCGCCGTCGTTCTCAAATACTCGGTAGATATATTCCTAACAACTGGTATCAGAGCAAGAAACCAAAAGGGTCTTCGGTTCTACGGTATAAGTTTACGGTGAGTGACGACGCTTGTGTTCGCTCATCATCTTCTTAGATTTTAATTTCGAAAGTGTTGGTTTAAAGATCCGAGAGAAAGTTAAATTTGCGGTAAGCAAAAGATGATGTCGGATGAAAGAAAAGTGAAGATCGATAAATTTGATGGGAAGAATTTTGGGTTCTGGAAGATACAGATTGAAGATTACTTGTATCAGAAAAGGCTTCACGAACCCTTGTTGGGTACGAAGCCAGCAGATACAAAGAAAGAAGATTGGGATCTATTAGATCATCAGGTCTTGAGTGTGATCCGTCTGACGTTGGCGAATAATGTTGCATTCAACATTATCAACAAGAAAACTACAACGGATCTGATGAAAGCGCTATCAAATATGAACGAAAAACCATTTTGCCTATAACAAAGTACATTTGATGCCGCGTCTATTTAATCTCAAGATGAGAGAAGGTGTGTTGATGCATATCGCATTAATGATTTTAGTGTGAGTACAACTCAATTGTGTTTTGTGGAATAAACTTCGATGACAAGATCAAAGCTTTGATCATGTTGTCCTTTGTCCTCCTTACTTGAAAGCTAGGCCGCAACTGTGATCACGGTGAGCAGTTCTTCAGGGAGTAAGAAATTAAAACTCGATGAAGTCCGAAATTTGATTCTCGGCGAGAATATTCACAGAAGAGTATGGTGAATCTTCAGAGTCTGCTTTGAGTGCCTAAAGTAAAGGAAGGAGTTTTCAACGAGAACATAGGCCGAGTAATGACAGATCTAAGTCCAAACAGAGAGTTAATCAAAGCCTCGCAAAGATATCACCTGCTGGAATTGCGGTATTCTGGGCCACTTCTCCAATGATTGAACTAAACCAAAAACCAAAAAGTGTCAAAAGTACCGAAAGAAATATCATCAAGAAGAAGCGTCTTCTTCTGCAAATGTTGCCACTGAAGATATCCATGATGCTATTATATGTAGCGTTGACAGCCCTAGATTCTGGACTCTGGTGCTTCATTTCATTCAACTCCGTGCAAAGATTTATTGCACAACTTTGCTGGAGGAAAGTTTGGAAAGGTTTATCTGGCTGATGATGAATCTTTATAGATTACTGGGAAAGGTGATGTTCACATAAAGACTGCCAATGGAACCCGATGGAAGATGTAAGATATTAGATATGTTTCTGGCCTGAAAAAAATCTTATCTTCATTAATCAGCTAGACAACATGGGATATACAACAATTTTTGGAGGTGGTGCTCGGAAGATCTCCAAAGGTGCCATGGTTGTAGCAAGAGGCGTTAAGTTGGGAACATTGTATATGACTGCAGAATGCAAAGACACAGTGGCAGTAACCAAAGGTGGCGGCGATTATAAACTATGGCATCAAAGGCTCGGGCACATGAGCGAGAAAGGAATGAAATTGCTAGCATCAAAGGGACGACTAGCTGAATTGAAGACTGTCGATATTGGCCCGTGTAAGGATTTTGTTATGGCAAGTAGAAAAGAGTTAGCTTCTCAAATGTTGGAAGGTCACCAAAGAAAGAGAAGTTGGAGTTAGTGTATACAAATGTATGGGGGCCACCCCGGTTCAGTCTTTTTGAGGCTCTCGGTACTATGTCACCTTCATTGATGATTCCACTGAAAAGGTATGAGTTTATTTTTAAAAAATCATTCCGATGTGTTTGCTACCTTTAAAAGGTGGAAAGCTAAGGTTGAAAATCACACTGGTCTAAAAATCAAGTGTCTGAAATCTGACAATGGTGGTGAGTATGACAGTACGGAGTTCAAGGCATTTTGTACAAAAAACGGAATCAGGATAAAAACGATTCCGGGAACTCCAGAACAAAATGGTGTCATTGAAAGAATAAACAGAATCTTGAACGAGCGTGTTAGAAGTATGAGGCTACATTTAGGGTTGCTAAAATATTTTTGGGCAGATCCAATCAACACATCAGCTTAATAAATCGAGGACCTTCAGTTCCGTTGGGTTTCCAAATACCAGAAGACGTATGAACTTGGAATTAGGTAAAGGTTAATAGTGAAGGGTTTTGAGCAGAAGAAAGCTATTAACTACACCGAAATTTTCTTTTGTAGTCAAATTAACTACTATCAGATTGGTGCTAAGTATTGTTGCTGTTGAGGATTTGCATCTAGAGCAGTTAGATGTGAAAACGGTTTTTCTCCATAGTGATTTAGATGAAGACATATACATGGTACAACCAGAAGGTTTTCAAATTTCTGGTAAAGAAAATCTTGTGTGTAGTTTAAAGAAGAGTTTGTATGGCTTGAAACAAGCTTCCAGGCAGTGGTACATGAAGTTTGATAACTTCATGTGTGTCAATAGTTTCATAAGAAGTGAAATGGACCATTGTTACTTCAAGAATTTTGATGACTTCAATATTATTTTGCTTTTGTATTTGGATGACATGCTTGTTGCAGGATCTAACATGAAGGAGATCAACAAGCTAAAACTACAATTATCAAAATAATTTGAGATGGACTTATGACCATCAAAGCAAATACTTGGGATGGGAATCATCAGAGATAGAGCAGAAGGAATTCCGGAGTTATCCCAGGAGAAGTACATAGAGAAGGTGTTGAGAAGCTTCAATTTTCATGATGCAAAGCCTAAAACCACTTCTTTGAGAAGTCAATTCAAATTTATCAAGAAGCAGCCGTCCAAGACAGATGTGGAGCGGAAACATATGGAAAAGTTCCATATGCCTCAGCGGTTGGAAGTTTGATATATGTTATGGTTTGTATCCGACCTAACATAGCACGTGCAGTGGAGTAGTAAGCAGATACATGGAGAATCCTGGAAGGATACATTAGGAAACTGTGAAGTGGTTTCTACAATATCTTAAAGGCATCTCAGATAAGACACTTCAGTGCAAGAAAAGCAGTGTGACTTTGCAGGGATTCACCGATGCATATTTAAGTGGTGACTTGGATGGCCAGAAGAGTACAACAGGTTACGTGTTCACTTTGGATGATACGGCTGTGTGTTGGATGTCTAAACTTTAGAAAAGTGTTGCTTTATCAACCACTGAAGCAAAATATATGGCTATACCTGAAGCTGCAAAGGAGATAATTTGGTTTAAGAACTTTCTGAAGAAATTGGGTAAAGAGCAAGACAACAATGCTCTTTTCAACGACAGTCAGAGTGCTATTTATCTTACAAAGAATCCAATGTTTCATTCAAGAACAAAGCACATCCAGTTAAGGTATCGTTTTATTCGTGAGCTTGTAGATAGTGGAACATTGTCATTAGAGAAAATTCTTGGATCAAAAAATCCGGCAGATATGTTTACCATGATTATCACTATTGAGAAAATGAGGCTGTGCAATGTTTTAGTTGGCCTCTACGATGAATGATAAAGAGGCACCGTACTAAAAGTATTTTTTTGAAACAAGATTACGACAAAAAATCTTTTTACTTGATTTGCCTAATATATTGTTAAAATTTGGGGCAACGTGAACAAAAGTTCCAAGGTTATGAGAAAGTGATGAGATTATGGCGAATTTGAATCAAGTGGGAAATCGTTAAAATTGTTTCAAATTCCTAAAGAGTGTCGACATCGGAGGCGATAGCGACACGAGGGCGCCGCCGAAAGCAACACCAGGGGTCTGCATAAGTGTGGTTGTCGACAGTGACGTCGACGACCACGAGGGCAGCTAGGTCCACGCGCATGGGATGCATGATTAATTATGAAGAGACAATAAAATTAAATGCATGAAGAAATTTGCATGCACATTGAATTCCCCACCGTCTTCATGCATGCATTTGGACTTTGTTTACTAAAATGGGTAACGCGGGGAACATGAATTCAATAGGGGGACAAGGACAAATGCATTGGAATGAATGAAAGAGACATTAATTTGAGTGAGGAAACGTGACGAAAAATTAGGAAATGAAAGTGACCCTTCTGATGGCTTTTCAGAATGCAATGGGGCAAGTGTTTTTCATAACTCTCTCTCTCCCCAATAAACCCATGCATTCGGTATTAGGATTAGGAGACACAGCGAAACGAGCCCAAAGAAAATCACTCTGATATAGAGAGTGATTACTGCAAGTTTGCAATGAAGATTTTGTAATCTTGTATCTTGTAAAGAAAGAAAATAAGAAAACTAGGGCGGCAAGTGGATTAGACAAATTGTTGAACCACTATAAATCTTGTGTTCATTTTATTTGTGCGATTGTTTTTAATCCATCATCGTTTTTATATACTCGGTAGATATATTCCTAACATTATCTGTTGTGTATGCCTTCTATTCCAATCCTTATTTGATTTCCCTGTTTGATTTGGCAATATTACGGAGATTGGACAGATTCAAGTTTATCTGTAAGCAAGGGAACAGACGTATGGAGCTACAGCTTCAGACGTCTGTCGGCGCTGTATGTCACATACTTTAAAATACATCAGACGTCTGCGAGCGCTTTGTATTTTCGAAGCTTCAAGAAAAAACGTTTGAAGCTCCTTCTTCAGACGTCTGGAGACACTATGTTGTTTTGAAGACTTCATAGGCAGACGTCTGGCAATGCCTTCTTCAGACGTCTATCGTGTCATGGGCCGGATAATTTGTTAGTTAGGAAATTGGTTATTTAGATCTATCTTTTCTATACTATATATAATGTAATATTTTGTAACCCTAAATTTGATAGCTTTTGTGATACTTTGAGAGAACTCTTTTGTAATTTGTGAGAGCTAAGGTTTTGAGGGATTTGTGATTCATCCACCGTTTGTACTCCTCCATATTTGGTGATTAATAAAAGCTTCTCCTTCGTCTATTTTGGTTAGTACTGTTATTTCTTATTTACCTATGATTGGTTTGATTATTTCTCTATGTCAATTGTGTTATTGCTTCGTAATCGTCTTGCCGCATCAAACTGGTATCAAAGTCACCTGTCGTTTGGGGATCTATTGGTTGAACCGTCGGGTCTTCAATATTGCAATCTAGATTAGCGGTGAGTAACGACGCTTGTGTCCTCTTTCTCATCTTCGTAGATTGTCATTTTGAAGGTTTAGAGTTTGGAAACACCTCGAGTGAAACAATCGTGTTTTAGTTTGTTCCTGCATCAGGTCTCCGACAATCATGAAGTTCGATATTGAGAAGTATGCTGGAAATATGAGTTTTAGTTTATGGCAAGTCCGTATGATTGCCGTATTGACTCAAAATAATTTGAGAAAGACGATTCTTGGGAAAGATGCAAAGCCTTCCATCGTGACGGAGGAAGCCTGGGAGGAGTTGAATGAAAAGGCCATCACGGCTATCCAGTTATGTCTGACGACCAAAGTTTTGCAAGAAGTTTTAATAGAAAAGACGGCGGCTAATTTGTGGATGAAATTAGAGGAGTTATATTTAAGGAAGTATCTCACAAATCGACTCCTGTTGAAGCAGCGTCTCTACACCCTTCGTATGTCAGAAGGCTCTCCAATCAAATCTCACGTCGGTGAGTTTAATTTGATCATTACTGATCTGGATAAGATCGATATTAAGATTGATGATGAAGATCAAGCATTGTTATTGTTATGTTCTTTACCATCCTTTTATAAGCATTTTCGTGACACTATGGTCTATGGACGAGATATTATCTCGATTAAGGATGTCAAAAAAATAGGATGGATAAGGAGAAGATCGATAAGGAGTTATCTTCTAGCGAAGACGATGGTCAATCTTCAGGTTTATTTGTTCGGGGGCGAGTGGAGAAGAGAGATCAGAAAGGTAGCAAGAAGTCAAGATCGAAGTTCAAGAATAATAAAAACTTGACCGGCGACTATTGTAAGAAGAATGGACACTTTAAGGTTGATTATTTTAAATTGCAGAACAAGCTAAAATAGGAAGACAAATTGAAGGAGTTTTCAGGGGAAACTAGTATAGCGGAAGGAGAAAGAGATCTTCTTGACAACACATCGATCCAAGGACGAGTGGATCATGGATTCGGGCCATTTCTACCACATGTGTCCCAATAGCGATTTGTTCACCATTTATGAGTCCATTGATGTAGTGGTTTTGTTGGGCAAGAATAGTTCGTGTCGAGCTATTGGAAAGGGGACGATCCAAATTAAGATATTTGACGGTGTTGTAAGGACATTGGTGGAAGTTAGACACGTACCCGACTTGAAGAAGAATCTTATCTCTTCAGGTGCACTTGACGACTAAGGTTACCAGTTTTCCGTTGAAGAAGAGTTTTGAAGGTAACCAAATGTGCTTTAGTTGTTATGAAGGGTTTGAAGAAGGGGTACTTGTATTCGTTGCAGGGTTCGACAACTTCCGGATCAACGGTTATTTCATCATCCAAATCTATGTCAGATTCGGATGCAACCAGATTATGGCACATGAGTCTCGGGCATATGAGTGAGAGAGGTATAGCCGAGTTGTTGAAGCCGGGTTTATTATGTGGACAGGGTAAATTGAAGATGGAGTTTTGTAAGCATTGCGTTTTTGGGAAGCAGAAACGAGTCCGCTTCAGTTCGGCGGTACACAAGACAAAAGACACTCTTGACTTTATCCATTTGGATTTTTGGGAACCCGCTCTAGTTGCTTCTAAAGGAAGCAGTGCCAAGTATCTGCTTACTTTCATCAATGATTTTTCGAGGAAAATTTGGGTCCAATTCTTGAAATACAAGAGTGATGTGTTTCTTACGTTCAAGTAATGGAAGACGTTTGAGAAGCAGACAGGTAAGCAGATCAAAAGACTAAGGACATACAATGGGTTGGAATTTTATGGTGGAGACTTCAATAATTTCTGGAAAAACGAAAGGATTGTTCGGTATTGTATTGTTTTGTTGTCTACACACCACATCAGAACAGAGTCGTGGAGTATATGAACCAGACTCTTTTAGAGAAAACTCGGTGCATATTGTCTAATGTAGGGCTCGACAAGGAATTTTGGACAGAGACGGTGAACACGGCATGCTTTATTGTGAATCGGTCACTTCATACATTACTTGGTAGTAAAACACCGGAGCGTGTATGGTAATGGGAAGCACGTCAATTATTCTACACTTCGAGTGTTTGGCTGTCCCGCATATGCACATTGCCGTGAAGGCAAGTTGGATCTTCGAGTGAAAAAGGCATTTTTCTCGATTATGCTACCGGCGTTAAAGGTTATATGTTGTGGTATTCGGATCCTAAGTCGCCAAGCTTTATGATTAACAGAGATGTGACTTTTGATAAACCTGCTGTGTTGAAGCCGAAGAACATGGAATCTCCAAGTAAAGACGATTCAAGGAAGGATGGGCCGAGCGTTGAAATTGAATTCAGTGAAAGCTCGGATTCACAGGAGATCTCTTCTTCACCATCGTTTGATGAAACTTATGATGAGCAGTCCCAAGATGAGTATTTACTCGTTCGAGACCGACAACAAAGGGACGTTAGACCACCACAAAGATATGGCTACGATGATCTAATGGTGTATGCGCTGTCTATTTCAGAGACAATTGATAGTAGTGAACCGACGAGTTATCAAGAAGCTATCTTATCCGATGAGTCAGCTCGTTAGTTAGTCGCTATAAATGAAGAGATTGAGTCTCTTCATAAGAACCAGACATGTAAGCTTGTTAAGCCCAAAGGAGAAAAGAAAGTAGTTGGCTGCAAGTGGGTTTTCAAGAAGAAGGAAGGAGACCAAGGGATTTTGGATACTCGTTACAAAGCATGGTTGGTAGATAAAGGCCATTCGCAGGTTTAGGGAGTTGACATCTTTATTCGTGTCTTGCTCGGTTTGGTAGCCATGCAGGATTTGGAGCTCGAGTAGCTCGATATTAAGACGTTTTCCTACATGGTGATTTGGTAGAGAAGATCTATATGCAACAACCCGAAGGTTTTGAAATTAAAGATAAGGAAGACCGTGTTTGTTTGCTACAGAAATCTCTCTATGGTTTGAAGCAGTCATCTGGACGTTGGTATAAGAAATTTGACTCCTTAATAGATATTTGGTTTATGAGAAGTAAGGGCGACGGTTTTGTTTATTGTAAGAAGCTCGCCGATGGTTCTTTCATATACTTGTTGCTTTATGTTGATATGTTGATAACAACAAAGTATATGGCTGATGTTCAAAATTTGAAGGAATGATTGAAAGGCAAGTTCGAAACCAAGGATTTGGGAGCGGCCAAGAAAATACCTGGTATGGAAATTAGACGCGATCGCAAAGGAGGAAAACTTTATTTGTCTCAATGTTTTGGTATGGCAGATGCTAAATCTGTAAGTATTCCGTTGGCAGCTCATTTCAAACTTTCATCTCGTTCATCACTGCAAACAGAGAATGAGATTAAGTATATGTTGAATGTTCCGAACGCAAGTGCGGTAGGTAGTATTATGTATGCCATTGTTTGTATCAGACCCGACATTTCACCTGCAGTTAGTGTTGTTACTCGTTATATATCATCTCCAGGTAAAGGCCATTGACATGCAGTGAAATAGATTTTACGATACCTACGAGGTACATCTGATGTAGAGTTAGTGTTTGGAAGGAATAACGACAATTTGGTTGGATTCAACGATTCCAATTATATGGATGATCTCGACATGCGAAGGTCGATCACCGGTTATGTATTCTCTTTAGGAGTATGTGCCATCGGTTGCGTACTTCGTTACATCCTACGATAGTGTTGTCTACGACGGAAGCAGAGTATATGGTCATTGTTGGGGCCGTTAAGAAATCGATCTGGTTGAAGGGACTATTTTCGGAACTTGGTATTCAAAAGAATACCATAATAGTCTATTGTGATAGCCAAAGTGTGATTCATTTGACGAAAGACCGGATACATCACGACAGGACGAAGTTTATTGATGTTTGGTACTGGTTTGTTCAGGATATCGTTGAAAAAGAAGAGTTAGTTGTGAAAAAGAAGAGATAGTTGTGAAGAAAGTTGGAAAAAAGATACCATAATAGTCTGCTGTGATAGCCAAAATACGATTCATTTGACGAATGATCAGATGCATCATGACAGGACAAAGCACATTGATGTTCGGTACTGGTTTGTTCAGGATATCGTTGAAAAAGAAGAGATAGTTGTGGAGAAAGTTAGCACAACGTATAATTTGGCCATCATGTTGACAAAGTCTTGTTCGGTTGTTAAGTTTGAGCATTGCTTGAATTTAATTGGAGTGTGTCGCATTCATTGAGCCCTTTAGGGGTTTTGTGGTGAAGGTGGAGCTACTATTAATTTTGTGGAGGAGTTTTGTGGGAATGGGAGATAAGGTGGAGATTTGTTGTGTATACTTTCCATTCCAATCCTTATTTGATTTTCCTGTTTGATTCGGCAATATCACGGAGATTGGGCATATTCAAGTTTATCTGTAAGTAAGGGGACATACGTCTGGTGCTAAGCGCTCTGTATGTTCACATACTTTGGACAGACGTCTGGCTAGAATACATCAGACGTCTGCGAGCGCTTTGGACTTTCGAAACCTCAAGACAAGACATCTGAAGCTCTTTCTTCATCCGTCTAGGGACACTTTGTTGTTTTAAAGACTTCATGGGCAACGTCAGGCAATGCCTTTTTCAGACATCTACCGTGTCTTGGGTCGTATAATTTGTTAGTTAAGAAATTAATTATTTAGATCTATCTTTTCTATACTATATATAATATAGTATTTTATAACCCTAGATCTAATTGCTTTTGTGATATTTTGAGAGAAATTTTTGTAATTTGTGAGAGCTAGGGTTTTGAGGGATTTGTAATTCACCCACCGTTTGTACTCCTCATATTTGTGATTAATAAAAGCTTCTTCTTCGCCTATTTTGGTTAGCACTTTTTTAATTTCTTATTTGCCTGTGATTGGTTTGATTACTTCTCTATATCGATTGTGTTATTGCTTCGTGATCGTCTTGCCACAACATTATCCAAGGCAAAATAGTATTCGAAACATATCTACAGTAAAAGGATGGTCCTTATTACAAGGAGCTTTAGAATTTGTTAAAAATAAATAACCTATTCAACTCTTAGCATTGGTGCGATGCAGTGCATTCAATTGAGTATAGGTTGGAAAATGTATGATATCCAATATTATCATTAGCATTTAACTAATTAAATGAGCACCCGTATTGGTCCAAGCTTTGAAATGACTGTCAAACTACTACTCGCAACATTATTGGTAATTTTCTAAGGTTGTCAATAGTATCTTCAGATTACTTGGTGTAGATGAGTATGCCTTGTATAAGAAATATAATTTTGTGTTCACTAATTTCTCTCTGATGTCTTTTCCCTTTAATTTTTCTAATTTATTTAATCTAAATACAGAGTCTTGCAGATAGCTGTTTTCCCATCAACCAAGGTCAGAAAGCAAGCCGTCTTCATGGTACATTTTATCCAATTGAATTAACTTGGAATTCTTCTCTTCTCTTCTTCTTCTTTTCCTGTTTGCAATATTCTTTCTGATCTGACTTTGCTTGCAGAACTTTTTTTGCGTCAATTTTGTGATTCTCACACATGTGATGGAGGAAGAAAACCTTTTTCCAGAGGGGGCAGAGTAAGTAAACTTGGATCCTATTCTCTTGTTAAGTGTTCGACTGACTATCTGAATGTTTTGTGCTTTCATTTGATGCCCAAAATAAAAATCTATTTCTAAACTTCATTTTTTCTCCATCAATTTTGCTTGTTCAGATCACTAAGCGTGCAATACTCATAACTTCATTAAGAGCCCACATTATCACCAATTCTTTTTCTTTTTTCTTTATAGTTAAATTACATTCTAACGGTTTGATCTCTACACTCTGATTCATGTTCTTATACTTATTCAGAAGCAAACAAGTGTATTTTACCTTGCCTGCTGCATGTTGATAGTGTTGCTGCTGCCCATCTTCTATCTTATTGTTTGGCTGCATCAGAGGTTAGATGTTTCCTATTCAGTATTAATGTGTAAATAACCGGAAAACTTCTTCGCTTTTGCCCGTATAGCAAGATACAATAATCTTTTTTCTAAGACTGCACCTTGGCCCTTACTTTAACAAACATTTGTGTTTTTTTCCTCCAAATTTCGCAATTTTTTATTCCCAAAAACCCCTGATGAAAAATTAAAATTTCGCTGTTAGTTAAGAAATGGCAAAAGTCGGAAGGGTTTTTGGAATAAAATATGTAAAAAATAAAACAAACAGATAGCTGTTAAAGCAGGACACAAAATGCATGATAGTGGAGGAGGTTTCTTGAAACTTAGCACATATGCCTTGAATTTGATGCTAACTTTGCATTTATCAGAGAAATGAGAAAGGGTGTTCAAGAGCTCAAGCGCATCTCAAAAACAGCTCGCAAGACTAAATCCTCATAATGGTATGCTTTCATTCTGCACTAAATCTCAAGAAGCATTACGCAGAGCTCTTCAAAGCTTGCAGTCTTGGCATAGTCTCTCTCTCTCTCTCTCTCTCTCTCTCTCTCTCTGTTTGTGTGTGTGTGTGTGTGTGTGGCCAGGGGGAAAGTGGAATGGCGTAATTATAGAAAACCATCCACTTTTTAGGTATATTTTTAAATATATTTAACAGATGATAACACTATTAGGGTCGGAAGGGTAAAGTGCAAGTTTTAAAACTAAGGGTGGTTTCCTGCAACGCGGGCAAAAAACAGAAGGTGGGTGGGGGGTTTCCTGCCATTTGGCCAACTGAAATATTCGGGAGAAAAACCCATTTTTTGCATTTTTATCTTTCGTGTAATGAATTTATTAAACTCTCCCTGTTCATTTATCTTTGCTTGCCTTGCTCATATCAATTATGTGCCGAAAAAGAGCAGAAGTCATCTAGTGAATTTGTAAGTCCGCAATGAACCATGTCTGTTGCTAGTTCTTTTAGATTGTGCTGGAATTTTTTTTAATCTTTATTATCTTAACTGGATTTCTATGCAATTCATGCTAAATGACCCCGACTTTATTCTATTCTTTTTTCCATGAAGCAGATCAATTATGCATATGAAGGGGGCTGCTGCTGGAATCAGCTTAGAAAAGAACAATTTTTCCTTGCAGTGACTTTGAAGATGGGCTATTTGTTGTAAAGAGTGCATATTCGAATATTCGCAAGATACCCTGCTTGTGCACTGCGTTTCTGGATCCTGATTGTGCACCAATTGAGTTTAATGTCGCCAAACTGATGTAATATACTTTCTCGAATATACCTTTTGTAATTTGAAGAGATCCATATTGGTCAACTGAATGATTTTGTGAATGAAAAGAAGCACTATTGTTTTTTTTCAATTTATTGAGTCGGTTTCCCTCTTTTTCCACTGATCTCGACTGTGAGCATTTTTTCACTTTTCCTTGTAATATGCCAGATTATATTCTATGGTCATGTTTTCAGAAATATGATTCGTAGAGATCATATCCATTTAGTAATTATTGGATTCGACATGATGGGCATATTCAGAACATTATATCAATTATTGAAAGTCATGGTATTTTTGTGAATTTCAGGATATCAGCTCTGTTTTTTTCCCTTTCCCTTTTTTTTGAATTGGCCCATAAGCTTCATCTGCGCACACATCACACATAAGCATCCAGGCTCCACGGATTTGAGCCAAATGCATTAAATTATGAGCATTTTTTTCTCTTGGGGATCGATCCCCACACACCTCATGGAAGTGCTATTACCAACCAAGCTATGTTCATGGCCACTTGGTCGGGCTATGAGCTTTTTGAACCCGAGAACCGTGCTGTGCCCCATATTTTCATGACTATTAATGTTTTTCTGTCTATTGAAAATATTGATTATGCATAAGACAGTGGCGGCAGAAAGAACAACAGGTACAAAAGTATTTTGGACTTGAAAATTTAGCGTTTCAAAGCAGAAAGAAAGATATATGGTATTAACTTGCAAGCTATATAGAGTATAGAACACAAGATATTTGTAAGAAAAGCACTGAAAAGTCATGGTATTTTAGTGAAATTTTGCCCACAAGCTATTTGAACTAGAGAATCGACTAAATCTCCCTCCAAAATACAGAAAAAGAAAAAGAAAAAGAAAACGCCCACCTGCAAAAGTCTTAATGCTGAGATCAACAATGGCAATGGCAATGCCAATGGCAATCCTCAACCCCAAACTCAAAAAACTCAATGTCACTCCAAAAATGTGCATCCCCATTTCTACAATCCCCCAAACTCCCCAATGCCCACCACCCATTTGTCAAAATCCCCCACCCACCTCAGCCTACATCCACCTCCCCTTTTGCCGCAAACGCTGCCACTACTGCGATTTCCCCATCATCGCCCTCGGCTCCTTCTCCTCCTCCTCCTTCTCCTCTGAGAAATTCGATCCAAGAATCGAGAATTACATAAGTCTCCTCCTCCGCGAAATCAAATCCACAGTGCCACATCTCGACGGCCCGCCTTTAGAAACCGTCTTTTTTGGACGCGGGACACCCTCATTGGTCCCGCCTCAGCTCGTGGGGTCCGTTCTCGACCTGCTTCGGTCTAAATTGGGTATACGTAGTTATGCGGAGGTGTCTATGGAAATGGACCCTGGCACGTTCGATCAGCAGAAATTGAAGGAACTAACGGAATTGGGGGTGAACAGGGTTTCGATTGGGGTGCAGGCGTTTCAGGAGCAATTGTTGAGCGTTTGTGGGCGGGCCCACGGGGTGAGGGAGGTGGAGGAGGCGGTGGAGGTCGTGAAGGGGTGTGATGGGGTCGAGAGTTGGAGCATGGATTTGATAGCTTCGTTGCCGGGGCAGACGGAGGGGATGTGGAGGGAGAGTCTGAGGCAGGCGGTGGAGGCGGGGCCGGAGCATATATCGGTTTATGACCTGCAGGTGGAGCAGGGCACAAAGTTTGCTCAACTGTAAGTGTAGGCGATCGATTGCACAAAACTCCTCTATAGTTTACCTCTTATCAGCACCTATTCCCTCGTGATTTACAAGTACGAACGTGCCCTCTGTTCGTCGATTAGAATCATTATAAACACTCTGATTCTACAGGTACACTCCTGGAGAATTCCCCCTACCGTCGGAAACCCAATCAGCGAATTTCTACAAAATCGCGTCCGTGACCCTAACTAACGCCGGTTACAACCACTACGAGATCAGCAGCTACTGCAAGGACGGCTATGAATGCAAGCACAACCTCACGTACTGGCAAAACAAGCCATTCTACGCCTTCGGGCTCGGCTCCGCAAGCTACATCAACGGCACCCGCTTCTCAAGACCAAGAAAGCTCAAAGACTACACAACCTACGTCGAAAACTTAGAACAAGGAGTATCTAATGTGTTTCATACCAACTCTTCAAGTGTCGAAACGAACACGGATTTGGCAATGGATACAGTGATGTTGTCTCTTCGAACGGCGAGGGGTCTCGATGTGAAGAGATTTGGGAGGTTGTTTGGGAAGAGTTTGGTGTCGGCATTGTGTGAAGGGTTTGCGCCGTATGTTGAGAGTGGGCATGTGATTGTGATGGACGACGAGAAGCGGAGATTGCGCCGTGATGAGTTTGATGAAGTTAGGTTTATCAGACTTGGTGATCCTGATGGGTTTCTGTTGTCAAATGAATTGATTGCTATTGCATTTGGGATTATATCTCCATAAGGGAGCAAAGTACGATAGTTTATAAAGCTGTGGATTTTAATTATATTTGACATGTAATTATTAAATTTTTTTTTTGGAAAACATGAATATGCTATGCTTTTTCTTGTTCCTATATCATTTGAACTTTGTGTGAACTAAAATACCCTTATCTATTGATTTTTTTCCCCTCACTAAACTACGATAAGCTCTCTTAAACTGCTAACAATAGGCGTGTTAGTGAAAATGGCCCCCTTGAAACCTAAGGTTAACAGAGTTTACTGTAACAAAGAAAAGCTCCAAGGCGGTTTGATGTAAAACACTGATAGTTAAGGGTAGCCGAATCATCCATATCTGGTTCATCAAGCGGGTGCCGGTACACCCAGAAGAAAGAAATAGACGGAGAATTTCATAGGCCTTTGAGCAGGTTGGTGGGATTCGTGTTCTTATTTCTTACCTCTTATGAAAGGACACAAATGATCAGCATACCGAATAATTTTTTATGACATAACCACTCCAACAAGTAGAAAAAAATACGATCATGAATGATAAATATTTATTCATTAGATAATTCAAAAAACTACTAAAACATATATTTTTTCTTCGACTGGTAAATCTCCTGGAAAACGGGAAGCCTTCTTCCATTGTTCTTCGAAGGACCGTAGAGAGTTTTCTCGATTTCCTCGTTCATCTTTTCGGCTTTTCTCCCCGTTTCAGGGTTTGCGCCCGTCACCACATTATTGTTCCCCCATGAAGCCATGCTTAACTTTATACAAAACAAACACGAAAAATATGTTTGAATACAAAAATTGATTCTATATAAAAAAAAATTAATGGATGAAGATTTTCCCACTTACATTGACAGCCTCGGCATCATAATCCTTTGGTTCTGTTTCAGAATTTTTTTCGGAGGCCATAATTTCAGAAATCTTGATCAGGAAAAATTAACCAGTGGTGATATATAGATATATAGAGAGGGGTGGGGGGGTGGGGTGGGGGTTCTCAATAAGAATTAAACAGGTATAAATATTTTCTATGATAAGTTTGTTAATTATAGGAGATAATAAAGTTGTTAAATGAATTGTTTCCTATTTATTTGGTTTTGTTTGGATATTTATAACAAAAATATTGGTACAATAATTAGACCCGGTAAAAACTGAAGAATACACACACTAAAATCTTGGGTTTTTTTTATACAACCCTCAAAGACGAGGGATTTCGAAAAAACACTCCCAAAGATCAAAAAATTGAAAAATGACCCTCAAAGATTGGCTGCTAATAATACAACTCTATGTTACACTTGCTCATGTTTGAGCCTGGTGTACGACTAACCATGGTTATTTGGATAATTTTAAATATATGATATGTCAAATTTACCCTCAATCCCAAAGATCCGATCATCCCAAAAATCAAGCCCCTTCTCATCTCATCATGCCGAACCCAGCGCCTCCTCTCTCTTTCTCTCTCCTAAAAACAAGCCATCAAACCCGCAATCTCAAACAACATTTACATAACCATTTTCCATTTCCTCTCTCTTGAAATCTCTTTTGATTCTCAACTCCTCTATCCGTCGCTCTCATCCTTTCCTTCATCATCCCCTCCTTATCTCCTTCACAAGATCCTCTCCATCTCCTCTATCCACCATCACATCAAAAAGCCCAACATATGATTGGAGCCGGAAATGTTAGAGAAGGAGGGATAAGAATGATTTTTACAAACCCAAAGTTAGTATCAGGGTTCTTTTCAGTTAACTTATATTTATTAAGAAGGGCGGAGATATTTGCTTAAAATTTCTGTTTGAGCACGTGACAAATCCTCATACATTTCAGGAAAAAAATATTAGTCATATTTTGCACCTGTTATTTTGGAATAAATTTTATCTCTAACAATCAAATCTTTAAAAATATATATTAGAAATTTATAATGTTTTAACCCAGTTAATTTTGTGTTTATATCTTTATTTATATCTCTAACCAAGATATTTCCTTATGTTGCAATTTAAAAAATTGACGGGTCTTGATTTTCATATCTCATGGATGTTAGGAATATTTTGTGTTAATCAAATCTTTATTTATATCTCTAACCAAACCTCCATTTAATAAATCCACACCAAGAATTATGGATGGACAAAATTAACCCTAACCAAATCTAGTCTTTAATTATGTTGTTGTTGGTTCAATTTGCTAAACCATCCCATTTATAACTTAAAACATACATTTTACCCATCATTGACATTAATTCATTTTTTCGTGGATAATTAGTTCATTCTTTAACTGATCGGAATTGCAATTTTTTTGTCGGATGTTAGGAATATTTTTGATAAAACATAATATTTTGCTGGATATTTCGCTCTAAAATCTCGACATTGAACTTGTTCAGAAAATGACTTGCCAAAGAGGTTAGATTTGCCGAGTTTGGCCCAGCAAAAATTGTAATCTATCAAAAAAATGCCTTCATGTGACAAAAAAATTGCAATTTGGTTGAGTTAAAGAATGAATTAATTATCCACACAAAAAATGAATTAATGTGTGGGTAAAATGTATTTATAAGTTATAAATGGGTAATTTAGTAAATTGAACCATAAAACATAATTAAACTTATCAAAGGCTGGTTGTGGCTGGGGTTAATTTTGTCTGATTATTGTGTGGATTTATCAAATGAAGGTTTGGAAATATTGCCACCTTATCTCATTCTATTTACACTATTATAACCAGACGAAAAGGTAATAACGAGAAAAATTCATATATCTAAGATGTCCACATCATCAGCTTTTGCACGGGCGATGCACATGGATATTTGCAGCTCTGCATCATAAACAAAAGATTTTAAAAGATTCGTTGGTAATGATAACATATTTTCTGGTACTTATGAAGATTTTCGCATCAAATCTTTATTTCAATACACACGTGTGTCGTACATGCAAAAATACTGAATATATATGATGGTTAAGGCCCATGAAAGAATTGAACCATAAAAGAAATTCTAATATTACATGTGAGCTTTACCAATTACTTATGTAAGAATCATAAAAGAAGATTTTAATTTAGATTTTTAAGATTTTAAAATGATTTAAACAATTTAAGATAAAAAAATTGAAAGTTATTTTATCTCAAAATTGCATATTTTTTTGGCTCCTTGTCACATGTTTGGCTCATAATGAAATTGAAAATTCCATTTGAGAATCCTCCGGCGTTAAATTAATTGAGATAATGTTAATAATAAAATTAAGGGTTAATTGCATAAAACACTCATGCAATTTACAATTTACCGTGTGGCGCCTACATCCCCTCAAGCCATTTATTAGCACATATATCAACCCTAAAAACGATAAAAAGTCTACTCCGCACAGCATAAAAAAAGCATAAACAAGTTCTAAACTTAAAAGAGACCATCATTTGAGTTATTTAGAAATGAATTTGATAGATTTTAAAATGCTTAAACGATGAGTAAAGGGGTGCTAATAAATGACTTGAGGGGTGTAAGTGCCACACAGAGTAAACTATGTGGATGTTTTCTGCAATTAACCCTAAAGTAAGATTACTAAAACCAGCGGCGGACTCAGGAATCTGGGTCAGAGGGGGCACCACATCTAGAAAGGATCCGTTAAAAATTTCAAGTGCATGATAGAAAAGTAATTTTAATTAAAAATATATAATATCATTTTCAGTAATTTAATAATAAATGAAAAGGTACTCTTTGCGATAATTGCAAAGTACAGGTTTATATTGGAGTGAGGATTTAAATTAAAGACATAGCATAACAACAATCGTTGTTGAGATGAAATGTTTAAAGCTGTAGAAGTAATCTGATTTTTTTCCCTAAGATAAGATAGAAGAGAGTGCTTAAGCATCTATAAAATAAGATTTTATTTAAAATATTTTATCATTTTCTGATTTTGGGAATTGAATTCATGACTTCTTGCTTTAAAATAAGCCATAGAACCACTTAGGCAATAGTTCCATTGTGTTTTGTTCTTGAACAAAATATATATAATATACTCTTGTATATATGCTATTGCATTCATAAATCGAAATAGCGATTTCTTTTTCTGTAAAATCTCAGTGGGGACACGTGCCCTCACTGGGTTATATATGGATCCGTCCTTGACTAAAACACCTTCTAAGTCAGTCGATCCATTAGAAAACTGATACTAATAAACCATATATTTTACCAAACCACATATCCTTTTACATGTTATTAAACTCTAAATTTATTCTTTAAAAATATAAAATAATGAATTTTAATGATCCATGGCTCCTCCAATGTTTACAGGAAGAAAGCAATCATAATTGACAATGGCAAATTCTTTTATCAAAAACTAACGACTCCTTATAAAAAATGAAAAAAAGAGGGAAAATTCTGCTACTTCTAAGAAGGGCATATCTTCTCAAAAACGGAAAGTCTTTTTCTATTAGAAGGTCGACCGCAGATGACTGAATTGATTGTATCTTCCATCTTTTGTGCTTCAGATATTACTTCCTGATTTGTGCCTGACACGAGTTCTTGATCATCTAATGACTTATTAGTTCCCCATGAAGCCATGCATAACTGTACGCGAAAAAGCGAAAAGCAAAAGTCACAACGGTACATAAAAAAAGTTGATCATCAGAACAAAAGAGAAACTTACATTGAGCGCCTCGGCTTTGATAGATTTTTGGCTCTTCTTGGTGGGGCCTACCAAGCCTATGGATGACGATGTAGTAATCTTCTGAGATTGATGCTTCGTAGAATCCGAAATCTTCACATGAATACGAGGTTGATAAACTATTTCTTCCAAGAGATCTTCTTGCGAGGTTTTTCGTCAAAGAGAAGAGATTTTTCTCTTGTGAAGTCGAGAGTTCTTTTTTTTGCCAATTCATGGTAGCTTTCTGTTCTTCTTTTCCGCAGAGTTGTAGAAAAAGATTTTTTAGTGCCGCCCTTATATAAGGTATCAATGCCATGTTAAAAGATAAAGCTAAATTTATATAAAGTTCAAGGATTAGTTAATGCAATCTAAATTAAATCATTTAAATTGATTTTCAACCTCAAAAAAAATATAAATTCAATTTTTAATAAAACGAGGGGAAAAAATTAGCTGCCGACGTGAATAAATTTTCTTAGATATCGGTTCGGTTATTTTCTTGAAGCCCTTGAACCAAGGTCAGAGCAAAAAATAACTGAAAATGGAAAACGGCCACATCGTACCCGACCCGTTCCATTTTTCCTCGAATCGGTACTGAGTCGTTAAAAAAATCGTGCTAAATCGTTTTATTTCTTCTCTTTCTCATTCTCACCCTAGCGGGCGCGCTCTCTGTCTCTTCGATTTCTTCTGCCTTGATTTCGGGAACTCGATTTGAACCTTCTCTATATCCGACCCGATAACCTTTTCGGGTCGGGTACTGAAAACTCTAGGGGGAGAGAGAGAGCTTCGATGGAGAAGAGAGAGAAGGGCGAAGTAGAGCTCGAAACCCTAATCCTTCAAAAAGTTGAAGAAGTTTCCTCAGCCATCGACGCCGCGAAGCACGTCGACGAAGTGATCTGCGCTCTTCATTCGCTTGCAATCCGTTTATTCGCCGCCGTCGATTCATCTTCCGTTTCTGGTAATTTACTTCAAATTTCAGCGAAATTTACTTTCTTTTGGTTAATATTCATGCTTGCAAACTAGAAGAGGCATCAAAGTAATCTTTTTATTTATTTATTTATTTATTTATTTATTTTGGGGTTTTTGGCTTTTGTTTTCAGTTGTTGTTGATGAACGATATAGAAGCCAGGTATGCAAAGCAGCAATTTGTTTTAACAAATCAAAATGACTTCTTTTGGAAGCGCAGAGTGAAAATTTTCAAGTATAGTGGTGGTATAATTCATTATTAAAAGCAGATATGATGTGATGGTTGTTTTTTGTTAATGGTTGCTTTAGGTTTTGGATGCCGAGATCCCGAAAGATGAGGAAAGAGAGGAGTGGTGGCATGCTTTTTATCATGGAGTTGCGTTTCCGATGATGGCGAGGATATTGATATACAGTATGTTTTCTTGTTCATCTGTTGTTCATTAGTTAATACTTTGGGTTTTCATTCTTCTTTTATGAGTTGCAAAATCCAATCTTTGACAACGTTGAGCTCTTGCTTAGAGATTGTTACTTGAAGTGTTAACTTTTTTAGCTGCTGCAAGTTTTAGTGAATGTGAAGAGTGGATTTATATGAAGATTTTGTATATTATGGGTGAATATTTCGAGGTTCTCTTGTAACCAATAAACTTGATTTAGGTAGAGATATTACGTATGGTCAAACAATACATCTTATTATGTATGTTGAGGGTTCGATTTGGATATGTCTTATCTTGTTAATCAGGAATTATTAAATATATTGATTAATCTTACTGTGCACAAGAAAGAGAGAGCATGAGAATGAAAACTATAGCAGGCTGCAGGGATATGAAATACCAATCGCCATCTGTTACAAAAAATAAATCAAGGGATCCATTCATAAGGATTTGATTTATCGTTTGCTATATGTGGTATATTTATATCAATCCTCAACATAAATCGTATGAGAGATTTATGAATAGTCTTTGACATCTCATATACATACTTGATGTTCAGAAGAAGTATCTATCTAGAAAAATCTAATTAGCTGATAAAATATGATTGCTTTGTGATATTTTTCCAGGTAAACAGATGGAAATTTGACAAGAGAGATTGATCGTTGCGAATGTTTTATGCAATTTGAATGACTTGGGGAACCTGACGGTGTGAATCTATTATTGCATATTTCACTAGCTCTTTTATATTAGTTATATTAGCGAATATATGATTATAATCCAACTGCTTACTCGTCATCCTTATCAACAATATTTTAATTCATAAAAATATTTTCCTTCCGACCATATGCATCAGCATGACATTGTTGCCAAATGCCAATAGAAAAATTTCAGCATGCCGCTGCATGCTCTCCATTGTCCATATGCGTGACTGCCAAAGTGCAGGATTCTGGATGATGGACACCTTATTGGTAAATGCCTATATCAAATACCAATATACCATGATATGCTCAAGTATGAGCATTCAATTTTCTTATGCTCGAGTGTACTTCAATTATGACGCTTAGACACCATTACGTTTTCGTGGGTACAATGCTGAAAAATTGAGAAGTATTGAAGAAGAGATTTATTTGTTCCTTCGAGGCCCCCCTTTCCCTCCCGGGTAAATGTTTTGGGTGCGGTGGGGCATTCATCTCAATGCCCTCCGCATAGGAAATTCATTTCACATGTCTAGTTCAATCCGGAAATGGACTCATGACTAGGTGAGTTTGTCACTCTGAAACATTGGGAAAAGAGTTGTACCTCAAAGCAAGTTTTCCACCATATTATGGACACGCCATTTGCAATGGTCAAACACTAGATGCTACAGCAAAAGTTAACCGTAAAAAATGGGTGAACCCTTGAGGCTTATTGGATAGTAGGTGCTAGAAGTTCTGCTTATCTAAAATAGGACTTGATAGTTTTCTGGAATGAAGCCTAGTTGTTGGATTCATAAAACCACATGCATATGGGGGATTGGTCATCTTATTATATGTTACCATGAATCCACATGTTTTCACTGGATGAAAATGTGGGATATTGAATTTCCTATGTCTTAATGGTTTCTTGACAATTGTTATATGGCCTCTTACCCTTGGCCAGAAAGAATTAGGTAAAACAGAGATGGTTCTGTATGCTTGCCTAAATTTATGATGTTTTAGAATCTTGAGAAATATATTCTACCTGCAATTTTCTCAGATATTGGCATTTTTATTGAATCAAAATTTTTCTTTACTTATAAAGCCATAAGATCTACAAAAAGTTGACGAGTGCTTATTCTGCAAACATGGTCTTACTACCTTACCGATATTTGTAGGAAAAAATTCTTTGCCTACCAATGGGGTAGATTCGGGTTGGCGATTGTCTACAAAAGTGGGGATAAAAGTGCAAGTCCCAAAGTTGTGCTTTTTCTCCACCTTGTAGCTAATCCCCAACCCACTATGGAATGTGGAATCTTCCTGGTTAGTAGGTAAAATATTTCTCTCTTTTTGGTAGAGTGAGACCAGCTCAGCCAAAGCAGAAACACTCTCATTTTGAAAGTCCAGTTTCATTGTACTCTTGAGTATCTGAAATTCATTTGTATTCAGACCTCAGCTCACTGTGGCTAATCGTTATTGCTGTGTAAATGCTCTATTTCACAGTCAGATCTTCCTCTGTACCTAGCTATTTTCCTTCTAGATTATAGAATTTCCTAAAAAATGTTTTTCCGTAGACAATAAAACTTCTATATGCATTGGATATTTACTCACAACCACGATTCTTATTCCAGATGTTGCTTTAAACTGGCTAGCTTCCTTCCCAGTCCCAGCTAAAAAGCAATTGTATGACTTTTTTTTCACTCAAGGACCTTCATCTGAAACCATTCAAGCCTTGGTGCCTGCTTTAGCGCGAAATGGAACTGTTGAAGATTTTAAATATAAGGCTCTATGCTCGGATGTGGAAAGGTGCTCACTTGTATTATTTCTGTAATCTTCAAGCTTTTTAATCTTTATTAGCATTTTCTATTTTAGATTTCCTTTGTGAATTTTATTTCTTGCGGAGGGCATCATTTCGACAATTTGCACATTTGTTATGGATGCTAATCAGACACCATCTATCTATATTATTTTACTAAAAAGAGCTGCATTTCTTGTTTTCTAGTTTGCATGTGTAAGGAAAATTAAGTGTTGGCGCAAATATAAGTAGAAACGCTTTTAGTCTCAAGACAAATATTTTTAAAATATTAAGGTGCTAGCTACTAATTTTGAATAAACATGTTAATAGATTTTTTATCTCAAAAAATATTTCATTTGGAAAAAGGAATTTTCTCCCGATCATCATGTGCATTACATGACCTTTAATAGTAGTTGTTCTTGACATGGTATCAGGGCAAACCAGGTTTAAGAGTCCCTGGGTTCAAACCTCATCATGTCAATCTAAATACATATTTTCTTAACCTATTTATTCTGTCTTTACAAGTGAGAGTTTCCACTGGAGGTCTTTCAACATGGCCTAAAGGCCCACTTGAGGGTTAACTGTTTTGTTTCCGCTGGAGGCATATGTGGCCCAAAGGGTTAACCACCACATAACTTAAGTTCTTGGGTGAAGTGGTTATTGACACTAGTATATCTTTAATTGAAGATTATACACATGTTGAGATTGAAATCACTTATCTTTGACTGGAAAAATATAGCAGTTTGAATCTTTGATATAACGCGTCATGCCCATGCATTTATTGCTCTGAATTTGTTTTATTTTCTGATAACTTTTATTCATTATAATCAGGTTGTTGGTACTATGCTTGCTAAAAAAGAAAGGAATACACCGTATGGTTGGAGAATTCAAGTTCCTATCAAGAAATGGGGAGCATATAGTCAAAATGCTTGAACAAGACGAATCGAAAACCATATCTATGGCTGCACAACTGCTTGCATCAATTCCAGACAAAGCAAGATCAGATGCCTCATCCGAACTTTCATCACAGTATCCTCTATTTACGTCTACTGAGATGTCTGTGCATAATGAAAATATCTGCTTTTGGAAGATGAATATCTAATGATTATTTATATGCTACATGCAATTTCAATACAACATCACAATTTTAACAACTTTTTTTCTTCTTCCTCTATTCTCATCCTCCATGCATTCTATATATTCTTAAAATGACAAATCATCTGCCTTAAGTTTATATTATGATTCTGCTTATTGAGCTTTGGGTAGGATTCTGCATACATGCTAGCAGATTTAAATTTATTGTCTCAAATACCAAAATCAAAGCTCTAAGTTTTTACATCTTTTAATTTACCATTATTGTTATTTCGTGTTTAACCTTGACTAAATAATTAAGCTCGTTTTTCCGACAAATTGTTATTCAACTTTTCACCGGACTAGAAGAAAGAATTACTGAAACAAATAAAATGGACGGCTCAGATATTACTTCCTTAGACAGATCCTTCTTGTTCGTTGGGGAAACATTTTCACGAATTTCAAGGCGTGGCTCTGCAGGTGAGGGAAATATTTGATAAGATTTCTCCCCCATAACGAATAGCTATACTTTACATTTATAGTATCCTTGGTAGATTTGTATTTTTTGTTGCGATATACATGATTGGAGTATTATGTGATTTGGAAGACACCTTTTGGATGTTACTTTTTTCTAATTTTGTCGGCACTCTGTATTTATGTCGCTGACAGTGATGTCATCTTCAATCATTTAGTGTGCGTGACTAATATATGAAGATCATTACAAAACTCGATTAAATGTCACTGTAGATTTACAGATCGGCTGGTCGTATAATTTACTAATACTAGATTATGGATCCAGATATCACAAAATCTTCATTTTTTTGTTGCTAGCTGGCTCTAATACGAAATTATATTTCCAGATATCCTGGTTGTTGAAATGGTCCCGAGGTTATTAAATCATGTTAGGAGCTGCTTATCAACACCGGCCAATTCCGAATTGCAAAACATATTCGAATCAAACTCAAACACCCAATTGTGGTTGAAGATGATAGAATCAACAAAGGACCAATATGCCGTTGAAAGGTTAGGTGAAGAGTTACTGCGCCAGCTAGCAGCCGAAAACATACAGGATGTCGAGGCTTATTGTATACTCTGGTTATTGTTCCATCGAACTTTCAAGGCTCAAACTGCCATCAGGTAAGAAAAATTTATATTGCATACTTTCCGAAACTTCAGTATCAGCTGATCCTCTTTCAACTAATTATTGTGAATCGGTCTATCCAATCATACTATTTCACATGGTTCCGAGTGAAAAGTGAAAACACTGGAGATGGCATAATCCTGCTATTATATTTTTGGGCTTATGCATTGGGCACCGACTCCTCATTTCTGGCATTTTCTAGTCTCTTCATTTCTTATCAAATCCACGCTCAATTTCATTCAGTTGCATTAGTAAAGCGGTTTTTTATAAATTGTCCTGTTTGTTCGTGACATTCTATCACCTGTTGATGAAAAGCGTAAAAAACTCCTTTGGCATCAAATCTGTAGTATGAATTGCAGACTTGAGCCTTGTTTCTTCATTACTGTAATTGTTTTATTTAATATTCAATATTCTTTTCAGGTCTCTGTTTGTTGAGAAATTTCTACTTTGGAAAGTGTTTCCTGTATGCTGCCTGAGATGGATAATTCAGTTTGCCGTCCTCGAGTGCTCCCCATCTGAGGGCTGTCAGCTGAAAGCTCAAAAGAAAAAGGGGTTTCTAGAAATTTTGCAACATCTAGCAGTTATTTGGAGCAAACGTGAATTTGTTCAATCAACTCCAATGGAGCAACAAGCATGTATCTTCTCGATGATAAACCTAGTCACTCTTGGTAAAATTAAGTAATTTATAATGCTTACTGAATTTGTTCTTCCTGAAAATGGAATCCAGATATAACTGCTGCTGTTGGCATGTGTTTGGAGAAAACATCCAAAGAAGAACTTGAAACGACTAAGGCCATCCTGCATTCGATTCTTCAAGGAGTTAGTTGTAATGTCCCTCTACTGTATAAAAAACCATGGCTAATATAATAATATGACACCAATTTATCAATTTTGTTCTGCTGAAATTTGTCATTTTCGTCTGCAGGTAGGCTAGAGGGTCCGATCCATGTGATTCGAAAAATGGCTAGTTCTGTTGCGTTGGTGTTTTCTAATGTTGTTGATCCAACAAATCCTCTCTACCTCGATGATGACTGTAGTGGAACTGTTGACTGGGAATTTGGGCTTATACACAAACCTAAAAAAATATCGCGTGAAATAAAGGGTAACATTTCAAAAACTAAAATTGCTCAAGATGAAATAAAGGTTAATACTGGCAAAATAATGGTTAGCAATCAAGATGCACTCGGTGAAGAAGAAGATAACGATGGAACAGACGACTCTGAAGTTTCAGATGACTCATCTTTACAGCCATATGATCTTTCTGACGACGATACAGATCTCCAGAAAAATATATCGCAGCTGGCTGATATAAGTGTAGCTTTACGAAAACCGGACGATGCAGATGGTGTAAGTTAATTTTTTAGTTAATTTATTTCCTTTACAACCTTCGGTACTGCTTGCTAGTGTTCTGTGCACGTGATGCACGTGCGTGTTAGCAACAAAGGTTTGGGAAGAGTTTTTAGCAATTTTAGTTAAATCAAGGGGTTATAAGGCTTTTTGTAGAAGTTTTTAAAGATTTGATTAGATATGTAAGTTAATTATTATTTATTACTTAAATTAGTAGATAACTGCTTGAATCCCCCCCCCCCTCCCAACAAATGTTTAAAGAAGAATATTTGCTTAATGAGTTCACCGAATTTTATACTTTCCCCTTTATTCATAGGTGGAAAGTGCGCTTGATGTTGCTGAACATCTAATAAGATCATCACCCGATGAACTCTGTCATATTTCAAATGATCTTGTGAGGGCATTGGTGCACGTTCGTTGCTCTGATGTCGCAGTCGAAGGAAAGGAAGATTCTGCCGAAGAAAAGAGGCAGAAAGCTTTAGTCGCCTTGCTTGTGACATGCCCGTTTGAATCTTCGGACGTGATAACAAAATTGCTATATTCACCAAATGTGGATGTAAGCCAACGCATTTTGATACTTGACGTAATGACTGAAGCAGCACAAGAGCTTGCCGATTCTAAAATCATACAAACGAAAGATCAAGGAAGGGATTTAATCTCTACAGTTTCTGATAGCCAGCCGTGGTTTATTCCGAGTAGTCGGGGCCCACCTGGGGCCGGGCTATGGAATGAGGTCTCAGAAACTGGAACTAATTTAAGTTGGTCTCATCGATACGAGAGAGAGCTTCCTTTGAGACCTGGACAAATAAAGAAAGGGAAATCGCGAAGATGGAGCCTCGGAACAAAGGAAGGGACTGAATTGGAATCAACTAAAAACAGGTTTCCTTTGTATGCTGCGGCTTTCATGCTCCCTGTGATGCAAGGATTTGATAAAAGAAGGCATGGTGTTGATTTGCTCAATAGGGACTATGTTGTTCTTGGGAAATTAATTTATATTCTTGGTGTTTGTATGAAATGCACGGCTATGCATCCTGAAGCATCCAGTCTAGTGACTGCGCTTCTTGATATGTTAAGATCCAGGTATTGTGAATCATAGTCCTAATTCTGTTTGATTTATTGATGATCTGCAACTTGTTGGTCGATCTTTTTATCCTAGCTGAATAGTTATAACAATAGACCTCTGAATGAATTTGTGATTTTTTCAGCAACAGTTTATAAATAACCCTTGAAATGTTCAGTTTTACATTAACAGAGTATTATTTAGGCTAAATTTCACTGAACTACCCTTGACTATGAGCGCTTTTCAGGAAATTAACTTGAAGGCTTTTTAAAGAACAATTCAATGATCTCCCTTGAAGTGCTACATCTAAGGGTAATTTACTGAAATAATATTGCCTTAAAACCAAAGTATATGCAATTGACTGCTGCCCCCCTTGCCCTGTTCCTCTGGTCGGAGAGGCAAGGGGGGTTGCTAGCGGGATTTAGACTTTCTTTCAATGTTTGTTGTCGAGGATGGTAGCACTCGGCTTTGTTGCCATAATTAATCTGATTTCTGCCCCCACAGAAATTTCGAAATCTGACGATTATTTTTTTTCCTTAACTGTTTGTGATTTTCTGCTTTTTTCAGTTAACCTTTCGATATTTGGTATTTAAGAACTAAAATGCTTTCTAGTTTCTGCCACTTTTCCTCCTGTCCTCATGATCTTTGGCTTTATATTCTTGCCAGGGAAGTAGCACATCATGCTGAGGCATATGTTAGGAGATCTGTTCTTTTCGCTGCTTCATGTATTCTCGCGGCTCTTCATCCCTCTTATGTTGCTTCTGCTTTAATCGAAGGCAACGAAGAAACTTCAAATGGGATTGAATGGATCCGTACATGGGCCCTCCATATCGCTGAATCCGATCCCGACACAGAATGCTCAATGGTAAGTATTGATAGAGTTTTTCGGCAAAAGAAGAAGGCGTCGATGATTTTAGGTGTTGACTCAATTCTAAGCTTTAATCTTCAAATGGGCTTGTACTGTTTTTAATTTTATATCATTAGTTTCCGTTCTTTGCTTTTCACACTGCCGAAATTTTATTAGTGCGAGATAATTTATTTTTTGCATTTTCCATTATTCTTTTCATTTTAATTGGATAATTAACAGAAGTAACTTATTTTATATTTAATGTTAAGGAGCATCAACTTATCAACTAAATGGTATCTATAATTTTCAAATTATTTGACAAGTTTTTGTTCTGGGCCTTTTATTCCATGTTATCTATGTTATAATTTACTGTTAATATTAAGTCTCCTAATGACATTTAGTCTCTGCATAACATAGGAGATTGGAATAATCTCTTTTTTGCCCCAAATAAAATGGAACATATTTATATATGACCCATGCGAGGGTCCCATTCTGTTGATGGCATTAATTGTAATCCTGAAATTAATTCCCTATTCACTTAAATTATTATCGGTGTCAACCAAAGCGTATCTTTACTTTATTTTCTCTCTCTCTTCTCTGTGGTCTCTTGCTTATTTATTTGTTTTATGCTTCTTGTGTAGATGGCAATGAGATGTCTCCAACTCCATTCTGAGATGGCCCTCCAAACTTCGCGTGCGTTGGAATCTGCAAACAGCATCAGATCAAGAATCAATGCATTGCCATCAAAGATAAATGACATAATCATTCCGTCGTCTGTTACAATGGAATATCATCTGTAAATTTGTTCCGTGTATTTGTTTATGTACAAACACTTTAATGTATCCGAAGAAAAACAGGAATTAGCTAGGGCAAAATTTTTGTAAGAAATAATGGTGGGATTCAAAATGCATCAGCTGCAAATAACTTTCATGCCAGTTTATGTTCATCTTTCTTTTGTGAATTATATCAGGTTTTGTGGACAGATATTAACAAATAATGAAAAGGTTGAGGGGGCCATTTAAATTTTTACAGGCAGACACTATAGAAGTTACATTGTGAAATTAGATATTGGCGACGCGATTTCTTTTTACCATTTATATTTGCTTTGGGATTTTAACTGCAGAAGGGATTGGAGGCTACATGTTTTTGCCATCAGATGTGAGGTTTCTCTAATCACATATGACCAAATATGGAAAATCATAACTGTATTAAAAGGATCAAAATATGATTCAGCTAAATTTGATTTGGATACAACTATTTATATTTGCTTTGGTAAAAATTCAATCGTCCATCAACTAGATGCCTACTCTATTAAAATACCTACACCAGTATGGTACTCCCGTCCCCCTCCCCTGTCGTCGGGCGGCCGACCTCCTCCGTCTCTCCCTCCTGAAGCAGCCCATAACGCCTCCTAGTCCGCCACCGACTCTCTCTTGCCTCCTCGCTCCCCTTGTCAGGCCCGGTCTGGGGCAACATCCAATGAAGAATTAACTATTCTAACCTGTTGTCAGCCTCCCTTAGTATCCTACGTGGGATTATTATTACTCTTCTAGCATATATTAACAAGGCCTTCTTCTGCTTCGAAAGCCAAACCCCAACCCCAACCCCAATTCCAACTACACCCACCACCACTATCATCAGCAACCAATTCCAACCACTTCAACCAATTTCCCAATTTCAAATATCAGCTCACCAATGTGCCAATCAACACAGAAGGGTTCCATGGCCGTTTCTTGCAGCCCGGCCAAAACGCTTACCACCTGTTCGGCAAAATGCACAGCAAGACCTACTCCAGGAAAAAAAAGAAAGGAAAAAAGCATAGTCCCATATCTTGGACAGGGTTAGAGATTCTGATGTTTGAATACTAGTGACGTGCTTTGTATCACGTCAAGATGTTACCTTCCGTGGATCTGCTGTCGAGCGACGATGGACGGCTGAGATTGAGTTGGAGGTTGGCTCCTGAAGCGTGTGGATTCTCAATGGGTTTTAGGTTGTGGTGGCCGAGCTACCTGCAAGGAAGTCCCGGGATGGTTTTACCACCGAGTACCTTCCGACGATCAAGTTAGTGGTGCAATTTGGGCAGAGTAGCGGCCTACCGAGGAGAGAATTGCGTACCTTGATCGTCTGAGAGAGGGGTTTATATAGTGGCAGCGATGAGCAGGTAGGCATGAGAATCACGTCGGCCGTTACGCTCCCGACGTCACACCCGCGTGATAAGCGGGATCCCGCATTAATGGCGATACAGGCTCGTTAATGGAGGATCGTGATGGCGTGGAACGTGGGATCGTGGACGGCGGATATCTCGCGCATGGCGAGATTCGCGGAGCCATGGCGTAGGAGCCTGTGATCAGTGCTGTGGGTCGGTCAGGATGAGACCGAGGAGGGTTAGCTCGGCGGGGAGCTCGGGGACGAGCGGAAGGCCGAGGTGTCCTGGTTCTGCTAAAGCCCGGAGATGAGCTGAGGGGGCCGAGGAGGCCAATTGTGCGAAGGCTCGGAGCTGAGCTAACAGTTGTTTGTAAGGCGGGCACAGGAGTTGCGTGGTCGGTCACAGAGGGTCATCCACATTTAAGGATCGCAGACCCGGGTGTTCTTCCGACGTGTTGTTCTTGGTCCTTCCTTGCAGGCTTCGGGACACGTCATCAGCTACGTCCACGATCTGGGAGATCACCAATATCAAGCATCATCATTATCCCCCCACTCTCGTCCCGACCTGATTACAGGTCGGGTCGAGAGTGGTCTACCGGATCACCCGAGGTGAGCTCCTTGTCGTAGATATCGTAAGCGTGCGTTCCCGGGCAACCAGCTGTATTTTCTTGATGGCGTCAGCGGATCGGGGGCCAGATCCTGCATTAAAGAGGATGCGCCGGATCGTATGTACGTCCACCGAAGCGACAACTCACGTGTCTGGCGCTGGTTGGCTAACGCGACGGGCTGCAGATCTTTGGTGTCCGATGGGGTACGACCAATGTGCGTGCGACAGGTGGAGTGATGGTGGCCGTCGAATGCGATGAGTCTTTTTAGCGGGAGACGACCGTCGCCGTTGGATGTGCATGCCGGTAGCTATAAATAGAGGTAGGGTCCTCATCAGGGCCCATACCTCTTCATATTTTCCTCGTCCAGAGTCTTGTTAGCTCGGCGCTCTTCTCTTCAGTTCGGACTCCTCGCTTTTAATCACCCGAGGACACATTTCTTCAATCAGGTTAGATGTCTTCTTCTGAGGAGTCTGTAGATGTAGTGCGGGTAGAGTCTAGGGAGCCCCCCGTAAATTCTTCTCCTTTATCTTCCGCTCTTTCTTCTTTTAAGTTGAGCATGTTTCCCCCTTTTGCAAAGCAAATGGACCGATCCAGGATTTTTGCTGCTCTCGGTGTCCGTCCCAGAAGAGAGCCGAGGGCGTGGCCACGCCTCGGGCTGACCTTAGTTCTATGCCAGGGGAGTCATCGGCGACGAGGCCGTCCGCCTTGACCCTGGCTCCCGATGATTGCAGCGGCAGCGGTCAGATGCATCCACGGTTCCCGAACCCTGGCCGAGGGAAGCGGGAGAGGGCGAAGACAAGGCCCCTTTTAAGTGGAAAAAGACGGTTTCCCGTGCGCCACCGACTGAGATTCCCGAAGGGGTTCCTGTGCCGGAGGGGACGCCTATTTCGTAGTCCCGTCCGGGCTTTCCGTCGCCGCCAACCTACTTGCTGACATGGAAGAGTCGGCCGGAGGCAAGATTCCACGGGGGACCCTGAGGGCCCAAGTGACAGCTATAGCTCAGGAGGCGGTGCATGTACACATTCCCTTATGTGTTATTTTGAGCGCCTTTTTTCTCAGTTCGAGCGTATCTAAGCCTCTCTACCATTTTTCATCAGATCCTTCAGCACTGCGCCCTCGTTGCTCGCATGGAGGCCGAGGATGATGCCCGTGCTAGGAGGTTGGCGGGGGAGTCTTCTTCGGAGGCTGAGGACCTTCGACTCGAGCTGCGTTTGGAGAGGGAGAGGATGGCCATCCTTGAAACCCAATTGGCCGCCGGGGAGCTTACGTCTCAAAGTGCCGGGAGTCCTACCATCGGTTAAGTGAGTCCCACTGGGCCATCGAGGCTAAGTTGGTGGAGCTGGTCGATCGCTATGCAGCAATGAAGAAGGTGAGGGATGCCAGCAGACGGGATGCCGAGGCTGCGCTTCAGGCGGCGAAGGTTGCCGAGGTTTGAGCTCGAAAGGCGGTGGCCGATTTCAGGGGGTCGGACCAGTTTTACGTCGATCTCGGCGAAGCCTGTGCCATTGCATGGCACACAGCTCTTAATGCCGTCAAGACACAGTCTCCGGTGTTTGCCGATGGTGAGCTCCGCGCTCGGGTCCCGCTATCGGTGGTCATGCCTTCGGCAGAGGGCGATGAGGGAGGAGCTGCTGCTGGAGCGGAAGTCTCAGCTTCTAGGGATGGTACCGAGGGGCATGAGGTCTAGATGGGCTTGCGGCCTGGACTTTTTGGCCTTTCCTTTCTCTTTCTTTTTTTGTAAGCCTCCGGGCAATTTTGGTAAGGCTGGGGAGCCCAGAGTACCTTTGTAGAGACTTTGATTTATGTGAATAAAAAATCTTTTTGCTGCTTTTTTATGTGCATATTTTCCTTTTGTTTGTGGAAAACGTTCGTAATTGCATGGTCCAGCTTTCGCGTCAGGTCGGTTCCTCGTCTGGCGATCGCGCGTCGAGTTGAATTCGACTATTTGCAAAGTGTGCAAAGACCGGTGAAGGGTCGGTATCTCCATGGCCCTGAAGTTGAGGTTGGGATCGCTTAGACGTGGATGGCCTCATGGCGAGGGCTTGGACCGTGGCGTCGGCGGTTAGTAACACTAGCTACGGATGCCCGAGCATGGTAGATGCTCGGTTGCCTCTTGGTGAGGGCTTCAATCCTTAGCGCCGGAAAGGCCGTAAGAGATGGCTAAGGATGGACCGAGCAGTGAAGCTGCTCAGTGGCCTCTTGATAAGGGCTTCGATCCCTAGCGTTGTGGGGTAAGGAACTAGGCTAGGGATAACCGAGCAAGGGCGGGCCCGGTTGCCTCTTGATGAGGGCTTTGATCTCTGGTGTTGTGGGGTAGGGAACTACCAGCCAGGGATAATCGAACAAGGGCGGGCCCAGTTGCCTCTTGATGAGGGTTTTTGGTCCTTAGTGCGGGAGGGGAAGCTCTATGCTAAGCTGAGTGAGTGCGAGTTTTGGCTCGACAAGGTGTAATTTCTGGGACATCGTTTCGAGTGACGACATTTCAGTGGATCCGCCGAAAATTGAATCTATCAAAGACTGGCCGATACCGAAATCAGTAGCTGAGATAAGGAGCTTCTTGGGATTGGCTGGGTATTATCGACGGTTTGTTCAAGGTATCGCCAGAGTAGCAGAACTCTTGACGAAGCTTACGCGGAAGGAGGGAGCTTATATTCGGTCGGAGGAATGCACCCAGGCATTCGAGCTATTAAAGCTGAAGTTGACCACGGCCCTAATTCTGACTGTGTTAGATAGTTCCGGTGGCTTGGTCGTTCATAGTGACGCGTCGGGAAAGGATTTAGGCCGTGTCTTGATGCAGCACGGTCGAGTAGTGGCTTACGTCTCTCGTCAGTTGAAGACCCACGAAAAGAATTACCCTACGCATGACGTGGAGTTAGTGGTCGTTGTGTTTGCCTTGAAGATTCGGAGGCATTACTTGCTGTGTGAAAGAGTGGAACTGTACACGGATCATAAAAGTTTGAAATACGTGTTCACTCAGAAAGAGCTGAATATGAGACATCGTAGATGGCTAGAGGTAATGGCGGACTACGATATTGATCTGCAGTATCACCCGGGGAATGTGAATGTCGTTCCTGATGCCCTCAGTTGCAGGCCATCAACTATGTTGTTGACTTGTCAAAAGGGGATTATCGAAGATCTTCAGAGACTCGAGTTAGAAGTAGTTACACAGGGTGTGCCTGGACAGCTTTGCCAGTTGCATATCCAATCATCGCTTGTATATCGCATTAAAACTGCATAGGCTGGAGATTCTCAGTTGCAAAACTTCAGAGGATTAGTTAAGGCTGGTTTGAGGACGGACAAGCTGATTCACAAAGATGGCTCCCTGAGATTTGGCAGTCGGCTGTGTATTCTAAAGGGGTATTCAAGATGAAGTTCTAGCTGAGACACATAGTTTCGTGTACTCGGTGCATTCGGGAGGTACTAAAATGTACAGAGATCTGAGGCAACATTTTTGGTGGAACGGAATGAAGAGGGTGATTGCTCGCTTTGTCTCCAGGTGTCTGGTATGCCAATAGGTGAAAGCCGAGTATCAGAGAGTAGCTGGGTTGTTGCAACCGTCTTCAGTACCGGAGTGGAAATGGAAGCACATCAGCATAGATTTTTTGACGATACTACCTCGAAGTCCAAAGGGTAACAATGTCATCTGGGTTATTGTTAATCGTCTCACGAAGGCAGCACATTTCATATCTTTCCGAGTGGGACAATCGACGGAGTCGCTTGCGGAGATGTATATGCAGGAGATTGTGAGGCTGCATGGAGTGCCCGTTAGTATCGTGTCTGATCGAGAAACCAGGTTAATTTCCCACTTTTGGAGGAGCTTGTAGGAACGTTTGGGCACTCGTCTCAAGTTCAGCACGGCCTATCATCTGCAGACGGATGGGCAATCTGAGCGTACTATCCAGACGCTCGAGGATATGTTGAGGGCGTGTATGCTGGATTTTCATGGCTCTTGGGAGGACAACCTTCATCTGGTGGAGTTTTCGGATAACAACAGTTATCAGGATAGCATCCAGATAGCGCCTTTCGAAGCTCTTTCTGGACGCAAGTGCCGGTCCTCTCTTTGTTGGGATGACGTAGGTGAGCGAAGGTTGCTGGGGCCTGAGCTTATAGTTCAGACAGTGAGTAAGGTTAAGATGATTAGGTAGCTTATTAAGACTGCTCAGGACCGACAAAAAAGTTGGGCAGATGCCGGTAGAAGGTCATTGGAGTTTGGTGTTGGTGATCACGTATTTATGAAGATATCATCTACTCGGGGAGTGATCAGCTTTGGTAGTCGTGGAAATCTCAGTCCTCGACTCATCGGGCCTTTTGAGGTGCTAGAGCGAGTAGGAGAGGTGGCTTATCAACATGTCTTGCCTCCATCATTAGCTGGTGTGCACAATACCTTCCATGTATCTCAGCTGAGACGCTACGTTCGGAATGACAGCCATATCTTGAACCATTCAGAGTTGACGTTGGGCACCGATCTGTCTTATGAGGAGCAGCCTACCACTATTCTCGATCGTAGGGAGAAAGTGCTGAAGAATAAAGTCATTTTCTTGGTTCGAGTTTTTTGGGTGGTCGTTCTCTAGGGGAGTCTACTGGGAACGTGAGGAGGATATCCGTTCACAATTTCCACACATGTTTGAGTAGTTGTTTGTTTGTTCCGTTGTTTTCGTTCTTTAATTTCGAGAACGAAATTTTTATAAGGGGGTATGATGTAAATCCCCAGTTCCTTTGTACCTCCTATATTTAAAACGTTGGTCCCAATAAATTTCCCATTTAAATCCCATATTAGTTTCTTAATATTTTCCTTTTTTTCTTTCTCTTTTTCTAAATCTAAACCCTACTTTAACCTAACTCTCTCTATATAATAAACCCAATTCCCTAACCATGTTCCTTGTCCCAAACCCATGAAGCTAACACCTTAACCCAAACCCCTAAACCCGATCCGACCCGTTCCTCATCTCTCTCTACTTCTCTTCTTTTCTTTTACCCTTCCTTTTCCCAACTGCTCCTCCTCTCTCGCACTCGCCCCCTCCCCCCGCAAGACCTGCTCAGCGTCGACGCCACCCCACGATCCCAACTGCTTCCGAGAAATCCATGCTGGCTTCCCCGCATCTCCCAACGTCTCTTTCCCCTATCTCTATCTTTATCTTCCTTAAGCTCTCTAACTCTCTCTCACAATCTTTTTTACCTCTTCTCTACAGCCTCACTGAGCTCGCCGCCGCCGAACTCTCCACCGGCCACCTCCTCCGACGAATCACCACTGTCGAATACCTCGCCCAGCCGCTCCACTTCTTCACACCACCACTTTCAACCATAACACCCACCACCATCCATTAATGAGCAGGTAGGTACGAGAATCACGTCGGCCGTTACGCTCCTGACGTCACGCCCGCGTGATAAGTGGGATCCCGCATTAATGGCGATACAGGCTCGTTAATGGAGGATCGTGATGGCATGGAACGTGGGATCGTGGACGGCGGATATCTCGCGCATGGCAAGATTCACGGATCCATGGCGTGGGAGCCTGTGATCAGTGCTGCGGGTCGGTCAGGATGAGACCGAGGAGGGTTAGCTCGGCGGGTAGCTCGAGGACGAGCGGGAGGCCGAGGTGTCCCAGTTCTGCTAAAGCCCGGAAACGAGCTGAGGGAGCCGAGGAGGCCAATTGTACGGAGGCTCGGAGCTGAGCTAACAGTTGTTTGTAAGGCGGGCACAGGAGTTGCGTGGTCAGTCACAGAGGGTCGGCCACATCTAAGGATCGCAGACCCGGGTGTTCTTTCGACGTGTTGTTCTTAGTCCTTCCTTGCAGGCTTCGGGACACGTCATCAGCCACGTCCACGATCTGTCCATGATCTGGGAGATCGCCAATATCAAGCATCATCATTATCCCCCCACTCTCGTCCCGACCTGATTACAGGTCGGGTCGAGAGTGGTCTACCGGATCACCCGATGTGAGCTCCTTGTTGTAGATATCGTAAGCGTGCGTTCCCGGGCAACCAGCTGCATTTTCTTGATGGTGTCAGCGGATCGGGGGCCAGATCCTGTGTCACGCCCCGATTCCCAGAGTATACTAAAGTGGGCACGTGACATAGCCAACCATGCTACCTGTGGGTAGGAAGTATCCATCCACAGTCACATTACGGCTGTAGAGATATCAAGAACAAAATAACACTATCTAAAACATGTTGTCACGCCCCGCTTCCCAGAGTATGCAAGATTGGGCACGTAATATAGCCAACCATGCAACCTGTGGGTAGGAAGTATCCATCCACAGTCACATTACGGTTGTAGAGATATCAAGAACAAGATAAATAAACTAATCTAACACATGTCCAAATCCATAATAACAAGAGTCAATAAACAATAAGTGCGGAAGCAAATGATCCAATACAATAAATAAATAGTACGTCCCATAATGCGGGCTCACATCTGGAAATGAAATGAAATAAATGAACTAATCACTAAGGAACTCACAGATCAGCCTTCTGGCTGAAGTACTCCTGCTCGATCGTCGACAGTGGTAAGGAATCTGGGCCATGCAAAACCCAGACGTCAGCGCGTCATGTCAACCAATAATATAATATAAACATGGTAATAAGCAATACAGGGATGATCATGAATAAAGCAGTACTATGAAATAACAGTGCCGGGTAATGTGCAGTGGTAAATTAAACTGTCCTATCAGGTTTCTACTCTAAAGTCTTTGAAATCAATTGGTGACTCGTCGATGTAACTCAATAGTATCCCGTGCATGCCCGGGACCACGGTCAAGACCCTCGGGGCTGAATCCGAGACGTGCCGCTAGGCAGTAAATAGGTAGCAGGATGGACGAGTGATGTCAGCATCATCACTCCCGGACTGGCCAAGCCCGTAAGACTGATCAGAACAGGTATCGAACTGTTGAGTTACAAGTCGGTTTCACCTTTGATTTCCCCATACCCCCAAGCTATGTATGTCAGGTCAGGTATTCAGTGATCGAGGACTAATGCCAACACAGGATCAGGTAACAGGTCAGGTTTGTTTGGATAGACAACAGGAATGGTCCATGAGGACCCCAAGTCAGGTTTGTTGGCATTAGGCATGAGATCATGTAACAAGTCAGGTCGTGGTACAACAGGTTGAGTCGGTATGTACAGGGTATCATGTCCGGTGCATCAGTATGTAAATATATGCCATATGTAGCAAGGTCCAGTCAATATGTAGTGCAATCGAGTACGTGCTCACAACAGGTATATAGTCGAATAAGGAACAACAGCAGGAATAAAGTAAACAACAATAACGGTTCAGTTAATCACAATGGCACATGAATATGGTGCAGTTGTATTATATTAACAGGTTCGAGCACCCTTGGGGTGCAATAATCACAGTGTAGCGCAATATTAATAACAGCAAGTAAGGAAGATATAAGTGTACGACTATCGTCCTCTAATTAACAGAATGATTAACAGGTAGTTGTTATTAAGGTCATGGTGGCAAAGTACGATTTAGATGGCAGTATTATGATGCATATCACATTTCGTCCAATGAGGCAAGTAACAATACTTAGATAATATAGCAAGTTTTATGAGTCAAACACTTAATTAGTTTAACGTAGCATGTAGCGAGAAATCTTGCCTCGACGGTTTCGCAAACCGGAAAACACGAACGCAACGTCGGCGGAAAACACGCGACGGATGCACGGGCCACGGATCGAGTCCAAGCAGCGAACAGCGGGACCACACGGACCAGAGTGCTTCGCTGGAGAGTCGGGTCCAGTCGTCGGCACGGCCGGAATCCGGCGAAATGTCAAAACGGCGACCAAGTTAGCAAATACAAAACAAAGCGATGAAACGAACAGCGAAGGGATACGCAAACGGGAGATAGTGAACAGAGGCTTACAGGGAAGGGCAACCACTACGGGTTCGACGGTGATGGGGCACCGGCGAGGCAGCGACGGCGAGCAGCGAAGGCTGAAAAATTGCTGGCTTCACTGGAAAGGGGTGGTGCGGTGAGTAGAGGGGGTGCTGGCCCGATCTGGTGTTCAGGGGGAGAAGGAGGTGGTCGGCGGTGGCTCTGGCAACGACGGCGAGGGTCGACGGCGAGTTTCCCGGTGGCTAGGGTTGGTGTTAGGGTTGGGCTCGGGTTCTGTGGTGGTCCGTCGAGGGGAGGAGGAAGACGAGGAGGTCGGCGGCAACGGCACGAGGTGGCTAGGGTTTCTCGCGGGGGGTTCGTCGATGGGTTTCTGTGGTTGAGAACGAGGGACGAGGGGGTTTAAAAAAGATAGAGAGAGAGAAAAAGATTAGAGAGAGAGAGAGTTAGATCAGAGAGAGAGAGAGAGAGATTGAGAGGCGGAGAGAGAGAGAGAGCTGGCGGGGCCCACGAAGAAATGGGCGCTCGCGATTGGCTGAGGAGGGTACGGGAGTTAAAATAGAATTTAAAAGATTTTTAAAAAAAGATTTTAAATGTTATATATACAGTAACAGAATATATTATATAGTTTAATAATATTAAATTAAAATGGGTATTTCGGCGCTAAATGAAACATTTCCAAATCGCGCCCGGGTTGCGCCCAAATGTTTCAAATTCAAATTATAGGATTTTAAGCGAGTTCCAAATTTTGAAAAGAGGTGTTTTATGATTAAAATGCATCCCCCAAGTCGGACATTTGCACGCGCGCGTAGTCGTCCAAACTTGCCCGTTTCACCGAACGGGATGAAATCTCGACGCGCGGACGCTACCACGCGACTAGTGGCGACGAGTAGGCCAGTATGGATATTTTTAATTTCATTTTAGGTGTTAAAATTTGTTATATGCCAAAAATGACTTAGCCGGTTAAAATTTAGCAAAAAGCACCAAACAATCAGGATACTTGAAATGAGCAATGTATAACACTCAAGTAGTAATAGAAATAGTATTAGTGGGCTCGGGCGTTACATCATACCCAACTATAAAAAGAATTTCGTCCTCGAAATTCCAAGAATACAAGATAGCTAACTACAGGAAAAGGTGAGGAAATTTCTGCCGGATCTTGTCTTCTCGCTCCCAAGTGGATTCTCCATGCAATCGGTTACCCCAAGAAACTAGCACAAGAGGGATAACCTTGTTCTTAAGAACCTTTTCTCTTCGATCCTTGATTTCAACTGGTCGCTCCTCAAAAGTTAGGTCCTCCCGTACAGTCAACTCTGAATGATCCAAGACGTGAGTCTCATCTCGGACATACCTCCGTAGTTGAGATACATGAAACACATCGTGCACTCCTGCCAATATGAACTACTCCTCCCTTTCAAGAGAACTCATTTTCGCTAGATCGAAGAGGTATCCAAGAGCTCTAGAAAAAACTAAGAGGCGGGTAGAATCAGACGAGAGGAAAGGATTTCCCCGATTCGCACCAAGTTTTCTCTGTCGGGCATGGCCAAGGATTGACCCGGGGTTAGACCACTCTACGGAACCCCTTTGGACGACTGCTCTGTGCTTGCCGGTATCTTTCGTTCTTCCGGCCAGGACCAATTCCGCCTAAGGCCATGATCGAGTCATGACGAGCTAGACTGATGACGCTCTTTCAAGGACCGGCAAAACTCTCTAATGCTGATGATCAAACGTTGCTTCGGATGTGTATGAGAAGGAAGCTTCTCACAGATATTGACTCTTAGATAGATACCAGCATAGTATCTTAATTAACAGTTTCTTGAACTTGGTTGCACTCGTAAAGCGAGCGATAGCTTAAGAGAGCAGCGAAAGAAGATAAGGTGATATTTCCTGACTAGCAAGTGGAGGATCATTCCAGGCTCTAATCCAGTCTCTGATGGCGTAGCTGATGTGTCATGCTAGGAAGCTGAGCTAGGGCATTTATTCTTTCTCAACAGGAGTGAAAACCTTCCTCTATGCTGACAGAAGCGGAGAGGCAGGCAACAAAGAAGGAACCAGGCTAGGGACATGGTAATAGCAGTCTCTGTTCACTCATGCTTGCTGGATTTTATTTGATATAGTCTTTTACGTCAAAGTTTAAGAGTATTTTAAGTATAAGTTTGCTCAATGAATCGGGGGCAAGAAATTGCAGAGGAGCAGGATCCGTGGAGTGAGTGAAGGGTTAATCCCGTAACGAACGGAACGATCTCTTCCCTATTTCTAAGACTTACCTAGACAAAATAGATTAGTGGTGCGAGCCCCCGGCGATGGAGGCCATGGAGTTTACCCGGCAGCTGGTTGCCCCCCCGCTACCGGACATGTTAATCCTCCCCCGAAGGCAGATGCGAGCCAGCAGGCGAGCACCACTCGGCTAAGAAAGAGTTGCTTCAATAGGAGTCTTTGCTCGATGAATGCTTTCCGAACGAACGTAACGGATAGGCTTTCTATCCCCCGCGCCACCTGCCATACTTGCTACCTTCCCGCATAACCCCGGATTGTGCGCCAAGAATCTAGTACGAGTGGGCGGGGAACGGGTATGGTTTCGATCCCTCCGTCGCTTGATTCCCCAATGCCTGGGCAAGTAAAGACTATCTCCTTGGACGTGTGGTTTGCCTTAGTTGCTGAACACTGATTCCTTCGTCTCCCGGGACTATTGGTTTGTCGAAAATGCAAGTAACGAAATTCATTCAGTCTCGCACCTGATACGCGAGAGAATCCTATTATCAAAAATATGAAAGTAGTGCTTTATTTGTTGACACGACGAACGAACGGATTTAGGGCCCGTCCCTGGTATACTGTTCAAGAAGGAGATTACTTTCTTCGTTTTATGCCTCCTCTTTAGGGGAAGGCTGTTTACCTTGGGCTTGTTCCCTTGGCTGGGGAAGGATCAGCAGAATCATCCGCATCAGCATTCGCATTAGCATCAGCAGCAGAGTTAGCAGGATCAGGAGGAAAGCACTAATCCTGTTTAGTAAGAAAGATAAGATGTGGGCAGTGAACTTGTTTCATCTCTTCTATCGGCAATAAATGAAGCATTGGTTGCTGCACCAAAGTCTGGAAAGACAATATCCCTTGTTAAGTTTCCCGATTGTGCCGCAAAGAAGAAATGTGAAGTCCGGGTTAGGTGAAAAGAATGAGTTGCTCATCCCTAGGGCCTCGGTTTTCTTCCTTTTCTTTATTTGAAGGCCTTTACCTTGGGTGAGTTCCCTCAGATGGGAGCATTATTGGCCCAAGCGCAGGTGGGGCTGGGACTAGCTTGATCTCGTTCTCTTAACCAGAAGGAGAGCATGACACATGTGAAAGACCATAGATACGTTCGTTCGGAATTAGACTGTGGTAACGCCAAACGGTACGCTATCTCTCCAACACGCTCCAATATCTCGAAGGGTCCAACGAATCGAGGACTAAGCTTTCCCCGACTCCCAAAGCGAATCACCCCTCTAGTCGGTGATATCTTCAGGAATACCAAATCACCCACGGCGAACTCTAGAGGTCTTCTTGACGTGTCAGCCCAACTTTTCTGTCTGTCTTGAGCTGCCTTCATGTGCTTCCTGATTGTATTCACCTTCTCGACTGTCTGTACCACCAAATCTGGTCCTAGTAACCTTCGTTCACCAACGTCATCCCAACAAACAGGTGAACGGCACTTACGACCATACAACGCTTCAGACGGAGCCATCTGAATAGTCGCTTGGAAGCTATTGTTGTACGAAAACTCCACCAGGTGTAGATGATCCTCCCAAGAACCTTTGAAGTCCAACATGCAAGCCCTCAACATATCTTCAAGGGTCTGGATCGTCCTCTCCGATTGTCCATCAGTTTGAGGATGATAAGCTGTGCTAAACTTCAATCGAGTCCCCAAACTTTCTTGTAAACTCCTCCAGAAGTGCGACAAGAACCGAGTGTCCCGATCGGACACGATGCTTACCGGTACTCCATGTAATCTTACAATCTCCTGCATGTACCGCTCTGCCAAAGTCTCCGTCGATTGACCAACCCGAAAAGGAATAAAGTGAGCTGCCTTGGTCAACCGATCGACAATCACCCATACTGCATTGTTGCCCTTTGGACTCCGCGGTAAAGCCGTCACGAAATCCATGGTTATATGTTCCCACTTCCACTGAGGGATCAGAAGTGGTTGCAACAAACCAGCAACCCTTTGGTGTTCGGCCTTGACTTGCTGACACACCAAGCACTTAGCCACGAAGCGAGTAATTTCCCGTTTCATACCTTCCCACCAGAAGTGCTGTCGAATATCTCGGTACATCTTTGTCCCTCCTGGATGTACAGAGTAAGCTGAACTGTGTGCCTCCTTCATAAGCTCTTCACGCACATCTCCTTTTGGCACACACACACGGCTACCATACCTCAACGAACCGTCTTCGTGGATCAATAAATCGGTTCGTAGTCCGGCTTCAACCTTCTCTCGAAACTTTTGCAGCCTAGGATCCTGCGATTGTGCCGCTTTAATCTTCTCAACTAAGGACGACTGTACTTGCAACTGCATCAACTGTCCCATAGCATGTGGTAGCACAACCTCCAAGTCAAATCTCCGAAAATCCGCAATGTTCTCCCTTTGTGCGGTCAATACCTGAATTGCTGGTAACCGACTAAGCGCATCCGGCACGACGTTAACCTTTCCCGGATGGTACTTAAGATCAAGGTCGTAGTCGGCCATCAGCTCCAACCATCTGCGTTGCCTCATGTTCAACTCCTTCTGAGTGAACACATACTTCAAACTCTTGTGATCTGTAAAAACTTCGACTCTCTCGCCCAAAAGGTAGTGTCTCCAAATCTTCAGGGCGAAGATCACGGCTGCAAGCTCCAAGTCATGAGTCGGATAATTCTTCTCATGAGTCTTCAGTTATCTCGATGCGTAAGCGACGACCTTCCCATTCTACATCAAAACACATCCCAATCCTTTTCCAGATGCGTCGCTGTGAATCACCAGTCCTCCGGAATTATCCGGTACGGTTAGGATAGGGGCGGTTATCAACTTCTGCTTCAACATCTCGAAGGCCAATGCACAACCATCCGTCCAAACAAAAGGTACCTCCTTGCGCGTGAGCTTGGTTAACGGCTCTGCCAATCGAGCAAAGTTCTCCACAAATCTCCTGTAGTACCCGGCCAAACCAAGGAAACTTCTTATCTCAGCCACATTTCTTGGAACAGGCCAATCTCGAACTGCTGCAATCTTCTCGGGATCAACGGCGATTCCATCGCCCGACACGACATGTCCCAGAAATTTCACTTCTTCCAGCCAGAATTCGCACTTACTCATCTTCGCAAACAATTTCTCCTGTCTCAGCGTCTGCAGTGCGATCCTTAAATGCTCAGCATGCTCCTCCGGACTCTTCGAGTACACCAGAATATCGTCAATGAATACCACAATAAACTGGTCCAAGAATGGTGAAAAGACCCTGTTCATTAAATCCATGAATATTGCCGGCGCATTCGTCACTCCGAAGGGCATCACCAGATACTCGAAATGTCCATATCGAGTTCGAAACGCCGTCTTGCAAATGTCTTCTGCTTTCACTCGGACCTGATGATATCCTGATCGCAAATCCAGTTTCGAGAATACCCTCGCGCCACTAAGCTGCTCAAAAAGTTCTCCAATGCGAGGAATCGGGTACTTGTTCTTAATAGTCACCCGGTTCAATTCTCGATAATCAATGCACATCCTTCTCGTGCCATCCTTCTTCTTTACTAAAAGAACTGGAGCTCCCCAAGACGAGTTGCTGCTTCGAATCCATCCCTTCTCAAGTAATTCACCAACTTGTTTCTTAACTTCTTCCAATTCCACTGGTGCCATCGGATAATAAGATTTTGATACTGGCGCTGCACCAGGAATAAGGTCAATCGCGAACTCCACATCTCGCTTCGGCGGTAAGCCTGATATATCTTCAAATACATCCATAAAGTCGCGAACAACTGCCGGTTCTTCATTACTATCAACTTCCATTGCTGCAAGAACCCTGTTTGTCGGCCTAGCCCTAAACTCGACTGGCCCGACAGAGCTGCTTCCCCCAGTAAAGGTAAACCCAGGGTGTCCGGGAATCTGGAAAATTACCTTCCTTGCCCTACAGTCAATGTGGGCGTGGAAGGTGCCAAGAAAATCCATTCTCAAGACAACTTCATAGCTGCCCGTACCAATCACCAAGAAATCTGCAAAGAGCTCCCGTCCGCAAACAACAACTGTACAATCTCTACATTCCTTACTAGCTATGATTTTCCCATTCCCAGTGTGTATGTCCCAAAAACTAGACAGGGCCGTGCAGGTAATCGAGTGTGTAGTTATAAATTTGGATGACATAAAACAGTGGGATGCTCCGGAATCAAATAATGCCAATGCGGGAAAACCATGAACGAGTAAAGTACCTGAAACCACTTCTCCTGATGTCTTAGCTTCCTCAGCTGTCAACGTGAAAGCTCGAGCCTGATTTGGTCCTTGAGTCAGCTGTTTCTGCCCTTGGAACGGTCTCTGCGGAGGCTTCTGTATATCATCTCTCGTGCGAAGCTTCGACGGACAGGCACCAACTGCGTGATCGGCTGCTCCACAAACCAGACAAAGTCCCAGTCTTCTTCTACACTCCTCATGCACGTGCCCAGGTAAATGGCAGTAGTCACAGGTCACGCTCTTCCTTCGGTCAACGATCACAGGCTTCTTCATGGGTGCTACGCCTCGACGGTCCACCGGAATACCTCTGCGCCCATGATCTCGGTTAGGTACAAATGCAGGCTTCCTGGCCGCAACTGCTGTCTGTTGAAGGTTCCCCTTCAATCCCGTTAAACTCTGCTGCTCTCTGGCTGCCGTAAGAACCTGCGAGAAAGTGGTCAAACCCAGGGAGACAATCTGCCTCTGGATGTCCACATCCAAACTGCGCAAGAACCTTCGCGCCCTGTCTGCCTCCTTGGCGACTAAGGGTCCAGCGAAGCGGCTGAGTCTCGTCCACTCCGCTGCATGTACGTCCACAGATGCTCCATTTTGTCTTAGCCCAATAAATTTCTCTTTCATTTCCTCCCGTGCAGTCCGCGGGAAGAACTTCTCCAGGAAACTCTTAGAGAAATCCGCCCAACTGATTGGCTTGGGTAAGCGGTTCTCCTCCACAAGTCACCACTCTCGGGCGTAATCCACCAGCTGAATGCGCACCACATCAACTCTTTTGTCTTCTGGGATCTGTGCCGCAATCAGTAAATTCTCCGTGTCCACCAGCCACTGCTCGGCTGGCAACGGCTCCTCCAGACCAGTGAAAGTAGTAGGACCCAACCGTCTGAAATCTGCCACGGTCCCTACTCGGTCAACTAGCTTTGCTACAGCGGTGTTTACAGACTGCCGAATGGCCTGCATACCCTCTTGAAATGAATCTGCTTGCTGCTGGATCAGCTCAGTTTGCCTCTTCTGATTCTCCAACATCCCACGTATCACTCCTAACATGGCGGCTTCATCCACACGCCTCTGATACGTCTTGAAATTCTTATCTGCCATGGTCCTGAAATCAAAACAAACAACATTAGCATGATGATAGATTCAATATATAAATCAAGGCTAGAACTCCAAGATACTTAAATAGAGTACCGCATTATAGCTATGCCGCGGTATCATAGCCGCAATTTCTTAACTCCACCTAAGTCGCCTAAGTCCTAGAGATAACAAGGAATTAGGTTTTCGAGTTGACGATGCAAAGTAAGTTTGCACGTCGACATGATCCGGAAGAATGATTCAAGGATGGTAAAACGGTCAAGGTAGCAGGACATGTTTCCTAATCACGGGTATTCTGATTCGTGTATCGGGTACAATACCCAACTACAAAAGAATCAACCCAACTAACCTATGGCTCTGATACCAAAAGAACCATGTCACGCCCCGCTTCCCAGAGTACGCAAGATTGGGCACGTAACATAGCCAACCATGCTACCTGTGGGTAGGAAGTATCCATCCACAGTCATATTACGGTTGTAGAGATATCAAGAACAAGATAAATAAACTAATCTAACACATGTCCAAATCCATAACAACAAGAGTCAATAAACAATAAGTGCGGAAGCAAATGATCCAATACAATAAATAAATAGTACGTCCCATAATGTGGGCTCACATCTGGAAATGAAATGAAATAAATGAACTAATCACTAAGGAACTCACAGATCAGCCTGCTGGCTGAAGTACTCCTGCTCGATCGTCGACAGTGGTAAGGAATCTGGGCCATGCAAAACCCAGACGTCAGCGCGTCATGTCAACCAATAATATAATATAAACATGGTAATAAGCAATGCAGGGATGATCATGAATAAAGCAGTACTATGAAATAACAGTGCCGGGTAATGTGCAGTGGTAAATTAAACTGTCCTATCAGGTTTCTACTCTAAAGTCTTTGAAATCAATTGGTGACTCGTCGATGTAACTCAATAGTATCCCGTGCATGCCCGGGACCACGGTCAAGACCCTCGGGGCTGAATCCGAGACGTGCCGCTAGGCAGTAAATAGGTAGCAGGATGGACGAGTGATGTCAGCATCATCACTCCCGGACTGGCCAAGCCCGTAAGACTGATCAGAACAGGTATCGAACTGTTGAGTTACAAGTCGGTTTCACCTTTGATTTCCCCATACCCCCAAGCTATGTATGTCAGGTCAGGTATTCAGTGATCGAGGACTAATGCCAACACAGGATCAGGTAACAGGTCAGGTTTGTCTGGATAGACAACAGGAATGGTCCATGAGGACCCCAAGTCAGGTTTGTTGGCATTAGGCATTAGATCATGTAACAAGTCAGGTCGTGGTACAACAGGTTGAGTCGGTATGTACAGGGTATCATGTCCGGTTCATCAGTATGTAAATATATGCCATATGTAGCAAGGTCCGGTCAATATGTAGTGCAATCGAGTACGTGCTCACAACAGGTATATAGTCGAATAAGGAACAACAGCAGGAATAAAGTAAACAACAATAACGGTTCAGTTAATCACAATGGCACATGAATATGGTGTAGTTGTATTATATTAACAGGTTCGAGCACCCTTGGGTGCAATAATCACAGTGTAGCGCAATATTAATAACAGCAAGTAAGGAAGATATAAGTGTACGACTATCGTCCTCTAATTAACAGAATGATTAACAGGTAGTTGTTATTAAGGTCATGGTGGCAAAGTACGATTTAGATGGCAATATTATGATGCATATCACATTTCGTCCAATGAGGCAAGTAACAAAACTTAGATAATATAGCAAGTTTTATGAGTCAAACACTTAATTAGTTTAACGTAGCATGTAGCAAGAAATCTTGCCTCGACGGTTTCGCAAACCGGAAAACACGAACGCAACGTCGGCGGAAAACACGCGACGGATGCACGGGCCACGGATCGAGTCCAAGCAGCGAACAGCGGGACCACACGGACCAGAGTGCTTCGCTGGAGAGTCGGGTCCAGTCGTCGGCACGGCCGGAATCCGGCGAAATGTCAAAACGGCGACCAAGTTAGCAAATACAAAACAAAGCGATGAAACGAACAGCGAAGGGATACGCAAACGGGAGATGGTGAACAGAGGCTTACAGGGAAGGGCAACCACTACGGGTTCGACGGCGATGGGGCGCCGGCGAGGCAGCGACGGCGAGCAGCGAAGGCTGAAAAATTGCTGGCTTCGCTGGAAAGGGGTGGTGCGGTGAGTAGAAGGAGTGCTGGCCCGATCTGGTGTTCAGGGGGAGAAGGAGGTGGTCGGCGGTGGCTCTGGCAACGACGGCGAGGGTCGACGGCGAGTTTCCCGGTGGATAGGGTTGGTGTTAGGGTTGGGCTCGGGTTCTGTGGTGGTCCGGCGAGGGGAGGAGGAAGACGAGGAGGTCGGCGGCGACGGCACGAGGTGGCTAGGGTTTCTCGCGGGGGGTTCGTCGATGGGTTTCTGTGGTTGAGAACGAGGGACGAGGGGGTTTAAAAAAGATAGAGAGAGAGAAAAAGATTAGAGAGAGAGAGTTAGATCAGAGAGAGAGATAGAGAGAGATTGAGAGGCGGAGAGAGAGAGCTGGCGGGGCCCACGAAGAAATGGGCGCTCGCGATTGGCTGAGGAGGGTACGGGAGTTAAAATAGAATTTAAAAGATTTTTAAAAAAAGATTTTAAACGTTATATATACAGTAACAGAATATATTATATAGTTTAATAATATTAAATTAAAATGGGTATTTCGGCGCTAAATGAAACATTTCCAAATCGCGCCCGGGTTGCGCCCAAATGTTTCAAATTCAAATTATAGGATTTTAAGCGAGTTCCAAATTTTGAAAAGAGGTGTTTTATGATTAAAATGCATGCCCCCAAGTCGGACACTTGCACGCGCGCGTAGTCGTCCAAACTTGCCCGTTTCACCGAACGGGATGAAATCTCGACGCGCGGACGCTACCACGCGACTAGTGGCGACGAGTAGGCCAGTATGGATATTTTTAATTTCATTTTAGGTGTTAAAATTTGTTATATGCCAAAAATGACTTAGCCGGTTAAAATTTAGCAAAAAGCACCAAACAATCAGGATACTTGAAATGAGCAATGTATAACACTCAACTAGTAATAGAAATAGTATTATTGGGCTCGGGTGTTACACATGTCTATAATCCAAGATAACATGAGTCAAGAATAATAAAATGCAGAAGCGAAAAATCCAATACACAATAACTGGAATGTATGTCCCATAATGCGGGCTCACATCAGGAAATAAATGCAGGAAAGAAAACTAACTACTGCTGACACTCACAGCTCAGCCTGTCGGCTGAAGTACTCCTGCTCGGACTGCGACAGCGGTACAGAATCTGGGCCATGCAAAACCCAGACGTCAGCGCGTCAAGTCATTAAGTAATAACATAATAAACAGGGTAACAGGCAATGCGAATATAAACATGAAAAAAGCAAGGATAACAACAATATAAATCAGAGCAGTGCAGTGGGTAAACTAAACTGTTCTATCAGGTTTTCTGTTCTAAAGTCTTTGAAACCAAATTGATGAATCATTGATGTAACTCATTAGTATCCCGTACATACCCGGGACCACGGCCCCAGATTCTCGGGCTGAAACCGAGACATGCCGCTAGGCACCAAACAGGAATGTGTACAGATGAATGATGTCAGTATCATCATTCCAAGGCTGGCCTAGCCTCTAAAACTGATCAGAACAGGTAGCGAACTGTTGAGTTACAAGTTAGGTTTCACCTTTGATTTCCCCATACCCCCAAGTTATATGTGTATTGTTCCCCTCCAAAGGACGGCGCACAGGACCGCGATGTCCTGACGCTGAGATTCGGGGCAGATGCTATTTGGTTTTATCCGTCCACCTCTCCGAAGATGCCAAGTTGATTTATGGCACCGTGTATCGGAGGTTTAGACGGATGCGGCCGATGTAGCAGACTTCGTCAGATTCCCCCTCGCTTGAGGGGTTTTTCATTGTGGGGACGCTCTTCCCTGCAGGCGCAAGCCCCTGTAGTTAATTACGCTACCGCATCGCGGTAACAACTTTCTCCTTCTCCAGAATTTCACTTCGTGTCGTGTGTGTTTGTTTTGTTTGTGGTTGCCCGTGGATTGTATACGGAGACTGAGTAATGCCGTCGCCCGTAGGACGTGGATTAGTCCAAATCCGTATTTACTTAGATTTGGGTTTGGTATTTTTAGTTTAAGGATGCATTAGTCGCGTTGCGGCTAAGATCAACTTAAACGTTCGTTAAGGATACGTTAGTCCTGTTTGAGACTAAGATCAACTTAACGTAGTGATCCGTTTAATATATGGTCGTCAGGACTCGTCACCTCTCTGATATCGTTGAATGATTACAACGACATGTGTCAGAGGAGCTCAGAGATGTACCCTCGAACCAGAGATGATTTGGAATTTTATAATCCATTTGAATGTTTAAGGATACGTTAGCCGTGTCTGGGGCTAAGATCGACTTAAACGAGATCGTTTAGATCCGGTAAAAGAGCATTTGGAGGCTCTATTGTTCCAGTTTAGGGACATGGTGGTCCATACTCCAGTTTAATGACGTGGTGGTCCACTTTCCAGTTTAGGGACGTGGTGGTCCATCGCCAGTTTAGGGACATGGTGGTCCATATTCCAGTTTAGGGACGCGGTGGTCCATCGCCGGTTTAGGGACGTGGTGGTCCATATTCCAGTTTAGGGACGTAGTGGTCCAACATTAGTTTAAGGACGTTCTAGTCTAATATTAGTTTAGCGATGTTTCGGTCCAATATTAGTTTAAGGACGTTTCGGTCCACGAGTTTAAGGACCCCGCAGTCCAAATTGAAGGGTGTGGTCGTCGGGACCCGTCACCTCTCTGACGACGTTGAATGATTACAACGACGTGTGTCAGAGGAGTTCGGAGATGTACCCTCGAACCGGATATAAATTGATTTAAGAGAGAGCTATACTCAGTCAATTTAATTTGAGGACTTACGGCCAAAATTGGGCTAAGTACAGTTGAAAATGTTCAACACTTTTATTAAATAATGCATTGCATTGCTTCCATTTTATTTTTTTTTGGGCTCTGCCCATAAAGATGCAGAGCATCAATTTATTCTGGGCTCTGCTCATTTATGAATGATGCAAGGCATCTATTTTGTTTGGGCTCTGTCCCTTTTAAAATGCGTAGTATTTTTATTATTTCGTTTGGGCTCTGCCCATTTATAAATGATGCAGAGCATCAATTTAATTAGGCCTGGTTGGTCTTTAAATTGGGCATGGCCCTTCAGGAAAAGAAATGCATTGCATTTATCAGGCGCTTTGCGCCAATTACTGAGCGCAAGCACTTGTGGTGAGGACACGTGTCATGCTCTGGTGAGCGCAAGCGCAACGGCGCAATGCGCTGCGCTGTTGCGCTGCTGACGCGTGGCGCGCTCTGGTGAGTTGCGCCAATTCCAAAGAGCAAAGCTTTATTTCAAGAGCGCGTAGCGCAAGTTGTTCTGTAGCTGACACGTGGCGCTCTCTCAAGAGCGCAACAGCGCAGTTTGGAAGTGCAAAGCACTAAGAGTCTTTTAGATTCAAGAACAGAAGTGCATAGCACTATTTAATTTCTTGATCCAATTTAGATCAAAGAAAAATAAGTTTTTTCTTTTTGTTTCAAGAACCAGAGGTTCATAAAAGTGCAAAGCACTATTTTATTTAGTTGTTTTCTTGTTTTTAAAGAACCAGTGGTTCATGAGAAGTGCAAAGCACTGTTTATTATGTGAAGAACATTGATCTAGTTTTTAGATCAATGATTTATTAAAAGAGATTTCTTTTCTCTCGTGAAGGTTTTTACATTTTTCTTTGAAATTTTCTCAGAATTCTCTCTCTGTTTGGAGCTCTTAACTTTTTTCAAGAAAAATGTTGATGCTTTGAATTGAGGCCTAGGGTCCTTTTTATAGTGCCCATAAATTAGTTAAATTCGTTAAAGAGATCTTTCTCTGAGTGATTTGGGAAATTTTCCCCACCGTTGGATCTTTGATCTAAGGGCTTCTGCTTTGCAGAAGAAAATCTTCTTGTTTTAACAAGAACAGAAAAGATTTCTTAGAATTTAATTCTGTTTGGCGCAGATGCCCCAGCGCGTGACACGTGTCGCGCAGCGCACAGCGCAGCGCAACTGCGCTAGCGTATCTGCGCTGACACGTGTCGCGTAGCGCAAAGCGCAGCGCAACTGCGCTAGCGCAACTGCGCTGACACGTGTCGCGCAGCGCAATTGCGCGAGCGCATCTGCGCTGACACGTGTCACGCAGCGCAGTGCATGCGCAACTGAAGCGTTGCTTCCTTTAAATAGAGCTTTGCTCTGATTGGGCGCGCCTTCTTGGGCGCTGCGCTGACGTATCAGCGCCTGACATATGGCGCGTTGCGCCCGAGATTTGAAGCGTTGCTTCAAAATTTTGAATTTTGAATTTCAACAGAGCTTTGCTCTGATTGGACGAAACAAATGCCCCCCCACCGTTGCGCTCACGTGGCGCGCACGTGAGTGCAACGGTGGCAAACTCCTGATCGTTGGATCAAGGGGTGAGCTCAAGGGGCGCAAGCGCCTTATAAATAGGACCTCTGGCCCTTAGAAAAATCTTATCATTTCAAGATTTTGATTTCCAGAGCTTTGCTCTTTCTTAGAACTCCAGAGCTTTGCTCTCGTTTCTAGAACTTTAGAGCTTTGCTCTCATTTTCCAAGTTAGAAAACTTTAGGTAAAATTAATCTTAAGTTAAATTAATTTTAATTAACCAATAGAGGTTTGCTCTCACAGATCTTCTGATCTAAAGAAATCCCCTTTGGGGTTTCATCAACAGAGCTTTGCTCTTATGAATCCATAGATCTACAGAGATCTTGTTCATGGGTTTTAACCCATGATCAGAGCTTTGCTCATGGATCCAAAAATAGCTCTTTTAGATTTGAAAAATGAGGAATTTTTTTATAAGTTTTTCATGAATCTTTCAAGATTCCAAAATTGTTGATTCCTTTAAGTGTAAAAAAAATTTCTGATAGAACTTTTCCATTATTACCACAGAGCCATGCTCCTTTAAGGAATCTTATTTCCCTGGGACCAGAGTTTGACAAGTGTCACTCTGTGACAGAGCTTTGCTCTGAAAGAGGAAATTTTCTCCTTGTCTCTAGGGATTCTTCCCCCCCCTTTTATAAATGGGAATGTTTTCCTGGGGACCAACTGACAATCTCATCCAATGATGAGGTTGTCTTGTTAACTGACGTATTGTCATCCAGATTTTGTGGGTCCCCTCTTTGGTCTCCTACTCACTGCACTGCTGTGTGGTGTAATTAATGCATTTTCTTCTTTAGACGCCAAAGGTTGGAATTACAACACTAACGGCTAAATTGTTCTTTTGCAGCGATCATGTCTCTAGACACTTCATTCCCGTTCGTCCGCTCGGAGGAGGGATTTCCCGAGGCGCCCTTGGACCGTGAAGTCCTGACCATGATTAGAGAATACGACATGGAGTATAAGAACCTCCACCTTTGGGGGTCTTGGTATAACCAGATCATCATGGATCGACGCAGCTTCACATGCGCAGCGCCGTCCGAGCCCATCACGACAATTCATTATGCTACCCCACCCTCGGTGCAGTATGCCGTGGAGATGGTGGATTGGACCGCGAACAGCTTTCTTCACCCCGCTATGGATGCGGTTCCGGTTCAACGTCCTATGGTCTTGGATATCCTAGGACGTCGTATCTGTCAGGGCGAGGCGAGACCCTGGGGGCAATCATATAACATTGGTCTGATCCCCCGCCATCCGATTGGCTACCTGCCGTGGGCCCGGTACATCCTGTCGACGAAGAAGTCGCAGTTGATAAGATTAGGATTGTACACCGTGGTCTACGTCTCTCTCTTCCAGTATCCCACGCTCCCCACCTGGTGGTTTAAGTCTTTATTGGAGCAGTGGAACATTCCCACCCACACTTTCCTTGCCATGGATCGGGAAGTGTCGATCTCTTTGGAGGAGTTCACGGAGGTATCCGGTCTACCAGTCATGGGAGAACATTATGAGGAGCTGCTTCCGACAGATGTGTACGTCTTTGGTGCTAGGCCAGTGGTAAGGGGGGTCACACCGGAGAATGCCGTTCAACATCAATTCCCAAGTTTGATTAAGGTGTTGAACATCTATGAATCTCTTTTTATCGAACATGGGAGTCGGGGGGTTAACTTTGAAGATTTCATCGCTCGGTTCCTTCGCCCAAGCGTCCTCTCATTAGAGGCTGCCAAGTTTGCCACTCTGGATGACCCTTTCGGTTTAGGTGTGGACAACCTACCGAAGAAGGAGATAGATTAAAAGGGTTTTTTCCTTCCGGATTTCCCTACCATGTCATTTGCAGAAATTGCGGCCCTTGGAATGGATGAGGAGGCCTTTTTCTTAGGATTTCTTGGATTGTGGCTGAGCTGGTTTGCGATCCCAATGTACTCTCATCGTATGCGGCCCTCTGTCTTTTACCCAGCCCACCGGATGGCCATCGGGGTAAAGGTGGCTGTTGGGATCGCTGGCTTGGCGCACCTATATCATGGTCTCAACCGAGCAGCAGATGCTAACGAGCCCGGGGCATTGCACGTGGTCTTCCCGATGCACTACTTTATGTCGTGGTTCGAGCTACATACGGCGGGTGTCTTCGGCATGCATAAAAGGCCCTCGTTCTTTGATAAGTGTGGTTTCCCTCGCATTATTCAGTTGATTGGCGCATCAATCGTGACTCCTTCACCACGGAACGCCAGAGGTTTACTGCTTCGCCCTCACACCGTTGGAGTCGAGATGTCCTTCATTGACAAGGTATTAACCATTGGAAAAGCGTCCACCACTGCGGTGCGACCATTACAGGACTCCTTTAAGGATGGAGCTTCAGTGTTGACGGCCCGGGAGACCCTCCACTTGTATTCTATTAGACCGGGCTTCCTAGTCTTCAGGCAGGGCGGTGCGGCAATCTTCATGAGATATAACCCGCATCATTTTGCCCAACAACTGGGCTACGATCAAGGGGTACCCTTGGAAGCTTTCTTACTGGAACCTGCTGCCAGTGAAGAAGGGATGGAGAACGCGTTACATCACTTCATGCGCCTGAACACGGGTTCTCGTTTTTTCATCAGCACGCCGGCCTGCGCTCCACGACTCCTTAATGTATATAAAGAGTGGTACAATCATGCGACGGGGGCCGTTATAAAGGAAGAGAGGCGAGTGTTGATCGACCATAAAGAAGCACCTCCCGGCACCAACCGTAACGCTCCCTTAGTGCCAAGGACCCCGGTGGTTCCTCCTTTAAAAGATGCCAGGGGCAGACCATCGCGTGCGCAAAGTCCTCCACGTGAGTTGCCGCTCCCTGATATCACAGTTGCACCTCCCGCACCCTGTGCTCCAGTGGAGACAGTGGTTGTATCCTCGCCAGAGTCTGGCGTGGGTGCGGACATCGGGACCCGTCGTCCCAAAGTGGCTGCTAAGCGGAAGTCGATCCCACGTGAGCCTAGGGTCGGAGGGCAAAAGAAAAAGAAGTCGCTCTTCGCTGGGGACGTTGTGTTCGGTCAGGAACCCCATGCTCCCTATGCCGAGGGCCTGATCGAATACGGGACTAACGAAGGATTGGTGATGCCGCCGCTGGACGATACAGACTTGGAGGCTGCTCTCGAAGCTTCAGCGTGGTTGGCGAGGCGTGACGCGTGGCTAGCTAAGCTTGCGCAATCAGGTAACTTGTCACGCCCCGCTTCCCAGAGTACGCAAGATTGGACACGTGACATAGCCAACCATGCTACTTGTGGGTAGGACGTATCCATCCACAGTCACATTACGGTTGTAGAGATATCAAGAACAATATAATAAACTAATCTAATACATGTCCAAATCCATAATAACAAGAGTCAATAAACAATAAGTGCGGAAGCAAATGATCCAATACAATAAATAAACAGTACGTCCCATAATGCGGGCTCACATCTAGAAATGAAATGAAACAACTAAACTAATCACTAAGGGACTCACAGTTCAGCCTGCTGGCTGAAGTACTCCTGCTCGGTCGTCGACAGTTGTAAGGAATCTGGGCCATGCAAAACCCAGACGTCAGCGCGTCATGTCAACCAAATAATATAATATAAACATGGTAACAAGCAATGCAGGTATGAACATGAATAAAGCAGTACTAATAAATAACCGTGCAGGGTAATGTGCCGTGGTAACTAAACTGTCCTCTCAGGTTTCTACTCTATAGTCTTTGAAATCAATTGATGAATCGTCGATGTAACTCAATAGTATCCCGTACATACCCGGGACCACGGCCACAATATTCTCGGCTGCAGCCGAGACATGCCGCTAGGCACAAAACAGGAAAGTGTACACTCGGTAGTACCCCGTACCTACCCGGGATCACGGCCACAATATTCTCAGCCGAAACCGAGACATGCCGCTAGGCACAAAATAGGAATGTGTACACTCGAACTGGTAGTGAACTGTCGAGTTACAAGTCAGGTTCATCTTTGATTTCCCCATACCCCCAAGTTATGTATGTCAGGTCAGGTATTCAGTAGTCAAAGACTAATGTCAACACAGAATCAGGTAAAAGCAGGTATGTCTGGATAGACAGCAGGAATGGTCCATGAGGACCCCAAGTCAGGTTTATTAGCATTAGGCATGAAATCAGGTAACAGGTCAGGTCAATATGTAATGTGATCGAGTGGGTGCTCTCAACAGGTATACAACAGCAGCAAGAATCTAAAGTAAACAGCAATAATAGTCACTTAATTACAAGGTGCTCGTATTATCTTTATTAACAGGTTCAAGCACCCTTGGGGTGCAATAGTCACAAGGTGAACCAATATCAACAACATAAAGTAATGAAACTACTTAAATTTAAAACTAAAGCATAAATAATAGTCACATGGATGATCTAGCAAATTAAGCAAGTACGTTCTAATTGGTTTAATTAGTTAAATCATGGATTAATAGCATACCACTTAATTTTACGAACTACTATACTGATTTAATGTTAAAGAGAAATGCAACCGTCAATTCTAGTCATACTGTACTATCGATATCACCATCATTGTGTTGTTGTATTATATAATATGATAATTACATGTATAGCAGGACTTGATCTTGTATTAGCATGTTAGAGCAAGTATTCGGATACTTGCCTCGACGGTTTCGCAAACCGGAAAGCACGGATGCAATGTCGGCAGAAAAACACGAGACGGAAGCACGGGCCACGGATCGAGTCCAAACAGCGAACAGCGGGACCACACGGACCAGAGCACTTCGCTGGAGAGTCGGGTCCAAACGACGGCACGGCCGGAATCCGGCGAAAAGTCAAAACGACGACAAGTTAGCAAACATACGATGCATGAACAACGATCGACCAGCGAGGGGTAAAACGAAGGGAGAAGGCAAAGAGAAGCTTACAGGGATAGTGAGGATGGCAACCGCGACGGGTTCGACGGCGATGGGGCGCCGGCGAGGAACAGGGAACGCGACAGATCCGGCCGAGGTTGCTGGACCAGGTAGTGCTGCGATGAAGGGAGGTAAGGGCCTGGTCTAGGCTGCAGGAAGAAGAGGAGGTGGTCGTCGGGGTGCTGGCGACGATGAGGGGGTCGACGGTGTCCTGTTCCGGTGAACCAGAGAAGTTGCTAGGGTTCCGGTTAGGGTTTGGGTTAGGCTCGGTGTAATGGGGTGCAGGGCTAGGGTTGAGTTGGGAAGGAGAGAGAGGAGAGGAGGATGAAAGGGTCGTCGACTACGAGGGCCGTCGACGGTGAGGTGCAGGCGGTGGAGGTTCTGGGATCGGGGAAAGGGTCGGAGTTTGCAGGGAAACTCGTTTTTGAGGAGGTGGTGGTGTCAGGAGGTCGGGAGAGAGAGATGCGGGAGGTGCAGAGGTGGTTGAGGAGGGGTCGACGAGGACAGTGGTGGTGGCGACGACGAGGCGAGGGCAAGCGAGGAGTTGGGTTTCCTGGGTTCGTTTTGCGATGATCGGGCAAGGGAGGAGATGGCGAGGAGGTAAGGGTGACGGTGGTGGTGTCGTCGGCGAGGCGAAGGCAAGCGACGGACATGCTGGCGGCCAGGGTGCGACGGCTAGGGCAAGGCGACGTTGGGGTTCTGCGATGGGTTTTCTGCGAAAGGAAGACGAGGGACGTGGGGAAAGGAATATAAAGGGATAAAGAGAGAGAGAGGTTATAGGAGAGATAGAGAGAGAGAAACAGTTAGAGAGAGAGAGAAATTAGTGGAAGAGAGAGGGAGAGATAGAGATAGAGAGAGATAAGGATATGGAGAGAGAGAGAGAGAGAAAGGTGGGGCCCACGAGGGATAAAATCCCTCGTGATTGGCCGGGGGTGAAAAGGAAAAAATAAAAAAAAAGATTTAAAAGATTTATATCGTAGGTTTACGTAACAGAATATATATATATATATATATATATATATATATATATATATATATATATATAGTTTAGATTATTTAATTAAATGGGCTTTTCGGCGCTAAATGAAACATTTCCAAATCGCGCCCAGGTTGCGCCCAAATGTTTCAAATTCAAATAATAGGATTTTAAGCGAGTTCCAAATTTTGAAATGAGATGTTTTATGATTAAAATGCATGCCCCCAAGTCGGACACTTGCACGCGCGCGTAGCCGTCCAAACTTGCCCGTTTAGCCGAACGGAAGGAAATCTCGATATGCGGACGCTACCACGCGACTAGTGGGGACGAGTAGGCCAACATGGATATTTTTAATTTCACTTTAGGTGTTAAAATTTGTTATGTGCCAAAATGACTTAACCGGTTAAAATTTAGCAATAAACCCCAAACAATCAGGATAAATGAAATGAGCAATGTATAACATTCAACTAGCAAAAGAAATAGTATTATTGGGCTCGGGTGTTACATCATACCCAACTATAAAAAGAATTTCGTCCTCGAAATTCCAAGAATACAAGATAGCTAACTACAGGAAAAGGTGAGGAAATTTCTGCCGGATCTCGTCTTCTCGCTCCCAAGTGGATTCTCCATGCAACCGATTATTCCAAGAAACTAGCACAAGAGGGATAACTTTGTTCTTAAGAACCTTTTCTCTTCGATCCTTGATTTTAACTGGTCGCTCCTCAAAAGTTAGGTCCTCCCGTACAGTCAACTCCGAAAGATCCAAGACGTGAGTCTCATCTCGGACATACCTCCGTAGTTGAGATACATGAAACACATCGTGCACTCCTGCCAACGACTGTGGTAACGCCAAACGGTACGCTACCTCTCCAACACGCTCCAATATCGCGAAGGGTCAAACGAATCGGGGACTAAGCTTTCCCCGACTCCCAAAGCGAATCACCCCTCTAGTCGGTGATATCTTCAGGAATACCAAATCACCCACGGCGAACTCTAGAGGTCTTCTTGACGTGTCAGCCCAACTTTTCTGTCTGCCTTGAGCTGCCTTCATATGCTTCCTGATTGTATTCACCTTCTCAACTGTCTGTACCACCAAATCTGGTCCTAGTAACCTTCGTTCACCAACATCATCCCAACAAACCGGTGAACGGCACTTACGACCATACAATGCTTCAAACGGAGCCATTGGAACAGTCGCTTGGAAACTATTGTTGTACGACAACTCCACCAGGTGTAGATGATCCTCCCAAGAACCTTTGAAGTCCGACATGCAAGCTCTCAACATATCTTCAAGAGTCTGGATCGTTCTCTCCGATTGTCCATTAGTTTGAGGATGATAAGCTGTGCTAAACTTCAATCGAGTCCCCAAACTTTCTTGTAAACTCCTCCAAAAGTGCGACAAGAACCGAGTGTCCCGATCGGACACGATGCTCACCGGTACTCCATGCAATCTTACAATCTCCTGCATGTACCGCTCTGCCAAAGTCTCCGTCGATTGACCAACCCGAAAAGGAATAAAGTGAGCTGCCTTGGTCAACCGATCGACAATCACCCATACTGCGTTGTTGCCCTTTGGACTCCGCGGTAAAGCCGTCACAAAATCCATGGTTATATGTTCACACTTCCACTGAGGAATCGGAAGTGGTTGCAACAAACCAGCAACCCTTTAGTGTTCAGCCTTGACTTACTGACACACCAAGCACTTAGCCACGAAGCGAGCAATCTCCCGTTTCATACCTTCCCACCAGAAGTGCTGTCGAATATCTCGGTACATCTTTGTCCCTCCTGAATGTACAGAGTAAGCTGAACTGTGTGCCTCCTTCATAAGCTCTTCACGTACATCCCTTTTTGGCACACACACACGGCTACCATATCTCAACGAACCGTCTCCGTGGATCAGTAAATCGGTTCGTAGTCCGGCTTCAACCTGCTCTCGAAACTTTTGCAGTCTAGGATCCTGCCATTGCGACGCTTTAATCTTCTCAACTAAGGACGACTGTACTTGCAACTGCATCAACTGTCCCATAGCATGTGGTAGCACAACCTCCAAGTCAAATCTCTGAAAATCCGCAATGATCTCCCTTTGTGCGGTCAATATCTGAATTGCTGGTAACCGACTTAGCGCATCCGGCACGACGTTAACTTTTCCCGGATGGTACTTAAGGTCAAGGTCGTAGTCGGCCATCAGCTCCAACCATCTGCGTTGCCTCATGTTCAACTCCTTCTGAGTGAACACATACTTCAAACTCTTGTGATCTGTAAAGACTTCGACTCTCTCGCCCAAAAGGTAGTGTCTCCAAATCTTCAGGGCGAAGATCACGGCTGCAAGCTCTAAGTCATGAGTCGGATAATTCTTCTCATGAGTCTTCAGTTGTCTTGATGCGTAAGCTACGACCTTCCCATTCTGCATTAAAACACATCCCAATCCCTTTCCAGATGCGTCGCTGTGAATCACCAGTCCTCCTGAATTATCTGGTACGGTCAGGATCGGGGCGGTTATCAACTTTTGCTTCAACGTCTCGAAGGCCAATGCACATCCATCCGTCCAAACAAACGGTATCTCCTTGCGCGTGAGCTTGGTTAACGGCTCAGCTAAACGAGCGAAGTTCTCCACAAATCTTCTGTAGTATCCGGCGAGTCCAAGGAAACTTCTTATCTCCGCAACATTCTTTGGAGTTGGCCAATCTCGAACTGCTGCAATCTTCTCGGGATCAACGGCGATTCCATCGCCCGACACGACATGCCCCAGAAACTTCACTTCTTCCAGCCAGAATTCGCACTTACTCATCTTCGCGAATAATTTCTCTTGTCTCAGCGTCTGCAGTGCGATCCTTAAATGCTCAGCATGCTCCTCCGGACTCTTCGAGTATACCAGAATATCGTCAATGAATACCACAATAAACTGGTCTAAGAACGGTGAAAAGATTCTGTTCGTCAAATCCATGAATATTGCCGGCGCATTAGTCACCCCGAAAGGCATCACCAAATACTCGAAATGTCCATATCGAGTTCGAAACGCCGTCTTGCAAATGTCTTCTGCTTTTACTCGGACCTGATGATATCCTGATCGCAAATCCAGTTTCGAGAATACCCTCCCACCACTAAGCTGCTCAAAAGTTCTCCAATGCGAGGGATCGGATATTTGTTCTTAATAGTTACCCGGTTTAATTCTCGATAATCAATGCACATCCTTCTCGTGCTATCCTTCTTCTTTACTAGAAGAACCGGAGCTCTCCAAGGCGAGTTGCTGCTTCGAATCCAACCCTTCTCAAGTAATTTACCAACTTGTTTCTTAACTTCTTCCAATTCCACGGGTGCCATCGGATAAAAGATTTTGATACAGGCACTGCACCAGGACTAAGGTCGATCGCGAACTCCATGTCTCGCTTCGGCGGTAAGCCCGATATATCTTCAAATACATCCATAAAGTCGCGAACAACTGCCGGCTCTTCATTACTATCCACTTCCATTGCTGCAAGAACACTGTTTGTCGGCCTAGCCCTAAACTCGACTGGCCCGACAGAACTGCTTCCTTACCGCAACTGCTGTCTACATCGTTGGCCGTGAAAGGCCCAGCGAGACTACTGAGTCTCGTCCACTCTGCTGCATGCACGTCCACGGTTGCTCCATTCTGCCTTAGTCCGATGAACTCCTCTTCCATTTCCTCCCGTGCAGTCCGCGGGAAGAATTTCTCCAGGAAGCTTTTAGAGAAGTCCGCCCAACTGATCGGCTTGGGCAAGCGGGTCTCCTCCACAAGCCATCACTCTCGGCGTAATCCACAAGCTGAATGCGCACTACATCAACTCCTTTGTCCTCTGGAATCTGTGCCGCAATCAGCAAATTCTCCGCGTCACTAGCCACTGCTCGGCTGGCAACGGCTCCTCCAGACCAGCGGAAGTAGACGGACCCAAAAGTCTGAAATCTGCCACAGTCCCTACTTAGTCAACTGGTCCGGTTCCAATATTGTTCACAGACTGCTGAACGATCTGCAAACCTTCCCGAAACGAGTCCGCTTGCTGCTGGATCAGCTCGGTCTGTATCTTTGATTTCCAGCATTCCTCTTATCACTCCAAGCATGGCGGCTTCGTTCACACGCCTCCGGTACGTCGTCAACTTCTTACCTGTCATAATCCTGAACTCAAAACACCCAACATTAGCATGATGATAGTTTCTGAATGTGGATCAAGGCTAGAACTCCAAGATACTTAAATAGAGTACCGCATTGTAGCTATGCCGCGGTATCATAGCCGCAATTACTTAACTCCACCCAAGTCGCCTAAGTCCTAGAGATAACAAGAATTTAGGTTTTCGAGTTGACAATGCAAAGTAAGTTTGCATGTCGACATGATCCGGAAGAATGATTCAAGGATGGTAAAACGGTCAAGGTGGCAGGACATGTTTCCTAATCACGGGTATTCTGATTCGTGTATCGGGAACCATACCCAACTACAAAAGAATCAACCCAACTAACCTATGGCTCTGATACCAAAAGAACCATGTCACGCCCCGCTTCCCAGAGTACGCAAGATTGGGCACGTGACATAGCCAACCATGCTACCTGTGGGTAGGACGTATCCATCCACAGTCACATTACGGTTGTAGAGATATCAAGAACAATATAATAAACTAATCTAATACATGTCCAAATCCATAATAACAAGAGTCAATAAACAATAAGTACGGAAGCAAATGATCCAATACAATAAATAAACAGTACGTCCCATAATGCGGGCTCACATCTGGAAATGAAATGAAACAACTAAACTAATTACTAAGGGACTCACAGTTCAGCCTGCTGGCTGAAGTACTCCTGCTCGGTCGTCGACAGTGGTAAGGAATCTGGGCCATGCAAAACCTGGACGTCAGCGCATCATGTCAACCAAATAATATAATATAAACATGGTAACAAGCAACGCAGGTATGAACATGAATAAAGCAGTACTAATAAATAACCGTGCAGGGTAATGTGCCGTGGTAACTAAACTGTCCTCTCAGGTTTCTACTCTATAGTCTTTGAAATCAATTGATGAATCGTCGATGTAACTCAATAGTATCCCGTACATACCCGGGACCACGGCCACAATATTCTCGGCTGCAGCCGAGACATGCCGCTAGGCACAAAACAGGAAAGTGACACTCGGTAGTACCCCGTACCTACCCGGGATCACGGCCACAATATTCTCAGCCGAAACCGAGACATGCCGCTAGGCACAAAATAGGAATGTGTACACTTGAACTGGTAGTGAACTGTCGAGTTACAAGTCAGGTTCATCTTTGATTTCCCCATACCCCCAAGTTATGTATGTCAGGTCAGGTATTCAGTAGTCAAGGACTAATGTCAACACAGAATCAGGTAAAAGCAGGTATGTCTGGATAGACAGCAGGAATGGTCCATGAGGACCCCAAGTCAGGTTTATTAGCATTAGGCATGAAATCAGGTAACAGGTCAGGTCAATATGTAATGTGATCGAGTGGGTGCTCTCAACAGGTATACAACAGCAGCAAGAATCTAAAGTAAACAGCAATAATAGTCACTTAATTACAAGGTGCTCGTATTATCTTTATTAACAGGTTCAAGCACCCTTGGGGTGCAATAGTCACAAGGTGAACCAATATCAACAACATAAAGTAATGAAACTACTTAAATTTAAAACTAAAGCATAAATAATAGTCACATGGATGATCTAGCAAATTAAGCAAGTACGTTCTAATTGGTTTAATTAGTTAAATCATGGATTAATAGCATACCACTTAATTTTACGAACTACTATACTGATTTAATGTTAAAGAGAAATGCAACCGTCAATTCTAGTCATACTGTACTATCGATATCACCATCATTGTGTTGTTGTATTATATAATATGATAATTACATGTATAGCAGGACTTGATCTTGTATTAGCATGTTAGAGCAAGTATTCGGATACTTGCCTCGACGGTTTCGCAAACCGGAAAGCACGGATGCAATGTCGGCAGAAAAACACGAGACGGAAGCACGGGCCACGGATCGAGTCCAAACAGCGAACAGCGGGACCACACGGACCAGAGCACTTCGCTGGAGAGTCGGGTCCAAACGACGGCACGGCCGGAATCCGGCGAAAAGTCAAAACGACGACAAGTTAGCAAACATACGATGCATGAACAACGATCGACCAGCGAGGGGTAAAACGAAGGGAGAAGGCAAAGAGAAGCTTACAGGGATAGTGAGGATGGCAACCGCGATGGGTTCGACGGCGATGGGATGCCGGCGAGGAACAGGGAACGCGACAGATCCGGCCGAGGTTGCTGGACCAGGTAGTGCTGCGATGAAGGGAGGTAAGGGCCTGGTCTGGGCTGCAGGAGGAAGAGGAGGTGGTCGTCGGGGTGCTGGCGACGACGAGGGGGTCGACGGTGTCCTGTTCCGGCGAACCAGAGAAGTTGCTAGGGTTCCGGTTAGGGTTTGGGTTAGGCTCGGTGTAATGGGGTGCAGGGCTAGGGTTGAGTTGGGAAGGAGAGAGAGGAGAGGAGGATGAAAGGGTCGTCGACTACGAGGGCCGTCGACGGTGAGGTGCAGGCGGTGGAGGTTCTGGGATCGGGGAAAGGGTCGGAGTTTGCAGGGAAACTCGTTTTTGAGGAGGTGGTGGTGTCAGGAGGTCGGGAGAGAGAGATGCGGGAGGTGCAGAGGTGGTTGAGGAGGGGTCGACGAGGACAGTAGTGGTGGCGACGACGAGGCGAGGGCAAGCGAGGAGTTGGGTTTCCTGGGTTCGTTTTGCGGTGATCGGGCAAGGGAGGAGATGGCGAGGAGGTAAGGGTGACGGTGGTGGTGTCGTCGGCGAGGCGAGGGCAAGCGACGGACATGCTGGCGGCCAGGGTGCGACGGCTAGGGCAAGGCGACGTTGGGGTTCTGCGATGGGTTTTCTGCGAAAGGAAGACGAGGGACGTGGGGAAAGGAATATAAAGGGATAAAGAGAGAGAGAGGTTATAGGAGAGATAGAGAGAGAGAGACAGTTAGAGAGAGAGAGAGAAATTAGTGGAAGAGAGAGGGAGAGATAGAGATAGAGAGAGATAGGGATATGGAGAGAGAGAGAGAGAGAAAGGTGGGGCCCACGAGGGATTTTGATTGGCCGGGGGTGAAAAGGAAAAAATAAAAAAAAAGATTTAAAAGATTTATATCGTAGGTTTACGTAACAGAATATATATATATATATAGTTTAGATTATTTAATTAAATGGGCTTTTCGGCGCTAAATGAAACATTTCCAAATCGCGCCCGGGTTGCGCCCAAATGTTTCAAATTCAAATAATAGGATTTTAAGCGAGTTCCAAATTTTGAAATGAGGTGTTTTATGATTAAAATGCATGCCCCCAAGTCGGACACTTACACGCGCGCGTAGCCGTCCAAACTTGCCCGTTTAGCCGAACGGAAGGAAATCTCGATACGCGGACGCTACCACGCGACTAGTGGCGACGAGTAGGCCAACATGGATATTTTTAATTTCACTTTAGGTGTTAAAATTTGTTATGTGCCAAAATGACTTAACCGGTTAAAATTTAGCAATAAACCCCAAACAATCAGGATAAATGAAATGAGCAATGTATAACATTCAACTAGCAAAAGAAATAGTATTATTGGGCTCGGGTGTTACATAACTACTAGTCGCTTTTTCTTTATTGCAGCATATCCTCTTCATTGCCTTTGACTAACGCTTTTCTTTCTTTTCTTTCAATAGGTATCACTGATGAAGATGCCATTGCCGCTTCTCTGAAGACTTTCCAGGAGGAGGAATGTGTTAGAGCATCCATGGGCCTTAGTAAGTTTCGATTCATCAAGTTTTCATTTCCCTTGTGTTATGGTCGATCTAACCTTTCCCTTTTAATCACAGGAACATCAATGCCATTCCCTCCAAGCGACGCAGATGTTCTACCAGCTGCCGATGTTCCTGCTTTCTCTGTGTCACCGCAGGAGGTTCGTCTTGAAGAGCCGATGAAAGATGCCTTAAAGGCTCTAGAGGCATCCCTGAACGAGGATGACGACGCCTTGAAGGAGGCGTCACAAAGGTCCATCGGACAGCCCGGGAGGAAAGGAAGCGGCTGAGGCGTGAGGCGAAGGCGCGCAGGGCTGCCTTGGCTATGGGAACGGGTCCCAGCACCGCCCCTCGTGCTGATACTCCATCTGAAGAGGCCCCTTTCGCCCTATCCACTGCCCGCAGAGAGGTGGCGTGCGCAGTTCGGAGCGCAAATGGTAAATCCGCTTCAAGTAATATTTCTCTCAAAGTTTTTGTTATAAGGATTTTAATGTCATTGGTCCTTATATCTCTTATCTTGCAGGGCCAAGTCCGCTCGAGGGGGAGGCGGAAACCGTTGATCCCAAAGAAACAGAGGAGGCAGTACCTGCCGAACTCGAGCCGACGGTGGGCAACGTCGTTGTGGCTTTGGAGCCTGAGGTGGAGGTCGAGGGGCCTGCAGCCGAGAAGGTCATTGATGCCAAACCTGAAGTGGTGGCAGATGATATGATCATTATAACTGAGCCCAGGGTGGCGGCAGATGAGGCGCTCGAGGCCGGCGATCTCGTGGTTATGGTGGACGATACAACCGCGACTACTGAACCTGAGAGAGTAGTGGGTGAGGTGGCCATGATTCCCGAGGACGAGCCAACCGCTCCTTCTCTGGAATCTGACAATACTCCAGTCATAGCCCTCCCCGTCTATGGTCCTCCGCCGTCTCCAGGTCTCGCGAGCACCATAACGGTTCCCATTGAGTCGGGTGATGAGGCCACGAGCGGTGGTCTCATGTCAATAGAGGAGGGAATCGCCTCCGTTTCAGCCGGCAGCTCATCAGGTAGATCCCAAGTTGCTATCTTTTTTATCTTACAATTCTTTCTGACAAATTCGCATTTGTTGTAACGCGGGTGCAGCCAGTGCCGATGCTCCACTGCTTGGGGGAGCGCCTTCAACAACTGCCTTGGCGGTGGTCACCTCTCAACCCTCTCTCATACCATCTAAGATGTTGGAAGGTATGGGTTTGCAATTTATTAATCCTATACTTCAGACATATAATTTGTGTACTAAAGTCATATTGTTGTGTCTCTTCAAGAGTGCTCTTTGATCATGTATATCAGATGTTGCTCCCACACTTCTCTTTCCCATCCGAACTTGCTTCTTCCCCTGATGGCGTTGGTGAGTATGATTTCCATTGATGTCTTTCTTTTTTCATTGATGGAGTTACCTCTAACCCCTCCCTTTTTTATTTCGACTGCAGTGCTACAGATTGAAGGAGGGGATAAAAGATCAGCCGCGCCACCGGCCCTTCCGACCTTGCCACCTGTCTCGACTGGTACAGCGACTATCACGTTGATAACTTCCCTCTCTTTATTTTCTGTACTGTTATCTAATCGCATCCTGTTTCTTTTCAGTTGTCGTTCCGGCCTCGTCGCCCTTCGAGCCTCGTATTACAATGCCGGCGGGTCCTTATCTGAGGAGTCTGTCTTCAAAAGGCGCCGCGAATAGTCTGCGCATGTTGAGTGACTACGTCGAGGAACTCAACGTTGAAACTCCTACATCTGCAGCAGACTTCGCTATGGTGGTTAACCCGATGCTAGAAATACTCGTGAACTTTCATGACGAGGGCATCATCGCATCCTGGATTAACCATTGTAGGGAGATCGAGGGTCACCTATATCAGTTGGAGTCGCTGCGTCCCGCTCCCGAGACCTTGGCTGCCAGTAATCAAAGAACAGCGTGGATTGAGCAGAGCGCTACTTACTTCCGCCACCTCGAACAAGAAGTCATTTCAAGACGTAAGGAGCGTGGTGAGACTTCGAGCAAGTCTGCCCAACTGCATGCTCGGGTGGAGGCCAATGCCGCACGGCTGAAGGTTGTCTTTGAGGGCCTTCTGCAATGTCCTTCTGAAGGGTTATCATTGAGGCAACAACTTGATGTTGTCGAGCGAGATGCGCCCAGCCAGGAAGCAGCCCAGAGGGCGGCGGAGGAGCAACTTTCATCTTTCTTGCAGCAGCGGGCCCAGGTGGAGGCGGAGGTGGCTACGACTGTCACTCAGGAGGAGGCACTGAAGGAAGTGCGAGAGCAGCTTGTGGATTTACTAAAGACACTTCCTCCTCAGTAGCTATCCATCTTTGTATCGTTTGTACTTGTAGATAAAAAAATGTATATATATATTTTTTATTCTTTGACATAATGTATCCTGTACCCAATCAAGTTATGAATAAAAGATACACCTTTTTTTGTAATGTGTAATTTTCTCCGTCTTTTCTTTCTTTTACTATCAGCATATCACTTTAGCAAACATGGTTGACGGATGATTAGAACGAGTATCCTGACTTTCTTAAGAAATAGCGATGGCTTAGGCCGCAGGTTCGGATCTGCTGCCTAAGACTTTTCAACTCTATAAGCCGTGAGGGTCTTATAGAGACTTTTCTCCCTACGGATCGAGAGGATTTCGTAGGTGGGTTTTCTCCTTAGGAATCGTGAGGATTCCTAAGTGTGGTTTTCTCTTATAAGTCGTAAAGATCCTATAAGAGAATTTTTCCCTCTTACGAGTCGAGAGGACCCATAAGCGGTTGTTTCCCTCCTCGTCGAAACTCGACCTTGGAGAGTGAGACCCGTGAATAGTATGCAAGAGACCATTTTGGATTGACTTGCAGGGTTCCATTGTTCAGGAAGCAAGTTTTTTAGTCCCTGCTGTCTGAGGCTTCATTTGCAAGTTGAGACGAATCGGGAATTTCCCGCGGAGACACTGGTTTCTCTACGAGCCGACGCGAATCTGGAGGCTCTCGTCAAGGAGTGTTTGTATCCGTGAGTCGAGGAGTTTGCTAGGGATTATTTGTTTCCCAAGCGCCAAGGATTATTTGTTTCCTTGGGGTTTGAAATGAGTCGAGGATTTCCCACGGAGGCACTGGTGGTTCTGCGAGTCGACGCGGATCAGGAGGCTCTCGTCAAGGAGTGTTTGTATCCGTGAGTCGAGGAATTTGCTAGGGATTATTTGTTTCCCAAGCGCTAAGGATTATTTGTTTCCTTGGGGTTTGAAACGAGTCGAGGATTTCCCACGGAGGCACTGGTGGCTCTGCGAGTCGACGCGAATCAGGAGGCTCTCGTCAAGGAGTGTTTGTATCCGTGAGTCGAGGAGTTTGCTAGGGATTATTTGTTTCCCAAGCGCCAAGGATTATTTGTTTCCTTGGGGTTTGAAACGAGTCGAGAATTTCCCACGGAGGCACTGGTTGCTCTGCGAGTCGACGCGGATCAGGAGGCTCTCGTCAAGGAGTGTTTGTATCCGTGAGTCGAGGAATTTGATAGGGATTATTTGTTTCCCTAGCGCCAAGGATTATTTGTTTCCTTGGGGTTTGAAACGAGTCGAGAAGTTCCCACGGAGGCACTGGTGGCTCTGCGAGTCGACGCGAATCAAGAGGCTCTCGTCAAGGAGTGTTTGTATCCATGAGTCGAGGAGTTTGCTAGGGATTATTTGTTTCCCAAGCGCCAAGGATTATTTGTTTCCTTGGGGTTTGAAATGAGTCGAGGATTTCCTACGGAGGCACCGGTGGCTCTGCGAGTCGACGCGGATCAGGAGGCTCTCGTCAAGGAGTGTTTGTATCCGTGAGTCGAGGAGTTTGCTAGGGATTATTTGTTTCCCAAGCGCCAAGGATTATTTGTTTCCTTGGGGTCTGAAACGAGTCAAGGATTTCCCACGGAGGCACTGGTGGCTCTGCGAGTCATCGCGAATCAGGAGGCTCTCGTCAAGGAGTGTTTGTATCCGTGAGTCAAGGAGTTGGCTGACGACACTGGTTTCTTCGGAGTTGGAATGAACCGTCGAGGTTTGGCTTCGTCTTCTGGCGGAGTCTGTTGGGAAAGTATGGTTCCCTCTTTGTTTACGCCCTTGGATTGTATACAGGGATCGATGTGATCTTAACTGTAGGGCCAAAGTTTTATCATTATTTTTTTTGTTTTATTTCAGCGATGCTCTATCATTTCAGCTTTTATATCGCGAAGGTCGTGATTGCCCAATCATTTCGGCTATTTTTCGCAGTGCCCAATCATTTCGGCTTTTTATTGCGAGTTGCCCCATCATTTCGGCTATTTCGTATGCATACATTTTTACTTGCTGCTTTTTATTGCAAGTTGCCCTATCATTTCGGCTATTTCGTATGCATGTGCGGCCTATTGGCTTTTCACTGTAAACCGATTTCGGCATCAGCACCGCTACAACTGGGATATTACCAGGAGCGAATCATCATCTGCCTATATCGATGTCAAACAAAGGTGGCTTAGCGACCAGGGTTAGGGTCCTGTCGGCTAAGGCTTTTGACTTCATGAGCCGTAAGGGTTTCACGAAGTTATTTCTCCCTACAAGTCGTGAGGATCTCGTAGGTGTATTTTCTCCTTAGGACTCGTGAGGATTCCTAAGTGTTCGTTTCCTCTGTAAGTCGTAAGGATCCTACAGGAGGGTTTTCTCCTCATAAATCGAGAGGATTTACAAGGGTTGTTTACCATGCGAACATATCCCCAGTCACGGATGAGACTTGGTTAGGGAAATGTTTATTCGCGCCCGTGGATTGTATACAAGGGTCAGTATTGAGCCACTTGTAGGGCATTATCGAAGATTGTGGGGGTTGCTTAAGCACAGGTTTAGGTCTCTGTAACTTAAGACTTTCAACTCTTATGAGCCGTGAGGGTCTCATAAGAGAGTTTTCCTTACGAGTCGTGAGGATCTCGCAAGTGTATTTTCTCCTTAGGAATCGTGGGGATCCCTAAGTGTGCTGCTCCCTTGTGAGTCGTGAGGATCTCACGTGGGTGGTTTCTCCTTATAAGGTCGAGAGGACCCTATATGTGTCATTTAACGAGGTTGCGCCCTTTCAGGTTTTCACAAACACTCGCCGGTAGCCCTGCTGTTTTTACTCACGGAGCCCTTTCGGGTTTTCATCCGCGCCCATTTTGCTTATGGACATACCGTTTTTTTATTATTCTTTTTATTTTTTTATATATATTTTTTTTCTTTTTTTTTTACGAGGTCGCGCCCTTTCGGGTTTTCACAAACACTCGCCGGTAGCCCTGCTGTTTTTACTCACGGAGCCCTTTCGGGTTTTCATCCGTGCCCTTTTTGCTTATGGACATACCGTTTTTTTTGTTTTTTTTATATGTTTTTTTTATATATCTCGTCAGCCTAAAGATGCTGCGGTAGTAGTTTAAAGACGTTTCGGTCTGCTATTAGTTTTAAGGACATTTCATTCCGTCACTAGTTTAAGGACATCTCGATCCGTCATGGAGAAGGCTGGCCACTGCTTAGAAAGCTTAAGCTTAGGAAGATAGCGAGCGGACATAGTCGTCGTCATCTATCGTTGACCTAGACTGTGGCTCATTAAGCATAGTATTTCTTTAGGAAGCGGCCGTTTATTGGCCTGAAAGGCCTTTCACCATGCATGTCCATGAGTAGATAGGCCCCACCCTGGTAGACCTTATCTATGATGTATGGGCCTTCATAGTTTGGCTCGAATTTTCCTCGTTTAGCGCGATTGGGAATCATAGGCCTTTTGACCACTAGCACAAGTTCGCCTTGGCGGAATGTACTCGGTCGGGTCAACTTTTCATATGAGCGCGCCATCTTTGCTTTATAAGCTTCCAGATTTTGTTGCGCTATGAGCCGGGTTTCATCAAGGGCGTCAAGCTCCTCAAGCCGAAGGTGAGCATTTTCTTCGTCCGTCAGATCGTAGTGGACTGCTACTCGTAGAGAGGGTAACTCTATCTTGAGGGGGAGTACTGCTTCTGTACCGAATACCAACGCATATGGCGTTGTGTTAGTGGATGTCTTGAACGTGGTTCGATATGTCCAGAGAGCCTCTTGCATCCTTTCGTGCCAGTCCTTCTTATTTCGTGACACTGTTTTCTTCATGATCTTTGTCAAGGTCTTGTTGAAGGCTTCAGCTAGTCCGTTGGCTCACGGATTATAAACCGAGGAATATCTCCAGTCTATATTATGCTGTTGCGCGAAGCGACTGATCTTGTGGCTTCTGTAAGCTGGCCCGTTATCGGAGATGATCCGTCGCGGAGTTCCAAACCGATATATGACGTGCGTCTTGAAGAAGTGGAGGATATTCTCCGTCTTTACTTCCCTCAGCCGTACCGCTTCTGCCCACTTAGAGAAGTAATCAGTCGTCGCTAGGATGAAACGATGTCCTCTAAACGATGCTGGTTTAATGGGGCCGACTATATCGGTCCCCCACATTTCGAATGGCCAGCTAGCCACCGTTGGATATAGTGGATTTGGATGCTGGTGGATGAAGTCCCCATGAATTTGGCATGAGTGGCATTGCTTCGCATATTCGAGGCAGTCCTGAATCATCGTGGGCCAGTAGTAGCCCATCCGTTTTATCTTCAACTTCATCTTTGGGCTCGCTTGGTGAGAACCGCAGAGTCCGTCGTGAACTTCCTGGACGACCCTTTTTGCTTCGTCAGGTCCTAAGCATCTCAGCCACAGAGAATCAAATGACCTCTTGTATAGGGTATCATTAACGAAGGCGAAAGACAGAGCTCGTTTCATGAGTTGATGTCTTGTGGATGCTTCTTCAGGCATTCGGTGGGACTTGAAGTAATCTATGAAGACTTCTCTCCAATCCTCGGCATTTTTCCAATCTTTTACTTGCAGGGTCGTCTGCTCGCTCGCTCCCTTTTCTTCGGATGATTCCGGAGATATTTCTGCTGGGGCAAGCACTCGACGGCTTTGTACCACGACTCTAACGTCATCGAGGTTCTCGTCAGCCAATTCTTTAGCAAGTTTGGCCAATGCATCTGCTTTGCTGTTTTCCGTGCGCGGTATGTTCTCCAAAGTATAAGAGGGAATTTGGATCAACAATTGTTGCATCTTTTCGCCGTACTTTACCAATTCTGGCTTGCACGTTTAGTAGTCGCCGTTTACTTGACTAACGACCAGTTGAGAATCTCCGTATATGAGGAGGTTTTCAATTCCCATGTCAATGGCGATCTCGAGGCCTGCTATCAGAGCTTCGTATTCGGCTTCGTTATTTGTCCTCGGCTCTGTTAGGGAGAACGCGTAGCGCATTATCCCTCCTTGTGGAGTTATAAAGATGAGTCCTACCCCCGATTTAATTATAGGGGTATTTTGTTTGCGCTTCTTCACGGAGGCTGCTCCGTCGAAATAAAGCTCCCATCGGGTATTATCACCGTCGATCGCATCAAACGCATGTTCGTCTGGAAGATCGCAATTCAGAGGAGAATCGGCGGGTATCGGATGCTCAGCGAGGAAGTCGGCAATGGCCTGGCCTTTCACTGCCTTGAGAGGTTGATAGGTTATCGAGAACTCCATTAAGAGCAGGGCCCATTTAGCGAGTCGTCCCGTCAATATGGCCTTTGACATCAAGTATTTAAGGGGGTCCACCTTTGAAATGAGACGGACTTCATGCGCCAACGCATAGTATCTAAGCTTTGTTATCGCAAAAGTCAACGCTAGGCAATGTTTTTCAATAGGAGAGTAGTTGCTTTCTGCCCCAAGCAAAACTCGACTTAAGTAATAGAGTGCTCTCTCTTTCCCTTGATCGTTCTCTTGTGCCCATAATGCGCCTAAGGAACCTTCGAGGGCGGTTGTATAAAAAATGAGGGGCTTTCCCTTGACCGGAGCAGCCAACACCGGCGGGTTCTGCAGGTATTGCTTGATCTCGTCTAGTGCGCTTTGGCATTTTTGGTCCCAGATGAACGGGGTTCCCGTCTTCATCAGGTGGCTGTAAGGACGGCACTTTCCTGAAAGGTTGGCTATAAATCGCCGTATATACGCGAGCTTCCCTTGGAGAGACCGCAGCTGTTTAAGGGTCCTTGGCGGAGGCATTTCCATGATCGCTTTGATCTTTGACAAATCTATTTCAATACCTCGGTGTCAAACAATGAATCCCAGGAATTTTCCTGAGGAAACTCCAAATGCACACTTGAGCGGGTTCATTTTCAAGTTGTATTGTCGAAGGCGTTGAAATACAGTCTTCAAATGCTCGAGATGTTCCTCGTATGATTTGCTTTTAACCACGAGATCGTCGATATAGCATTCGACGATTTAGTGTATAAGGTCATCGAAGATCTTCGTCATGGCCCTTTGGTAGGTGGCACCGGCGTTCTTTAGACCAAAGGGCATCACCTTGTAATAGAATATACCCAGAGGAGTCCTGAAGGCGGTATGCTTCTGATCTTCTGGATGCATCTTTATCTGGTTATACCCTGATGAGCCATCCATGAAGGAGAAAACCTCATGAGTGGACGTATTTTCTATCATTAGTTCGGTGACTGGCACTGGGAAATCGTCCTTCGGGCAAGCTTTATTAAGATCCCGGAAGTCTACGCAAATGCGCACTGTCCCATTTTTCTTCATTACCGGGACGATGTTGGCGATCCATTCAGGGTATTGAACCTCCTGGATGAAGCCAGAATCGATCAGCTTCTTGACCTCGGCGTTGATAGTCATCTCGAGCTCGAGTCGCATTCTTCTTGGTGCATGTTTGACTGGCTTGATGTCTGGGGATATCGCCAATCTATGCACAGCAATTTCTGGATCTAATCCCGGCATTTCGGAATAGTTCCATGCAAAGCAATCTTTGTGCTGCATAAGCAGGTCTTTTAACGTAGCCACCCTTTCTTCATATAGCAGCTCGCTGATGAATGTCGGTCATGGATCGTTCGCCGTCCCCAACTCAATTTTCTTGAGGTTATCTGCAGTGGTATGAATTCCATCTTCCAGCTCTTTTGGCGCTGGCGGGAATTCTGAGATCACCTCATCGTTGCTGTTCTCGAAGCACCAGGGAAGGTCATCTATGTTCTCGGGCTCTTCTTTTGATATCATTATCACGTGACAAGTACGGATTCGCTTCCAATCCCAATGCGGAACTGTTTCTTCTTTCGTGGCCTTGGGCTCGTGCTTCTGTGGCGGCGCTACCCTCCAGTTGTCAGACAGAGCGAACTTGCCGAGCTGATACTGATCTTCGACCCAATTCTCGAAGGTGAAGCAGTCTTCGAGAGGGTTCCCTACCACTCGGTGATAAGAGCAATAGTCTGGGTGTGAGACTTCGCCTGCTTGTTCGGGGTGTTTAGACTCCGGCAGTGTGAGCATTTGATGTTTTAGAGCAAGATCAAGCATCTTCTTCGTCTTATCCCGAGGAAAAGAGTATGCTCGACCCATTTTCTTCATGAGGGATAGATCAATAACGCTCGACTCTCGTTTGCGTGGCTTCTTAGCCCTGCTTTTTTGCTGTTGAGCGCCTTTTTGGCCTTTCGACTTATTTCTGCTTTTGCGTCGAGCTTTCTTTATAACAGGTTGACAAGGAGCGGCATTTTTATCTTTCACGGCCTGTTGGAGAAGGCGTTGCGTCTTGGCTTTCTCGTAGATGACCATTTTGCGGTTATGGTCGTCTCGGACTTTTTGACCCGCTTCCTTTATAAGCTTGTCCATTTGTTCTTCGAACGATGGACTGGGCACTTTTGTATCTGGAATTTTCACTATCTCAGGATTAGCGTCCTCCCATTGAGCATCCGCCTCTTCATCGAAGTCATACATGACATAGCAACTGTTTAGTAGCTCTTGTTTCTTTGACCGGATGTATCCAGGTCCAATTGTTTCCATTCTCCCATTAGGCAGTTTACGTTGAGTCCCGGGAACGTTCCAGATTTTGTCATAGAACTTGGCTTTTCGAACGGTCTGCTTGAAGGATATCCCCTGGCGTCTCAGCAGATTTTTCAAACCTTCCGTATAATATCTGGGAAGACGGATAGGCTGAAGCCTGTCGAGCGTAGGATCCACCATCGGTCTTTGGAGTTGTACGTGGCTTCAACATCCCTTCAATGACCTGCGGTTCCAACGTGTTCTTCCACCTAATCGCTGGACATGTCTGAAGATCGTTTAGCATCCTCTTTGTCTTGGCTGATAATACGACCTCCCAAGGAGCTTCTTTAACGACGGAGCATGTTGCCCCCGGCGCATTCGTCCCCTTAGAGGTGTGGGGCTGTGGGGGATTCACCTTCCATTTGTCAGATAACGCGAATTTACCCTGTCGGTACTGGTTTTCAGACCAATTCTTGAAAACGTAGCAGTCTTCGATCGGATAGCCTAGTACTCGATGATAAGGACAGTAGTTGGGCTCGTTGACGTCACTTGGTTGCAACGGACGTTTTGGATCCGGCAGATTTATGAGTCTGTTGCGCAATGCCAGCTCGAATAACCTTCTCGTTTTATCGCGGGGAAACGAGTAAGGACGCCCTAGTCTCTCCTCAAGGTCTACGTACGGGCGCATATTATTTTGACGCACAACCGGCTTCGAGTTGCTCGGTTGTTGTTGAGCATTAGCGACGACGATCGCTTTTCCCTTCCCTTTGTCATTTCGGGAGTCCGGCTTTGGAAGAGGAGGTTTATGGCCCATCTGATCCATCTGTGCTAGTTTGTCAATCAAGGCCTGGAAGGTAGTCGGCTTGAAAAAAATCATAAACTGCGAGATGGTTGCTTGTGGATCGAGGATTCCCACAAACATACCCACTGCGGGAGCTTCTTCAATGCGCTGCTCGCACTTCGACCATAAGTTCCGCCATCGTATAGCGTACTGAACCCACGTCTCGTCTGGCTTTACCCTGGCGTTAATCAGTGCCGTCATCGGGGTGCGTTCACTGGCGCTTGCAAAATGCTGAGTAAACAGCAGCTCCATCTCCGCGAAGGTCTTGATAGAGTCATTCGGGAGCTCAGAGTACCACTCGAACGCCGTATCTGATAAGCTTTCAACAAACTGGCGAAGCAACAGCTTGTCGTCACCGCCGGTGTTGCCGCAAAGTGCCCTGAACTGGGCAACATGCTGATGAGGATTGCCCATCCCCTTGTAGACATAGAACTTGGGAATTGTATAACCTGGCGGGTACTTAATTTGATCGTACCAACTTGGATATGGCCGCCCCGTTTTTACGACCTGGCCGGCTGCTTCGGTCGCATGATGAACCCGTATTTGTTGGGCGATGTACTCATCCAAATCAGCTTTGGAGATTGTATCCTCTTTAGCCGTCGACAGAGCTGGTGGAGGATTTGATGTCTCTCCCCTATCGTCTCCAAGGACGATTGGGGCTCTTCGGCCGGAGGATCTTGTTGTATCATCATCCCTATCATGTCTTGGAAGAGGAGGCCTATACGCTGTATGTTGGCTGCTTGTTCAGCAGCCTCTTTGTCCTTCTTCTCCAATATCCGACGAAGGAATTCGGCGTCGGTTTCTTCCTCCTGGCGCTCATCTGAGGACGTTTCAAGATTTTCTTTTGGCCCTGTAAGTGCGGCCATAGCGTTCATCATCTCTTGAAGCTTTTGCTGTTGCTCCTGCGCCTTGGTCACTGATCGGGTAAGCGGTCGATGACCCGTAGATATGCGGCTGTCTTCTTTACCAGATGCCACATAGACGGTATGAACCACAATGCCCCCTGACTTAAGGTGTTTGGGTTCACCACCTCTGATATTTGTCGCCGGTACGGTGGTTTTCTCCGGCCTCCTTCTTTTGTGGGCCGTTGAAGTTGAAGGGGCCGTTGCAGTGGGCACCCTAGCGATCGTTGTCCCTTGCTGTTCGATAGGACGATCTTTTCCTTTTTGCACCTTCGTCTTCTTTCATTGACGAGAGTGATCTGGGTCCACAGAGTCTTGAACCCTTCGCCAAACCTTGTATATTTTTTAGGACAGCCGTTGAGGGGGCTGTTCCTGTTTTGTTTCCGGAACTCTCTCCGCAGGTGGGGGAGATCTTTTCAGTATAGCGGTTGGAGAATTCTTACGTACCCTCCTCAGCAGTTCAAAGCTGTTCCCAGTTGGAACAGCAGCGTTGATTTCCACCACTGGAGCCGGTGGAGTTAGCCCTGAGGGGGAATTGCCCCCTACCTTCCTCACTCGTTGCCAATGGCGACGTCGAACATGACGAGCCGTTGGGACTGGCTCGGAGATTGAGACATCTTCTTTTTGCCCCCTGTCTGAATGAGGCGCCGCCGGTGTTAACCTCTTAAAGACTGAGATTGTCTTTTGAGGGGTGATATTCAACCTGTCGAAGACGGATCCTCTAGCAGGGGCAGGAGCAGGAATCATCAGTCTTGAAAAGACTGACTCTTTGACAGGGGAAGCCGCCTTGATGACTTCTGGAGCAGCAGTTATTGCTTTCCTTAGGACAGCCAGTTTAGAGTTCTGATTTAGCCTGGTGAAAACAGAGGCTGTCGGTTTGGTAGCGGGCGACCCATTGACAGGGGCCGTCGTAGCAGTGAGCCGGTCGAAGACCGACTTTTTGTTCACTTCCGGTGCAGGTATTGGCGTAGGAAAGCTTGTAGGTGGGATCATGGTCCTGAAGAACAGGCCAGTGGTGGCTTGGGTCACTTGGTCTACCGGCAGAGCGAGGAAGGAAGCCGCTTGGGGCCCATATGCTACACCTCCCGGTGAGGTGGAGCGTCCGTTGCAGTGGCATTTCGAGCAGTTGGTGCAGTTAAAGGCCATTGAATCTTGAGTTCTGCGCCAGGCAAAATACCAAATCTTAGTAACTTGAAATCCGAAGGCAACCATTTAACAAACCGCAATTGGTTCGCGAGGACGACACACGAAGTGTGGAGTGGAAAGAGGAAAAGGTCCCACCAGGCGTGCCAGAATCTGTTCCCCTCCGAAGGATGGCGCACAGGACCGCGATGTCTTGATGCTGAGATTCGGGGAAGATGCTATTTGGTTTTATCCGTCCACCTCTCCGAAGATGCCAAGTTGATTTATGGCACCGTGTATCGGAGGTTTAGACGGATGCGGCCGATATAGCAGACTTCGTCAGATTCCCCCTTGCTTGAGGGGTTTTTGATTGTGGGGACGCTCTTCCCTACAGACGCAAGCCCCTGCTGTTAATTACGCTACCGCATCGCGGTAACAACTTTCTCCTTCTCCAGAATTTCACTTCGTGTCGTGTGTGTTTGTTTTGTTTGTGGTTGCCCGTGGATTGTATACGGAGACTGAGTAATGCCGTCGCCCGTAGGACGTGGATTAGTCCAAATCCGTATTTACTTAGATTTGGGTTTGGTATTTTTAGTTTAAGGATGCATTAGTCGCGTTGCGGCTAAGATCAACTTAAACGTTCGTTAAGGATACGTTAGTCCTGTTTGAGACTAAGATCAACTTAACGCAGTGATCCGTTTAATATATGGTCGTCAGGACTCGTCACCTCTCTGATATCGTTGAATGATTACAACAACATGTGTCAGAGGAGCTCGGAGATGTACCCTCGAACCAGAGATGATCTGGAATTTTATAATCCATTTGAATGTTTAAGGATACGTTGGCCGTGTTTGGGGCTAAGATCGACTTAAACAGGATCGTTTAGATCCGGTAAAAGAGCATTTGGAGGCTCTATTGTTCCAGTTTAGGGACGTGGTGGTCCATACTCCAGTTTAAGGACGTGGTGGTCCACTTTCCAGTTTAGGGACGTGGTGGTCCATATTCCAGTTTAGGGACGTGGTGGTCCATATTCCAGTTTAAGGACGTTTTGGTCCAATATTAGTTTAGGGACGTTTCGGTCCAATATTAGTTTAAGGACGTTTCGGTCCACGAGTTTAAGGACCCCGCGGTCCAAATTGAAGGGTGTGGTCGTCGGGACCCGTCACCTCTCTGACGACGTTGAATGATTACAACGACGTGTGTCAGAGGAGTTCGGAGATGTACCCTCGAACCGGATATAAATTGATTTAAGAGAGAGCTATGCTCAGTAAATTTAATTTGAGGACTTACGGCCAAAATTGGGCTAAGTACAGTTGAAAATGTTCAACACTTTTATTAAATAATGCATTGCATTGCTTCCATTTTTTTTTGTTTGGGCTCTGCCCATAAAGATGCAGAGCATCAATTTATTCTGGGCTCTGCTCATTTATGAATGATGCAAGGCATCTATTTTGTTTGGGCTCTGCCCCTTTTAAAATGCGTAGCATTTTTATTATTTCGTTTGGGCTCTGCCCATTTATAAATGATGCAGAGCATCAATTTAATTAGGCCTGCTTGGTCTTTAAATTGGGCCTGGCCCTTCAGGAAAAGAAATGCATTGCATTTATCAGGCGCTTTGCGCCAACTACTGAGCGCAAGCGCTTGTGGTGAGAACACGTGTCATGCTCTGGTGAGCGCAAGCGCAACGGCGCAGTGCGCTGCGCTAGTGCACTGCACTGTTGCGCTGCTGACGCGTGGCGCGCTCTGGTGAGTTGCGCCAATTCCATAGAGCAAAGCTCTATTTCAAGAGCGCGTAGCGCAAGTTGTTCTGTAGCTGACACGTGGCGCTCTCTCAAGAGCGCAACAGCGCAGTTTGGAAGTGCAAAGTACTAAGAATCTTTTAGATTCAAGAACAGAAGTGCAGAGCACTATTTGATTTCTTGATCCAATTTAGATCAAAGAAAAATAAGTTTTTTCTTTTTGTTTCAAGAACCAGAGATTCATAAAAGTGCAAAGCACTATTTTTATTTTGTTGTTTTCTTGTTTTTAAAGAACCAATGGTTCATGAGAAGTGCAAAGCACTGTTTATTATGTGAAGAACATTGATCTAGTTTTTAGATCAATGATTTATTAAAAGAGATTTCTTTTCTCTCGTGAAGGTTTTTACCTTTTTCTTTGAAATTTTCTCAGAATTCTCTCTCTGTTTGGAGCTCTTGACTTTTTTCAAGAAAAATGTTGATGCTTTGAATTGAGGCCTAGGGTTCTTTTAATAGTGCCCATAAATTAGTTAAATTCGTTTAAAGAGATTTTTCTCTGAGTGATTTGGGGAATTTTCCCCACCGTTGGATCTTTGATCCAAGGGCTTCTGCTTTGCAGAAGAAAATCTTCTTATTTTAACAAGAACAGAAAAGATTTCTTAGAATTTAATTCTGTTTGGCGCAGATGCCCCAGCGCGTGACACGTGTCGCGCAGCGCACAGCGCAGCAACTGCGCTAGCGCAACTGGGCTGACACGTGTCGCGCAGCGCACAGCGCAGCGCAACTGCGCTGACACGTGTCGCGCAGCGCACAGCGCAGCGCAACTGTGCGAGCGCATCTGCACTGACACGTGTCGCGCAGCGCAGTGCATGCGCAACTGAAGCATTGCTTCCTTTAAATAGAGCTTTGCTCTGATTGGGCGCGCCTTCTTGGGCGCTGCGCTGACGTATCAGCGCCTGACATGTGGCGCGTTGCGCCCGAAATTTGAAGCGCTGCTTCAAAATTTTGAATTTTGAATTTCAACAGGGCTTTGCTCTGATTGGGCGAAACATGTATGTCAAGTCAGGTATCCCGTAATCAAGAAGCTAATGCCAACACAGGATCAGGTAAACAGGTTTGTCTAGATAGACAACAGGAACGGTCCATGAGGACTACATGTCAGGTTTGTTGGCATTAGACACAAGATCAGGTAACAGGTCAGGTCATAGTACATCAGGTCAAGTCAAGCAGTATACGGTACCATGTCGGGTAAATCAATATGTATGTAGCAAGTCAGGTCAAGATGTAAACAATATCATGGGTGTGCTCATACTCAGTTACATAATCAAGCATGGTTATCAACAACATGATCTAAGCAATGAATTAAGCAATAGGCAGATTCACTCAATTAGCAGTACAGTTATCAGTTGTGTCACAGAGATGATTTCAATATTATAAGAATGCAGTAAGACAATTATAGCCGTTTAATCATGTTAACAAGTTTAAGACTTCATGGATGCAATGATATAAATATATACATATGGGTTCCATGGATGAAATCACAGTTTATGCAGGTTAAATGTACACGGGTGTCCGAATGAAGTAAAACGATAGATAAGTGCCATAGGCTACGTCATTAGTGAAAGTGAAATTAAAACATGTAAATATGGTTATTAGGTTCAAAACAGTAATTGCAAACGGTAGGTTTCAAGTGTGGAAGATAAAATGATATAACATGAAATTGAACACGTAAAATGGGAAATTATAATACTAAACTTAAATTGCAGGTTTTAGGGTGTCATCAAGTATATGTAAATATTATTTGGCATGTAGCAAGGGGTACTTGCCTCGACAGGTCGCGAACCGGGAATACGGAACGATAAACGTCGGCGGGGAAACTCGCGATGGGCACACGGTTCACGGAATGAACGCAAACGACGAACAATGGAACCACACAGATCAGAGTACCTCGCTGGATCGTCGGGACACATCGCCGGCACGGCCGGATTCCGGCGAACCCAAAAACAGCGAATCTACAATTTTCAAGAACTCATGAAACGACAAAAGAAGAATCAAGAAGAGGGAAGAGAAGGAGGATAGCGACGAGGGTGCTCACGAGGATCTGTGGAGGGGTGGTGATGGTCGACCATGTCGACGGAGCTCCGGTGACTTGCCTGCATGGAACCGTCGGCCAATCAAGAACAGGGAACAGAACGAGAAAAGGAAGAAGAAGGAAAGAAGGAAAGGAGGGAAAGGTAGGCTTACTGGGTGCGCACGAAGACCGGGGACACGGGGACGAGGTCACCGGCGGCGACTCCCGGCGGTGCAACTGTGTGCAGGGGGTGCACGGGCCTGGTCGGGGGTGTGCAGGCTCGGAAGGAAGGAGATGGAGAGAAGGTGATGAGGGTGAGGAGAGGACGAGGATGAGGAAGCGAGGAGGCCGGCGATGTTGACGTCGGCGTTGGGGCTGCAGCGGCGAAGGTCAAGACGGTAGGGTTTACGTGGGGTTGGGTTCGCTGGTGAAAAGAAAAGAAAAGGAGGGAATATATATATGGGGGGGAGAGAGAGAGATATATGGGTAGAGAGAGAGAGAGATATAGAGACGGGGAGAGAGAGAGACGAGAGAGATAGAGAGAGGAGAGAGAATTGGGGAGGAGAGAGAAAGAGAGAGAGAGAGATAAGGTGGGGCCCACGGGTTAAAGAAGGAATGTGATTGGCTGGGAATGGAAATTTTGAAAGATTTTAAGGAAACGAAAAAATATTTTAAGGTATAAAATATTCGATAGTTAAAGAATTATTAGAAATTGTGATTTTGGCACAAAATAAAATATTTCCAAATTGCGTCCGGATCGGGTCCAAAAATTCGAAATTGAAATAAGAAAATTTTAGGCTGGATCCAAAATTTAAAATGAAGTATTTTACAATCAAAAAGTATACCCCCAAAACGGACACACGTACGTGCGCGTAGCCGTCCAAACTCGCCCGTTTCATTGAACGGGACGAGAACACGATGCACGGAGGCTAAAACAGGGTTAGGGGTGTCAAGCATGCCATGACGAATATTTTTAATTTTATTTTAGATGCCTTAAATTGTTATATGCAGAAATGAATTGACGGGGTAAAATTACAATAAGTAACAATCAAGCAAGATAAATGAAATAAGTGCCACACTACGCTCATTCGGTAACTGAAATTAGTAGCATTGGGCTCGGTTGTTACATTATACCCAACTACAAAAAGAATTCGTCCTCGAAATTCCAAGAATACAAAGGTAGATGACAAAAATAACTACAAGAAAAGATGAGGAAACTTCTGCCGGATTTCATCTTCTCGTTCCCAAGTGGACTCTCCATGCGAGCGATTACCCCAAGAAACAAGCACAAGAGGGATCACCTTGTTCTTAAGAACCTTTTCCCTTCGATCCACGATTTCAATTGGTCACTCCTCAAAAGTCAAGTCTTCTCGTACTGTTAGCTCCGAATGATCCAAAACGTGCGTTTCATCTCGAACATACCTATGGAGTTGAGATACGTGAAACACATCGTGCACATTCGTCAAGGACTGCGGTAACGCCAAACGATACGCTACCTCACCAACACGCTCCAAGATCTCAAAGGGTCCAACGAATCGAGGACTAAGCTTTTCTCGACTTCCAAAATGAATCACCCCTCTAGTCGGTGATATCTTCAAGAATATCAAATCATCCACGGCGAACTCTAAAGGTCTTCTCGACGTATCTGCCCAACTCTTCTGTCGGTCTTGAGCTGCCTTCATATGATTTCTGATAGTGTTAATTTTCTCAACTGTCTGCACAACCAAATCCGGTCCTAACAATCTTCGTTCACCGACATCGTCCCAACAAACAGGTGAACGGCATTTACGACTATACAAAGCTTCAAATGGAGCCATCTGGATAGTTGCCTGAAAACTGTTGTTGTAAGACAACTCCACCAAATTTAGATGATCCTCCCAAGACCCCTTAAAGTCCAACATGCATGCTCTCAACATATGTTCAAGAGTTTGGATTTTTCTCTCGGACTGACCATCAGTTTGAGGATGATAAGCTGTGCTAAACTTCAATCGAGTCCCCAAACTTTCCTGTAAACTCCGTCAAAAGTGTGATAAGAACCGAGTGTCCCGATCGGACACGATGCTTACCGGTATTCCATGCAATCTTACAATCTCCTGCATGTACCGCTCTGCCAAAGTCTCTGTTGATTGACCAACCCGAAAAGGAATAAAGTGGGCTACTTTGGTAAATCGATCAACAATCCCCATACAGCATTGTTGCCTTTTGGACTCCGCGGTAAAACCGTCACGAAATCCATGGTTATATGTTCCTACTTCCACTGAGGAATCGGAAGTGGTTGCAATAAACCAGCAACCCTTTGATGTTCAGCCTTAACTTGCTGACACACCAAGCACTTTGCCACAAAGCGAGCAACTCCCATTTCATGCCTTCCCACCAGAAATGTTGTCGAATATCTCGGTACATCTTTGTGCCTCCTGGATGTACAGAATAAGCTGAACTGTGTGCTTCTTTCATAAGCTCTTCACGAATATCTCCTTTTGGCACACACAAACGTCTACCATACCTCAACGAACCATCTTTGTGGATCAATAAATCTGTTCGTAGTCCGGCTTCAACCTGTCCTTGAAACTTTTGCAGTCTAGGATCCTGCGATTGTGCTGCTTTAATATTCTCAATCAACGATGAATGTACTTCCAGCTGCATTAACTGTCCCGTAGAATGCGGTAGCACAACCTCCAAGTCAAATCTTCGAAAATCTTCAACGATCTCCTTCTGCGTAGTTAACACCTGAATTGCTGGTAATCGACTAAGCGCATCCGGCACGACGTTAACCTTCCCCGGAAGGTACTTAAGATCAAGATCGTAGTCAGCCATCAGCTCCAACCATCTACGTTGCCTCATATTAAGCTCCTTCTGCGTGAACACATACTTCAAGCTCTTATGATCAGTAAAAACTTTGACTCTTTCGCCCAAAAAGTAGTGTCTCCAAATCTTCAAAGCGAAAATCACAGCCTGTCACGACCCGCAGGGTACGAAACGTGACTGGCACTTACGTTACGAAACGTCTCAAGACGTCCGTAAAATAAGTAAGCCAAAGCCTAGAAATCAAAACCAAAAAGCAGAAGAGTGAAGGAAAACCAATCAATTGAAAGCGAGTTTATCAAATAAGTCAAATCAAGCCTTTTTAAAAACAATCTCAATTTTTCTGAAAATTTCGGCAGAGTCTCCTTTGTAAATACTGGCCCCCAAAATGGGTACAACAAGAATATATATGAATACAACAAATAAGGCATCCCCAAGCGGGAGCTAGCTCTTCGCCACAAGGCGGTCACAAACCCCACGCAATGTAAATCAGCAATGTGCATAAATAAACATAAGAAGCACAAGTAAAACAGCATGTCGACTCAAGTAAGCTCGACCCCAAAATACAGCATAAAAAGCCCACAAATCTCACAGTGTCGTCTCTAGGTCAATATATAACAATAATGGTAGATACAGTAGACGGAGTACTCTAGATACAAAGAATATACAAGGTGGTACAAAAATAATAATACAACCCACCTACGAGCAAAAGCCTCGAGTCCTGACAAAAGAGGCAAAAGGAGCGGTGCGCCCGCCGCTACTGTGCTGACGGGGCGGACCTGCAAAAGACTGTGGCACAACGGGGGTGGGTTGCCAACTCGTGAGTAATAAATAACATCTATAGAGGCTATCGCAAGTATGCACACAAGCATCCTAGCATCTATAATACAGGTATGGCAGGATATAATAGCAGGTATGTATGCAATATGAATATACTAGCAGGTATGTATGCAATATGAATATACTAGCAGGTATGTATGCAATATGAATATACTCGTGATCTGCATGTGTAAATATAAGAAATCATCTTTTTCCTTTAGGCATCTCTTTTTGAAATATCAGCACAATACCAAAAGAATCAACCAGAATCCGTGTCCAGCAACGACACCTCAAAACTGTCTCAAATCTCATATATCCATATCGTAGTATCTCTGGCCTCAGTCGTCCGGCTGACCCATCTCAAATATCAATATCTCATCATCTCGCGGCTACGGTCGGTATTCTCTGGATATCCGCCGTGCCAAAACAGTCACCGGTAGGTAATCTATCCCCTGCTAGGCTCAACGTCAACAACACGATCCTCTTGCCCCGGGGTACCTTACCGGGCCCACCATGTACCCGTGACGGTTCCTCCACTCCTCGACACGGATCTTGAAAACCACAGCAAACTCATGGTGGACGGCACTTTACATCACTAGAAAACCGCAACTTTGTATATTTTAAAAGATCATAAGTTGTAAATTTTACGGCTTTCCCCGAAATCCAGAAATATCATAAATCTCAATAAATCATCATAAGTGCATATGTCAATGATAATGAATGCATATGGTATCAATAACCAAGTTGCAATGCATGATTAATAAACTAAACATGAACAATTGATGTAATGGTATGCATGCACATGAATAGCAATTCTACAATGTTATTTTATGGATTTATTGCAATAGTACAGGTTTAAGTATCAAATATGGTGACAATATTCTAGATTATAAGTTATCTAGTGTCGTGGCATGGCAATTACCAGGGTGTGTGTGTTCGCATGAATAGTGCTCGTGCTGCATATAAAAACCCTGGTAATGGTGCAGGTGTCCTATAGAATGGGTTCGTATATGTCTGACAATATAAAGCATGGATGTAGCAAGATATTACGCAAGCATTTACTCCTAATTACTAATATCACTAGAAATCTTTAAACTACTTAAACTATCGGGCGACTTGCGCCATCCGAACGATAGTCCCCCGTAGATGTTAAATCTACTCACAGAAATCCCTAGCTAGCTACGTCCAATCGCCGCTTTCCTTTTTCGTGCCGCGTCCGACGTCTCCGTGACCGAACCTGGAATTTACATCAATACAAAACATAAGGTTACATAACAAGAACGACGCAAATCCCAAACGAAAATACCAACGTTCACATGCTAGGTACAACGTGCACAAGGTGCGCGGAACACACGTGAAAATCGCAAAAACTAACTAAAATCGTCGATTTGGTCGCCCGGCAAAGCTAAAACCCGATCACTCAAAAATCCGCACTCACACATCCTAAATGTCATAGGATGTGCCAAAAATATCATCAAGATATCACAAATACATCACCACAATAATTTAATAAAACTAGCAAGCATAAACATTCCAAAAATCGGTGCAAACATCGCCGATTTGCGACAAAAAAGACTACAACCTAGCATAACATCCAACCGCATAACTAGTTAACCACAATCACTTTGATTAAAACACATTACAAAGCTTCAAATCCTATGTTTCCATAAACAACCATTTCTTGATTTTTCAAACTTAGCAAAATCCAACCCAAATCATACATGATACATTAAATTAACTCTAATTTAAAGTCCAAAAGGCAAGTTAACTGTTGGGGTAAAAATTTACACCCCTGTTGACCGAGTCAAAGTCAAGGTCAACCCCCAAGCTAGGTGGGCCCAAGCCCAGGTCAAGCGGGCCCATGCCCAAGTCGAGCCCGCGGCCAGCCTCCCATGCCAGCAACAAAAATCATGTAACAAATAATTTTTATGTATTTTTTGTGCATGAATGTATGCAAAATGGGCATACAGCTAAATTTTTGTAAGCCCATGGCTTATGTGCAAAATGAAATGGCATATGAGCCATGGGATAGGCAAAATGCCATTTTGTAAAGCCCAAGGGGCTATATGTAAATATGTAAGCCTATATAAGGCAACATGATGATGAATAAAGCAACACTTTTTTCATTCCCTCAAAAACTAGGGTTTATTCCTCCACTCTCTCTTTTTCAAGTTCTTCCTCTTCCTTTTCATTTTCCAAATAAATCAAGAGCTTAGCTCTCTTTTTTTTTAAAACTAAATAAAGTTTTACCATAAACCCATCTCCAAAAACTCCATCAAGAGAAGAAAAAAGGGTCTTTTTTTTTATCATCCAAGATCTAGATCTTGGAGTTTCAAGAGAACCCATTTTGGGTTTCTTCTCAAAGGAGAAAGGAGAAAATCTTTTGGAGTTCAACTCCACAAATAAAATTCTTTTGGAGATCAACTCCACCACCAGGAAAATTATTTTGGAGTTCAACTCCACTACAAAAATTCTTTTGGAGTTTAACTCCACAAATAAAGTTCCTTTGGAGTTCAACTCCACAAATAAAATTCTTTTGGAGTTTAACTCCACTGCAGAAATACTTTTGGAGTTTAACTCCACATTATAATTTTTTTGGCCATGTAAAATTCTTTTGAAGTTGAACTCTACGTTCAAAAAAAAAAAAAAAAAAAGACAGTCACATGCTATGCATGTGACCCCATCACATGGTTAACATGTGACCCCATCACATGGTTAACATGTGACGTGGGTCACATGCTAAGCATGTAAGGGGTCACATGCTAGCATGTGACCCCCCCTCACATGAGGGGTCACATGCTAACATGTGACCCTCCATGTCACATGCTAGCATGTGACCCCCCTCATATGAGGGGTCACATGCTAACATGTGACCCCACTTTAAAATTAAAAAAAAATCTTTTCTTCTTTCTTCCTCCTTTTTTTATTTAAAATAAAAATAAATAAATATTAAATAAATTATAAATAATATTTAAAAATTAAAAAAAAAACATAATTATTTTCTTTTCTTCTTTTCTTTATTTAACCCCTTTTTCTATTTAAAAAAAATATTAAATAAATATTAAATAAATAAAAATAATATTTTTAAATTAAAAAAAATATTTAAAAATTTATTTAAAAAAATAATAATTCTCCAAATATTTATTTACTTATTTATTTTCGTTTTTATATATAGAAAATATATATATATATGTATATATCTCTTTTTACAAGTGGAATAAAACAGAAAAAAATACACACACACACCAACACACTGCATATTGAGTTCGCATGACCAGTTTAACCCGTCAATCGGAGGTTCCTTCGCTCCAAATGCGAGGGGTAATAAATGGCAGCTTAGTTCGCGGCTGTCGGAAATTCGGATCCCCACAATCAATAAACCCCGGCCTACCCTAGGCAGGGGGAATCTGTAATACGCCTGACAAGCGCGCGCGTATTCCCATCTCAATAGGGTGACGAAAAACACCCTACAGACTCTGGCACGCCCGGTGGGACCATCTCTCCTCCCATATTTCGGGTTAAATGTTCATGCGAACTCAATCCATATGCATATCGATTGCCTATACTGAAATAATGTTTCTATTTGCAGATTAACAATTTCCAATTGCCAAATTCGACGCAAGTCGGTATTTGAACGATTTTTCTTGGCCCCAGCTGGGGGCAAGGCCATCAGCACTGACAAAGTAATAAGGTATTTCGGGCAAACTCCAGCAGTGCCCCTTACAGCTACTCAAACTGGAAACAGATGACCTCTACGTCTTTAAACTGGAAACAGATGACCTCTACGTCTTTAAACTGGAAACAGATGACCTCTACGTCTTTAAACTGGGAAACAGATGACCTCTAAGTCTTTAAACTGGAAACAGATGACCTCTACGTCTTTAAACTGGGAAACAGCATGACCTCTACGTCTTTAAACTGGAAACAGATGACCTCTACGTCTTTAAACTGGAAACAGATGACCTCCAAGTCGTTAAACTGGAAACAGACGACCTCTACGTCGTTAAACTGGAAACAGATGACCTCTAAGTCTTTAAACTGGAAACAGATGACCTCTACGTCGTTAAACTGGAAACAAACTGGAAACAGAGGACCACCACGTCATTAAACTGGGAACAATCGACCTCTAAGTCGTTAAACTGGGAATGTAAAAAAAATGTAAATAAAAAAAAATGTGTAAATAAAAGAAAAATAAAGAAAAGCCGAAATGATGGGGCAACTCGCAATAAAAATCAGCGAGTAAAAATAAAAATGAAAATAAAGCTGAAATGATGGGGCAACCGCGAATAAATAGCCGAAATGATAGGGCAATCGCGACCTTCGTGATAAGAAAAGCTGAAATGATAGAGCAATCGCGGTAAAAAAAAAAAAAAACAAAACAAAAAAAGGGCGGATGATGAGTTGCTCCTGGCATTATTCCAGTGCAGCAATGCAGACGCCAAACAAAAATCCAATTTCCCAAAATTCTTTCAGCCCTACGGCCAGTCCCTAAATTGACTACCGTATACAATCCACGGGCTCAAATAATTCTCGGCATACCCATGCCCCACCGCAACCACCAGTTACGCGGCCGGTCTCCGCCTTTGGAATTATGCTTCATTGGAAATACCCACTCATGTGTCCTCACGATGCATGAGGAGAACAAACCTTCGTGAGATCCTTACGACTCACCAAGGAAAAACACACTTAGGAGTCCTCACGACTCTTAAGGAGAAAATACACCTGCGGGATCCTTACGACTCGTAGGGAGAAAATGCTTTTATGGGACCCTCACGGCCTATGAAATTGAAAAGTCTTAGGTGATAGGGATCCAAACCTGTCTCCTAAGCCATCGCTCCCCAATCCCCAAGTGGCGAATGATGAGTCGCTCCTGGTACTATATTCCAGTGCAGCGATGCAGACGCCAACCAAATTCCAAACCCCAATCCCCAAGTGGCGAATGATGAGTCGCTCCTGGTACTATATTCCAGTGCAGCGATGCAGACGCCAACCAAATTCCAAATCCCAATCCCCAAGTGGCGAATGATGAGTCGCTCCTGGTACTATATTCCAGTGCAGCGATGCAGACGCCAACCAAATTCCAAATCCCAATCCCCATGCGGCGAATGATGAGTCGCTGCTGGTACTACATTCCAGTGCAGCGATGCAGACGCCAACCAAATTCCAACTCCCATACCCCAACGGCGAATGATGAGTCGCTCCTGGTACCATATTCCAGTGCAGCGATGCAGACGCCAACCAAATTCCAAATCCCAATCCCCAAGTGGCAAATGATGAGTCGCTCCTGGTACCATATTCCAGTGCAGCGATGCAGACGCCAACCAAATTCCAACTCCCATACCCCAACGGCGAATGATGAGTCGCACCTGGTACCATATTCCAGTGCAGCGATGCAGACGCCAACAAAATCCCAAAATTTTTATGGCCCTACAGTCTGGATCATACATCCTGCAAAACCGTATACAATCCACGGGCGAAAAACAATCCCGATCTCTCCAAAAAAAAAAAAAAAAAAGAACGGTATGTCCACAAGCAAAACGGGCACGGATGAAAACCCGAAAGGGCTCCGTGAGTAAAAACAGCAGGACTGCCGGCGAGTTTGTGAAAACCCGAAAGGACGCAAACTCGTAAAAAAAAAAGAAATGAAATGCACTCGCAAAGTCCTCTCGACTTTGTGAGGAGAAAATTCCCTCGTGAGATCCCTACGACTCACAAAGGAGCAACACACTTAGGAGTCCCTACGACTCCTAAGGAGAAAATACACTTGCGGGATCCTTACGACCCGTAGGGAGAAAATGCTTTTATGGGACCCTCACGGCCCATAAAATTGAAAAGCCTTAGGTAATAGGGATTTAAACCTGTCTCCTAAGCAACCAAATCCAAATTCTCTCGGGGCACATGATGAGTTGCTCCTGGCATTATTCCAGTGCAGTAATGCAGATGCCAAACAAACCAAATCCAAATTCTCTCGGGGCACATGATGAGTTGCTCCTGGCATTATTCCAGTGCAGCAATGCAGATGCCAAACGGAAAAAACCAAATCCAAATTCTCCCGGGGCAAATGATGAGTTGCTCCTGGCATTATTCCAGTGCAGCAATGCAGATGCCAAACAAAAACCCCAATTCCCAAATATGCTGTCGTAAAAACAGCAATGCAAGTCGCCTCCACGTGAAAGAAGATCCATCAATTTCATGCACACGACCCACATATGCTGTGTGCATTTATTGATGGGGGGCAATTTGTTGGGGTAAAAATTTACACCCCTGTTGACCGAGTCAAAGTCAAGGTCAACCCCCAAGCTAGGTGGGCCCAAGCCCAGGTCAAGCGGGCCCATGCCCAAGTCGAGACCGCGGCCAGCCTCCCATGCCAGCAACAAAAATCATGTAACAAATAATTTTTATGTATTTTTTGTGCATGAATGTATGCAAAATGGGCATACAGCTAAATTTTTGTAAGCCCATGGCTTATGTGCAAAATGAAATGGCACATGAGCCATGGTATAGGCAAAATGCCATTTTGTAAAGCCCAAGGGGCTATATGTAAATATGTAAGCCTATATAAGGCAACATGATGATGAATAAAGCAACACTTTTTTCATTCCCTCAAAAACTAGGGTTTGTTCCTCCACTCTCTCTTTTTCAAGTTCTTCCTCTTCCTTTTCATTTCCCAAATAAATCAAGAGCTTAGCTCTCTTTTTTTTTAAAACTAAATAAAGTTTTACCATAAACCCATCTCCAAAAACTCCATCAAGAGAAGAAAAATGGTCTTTTTTTTTATCATCCAAGATCTAGATCTTGGAGTTTCAAGAGAACCCATTTTGGGTTTCTTCTCAAAGGAGAAAGAAGAAAATCTTTTGGAGTTCAACTCCACCACCAGGAAAATTATTTTGGAGTTCAACTCCACTACAAAAATTCTTTTGGAGTTTAACTTCACAGTAAAAATCTTTTGGAGTTCAACTCCACAAATAAAGTTCCTTTGGAGTTCAACTCCACAAATAAAATTCTTTTGGAGTTTAACTCCACTGCAGAAATACTTTTGGAGTTTAACTCCACAAAAAAATACCTTTTTTGGGGAGTTTAACTCCACATTATAATTTTTTTGGCCATGTAAAATTCTTTTGGAGTTAAACTCCACGTTCAAAAAAAAAAAAAAAAGGCAATCACATGCTATGCATGTGACGGGTCACATGCAAAGCATGTGACCCGATCACATGGTTAACATGTGATGGGGTCACATGCAATGCATGTGACCCCATCACATGGTTAACATGTGACGTGGGTCACATGCTAAGCATGTAAGGGGTCACATGCTAGCATGTGACCCCCCCCTCATATGAGGGGTCACATGCTAACATGTGACCCTCCATGTCACATGCTAGCATGTGACCCCCCTCATATGAGGGGTCACATGCTAACATGTGACCCCACTTTTAAAAAAAAAAAATTCTCTTTTCTTCTTTCTTCCTTCTTTTTTTATTTAAAATAAAAATAAATAAATATTAAATAAATTATAAATAATATTTAAAAATTAAAAAAAAACATAATTATTTTCTTTTCTTCTTTTCTTTATTTAACCCCTTTTTCCATTTAAAAAAATATTAAATAAATATTAAATAAATAAAAATAATATTTTTAAATTAAAAAAAATATTTAAAAATTTATTTAAAAAAATAATAATTCTCCAAATATTTATTTACTTATTTATTTTCGTTTTTATATATAGAAAATATATATATATGTATATATCTCTTTTTACAAGTGGAATAAAACAGAAAAAAATACACACACACCAACACACTGCATATTGAGTTCGCATGACCAGTTTAACCCGTCAATCGGAGGTTCCTTCGCTCCAAATGCGAGGGGTAATTAATGGCAGCTTAGTTCGTGGTTGTCGGAGATTCGGATCCCCACAATCAATAAACCCCGGCCTACCCTAGGCAGGGGGAATCTGTAGTACGCCTGACAAGCGCGCGCGTATTCCCATCTCAATGGGGTGACGAAAAACACCCTACATTAACCACTTAGATTAGACTAACAAAATAACTAGATAACAAAATAGATTTAATTAACCTACTAATGATTTCTAAAACCCTAGTTTAAATTCAAACCATGAACTAAAAAAAACTAGATTAGAAATTATCTATAATTTTAACACTAAAACAATTTTCAAGTTCTAATTAGCACACTTTAACTACAAATTAGCCAAGGATTGAAATTATACCCCACAAGCCCAAACCCTATGTTGCTATAGCCTCCCAAGATACCATCTTTCTCCAAGATTTAAACCATTTTGGGCTTGAGAAGAGATAGAATAAGGTTTTGTGTTGAAATTGTGAAGGAAATTGTTGATTTTTTGAGCAAATTTTGGATTAACTTTGATGAAGAAAATAGATGAGGCAAAGAGAGGGAGGGGGCTGCTGCAACAGCAGAAATTTGGTGGAGAGAGAAGGGGATGGGGGATGTGAGGGGTTAGTGTAAAAAGTCTCAGTCAAAGCCCCCCAAAAATACCATAATACCCCACCTAAATACTATATTTAAATCCTACTCAAAACAATTCATTCACAAGACTTAAGGTCAAAAAGAGAGGGACGGGGGCTGCTGCAGCAGTGGTGGGACCGGCCTAGGGGAGTGGGGGTGAGTGTGAGTGGATACAAAAAGGTTTTATGCAAAAAGACCCCCCACAAGTTCATATTTGCAAGTTTTAGTTCAAAAAAATATATATTTTTGTTTTCCATCATAAAAACCCATTAAAACTTAAAATAAAATACTAAAAATTTATATTACAATTAGATTTTAATTAACATGATTTTAAAGATTAAAATTAGCCCATTTAAATTTGTATTTATCGCTAATTTAATGTATTTTTTTACCGGCTTAAAATAATATTAAAAATTGAAAAATTAGGGAAAAATTTTAAACGACCAGAATTTTATAAGTAACTCATTAGCTACTAAAAACAAGCAATTAGCTATCCAAATTAGGTATAATTAGGCCTAAACTGCAAAATAACAAAAAAGACGATTTACGGAAAAATACCAAATTTTCGCTGATTTTCGGGAAAACACCAAAACGACTTTTCAAGGCGCTACAATCTTCCCCCCTTAAAGAAATTTGGTCCCCAAATTTAAAAATATAACTACGCATACCTTCAAACAGATGGGGATATTTCTTCCTCATCTCGTCCTCGGTCTCCCAGGTAACCTCCTCGCTGCTCGGGCTACGCCAAAGGACCTTGACGGTTGGTATAACTTTCGATCTCAATTTCTTCACCTGCCGATCCAGGATGGCCACCGGCTGCTCTGCAAAAGAAAGGTCGCGCTCCAGCTGGACTGTCGGGTGCTGAATCCCATGTGAAGGGTCGTGAAGGTACTTGCGGAGCATCGAAACATGGAAGACGGGGTGAACATTGGGAAAGCTGGGTGGAAGAGCCAAACGGTATGCAACTGCGCCGACACGCTCGAGAATCTCGAAGGGACCCACAAACCTAGGACTAAGCTTTCCCTTTCGCCCCAAACGCATCACGCCCATCATCGTAGAGACCCTCAGAAAAACATGATCGCCAACTGCGAACTCTAGTCTGCGACGGCGCCTGTCTGCATATGATTTCTGCCTGCTCTGAGCTGCTCTCATCCGGTCTCGAATCAACTGTATCTTCGCTATCGTCTCCTCAACCAGCTGCGGCCTCAATATACTACTCTCGCTGAGCTCGGTCCAACAGACGGGCGATCTGCATCTCCTCCCATACAATGCCTCGGAAGGTGCCATCTGAATAATATCCTGGAGGCTGTTGTTGTAGGAGAACTCCACTAACGGTAAATGACGATCCCAGCTACCACCAAAGTCCAAAACGCACGCTCAGAGCATGTCCTAGAGAGTCTGAATAGTCCGCTCTGACTGGTCGTCGGTCTGCGGATGAAATGCTGTGCTGAAACTCAAACGGGTGCCCAATGCCCCCTGAAGTCTCTGCCATAGTCGGCTGGTAAACTGGGTGCCTCTGTCGGACACGATACACGTCGGGACTCCATGCAGTCGTACGATCTCGTCAATATAAATCTGGGCATCCTGAGCAAAACCGGAAGTCGTCTTCACTGGCAGGAAGTGAGCCGCTTTTGTCAATCGATCCACGATCACCCAAATGGAGTCGTACCCTCGACTGGTCCTGGGTAAACCCATAATGAAGTCCATCGAAATTTGCTCCCATTTCCACTCCGGAAAGGGCAAAGGCTGCAACTCTGACCTCTGGTGCTCGGCCTTGACTTGCTGACAAGTCAGGCATCTCGACACGAAATCAGTGACGTCCCTCTTCATTCCGTCCCACCAGTAAACATCTCGCAAATCGTGGTACATCTTGGTGGAACCCGGATGTACGCTGTATGTCGATCTATGCGCCTCCTCAAGAATCTCACGCCGCAGCCCCTCGGAATCTGGTACGCACAATCGAGTCCCAAATCGCAGTACTCCCTGATCATCGATCACGAACTCAGAATCTCTGCCCTGCCTAATCTGCTCCATGATCTCTGAAAGACGGTCATCACTGGGCTGTGCCTCTCGAATACGGTCAAGTAACTGCGGACGTGCACGAACATGCGCAACCTGTCCCCCTGTCGGAGTGAACTCGAACTCAACTCGGTTGTCGCATAAAATCTGCCAATCTGCTGACGACTGTCTCTGCACTGCGCGCAAACAAGATAGACTACCCCCGGGCCTCCTGCTCAAAGCATCCGCCACTACATTAGCCTTGCCCGGGTGATACAAAATCTCGCAATCATAGTCCTTTACTAGTTCCATCCAACGGCGCTGTCTGAGATTCAGGTCTCGCTGCTGAAATATATACTTTAAGCTCTTGTGATCAGTGAATATCTGACACGGCTCGCCGTATAGGTAATGTCGCTAGATCTTAAATGCAAAGACCACTGCAGCCATCTCCAAATCGTGAGTGGGGTAGTTCTGTTCATGACTCTTCAACTGCCGTGAAGCATACGCGATCACCCTGTCATGCTGCATCAATACGCACCCTAGCCCCACTCGTGAAGCGTCACAATAAACCACGAATCCGCCTGATCCAGAAGGCAAAGATAATACCGGCGCCGTAGTCAAACAAGTCCGTAGCTGCTGAAAACTGCGCTCGCACTCCTCCGTCCAAACGAAAGGAACTCCCTTCCGGGTCAATCCGGTCAAAGGTGCAGCAATACGGGAGAAATCCTGAACGAATCGCCTGTAGTAGCCAGCCAGGCCTAAGAAACTGCGGATCTCCGTAACTGATGTCTGTAGGGTGTTTTTCGTCACCCTATTGAGATGGGAATACGCGCGCGCTTGTCAGGCGCACTACAGATTCCCCCTGCCTGGGGTAGGCCGGGGTTTAATGATTGTGGGGATCCGAATCTCCGGCAGCCGTGAACTAAGCTGCCGTTAATTACCCCTCGCATTTGGAGCGAAGGAACCTCCGATTGACGGGTTAAACTGGTCATGCGAACTCAGTATGCAGTGTGTTGGTGTGTGTGTATTTTTTGTTTTATTCCACTTGTAAAAAGAGATATATAAATATATATATATATATATATTTTCTATACATGAAAACGAAAATAAATAAGTAAATAAATATTTGGAGATTTTTTTTATTTTAAAATATTATTTATAATTTAATTTTATATATTTAATATTTTTTTAATAAAAAAAGGGATTAAATAAAGAAAAGAAGAAAAGAAAATAATTATGTTTTTTTTTAATTTTTAAATATTATTTATAATTTATTTATTTTTATTTTAAATAAAAAAAGGAAAAAGAAAGAAGAAAGGGAAAAAAAGAATTTTGTATTTTGTTAAAAAAAAAATGGGGTCACATGTTAGCATGTGACCCCTCACCCCTCACATGAGGGGGGTCACATGCTAGCATGTGATCCATGTCACATGCTAGCATGTGACCCCTCACATGAGGGGGGTCACATGCTAGCATGTGACATGGAGGGTCACATGTTAGCATGTGACCCCTCATGTGAGGGGGGGTCACATGCTAGCATGTGAGAAGGCCATCACATGCTTAGCATGTGACCCATCACATGCTTTGCATGTGACCCGGAGCATGTGACCCGGTCTGGTCACATGTTAAACATGTGACCGCAATATTTTTTTATTTTTTTTATTTTTTTTACGTGGAGTTCAACTCCAAAAGAATTTTATATGGCCAAAAAAATTATAATGTGGAGTTAAACTCCCCAAAAAAAAGGTATTTTTTTGTGGAGTTAAACTCCAAAAGTATTCCTGCAGTGGAGTTAAACTCCAAAGGAACTTTATTTGTGGAGTTGAACTCCAAAAGATTTTTACTATGGAGTCAAACTCCAAAAGAATTTTTGTAGTGGAGTTGAACTCCAAAATAATTTTCCTGGTGGTGGAGTTGAACTCCAAAAGAATTTTATTTGTGGAGTTGAACTCCAAAAGAATTTTCTCCTTTCTCCTTTGAGAAGAAACCCAAAATGGGTTCTCTTGAAACTCCAAGATCTAGATCTTGGATGATAAAAAAAGAGACCATTTTTCTTCTCTTGATGGAGTTTTGGGAGATGGGTTTATGGCAAAACTTTATTTAGTTTAAAAAAAAAGAGAGCTAAGCTCTTGATTTATTTTGAAAATAAAAAGGAAGAGGAAGAACTTGAAAAGGAGAGAGTGGAGGAACAAACCCTAGTTTTTGAGGGAATGAAAAAAGTTTATTATTATTCATCATCATGTTGCCTTATATAGGCTTACATATTTACATATAGCCCCTTGGGCTTTACAAAAATGGCATTTTAGCCATCCCATGGCTCATGTGCCATTTCATTTTTGCACATAAGCCATGGGCTTACAAAATATTGGCTTTGTGCCCATTTTGTTTACATTCATGCACAAAAATTACATAAAAATTATTTGTTACATGATTTTTGTTGTTGGCATGGAGGAGGTTGGCCGCGGGCTCGACTTGGGCATGGGCCCACTTGACCTAGGCTTGGGCCCACCTAGCTTGGGGGTTGACCTTGACTTTGACTCGGTCAACAGGGGTGTAAATTTTTACCCCAACAATGTCGGCCTGGGCCACTGTTGAACGGCCTCAATCTTCTTCGGGTCCACACATATGCCATCTCTCGTAATCACGTGACCCAAGAATCCGACGCTGTCCAACCAGAATGCACACTTGGAAAATTTTGCGAAAAGCTGGTGCTCCCTCAAGGTCTGCAACGTAATCCGCAAGTGCTGCTCGTGGTCCTCTCTGCTCCGGGAGTACACCAAGATATCGTCGATAAACATGATGATGAACAAGTCAAGATACGGCCTGAATGTACGGTTCATCAAATCCATGAATGCAGCTGGGGCGTTGGTGAGTCCGAACGACATCACCAGAAACTCATAGTGACCATAGCGCGTACGGAAAGCTGTCTTCGGTATATCCTCCTGTCGAACTCGCAGCTGATGGTACCCTGATCGCAAGTCGATCCTCGAAAAATACCCCGCACCTTGAAGCTGGTCGAACAAATCATCAATGCGTGGAAACGGATATCTATTCCGCACGGTAACCTTGTTCGGCTGGCGGTAGCCGATACACAAACGCAAACTGCCGTCCTTCTTCTTGACAAACAGGACCTGAGCGCCCCACGGAGAAACACTAGGTTAAGCCATTTATCTAACAAATCCTGCAACTGATCCTTCAGCTCTCTAAGCTCTGCCGGGGCCATCCGATAAGGCGGTATAGAAATAGGCTCCAAGCCGAGAATCAAGTCAATGCAGAACTCAACGTCGCGCTCAGGTGGTAGCCCAGGCAGCTCATCAGGGAAAACATCAGGGAACTCATAAACAACCGGGACCCGGTCCAACGGAACCTCTGCAGCTCGAGTATCACAAATATACGCTAAGAATCCCTGGCATCCCTTCCGTAACAGCTGACCAGCGCGAAGAGACGAAATCAAGCTGGGAAGGGTGACGCTGCGGTCTTCCTGAATAACAAGGATTGGCTCTCCCGAAAAGCTAAATTTGACTGCTTTCTCACGGCAGTCCACTGAAGCATAACATGTGGCCAGCCAATCCATGCCCAGAAGCACATCAAAGTCCAACATATCGAGGAGAATCAAATCAACCGACGAGTCCATCTCCCCGATACGAACGGAACACAATCGAAACACAAAACGAGCGCAAACAACTCACCTACCGGGGTAATAACAACAAGCGGCTGATCTAACGACGACGACTCACGACCCAACATCGGTGCAAAGTGTGTAGATACGTACGAATGTGTGGAACCTGGGTCGAATAATACCCATGCGTCGAAAGAAAAAACTGGAAAGGTACCTGTCACAATGGCGTTGGATGCCTGCGCATCCTGCGGTGTCAAAGCGAACACTCGGGCTTGTCCTCCACCGATAGTGGGCTGTCCTCGGCCTCTGCCTCCTCGTCCCCTCTGGATAGGACCGCCGCGTCCACGGCCTCTGGGTGAACCTATCTGATGTGGAGCATCTCCAGTGGTAGGAAGTAGAGCTCTCTAAGGAGGAGGTGGTGATGGTGGTAGGGTAACATGTGGAACTGTCGCTGCTCCCTGTCGTCTCACCGGACAGTCTCTGATACGATGATGCAGGCTACCACACCAAAAACATCCTAACCATGGCTGCTGACCATATGGGTGAAGGCGATACAACTGTCCCCTAAAGAATCCGCCACGGCCTCTGTGAACACGCCTAGGTGCTAACATATCAGTGCGAATCCGACTCGGTCTCGAAACGACCGTAGGGGAGTAGTATCCGATCTCTGTGCTCGATTGACCTCTACTAAGGATCCCACCATCTGTCGTAGCTCCTGCATACCTCCCATCATCTGTCGTAGCTCCTCCATACCAGACTCTAGCCTGTCCATGCGACCTGGGGAATGCGGATCAGTCTATCCCTGAGGCGTAGGTATACCCCCCTGCTCGGTCCTCGTCTCGGACGAGCCTGCTCGGATCTCATCTCGGGTGGCAGCCCTCTGCGCTCTCGTAGTCTTCGGCGGCATAGTGGCTATTACAAGAACAGGATGATAAGAACAGTGCAATAGAATCATAGGATACACAGAATTGAAGAAGGAATTTCAAGCAAGTATATTCTAAAGTCACTTAGGCGGAGTACCGTATCGCAAGTATGCCGCGGACATACACACGCTACGTTACCCTGCTTAAGTCACTTACTCTATCTGCCAAGGTCATCCTACACTCAGAAAGGTAAAACCTAATGCTCTGATACCAACTTTGTCACGACCCGCAGGGTACGGAACGTGACTGGCACTTACGTTACGAAACGTCTCAAGACGTCCGTAAAATAAGTAAGCCAAAGCCCAGAAATCAAAACCAAAAAGCAGAAGAGTGAAGGAATATCAATCAATTGAAAGCGAGTTTATCAAATAAGTCAAATCAAGCCTTTTTAAAAACAATCTCAATTTTTCCGAAAATTTCGGCAGAGTCTCCTTTGTAAATACTGGCCCCCAAAATAGGTACAATAAGAATATATATGAATACAACAAATAAGGCATCCCCAAACGGGAGCTAGCACTTCGCCATAAGACGGTCACAAATCCCACGCAATGTAAATCAGCAATGTGCATAAATAAACATAAGAAACACAAGTAAAACAGCATGTCGACTCAAGTAAGCTCGACCCCAAAATACAGCATAAAAAGCCCACAAATCTCACAGTCTCGTCTCTAGGTCAATATATAACAATAATGGTAGATACAGTAGATGGAGTACTCTAGATACAAAGAATATACAAGGTGATACAAAAATAATAATACAACCCACCTACGAGCAAAAGCCTCGAGTCCTGGCAAAAGAGGCAAAAGGAGCGGTGCGCCCGCCGCTACTGTGCTGACGGGGCGGACCTGCAAAAGACTGTGGCACAACGGGGGTGAGTTTCCAACTCGTGAGTAATAAATAACATCTATAGAGGCTATCGCAAGTATGCACACAAGCATCCTAGCATCTATAATACAGGTATGGCAGGATATAATAGCAAGTATGTATGCAATATGAATATACTAGCAGGTATGTATGCAATATGAATATACTAGCAGGTATGTATGCAATATGAATATACTCATGATCTGCATGTGTAAATATAAGAAATCATCTTTTTCCTTTAGGCATCTCTTTTTGAAATATCAGCACAATACCAATAGAATCAACCAGAATCCGTGTCCAGCAACGACACCTCAAAACTGTCTCAAATCTCATATATCCATATCGTAGTATCTCTGGCCTCAGCCGTCCGGCTGACCCATCTCAAATATCAATATCTCATCATCTCGCGGCCATGGTCGGTATCCTCTGGATATCCGCCGTGCCAAAACAGTCACCGGTAGGTAATCCATCCCCTGCTAGGCTCAACGTCAACAACACGATCCTCTTGCCCCGGGGTACCTTACCGGGCCCACCATGTACCCGTGACGGTTCCTCCACTCCTCGACACGGATCTTGAAAACCACAGCAAACTCATGGTGGACAGCACTTTACATCACTAGAAAACCGCAACTTTTTATATTTTAAAAGATCATAAGTTGTAAATTTTGCGGCTTTCCCCGAAATCCAGAAATATCATAAATCTCAATAAATCATCATAAGTGCATATGTCAATGATAATGAATGCATATGGTATTAATAACCAAGTTGCAATGTATGATTAATAAACTAAACATGAACAATTGATGTAATAGTATACATGCACATGAATAGCAACTCTACAATGTTATTTTAAGGATTTATTGCAATAGTACAGGTTTAAGTATCAAATATGGTGACAACATTCTAGATTATAAGTTATCTAGTGTCGTGGTATGGCAATTACCAGGGCGTGTGTGTTCGCATGAATAGTGCTCGTGCTGCATATAAAAACCCTGGTAATGGTGCAGGTGTCCTATAGAATGGGTTCGCATATGTCTGACAATATAAAGCATGGATGTAGCAAGATGTTACGCAAGCATTTACTCCTAATTAGTAATATCACTAGAAATCTTTAAACTACTTAAACTATCGGGCGACTTGCGCCATCCGAACGATAGTCTCCCGTAGACGTTAAATCGACTCACAGAAATCCCTAGCTAGCTACGTCCAATCGCCGCTTTCTCTTTTCGTGCCGCGTCCGACGTTTCCGCGACCGAACCTGAAATTTATATCAATACAAAACATAAGGTTATATAACAAGAACGACGCAAATCCCAAACGAAAATACCAACGTTCACAAGCCAGGTACAACGTGCACAAGGTGCGCGGAACACACGCGAAAATTGCAAAAATTAACTAAAATCGTCGATTTGGTCGCCCAGCAAAACTAAAACCCGATCACTCAAAAATCCGCACTCACACATCCTAAATGTCATAGGATATGCCAAAAATATCATCAAGATATCGCAAATACATCACCACAATAATTTAATAAAACTAGCAAGCATAAACATTCCAAAAATCGGTGCAAATATCGCCGATTTGCGACAAAAAGGACTACAACCTAGCATAACATCCAACCGCATAACTAGTTAACCACAATCACTTTGATTAAAACACATTACAAAGCTTCAAATCATATGTTTCCATAAACAACCCTTTCTTGATTTTTCAAACTTAGCAAAATCCAACCCAAATCATACATGATACGCTAAATTAACTCTAATTTAAAGTCCAAAAGGCAAGTTAACCACTTAGATTAGGCTAACAAAATAACTAGATAACAAAATAGATTTAATTAACCTACTAATGATTTCTAAAACCCTAGTTTAAATTCAAACCATGAACTAAAAAAAACTAGATAAGAAATTATCTATAATTTTAACACTAAAACAATTTTCAAGTTCTAATTAGCACACTTTAAGTACAAATTAGCCAAGGATTGAAATTATACCTCACAAGCCCAAACCCTATGTTGCTATAGCCTCCCAAGATACCATCTTTCTCCAAAATTTAAACCATTTTGGGCTTGAGAAGAGATAGAATAAGGTTTTGTGTTGAAATTGTGAAGGAAATTGTTGATTTTTGGAGCAAATTTTGGATTAACTTTGATGAAGAAAAGAGATGAGGCAAAGAGGGGGAGGGGCTGCTGCAACAGCAGAAATTCGGTGGAGAGAGAGGGGGATGGGGGATGTGAGGGGTTAGTGTAAAAAGTCATAGTCAAAGCCCCCCCCAAAAAATACCATAATACCCCTACCTAAATACTATATTTAAATCCTACTCAAAACAATTCATTCACAAGACTTAAGGTCAAAAAGAGAGGGATGGGGGCTGCTGCAGTAGTGGTGGGACCGGCCTAGGGGAGTGGGGGTGAGTGTGAGTGGATACAAAAAGGTTTTATGCAAAAAGACCCCCCACAAGTACATATTTGCAAGTTTTAGTTCAAAAAAATATATATTTTTGTTTTCCATCATAAAAACCCATTAAAACTTGAAATAAAATACTAAAAATTTATATTACAACTAGATTTTAATTAACATGATTTTAAAGATTAAAATTAGCCCATTTAAATTTGTATTTATCGCTAATTTAATGTATTTTTTTTACCGGCTTAAAATAATATTAAAAATTGAAAAATTAGGGAAAATTTTTAAACGACCAGAATTTCATAAGTAATTCATTAGCTACTAAAAACAAGCAATTACCTATCCAAATTAGGTATAATTAGGCCTAAACTGCAAAATAACAAAAAAGACGATTTACGGAAAAATACCAAATTTTCACCGATTTTCGAGAAAACACCAAAACGGTTTTTCAAGGCGCTACACAGCCGCAAGCTCCAAGTCATGAGTTGGGTAATTCTTCTCATGGGTATTCAACTGTCTTGATGCGTACGCTGCAACCTTCCCATGCTGCATCAAAACACATCTTAATCCTTTCCCAGATGCGTCGCTGTGAATCACCAATCCTCCGTAATTGTCTGGCACAGTCAGAATATGGGCGGTTATCAATTTCTGCTTCAACATCTCAAAAGCTAACGCACATTTATCCGTCCACACAAAAGGTACCTCCTTGCGCGTAAGCTTGGTTAACGGCTCCGCCAGACGAGCAAAGTTCTCTACAAATCTTCTGTAATACCCGGCGAGTCCAAGAAAACTTTTTATCTCCGCAACATTCTTTGGAATCGGTCAATCTCGTACTGCTGCAACTTTTTCTGGATCGACGGCAATTCCATCGCCAGACACAACATGCCCCAAAAACTTTACTTCCTCCAGCCAAAACTCGCACTTACTCATCTTCGCAAATAGCTTCTCCTGTCTCAACGTCTGCAATGTGATCTTCAAATGTTCCGCATGCTCCTCGAAACTCTTCGAGTAAACCAGAATATCGTCAATGAATACCATAATAAACTGGTCCAAGAATGGTGAAAAGATTCGGTTCATCAAGTCCATGAATACTGCCGGCGCATTCGTTACTCCGAAGGGCATCACTAAGTATTCATAATGTCCATACCGAGTTCGGAATGTCGTCTTGCAAATATGTTCTGCTTTCACTCGGACCTGATGATATCCGGATCGCAAATCCAGCTTCGAGAATACCCTCGCGCCACTAAGCTGCTCGAAAAGTTCGCCAATGCGAGGGATCGGGTACTTGTTCTTAATAGTCACCCGGTTTAATTCTCGATAGTCGATGCACATCCTTCTTGTGCCATCCTTCTTCTTTACTAGAAGAACTGGAGCTCCCCAAGGCGAGTTACTGCTCCGAATCCAACCCTTCTCAAGCAATTCAGCAACCTGTTTCTTGACTTCTTCCAACTCTACTGGTGCCATTGGATAATACGCTTTGGATACTGGCGCTGCACCAGGAATAAGATCAATTGCGAACTCCACGTTTCGCTTCGGCGGTAATCCCGATATATCTTCAAACACATCCATAAAATCACGAACGGCAGTCGGCTCTTCACTTTTATCAACTTCCATTGCTGCAAGAATATTGTTTGTCGGCCTGGCCCTAAACTCGACTGGCCCGACAGAACTGCTTCCTCCAGTGAAGCTAAACTCGGGATGTCCGGGAATCTGGAAAATTACCTTCCTTGCCCTACAATCAATGTGAGCGTGGAAAGTGCCAAGAAAATCCATTCCCAAGACGACCTCGTAGCTGCCCGTATCAATCACCAAGAAATCTGCAAAAAGCTCCCGTCCGCACACATCAACTGTACAATCTTTACATTCCCTACTAGCTATGATTTTCCTATTCCCAGTGTGTATGTCCCAGAAACTAGACAGTGTCGTGCAGTTAATCGAGTGTGTAGTTATAAACTTGGATGATATAAAACAATGGGATGCACCAGAATCAAATAACGCTAATGCGGGAAAACCATGAACGAGTAGAGTACCTGAAACAACTTCTCCTGACGCCTTAGCTTCTTTACCTGTTAAGGTAAAAGCTCGAGCCTGATTAGGTCCTTGAGTCAGCTGTTTCTGTCCCTGGAACGGCCTATGCGGAGGCTTCTGAAAATCATCCCTCGTACGAAGCTTCGACGGACAAGCACTAACAGCGTGATCTGCCGCTCCACAAACCAAACAGAGTCCCAGCCTCCTTCGACAATCCTTTTGTATGCGGCCAGGTAAATTGCAGTAGTTACAAGTCATGCTCTTTCTTCGATCAATGGCAACAGGCTTCTTCATGGGTGCTACACCTCGACGGTCCACTGGAATACCTCTGCGATCATGAGCTCGGTTTGGTACAAATGCTGCCTTCCTTACCGCCACTGCTGTCTGCTGCACACTCCCCTTCATCCCGGATAAACTCTGCTGCTCTCGGGCTGTCGCAAGTACTTGTGAGAAAGTGGTCAAACCCAAGGAGACAATCTGCCTCTGGATGTCCACGTCCAAGCTGTGCATGAACCTCCGTGCCCTGTCTGCATCATTGGCAACTAAAGGTCCAGCGAATCTGCCGAGTCTTGTCCATTCTGCTGCATGCACATCTACGGGTGCTCCATTCTGCTTTAGCCCGATGAACTTCTCTTCCATTTCCTCCTGTGCGGTCCGCGGGAAGAACTTTTCTAGAAAACTCTTTGAAAAATCCGCCCACTTGATCTGCTTGGGCAAACGGTTCTCCTCCACAAGCCACCATTCTCAGGCGTAGTCCACTAACTGAATGTGTACCACATCAACTCTTTTCTCATCTGGAATCTGTGCCGCAATAAGCAAGTTCCCTGTGTCAACTAGCCACTGCTCTGCTAGCAACGGCTCCTCCAAACCAGTAAATGTAGACGGACCCAAACGCCTGAAATCTGCTACGGTCCCTACTCGGTCGACTGGTTTAGCTCCAAAATTGTTCAAAGACTGCTGAATGATCTGCAAACCTTCCTGAAAAAATTCCGCTTGCTGCTGGATCAGCTCGGTCTGTCTCTTTTGATTCTCCAGCATTACCCTTATCACTCCAAGCATGGCGGCTTCGTCCGCACGCCTTTGGTACGTCTTCAAATTCTTATCTGCCATATTCCTGAAATCAAAACACCCAACATTAGTATGATGATAGATTCGAAATATAGATCAAGGCTAGAACTCCAAGTTACTTAAATAGAGTGCCGCATTGTAACTATGCCGCGGTATCATAGCCACAATTACATAACTCCACCCAAGTCGCCTAAGTCCTAGAGATAACAAGGAATCAGGTTTCGATTTGATATGCAAAGGAAGTTTGCACATCGTAAAAAATATAATCAGGAAGAATGTGATTCAAGAATGGTAAAACGGCAAGGTGGCAGGACATGTTTCCTAAACACGGGTATTCTGATTCGTGTATTGGGTACAATACCCAACTACAAAAGAATCAACCCGACTAACCTATGCTCTGATACCAAAAGAACCATGTCACGCCCCGCTTCCCAGAGTACGCTAAAGTGGGCACGTGACATAGCCAACCATGCTACCTGTGGGTAGGAAGTATCCATCCACAGTCACATTACGGCTGTAGAGATATCAAGAACAAAATAACACTATCTAAAACATGTCCATAATCCAAGATAACATGAGTCAAGAATAATAAAATGCGGAAGCGAAAGATCCAATACACAATAACTGGAATGTATGTCCCATAATGCGGGCTCACATCAGGAAATAAATGCAGGAAAGAAAACTAGCTATTGCTGACACTCACAGCTCAGCCTGTCGGCTGAAGTACTCCTGCTCGGACTGTGACAGCGGTACAGAATCTGGGCCATGCAAAACCCAGACGTCAGCGCGTCAAATCATTAAGTAATAACATAATAAACAGGGTAACAGGCAATGCGAATATAAACATGAATAAAGCAAGGATAACAACAATATAAATCAGAGCAGTGCAGTGGGTAAACTAAACTGTTCTATCAGGTTTTCTGTTCTAAAGTCTTTAAAACCAAATTGATGAATCATCGATATAACTCAATAGTATCCCGTACATACCCGGGACCACGGCCCCAGATTCTCGGGCTGAAACCGAGACATGCCGCTAGGCACCAAACAGGAATGTGTACAGCTGAATGATGTCAGCATCATCATTCCAAGGCTGGCCTAGCCTCTAAAACTGATCAGAACAGGTAGCGAACTGTTGAGTTACAAGTCAGGTTTCACCTTTGATTTCCCCATACCCCCAAGTTATATGTGTATGTCAAGTCAGGTATCCCGTAATCAAGAAGCTAATGCCAACACAGGATCAGGTAAACAGGTTTGTCTGGATAGACAACAGGAACGGTCCATGAGGACTACATGTCAGGTTTGTTGGCATTAGACACAAGATCATGTAACAGGTCAGGTCATGGTACATCAGGTCAAGTCAAGCAGTATACGGTACCATATCGGGTAAATCAATATGTATATAGCAAGTCAGGTCAAGATGTAAACAATATCATGGGTGTGCTCATACTCAGTTACATAATCAAGCATGGTTATCAACAGCATGATCTAAGCAATGAATTAAGCAATAAGCAGATTCACTCAATTAGCAGTACAGTTATCAGTTTTGTCACAGAGATGATTTCAACATTATAAGAATGCAGTAAGACAATTATAGCCGTTTAATCATGTTAACAAGTTTAAGACTTCATGGATGCAATGATATAAATATATACATATGGGTTCCATGGATGAAATCACAGTTTATGCAGGTTAAATGTACACGAGTGTCCGAATGAAGTAAAACAATAGATAAGTGCCATAGGCTACGTCATTAGTGAAAGTGAAATTAAAACATGTAAATATGGTTATTAGGTTCAAAACAGTAATTGCAAACGGTAGGTTTCAAGTGTGGAAGATAAAATGATATAACATGAAATTGAACACGTAAAATGGGAAATTATAATACTAAAGTTAAATTGCAGGTTTTAAGGTGTCATCAAGTATATGTAAATATTATTTAGCATGTAGCAAAGGGTACTTGCCTCGACGGGTCGCGAACCGGGAATACGGAACGATAAACGTCGGCGGGGAAACTCGCGACGGGCGCACGGTTCACGGAATGAACCCAAACGACGAACAGTGGAACCACACAGATCAGAGTACCTCGCTGGATCGTCGGGACACGTCGCCGGCGCGGCCGGATTCCGGCGAACCCAAAAACAGCGAATCTACAATTTTCAAGAATTCATGAAACGACAAAAGAAGAATCAAGAAGAGGGAAGAGAAGGAGGATAGCGACGAGGGTGCTCACGAGGATCTGTGGAGGGGTGGTGATGGTCGACCACGTCGAAGGAGCTCCGGTGACTTGCATGCATGGAACCGTCGGCTAATCAAGAACAGGGAACAGAACGAGAAAAGGAAGAAGAAGGAAAGAAGGAGAGGAGGGAAAGGTAAGCTTACTGGGTGCGCACGAAGACCGGGGACACGGGGACGAGGTCACCGGCGGCGACTCCCGGCGGTGCAACTGTGTGCAGGGGGTGCACGGGCCTGGTCGGGGGGTGTGCAGGCTCGGAAGGAAGGAAGGAGATGGGAGAGAAGGTGAGGAGGGTGAGGAGATGACGAGGACGAGAAGGCGAGGAGGCCGGCGATGTTGGCGTCGGCGTTGGGGCTGCGGCGGCGAAGGGCAAGACGGTAGGGTTTACGTGGGGTTGGGTTCGCTGGTGAAAAGAAAAGAAAATGAGGGAATATATATATGGGGGGGGAGAGAGAGAGAGATATAGAGACGGGGAGAGAGAGAGAGGAGAGAGATAGAGAGAGGAGAGAGAATTGGGGAGGAGAGAGAAAGAGAGAGAGATAAGGTGGGGCCCACGGGTTAAAGAAGGAATGTGATTGGCTGGGAATGGAAATTTTGAAAGATTTTAAGGAAACGAAAAAATATTTTAAGGTTATAAAATATTCGATAGTTAAAGAATTATTAGAAATTGGGATTTTGGCGCAAAGTAAAATATTTCCAAATTGCACCCGGGTCGGGTCCAAAAATTCGAAATTGAAATAAGAAAATTTTAGGCGGGATCCAAAATATAAAACGAAGTATTTTACAATCAAAAAGCATACCCCCAAAACGGACACACGTACGTGCGCGTAGCCGTCCAAACTCGCCCATTTCACTGAACGGAACGAGAACACGATGCACGGACGCTAAAACAGGGTTAGGGGTGTCAAGCATGCCATGACGAATATTTTTAATTTTATTTTAGATGCCTTAAATTGTTATATGCAGAAATGAATTGACGGGGTAAAATTACAATAAGTACCAATCAAGCAAGATAAATGAAATAAGTGCCACACTACGCTCATTCGGTAACTGAAATTAGTAGCATTGGGCTCGGTTGTTACATCCTGCATTAAAGAGGCTGCGCCGGATCGTATATACGTCCACCGAAGCGACAACCCACGTGTCTGGCGCTGATTGGCTGACGCGATGGGCCGTAGATCTTTGGTGTCCGATGGGGTACGACCAATGTGCGTGCGACAGGTGGAGCGATGGTGGCCGTCGAATGCGATGAGTCTTTTTAGCGGGAGACGACCGTCGCCGTTGGATGTGCATGTCGGTAGCTATAAATAGAGGTAGGGTCCTCATCAGGGTCCATACCTTTTCATATTTTCCTCGTCCAGAGTCTTGTTAGCTCGGCGCTCTTCTCTTCAGTTCGGACTCCTCGCTTTTGATCACCCGAGGACACATTTCTTCAATCAGGTTAGATGTCTTCTTCTGAGGAATCTACAGATGTAGTGCGGGTAGAGTCTAGGGAACCCCCGTAAATTCTTCTCCTTTATCTTCCGCTCCTTCTTCTAAGTTGAGCCCGTTTCCCCCTTTTGCAAAGCAAATTGTCACGCCCCGCTTCCCAGTGTATGGCGCAGTGGGCGCGACAAGGTCCGCTACGTATATACTCAGAAGTACATACGCTAAACGTAACTAAGCAATATAAAATAAGTACACAAGAGACAAAATGTAAAGGAACAACAACTTTTATTTATTAACATTCTTTGTTCAATACATGAAAGGAAATACAACTGAAATAAAAAGATGCCTAAACAGTGGCATAACAAGAATGTAAAGTACTGAATGGAAAAGTGTACAATGAACTAAAGTGCTGGATCTTCGACAAACTGCTCCAAGTCTTCTGCAGATGGCTCGATCTCTGCCGGGTCCAAACCACCTGACGATATTCAAAGAAGAAAGAAATAGAATGTCGTCAGCGAACAGGTCGCTCGGTAAGTCCCAAAGATAAGAGGAGAATAGATAGAGAGTAAGAGAGAGGGAGAGAATGGCTGTTACAGTTGTATTACATTGTTATATTATTGTAGTATCGTGTTAACGCTGTTGTTGTAGTTTGGTACAGAAGGATGCCAGTGTATACGAGAGGGGTCTCAGTATGCCAGAGACCAGGGCAAATGGAAGTATAAGGCTCCGTTATACAACCCGGAACAACGGCAATTGGATTCATGTTAGGTGTCTTAATCTTACCGTCTCGTGCCACCTTTAACACCTTCCGTACCAATCTACCCCTTAAACCCCGCGATATCTTGTTTGTATTGTTATCTTGTAAATTGTGTTGGTTGTATGATTGATTGACTGACTGACCGAAACCATGATATCAGAAAACGGTTATAACCGTAGAGCCATGTAAATAGAATACGGGAATCATGTAAAAGGAATATATCCATGGTTCGGTTCAGCTAAAATGTATAAACTGATAATTGTATTCATGGATTCATGTGTTCATATTGAATTGGAAACTTGTAGATTATGGATTGACTTGAATCATATTCAAGTCAGATTAATCAGACTCAAACCCGAGTCAGACAATCAGGAATGTGAAACGAAGTCTTATAACTGCTAGGGTCCTTATGGTAATTTATAAACTTGAGGGGTTTTATGTAAAAATACTTTTATATATTTTTCAAAATACACCTCAAGTATTTATTACTCGTCTTTAGGGTTGTAATGAGCGTGAATTTTATACTGTGACATTTCTAGTGAGCATATCCTAGTTTTGGTTATTTGAAGTTCATGGTATTTTAGTGTAAAATTTATTATTATGATTTTAGAAAAAAGTGGAATATTTATATTATAATAAAATATGTATTTAAAAGATAGATATACATGTGTTTATAAAACCTTTTTCCAGAGGGGGCAGAGTAAGTAAACTTGGATCCTATTCTTTTGTTAAGTGCTCGACTGACTATCTGAATGTTTTGTGCTTTCATTTGATGCCCAAAATAAAAATCTATTTCTAAACTTCATTTTTTCTCCATCAATTTTGCTTGTTCGGATCACTAAGCGTGCAATACTCATAACTTCATTAAGAGCCCACATTATCACCAATTCTTTTTCTTTTCTCTTTATAGTTAAATTACATCCTAACGGTTTGATCTCTACACTCTGATTCATGTTCTTATACTTATTCAGAAGCAAACAAGTGTATTTTACCTTGCCTGCTGCATGTTAATAGTGTTGCTGCTGCCCATCTTCTATCTTATTGTTTGGCTGCATCAAAGGTTAGATGTTTCCTATTCAGTATTAATGTGCAAATAACCGGAAAACTTCTTCGCTTTTGCCCGTATAGCAAGATACAATAATCTTTTTTCTAAGACTGCACCTTGGCCCTTACTTTAACAAACATTTGTGTTTTTTTCCTCCAGATTTCGCAATTTTTTATTCCCAAAAACCCCTGATGAAAAATTAAAATTTCGCTGTTAGTTAAGAAATGGCAAAAGTCGGAAGGGTTTTTGGAATAAAATATGTAAAAAATAAAACAAACAGATAGCTGTTAAAGCAGGACACAAAATGCATGATAGTGGAGGAGGTTTCTTGAAACTTAGCACATATGCCTTGAATTTGATGCTAACTTTGCATTTATCAGAGAAATGAGAAAGGGTGTTCAAGAGCTCAAGCGCATCTCAAAAACAGCTCGCAAGACTAAATCCTCATAATGGTATGCTTTCATTCTGCACTAAATCTCAAGAAGCATTACGCAGAGCTCTTCAAAGCTTGCAGTCTTGGCATAGTCTCTCTCTCTCTCTCTCTCTCTCTCTCTCTCTGTTTGTGTGTGTGTGTGTGTGTGTGGCCAGGGGGAAAGTGGAATGGCGTAATTATAGAAAACCATCCACTTTTTAGGTATATTTTTAAATATATTTAACAGATGATAACACTATTAGGGTCGGAAGGGTAAAGTGCAAGTTTTAAAACTAAGGGTGGTTTCCTGCATCGCGGGCAAAAAACAGAAGGTGGGTGGGGGGTTTCCTGCCATTTGGCCAACTGAAATATTCGGGAGAAAAACCCATTTTTTGCATTTTTATCTTTCGTGTAATGAATTTATTAAACTCTCCCTGTTCATTTATCTTTGCTTGCCTTGCTCATATCAATTATCTGCCGAAAAAGAGCAGAAGTCATCTGGTGAATTTGCAAGTCCGCAATGAACCATGTCTGTTGCTAGTTCTTTTAGATTGTGCTGGAATTTTTTTTAATCTTTATTATCTTAACTAGATTTCTATGCAATTCATGCTAAATGACCCCGACTTTATTTTATTCTTTTTTCCATGAAGCAGATCAATTATGCATTTGAAGGGGGCTGCTGCTGGAATCGGCTTAGAAAAGAACAATTTTTCCTTGCAGTGACTTTGAAGATGGGCTATTTGTTATTAAGAGTGCATATTCGAATATTCGCAAGATACCCAGCTTGTGCACTGCGTTTCTGGATCCTGATTGTGCACCAATTGAGTTTAATGTCGCCAAACTGATGTAATATACTTTCTCGAATATACCTTTTGTAATTTGAAGAGATCCATATTGGTCAACTGTATGATTTTGTGAATGAAAAGAAGCACTATTGTTTTTTTTCAATTTATTGAGTCGGTTTCCCTCTTTTTCCACTGATCTCGACTGTGAGCATTTTTTCACTTTTCCTTGTAATATGCCAGATTATATTCTATGGTCATGTTTTCAGAAATATGATTCGTAGAGATCATATCCATTTAGTAATTATTGGATTCGACATGATGGGCATATTCAGAACATTATATCAATTATTGAAAGTCATGGTATTTTTGTGAATTTCAGGATATCAGCTCTGTTTTTTTCCCTTTCCCTTTTTTTTGAATTGGCCCATAAGCTTCATCTGCGCACACATCACACATAAGCATCCAGGCTCCACGGATTTGAGCCAAATGCATTAAATTATGAGCATTTTTTTCTCTTGGGGATCGATCCCCACACACCTCATGGAAGTGCTATTACCAACCAAGCTATGTTCATGGCCACTTGGTCGGGCTATGAGCTTTTTGAACCCGAGAACCGTGCTGTGCCCCATATTTTCATGACTATTAATGTTTTTCTGTCTATTGAAAATATTGATTATGCATAAGACAGTGGCGGCAGAAAGAACAACAGGTACAAAAGTATTTTGGACTTGAAAATTTAGCGTTTCAAAGCAGAAAGAAAGATATATGGTATTAACTTGCAAGCTATATAGAGTATAGAACACAAGATATTTGTAAGAAAAGCACTGAAAAGTCATGGTATTTTAGTGAAATTTTGCCCACAAGCTATTTGAACTAGAGAATCGACTAAATCTCCCTCCAAAATACAGAAAAAGAAAAAGAAAAAGAAAACGCCCACCTGCAAAAGTCTTAATGCTGAGATCAACAATGGCAATGGCAATGCCAATGGCAATCCTCAACCCCAAACTCAAAAAACTCAATGTCACTCCAAAAATGTGCATCCCCATTTCTACAATCCCCCAAACTCCCCAATGCCCACCACCCATTTGTCAAAATCCCCCACCCACCTCAGCCTACATCCACCTCCCCTTTTGCCGCAAACGCTGCCACTACTGCGATTTCCCCATCATCGCCCTCGGCTCCTTCTCCTCCTCCTCCTTCTCCTCTGAGAAATTCGATCCAAGAATCGAGAATTACATAAGTCTCCTCCTCCGCGAAATCAAATCCACAGTGCCACATCTCGACGGCCCGCCTTTAGAAACCGTCTTTTTTGGAGGCGGGACACCCTCATTGGTCCCGCCTCAGCTCGTGGGGTCCGTTCTCGACCTGCTTCGGTCTAAATTGGGTATACGTAGTTATGCGGAGGTGTCTATGGAAATGAACCCTGGCACGTTCGATCAGCAGAAATTGAAGGAACTAACGGAATTGGGGGTGAACAGGGTTTCGATTGGGGTGCAGGCGTTTCAGGAGGAATTGTTGAGCGTTTGTGGGCGGGCCCACGGGGTGAGGGAGGTGGAGGAGGCGGTGGAGGTCGTGAAGGGGTGTGATGGGGTCGAGAGTTGGAGCATGGATTTGATAGCTTCGTTGCCGGGGCAGACGGAGGGGATGTGGAGGGAGAGTCTGAGGCGGGCGGTGGAGGCGGGGCCGGAGCATATATCGGTTTATGACCTGCAGGTGGAGCAGGGCACAAAGTTTGCTCAACTGTAAGTGTAGGCGATCGATTGCACAAAACTCCTCCATAGTTTACCTCTTATCAGCACCTATTCCCTCGTGATTTACAAGTACGAACGTGCCCTCTGTTCGTCGATTAGAATCATTATAAACACTCTGATTCTACAGGTACACTCCCGGAGAATTCCCCCTACCGTCGGAAACCCAATCAGCGAATTTCTACAAAATCGCGTCCGTGACCCTAACTAACGCCGGTTACAACCACTACGAGATCAGCAGCTACTGCAAGGACGGCTATGAATGCAAGCACAACCTCACGTACTGGCAAAACAAGCCATTCTACGCCTTCGGGCTCGGCTCCGCAAGCTACATCAACGGCACCCGCTTCTCAAGACCAAGAAAGCTCAAAGACTACACAACCTACGTCGAAAACTTAGAACAAGGAGTATCTAATGTGTTTCATACCAACTCTTCAGGTGTCGAAACGAACAAGGATTTGGCAATGGATACAGTGATGTTGTCTCTTCGAACGGCGAGGGGTCTCGATGTGAAGAGATTTGGGAGGTTGTTTGGGAAGAGTTTGGTGTCGGCATTGTGTGAAGGGTTTGTGCCGTATGTTGAGAGTGGGCATGTGATTGTGATGGACGACGAGAAGCGGAGATTGCGCCGTGATGAGTTTGATGAAGTTAGGTTTATCAGACTTGGTGATCCTGATGGGTTTCTGTTGTCAAATGAATTGATTGCTATTGCATTTGGGATTATATCTCCATGAGGGAGCAAAGTACGATAGTTTATAAAGCTGTGGATTTTAATTATATTTGACATGTAATTATTAGTTTATTTTTTTTGGAAAACATGAATATACTATGCTTTTTCTTGTTCCTATATCATTTGAACTTTGTGTGAACTAAAATACCCTTATCTATCAATATTTTTTTTCCTCACTAACTACGATAAGCTCTCTTAAACTGCTAACAATAGGTATGTTAGTGAAAATAGCTCCCTTGAAACCTAAGATTAACGGAGTTTACTGTAACAAAGAAAAGCTCCAAGGCGGTTTGATGTAAAACACCGATAGTTAAGGGCAGCCGAATCATCCATATCTGGTTCATCAAGCGGGTGCCGGTACACCCAGGCAGAAGAAAGAAATAGACAGAGAATTTCATCGGCCTTTGGGCAGGTTGGTGGGGTTCGTGTTCTTATTTCTTACCCTCTTATGAAAGGACACAAACGGTCAACATACCGAATAATTTTTTATGACATAATCACTCCAACAAGTAGAAAAAAAATAGGATCATGAATGATAAATATTTATTCATTAGATAATTCAAAAAACCACTAAAACATATATTTTTTCTTCGACGGGTAAATCTCCTGAAAGACGGGAAGCCTTCTTCCATTGTTCTTTGAAGGACCGTAGAGAGTTTTCTCGATTTCCTCGTTCATCTTTTCGGCTTTTCTCCCCGTTTCAGGGTTTGCGCTCGTCACCACATTATTGTTCCCCCATGAAGCCATGCTTAACTTTATACAAAACAAACACGAAAAATATGTTTGAATACAAAAATTGATTCTACATACAAAAAAATTTAATAGATGAAGATTTTCCCACTTACATTGACAGCCTCGGCATCATAATCCTTTGGTTCTGTTTCAGAATTTTTTTTGGAGGCCATAATTTCAGAAATCTTGATCAGGAAAAATTAACCCGTGGTGATATATAGATATATATAGAGAGAGAGAGGGGGGTGGGGGTGGGGGTGGGGGGGTGTCTCAATAAGAAATAAACAGGTATAAATATTTTCTATGATAAGTTTGTTAATTATAGGAGATAATAAAGTTGTTAAATGAATTGTTTCCTATTTATTTGGTTTTGTTTGGATATTATAACAAAAATATTGGTACAATAATTAGACCCGGTAAAAACTGAAGAATACACCCGCTAAAATCTTGGGTTTCTTTTTATACAGCCCTCGAAGACGAGGGATTTCGGAAAAACACTCTCAAAGATCAAAAAATTGAAAAATAACCCTCAAAGATTGGCTGTTAATAATTCAACTCTATGTTACACTTGCTCATGTTTGAGCCTGGTTTACGATTAACCATGGTTATTTGGATAATTTTAGATATATGATATGTCCAATTTATCCTCAGTCCCAAAGATCCGTTCATCCCAAAAATCAAGCCCCTTCTCATCTCATCATGCAAAAACCCCAGCTCCTCTCTTTTTCCCTCTCCTAAAAACAAGCCATCACCCAAGTACCTCTCCAACTCAAACCCGCAATCTCAAACAACATTTACATAACCCTTTTCCATTTTCTCCACTCTCTTGAAATCTCTTTTCATTCTCAACTCCTCTATCCGCCACGCCGTTTTCATCCTTTCCTTCATCATCCCCTCCTTATCTCCTTCACAAGATCCTCTCCATCTCCTCTAAACTACTCATTTTCTATTTGATTCACCGTCACATCAAAAAGCCCAACATATGATTGGAGCTGGGAATGTTAGAGAAGGAGGGATAAGAATGATTTTTACAAACCCAAAGTTAGTATCAGGGTTCTTTTTAGTTAACTTATATAAAGGCGGAGGTATTTGCTTAAAATTTCAGTTTGAGCCGACAAATCCTCATACATTTCAGGAAAAAATATTAGTCATATTTTGCACTTGTTATTTTGGAATAAATTTTATCTCTAACAATCAAATCTTTAAAAATATATATTAGAAATTTATAATATTTTAACCAAGTTAATTTTGTGTTTATCAAATCTTTATTTATATCTCTAACCAAGATATTTAACTTAAAAAATTGACGGGTCTTGATTTACATATCTCATGGATGTTAGGAATATTTTGTGTTTATCAAATCTTTATTTATATCTCTAACCAAACCTTCATTTAATAAATCCACACCAAGAATTGTGGATAGACAAAATTAACCCTAAACAAAACTAGCCTTTAATTATGTTGTTGGTTCAATTTGCTAAATCATTTATAACTTAAAACATACATTTTACCCATCATTGACATTAATTCATTTTTTCGTGGATAATTAGTTCATTCTTTAACTGATCGAAATTGCAATTTTTTCGTCGGATGTTAGGAATATTTTTGATAAAACATAATATTTTGCTAGGATATTTCGCTCTAACATCTCGACATTGAACTTGTTCAGAAAATGACTTGCCAAAGATGTTAGATTTGCCGAGTTAGGCCCAGCAAAAACTGTAATCTATCAAAAAAATGCCTTCATGTGACAAAAAAAATTGCAATTTGGTTGAGTTAAAGAATGAATTAATTATCCACACAAAAAATGAATTAATGTGTGGGTAAAATGTATTTTTAAGTTATAAATGGGTAATTTAGTAAATTGAACCATAAAACATAATTAAACTTATCAAAGGCTAATCGTGGCCGGGGTTAATTTTGTCTGATTATGGTGTGGATTTATCAAATGAAGGTTTGGAAATATCGCCACCTTATCTCATTCTATCTTCACTATTATAACCAGACGAAAAGGTAAAAACGAGAAAAATTCATATATCTAAGATGTCCACATCATCAGCTTTTGCACGTGCGATGCACATGGATATTCGCAACTTTGCATCATAAACAAAAGATTTCAAAAGATTCATTGGTAATGATAATATATTTTCTGGTACTTATGAAGATTTTCGCATCAAATCTTTATTTCAATACACGTGTATCGCACATGCAAAAATACTTGATATATATGATAGGTTAAGGAAAATTGAACCATAAAAGAAATTCTAATATTGCATGTGAGCTTTACCTATTACTTATGTAAGAATCATAAAAGAAGATTTTAATTTAGATTTTTAAGATTTTAAAATGATTTAAACAATTTAAGATAAAAAATTGAAAGTTATTTTATCTCAAAATTGCATATTTTTTTGGCTCCTTGTCACATGTTTGGCTCATAATGAAATTGAAAATTCTATTTGAGAATCCTTTGGCATTAAATTAATTGAGATAATGTTAATAATAAAATTAAGGGTTAATTGCATAAAACACTCATGCAATCTACCATGTGGCACTTACATCCCCTCAAGCCATTTATTAGCATATACATCCTCTCTACTCATCGACCAAAACCCTAAAAACGATGAAAGTCTACTCTGCACAGCATAAACAAAACATGAACAAGTTCTAAACTTAAACGAGACCATTATTTGAGTTATTTAGAAATGAATTTGACAGATTTTGAAATGCTTAAACGATGAGTAAAAGGGTGCTAATAAATGACTTGAGGGGGTGTAAGTGCCACACAAAGTAAACTATGTGGGTGTTTTCTGCAATTAACCCTAAAGTAAGATTACTAAAACCAGCGGCGCACTCAGGAATCTGGGTCAGAGGGGGCACCACATCTAGAAAGGATCCGTTAAAAATTTCAAGTGCATGATAGAAAAGTAATTTTAATTAAAAATATATAATATCATTTTGAGTAATTTAATAATAAATGAAAAAGTACTCTTTGTGATAATATTTTTGCAAGGCTTTTTATTTTAAACTATACCATACAAATCATGTTCTTGATGAAATCGATATAAATTAATTTTACTGCAAGCATGTGAGTATCATTAGAGCTGTGAATTAAGAATAATTGCAAAGTACAGGTTTATATTGGAGTGTGGATTTAAATTAAAGATATAAGATAAGTTGAGATGAAATGTTTAAAGCTGTAGAAGTATTCTGATTTTTTCCTAAGATAAGATAGATGAGAGTACTTAAGCATCTATAAAATAAGATTTTATTTAAAATATTTTATCATTTTCTGATTTTGGGAATTGAATCCATGACTTCTTGCTTTAAAATAAGCCATAGAACCACTTAGGCAATAGTTACATTGTGTTTTGTTCTTGAACAGAATATATATAATATACTCTTGTATATATGCTATTGCATTCATAAATCGAAATATCGATTTCTTTTTCTGTAAAATCTCAGTGGGGACACGTGCCCTCACTGGGTTATACATGGATCCGTCCTTGACCAAAACACCTTCTAAGTCAGTCGATCCATTAGAAAACTGATACTAATAAACCATATATTTTACCAAACCACATATCCTTTTACATGTTATTAAACTCTAAATTTATTCTTTAAAAATATAAAATGATGAATTTTAATGACCCATGGCTCCTCCAATGTTTACAGGAAGAAAGCAATCATAATTGACATTGGCAAATTCTTTTATCAAAAACTAACGACTCCTTATAAAAAATGAAAAAAAGGGAAAATTCTGCTACTTCTAAGAAGGGCATATCTTCTAAAAAACGGGAAGTCTTTTTCTATTAGAAGGTCGACCGCAGATGATTGAATTGATTGTATCTTCCATCTTTTGTGCTTCAGATATCACTTCCTGGTTTGTGCCTGACACGAGTTCTTGATCATCTAATGACTTATTAGTTCCCCATGAAGCCATGCATAACTGTACGCGAAAAAGCGAAAAGCAAAAGTCACAACGGTACATAAAAAAAGTTGATCATCAGAACAAAAGAGAAACTTACATTGAGTGCCTCGGCTTTGATAGATTTTTGGCTCTTCTTGGTGGGGCCTACCGAGCCTACGAGCGACGATGTAGTAATCTTCTGAGATTGATGCTTCGTAGAATCCGAAATCCCCACATGAATACGAGGTTGATAAACTATTTCTTCCGAGAGATCTTCTTGCGAGGTTGAAGATGGCGAGATCTCCGCTTTCGTCAAAGAGAAGAGATTTTTCTCTTCTGAAGTCGAGAGTTCTTTCTTTTGCCAATTCATGGCAGCTTTCTTGTTCTTCTTTTCAGCAGATTTTTAGAAATAGATTTTTTAGTGCCGTCCTTATATAAGGTATCAATGACATGTTAAAAGATAAAACTAAATTTGCATAAAGTTCAAGGATTAGTTAATGCAATCTAAATTAAATCATTTAAATTGATTTGCAACCTCAAAAAAAAAATATAAATTCAATTTTTAATAAAACGAGGGAAAAAAATTAGCAGCCGACGTGAATAAATTTTCTCAGATATCGATTCGGTTATTTTCTTGAAGCCCTTGAACCAAGGTCAGAGCAAAAAATAACTGAAACTGGAAAACGGCCGCATCGTACCCGACCCGTTCCATTTTTCCTCGAATCGGTACTAAATCGTTCAAAAAATCGTGCTAAATCGTCTTATTTCTTCTCTTTCTCATTCTTATCCTAGCGAGCGCGCTCTCTCTCTCTCTTCGATTTCTTCTTGATTTCGGGAACTCGATTCGAACCTTCTCGATATCCGACCCGATAACCTTTTCGGGTCGGGTACTGAAAACTCTAGGGGGGAGAGAGAGCTTCGATGGAGAAGAGAGAGAAGGGCGAAGTAGAGATCGAAACCCTAATCCTTCAAAAAATCGAAGAAGTTTCCTCAGCCATCGACGCCGCGAAGCACGTCGACGAAGTGATCTGCGCTCTTCATTCGCTTGCAATCCGTTTATTCGCCGCCGTCGATTCATCTTCCGTTTCTGGTAATTTACTTCAAATTTCAGCGAAATTTACTTTCTTTTGGTTAATATTCATGCTTGCAAACTAGAAGAGGCATCAATGTAATCTTTTTATTTATTTATTTATTTATTTATTTTGGGTTTTTTGCCTTTTGTTTTCAGTTGTTGTTGATGAACGATATAGAAGCCAGGTATGCAAAGCAGCAATTTGTTTTAACAAATCAAAATGACTTCTTTTGGAAGCGCAGAGTGAAAATTTTCCAAGTATAGTGGTGGTATAATTCATTATTAAAAGCAGATATGATGTGATGGTTGTTTTTTGTTAATGGTTGCTTTAGGTTTTGGATGCCGAGATCCCGAAAGATGAGGAAAGAGAGGAGTGGTGGCATGCTTTTTATCATGGAGTTGCGTTTCCGATGATGGCTAGGATATTGATATACAGTATGTTTTCTTGTTCATCTGTTGTTCATTAGTTAATACTTTGGGTTTTCATTCTTCTTTTATGAGTTGCAAAATCTAATCTTTGACAACGTTGAGCTCTTGCTTAGAGATTGTTACTTGAAGTGTTAACTTTTTTAGCTGCTGCAAGTTTTAGTGAATGTGAAGAGTGGATTTATATGAAGATTATGTATATTATGGGAGAATATTTCGAGGTTCTCTTGTAACCAATAAACTTGATTTAGGTAGAGATATTATGTATGGTCAAACAATACATCTTATTATGTATGTCGAGGGTTCGATTTGGATATGTCCTATCTTGTTAATCAGGAATTATTAAATATATTGATTAATCTTACTGTGCACAAGAAAGAGAGAGCATGAGAATGAAAACTATAGCAGGCTGCAGGGATATGAAATACCAATTGCCATCTGTTACAAAAAATAAATCAAGGGATCCATTCATAAGGATTTGATTTATCTTTTGCTATATGTGGTATATTTATATCAATCCTCAACATAAATCGTATGAGAGATTTATGAATAGTCTTTGACATCTCATATACATACTTGATGTTCAGAAGAAGTATCTATCTAGAAAAATCTAATTAGCAGATAAAATATGATTGCTTTGTGATATTTTTCCAGGTAAACAGATGGAAATTTGACAAGAGAGATTGACCGTTTCTAATGTTTTATGCAATTTGAATGACTTGGGGAAACCTGACGGTGTGAATCTATTATTGCATATTTCACTAGCTCTTTTATATTAGTTATATTAGTGAATATATGATTATAATCCAACTGCTTGCTTGTCGTGCTTATCAACAATATTTTAATTCATAAAATATTTTCCTACCTACCATATGCATCAGCATGACATTGTTGCCAAATGCCAATAGAAAAATTTCAGCATGCCGCTGCATGCTCGCCATTGTCCATATGCGTGACTGCCAAAGTGCAGGATTCTGGATGATGGACACCTTATTGGTAAATGCCTATATCAAATACCAATATACCATGATATGCTCAAGTATGAGCATTCAATTTTCTTATGCTCGAGTCTACTTCAATTATGACGCTTAGACACCATTACGTTTTCATGGGTACAATGCTGAAAAATTGAGAAGTATTGAAGAAGAGATTTATTTGTTCCTTCGAGGCCCCCCTTTCCCTCCGGGGTAAATGTTTTGGGTGCGGTGGGGGATTCATCTCAATGCCCTCCGCATAGGAAATTCATTTCACATGTCTAGTTCAATCCAGAAATGGACTCATGACTAGGTGAGTTTGTCACTCTGAAACATTGGCAAAAGAGTTGTACCTCAAAGCAAATTTTCCAACATATTATGGACACGCCATTTGCAATGGTCAAACACTAGATGCTACAGCAAAAGTTAACCGTAAAAAATGGGTGAACCCTTGAGGCTTATTGGATAGTAGGTGCTAGAAGTCCTGCTTATCTAAAATAGGACTTGATAGTTTTCTGGAATGAAGCCTAGTTGTTGGATTCATAAAACCACATGCATATGGGGGATTGGTCATCTTATTATATGTTACCATGAATCCACATGTTTTCACTGGATGAAAATGTGGGATATTGAATTTCCTATGTCTTAATGGTTTCTTGACAATTGTTATATGGCCTCTTATCCTTGGCCAGAAAGAATTAGGTAAAACAGAGATGGTTCTGTATGCTTGCCTAAATTTATGATGTTTTAGAATCTTGAGAAATATATTCTACCTGCAATTTTCTCAGATATTGGCATTTTTATTGAATCAAAATTTTTCTTTACTTGTAAAGCCATAAGATCTACAAAAAGTTGACGAGTGCTTATTCTGCAAACATGGTCTTACTACCTTACCGATATTTGTAGGAAAAAATTCTTTGCCTACCAACGGGGTAGATTCGGGTTGGCGATTGTCTACAAAAGTGGGGATAAAAGTGCAAGTCCCAAAGTTGTGCTTTTTCTCCACCTTGTAGCTAATCCCCAACCCAGTATGGAATGTGGAATCTTCCTGGTTAGTAGGTAAAATATTTCTCTCTTTTTGGTAGAGTGAGACCAGCTCAGCCAAAAGCAGAAACACTCTCATTTTGAAAGTCCAGTTTCATTGTACTCTTGAGTATCTGAAATTCATTTGTATTCAGACCTCAGCTCACTGTGGCTAATCGTTATTGCTGTGTAAATGCTCTACTTCACAGTCAGATCTTCCTCTGTACCTAGCTATTTTCCTTCTAGATTATAGAATTTCCTAAAAAATGTTTTTCCGTAGACAATAAAACTTCTATATGCATTGGATATTTACTCACAACCACGATTCTTATTCCAGATGTTGCTTTAAACTGGCTAGCTTCCTTCCCAGTCCCAGCTAAAAAGCAATTGTATGACTTTTTTTTCACTCAAGGACCTTCATCTGAAACCATTCAAGCCTTGGTGCCTGCTTTAGCGCGAAATGGAACTGTTGAAGATTTTAAATATAAGGCTGTATGCTTGGATGTGGAAAGGTGCTCACTTGTATTATTTCTGTAATCATCAAGCTTTTTAATCTTTATTAGCATTTTCTATTTTAGATTTCCTTTGTGAATTTTATTTCTTGCGGAGGGCATCATTTCGACAATTTGCACATTTGATATGGATGCTAATCAGACACCATCTATCTATATTATTTTACTAAAAAGAGCTGCATTTCTTGTTTTCTAGTTTGCATGTGTAAGGAAAATTAAGTGTTGGCGCAAATATAAGTAGAAACGCTTTTAGTCTCAAGACAAATATTTTTAAAATATGAAGGTGCTAGCTACTAATTTTGAATAAACAGTTGATAGATTTTTTATCTCAAAAAATATTTCATTTGGAAAAAGGAATTTTCTCCCGATCATCATGTGCATTACATGACCTTTAATAGTAGTGGTTCTTGACATGGTATCAGGGCAAACCGGGTTTAAGAGTCCCTGGGTTCAAACCTCATCATGTCAATCTAAATACATATTTTCTTAACCTATTTATTCTGTCTTTACAAGTGAGAGTTTCCACTGGAGGTCTTTCCACATGGCCTAAAGGCCCACTTGAGGGTTAACTGTTTTGTTTCCGCTGGAGGCATATGTGGTCCAAAGGGTTAACCACCACATAACTTAAGTTCTTGGGTGAAGTGGTTATTGACTCTAGTATATCTTTAAATTGAAGATTATACACATGTTGAGATTGAAATCACTTATCTTTGACTGGAAAAATATAGCAGTTTGAATCTTTGATATAACGCATCATGCCCATGCATTTATTGCTCTGAATTTGTTTTATTTTCTGATAACTTTTATTCATTATAATCAGGTTGTTGGTACTATGCTTGCTAAAAAAGAAAGGAATACACCGTATGGTTGGAGAATTCAAGTTCCTATCAAGAAATGGGGAGCATATAGTCAAAATGCTTGAACAAGACGAATCGAAAACCATATCTATGGCTGCACAACTGCTTGCATCAATTCCAGACAAAGCAAGACCAGATGCCTCATTTGAACTTTCATCACAGTATCCTCTATTTACGTCTACTGAGATGTCTGTGCATAATGAAAATATCTGCTTTTGGAAGATGAATATCTAATGATTATTTAAATGCTACATGCAATTTCAATACAACATCACAATTTTAACAACTTTTTTTCTTCTTCCTCTATTCTCATCCTCCATGCATTCTATATATTCTTAAAATGACAAATCATCTGCCTTAAGTTTATATTATAATTCTGCTTATTGAGCTTTGGGTAGGATTCTGCATACATGCTAGCAGATTTAAATCTATTGTCTCAAATACCAAAATCAAAGCTCTAAGTTTTTACATCTTTTAATTTACCATTATTGTTATTTGGTGTTTAACCTTGACTAAATAATTAAGCTCGTTTTTCCGACAAATTGTTATTCAACTTTTCACCGGACTAGAAGAAAGAATTACTGAAACAAATAAAATGGACGGCTCAGATATTACTTCCTTAGACAGATCCTTCTTGTTTGTTGGGGAAACATTTTCACGAATTTCAAGGCGTGGCTCTGCAGGTGAGGGAAATATTTGATAAGATTTCTCCCCCATAACGAATAGCTATACTTTACATTTATAGTATCCTTGGTAGATTTGTATTTTTTGTTGCGATATACATGATTGGAGTATTATGTGATTTGGAAGACACCTTTTGGATGTTACTTTTTTCTAATTTTGTCGGCACTCTGTATTTATGTCGCTGACAGTGATGTCATCTTCAATCATTTAGTGTGAGTGACTAATATATGAAGATCATTACAAAACTCGATTAAATGTCACTGTAGATTTACAGATCGGCTGGTTGTATAATTTACTAATACTAGATTATGGCTCCAGATATCACAAAATCTTCATTTTTTTGTTGCTAGCTGGCTCTAATACGAAATTATATTTCCAGATATCCTGGTTGTTGAAATGGTCCCGAGGTTATTAAATCATGTTAGGAGCTGCTTATCAACACCGGCCAATTCCGAATTGCAAAACATATTCGAATCAAACTCAAACTCCCAATTGTGGTTGAAGATGATAGAATCAACAAAGGACCAATATGCCGTTGAAAGGTTAAGTGAAGAGTTACTGCGCCAGCTAGCAGCCAAAAACATACAGGATGTCGAGGCTTATTGTATACTCTGGTTATTGTTCCATCGAACTTTCAAGGCTCAAACTGCCATCAGGTAAGAAAAATTTATATTGCATACTTTCCGAAACTTCAGTATCAGCTGATTCTCTTTCAACTAATTATTGTGAATTGGTCTATCCAATCATACTATTTCACATGGTTCCGAGTGAAAAGTGAAAACACTGGAGATGGCATAATCCTGCTATTATATTTTTGGGCTTATGCATTGGGCACCGACTCCTCATTTCTGGCATTTTCTAGTCTCTTCATTTCTTATCAAATCCAGGCTCAATTTCATTCAGTTGCATTAGTAAAGCGGGTTTTTATAAATTGTCCTGTTTGTTCGTGACATTCTATCGCCTGTTGATGAAAAGCGTAAAAAACTCCTTTGGCATCAAATCTGTAGTATGAATTGCAGACTTGAGCCTTTTTTCTTCATTACTGTAATTGTTTTATTTAATATTCAATATTCTTTTCAGGTCTCTGTTTGTTGAGAAATTTCTACTTTGGAAAGTGTTTCCTGTATGCTGCCTGAGATGGATAATTCAGTTTGCCGTCCTCGAGTGCTCCCCATCTGAGGGCTGTCAGCTGAAAGCTCAAAAGAAAAAGGGGTTTCTAGAAATTTTGCAACATCTAGCAGTTATTTGGAGCAAACGTGAATTTGTTCAATCAACTCCAATGGAGCAACAAGCATGTATCTTCTCGATGATAAACCTAGCCACTCTTGGTAAAATTAAGTAATTTATAATGCTTACTGAATTTGTTCTTCCTGAAAATGGAATCCAGATATAACTGCTGCTGTTGGCATGTGTTTGGAGAAAACATCCAAAGAAGAACTTGAAACGACTAAGGACATCCTGCATTCGATTCTTCAAGGAGTTAGTTGCACTGTCCCTCTACTGTATAAAAAACCATGGCTAATATAATAATATGACACCAATTTATCAATTTTGTTCTGCTGAAATTTGTCATTTTCGTCTGCAGGTAGGCTAGAGAGTCCGATCCATGTGATTCGAAAAATGGCTAGTTCTGTTGCGTTGGTGTTTTCTAATGTTGTTGATCCAACAAATCCTCTCTACCTCGATGATGACTGTAGTGGAACTGTTGAATGGGAATTTGGGCTTATACACAAACCTAAAAAAATATCGCGTGAAATAAAGGGTAACATTTCAAAAACTAAAATTGCTCAAGATGATGCCAAATTAAAAGAGTCGAGGTTGGTTAATACTGGCAAAATAATGGTTAGCAATCAAGATGCACTCGGTGAAGAAGAAGATAACGATGAAACAGACGACTCTGAAGTTTCAGACGACTCATCTTTACAGCCATATGATCTTTCTGACGACGATACAGATCTCCAGAAAAATATATCGCAGCTGGCTGATATAAGTGTAGCTTTACGAAAACCGGACGATGCAGATGGTGTAAGTTAATTTTTTAGTTAATTTATTTCCTTTACAACCTTCGGTACTACTTGCTAGTGTTCTGTGCACGTGATGCACGTGCGTGTTAGCAACAAAGGTTTGGGAAGAGTTTTTAGCAATTTTAGTTAAATCAAGGGGTTATAAGGCTTTTTGTAGAAGTTTTTAAAGATTTGATTAGATATGTAAGTTAATTATTATTTATTACTTAAATTAGTAGATAACTGCTTGAATCCCCCCCCCCCCTTCCCAACAAATGTTTAAAGAAGAATATTTGCTTAATGAGTTTACCGAATTTTATACTTTCCCCTTTTATTCATAGGTGGAAAGAGCGCTTGATGTTGCTGAACATCTAATAAGATCATCACCCGATGAACTCTGTCATATTTCAAATGATCTTGTGAGGGCATTGGTGCACGTTCGTTGCTCTGATGTCGCAGTCGAAGGAAAGGAAGATTCTGCCGAAGAAAAGAGGCAGAAAGCTTTAGTCGCTTTGCTTGTGACATGCCCGTTTGAATCTTCGGACGTGATAACAAAATTGCTATATTCACCAAATGTGGATGTAAGCCAACGCATTTTGATACTTGACGTAATGACTGAAGCAGCACAAGAGCTTGCCGATTCTAAAATCACACAAACGAAAGATCAAGGAAGGGATTTAATCTCTACAGTTTCTGATAGCCAGCCGTGGTTTATTCCGAGTAGTCGGGGCCCACCTGGGGCCGGGCTATGGAATGAGGTCTCAGAAACTGGAACTAATTTAAGTTGGTCTCATCGATACGAGAGAGAGCTTCCTTTGAGACCTGGACAAATAAAGAAAGGGAAATCGCGAAGATGGAGCCTCGGAACAAAGAAAGGGTCTGAATTGGAATTAACTAAAAACAGGTTTCCTTTGTATGCTGCAGCTTTCATGCTCCCTGTGATGCAAGGATTTGATAAAAGACGGCATGGTGTTGATTTGCTCAATAGGGACTATGTTGTTCTCGGGAAATTAATTTATATGCTTGGTGTTTGTATGAAATGCACGGCTATGCATCCTGAAGCATCCAGTCTAGTGACTGCGCTTCTTGATATGTTAAGATCCAGGTATTGTGAATCATAGTCCTAATTCTGTTTGATTTATTGATGATCTGCAACTTGTTGGTCGATCTTTTTATCCTAGCTGAATAGTTCTAACAATAGACCTCTGAATGAATTTGTGATTTTTTCAGCAACAGTTTATAAATAACCCTTGAAATGTTCAGTTTTACATTAACAGGGTATTATTTAGGCTAAATTTCACTGAACTACCCTTGACTATGAGCGCTTTTCAGGAAATTACCTTGAAGGTTTTTTAAAAGAACAATTCAATGATCTCCCTTGAAGTGCTACATCTAAGGGTAATTTACTGAAATAATATTGCCTTAAAACCAAAGTATATGCAATTGACTGCTGCCCCCCTTGCCCTGTTCCTCTGGTCGGAGAGGCAAGGGGGGTTGCTAGCGGGATTTAGACTTTCTTTCAATGTTTGTTGTCGAGGACGGTAGCACTCGGCTTTGTTGCCATTATTAATCTGATTTCTGCCCCCACAGAAATTTCCAAATCTGACGATTATTTTTTTTCCTTGACTGTTTGTGATTTTCTGCTTTTTTCAGTTAACCTTTCGATATTTGGTATTTAAGAACTAAAATGCTTTCTAGTTTCTGCCACTTTTCCTCCTGTCATGATCTTTGGTTTTATATTCTTGCCAGGAAAGTAGCACATCATGCTGAGGCATATGTTAGGAGATCTGTTCTTTTCGCTGCTTCATGTATTCTCGCGGCTCTTCATCCCTCTTATGTTGCTTCTGCTTTAATCGAAGGCAACGAAGAAACTTCAAATGGGATTGAATGGATCCGTACATGGGCCCTCCATATCGCTGAATCCGATCCCGACACAGAATGCTCAATGGTAAGTATTGATAGAGTTTTTCGGCAAAAAAAGAAGGCGTCGATGATTTTAAGTGTTGACTCAATTCTAAGCTTTAATCTTCAAATGGGCGTGTACTGTTTTTAATTTTATGTCATTAGTTTCCGTTCTTTGCTTTTCACACTGCCGAAATTTTATTAGTGCGAGATAATTTATTTTTTGCATTTTCCATTATTCTTTTCATTTTAATTGGATAATTAACAGAAGTAACTTATTTTATATTTAATGTTAAGGAGCATCAACTTATCAACTAAATAGTATCTATAATTTTCAAATTATTTGACAAGTTTTTGTTCTGGGCCTTTTATTCCATGTTATCTATGTTATAATTTACTGTTAATATTAAGTCTCCTAATGACATTTAGTCTCTGCATAACATAGGAGATTGGAATAATCTCTTTTTTGCCCCAAATAAAATGGAACATATTTATATATGACCCAAGCGAGGGTCCCATTCTGTTGATGGCATTAATTGTAATCCTAAAAATAATTCCCTATTCACTTAAATTATTATCGGTATCAACCAAAGCGTATCTCTCCTTTATTTTCTCTCTCTCTCTCTCCTCTATGTGGTCTCATGCTTATTTATTTGTTTTCTGCTTCTTGTGTAGATGGCAATGAGATGTCTCCAACTCCATTCCGAGATGGCCCTCCAAACTTCACGTGCTTTGGAATCTGCAAACAGCATCAGATCAAGAATCAATGCATTGCCATCAAAGATAAACGACATAATCATTCCGTCGTCTGTTACAATGGAATATCATCTGTAAATTTGTTCCGTGTATGTACAAACACTTTAATGTATCCGAAGAAAAACAGGAATTAGCTAGGACAAAATTTTTGTAAGAAATAACGGTGGTAATCAAAATGCATCAGCTGCAAATAACTTTCATGCCAGTTTATGTTCATCTTTCTTTTGTGAATTGTATCAGGTTTTGTGGACAGATATTAACAAATAATGAAAAGGTTGAGGGGGCCATTTAAATTTTTATTGGCAGACACTATAGAAGTTACATTGTGAAATTAGATATTGGTGACTCGATTTCTTTTTACCATTTATATTTGCTTTGGGATTTTAACTGCAGAAGGGATTGGAGGCTACATGTTTTTGCCATCAGATGTGAGGTTTCTCTAATCACATATGACCAAATATGGAAAATCATAACTGTATTAAAAGGATCGAAATATGATTCAGCTAAGTTTGAATTCGATACAACTATTTATATTTGCTTTGGTAAAAAATCAATCGTCCAACAAATAGATGCCTACTCTATTAAGAAAACCTTTCTCTAATCACAAATGACCAAATATGGAAAATCACAACCGTATTAAAAGGATATCAAAATATGATTTCTCTAATCACATATGACCAGATATGGAAAATCATAACTGTATTAAAAGGATCATATATATTTGCTTTGGTAAAAAAAATTCAATTGTCCAACAACTAGATACCTACACACCGACTCCGCCTCCCCCTGTCTTCAGGGGGCCCACCTCCTCCATCTCTCGCTCCTGAAGGATCCCGTAACGACTCCGAGTCCCTTCGCCGCGCCTCCGCCACGGACTCTCTCTTGCCTCCTCACTCCCCTTGTAAGGCCCGGTCTGGGGCAATATCCAATGAAGAATTAACTATTCTAACCTGTTGTCAGCCTCCCTTAGTATCCTATGTGGGATTATTATTACTCTTCTAGCATATATTAACAAGGCCTTCTTCTGATTCGAAAGCCAAACCGCAACCCCAATTCCAACTACACCCACCACCACTATCATCAGCAACCAATTCCAACTACTTCAACCAATTTCCCAATTTCAAATATCAGCTCACCAATGTGCCAATCAACACAGAGGGGTTCCATGGCCGTTTCTTGCAGCCCGGTCAAAACGCTTACCACTTGTTCGGCAAAATGCACAGCAAGACCTACTCCAGGGAAAAAAGGAAAGGAAAAAAGCATAGTCCCATATCTTGGACAGGGTTAGAGATTCTGATGTTTGAATACTAGTGACGTGCTTTGTATCACGTCAAGATGTTACCTTCCGTGGATCTGTTGTCGAGTGACGATGGACGGCTGAGATTGAGTTGGAGGTTGACTCCTGAAACGTGTGGATTCTCAATGGGTTTTAGGTTGTGGTGGCCGAGCTACCTGCAAGGAAGTCCCGGGATGGTTTTACCACCGAGTACCTTCTGACGATCAAGTTAGTGGTGCAATTTGGGCAGAGTAGCGGCCTACTGAGGAGAGAATTGCGTACCTTGATCGTCTGAGGGAGGGGTTTATATAGTGGCAGCGATGAGCAAGTAGGCACGAGAATCACGTCGACCGTTACGCTCCTGACGTCACGCCCGCGTGATAAGTGGGATCCCGCATTAATGGCGATACAGGCTCGTTAATGGAGGATCGTGATGGCATGGAACGTGGGATCGTGGACGGCGGATATCTCGCGTATGGCAAGATTCGCGGAGCCATGGCGTGGGAGCCTGTGATCAGTGTTGCGGGTCGGTCAGGATGAGACCGAGAAGGGTTAGCTCGGCGGGTAGCTCGGGGACGAGCGGGAGGCCGAGGTGTCCTGGTTCTGCTAAAGCCCGGGGACGGGCTGAGGGGGCCGAGGAGGCCAATTGTGCGGAGGCTCGGAGCTGAGCCAACAGTTGTTTGTAAGGCGGGCACAGGAGTTGCGTGGTCGGTCACAGAGGGTCGGCCACATCTAAGGATCGCAGACCCGGGTGTCCTTCCGACGTGTTGTTCTTCGTCCTTCCTTGCAGGCTTCGGGACACGTCATCAGCCACGTCCACGATCTGTCCACGATCTGGGAGATCGCCAATATCAAGCATCATCATTATCCCCCCACTCTCGTCCCGACCTGATTACAGGTCGGGTCGAGAGTGGTCTACCGGATCACTCGAGGTGAGCTCCTTGTTGTAGATATCGTAAGCGTGCGTTCCCGGGCAACCAGCTGCATTTTCTTGATGGCGTCAGCGGATCGGGGGCCAGATCCTGTGTCACGTCCCGCTTCCCAGAGTACGCTAAAGTGGGCACGTGACATAGCCAACCATGCTACCTGTGGGTAGGAAGTATCCATCCACAGTCACATTACGGCTGTAGAGATATCAAGAACAAAATAACACTATCTAAAACATGTCCATAATCCAAGATAACATGAGTCAAGAATAATAAAATACGGAAGCGAAAGATCCAATACACAATAACTGGAATGTATGTCCCATAATGCGGGCTCACATCAGGAAATAAATGCAGGAAAGAAAACTAACTACTGTTGACACTCACAGCTCAGCCTGTCGGCTGAAGTACTCCTGCTCGGACTGCGACAGCGGTACAGAATCTAGGCCATGCAAAACCCAGACGTCAGCGCGTCAAGTTATTAAGTAATAACATAATAAACATGGTAACATGCAATGCGAATATAAATATGAATAAAGCAAGGATAACAACAATATAAATCAGAGCAGTGCAGTGGGTAAACTAAACTGTTCTATCAGGTTTTCTGTTCTAAAGTCTTTGAAACCAAATTGATGAATCATCGATACAACTCAATAGTATCCCGTACATACCCGGGACCACGGCCCCAGATTCTCGGGCTGAAACCGAGACATGCCGCTAGGCACCAAACAGGAATGTGTACAGATGAATGATGTCAGCATCATCATTCCAAGGCTGGCCTAGCCTCTAAAACTGATCAGAACAGGTAGTGAACTGTTGAGTTACAACTCAGGTTTCACCTTTGATTTCCCCATGCCCCCAAGTTATATGTGTATGTCAAGTCAGGTATCCCGTAATCAAGAAGCTAATGCCAACACAGGATCAGGTAAACAGGTTTGTCTGGATAGACAACAGGAACGGTCCATGAGGACTACATGTCAAGTTTGTTTGCATTAGACACAAGATCAGGTAACATGTCAGGTCATGGTACATCAGGTCAAGTCAAGCAGTATACGGTACCATGTCGGATAAATCAATATGTATGTAGCAAGTCAGGTCAAGATGTAAACAATATCATGGGTGTGCTCATACTCAGTTACATAATCAAGCATGGTTATCAACAGCATGCTCTAAGCAATGAATTAAGCAATAGGCAGATTCACTCAATTAGCAGTACAGTTATCAGTTGTGTCACAGAGATGATTTCAACATTATAAGAATGCAGTAAGACAATTATAGTCGTTTAATCATGTTAACAAGTTTAAGACTTCATGGATGCAATGATATAAATATATACATATGGGTTTCATGGATGAAATCACAGTTTATGCAGGTTAAATGCACACGAGTGTCCGAATGAAGTAAAACGATAGATAAGTGCCATAGGCTACGTCATTAGTGAAAGTGAAATTAAAACATGTAAATATGGTTATTAGGTTCAAAACAGTAATTGCAAACGGTAGGTTTCAAGTGTGGAAGATAAAATGATATAACATGAAATTGAACACGTAAAATGGGAAATTATAATACTAAAGTTAAATTGCAGGTTTTAGGGTGTCATCAAGTATATACTTTAGTATTATAATTTTCAAGAACACGTAAATTAGCATGTAGCAAGGGGTACTTGCCTCGACGGGTCGCGAACCGGGAATACGGAACGATAAACGTCGGTGGGGAAACTCGCGACGGGCGCACGGTTCACGGAATGAACCCAAACGACGAACAGTGGAACCACACAGATCAGAGTACCTCGCTGGATCGTCGGGACACGTCGCCGGCACGGCCGGATTCCGGCGAACCCGAAAACAGCGAATCTACAATTTTCAAGAATTCATGAAACGACAAAAGAAGAATCAAGAAGAGGGAAGAGAAGGAGGATAGCAACGAGGGTGCTCACGAGGATCTGTGGAGGGGTGGTGATGGTCGACCACGTCGAAGGAGCTCCGGTGACTTGCCTGCATGGAACCGTCGGCCAATCAAGAACAGGGAACAGAACGAGAAAAGGAAGAAGAAGGAAAGAAGGAGAGGAGGGAAAGGTAGGCTTACTGGGTGCGCACGAAGACCGGGGACACGGGGACGAGGTCACCGGCGGCGACTCCCGGCGGTGCAACTGTATGCAGGGGGTGCACAGGCCTGGTCGGGGGGTGTGCAGGCTCGGAAGGAAGGAGATGGGAGAGAAGGTGATGAGGGTGAGGAGATGATGAGGACGAGGAGGCGAGGAGGCCGGCGATGTTGGCGTCGGCGTTGGGGCTGCGGCGGCAAAGGGCAAGGCGGTAGGGTTTACGTGGGGTTGGGTTCGCTGGTGAAAAGAAAAGAAAAGGAGGGAATATATATATGGGAGAGAGAGATATGGGGAGAGAGAGAGATAGAGAGATAGAGACGGGGAGAGAGAGAGAGGAAAGAGATCGAGAGAGGAGAGAGAAAAAGAGAGAGAGAGAAGATGGAGCCCACGGGTTAAAGAAGGAATGTGATTGGCTGGGAATGGAAATTTTGAAAGATTTTATGGGAATGGAAATTTTGAATGATTTTAAGGAAACGAAAAAATATTTTAAGGTTATAAAATATTCGATAGTTAAAGAATTATTAGAAATTGGGATTTTGGCGCAAAATAAAATATTTCCAAATTGCGTCCGGATCGGGTCCAAAAATTCGAAATTGAAAAAAGAAAATTTTGGGCGGGATCCAAAATTTAAAATGAAGTATTTTACAATCAAAAAGCATACCCCCAAAACGGACACACGTACGTGCGCGTAGCCGTCCAAACTTGCCCGTTTCACTGAACGGGACGAGAACACGATGCACGGACGCTAAAACAGGGTTAGGGGTGTCAAGCATGCCATGACGAATATTTTTAATTTTATTTTAGATGCCTTAAATTGTTATATGCAGAAATGAATTGACGGGGTAAAATTACAATAAGTAACAATCAAGTAAGATAAATGAAATAAGTGCCACACTACGCTCATTCGGTAACTGAAATTAGTAGCATTGGGCTCAGTTGTTACATTATACCCAACTACAAAAAGAATTTCGTCTTCGAAATTCCAAGAATACAAAGGTAGATGACAAAAATAACTACAAGAAAAGATAATGAAACTTCTGCCGGATTTCATCTTCTCGTTCCCAAGTGGACTCTCCATGCGAGCTATTACCCCAAGAAACAAGCACAAGAGGGATCACCTTGTTCTTAAGAACCTTTTCCCTTCAATCCACGATTTCAATCGGTCGCTCCTCAAAAGTCAAGTCTTCTCGTACTGTTAGCTCCGAATGATCCAAAACGTGCGTTTCATCTCGAACATACCTACGGAGTTGAGATACGTGAAACACATCGTGCACATTCGCCAAGGACTGCGGTAACGCCAAACGATACGCTACCTCACCAACACGCTCCAAGATCTTAAAGGGTCCAACGAATCGAGAACTAAGCTTTCCTCGACTTTCAAAACGAATCATCCCTCTAGTCGGTGATATCTTCAAGAATACCAAATCACCCACGGCGAACTCTAGAGGTCTTCTCGATATATCTGCCCAACTCTTCTGTCGGTCTTGAGCTGCCTTCATATGATTTCTGATAGTGTTAATTTTCTCAACTGTCTGCACAACCAAATCTGGTCCCAACAATCTTCGTTCACCGACATCGTCCCAACAAACAGGTGAACGGCATTTACGACCATACAAAGCTTCAAATGGAGCCATCTGGATAGTTGCCTGAAAACTGTTGTTGTAAGAAAACTCCACCAAATGTAGATGATCCTCCCAAGACCCCTTGAAGTCCAACATGCATGCTCTCAACATATCTTCAAGAGTTTAGATTGTTCTCTCGGACTGACCATCAGTTTGAGGATGATAAGCTGTGCTAAATTTCAATCGAGTCCCCAAACTTTCCTATAAACTCCGCCAAAAGTGTGATAAGAACCGAGTGTCCCGATCGGACACGATGCTTACCGGTCTTCCATGCAATCTTACAATCTCCTGCATGTACCGCTCTGCCAAAGTCTCTGTTGATTGACCAACCCGAAAAGGAATAAAGTGGGCTGCTTTGGTCAATCGATCAACAATCACCCATACAGCATTGTTGCCTTTTGGACTCCGCGGTAAAGCCGTCACGAAATCCATAGTTATATGTTCCCACTTCCACTGAGGAATCGGAAGTTGTTGCAATAAACCAGCAACCCTTTGATGTTCAGCCTTAACTTGCTGACACACCAAGCACTTTGCCACAAAGCGAGCAATCTCCCGTTTCATGCCTGCCCACCAGAAATGCTATCGAATATCTCGGTACATCTTTGTGCTTCCTGGATGTACAGAATAAGCTGAACTGTGTGCTTCTTTCATAAGCTTTTCACGAATATCTCCCTTTGGCACACACAAACGGCTACCATACCTCAACGAACCATCTTTGTGGATCAATAAATCTGTTCGTAGTCCGGCTTCAAACTGTCCTCGAAACTTTTGCAGTCTAGGATCCTGCGATTGTACTGCTTTAATATTCTCGATCAACGATGAATGTACTTCCAGCTGCATTAACTGTCCCGTAGAATGCGGTAGCACAACCTCCAAGTCAAATCTTCGAAAATCTTTAACGATCTCCTCCTGCGTAGTTAACACCTGAATTGCTGGTAACCGACTAAGCGCAACCGGCACGACGTTAACCTTCCCCGGATGGTACTTAAGATCAAGGTCGTAGTCAGCCATCAGCTCCAACCATCTACGTTGCCTCATATTAAGCTCATTCTGCGTGAACACATACTTCAAGCTCTTATGATCAGTAAAAACTTCGACTCTTTCGCCTAAAAGGTAGTGTCTCCAAATCTTCAAAGCGAAAATCACAGCCGTAAGCTCCAAGTCATGAGTTGGGTAATTCTTCTCATGGGTCTTCAACTGTCTTGATGCGTACGCTACAACCTTCACATGCTGCATCAAAACACATCACAATCCTTTCCCAGATGCGTCGCTGTGAATCACCAATTCTCCGGAATTGTCTGGCACGATCAGAATAGGGGCGGTTATCAATTTCTGCTTCAACATCTCAAAAGCTAACGCACATTTATCCGTCCACACAAAAGGTACCTCCTTGCGCGTAAGCTTGGTTAACGGCTCCGCCAGACGAGCAAAGTTCTCTACAAATCTTCTGTAATACCCGGCGAGTCCAAGAAAACTTCTTATCTCCGCAACATTCTTTGGAATCGGCCAATCTCGTACTGCTGCAATCTTTTCTGGATCGACGGCAATTCCATCGCCATACACAACATGCCCCAAAAACTTTACTTCCTCCAGCCAAAACTCGCACTTACTCATCTTCGCAAATAGCTTCTCCTGTCTCAACGTCTGCAGTGCGATCTTCAAATGTTCCGCATGCTCCTCGAAACTCTTCGAGTAAACCAGAATATCGTCAATGAATACCACAATAAACTGGTCCAAGAATGGTGAAAAGATTCGGTTCATCAAGTCCATGAATACTGTCGGCGCATTCGTTACTCCGAAGGGCATCACTAAGTATTCGTAATATCCATACCGAGTTCGGAACGCCGTCTTGCAAATATCTTCTGCTTTCACTCGGACCTGATGATATCCGGATCGCAAATCCAGCTTCGAGAATACCCTCGCGCCACTAAGCTGCTCGAAAAGTTCGCCAATGCGAGGGATCGGGTACTTGTTCTTAATAGTCACCCGGTTTAATTCTCGATAGTCGATGCATATCCTTCTTGTGCCATCCTTCTTCTTTACTAGAAGAACTGGAGCTCCCCAAGGCAAGTTACTGCTTCGAATCCAACCCTTCTCAAGCAATTCAGCAACCTGTTTCTTGACTTCTTCCAACTCTACTGGCGCCATTGGATAATACGCTTTGGATACTGGCGCTGCACCAGGAATAAGATCAATTGCGAACTCCACGTCTCGCTTCGGCGGTAATCCCGATATATCTTCAAACACATCCATAAAATCACGAACGACGGCCGGCTCTTCACTTTTATCAACTTCCATTGCTGCAAGAATATTGTTTGTCGGCCTGGCCCTAAACTCGACTGGCCCGACAGAACTGCTTCCTCCAGTGAAGCTAAACTCGGGATGTCCGGAAATCTGGAAAATTACCTTCCTTGCCATACAATTAATGTGAGCGTGGAAAGTGCCAAGAAAATCCATTCCCAAGACGACCTCGTAGCTGCCCATATCAATCACCAAGAAATCTGCAAAAAGCTCCCGTCCGCACACAACAACTGTACAATCTTTACATTCCCTACTAGCTATGATTTTCCCATTCCCAGTGTGTATGTCCCAGAAACTAGACAGGGTCGTGCAGTCAATCGAGTGTGTAGTTATAAACTTGGATGATATAAAACAATGGGATGCACCAGAATCAAATAACGCTAATGCGGGAAAACCATGAACGAGTAGAGTACCTGAAACAACTTCTCCTGACGCCTTAGCTTCTTCAGCTGTCAAGGTAAAAGCTCGAGCCTGATTAGGTCTTTGAGTCAGCTGTTTCTGTCCCTGGAACGGCCTCTGCGGAGGCTTCTGAAAATCATCCCTCGTACGAAGCTTCGACGGACAAGCACTAACAGCGTGATCTGCCGCTCCACAAACCAAACAGAGTCCCAGCCTCCTTCGACAATCCTTTTGCACGTGGCCAAGTAAATTGCAGTAGTTACAAGTCATGCTCTTTCTTCGATCAATGAAAACAGGCTTCTTCATGGGTGCTACACCTCGACGGTCCACTGGAATACCTCTGCGATCATGAGCTTGGTTTGGTACAAATGCTGGCTTCCTTACCGCCACTGCTGTCTGCTGCACACTCCCCTTCATCCCGGATAAACTCTGCTGCTCTCGGGCTGCCGCAAGTACTTGTGAGAAAGTGGTCAAACCCAGAGAGACAATCTGCCTCTGGATGTCCACGTCCAAGCTGCGCATGAACCTCCGTGCCCTGTCTGCATCGTTGGCAACTAAAGGTCCAGCGAATCTGCTGAGTCTTGTCCATTCTGCTGCATGCACATCTACGGGTGCTCCATTCTGCTTTAGCCCGATGAACTTCTCTTCCATTTCCTCCCGTGCGATCCGCGGGAAGAACTTTTCTAGAAAACTCTTTGAAAAATCCGCCCCCTTGATCGGCTTAGGCAAACGGTTCTCCTCCACAAGCCACTATTCTCGGGCGTAGTCCACTAATTGAATGCATACCACATCAACTCTTTTCTCATCTGGAATCTGTGCCGCAATAAGCAAGTTCTCTGTGTCAACTAACTACTGCTCTGCTGGCAATGGCTCCTCCAAACCAGTAAATGTAGACGAACCCAAACGCCTGAAATCTGCTGCGGTCCCTACTCGGTCGACTGGTTTAGCTCCAACATTGTTCACAGACTGCTGATCGATCTGCAAACCTTCCTGAAACGATTCCGCTTGCTGCTGGATCAGCTCGGTCTGTCTCTTTTGATTCTCCAGCATTCCCCTTATCACTCCAAGCATGGCGGCTTCGTCCACACGCCTTTGGTACGTCTTCAAATTCTTATCTGCCATATTCCTGAAATCAAAACATCCAACATTAGCATGCTGATAGATTCGAAATATAGATCAAGGCTAGAACTCCAAGTTACTTAAATAGAGTGCCGCATTGTAACTATGCCGCGGTATCATAGCCACAATTACATAACTCCACCCAAGTCGCCTAAGTCCTAGAGATAACAAGGAATCAGGTTTCGAGTTGATATGCAAAGGAAGTTTGCACATCGTAAAAGATATAATCAGGAAGAATGTGATTCAAGAATGGTAAAACGGCAAGGTGGCAGGACATGTTTCCTAAACACGGGTATTCTGATTCGTGTATTGGGTACAATACCCAACTACAAAAGAATCAACCCGACTAATCTATGCTCTGATACCAAAAGAACCATGTCACGCCCCGCTTCCCAGAGTACGCTAAAGTGGGCACGTGACATAGCCAACCATGCTACCTGTGGGTAGGAAGTATCCATCCACAGTCACATTACGGCTGTACAGATATCAAGAACAAAATAACACTATCTAAAACATGTCCATAATCCAAGATAACATGAGTCAAGAATAATAAAATGCGGAAGCGAAAGATCCAATACACAATAACTGGAATGTATGTCCCATAACGCGGGCTCACATCAGGAAATAAATGCAGGAAAGAAAACTAACTACTGCTGACACTCACAGCTCAGCCTGTCGGCTGAAATACTCCTGCTCGGACTGCGACAGCGGTACAGAATCTGGGCCATGCAAAACCCAGACGTCAGCGCTTTAAGTTATTAAGTAATAACATAATAAACAGGGTAACAGGCAATGCGAATATAAACATGAATAAAGCAAGGATAACAATAATATAAATCAGAGCAGTGCAGTAGGTAAACTAAACTGTTCTATCAGGTTTTCTGTTCTAAAGTCTTTGAAACCAAATTGATGAATCATCGATGTAACTCAATAGTATCCCGTACATACTCGGGACCACGGCCCCAGATTCTCGGGCTGAAACCGAGACATGCCGCTAGGCACCAAACATGAATGTGTACAGATGAATGATGTCAGCATCATCATTCCAAGGCTGGCCTAGCCTTTAAAACTGATCAGAACAGGTAGCGAACTGTTAAGTTACAAGTCAGGTTTTACCTTTGATTTCCCCATACCCCCAAGTTATATGTGTATGTCAAGTCAGGTATCCCGTAATCAAGAAGCTACTGCCAACACAGGATCAGGTAAACAGGTTTGTCTGGATAGACAACAGGAACGGTCCATGAGGACTACATGTCAGGTTTGTTAGCATTAGACATAAGATCAGGTAACATGTCAGGTCATGGTACATCAGGTCAAGTCAAGCAGTATACGGTACCATGTCGGGTAAATCAATATGTATGTAGCAAGTCAGGTCAAGATGTAAACAATATCATGGGTGTGCTCATACTCAGTTACATAATCAAGCATGGTTATCAACAGCATGATCTAAGCAATGAATTAAGCAATAGGCAGATTCACTCAATTAGCAGTACAGTTATCAGTTGTGCCACAGAGATGATTTCAATATTATAAGAATGCAGTAAGACAATTATAGCCGTTTAATCATGTTAACAAGTTTAAGACTTCATGGATGCAAAGATATAAATATATACATATGGGTTCCATGATGATATCACAGTTTATGCAGGTTAAATGTACACGAGTGTTCGAATGAAGTAAAACGATAGATAAGTGCCATAGGCTACGTCATTAGTGAAAGTGAAATTAAAACATGTAAATATGGTTATTAGGTTCAAAACAGTAATTGCAAACGGTAGGTTTCAAGTGTGGAAGATAAAATGATATAACATGAAATTGAACACGTAAAATGGGAAATTATAATACTAAAGTTAAATTGCAGGTTTTAGGGTGTCATCAAGTATATGTAAATATTATTTAGCATGTAGTAAGGGGTACTTGCCTCGACGGGTCGCGAACCGGGAATACGGAACGATAAACGTCGGCGGGAAAACCCGCGACGGGCGCACGGTTCACGGAATGAACCCAAACGACGAACAGTAGAACCACACAGATCAGAGTACCTCGCTGGATCGTCGGGACACGTCGCCGGCGCGGCCGGATTCCGGCGAACCCAAAAACAGCGAATCTACAATTTTCAAGAATTTATGAAACGACAAAAGAAGAATCAAGAAGAGGGAAGAGAAGGAGGATAGCGACGAGGGTGCTCACGAGGATCTGTGGAGGGGTGGTGATGGTCGACCACGTCGACGGAGCTCCGGTGACTTGCCTGCATGGAACCATCGGCCAATCAAGAACAGGGAACAGAACGAGAAAAGGAAGAACAAGGAAAGAAGGAGAGGAGGGAAAGGTAGGCTTACAGGATGCGCACGAAGACCGGGGACACGGGGACGAGGTCACCGGCGGCGACTCCCGGCGGTGCAACTGTGTGCAGGGGGTGCACGGGCCTGGTCGGGGGGTGTGCAGGCTCGGAAGGAAGGAGATGGGAGAGAAGGTGATGAGGGTGAGGAGATGATGAGGACGAGGAGGCGAGGAGGCCGGCGATGTGGGCGTCGGCGTTGGGGCTGCGGCGGCGAAGGGCAAGGCGGTAGGGTTTACGTGGGGTTGGGTTCGCTAGTGAAAAGAAAAGAAAAGGAGGGAATATATATATGGGGGGGAGAGAGAGATATGGGGAGAGAGAGAGATAGAGACAGGGAGAGAGAAAGGAGAGAGATAGAGAGAGGAGAGAGAATTGGGGAGGAGAGAGAAAGAGAGAGAGAAAGCGAGCGAGAGAGAGAGATAAGGTGGGGCCCACGGGTAAAAGAAGGAATGTGATTGGCTGGGAATGGAAATTTTGAAAGATTTTAAGGAAACGAAAAAATATTTTAAGGTTATAAAATATTCAATAGTTAAAGAATTATTAGAAATTGGGATTTTGGCGCAAAATAAAATATTTCCAAATTGCGCCCGGGTCGGGTCCAAAAATTCGAAATTGAAATAAGAAAATTTTAGGCGGGATCCAAAATTTAAAATGAAGTATTTTACAATCAAAAAGCATACCCCCAAAACGGACACACGTACGCGCGTGTAGCCGTCCAAACTCGCCCGTTTCACTGAACGGAACGAGAACACGATGCACGGACACTAAAATAGGGTTAGGGGTGTCAAGCATGCCATGGCGAATATTTTTAATTTTATTTTAGATGCCTTAAATTGTTATATGCAGAAATGAATTGACGGGGTAAAATTACAATAAGTAACAATCAAGCAAGATAAATGAAATAAGTTCCACACTACGCTCATTCGGTAACTGAAATTAGTAGCATTGGGCTCGGTTGTTATATTCTGCATTAAAGAGGCTGCGCCGGATCGTATGTACGTCTACCGAAGTGACAACCCACGTGTCTGGCGCTGGTTGGCTGACGCGACGGGCCGTAGATCTTTGGTGTCCGATGGGGTACGACTAATGTGCGTGCGACAGGTGGAGCGATGGTGGCCGTCGAATGCGATGAGTCTGTTTAGCGGGAGACGACCGTCGCCGTTGGATGTGCATGTCGGTAGCTATAAATAGAGGTAGGGTCCTCATCAGGGCCCATACCTCTTCATATTTTTCTCGTCCAGAGTCTTGTTAGCTCGGCGCTCTTCTCTTCAGTTCAGACTCCTCGCTTTTGATCACCCGAGGACACATTTCTTCAATCAGGTTAGATGTCTTTTTCTGAGAAGTCTGTAGATGTAGTGCGGGTAGAGTCTAGGGAGTCCCCGTAAATTCTTCTCCTTTATCTTCCACTCCTTCTTCTTCTAAGTTGAGCCCGTTTCCCCCTTTTGCAAAGCAAATTGTCACGCCCCGCTTCCCAGTGTATGGCGAAGTGGGCGCGACGAGGTCCGCTACGTATATACTCAGAAGTACATACGCTAAGCGTAACTAAGCAATATAAAATAAGTACTCAAGAGACAAAATGTAAAAGAACAGCAACTTTTATTTATTAACGTTCTTTGTTCAATACATGAAAGGAAATACAACTGAAATAAAAAGATGTCTAAACAGTGGCATAACAGGAATGTAAAGTACTGAATGGAAAAGTGTACAATGAACTAAAGTGCTGGATTTTCGACAAACTGCTCCAAGTCTTCTGCAGATGGCTCGATCTCTGCCGGGTCCAAACCACCTGACGACATTCAAAGAAGAAAGAAATAGAATGTCGTCAGCGAACAAGTCGCTCGGTAAGTCCCAAAGATAAGAGGAGAATAGATAGAGAGTAAGAGAGAGAGAGAGAGAGTGGCTGTTACAGTTGTATTACATTGTTATATTATTGTGGTATTGTGTTAACCCTGTTGTTGTAGCTTGGTACAGAAGGATGCCAGTGTATACGAGTGGGGTCTCAGTATGCCAGAGACCAGGGCAAATGGAAGTACAAGGCTCCGTTATACAACCCGAAACAACGGCAATTGGATTCATGTTAGGTGTCTTAATTTTACCGTCTCGTGCCACCTTTAACACCTTCCGTACCAATCTACCCCTTAAACCCCGCGATGTCTTGTTTGTATTGTTATCTTGTAAATTGTGTTGGTTGTATGATTGATTGACCGACCGACCGACCGAAACCATGATATCAGGAAACGGTTATAACCGTAGAGTCATGTAAATGGAATACTGAGAATCATGTAAAAGGAATATATCCATGGTTCGGTTCAGCCAAAATGTATAAACTGATAATTGTATTCATGGATTCATGTGTTCATATTGAATTGGAAACTTGTAGATTATGGATTGACTTGAATCATATTCAAGTCAGATTAATCAGACTCAAACCCGAGTCAGACAATCAGAAATGTGAAACGAAGTCTTATAACTGCTAGGGTCCTTATGGTAATTTATAAACTTGAGGGGTTTTATGTAAAAATACTTTTATATACTTTTCAACATACACCTCAAGTATTTATTACTCGTCTTTAGGGTTGTAATGAGCATGAATTTTATATTGTGACATTTCTAGCGAACATATCCTAGTTTTGGTTATTTGAAGTTCATGGTATTTTAGTGTAAAATTTATTATTATGATTTTAGAAAAAAGTGGAATATTTATATTATAATAAAATAGGTATTTAAAAGATAGATATACATATGTTTATAAAACCTTTTTCCAGAGGGGGCAGAGTAAGCAAACTTGGATCCTATTCTCTTGTTAAGTGTTCGACTGACTATCTGAATGTTTTGTGCTTTCATTTGATGCCCAAAATAAAAATCTATTTCTAAACTTCATTTTTTCTCCATCAATTTTGCTTGTTCGGATCACTAAGAGTGCAATACTCTTAACTTCCATTAAGAGCCCACATTATCACCAATTCTTTTTCTTTTTTCTTTATAGTTAAATTACATTCTAACGATTTGATCTCTACACTCTGATTCATGTTCTTATACTTATTCAGAAGCAAACAAGTGTATTTTACCTTGCCTGCTGTCGGGGACGGAGCCCGCAAGCGACGTATACACAACACAACTTGGGTGTCCATTCTAACCCAAAAGCCCGAGCTTTTAGGTAGAGATCCAAGTTGTATTATATACACATCAACTTCTTTGTAAACTGCCGATGTTGGACTATACGAGTCACACAAACTCAACAATCCCGAGCTTGACTCGTATCGTACATACCCGCCTGCACCGTTGTAGGTGGCATACAACACCGGCGGTATACATACAGGCTTACAGGCGCTTCAACACCTAGTGGCGGGCCGTTGTACTCACAACCTTTCTTCAGTGATGTACAACACTGGTGTTCAACACAAGCACTCAACCCCATCCTCTTTATAGTTAAATTACATTCTAACGATTTGATCTCTACACTCTGATTCATGTTCTTATACTTATTCAGAAGCAAACAAGTGTATTTTACCTTGCCTGCTGTCGGGGACGGAGCCCGCAAGCGACGTATACACAACACAACTTGGGTGACCATTCTAACCCAAAAGCCCGAGCTTTTAGGTAGAGATCCAAGTTGTATTATATACACATCAACTTCTTTGTAAACTGCCGATGTTGGACTATACGAGTCACACAAACTCAACAATCCCGAGCTTGACTCGTATCGTACATACCCGTAGAGTCATGTAAATGGAATACTGAGAATCATGTAAAAGGAATATATCCATGGTTCGGTTCAGCCAAAATGTATAAACTGATAATTGTATTCATGGATTCATGTGTTCATATTGAATTGGAAACTTGTAGATTATGGATTGACTTGAATCATATTCAAGTCAGATTAATCAGACTCAAACCCGAGTCAGACAATCAGAAATGTGAAACGAAGTCTTATAACTGCTAGGGTCCTTATGGTAATTTATAAACTTGAGGGGTTTTATGTAAAAATACTTTTATATACTTTTCAACATACACCTCAAGTATTTATTACTCGTCTTTAGGGTTGTAATGAGCATGAATTTTATATTGTGACATTTCTAGCGAACATATCCTAGTTTTGGTTATTTGAAGTTCATGGTATTTTAGTGTAAAATTTATTATTATGATTTTAGAAAAAAGTGGAATATTTATATTATAATAAAATAGGTATTTAAAAGATAGATATACATATGTTTATAAAACCTTTTTCCAGAGGGGGCAGAGTAAGCAAACTTGGATCCTATTCTCTTGTTAAGTGTTCGACTGACTATCTGAATGTTTTGTGCTTTCATTTGATGCCCAAAATAAAAATCTATTTCTAAACTTCATTTTTTCTCCATCAATTTTGCTTGTTCGGATCACTAAGAGTGCAATACTCTTAACTTCCATTAAGAGCCCACATTATCACCAATTCTTTTTCTTTTTTCTTTATAGTTAAATTACATTCTAACGATTTGATCTCTACACTCTGATTCATGTTCTTATACTTATTCAGAAGCAAACAAGTGTATTTTACCTTGCCTGCTGTCGGGGACGGAGCCCGCAAGCGACGTATACACAACACAACTTGGGTGTCCATTCTAACCCAAAAGCCCGAGCTTTTAGGTAGAGATCCAAGTTGTATTATATACACATCAACTTCTTTGTAAACTGCCGATGTTGGACTATACGAGTCACACAAACTCAACAATCCCGAGCTTGACTCGTATCGTACATACCCGCCTGCACCGTTGTAGGTGGCATACAACACCGGCGGTATACATACAGGCTTACAGGCGCTTCAACACCTAGTGGCGGGCCGTTGTACTCACAACCTTTCTTCAGTGATGTACAACACTGGTGTTCAACACAAGCACTCAACCCCATCCTCAACATCGATATTTTTTTCTTGCTCCATCCTCTTCCGAACAAACCAAGCTCTGATACCATTTGTCGGGGGCGGAGCCCGCAAGCGACGCGTACACAACACAACTTAGGTGCCCATTCTAACCCAAAAGCCCGAGCTGTTAGGTAGAGGTCCAAGTTACATTATATACGCATCAACTTTCCCTTAAACTCCCAATGTGGGACTATAGTACGAGTCACACAACTCAACAATCCCGAGCTTGACTCGTATCGTACATACCCGCCTGCACCGTTGTAGGTGGCATACAACACCGGCGGTATACATACAGGCTTACAGGCGCTTCAACACCAAGTGATGTACTCACACACAACCTTTCTTCAGTGATGTACAACATTGGTATTACACAAGCACTCAAAACCCTTCCCCCAACATCAATATTTTTTAGACAGATGGCAAACCAGGGCTCTTATGCCATCTGTCTAAAAAACGAAGCCCGCAAGCGACGTATACACAACACAATTTGGATGCCCATTCTAACCAAAAAGACCGAGGTTTTAGGGATAGGTTCAAGTTGTATTAAATACACATCAACTTCTTTGTAAACTGCCAATGTGGGACTATACGAGTCACACAAACTCAACACCTGCTGCATATTGATAGTGTTGCTGCTGCCCATCTTCTATCTTATTTGTTTGGCTGCATCAGAGGTTAGATGTTTCCTATTCAGTATTAATGTGTAAATAACCGGAAAACTTCTTCGCTTTTGCCCGTATAGCAAGATACAATAATCTTTTTTCTAAGACTGCACCTTGGCCCTTACTTTAACAAACATTTGTGTTTTTTTCCTCCAAATTTCGCAATTTTTTATTCCCAAAAACCCCTGATGAAAAATTAAAATTTCGCTGTTAGTTAAGAAATGGCAAAAGTCGAAAGGGTTTTTGGAATAAAATATGTAAAAAATAAAACAAACAGATAGCTGTTAAAGCAGGACACAAAATGCAGATTTTACAACGAGAGCATGATAGTGGAGGAGGTTTCTTGAAACTTAGCACATATGCCTTGAATTTGATGCTTACTTTGCATTTATCAGAGAAATGAGAAAGGGTGTTCAAGAGCTCAAGCGCATCTCAAAAACAACTCGCAAGACCAAATCCTCATAATGGTATGCTTTCATTCTTTTTTCCATGAAGGGGGCTGCTGCTGGAATCAGCTTAGAAAAGAACAATTTTTCCTTGCAGTGACTTTGAAGATGGGCTATTTGTTGTAAAGAGTGCATATTCGAATATTCGCAAGATACCCTGCTTGTGCACTACGTTTCTGGATCCTGATTGTGCACCAATTGAGTTTAATGTCGCCAAACTGATGTAATATACTTTCTTGAATATACCTTTTGTAATTTGAAGAGATCCATATTGGTCAACTGTATGATTTTGTGAATGAAAGAAGCACTATTGTTTTTTTTCAATTTATTGAGTCGGTTTCCATAGCTATGATCTGTTTCCACTGAACTCGACTGTGAGCAATTTTACATTTTTCCTTGTAATATGCCAGATTATATTCTATGGTCATGTTTTCAGAAATATGATTCGCAGAGATCATATCCATTTAGTAATTATTGGATTCGACATGATGGGCATATTCAGAACATTATAGCAATTGTTGAAAGTCATGGTATTTTTGTGAATTTCAGGATGTCAGCTCTGTTTTTTTCCCTTTTCCTTTTTTTTGAATTGGCCCATAAGCTTCATCTGCGCACACATAAGCATCCAGGGCCCCACGGATTTGAGCCGAATGCATTAAATTATGAGCATTTTTCTCTCTTGGGGATCGATCCCCACACACCTCATAGAAGTGCTATTACCAACCAAGCTATGTTCATGGCCAGTTGGTCGGGCTATGAGCTTTTTGAACCCGAGAACCGTGCTGTGCCCCATATTTTCATGACTATTAATGTTTTTCTGTCTATTGAAAATATTGATTATGCATAAGACAGTGGCGGCAGAAAGAACAATAGGTACAAAAGTATTTTGGACTTGAAAATTTAGCGTTTCAAAGCAGAAAGAAAGATATATGGTATTAACTTGCAAGCTATATAGAGTATAGAACACAAGATATTTGTAAGAAAAGCACTGAAAAGTCATGGTATTTTAGTGAAATTTTGCCCACAAACTATTTGAACTAGAGAATCGACTAAATCTCCCTCCAAAAAAAAGAAAAAGAAAAAGAAAAAGAAAAAGAAAACGCCCACCTGCAAAAGTCTTAATGCTGAGATCAACAATGGCAATGGCAATGCCAATGGCAATCCTCAACCCCAAACTCAAAAAACTCAATGTCACTCCAAAAATGTGCATCCCCATTTCTACAATCCCCCAAACTCCCCAATGCCCACCACCCATTTGTCAAAATCCCCCACCCACCTCAGCCTACATCCACCTCCCCTTTTGCCGCAAACGCTGCCACTACTGCGATTTCCCCATCATCGCCCTCGGCTCCTTCTCCTCCTCCTCCTTCTCCTCTGAGAAATTCGATCCAAGAATCGAGAATTACATAAGTCTCCTCCTCCGCGAAATCAAATCCACAGTGCCACATCTCGACGGCCCGCCTTTAGAAACCGTCTTTTTTGGACGCGGGACACCCTCATTGGTCCCGCCTCAGCTCGTGGGGTCCGTTCTCGACCTGCTTCGGTCTAAATTGGGTATACGTAGTTATGCGGAGGTGTCTATGGAAATGGACCCTGGCACGTTCGATCAGCAGAAATTGAAGGAACTAACGGAATTGGGGGTGAACAGGGTTTCGATTGGGGTGCAGGCGTTTCAGGAGCAATTGTTGAGCGTTTGTGGGCGGGCCCACGGGGTGAGGGAGGTGGAGGAGGCGGTGGAGGTCGTGAAGGGGTGTGATGGGGTCGAGAGTTGGAGCATGGATTTGATAGCTTCGTTGCCGGGGCAGACGGAGGGGATGTGGAGGGAGAGTCTGAGGCAGGCGGTGGAGGCGGGGCCGGAGCATATATCGGTTTATGACCTGCAGGTGGAGCAGGGCACAAAGTTTGCTCAACTGTAAGTGTAGGCGATCGATTGCACAAAACTCCTCTATAGTTTACCTCTTATCAGCACCTATTCCCTCGTGATTTACAAGTACGAACGTGCCCTCTGTTCGTCGATTAGAATCATTATAAACACTCTGATTCTACAGGTACACTCCTGGAGAATTCCCCCTACCGTCGGAAACCCAATCAGCGAATTTCTACAAAATCGCGTCCGTGACCCTAACTAACGCCGGTTACAACCACTACGAGATCAGCAGCTACTGCAAGGACGGCTATGAATGCAAGCACAACCTCACGTACTGGCAAAACAAGCCATTCTACGCCTTCGGGCTCGGCTCCGCAAGCTACATCAACGGCACCCGCTTCTCAAGACCAAGAAAGCTCAAAGACTACACAACCTACGTCGAAAACTTAGAACAAGGAGTATCTAATGTGTTTCATACCAACTCTTCAAGTGTCGAAACGAACACGGATTTGGCAATGGATACAGTGATGTTGTCTCTTCGAACGGCGAGGGGTCTCGATGTGAAGAGATTTGGGAGGTTGTTTGGGAAGAGTTTGGTGTCGGCATTGTGTGAAGGGTTTGCGCCGTATGTTGAGAGTGGGCATGTGATTGTGATGGACGACGAGAAGCGGAGATTGCGCCGTGATGAGTTTGATGAAGTTAGGTTTATCAGACTTGGTGATCCTGATGGGTTTCTGTTGTCAAATGAATTGATTGCTATTGCATTTGGGATTATATCTCCATAAGGGAGCAAAGTACGATAGTTTATAAAGCTGTGGATTTTAATTATATTTGACATGTAATTATTAAATTTTTTTTTTTGGAAAACATGAATATGCTATGCTTTTTCTTGTTCCTATATCATTTGAACTTTGTGTGAACTAAAATACCCTTATCTATTGATTTTTTTCCCCTCACTAAACTACGATAAGCTCTCTTAAACTGCTAACAATAGGCGTGTTAGTGAAAATGGCCCCCTTGAAACCTAAGGTTAACAGAGTTTACTGTAACAAAGAAAAGCTCCAAGGCGGTTTGATGTAAAACACTGATAGTTAAGGGTAGCCGAATCATCCATATCTGGTTCATCAAGCGGGTGCCGGTACACCCAGAAGAAAGAAATAGACGGAGAATTTCATAGGCCTTTGAGCAGGTTGGTGGGATTCGTGTTCTTATTTCTTACCTCTTATGAAAGGACACAAATGATCAGCATACCGAATAATTTTTTATGACATAACCACTCCAACAAGTAGAAAAAAATACGATCATGAATGATAAATATTTATTCATTAGATAATTCAAAAAACTACTAAAACATATATTTTTTCTTCGACTGGTAAATCTCCTGGAAAACGGGAAGCCTTCTTCCATTGTTCTTCGAAGGACCGTAGAGAGTTTTCTCGATTTCCTCGTTCATCTTTTCGGCTTTTCTCCCCGTTTCAGGGTTTGCGCCCGTCACCACATTATTGTTCCCCCATGAAGCCATGCTTAACTTTATACAAAACAAACACGAAAAATATGTTTGAATACAAAAATTGATTCTATATAAAAAAAAATTAATGGATGAAGATTTTCCCACTTACATTGACAGCCTCGGCATCATAATCCTTTGGTTCTGTTTCAGAATTTTTTTCGGAGGCCATAATTTCAGAAATCTTGATCAGGAAAAATTAACCAGTGGTGATATATAGATATATAGAGAGGGGTGGGGGGGTGGGGTGGGGGTTCTCAATAAGAATTAAACAGGTATAAATATTTTCTATGATAAGTTTGTTAATTATAGGAGATAATAAAGTTGTTAAATGAATTGTTTCCTATTTATTTGGTTTTGTTTGGATATTTATAACAAAAATATTGGTACAATAATTAGACCCGGTAAAAACTGAAGAATACACACACTAAAATCTTGGGTTTTTTTTATACAACCCTCAAAGACGAGGGATTTCGAAAAAACACTCCCAAAGATCAAAAAATTGAAAAATGACCCTCAAAGATTGGCTGCTAATAATACAACTCTATGTTACACTTGCTCATGTTTGAGCCTGGTGTACGACTAACCATGGTTATTTGGATAATTTTAAATATATGATATGTCAAATTTACCCTCAATCCCAAAGATCCGATCATCCCAAAAATCAAGCCCCTTCTCATCTCATCATGCCGAACCCAGCGCCTCCTCTCTCTTTCTCTCTCCTAAAAACAAGCCATCAAACCCGCAATCTCAAACAACATTTACATAACCATTTTCCATTTCCTCTCTCTTGAAATCTCTTTTGATTCTCAACTCCTCTATCCGTCGCTCTCATCCTTTCCTTCATCATCCCCTCCTTATCTCCTTCACAAGATCCTCTCCATCTCCTCTATCCACCATCACATCAAAAAGCCCAACATATGATTGGAGCCGGAAATGTTAGAGAAGGAGGGATAAGAATGATTTTTACAAACCCAAAGTTAGTATCAGGGTTCTTTTCAGTTAACTTATATTTATTAAGAAGGGCGGAGATATTTGCTTAAAATTTCTGTTTGAGCACGTGACAAATCCTCATACATTTCAGGAAAAAAATATTAGTCATATTTTGCACCTGTTATTTTGGAATAAATTTTATCTCTAACAATCAAATCTTTAAAAATATATATTAGAAATTTATAATGTTTTAACCCAGTTAATTTTGTGTTTATATCTTTATTTATATCTCTAACCAAGATATTTCCTTATGTTGCAATTTAAAAAATTGACGGGTCTTGATTTTCATATCTCATGGATGTTAGGAATATTTTGTGTTAATCAAATCTTTATTTATATCTCTAACCAAACCTCCATTTAATAAATCCACACCAAGAATTATGGATGGACAAAATTAACCCTAACCAAATCTAGTCTTTAATTATGTTGTTGTTGGTTCAATTTGCTAAACCATCCCATTTATAACTTAAAACATACATTTTACCCATCATTGACATTAATTCATTTTTTCGTGGATAATTAGTTCATTCTTTAACTGATCGGAATTGCAATTTTTTTGTCGGATGTTAGGAATATTTTTGATAAAACATAATATTTTGCTGGATATTTCGCTCTAAAATCTCGACATTGAACTTGTTCAGAAAATGACTTGCCAAAGAGGTTAGATTTGCCGAGTTTGGCCCAGCAAAAATTGTAATCTATCAAAAAAATGCCTTCATGTGACAAAAAAATTGCAATTTGGTTGAGTTAAAGAATGAATTAATTATCCACACAAAAAATGAATTAATGTGTGGGTAAAATGTATTTATAAGTTATAAATGGGTAATTTAGTAAATTGAACCATAAAACATAATTAAACTTATCAAAGGCTGGTTGTGGCTGGGGTTAATTTTGTCTGATTATTGTGTGGATTTATCAAATGAAGGTTTGGAAATATTGCCACCTTATCTCATTCTATTTACACTATTATAACCAGACGAAAAGGTAATAACGAGAAAAATTCATATATCTAAGATGTCCACATCATCAGCTTTTGCACGGGCGATGCACATGGATATTTGCAGCTCTGCATCATAAACAAAAGATTTTAAAAGATTCGTTGGTAATGATAACATATTTTCTGGTACTTATGAAGATTTTCGCATCAAATCTTTATTTCAATACACACGTGTGTCGTACAAGCAAAAATACTGAATATATATGATGGTTAAGGCCCATGAAAGAATTGAACCATAAAAGAAATTCTAATATTACATGTGAGCTTTACCAATTACTTATGTAAGAATCATAAAAGAAGATTTTAATTTAGATTTTTAAGATTTTAAAATGATTTAAACAATTTAAGATAAAAAAATTGAAAGTTATTTTATCTCAAAATTGCATATTTTTTTGGCTCCTTGTCACATGTTTGGCTCATAATGAAATTGAAAATTCCATTTGAGAATCCTCCGGCGTTAAATTAATTGAGATAATGTTAATAATAAAATTAAGGGTTAATTGCATAAAACACTCATGCAATTTACAATTTACCGTGTGGCGCCTACATCCCCTCAAGCCATTTATTAGCACATATATCAACCCTAAAAACGATAAAAAGTCTACTCCGCACAGCATAAAAAAAGCATAAACAAGTTCTAAACTTAAAAGAGACCATCATTTGAGTTATTTAGAAATGAATTTGATAGATTTTAAAATGCTTAAACGATGAGTAAAGGGGTGCTAATAAATGACTTGGGGGGTGTAAGTGCCACACAGAGTAAACTATGTGGATGTTTTCTGCAATTAACCCTAAAGTAAGATTACTAAAACCAGCGGCGGACTCAGGAATCTGGGTCAGAGGGGGCACCACATCTAGAAAGGATCCGTTAAAAATTTCAAGTGCATGATAGAAAAGTAATTTTAATTAAAAATATATAATATCATTTTCAGTAATTTAATAATAAATGAAAAGGTACTCTTTGCGATAATTGCAAAGTACAGGTTTATATTGGAGTGAGGATTTAAATTAAAGACATAGCATAACAACAATCGTTGTTGAGATGAAATGTTTAAAGCTGTAGAAGTAATCTGATTTTTTTCCCTAAGATAAGATAGAAGAGAGTGCTTAAGCATCTATAAAATAAGATTTTATTTAAAATATTTTATCATTTTCTGATTTTGGGAATTGAATTCATGACTTCTTGCTTTAAAATAAGCCATAGAACCACTTAGGCAATAGTTCCATTGTGTTTTGTTCTTGAACAAAATATATATAATATACTCTTGTATATATGCTATTGCATTCATAAATCGAAATAGCGATTTCTTTTTCTGTAAAATCTCAGTGGGGACACGTGCCCTCACTGGGTTATATATGGATCCGTCCTTGACTAAAACACCTTCTAAGTCAGTCGATCCATTAGAAAACTGATACTAATAAACCATATATTTTACCAAACCACATATCCTTTTACATGTTATTAAACTCTAAATTTATTCTTTAAAAATATAAAATAATGAATTTTAATGATCCATGGCTCCTCCAATGTTTACAGGAAGAAAGCAATCATAATTGACAATGGCAAATTCTTTTATCAAAAACTAACGACTCCTTATAAAAAATGAAAAAAAGAGGGAAAATTCTGCTACTTCTAAGAAGGACATATCTTCTCAAAAACGGGAAGTCTTTTTCTATTAGAAGGTCGACCGCAGATGACTGAATTGATTGTATCTTCCATCTTTTGTGCTTCAGATATTACTTCCTGATTTGTGCCTGACACGAGTTCTTGATCATCTAATGACTTATTAGTTCCCCATGAAGCCATGCATAACTGTACGCGAAAAAGCGAAAAGCAAAAGTCACAACGGTACATAAAAAAAGTTGATCATCAGAACAAAAGAGAAACTTACATTGAGCGCCTCGGCTTTGATAGATTTTTGGCTCTTCTTGGTGGGGCCTACCAAGCCTATGGATGACGATGTAGTAATCTTCTGAGATTGATGCTTCGTAGAATCCGAAATCTTCACATGAATACGAGGTTGATAAACTATTTCTTCCAAGAGATCTTCTTGCGAGGTTTTTCGTCAAAGAGAAGAGATTTTTCTCTTGTGAAGTCGAGAGTTCTTTTTTTTGCCAATTCATGGTAGCTTTCTGTTCTTCTTTTCCGCAGAGTTGTAGAAAAAGATTTTTTAGTGCCGCCCTTATATAAGGTATCAATGCCATGTTAAAAGATAAAGCTAAATTTATATAAAGTTCAAGGATTAGTTAATGCAATCTAAATTAAATCATTTAAATTGATTTTCAACCTCAAAAAAAATATAAATTCAATTTTTAATAAAACGAGGGAAAAAAATTAGCTGCCGACGTGAATAAATTTTCTTAGATATCGGTTCGGTTATTTTCTTGAAGCCCTTGAACCAAGGTCAGAGCAAAAAATAACTGAAAATGGAAAACGGCCACATCGTACCCGACCCGTTCCATTTTTCCTCGAATCGGTACTGAGTCGTTAAAAAAATCGTGCTAAATCGTCTTATTTCTTCTCTTTCTCATTCTCACCCTAGCGGGCGCGCTCTCTGTCTCTTCGATTTCTTCTGCCTTGATTTCGGGAACTCGATTTGAACCTTCTCGATATCCGACCCGATAACCTTTTCGGGTCGGGTACTGAAAACTCTAGGGGGAGAGAGAGAGCTTCGATGGAGAAGAGAGAGAAGGGCGAAGTAGAGCTCGAAACCCTAATCCTTCAAAAAGTTGAAGAAGTTTCCTCAGCCATCGACGCCGCGAAGCACGTCGACGAAGTGATCTGCGCTCTTCATTCGCTTGCAATCCGTTTATTCGCCGCCGTCGATTCATCTTCCGTTTCTGGTAATTTACTTCAAATTTCAGCGAAATTTACTTTCTTTTGGTTAATATTCATGCTTGCAAACTAGAAGAGGCATCAAAGTAATCTTTTTATTTATTTATTTATTTATTTATTTATTTTGGGGTTTTTGGCTTTTGTTTTCAGTTGTTGTTGATGAACGATATAGAAGCCAGGTATGCAAAGCAGCAATTTGTTTTAACAAATCAAAATGACTTCTTTTGGAAGCGCAGAGTGAAAATTTTCAAGTATAGTGGTGGTATAATTCATTATTAAAAGCAGATATGATGTGATGGTTGTTTTTTGTTAATGGTTGCTTTAGGTTTTGGATGCCGAGATCCCGAAAGATGAGGAAAGAGAGGAGTGGTGGCATGCTTTTTATCATGGAGTTGCGTTTCCGATGATGGCGAGGATATTGATATACAGTATGTTTTCTTGTTCATCTGTTGTTCATTAGTTAATACTTTGGGTTTTCATTCTTCTTTTATGAGTTGCAAAATCCAATCTTTGACAACGTTGAGCTCTTGCTTAGAGATTGTTACTTGAAGTGTTAACTTTTTTAGCTGCTGCAAGTTTTAGTGAATGTGAAGAGTGGATTTATATGAAGATTTTGTATATTATGGGTGAATATTTCGAGGTTCTCTTGTAACCAATAAACTTGATTTAGGTAGAGATATTACGTATGGTCAAACAATACATCTTATTATGTATGTTGAGGGTTCGATTTGGATATGTCTTATCTTGTTAATCAGGAATTATTAAATATATTGATTAATCTTACTGTGCACAAGAAAGAGAGAGCATGAGAATGAAAACTATAGCAGGCTGCAGGGATATGAAATACCAATCGCCATCTGTTACAAAAAATAAATCAAGGGATCCATTCATAAGGATTTGATTTATCGTTTGCTATATGTGGTATATTTATATCAATCCTCAACATAAATCGTATGAGAGATTTATGAATAGTCTTTGACATCTCATATACATACTTGATGTTCAGAAGAAGTATCTATCTAGAAAAATCTAATTAGCTGATAAAATATGATTGCTTTGTGATATTTTTCCAGGTAAACAGATGGAAATGTGACAAGAGAGATTGATCGTTGCGAATGTTTTATGCAATTTGAATGACTTGGGGAACCTGACGGTGTGAATCTATTATTGCATATTTCACTAGCTCTTTTATATTAGTTATATTAGCGAATATATGATTATAATCCAACTGCTTACTCGTCATCCTTATCAACAATATTTTAATTCATAAAAATATTTTCCTTCCGACCATATGCATCAGCATGACATTGTTGCCAAATGCCAATAGAAAAATTTCAGCATGCCGCTGCATGCTCTCCATTGTCCATATGCGTGACTGCCAAAGTGCAGGATTCTGGATGATGGACACCTTATTGGTAAATGCCTATATCAAATACCAATATACCATGATATGCTCAAGTATGAGCATTCAATTTTCTTATGCTCGAGTGTACTTCAATTATGACGCTTAGACACCATTACGTTTTCGTGGGTACAATGCTGAAAAATTGAGAAGTATTGAAGAAGAGATTTATTTGTTCCTTCGAGGCCCCCCTTTCCCTCCCGGGTAAATGTTTTGGGTGCGGTGGGGCATTCATCTCAATGCCCTCCGCATAGGAAATTCATTTCACATGTCTAGTTCAATCCGGAAATGGACTCATGACTAGGTGAGTTTGTCACTCTGAAACATTGGGAAAAGAGTTGTACCTCAAAGCAAGTTTTCCACCATATTATGGACACGCCATTTGCAATGGTCAAACACTAGATGCTACAGCAAAAGTTAACCGTAAAAAATGGGTGAACCCTTGAGGCTTATTGGATAGTAGGTGCTAGAAGTTCTGCTTATCTAAAATAGGACTTGATAGTTTTCTGGAATGAAGCCTAGTTGTTGGATTCATAAAACCACATGCATATGGGGGATTGGTCATCTTATTATATGTTACCATGAATCCACATGTTTTCACTGGATGAAAATGTGGGATATTGAATTTCCTATGTCTTAATGGTTTCTTGACAATTGTTATATGGCCTCTTACCCTTGGCCAGAAAGAATTAGGTAAAACAGAGATGGTTCTGTATGCTTGCCTAAATTTATGATGTTTTAGAATCTTGAGAAATATATTCTACCTGCAATTTTCTCAGATATTGGCATTTTTATTGAATCAAAATTTTTCTTTACTTATAAAGCCATAAGATCTACAAAAAGTTGACGAGTGCTTATTCTGCAAACATGGTCTTACTACCTTACCGATATTTGTAGGAAAAAATTCTTTGCCTACCAATGGGGTAGATTCGGGTTGGCGATTGTCTACAAAAGTGGGGATAAAAGTGCAAGTCCCAAAGTTGTGCTTTTTCTCCACCTTGTAGCTAATCCCCAACCCACTATGGAATGTGGAATCTTCCTGGTTAGTAGGTAAAATATTTCTCTCTTTTTGGTAGAGTGAGACCAGCTCAGCCAAAGCAGAAACACTCTCATTTTGAAAGTCCAGTTTCATTGTACTCTTGAGTATCTGAAATTCATTTGTATTCAGACCTCAGCTCACTGTGGCTAATCGTTATTGCTGTGTAAATGCTCTATTTCACAGTCAGATCTTCCTCTGTACCTAGCTATTTTCCTTCTAGATTATAGAATTTCCTAAAAAATGTTTTTCCGTAGACAATAAAACTTCTATATGCATTGGATATTTACTCACAACCACGATTCTTATTCCAGATGTTGCTTTAAACTGGCTAGCTTCCTTCCCAGTCCCAGCTAAAAAGCAATTGTATGACTTTTTTTTCACTCAAGGACCTTCATCTGAAACCATTCAAGCCTTGGTGCCTGCTTTAGCGCGAAATGGAACTGTTGAAGATTTTAAATATAAGGCTCTATGCTCGGATGTGGAAAGGTGCTCACTTGTATTATTTCTGTAATCTTCAAGCTTTTTAATCTTTATTAGCATTTTCTATTTTAGATTTCCTTTGTGAATTTTATTTCTTGCGGAGGGCATCATTTCGACAATTTGCACATTTGTTATGGATGCTAATCAGACACCATCTATCTATATTATTTTACTAAAAAGAGCTGCATTTCTTGTTTTCTAGTTTGCATGTGTAAGGAAAATTAAGTGTTGGCGCAAATATAAGTAGAAACGCTTTTAGTCTCAAGACAAATATTTTTAAAATATTAAGGTGCTAGCTACTAATTTTGAATAAACATGTTAATAGATTTTTTATCTCAAAAAATATTTCATTTGGAAAAAGGAATTTTCTCCCGATCATCATGTGCATTACATGACCTTTAATAGAGTTGTTCTTGACATGGTATCAGGGCAAACCAGGTTTAAGAGTCCCTGGGTTCAAACCTCATCATGTCAATCTAAATACATATTTTCTTAACCTATTTATTCTGTCTTTACAAGTGAGAGTTTCCACTGGAGGTCTTTCAACATGGCCTAAAGGCCCACTTGAGGGTTAACTGTTTTGTTTCCGCTGGAGGCATATGTGGCCCAAAGGGTTAACCACCACATAACTTAAGTTCTTGGGTGAAGTGGTTATTGACACTAGTATATCTTTAATTGAAGATTATACACATGTTGAGATTGAAATCACTTATCTTTGACTGGAAAAATATAGCAGTTTGAATCTTTGATATAACGCGTCATGCCCATGCATTTATTGCTCTGAATTTGTTTTATTTTCTGATAACTTTTATTCATTATAATCAGGTTGTTGGTACTATGCTTGCTAAAAAAGAAAGGAATACACCGTATGGTTGGAGAATTCAAGTTCCTATCAAGAAATGGGGAGCATATAGTCAAAATGCTTGAACAAGACGAATCGAAAACCATATCTATGGCTGCACAACTGCTTGCATCAATTCCAGACAAAGCAAGATCAGATGCCTCATCCGAACTTTCATCACAGTATCCTCTATTTACGTCTACTGAGATGTCTGTGCATAATGAAAATATCTGCTTTTGGAAGATGAATATCTAATGATTATTTATATGCTACATGCAATTTCAATACAACATCACAATTTTAACAACTTTTTTTCTTCTTCCTCTATTCTCATCCTCCATGCATTCTATATATTCTTAAAATGACAAATCATCTGCCTTAAGTTTATATTATGATTCTGCTTATTGAGCTTTGGGTAGGATTCTGCATACATGCTAGCAGATTTAAATTTATTGTCTCAAATACCAAAATCAAAGCTCTAAGTTTTTACATCTTTTAATTTACCATTATTGTTATTTCGTGTTTAACCTTGACTAAATAATTAAGCTCGTTTTTCCGACAAATTGTTATTCAACTTTTCACCGGACTAGAAGAAAGAATTACTGAAACAAATAAAATGGACGGCTCAGATATTACTTCCTTAGACAGATCCTTCTTGTTTGTTGGGGAAACATTTTCACGAATTTCAAGGCGTGGCTCTGCAGGTGAGGGAAATATTTGATAAGATTTCTCCCCCATAACGAATAGCTATACTTTACATTTATAGTATCCTTGGTAGATTTGTATTTTTTGTTGCGATATACATGATTGGAGTATTATGTGATTTGGAAGACACCTTTTGGATGTTACTTTTTTCTAATTTTGTCGGCACTCTGTATTTATGTCGCTGACAGTGATGTCATCTTCAATCATTTAGTGTGCGTGACTAATATATGAAGATCATTACAAAACTCGATTAAATGTCACTGTAGATTTACAGATCGGCTGGTCGTATAATTTACTAATACTAGATTATGGATCCAGATATCACAAAATCTTCATTTTTTTGTTGCTAGCTGGCTCTAATACGAAATTATATTTCCAGATATCCTGGTTGTTGAAATGGTCCCGAGGTTATTAAATCATGTTAGGAGCTGCTTATCAACACCGGCCAATTCCGAATTGCAAAACATATTCGAATCAAACTCAAACACCCAATTGTGGTTGAAGATGATAGAATCAACAAAGGACCAATATGCCGTTGAAAGGTTAGGTGAAGAGTTACTGCGCCAGCTAGCAGCCGAAAACATACAGGATGTCGAGGCTTATTGTATACTCTGGTTATTGTTCCATCGAACTTTCAAGGCTCAAACTGCCATCAGGTAAGAAAAATTTATATTGCATACTTTCCGAAACTTCAGTATCAGCTGATCCTCTTTCAACTAATTATTGTGAATCGGTCTATCCAATCATACTATTTCACATGGTTCCGAGTGAAAAGTGAAAACACTGGAGATGGCATAATCCTGCTATTATATTTTTGGGCTTATGCATTGGGCACCGACTCCTCATTTCTGGCATTTTCTAGTCTCTTCATTTCTTATCAAATCCACGCTCAATTTCATTCAGTTGCATTAGTAAAGCGGTTTTTTATAAATTGTCCTGTTTGTTCGTGACATTCTATCACCTGTTGATGAAAAGCGTAAAAAACTCCTTTGGCATCAAATCTGTAGTATGAATTGCAGACTTGAGCCTTGTTTCTTCATTACTGTAATTGTTTTATTTAATATTCAATATTCTTTTCAGGTCTCTGTTTGTTGAGAAATTTCTACTTTGGAAAGTGTTTCCTGTATGCTGCCTGAGATGGATAATTCAGTTTGCCGTCCTCGAGTGCTCCCCATCTGAGGGCTGTCAGCTGAAAGCTCAAAAGAAAAAGGGGTTTCTAGAAATTTTGCAACATCTAGCAGTTATTTGGAGCAAACGTGAATTTGTTCAATCAACTCCAATGGAGCAACAAGCATGTATCTTCTCGATGATAAACCTAGTCACTCTTGGTAAAATCAAGTAATTTATAATGCTTACTGAATTTGTTCTTCCTGAAAATGGAATCCAGATATAACTGCTGCTGTTGGCATGTGTTTGGAGAAAACATCCAAAGAAGAACTTGAAACGACTAAGGCCATCCTGCATTCGATTCTTCAAGGAGTTAGTTGTAATGTCCCTCTACTGTATAAAAAACCATGGCTAATATAATAATATGACACCAATTTATCAATTTTGTTCTGCTGAAATTTGTCATTTTCGTCTGCAGGTAGGCTAGAGGGTCCGATCCATGTGATTCGAAAAATGGCTAGTTCTGTTGCGTTGGTGTTTTCTAATGTTGTTGATCCAACAAATCCTCTCTACCTCGATGATGACTGTAGTGGAACTGTTGACTGGGAATTTGGGCTTATACACAAACCTAAAAAAATATCGCGTGAAATAAAGGGTAACATTTCAAAAACTAAAATTGCTCAAGATGAAATAAAGGTTAATACTGGCAAAATAATGGTTAGCAATCAAGATGCACTCGGTGAAGAAGAAGATAACGATGGAACAGACGACTCTGAAGTTTCAGATGACTCATCTTTACAGCCATATGATCTTTCTGACGACGATACAGATCTCCAGAAAAATATATCGCAGCTGGCTGATATAAGTGTAGCTTTACGAAAACCGGACGATGCAGATGGTGTAAGTTAATTTTTTAGTTAATTTATTTCCTTTACAACCTTCGGTACTGCTTGCTAGTGTTCTGTGCACGTGATGCACGTGCGTGTTAGCAACAAAGGTTTGGGAAGAGTTTTTAGCAATTTTAGTTAAATCAAGGGGTTATAAGGCTTTTTGTAGAAGTTTTTAAAGATTTGATTAGATATGTAAGTTAATTATTATTTATTACTTAAATTAGTAGATAACTGCTTGAATCCCCCCCCCCCCCTCCCAACAAATGTTTAAAGAAGAATATTTGCTTAATGAGTTCACCGAATTTTATACTTTCCCCTTTATTCATAGGTGGAAAGTGCGCTTGATGTTGCTGAACATCTAATAAGATCATCACCCGATGAACTCTGTCATATTTCAAATGATCTTGTGAGGGCATTGGTGCACGTTCGTTGCTCTGATGTCGCAGTCGAAGGAAAGGAAGATTCTGCCGAAGAAAAGAGGCAGAAAGCTTTAGTCGCCTTGCTTGTGACATGCCCGTTTGAATCTTCGGACGTGATAACAAAATTGCTATATTCACCAAATGTGGATGTAAGCCAACGCATTTTGATACTTGACGTAATGACTGAAGCAGCACAAGAGCTTGCCGATTCTAAAATCATACAAACGAAAGATCAAGGAAGGGATTTAATCTCTACAGTTTCTGATAGCCAGCCGTGGTTTATTCCGAGTAGTCGGGGCCCACCTGGGGCCGGGCTATGGAATGAGGTCTCAGAAACTGGAACTAATTTAAGTTGGTCTCATCGATACGAGAGAGAGCTTCCTTTGAGACCTGGACAAATAAAGAAAGGGAAATCGCGAAGATGGAGCCTCGGAACAAAGGAAGGGACTGAATTGGAATCAACTAAAAACAGGTTTCCTTTGTATGCTGCGGCTTTCATGCTCCCTGTGATGCAAGGATTTGATAAAAGAAGGCATGGTGTTGATTTGCTCAATAGGGACTATGTTGTTCTTGGGAAATTAATTTATATGCTTGGTGTTTGTATGAAATGCACGGCTATGCATCCTGAAGCATCCAGTCTAGTGACTGCGCTTCTTGATATGTTAAGATCCAGGTATTGTGAATCATAGTCCTAATTCTGTTTGATTTATTGATGATCTGCAACTTGTTGGTCGATCTTTTTATCCTAGCTGAATAGTTATAACAATAGACCTCTGAATGAATTTGTGATTTTTTCAGCAACAGTTTATAAATAACCCTTGAAATGTTCAGTTTTACATTAACAGAGTATTATTTAGGCTAAATTTCACTGAACTACCCTTGACTATGAGCGCTTTTCAGGAAATTAACTTGAAGGCTTTTTAAAGAACAATTCAATGATCTCCCTTGAAGTGCTACATCTAAGGGTAATTTACTGAAATAATATTGCCTTAAAACCAAAGTATATGCAATTGACTGCTGCCCCCCTTGCCCTGTTCCTCTGGTCGGAGAGGCAAGGGGGGTTGCTAGCGGGATTTAGACTTTCTTTCAATGTTTGTTGTCGAGGATGGTAGCACTCGGCTTTGTTGCCATAATTAATCTGATTTCTGCCCCCACAGAAATTTCGAAATCTGACGATTATTTTTTTTCCTTAACTGTTTGTGATTTTCTGCTTTTTTCAGTTAACCTTTCGATATTTGGTATTTAAGAACTAAAATGCTTTCTAGTTTCTGCCACTTTTCCTCCTGTCCTCATGATCTTTGGCTTTATATTCTTGCCAGGGAAGTAGCACATCATGCTGAGGCATATGTTAGGAGATCTGTTCTTTTCGCTGCTTCATGTATTCTCGCGGCTCTTCATCCCTCTTATGTTGCTTCTGCTTTAATCGAAGGCAACGAAGAAACTTCAAATGGGATTGAATGGATCCGTACATGGGCCCTCCATATCGCTGAATCCGATCCCGACACAGAATGCTCAATGGTAAGTATTGATAGAGTTTTTCGGCAAAAGAAGAAGGCGTCGATGATTTTAGGTGTTGACTCAATTCTAAGCTTTAATCTTCAAATGGGCTTGTACTGTTTTTAATTTTATATCATTAGTTTCCGTTCTTTGCTTTTCACACTGCCGAAATTTTATTAGTGCGAGATAATTTATTTTTTGCATTTTCCATTATTCTTTTCATTTTAATTGGATAATTAACAGAAGTAACTTATTTTATATTTAATGTTAAGGAGCATCAACTTATCAACTAAATGGTATCTATAATTTTCAAATTATTTGACAAGTTTTTGTTCTGGGCCTTTTATTCCATGTTATCTATGTTATAATTTACTGTTAATATTAAGTCTCCTAATGACATTTAGTCTCTGCATAACATAGGAGATTGGAATAATCTCTTTTTTGCCCCAAATAAAATGGAACATATTTATATATGACCCATGCGAGGGTCCCATTCTGTTGATGGCATTAATTGTAATCCTGAAATTAATTCCCTATTCACTTAAATTATTATCGGTGTCAACCAAAGCGTATCTTTACTTTATTTTCTCTCTCTCTTCTCTGTGGTCTCTTGCTTATTTATTTGTTTTATGCTTCTTGTGTAGATGGCAATGAGATGTCTCCAACTCCATTCTGAGATGGCCCTCCAAACTTCGCGTGCGTTGGAATCTGCAAACAGCATCAGATTAAGAATCAATGCATTGCCATCAAAGATAAATGACATAATCATTCCGTCGTCTGTTACAATGGAATATCATCTGTAAATTTGTTCCGTGTATTTGTTTATGTACAAACACTTTAATGTATCCGAAGAAAAACAGGAATTAGCTAGGGCAAAATTTTTGTAAGAAATAATGGTGGGATTCAAAATGCATCAGCTGCAAATAACTTTCATGCCAGTTTATGTTCATCTTTCTTTTGTGAATTATATCAGGTTTTGTGGACAGATATTAACAAATAATGAAAAGGTTGAGGGGGCCATTTAAATTTTTACAGGCAGACACTATAGAAGTTACATTGTGAAATTAGATATTGGCGACGCGATTTCTTTTTACCATTTATATTTGCTTTGGGATTTTAACTGCAGAAGGGATTGGAGGCTACATGTTTTTGCCATCAGATGTGAGGTTTCTCTAATCACATATGACCAAATATGGAAAATCATAACTGTATTAAAAGGATCAAAATATGATTCAGCTAAATTTGAATTGGATACAACTATTTATATTTGCTTTGGTAAAAATTCAATCGTCCATCAACTAGATGCCTACTCTATTAAAATACCTACACCAGTATGGTACTCCCGTCCCCCTCCCCTGTGGTCGGGCGGCCGACCTCCTCCGTCTCTCCCTCCTGAAGCAGCCCATAACGCCTCCTAGTCCGCCACCGACTCTCTCTTGCCTCCTCGCTCCCCTTGTCAGGCCCGGTCTGGGGCAACATCCAATGAAGAATTAACTATTCTAACCTGTTGTCAGCCTCCCTTAGTATCCTACGTGGGATTATTATTGCTCTTCTAGCATATATTAACAAGGCCTTCTTCTGCTTCGAAAGCCAAACCCCAACCCCAACCCCAATTCCAACTACACCCACCACCACTATCATCAGCAACCAATTCCAACCACTTCAACCAATTTCCCAATTTCAAATATCAGCTCACCAATGTGCCAATCAACACAGAAGGGTTCCATGGCCGTTTCTTGCAGCCCGGCCAAAACGCTTACCACCTGTTCGGCAAAATGCACAGCAAGACCTACTCCAGGAAAAAAAAGAAAGGAAAAAAGCATAGTCCCATATCTTGGACAGGGTTAGAGATTCTGATGTTTGAATACTAGTGACGTGCTTTGTATCACGTCAAGATGTTACCTTCCGTGGATCTGCTGTCGAGCGACGATGGACGGCTGAGATTGAGTTGGAGGTTGACTCCTGAAGCGTGTGGATTCTCAATGGGTTTTAGGTTGTGGTGGCCGAGCTACCTGCAAGGAAGTCCCGGGATGGTTTTACCACCGAGTACCTTCCGACGATCAAGTTAGTGGTGCAATTTGGGCAGAGTAGCGGCCTACCGAGGAGAGAATTGCGTACCTTGATCGTCTGAGAGAGGGGTTTATATAGTGGCAGCGATGAGCAGGTAGGCATGAGAATCACGTCGGCCGTTACGCTCCCGACGTCACACCCGCGTGATAAGCGGGATCCCGCATTAATGGCGATACAGGCTCGTTAATGGAGGATCGTGATGGCGTGGAACGTGGGATCGTGGACGGCGGATATCTCGCGCATGGCGAGATTCGCGGAGCCATGGCGTAGGAGCCTGTGATCAGTGCTGTGGGTCGGTCAGGATGAGACCGAGGAGGGTTATCTCGGCGGGGAGCTCGGGGACGAGCGGAAGGCCGAGGTGTCCTGGTTCTGCTAAAGCCCGGAGATGAGCTGAGGGGGCCGAGGAGGCCAATTGTGCGAAGGCTCGGAGCTGAGCCAACAGTTGTTTGTAAGGCGGGCACAGGAGTTGCGTGGTCGGTCACAGAGGGTCATCCACATCTAAGGATCGCAGACCCGGGTGTTCTTCCGACGTGTTGTTCTTGGTCCTTCCTTGCAGGCTTCGGGACACGTCATCAGCTACGTCCACGATCTGGGAGATCACCAATATCAAGCATCATCATTATCCCCCCACTCTCGTCCCGACCTGATTACAGGTCGGGTCGAGAGTGGTCTACCGGATCACCCGAGGTGAGCTCCTTGTCGTAGATATCGTAAGCGTGCGTTCCCGGGCAACCAGCTGTATTTTCTTGATGGCGTCAGCGGATCGGGGGCCAGATCCTGCATTAAAGAGGATGCGCCGGATCGTATGTACGTCCACCGAAGCGACAACTCACGTGTCTGGCGCTGGTTGGCTAACGCGACGGGCTGCAGATCTTTGGTGTCCGATGGGGTACGACCAATGTGCGTGCGACAGGTGGAGTGATGGTGGCCGTCGAATGCGATGAGTCTTTTTAGCGGGAGACGACCGTCGCCGTTGGATGTGCATGCCGGTAGCTATAAATAGAGGTAGGGTCCTCATCAGGGCCCATACCTCTTCATATTTTCCTCGTCCAGAGTCTTGTTAGCTCGGCGCTCTTCTCTTCAGTTCGGACTCCTCGCTTTTAATCACCCGAGGACACATTTCTTCAATCAGGTTAGATGTCTTCTTCTGAGGAGTCTGTAGATGTAGTGCGGGTAGAGTCTAGGGAGCCCCCCGTAAATTCTTCTCCTTTATCTTCCGCTCTTTCTTCTTTTAAGTTGAGCATGTTTCCCCCTTTTGCAAAGCAAATGGACCGATCCAGGATTTTTGCTGCTCTCGGTGTCCGTCCCAGAAGAGAGCCGAGGGCGTGGCCACGCCTCGGGCTGACCTTAGTTCTATGCCAGGGGAGTCATCGGCGACGAGGCCGTCCGCCTTGACCCTGGCTCCCGATGATTGCAGCGGCAGCGGTCAGATGCATCCACGGTTCCCGAACCCTGGCCGAGGGAAGCGGGAGAGGGCGAAGACAAGGCCCCTTTTAAGTGGAAAAAGACGGTTTCCCGTGCGCCACCGACTGAGATTCCCGAAGGGGTTCCTGTGCCGGAGGGGACGCCTATTTCGTAGTCCCGTCCGGGCTTTCCGTCGCCGCCAACCTACTTGCTGACATGGAAGAGTCGGCCGGAGGCAAGATTCCACGGGGGACCCTGAGGGCCCAAGTGACAGCTATAGCTCAGGAGGCGGTGCATGTACACATTCCCTTATGTGTTATTTTGAGCGCCTTTTTTCTCAGTTCGAGCGTATCTAAGCCTCTCTACCATTTTTCATCAGATCCTTCAGCACTGCGCCCTCGTTGCTCGCATGGAGGCCGAGGATGATGCCCGTGCTAGGAGGTTGGCGGGGGAGTCTTCTTCGGAGGCTGAGGACCTTCGACTCGAGCTGCGTTTGGAGAGGGAGAGGATGGCCATCCTTGAAACCCAATTGGCCGCCGGGGAGCTTACGTCTCAAAGTGCCGGGAGTCCTACCATCGGTTAAGTGAGTCCCACTGGGCCATCGAGGCTAAGTTGGTGGAGCTGGTCGATCGCTATGCAGCAATGAAGAAGGTGAGGGATGCCAGCAGACGGGATGCCGAGGCTGCGCTTCAGGCGGCGAAGGTTGCCGAGGTTTGAGCTCGAAAGGCGGTGGCCGATTTCAGGGGGTCGGACCAGTTTTACGTCGATCTCGGCGAAGCCTGTGCCATTGCATGGCACACAGCTCTTAATGCCGTCAAGACACAGTCTCCGGTGTTTGCCGATGGTGAGCTCCGCGCTCGGGTCCCGCTATCGGTGGTCATGCCTTCGGCAGAGGGCGATGAGGGAGGAGCTGCTGCTGGAGCGGAAGTCTCAGCTTCTAGGGATGGTACCGAGGGGCATGAGGTCTAGATGGGCTTGCGGCCTGGACTTTTTGGCCTTTCCTTTCTCTTTCTTTTTTTGTAAGCCTCCGGGCAATTTTGGTAAGGCTGGGGAGCCCAGAGTACCTTTGTAGAGACTTTGATTTATGTGAATAAAAAATCTTTTTGCTGCTTTTTTATGTGCATATTTTCCTTTTGTTTGTGGAAAACGTTCGTAATTGCATGGTCCAGCTTTCGCGTCAGGTCGGTTCCTCGTCTGGCGATCGCGCGTCGAGTTGAATTCGACTATTTGCAAAGTGTGCAAAGACCGGTGAAGGGTCGGTATCTCCATGGCCCTGAAGTTGAGGTTGGGATCGCTTAGACGTGGATGGCCTCATGGCGAGGGCTTGGACCGTGGCGTCGGCGGTTAGTAACACCAGCTACGGATGCCCGAGCATGGTAGATGCTCGGTTGCCTCTTGGTGAGGGCTTCAATCCTTAGCGCCGGAAAGGCCGTAAGAGATGGCTAAGGATGGACCGAGCAGTGAAGCTGCTCAGTGGCCTCTTGATAAGGGCTTCGATCCCTAGCGTTGTGGGGTAAGGAACTAGGCTAGGGATAACCGAGCAAGGGCGGGCCCGGTTGCCTCTTGATGAGGGCTTTGATCTCTGGTGTTGTGGGGTAGGGAACTACCAGCCAGGGATAATCGAACAAGGGCGGGCCCAGTTGCCTCTTGATGAGGGTTTTTGGTCCTTAGTGCGGGAGGGGAAGCTCTATGCTAAGCTGAGTGAGTGCGAGTTTTGGCTCGACAAGGTGTAATTTCTGGGACATCGTTTCGAGTGACGACATTTCAGTGGATCCGCCGAAAATTGAATCTATCAAAGACTGGCCGATACCGAAATCAGTAGCTGAGATAAGGAGCTTCTTGGGATTGGCTGGGTATTATCGGCGGTTTGTTCAAGGTATCGCCAGAGTAGCAGAACTCTTGACGAAGCTTACGCGGAAGGAGGGAGCTTATATTCGGTCGGAGGAATGCACCCAGGCATTCGAGCTATTAAAGCTGAAGTTGACCACGGCCCTAATTCTGACTGTGTTAGATAGTTCCGGTGGCTTGGTCGTTCATAGTGACGCGTCGGGAAAGGATTTAGGCCGTGTCTTGATGCAGCACGGTCGAGTAGTGGCTTACGTCTCTCGTCAGTTGAAGACCCACGAAAAGAATTACCCTACGCATGACGTGGAGTTAGTGGTCGTTGTGTTTGCCTTGAAGATTCGGAGGCATTACTTGCTGTGTGAAAGAGTGGAACTGTACACGGATCATAAAAGTTTGAAATACGTGTTCACTCAGAAAGAGCTGAATATGAGACATCGTAGATGGCTAGAGGTAATGGCGGACTACGATATTGATCTGCAGTATCACCCGGGGAATGTGAATGTCGTTCCTGATGCCCTCAGTTGCAGGCCATCAACTATGTTGTTGACTTGTCAAAAGGGGATTATCGAAGATCTTCAGAGACTCGAGTTAGAAGTAGTTACACAGGGTGTGCCTGGACAGCTTTGCCAGTTGCATATCCAATCATCGCTTGTATATCGCATTAAAACTGCATAGGCTGGAGATTCTCAGTTGCAAAACTTCAGAGGATTAGTTAAGGCTGGTTTGAGGACGGACAAGCTGATTCACAAAGATGGCTCCCTGAGATTTGGCAGTCGGCTGTGTATTCTAAAGGGGTATTCAAGATGAAGTTCTAGCTGAGACACATAGTTTCGTGTACTCGGTGCATTCGGGAGGTACTAAAATGTACAGAGATCTGAGGCAACATTTTTGGTGGAACGGAATGAAGAGGGTGATTGCTCGCTTTGTCTCCAGGTGTCTGGTATGCCAATAGGTGAAAGCCGAGTATCAGAGAGTAGCTGGGTTGTTGCAACCGTCTTCAGTACCGGAGTGGAAATGGAAGCACATCAGCATAGATTTTTTGACGATACTACCTCGAAGTCCAAAGGGTAACAATGTCATCTGGGTTATTGTTAATCGTCTCACGAAGGCAGCACATTTCATACCTTTCCGAGTGGGACAATCGACGGAGTCGCTTGCGGAGATGTATATGCAGGAGATTGTGAGGCTGCATGGAGTGCCCGTTAGTATCGTGTCTGATCGAGAAACCAGGTTAATTTCCCACTTTTGGAGGAGCTTGTAGGAACGTTTGGGCACTCGTCTCAAGTTCAGCACGGCCTATCATCTGCAGACGGATGGGCAATCTGAGCGTACTATCCAGACGCTCGAGGATATGTTGAGGGCGTGTATGCTGGATTTTCATGGCTCTTGGGAGGACAACCTTCATCTGGTGGAGTTTTCGGATAACAACAGTTATCAGGATAGCATCCAGATAGCGCCTTTCGAAGCTCTTTCTGGACGCAAGTGCCGGTCCTCTCTTTGTTGGGATGACGTAGGTGAGCGAAGGTTGCTGGGGCCTGAGCTTATAGTTCAGACAGTGAGTAAGGTTAAGATGATTAGGTAGCTTATTAAGACTGCTCAGGACCGACAAAAAAGTTGGGCAGATGCCGGTAGAAGGTCATTGGAGTTTGGTGTTGGTGATCACGTATTTATGAAGATATCATCTACTCGGGGAGTGATCAGCTTTGGTAGTCGTGGAAATCTCAGTCCTCGACTCATCGGGCCTTTTGAGGTGCTAGAGCGAGTAGGAGAGGTGGCTTATCAACATGTCTTGCCTCCATCATTAGCTGGTGTGCACAATACCTTCCATGTATCTCAGCTGAGACGCTACGTTCGGAATGACAGCCATATCTTGAACCATTCAGAGTTGACGTTGGGCACCGATCTGTCTTATGAGGAGCAGCCTACCACTATTCTCGATCGTAGGGAGAAAGTGCTGAAGAATAAAGTCATTTTCTTGGTTCGAGTTTTTTGGGTGGTCGTTCTCTAGGGGAGTCTACTGGGAACGTGAGGAGGATATCCGTTCACAATTTCCACACATGTTTGAGTAGTTGTTTGTTTGTTCCGTTGTTTTCGTTCTTTAATTTCGAGAACGAAATTTTTATAAGGGGGTATGATGTAAATCCCCAGTTCCTTTGTACCTCCTATATTTAAAACGTTGGTCCCAATAAATTTCCCATTTAAATCCCATATTAGTTTCTTAATATTTTCCTTTTTTTCTTTCTCTTTTTCTAAATCTAAACCCTACTTTAACCTAACTCTCTCTATATAATAAACCCAATTCCCTAACCATGTTCCTTGTCCCAAACCCATGAAGCTAACACCTTAACCCAAACCCCTAAACCCGATCCGACCCGTTCCTCATCTCTCTCTACTTCTCTTCTTTTCTTTTACCCTTCCTTTTCCCAACTGCTCCTCCTCTCTCGCACTCGCCCCCTCCCCCCGCAAGACCTGCTCAGCGTCGACGCCACCCCACGATCCCAACTGCTTCCGAGAAATCCATGCTGGCTTCCCCGCATCTCCCAACGTCTCTTTCCCCTATCTCTATCTTTATCTTCCTTAAGCTCTCTAACTCTCTCTCACAATCTTTTTTACCTCTTCTCTACAGCCTCACTGAGCTCGCCGCCGCCGAACTCTCCACCGGCCACCTCCTCCGACGAATCACCACTGTCGAATACCTCGCCCAGCCGCTCCACTTCTTCACACCACCACTTTCAACCATAACACCCACCACCATCCATTAATGAGCAGGTAGGTACGAGAATCACGTCGGCCGTTACGCTCCTGACGTCACGCCCGCGTGATAAGTGGGATCCCGCATTAATGGCGATACAGGCTCGTTAATGGAGGATCGTGATGGCATGGAACGTGGGATCGTGGACGGCGGATATCTCGCGCATGGCAAGATTCACGGATCCATGGCGTGGGAGCCTGTGATCAGTGCTGCGGGTCGGTCAGGATGAGACCGAGGAGGGTTAGCTCGGCGGGTAGCTCGAGGACGAGCGGGAGGCCGAGGTGTCCCAGTTCTGCTAAAGCCCGGAAACGAGCTGAGGGAGCCGAGGAGGCCAATTGTACGGAGGCTCGGAGCTGAGCTAACAGTTGTTTGTAAGGCGGGCACAGGAGTTGCGTGGTCAGTCACAGAGGGTCGGCCACATCTAAGGATCGCAGACCCGGGTGTTCTTTCGACGTGTTGTTCTTAGTCCTTCCTTGCAGGCTTCGGGACACGTCATCAGCCACGTCCACGATCTGTCCATGATCTGGGAGATCGCCAATATCAAGCATCATCATTATCCCCCCACTCTCGTCCCGACCTGATTACAGGTCGGGTCGAGAGTGGTCTACCGGATCACCCGATGTGAGCTCCTTGTTGTAGATATCGTAAGCGTGCGTTCCCGGGCAACCAGCTGCATTTTCTTGATGGTGTCAGCGGATCGGGGGCCAGATCCTGTGTCACGCCCCGATTCCCAGAGTATACTAAAGTGGGCACGTGACATAGCCAACCATGCTACCTGTGGGTAGGAAGTATCCATCCACAGTCACATTACGGCTGTAGAGATATCAAGAACAAAATAACACTATCTAAAACATGTTGTCACGCCCCGCTTCCCAGAGTACGCAAGATTGGGCACGTAATATAGCCAACCATGCAACCTGTGGGTAGGAAGTATCCATCCACAGTCACATTACGGTTGTAGAGATATCAAGAACAAGATAAATAAACTAATCTAACACATGTCCAAATCCATAATAACAAGAGTCAATAAACAATAAGTGCGGAAGCAAATGATCCAATACAATAAATAAATAGTACGTCCCATAATGCGGGCTCACATCTGGAAATGAAATGAAATAAATGAACTAATCACTAAGGAACTCACAGATCAGCCTGCTGGCTGAAGTACTCCTGCTCGATCGTCGACAGTGGTAAGGAATCTGGGCCATGCAAAACCCAGACGTCAGCGCGTCATGTCAACCAATAATATAATATAAACATGGTAATAAGCAATACAGGGATGATCATGAATAAAGCAGTACTATGAAATAACAGTGCCGGGTAATGTGCAGTGGTAAATTAAACTGTCCTATCAGGTTTCTACTCTAAAGTCTTTGAAATCAATTGGTGACTCGTCGATGTAACTCAATAGTATCCCGTGCATGCCCGGGACCACGGTCAAGACCCTCGGGGCTGAATCCGAGACGTGCCGCTAGGCAGTAAATAGGTAGCAGGATGGACGAGTGATGTCAACATCATCACTCCCGGACTGGCCAAGCCCGTAAGACTGATCAGAACAGGTATCGAACTGTTGAGTTACAAGTCGGTTTCACCTTTGATTTCCCCATACCCCCAAGCTATGTATGTCAGGTCAGGTATTCAGTGATCGAGGACTAATGCCAACACAGGATCAGGTAACAGGTCAGGTTTGTTTGGATAGACAACAGGAATGGTCCATGAGGACCCCAAGTCAGGTTTGTTGGCATTAGGCATGAGATCATGTAACAAGTCAGGTCGTGGTACAACAGGTTGAGTCGGTATGTACAGGGTATCATGTCCGGTGCATCAGTATGTAAATATATGCCATATGTAGCAAGGTCCAGTCAATATGTAGTGCAATCGAGTACGTGCTCACAACAGGTATATAGTCGAATAAGGAACAACAGCAGGAATAAAGTAAACAACAATAACGGTTCAGTTAATCACAATGGCACATGAATATGGTGCAGTTGTATTATATTAACAGGTTCGAGCACCCTTGGGGTGCAATAATCACAGTGTAGCGCAATATTAATAACAGCAAGTAAGGAAGATATAAGTGTACGACTATCGTCCTCTAATTAACAGAATGATTAACAGGTAGTTGTTATTAAGGTCATGGTGGCAAAGTACGATTTAGATGGCAGTATTATGATGCATATCACATTTCGTCCAATGAGGCAAGTAACAATACTTAGATAATATAGCAAGTTTTATGAGTCAAACACTTAATTAGTTTAACGTAGCATGTAGCGAGAAATCTTGCCTCGACGGTTTCGCAAACCGGAAAACACGAACGCAACGTCGGCGGAAAACACGCGACGGATGCACGGGCCACGGATCGAGTCCAAGCAGCGAACAGCGGGACCACACGGACCAGAGTGCTTCGCTGGAGAGTCGGGTCCAGTCGTCGGCACGGCCGGAATCCGGCGAAATGTCAAAACGGCGACCAAGTTAGCAAATACAAAACAAAGCGATGAAACGAACAGCGAAGGGATACGCAAACGGGAGATAGTGAACAGAGGCTTACAGGGAAGGGCAACCACTACGGGTTCGACGGTGATGGGGCACCGGCGAGGCAGCGACGGCGAGCAGCGAAGGCTGAAAAATTGCTGGCTTCACTGGAAAGGGGTGGTGCGGTGAGTAGAGGGGGTGCTGGCCCGATCTGGTGTTCAGGGGGAGAAGGAGGTAGTCGGCGGTGGCTCTGGCAACGACGGCGAGGGTCGACGGCGAGTTTCCCGGTGGCTAGGGTTGGTGTTAGGGTTGGGCTCGGGTTCTGTGGTGGTCCGGCGAGGGGAGGAGGAAGACGAGGAGGTCGGCGGCAACGGCACGAGGTGGCTAGGGTTTCTCGCGGGGGGTTCGTCGATGGGTTTCTGTGGTTGAGAACGAGGGACGAGGGGGTTTAAAAAAGATAGAGAGAGAGAAAAAGATTAGAGAGAGAGAGAGTTAGATCAGAGAGAGAGAGAGAGAGATTGAGAGGCGGAGAGAGAGAGAGAGCTGGCGGGGCCCACGAAGAAATGGGCGCTCGCGATTGGCTGAGGAGGGTACGGGAGTTAAAATAGAATTTAAAAGATTTTTAAAAAAAGATTTTAAATGTTATATATACAGTAACAGAATATATTATATAGTTTAATAATATTAAATTAAAATGGGTATTTCGGCGCTAAATGAAACATTTCCAAATCGCGCCCGGGTTGCGCCCAAATGTTTCAAATTCAAATTATAGGATTTTAAGCGAGTTCCAAATTTTGAAAAGAGGTGTTTTATGATTAAAATGCATCCCCCAAGTCGGACATTTGCACGCGCGCGTAGTCGTCCAAACTTGCCCGTTTCACCGAACGGGATGAAATCTCGACGCGCGGACGCTACCACGCGACTAGTGGCGACGAGTAGGCCAGTATGGATATTTTTAATTTCATTTTAGGTGTTAAAATTTGTTATATGCCAAAAATGACTTAGCCGGTTAAAATTTAGCAAAAAGCACCAAACAATCAGGATACTTGAAATGAGCAATATATAACACTCAAGTAGTAATAGAAATAGTATTATTGGGCTCGGGCGTTACATCATACCCAACTACAAAAAGAATTTCGTCCTCGAAATTCCAAGAATACAAGATAGCTAACTACAGGAAAAGGTGAGGAAATTTCTGCCGGATCTTGTCTTCTCGCTCCCAAGTGGATTCTCCATGCAATCGGTTACCCCAAGAAACTAGCACAAGAGGGATAACCTTGTTCTTAAGAACCTTTTCTCTTCGATCCTTGATTTCAACTGGTCGCTCCTCAAAAGTTAGGTCCTCCCGTACAGTCAACTCTGAATGATCCAAGACGTGAGTCTCATCTCGGACATACCTCCGTAGTTGAGATACATGAAACACATCGTGCACTCCTGCCAATATGAACTACTCCTCCCTTTCAAGAGAACTCATTTTCGCTAGATCGAAGAGGTATCCAAGAGCTCTAGAAAAAACTAAGAGGCGGGTAGAATCAGACGAGAGGAAAGGATTTCCCCGATTCGCACCAAGTTTTCTCTGTCGGGCATGGCCAAGGATTGACCCGGGGTTAGACCACTCTACGGAACCCCTTTGGACGACTGCTCTGTGCTTGCCGGTATCTTTCGTTCTTCCGGCCAGGACCAATTCCGCCTAAGGCCATGATCGAGTCATGACGAGCTAGACTGATGACGCTCTTTCAAGGACCGGCAAAACTCTCTAATGCTGATGATCAAACGTTGCTTCGGATGTGTATGAGAAGGAAGCTTCTCACAGATATTGACTCTTAGATAGATACCAGCATAGTATCTTAATTAACAGTTTCTTGAACTTGGTTGCACTCGTAAAGCGAGCGATAGCTTAAGAGAGCAGCGAAAGAAGATAAGGTGATATTTCCTGACTAGCAAGTGGAGGATCATTCCAGGCTCTAATCCAGTCTCTGATGGCGTAGCTGATGTGTCATGCTAGGAAGCTGAGCTAGGGCATTTATTCTTTCTCAACAGGAGTGAAAACCTTCCTCTATGCTGACAGAAGCGGAGAGGCAGGCAACAAAGAAGGAACCAGGCTAGGGACATGGTAATAGCAGTCTCTGTTCACTCATGCTTGCTGGATTTTATTTGATATAGTCTTTTACGTCAAAGTTTAAGAGTATTTTAAGTATAAGTTTGCTCAATGAATCGGGGGCAAGAAATTGCAGAGGAGCAGGATCCGTGGAGTGAGTGAAGGGTTAATCCCGTAACGAACGGAACGATCTCTTCCCTATTTCTAAGACTTACCTAGACAAAATAGATTAGTGGTGCGAGCCCCCGGCGATGGAGGCCATGGAGTTTACCCGGCAGCTGGTTGCCCCCCCGCTACCGGACATGTTAATCCTCCCCCGAAGGCAGATGCGAGCCAGCAGGCGAGCACCACTCGGCTAAGAAAGAGTTGCTTCAATAGGAGTCTTTGCTCGATGAATGCTTTCCGAACGAACGTAACGGATAGGCTTTCTATCCCCCGCGCCACCTGCCATACTTGCTACCTTCCCGCATAACCCCGGATTGTGCGCCAAGAATCTAGTACGAGTGGGCGGGGAACGGGTATGGTTTCGATCCCTCCGTCGCTTGATTCCCCAATGCCTGGGCAAGTAAAGACTATCTCCTTGGACGTGTGGTTTGCCTTAGTTGCTGAACACTGATTCCTTCGTCTCCCGGGACTATTGGTTTGTCGAAAATGCAAGTAACGAAATTCATTCAGTCTCGCACCTGATACGCGAGAGAATCCTATTATCAAAAATATGAAAGTAGTGCTTTATTTGTTGACACGACGAACGAACGGATTTAGGGCCCGTCCCTGGTATACTGTTCAAGAAGGAGATTACTTTCTTCGTTTTATGCCTCCTCTTTAGGGGAAGGCTGTTTACCTTGGGCTTGTTCCCTTGGCTGGGGAAGGATCAGCAGAATCATCCGCATCAGCATTCGCATTAGCATCAGCAGCAGAGTTAGCAGGATCAGCGGGAAAGCACTAATCCTGTTTAGTAAGAAAGATAAGATGTGGGCAGTGAACTTGTTTCATCTCTTCTATCGGCAATAAATGAAGCATTGGTTGCTGCACCAAAGTCTGGAAAGACAATATCCCTTGTTAAGTTTCCCGATTGTGCCGCAAAGAAGAAATGTGAAGTCCGGGTTAGGTGAAAAGAATGAGTTGCTCATCCCTAGGGCCTCGGTTTTCTTCCTTTTCTTTATTTGAAGGCCTTTACCTTGGGTGAGTTCCCTCAGATGGGAGCATTATTGGCCCAAGCGCAGGTGGGGCTGGGACTAGCTTGATCTCGTTCTCTTAACCAGAAGGAGAGCATGACACAGGTGAAAGACCATAGATACGTTCGTTCGGAATTAGACTGTGGTAACGCCAAACGGTACGCTATCTCTCCAACACGCTCCAATATCTCGAAGGGTCCAACGAATCGAGGACTAAGCTTTCCCCGACTCCCAAAGCGAATCACCCCTCTAGTCGGTGATATCTTCAGGAATACCAAATCACCCACGGCGAACTCTAGAGGTCTTCTTGACGTGTCAGCCCAACTTTTCTGTCTGTCTTGAGCTGCCTTCATGTGCTTCCTGATTGTATTCACCTTCTCGACTGTCTGTACCACCAAATCTGGTCCTAGTAACCTTCGTTCACCAACGTCATCCCAACAAACAGGTGAACGGCACTTACGACCATACAACGCTTCAGACGGAGCCATCTGAATAGTCGCTTGGAAGCTATTGTTGTACGAAAACTCCACCAGGTGTAGATGATCCTCCCAAGAACCTTTGAAGTCCAACATGCAAGCCCTCAACATATCTTCAAGGGTCTGGATCGTCCTCTCCGATTGTCCATCAGTTTGAGGATGATAAGCTGTGCTAAACTTCAATCGAGTCCCCAAACTTTCTTGTAAACTCCTCCAGAAGTGCGACAAGAACCGAGTGTCCCGATCGGACACGATGCTTACCGGTACTCCATGTAATCTTACAATCTCCTGCATGTACCGCTCTGCCAAAGTCTCCGTCGATTGACCAACCCGAAAAGGAATAAAGTGAGCTGCCTTGGTCAACCGATCGACAATCACCCATACTGCATTGTTGCCCTTTGGACTCCGCGGTAAAGCCGTCACGAAATCCATGGTTATATGTTCCCACTTCCACTGAGGGATCAGAAGTGGTTGCAATAAACCAGCAACCCTTTGGTGTTCGGCCTTGACTTGCTGACACACCAAGCACTTAGCCACGAAGCGAGCAATTTCCCGTTTCATACCTTCCCACCAGAAGTGCTGTCGAATATCTCGGTACATCTTTGTCCCTCCTGGATGTACAGAGTAAGCTGAACTGTGTGCCTCTTTCATAAGCTCTTCACGCACATCTCCTTTTGGCACACACACACGGCTACCATACCTCAACGAACCGTCTTCGTGGATCAGTAAATCGGTTCGTAGTCCGGCTTCAACCTTCTCTCGAAACTTTTGCAGCCTAGGATCCTGCGATTGTGCCGCTTTAATCTTCTCAACTAAGGACGACTGTACTTGCAACTGCATCAACTGTCCCATAGCATGTGGTAGCACAACCTCCAAGTCAAATCTCCGAAAATCCGCAATGTTCTCCCTTTGTGCGGTCAATACCTGAATTGCTGGTAACCGACTAAGCGCATCCGGCACGACGTTAACCTTTCCCGGATGGTACTTAAGATCAAGGTCGTAGTCGGCCATCAGCTCCAACCATCTGCGTTGCCTCATGTTCAACTCCTTCTGAGTGAACACATACTTCAAACTCTTGTGATCTGTAAAAACTTCGACTCTCTCGCCCAAAAGGTAGTGTCTCCAAATCTTCAAGGCGAAGATCACGGCTGCAAGCTCCAAGTCATGAGTCGGATAATTCTTCTCATGAGTCTTCAGTTATCTCGATGCGTAAGCGACGACCTTCCCATTCTACATCAAAACACATCCCAATCCTTTTCCAGATGCGTCGCTGTGAATCACCAGTCCTCCGGAATTATCCGGTACGGTTAGGATAGGGGCGGTTATCAACTTCTGCTTCAACATCTCGAAGGCCAATGCACAACCATCCGTCCAAACAAAAGGTACCTCCTTGCGCGTGAGCTTGGTTAACGGCTCTGCCAATCGAGCAAAGTTCTCCACAAATCTCCTGTAGTATCCGGCCAAACCAAGGAAACTTCTTATCTCAGCCACATTTCTTGGAACAGGCCAATCTCGAACTGCTGCAATCTTCTCGGGATCAACGGCGATTCCATCGCCCGACACGACATGTCCCAGAAATTTCACTTCTTCCAGCCAGAATTCGCACTTACTCATCTTCGCAAACAATTTCTCCTGTCTCAGCGTCTGCAGTGCGATCCTTAAATGCTCAGCATGCTCCTCCGGACTCTTCGAGTACACCAGAATATCGTCAATGAATACCACAATAAACTGGTCCAAGAATGGTGAAAAGACCCTGTTCATTAAATCCATGAATATTGCCGGCGCATTCGTCACTCCGAAGGGCATCACCAGATACTCGAAATGTCCATATCGAGTTCGAAACGCCGTCTTGCAAATGTCTTCTGCTTTCACTCGGACCTGATGATATCCTGATCGCAAATCCAGTTTCGAGAATACCCTCGCGCCACTAAGCTGCTCAAAAAGTTCTCCAATGCGAGGAATCGGGTACTTGTTCTTAATAGTCACCCGGTTCAATTCTCGATAATCAATGCACATCCTTCTCGTGCCATCCTTCTTCTTTACTAAAAGAACTGGAGCTCCCCAAGGCGAGTTGCTGCTTCGAATCCATCCCTTCTCAAGTAATTCACCAACTTGTTTCTTAACTTCTTCCAATTCCACTGGTGCCATCGGATAATAAGATTTTGATACTGGCGCTGCACCAGGAATAAGGTCAATCGCGAACTCCACATCTCGCTTCGGCGGTAAGCCTGATATATCTTCAAATACATCCATAAAGTCGCGAACAACTGCCGGTTCTTCATTACTATCAACTTCCATTGCTGCAAGAACCCTGTTTGTCGGCCTAGCCCTAAACTCGACTGGCCCGACAGAGCTGCTTCCCCCAGTAAAGGTAAACCCAGGGTGTCCGGGAATCTGGAAAATTACCTTCCTTGCCCTACAGTCAATGTGGGCGTGGAAGGTGCCAAGAAAATCCATTCTCAAGACAACTTCATAGCTGCCCGTACCAATCACCAAGAAATCTGCAAAGAGCTCCCGTCCGCAAACAACAACTGTACAATCTCTACATTCCTTACTAGCTATGATTTTCCCATTCCCAGTGTGTATGTCCCAAAAACTAGACAGGGCCGTGCAGGTAATCGAGTGTGTAGTTATAAATTTGGATGACATAAAACAGTGGGATGCTCCGGAATCAAATAATGCCAATGCGGGAAAACCATGAACGAGTAAAGTACCTGAAACCACTTCTCCTGATGTCTTAGCTTCCTCAGCTGTCAACGTGAAAGCTCGAGCCTGATTTGGTCCTTGAGTCAGCTGTTTCTGCCCTTGGAACGGTCTCTGCGGAGGCTTCTGTATATCATCTCTCGTGCGAAGCTTCGACGGACAGGCACCAACTGCGTGATCGGCTGCTCCACAAACCAGACAAAGTCCCAGTCTTCTTCTACACTCCTCATGCACGTGCCCAGGTAAATGGCAGTAGTCACAGGTCACGCTCTTCCTTCGGTCAACGATCACAGGCTTCTTCATGGGTGCTACGCCTCGACGGTCCACCGGAATACCTCTGCGCCCATGATCTCGGTTAGGTACAAATGCAGGCTTCCTGGCCGCAACTGCTGTCTGTTGAAGGTTCCCCTTCAATCCCGTTAAACTCTGCTGCTCTCTGGCTGCCGTAAGAACCTGCGAGAAAGTGGTCAAACCCAGGGAGACAATCTGCCTCTGGATGTCCACATCCAAACTGCGCAAGAACCTTCGCGCCCTGTCTGCCTCCTTGGCGACTAAGGGTCCAGCGAAGCGGCTGAGTCTCGTCCACTCCGCTGCATGTACGTCCACAGATGCTCCATTTTGTCTTAGCCCAATAAATTTCTCTTTCATTTCCTCCCGTGCAGTCCGCGGGAAGAACTTCTCCAGGAAACTCTTAGAGAAATCCGCCCAACTGATTGGCTTGGGTAAGCGGTTCTCCTCCACAAGTCACCACTCTCGGGCGTAATCCACCAGCTGAATGCGCACCACATCAACTCTTTTGTCTTCTGGGATCTGTGCCGCAATCAGTAAATTCTCCGTGTCCACCAGCCACTGCTCGGCTGGCAACGGCTCCTCCAGACCAGTGAAAGTAGTAGGACCCAACCGTCTGAAATCTGCCACGGTCCCTACTCGGTCAACTAGCTTTGCTACAGCGGTGTTTACAGACTGCCGAATGGCCTGCATACCCTCCTGAAATGAATCTGCTTGCTGCTGGATCAGCTCAGTTTGCCTCTTCTGATTCTCCAACATCCCACGTATCACTCCTAACATGGCGGCTTCATCCACACGCCTCTGATACGTCTTGAAATTCTTATCTGCCATGGTCCTGAAATCAAAACAAACAACATTAGCATGATGATAGATTCAATATATAAATCAAGGCTAGAACTCCAAGATACTTAAATAGAGTACCGCATTATAGCTATGCCGCGGTATCATAGCCGCAATTACTTAACTCCACCTAAGTCGCCTAAGTCCGAGAGATAACAAGGAATTAGGTTTTCGAGTTGACGATGCAAAGTAAGTTTGCACGTCGACATGATCCGGAAGAATGATTCAAGGATGGTAAAACGGTCAAGGTAGCAGGACATGTTTCCTAATCACGGGTATTCTGATTCGTGTATCGGGTACAATACCCAACTACAAAAGAATCAACCCAACTAACCTATGGCTCTGATACCAAAAGAACCATGTCACGCCCCGCTTCCCAGAGTACGCAAGATTGGGCACGTAACATAGCCAACCATGCTACCTGTGGGTAGGAAGTATCCATCCACAGTCATATTACGGTTGTAGAGATATCAAGAACAAGATAAATAAACTAATCTAACACATGTCCAAATCCATAACAACAAGAGTCAATAAACAATAAGTGCGGAAGCAAATGATCCAATACAATAAATAAATAGTACGTCCCATAATGCGGGCTCACATCTGGAAATGAAATGAAATAAATGAACTAATCACTAAGGAACTCACAGATCAGCCTGCTGGCTGAAGTACTCCTGCTCGATCGTCGACAGTGGTAAGGAATCTGGGCCATGCAAAACCCAGACGTCAGCGCGTCATGTCAACCAATAATATAATATAAACATGGTAATAAGCAATGCAGGGATGATCATGAATAAAGCAGTACTATGAAATAACAGTGCCGGGTAATGTGCAGTGGTAAATTAAACTGTCCTATCAGGTTTCTACTCTAAAGTCTTTGAAATCAATTGGTGACTCGTCGATGTAACTCAATAGTATCCCGTGCATGCCCGGGACCACGGTCAAGACCCTCGGGGCTGAATCCGAGACGTGCCGCTAGGCAGTAAATAGGTAGCAGGATGGACGAGTGATGTCAGCATCATCACTCCCGGACTGGCCAAGCCCGTAAGACTGATCAGAACAGGTATCGAACTGTTGAGTTACAAGTCGGTTTCACCTTTGATTTCCCCATACCCCCAAGCTATGTATGTCAGGTCAGGTATTCAGTGATCGAGGACTAATGCCAACACAGGATCAGGTAACAGGTCAGGTTTGTCTGGATAGACAACAGGAATGGTCCATGAGGACCCCAAGTCAGGTTTGTTGGCATTAGGCATTAGATCATGTAACAAGTCAGGTCGTGGTACAACAGGTTGAGTCGGTATGTACAGGGTATCATGTCCGGTTCATCAGTATGTAAATATATGCCATATGTAGCAAGGTCCGGTCAATATGTAGTGCAATCGAGTACGTGCTCACAACAGGTATATAGTCGAATAAGGAACAACAGCAGGAATAAAGTAAACAACAATAACGGTTCAGTTAATCACAATGGCACATGAATATAGTGTAGTTGTATTATATTAACAGGTTCGAGCACCCTTGGGTGCAATAATCACAGTGTAGCGCAATATTAATAACAGCAAGTAAGGAAGATATAAGTGTACGACTATCGTCCTCTAATTAACAGAATGATTAACAGGTAGTTGTTATTAAGGTCATGGTGGCAAAGTACGATTTAGATGGCAGTATTATGATGCATATCACATTTCGTCCAATGAGGCAAGTAACAAAACTTAGATAATATAGCAAGTTTTATGAGTCAAACACTTAATTAGTTTAACGTAGCATGTAGCAAGAAATCTTGCCTCGACGGTTTCGCAAACCGGAAAACACGAACGCAACGTCGGCGGAAAACACGCGACGGATGCACGGGCCACGGATCGAGTCCAAGCAGCGAACAGCGGGACCACACGGACCAGAGTGCTTCGCTGGAGAGTCGGGTCCAGTCGTCGGCACGGCCGGAATCCGGCGAAATGTCAAAACGGCGACCAAGTTAGCAAATACAAAACAAAGCGATGAAACGAACAGCGAAGGGATACGCAAACGGGAGATGGTGAACAGAGGCTTACAGGGAAGGGCAACCACTACGGGTTCGACGGCGATGGGGCGCCGGCGAGGCAGCGACGGCGAGCAGCGAAGGCTGAAAAATTGCTGGCTTCGCTGGAAAGGGGTGGTGCGGTGAGTAGAAGGAGTGCTGGCCCGATCTGGTGTTCAGGGGGAGAAGGAGGTGGTCGGCGGTGGCTCTGGCAACGACGGCGAGGGTCGACGGCGAGTTTCCCGGTGGATAGGGTTGGTGTTAGGGTTGGGCTCGGGTTCTGTGGTGGTCCGGCGAGGGGAGGAGGAAGACGAGGAGGTCGGCGGCGACGGCACGAGGTGGCTAGGGTTTCTCGCGGGGGGTTCGTCGATGGGTTTCTGTGGTTGAGAACGAGGGACGAGGGGGTTTAAAAAAGATAGAGAGAGAGAAAAAGATTAGAGAGAGAGAGTTAGATCAGAGAGAGAGATAGAGAGAGATTGAGAGGCGGAGAGAGAGAGCTGGCGGGGCCTACGAAGAAATGGGCGCTCGCGATTGGCTGAGGAGGGTACGGGAGTTAAAATAGAATTTAAAAGATTTTTAAAAAAAGATTTTAAACGTTATATATACAGTAACAGAATATATTATATAGTTTAATAATATTAAATTAAAATGGGTATTTCGGCGCTAAATGAAACATTTTCAAATCGCGCCCGGGTTGCGCCCAAATGTTTCAAATTCAAATTATAGGATTTTAAGCGAGTTCCAAATTTTGAAAAGAGGTGTTTTATGATTAAAATGCATGCCCCCAAGTCGGACACTTGCACGCGCGCGTAGTCGTCCAAACTTGCCCGTTTCACCGAACGGGATGAAATCTCGACGCGCGGACGCTACCACGCGACTAGTGGCGACGAGTAGGCCAGTATGGATATTTTTAATTTCATTTTAGGTGTTAAAATTTGTTATATGCCAAAAATGACTTAGCCGGTTAAAATTTAGCAAAAAGCACCAAACAATCAGGATACTTGAAATGAGCAATGTATAACACTCAACTAGTAATAGAAATAGTATTATTGGGCTCGGGTGTTACACATGTCCATAATCCAAGATAACATGAGTCAAGAATAATAAAATGCAGAAGCGAAAAATCCAATACACAATAACTGGAATGTATGTCCCATAATGCGGGCTCACATCAGGAAATAAATGCAGGAAAGAAAACTAACTACTGCTGACACTCACAGCTCAGCCTGTCGGCTGAAGTACTCCTGCTCGGACTGCGACAGCGGTACAGAATCTGGGCCATGCAAAACCCAGACGTCAGCGCGTCAAGTCATTAAGTAATAACATAATAAACAGGGTAACAGGCAATGCGAATATAAACATGAAAAAAGCAAGGATAACAACAATATAAATCAGAGCAGTGCAGTGGGTAAACTAAACTGTTCTATCAGGTTTTCTGTTCTAAAGTCTTTGAAACCAAATTGATGAATCATTGATGTAACTCAATAGTATCCCGTACATACCCGGGACCACGGCCCCAGATTCTCGGGCTGAAACTGAGACATGCCGCTAGGCACCAAACAGGAATGTGTACAGATGAATGATGTCAGTATCATCATTCCAAGGCTGGCCTAGCCTCTAAAACTGATCAGAACAGGTAGCGAACTGTTGAGTTACAAGTTAGGTTTCACCTTTGATTTCCCCATACCCCCAAGTTATATGTGTATTGTTCCCCTCCAAAGGACGGCGCACAGGACCGCGATGTCCTGACGCTGAGATTCGGGGCAGATGCTATTTGGTTTTATCCGTCCACCTCTCCGAAGATGCCAAGTTGATTTATGGCACCGTGTATCGGAGGTTTAGACGGATGCGGCCGATGTAGCAGACTTCGTCAGATTCCCCCTCGCTTGAGGGGTTTTTCATTGTGGGGACGCTCTTCCCTGCAGGCGCAAGCCCCTGTAGTTAATTACGCTACCGCATCGCGGTAACAACTTTCTCCTTCTCCAGAATTTCACTTCGTGTCGTGTGTGTTTGTTTTGTTTGTGGTTGCCCGTGGATTGTATACGGAGACTGAGTAATGCCGTCGCCCGTAGGACGTGGATTAGTCCAAATCCGTATTTACTTAGATTTGGGTTTGGTATTTTTAGTTTAAGGATGCATTAGTCGCGTTGCGGCTAAGATCAACTTAAACGTTCGTTAAGGATACGTTAGTCCTGTTTGAGACTAAGATCAACTTAACGTAGTGATCCGTTTAATATATGGTCGTCAGGACTCGTCACCTCTCTGATATCGTTGAATGATTACAACGACATGTGTCAGAGGAGCTCAGAGATGTACCCTCGAACCAGAGATGATTTGGAATTTTATAATCCATTTGAATGTTTAAGGATACGTTAGCCGTGTCTGGGGCTAAGATCGACTTAAACGGGATCGTTTAGATCCGGTAAAAGAGCATTTGGAGGCTCTATTGTTCCAGTTTAGGGACATGGTGGTCCATACTCCAGTTTAATGACGTGGTGGTCCACTTTCCAGTTTAGGGACGTGGTGGTCCATCGCCAGTTTAGGGACATGGTGGTCCATATTCCAGTTTAGGGACGCGGTGGTCCATCGCCGGTTTAGGGACGTGGTGGTCCATATTCCAGTTTAGGGACGTAGTGGTCCAACATTAGTTTAAGGACGTTCTGGTCTAATATTAGTTTAGCGATGTTTCGGTCCAATATTATTTTAAGGACGTTTCGGTCCACGAGTTTAAGGACCCCGCAGTCCAAATTGAAGGGTGTGGTCGTCGGGACCCGTCACCTCTCTGACGACGTTGAATGATTACAACGACGTGTGTCAGAGGAGTTCGGAGATGTACCCTCGAACCGGATATAAATTGATTTAAGAGAGAGCTATACTCAGTCAATTTAATTTGAGGACTTACGGCCAAAATTGGGCTAAGTACAGTTGAAAATGTTCAACACTTTTATTAAATAATGCATTGCATTGCTTCCATTTTTTTTTTTTGGGCTCTGCCCATAAAGATGCAGAGCATCAATTTATTCTGGGCTCTGCTCATTTATGAATGATGCAAGGCATCTATTTTGTTTGGGCTCTGTCCCTTTTAAAATGCGTAGTATTTTTATTATTTCGTTTGGGCTCTGCCCATTTATAAATGATGCAGAGCATCAATTTAATTAGGCCTGGTTGGTCTTTAAATTGGGCATGGCCCTTCAGGAAAAGAAATGCATTGCATTTATCAGGCGCTTTGCGCCAATTACTGAGCGCAAGCACTTGTGGTGAGGACACGTGTCATGCTCTGGTGAGCGCAAGCGCAACGGCGCAATGCGCTGCGCTGTTGCGCTGCTGACGCGTGGCGCGCTCTGGTGAGTTGCGCCAATTCCAAAGAGCAAAGCTTTATTTCAAGAGCGCGTAGCGCAAGTTGTTCTGTAGCTGACACGTGGCGCTCTCTCAAGAGCGCAACAGCGCAGTTTGGAAGTGCAAAGCACTAAGAGTCTTTTAGATTCAAGAACAGAAGTGCATAGCACTATTTAATTTCTTGATCCAATTTAGATCAAAGAAAAATAAGTTTTTTCTTTTTGTTTCAAGAACCAGAGGTTCATAAAAGTGCAAAGCACTATTTTATTTAGTTGTTTTCTTGTTTTTAAAGAACCAGTGGTTCATGAGAAGTGCAAAGCACTGTTTATTATGTGAAGAACATTGATCTAGTTTTTAGATCAATGATTTATTAAAAGAGATTTCTTTTCTCTCGTGAAGGTTTTTACATTTTTCTTTGAAATTTTCTCAGAATTCTCTCTCTGTTTGGAGCTCTTAACTTTTTTCAAGAAAAATGTTGATGCTTTGAATTGAGGCCTAGGGTCCTTTTTATAGTGCCCATAAATTAGTTAAATTCGTTAAAGAGATCTTTCTCTGAGTGATTTGGGAAATTTTCCCCACCGTTGGATCTTTGATCCAAGGGCTTCTGCTTTGCAGAAGAAAATCTTCTTGTTTTAACAAGAACAGAAAAGATTTCTTAGAATTTAATTCTGTTTGGCGCAGATGCCCCAGCGCGTGACACGTGTCGCGCAGCGCACAGCGCAGCGCAACTGCGCTAGCGTATCTGCGCTGACACGTGTCGTGTAGCGCAAAGCGCAGCGCAACTGCGCTAGCGCAACTGCGCTGACACGTGTCGCGCAGCGCAATTGCGCGAGCGCATCTGCGCTGACACGTGTCACGCAGCGCAGTGCATGCGCAACTGAAGCGTTGCTTCCTTTAAATAGAGCTTTGCTCTGATTGGGCGCGCCTTCTTGGGCGCTGCGCTGACGTATCAGCGCCTGACATGTGGCGCGTTGCGCCCGAGATTTGAAGCGTTGCTTCAAAATTTTGAATTTTGAATTTCAACAGAGCTTTGCTCTGATTGGGCGAAACAAATGCCCCCCCACCGTTGCGCTCACGTGGCGCGCACGTGAGTGCAACGGTGGCAAACTCCTGATCGTTGGATCAAGGGGTGAGCTCAAGGGGCGCAAGCGCCTTATAAATAGGACCTCTGGCCCTTAGAAAAATCTTATCATTTCAAGATTTTGATTTCCAGAGCTTTGCTCTTTCTTAGAACTCCAGAGCTTTGCTCTCGTTTCTAGAACTTTAGAGCTTTGCTCTCATTTTCCAAGTTAGAAAACTTTAGGTAAAATTAATCTTAAGTTAAATTAATTTTAATTAACCAATAGAGGTTTGCTCTCACAGATCTTCTGATCTAAAGAAATCCCCTTTGGGGTTTCATCAACAGAGCTTTGCTCTTATGAATCCATAGATCTACAGAGATCTTGTTCATGGGTTTTAACCCATGATCAGAGCTTTGCTCATGGATCCAAAAATAGCTCTTTTAGATTTGAAAAATGAGGAATTTTTTTATAAGTTTTTCATGAATCTTTCAAGATTCCAAAATTGTTGATTCCTTTAAGTGTAAAAAAAAATTCTGATGGAACTTTTCCATTATTACCACAGAGCCATGCTCCTTTAAGGAATCTTATTTCCCTGGGACCAGAGTTTGACAAGTGTCACTCTGTGACAGAGCTTTGCTCTGAAAGAGGAAATTTTCTCCTTGTCTCTAGGGATTCTTCCCCCCCCTTTTATAAATGGGAATGTTTTCCTGGGGACCAACTGACAATCTCATCCAATGATGAGGTTGTCTTGTTAACTGACGTATTGTCATCCAGATTTTGTGGGTCCCCTCTTTGGTCTCCTACTCACTGCACTGCTGTGTGGTGTAATTAATGCATTTTCTTCTTTAGACGCCAAAGGTTGGAATTACAACACTAACGGCTAAATTGTTCTTTTGCAGCGATCATGTCTCTAGACACTTCATTCCCGTTCGTCCGCTCGGAGGAGGGATTTCCCGAGGCGCCCTTGGACCGTGAAGTCCTGACCATGATTAGAGAATACGACATGGAGTATAAGAACCTCCACCTTTGGGGGTCTTGGTATAACCAGATCATCATGGATCGACGCAGCTTCACATGCGCAGCGCCGTCCGAGCCCATCACGACAATTCATTATGCTACCCCACCCTCGGTGCAGTATGCCGTGGAGATGGTGGATTGGACCGCGAACAGCTTTCTTCACCCCGCTATGGATGCGGTTCCGGTTCAACGTCCTATGGTCTTGGATATCCTAGGACGTCGTATCTGTCAGGGCGAGGCGAGACTCTGGGGGCAATCATATAACATTGGTCTGATCCCCCGCCATCCGATTGGCTACCTGCCGTGGGCCCGGTACATCCTGTCGACGAAGAAGTCGCAGTTGATAAGATTAGGATTGTACACCGTGGTCTACGTCTCTCTCTTCCAGTATCCCACGCTCCCCACCTGGTGGTTTAAGTCTTTATTGGAGCAGTGGAACATTCCCACCCACACTTTCCTTGCCATGGATCGGGAAGTGTCGATCTCTTTGGAGGAGTTCACGGAGGTATCCGGTCTACCAGTCATGGGAGAACATTATGAGGAGCTGCTTCCGACAGATGTGTACGTCTTTGGTGCTAGGCCAGTGGTAAGGGGGGTCACACCGGAGAATGCCGTTCAACATCAATTCCCAAGTTTGATTAAGGTGTTGAACATCTATGAATCTCTTTTTATCGAACATGGGAGTCGGGGGGTTAACTTTGAAGATTTCATCGCTCGGTTCCTTCGCCCAAGCGTCCTCTCATTAGAGGCTGCCAAGTTTGCCACTCTGGATGACCCTTTCGGTTTAGGTGTGGACAACCTACCGAAGAAGGAGATAGATTAAAAGGGTTTTTTCCTTCCGGATTTCCCTACCATGTCATTTGCAGAAATTGCGGCCCTTGGAATGGATGAGGAGGCCTTTTTCTTAGGATTTCTTGGATTGTGGCTGAGCTGGTTTGCGATCCCAATGTACTCTCATCGTATGCGGCCCTCTGTCTTTTACCCAGCCCACCGGATGGCCATCGGGGTAAAGGTGGCTGTTGGGATCGCTGGCTTGGCGCACCTATATCATGGTCTCAACCGAGCAGCGGATGCTAACGAGCCCGGGGCATTGCACGTGGTCTTCCCGATGCACTACTTTATGTCGTGGTTCGAGCTACATACGGCGGGTGTCTTCGGCATGCATAAAAGGCCCTCGTTCTTTGATAAGTGTGGTTTCCCTCGCATTATTCAGTTGATAGGCGCATCAATCGTGACTCCTTCACCACGGAACGCCAGAGGTTTACTGCTTCGCCCTCACACCGTTGGAGTCGAGATGTCCTTCATTGACAAGGTATTAACCATTGGAAAAGCGTCCACCACTGAGGTGCGACCATTACAGGACTCCTTTAAGGATGGAGCTTCAGTGTTGACGGCCCGGGAGACCCTCCACTTGTATTCTATTAGACCGGGCTTCCTAGTCTTCAGGCAGGGCGGTGCGGCAATCTTCATGAGATATAACCCGCATCATTTTGCCCAACAACTGGGCTACGATCAAGGGGTACCCTTGGAAGCTTTCTTACTGGAACCTGCTGCCAGTGAAGAAGGGATGGAGAACGCGTTATATCACTTCATGCGCCTGAACACGGGTTCTCGTTTTTTCATCAGCACGCCGGCCTGCGCTCCACGACTCCTTAATGTATATAAAGAGTGGTACAATCATGCGACGGGGGCCGTTATAAAGGAAGAGAGGCGAGTGTTGATCGACCGTAAAGAAGCACCTCCCGGCACCAACCGTAACGCTCCCTTAGTGCCAAGGACCCCGGTGGTTCCTCCTTTAAAAGATGCCGGGGGCAGACCATCGCGTGCGCAAAGTCCTCCACGTGAGTTGCCGCTCCCTGATATCACAGTTGCACCTCCCGCACCCTGTGCTCCAGTGGAGACAGTGGTTGTATCCTCGCCAGAGTCTGGCGTGGGTGCGGACATCGGGACCCGTCGTCCCAAAGTGGCTGCTAAGCGGAAGTCGATCCCACGTGAGCCTAGGGTCGGAGGGCAAAAGAAAAGAAGTCGCTCTTCGCTGGGGACGTTGTGTTCGGTCAGGAACCCCATGCTCCCTATGCCGAGGGCCTGATCGAATACGGGACTAACGAAGTATTGGTGATGCCGCCGCTGGACGATACAGACTTGGAGGCTGCTCTCGAAGCTTCAGCGTGGTTGGCGAGGCGTGACGCGTGGCTAGCTAAGCTTGCGCAATCAGGTAACTTGTCACGCCCCGCTTCCCAGAGTACGCAAGATTGGACACGTGACATAGCCAACCATGCTACTTGTGGGTAGGACGTATCCATCCACAGTCATATTACGGTTGTAGAGATATCAAGAACAATATAATAAACTAATCTAATACATGTCCAAATCCATAATAACAAGAGTCAATAAACAATAAGTGCGGAAGCAAATGATCCAATACAATAAATAAACAGTACGTCCCATAATGCGGGCTCACATCTAGAAATGAAATGAAACAACTAAACTAATCACTAAGGGACTCACAGTTCAGCCTGCTGGCTGAAGTACTCCTGCTCGGTCGTCGACAGTTGTAAGGAATCTGGGCCATGCAAAACCCAGACGTCAGCGCGTCATGTCAACCAAATAATATAATATAAACATGGTAACAAGCAATGCAGGTATGAACATGAATAAAGCAGTACTAATAAATAACCGTGCAGGGTAATGTGCCGTGGTAACTAAACTGTCCTCTCAGGTTTCTACTCTATAGTCTTTGAAATCAATTGATGAATCGTCGATGTAACTCAATAGTATCCCGTACATACCCAGGACCACGGCCACAATATTCTCGGCTGCAGCCGAGACATGCCGCTAGGCACAAAACAGGAAAGTGTACACTCGGTAGTACCCCGTACTTACCCGGGATCACGGCCACAATATTCTCAGCCGAAACCGAGACATGCCGCTAGGCACAAAATAGGAATGTGTACACTCGAACTGGTAGTGAACTGTCGAGTTACAAGTCAGGTTCATCTTTGATTTCCCCATACCCCCAAATTATGTATGTCAGGTCAGGTATTCAGTAGTCAAAGACTAATGTCAACACAGAATCAGGTAAAAGCAGGTATGTCTGGATAGACAGCAGGAATGGTCCATGAGGACCCCAAGTCAGGTTTATTAGCATTAGGCATGAAATCAGGTAACAGGTCAGGTCAATATGTAATGTGATCGAGTGGGTGCTCTCAACAGGTATACAACAGCAGCAAGAATCTGTTGGAGATAGTGCCCTCATAGTCAATTATTGGATCGCAGGTACGTGATTGCAATGATTGCGGAGGACCTATCCCGGTAGGACAGTCTTACTCGAAATGATAGTATGCTATCTGGTTTGCCTTTATCAGTTGTGTACATGTTCAGGTGACTGATTGCATGTTACACTTTGATAGAGCCCTTAGGATCTTGCTTTACTACCAACTGTATGAGGGCGATCATATACGTGAGAGTTGGGTAGTTTATATGCATATCCTTAATTGTGGTCCCTAGTCGTGGGAGTTTCGAGACAGGGCATCGATACTCCGGAGTAGACTAGTGTATACAGTCGAGACCCCGGCGAGGGGCGGTGGCCGGTCTCACAAGCCACTGGTGTATGTTGGATCACCTAAGATGTATACAGGTGCTCATTGGGTTATGAGTACACCGGACAGGACTCGCCGGGAATCTGCTAGTTAGTATTATATCTACCGTCAGATAGCAGTTCCCTGGTGACATGTGTACAGATTAGTTCATCGACCTGAGGTCGTCATTTGTCTCGTGTGAGTTCCCACTGTGCTTTGATTTCTACCCTACCACGGCTCAAAGGAGTCGTGCAAACAGGTAGCTTTTGGGTACAGTCCCGAGCCATATGGAGGCACGTGAGCGGATCGGCAGGGGATTCGTCTCTCCCGGTATTGGGGGCGAGGTCGTGCTGTGTCTAGGAGAGCCATTACACAAATCCATGGCCATGGTAGGAGATTTACTGGTAGGTACTCCAGTAGTATCTCAGGGTGTATTGAGGCTACACTCCGACACGACTTATACTGCTTCTGGGGGTCTGACGTTACTAGCCCCCTAGGCGGATATGCGATACTCATTGACGAACGGACCGGACTGTATATACATTGTCACTGTTAGGCTCAGTAGGGTTTTCGGAGGAGTTCGCTCATCGGTCTCCCTTGAGTTCGCTCCTCGGCCACCCTTGAGGTCAGTCCGTGGGCAGCCGTTACGCATTGCTAGTGCCGCTGACGGTTTGTGGTTAAACCCACTGCCAGGGTGCTGACGAGTCATTAGAGTCCCCCACAGGCAGTTTCCCAAGTTCGGGCGAAACGTTGTAGAGGCCGTATGGTTTTATGGCAGGGTTCGGAAAATGCACGTGCGTTTACGCACGTGTCGATTTTCGGACTGTTGATACTGGTCGGCTTTGGTTTAAGCCGGATCCGAGTATTATATTGAGTAGGTATAATATCTTTGTCTCAGTTGCATTTGTATTCGGTCGTAATACAAATGCGGGTATTTTTATACAGTTCGGGGTTTTCCTGAAAGTTGTTTCAGGATCACTTTTGGAAGTTGCCAGATTCCAGTTTTCTATCAGCCGTCTTTTAACATTCTGTTAAAGACGGATTTATCTTTTCTTCTGATATGAGTGAGTCATCATTCTAGAAGCTTCTAGAAGTGATGATAAGGCATATGACTCATTAGTGCATTAATGGTTTCATTAAAGGCATGATGAGGTGTTTAAGTGACTCATGGTTTTCATTAATGAGTTTTGTTTAGTTAAGGATATTTCTTCTTGATCTTTTGAGTGAGAAGCTTTCTTATACTCACCCTTTGCTCCTACACTCACCTTCCTCCTTTGATATATATATAGCCTCCTCTCTCTTTCTCATACACACACTTGATTCAAGAGAGAAAAGATTATGATAGATATTTGGGGTGTATGGAATTCACAGATCATTTCATTCCATCACCCAATTTCCACGGCAACTTCATTAACCGTCCGTCCATAGCTCTGGACGGGACGAGATAAAGTCATCTACTCAATCTCTACATCATTCTTGGTCGTCTCTTTTAGCAAACTTGACGACCGAGTTGCCTCGAGTCAGAGGCGGGAGCCCGTTTAAAGAACCGATCATGTGGTGCCACTTCGACGATGGACTTGGAGATCAACGAGATCGGAGCAGCCGCAACGGAGCGTGGGATGATGGTTGAAGAACGAAGGACTCGGATCGTTCGGTACAATCCTTCTTCCCTCTTTGTAGATTGTTAGTTTAGCAATAATGGCAGATCCGGGTTAAAGTATACGATAGCGCCAAGTTTAAAAGTTTTATTCCGCATTTGGCGTCTGTAGACTGCCGGGGCGCTAGCGTAGACTTACAGTGGTATCAGATCCTCACCATTTTGCTATACTAACTTGTGCTAACGCGTTTAAAACATCGATCCGACCGAAAATCGAAAACTGCAAAAATCGCATTTTTCTTCACTTGACAGTTCTGTTAATTTTAAACGGTATCAAAATTGATTTCTGGATATCTTAAAAATCCGTGCAGGCGATTATAAGACCCACGACAAAATTTGGAGTCGTGACTCCTCCAAGTTGCCGCGGAAGGGCGGCCAAACCCATGGTTTGGCCGCGCTTCCGCGGCCATGTGAGGAGCACGTGCTCCCAAATTTTTGCAGTGGGTTCTTCTGTGGATTTTGGGGTTTTTGATATATTTAGTTTTGGCCCAGATTTTGTTACTGTTCACCAGTAAGCTTTGGGGCCCACTTTTTGATATTTGGTCTTTGGTCGATCGAAATTTAAACACGTTAGTTTACAGTGCTTACATTATATCTCCGACCGGGAATGTCATTTGATCGGTAAACTGCGTCTGATTGCTATAGTTCTTTTAGACGGGTTTGCGAACGTGACATTCGCGTTGATGTTCTGTGTTGTGCTGTATTGTTGCGGATTTGTCGTGGTGGATAGCAGTGTGCAATGGTAGTACAGTTTGTGTTTATTTGTACATTTGATATTGCGGGGCGAGCGTCCAACTTGTGGACTGCCGTCACTGCCTGTTGTATAATATTCTTTTTGGGGCACGACCAGGTTGCGGTCGATGTACCTGTTGTACTATTTTTCATTACTGTACTAGGTTTTACCCCGCGACGGAGTGCACGGATAGCCGGGTTCGGGAAAGCAACGGGTCCGTATCTCATGGCTTTGAGAGGCAGAGGGGCCCCACTTCAGAATTGGCAGACTATTCGCCGCACTCGTAGGGGGTACAGGTTGACCCAAGGAGGGGTGCCCAAGTTTACCGGATTCCGTGAAGTGCCGGGTGTTCCATTCACTATGCTGTGGGGACTGCCTCGCTTCAGGTTTTGGCGAGTAACTTGCCGCACCCGTAGGGGTCTAGGTTTCATTGCACAGGCTATCCACACGACAGGGGAACGTCGAGTTTCAACAGCGGCTCTGTGAAACCCGAGGATCCCAGATATCTGTATTGTTCTGTGATGCTTATTACTTTTCTGTAATGTTGCATATTATCACGCCTGGAGCGATTATGTATATTGGTTTATATACTATTAGATGTTGTATATGTTTTACACCCGCGCTAGTCCAGTCCCCGCTCTGTCGTTAGTTAAGTAACCTAACGGGTGATGACGGGACCCAGTGACGAATGCGGATGGCATATACGTACATTTTATTTTCGTTCTTTTCTGGTGTGATCGATTGATGGGACTGCATTGATTTTGATCAATGCAAAGTTAAACAAACCTGTTTGAGTTGTTGGAACAAATTTAAAAGGTGTTATTGCAAAGACATTTTCTTTTGTTATGCATAGCGGTATTCGGTGTGAATATCCAGCACCTCATTCGACGAGGCAAGGGCTGATATCCCTTCACCGGGAAAGACCCCTTGGACAGAAGTTTGCGTCAGGGTAATAACTTTACTATAGTCGATTACAAGTTGCTTTGCATAGCGGTATTCAGTGGAATATCCTGCACCTCATTCCACGAGGAAAGAGCCGAGATCCCTTTACCGGGAGTGACCTCTTTAGCAAAAGGTTTTCGCCACTATATTTTAAAAAAGCTATCAGGTTCCTTCAGCGATATCAAGTTCACTACGTTAAAGGTTTTTCGCCAAAAACCAGTCGTAGCCCTCCGTCACTTCTTTTGGGTATTCAGTAGTATTCAAGCTATGTATTTTGACCAACGCCAAGGCATAGTGTTTGGTAGCTGCTGGGTATTCAATTGTTGCATAGATAGATGAGTTAGTTTGGGACAGTCGTTCTGCCATTTTGGCCAACGTCAAGGGCATGTGCGGGTGGGTTCAAATTGACAAGATAGTGACGGGTAGAACTTGGCATGTGACTTATGACATTTTGACCAACGCCAAGGTTATAAGAGCATGGGGCAAGAAAAAGAGATCGGGAGTTTCTAAAGAAACTGAAACTTGCCAAGTATGCGCATACCTTCTGGAGTATGAATAACGTGGATGCATTCCATCACGTTAACATGCGATGAGAGTTGGATCCCGATTCCCACTGATGAGTTGGTTTACTCTTCGGGTGATCCCGATTGATTCTTCTTTAGGTTTGGAGGAGAATTTGACAGGACAGTGGGAGGTTTCCGGATTAGATAAAGTGATGACCATTCTGATCTAGGTTAGAGTGCACGCAGAGTGTTTCTTTTCTCTCTCTCTCTTTGGCAGCGACCTTTGACCGACCCTAGACTATGACTCAGTGACCAGGTTGACCGAACCTTCTTAAAATACTGGCTTTTGGATTGTCTGAGTTGCATAAGTCATTGCCACTCCTTCTTTTACCCTTTGAATTTCTCAGAACACCCGTATTACTACGGATATCCACTTCCATTGGATAGATCCATCGTATGGTTATATACGAACTCGAAGGGACTTCTTCGGGGATGGATCCAGGTTCAGGAGAAATAGAATTGGTTTATTCAGTTGTCTTTTATTATCACCTTCTCTCAGGTTGCGAGAGCTCCTTGGTTTAGGAGAGTACACCTATTACGCTTATTGGATAGTCTTATTCCAAACCATAGGCTGGTGCCGAAAGGTAGGGAATGAAGAAAACCAATTAGCCTAAGTAGGGTGTGCAGAAGGTAATATGTAAAGACAAAATAAAGGGATTAGAAAGAGGGCAAAGTAAATTGCGACTGATATCATTCACGACCAAAACCGCGTACTTCATCGCCACTCCTATTTCACCTTTAAAAGAATAAGGTATTATTCAGTTGTCTTTTATCATCACCTTCTCTCAGTTGCGAGTACTCCTTGGTTTAGGAGGGTACACCTATTATGCTTACTGGATAGTCTTCTTCCAAACCATAGGCTGGTGCCGAACGGTAGGGAAGGAAGAAAACCATTTAGCCTAACGATGGTGTACAGAAGGTAACGACTAAAGACAAATAAAGGGGATTTGGAGAGATGGCAAAGAGATATACGGTTGAAGTCATGAATTGGATTATGGAAGAGGCATTGCTATGAATACCAGGATACCCCTACGAAACATTTTCATGTTTCAGTGCATTGTTAAAGAAAAACTGTTTTCCCGATTAGATACTTACTCCAAGGGTATGTATTTACCAGGTTTCATTTTCATATCTGTATGGTTTTACAGATGATGAGTGGGAGTAAGATATTGGGAATTAGGTGATCATCCTCATTATATCGGAATTCGTTGTAATTGGTGATATTTGAGGAAATCGCCAGGGTACAGTTTTCCACCTACAACGCACAGGTTATGAGTTGTTCAACTCAGCGGACTTATACAGAGTATTGTATGTTGTCCAAGTGTCCTTCAGGATAAAGGGGTAGGTCCTCGTACTTTGTTCTGTTTACTTATAACTTCTCTAGTTTTTAGACGAGTGTTTCGTAGAAATACAAGGTCTAAGTTTTGAGAAGTTGTGGGTATAAGAATAAAGTAGAGAACCAGGTATCACAAGTATCGGGATTCTTCAAAGAGATCGAAGATGTAGATTCTTGTGATTGGTATTCAGATGATAGTGATGGTTTTGAGAAACGTGTTTCTCTTTCAGGTTACTCATAATTGGATGGTTTCCTAAGTTGAGTAATGTTGATTAGCCTCTTTCCATTAAGTTGATATGCACTGGAGACAGCTGCATGATTAGAATATGGTTCCAATTAAATTAGTGCCAAAGTTTCTATATTGGATATAGAATGGTTCGTACCTTAAAAGAAATTAAGGTATGGGGAGTTGTCCAGCTTATGCTTAAAACCAGACTCTGGATAACTCAGGGCACGGTTCTGTAATGGCTGTTTGTGGGTTGACCCTGGCTATGACGAGGGTTGATATTCTACCATTTGGAAGATCAATAGTGATATTGTTCTTAACTCACCACAGTTTTAGTAAAAATGGATCTTTTTCAGAAAACAGTAGTGGGAGTATGGTAGAACTGGAAGTGATTCCAGAACCGCGAACGATTACGGAAAATTTAATAGGACCTATACATTCAAACAGGTTTGACATTCCAATAGCCACTCCGCAGATTTGGTAGGTAACCTCAGACACCCGAGAGGTACTTCGGTAGGCTCAAGGACGGTGACAGGGAGGTTCTTATCTACCCAGACTTGACACTACTGTTGTTCCAGGCTATGAGACCCGCTAGGAGGGTTGTCGTAGTCAGTGGGAGCAACGGAAGCATAGTGTGCAAGTAGCTTATATCTATTTATAGACTTGAGCAGTTATAGCGGAGATAGATCATCTAATTTTGATATGACAGTCATGGTTTTGACTTCAATCAGAATAGGGGATGGATCTGTTAAGAAGGTAGTAGGGTGTGATGTCATGGTACATGGATGACATACACAGAGTAGGAAGTAAAATTCCTATACTACGATCGGTTGAACTGTGGTCGTCACACAGTTGTTTCTCCAGACAAGACATGGATATAATATTAGACATTCTGGTTTCTGGATCTATGGTTTTAGATCTAGATTTGGGTGGTTTCCCAATATGGGTACTTTGACAGATATTCTAATGGTTTTTAGAATAGTTGACTCCTAGCATGGTAGAGTACCTGCAGGTGATGGAGTCACCCTCTCTAAAGGTGTCGTATAGACTAAAGGGGAGAGGGATGTGCATGATTGGCAGATCACTTGCTTAGGCAATTGAGTCAATCATGAGATGTCAAGTACCGCACCAAATGTTGTTTTTGCACTAGATGCAATAAGTTTGTATTAATCCAATCCTGGAGAAACATAAGGAAGCAGTTTTAGAACACTAGTACATGTTCTACGGATTTGATAACGGCAGCCTCTTTCGGGAGACGGTTATCATTCCAGGCTTCAAAGGTAACATGGATGACAGAGTGATTGTCAGAGTTTTAGTTTTCCCTCTGACGAGGGACAGTGTTATGGACAGGTGGTTCCAGAGGATACTGTGGGTGGCATGGTGCCGGATACTGATTAGGTTCAGTGATCCATACAGTCTAAGAAGTTTGGATATGGAGTTCATTTATGAACTAAGGTCCCATCAGATATCCAGACATATTCTAAGACAGGTACTACTCAATTCGGGAGATGGCTTTCTCCGCGAACTTGAGATTATGAGAGATACAGAAAGAAACTTCTAGGCGGATCCACTCACCGAGGCTATTTCTCGAACACAATAGTTTTACAAACGGGCTTTGTGAAACTGATTAGTAGAGGAGTTGGATGTTCGGTTTCACACGGGCTGTGAGTAGTCGACATCGCAATATTAGCCTTGAGTGCAAGTGGGAGATTGTTGGAGATAGTGCCCTCATAGTCAATTATTGGATCGCAGGTACGTGATTGCAATGATTGCGGAGGACCTATCCCGGTAGGACAGTCTTACTCGAAATGATAGTATGCTATCTGGTTTGCCTTTATCAGTTGTGTACATGTTCAGGTGACTGATTGCATGTTACACTTTGATAGAGCCCTTAGGATCTTGCTTTACTACCAACTGTATGAGGGCGATCATATACGTGAGAGTTGGGTAGTTTATATGCATATCCTTAATTGTGGTCCCTAGTCGTGGGAGTTTCGAGACAGGGCATCGATACTCCGGAGTAGACTAGTGTATACAGTCGAGACCCCGGCGAGGGGCGGTGGCCGGTCTCACAAGCCACTGGTGTATGTTGGATCACCTAAGATGTATACAGGTGCTCATTGGGTTATGAGTACACCGGACAGGACTCGCCGGGAATCTGCTAGTTAGTATTATATCTACCGTCAGATAGCAGTTCCCTGGTGACATGTGTACAGGTTAGTTCATCGACCTGAGGTCGTCATTTGTCTCGTGTGAGTTCCCACTGTGCTTTGATTTCTACCCTACCACGGCTCAAAGGAGTCGTGCAAACAGGTAGCTTTTGGGTACAGTCCCGAGCCATATGGAGGCACGTGAGCGGATCGGCAGGGGATTCGTCTCTCCCGGTATTGGGGGCGAGGTCGTGCTGTGTCTAGGAGAGCCATTACACAAATCCATGGCCATGGTAGGAGATTTACTGGTAGGTACTCCAGTAGTATCTCAGGGTGTATTGAGGCTACACTCCGACACGACTTATACTGCTTCTGGGGGTCTGACGTTACTAGCCCCCTAGGCGGATATGCGATACTCATTGACGAACGGACCGGACTGTATATACATTGTCACTGTTAGGCTCAGTAGGGTTTTCGGAGGAGTTCGCTCATCGGTCTCCCTTGAGTTCGCTCCTCGGCCACCCTTGAGGTCAGTCCGTGGGCAGCCGTTACGCATTGCTAGTGCCGCTGACGGTTTGTGGTTAAACCCACTGCCAGGGTGCTGACGAGTCATTAGAGTCCCCCACAGGCAGTTTCCCAAGTTCGGGCGAAACGTTGTAGAGGCCGTATGGTTTTATGGCAGGGTTCGGAAAATGCACGTGCGTTTACGCACGTGTCGATTTTCGGACTGTTGATACTGGTCGGCTTTGGTTTAAGCCGGATCCGAGTATTATATTGAGTAGGTATAATATCTTTGTCTCAGTTGCATTTGTATTCGGTCGTAATACAAATGCGGGTATTTTTATACAGTTCGGGGTTTTCCTGAAAGTTGTTTCAGGATCACTTTTGGAAGTTGCCAGATTCCAGTTTTCTATCAGCCGTCTTTTAACATTCTGTTAAAGACGGATTTATCTTTTCTTCTGATATGAGTGAGTCATCATTCTAGAAGCTTCTAGAAGTGATGATAAGGCATATGACTCATTAGTGCATTAATGGTTTCATTAAAGGCATGATGAGGTGTTTAAGTGACTCATGGTTTTCATTAATGAGTTTTGTTTAGCTAAGGATATTTCTTCTTGATCTTTTGAGTGAGAAGCTTTCTTATACTCACCCTTTGCTCCTACACTCACCTTCCTCCTTTGATATATATATAGCCTCCTCTCTCTTTCTCATACACACACTTGATTCAAGAGAGAAAAGATTATGATAGATATTTGGGGTGTATGGAATTCACAGATCATTTCATTCCATCACCCAATTTCCACGGCAACTTCATTAACCGTCCGTCCATAGCTCTGGACGGGACGAGATAAAGTCATCTACTCAATCTCTACATCATTCTTGGTCGTCTCTTTTAGCAAACTTGACGACCGAGTTGCCTCGAGTCAGAGGCGGGAGCCCGTTTAAAGAACCGATCATGTGGTGCCACTTCGACGATGGACTTGGAGATCAACGAGATCGGAGCAGCCGCAACGGAGCGTGGGATGATGGTTGAAGAACGAAGGACTCGGATCGTTCGGTACAATCCTTCTTCCCTCTTTGTAGATTGTTAGTTTAGCAATAATGGCAGATCCGGGTTAAAGTATACGATAGCGCCAAGTTTAAAAGTTTTATTCCGCATTTGGCGTCTGTAGACTGCCGGGGCGCTAGCGTAGACTTACAGAATCTAAAGTAAACAGCAATAATAGTCACTTAATTACAAGGTGCTCGTATTATCTTTATTAACAGGTTCAAGCACCCTTGGGGTGCAATAGTCACAAGGTGAACCAATATCAACAACATAAAGTAATGAAACTACTTAAATTTAAAACTAAAGCATAAATAATAGTCACATGGATGATCTAGCAAATTAAGCAAGTACGTTCTAATTGGTTTAATTAGTTAAATCATGGATTAATAGCATACCACTTAATTTTACGAACTACTATACTGATTTAATGTTAAAGAGAAATGCAACCGTCAATTCTAGTCATACTGTACTATCGATATCACCATCATTGTGTTGTTGTATTATATAATATGATAATTACATGTATAGCAGGACTTGATCTTGTATTAGCATGTTAGAGTAAGTATTCGGATACTTGCCTCGACGGTTTCGCAAACCGGAAAGCACGGATGCAATGTCGGCAGAAAAACACGAGACGGAAGCACGGGCCACGGATCGAGTCCAAACAGCGAACAGCGGGACCACACGGACCAGAGCACTTCGCTGGAGAGTCGGGTCCAAACGACGGCACGGCCGGAATCCGGCGAAAAGTCAAAACGACGACAAGTTAGCAAACATACGATGCATGAACAACGATCGACCAGCGAGGGGTAAAACGAAGGGAGAAGGCAAAGAGAAGCTTACAGGGATAGTGAGGATGGCAACCGCGACGGGTTCGACGGCGATGGGGCGCCGGCGAGGAACAGGGAACGCGACAGATCCGGCCGAGGTTGCTGGACCAGGTAGTGCTGCGATGAAGGGAGGTAAGGGCCTGGTCTGGGCTGCAGGAAGAAGAGGAGGTGGTCGTCGGGGTGCTGGCGACGATGAGGGGGTCGACGGTGTCCTGTTCCGGTGAACCAGAGAAGTTGCTAGGGTTCCGGTTAGGGTTTGGGTTAGGCTCGGTGTAATGGGGTGCAGGGCTAGGGTTGAGTTGGGAAGGAGAGAGAGGAGAGGAGGATGAAAGGGTCGTCGACTACGAGGGCCGTCGACGGTGAGGTGCAGGCGGTGGAGGTTCTGGGATCGGGGAAAGGGTCGGAGTTTGCAGGGAAACTCGTTTTTGAGGAGGTGGTGGTGTCAGGAGGTCGGGAGAGAGAGATGCGGGAGGTGCAGAGGTGGTTGAGGAGGGGTCGACGAGGACAGTGGTGGTGGCGACGACGAGGCGAGGGCAAGCGAGGAGTTGGGTTTCCTGGGTTCGTTTTGCGATGATCGGGCAAGGGAGGAGATGGCGAGGAGGTAAGGGTGACGGTGGTGGTGTCGTCGGCGAGGCGAGGGCAAGCGACGGACATGCTGGCGGCCAGGGTGCGACGGCTAGGGCAAGGCGACGTTGGGGTTCTGCGATGGGTTTTCTGCGAAAGGAAGACGAGGGACGTAGGGAAAGGAATATAAAGGGATAAAGAGAGAGAGAGGTTATAGGAGAGATAGAGAGAGAGAGACAGTTAGAGAGAGAGAGAAATTAGTGGAAGAGAGAGGGAGAGATAGAGATAGAGAGAGATAAGGATATGGAGAGAGAGAGAGAGAGAAAGGTGGGGCCCACGAGGGATAAAATCCCTCGTGATTGGCCGGGGGTGAAAAGGAAAAAATAAAAAAAAAGATTTAAAAGATTTATATCGTAGGTTTACGTAACAGAATATATATATATATATATATATATATATATATATATATATATATATATATATATATATAGTTTAGATTATTTAATTAAATGGGCTTTTCGGCGCTAAATGAAATATTTCCAAATCGCGCCCAGGTTGCGCCCAAATGTTTCAAATTCAAATAATAGGATTTTAAGCGAGTTCCAAATTTTGAAATGAGGTGTTTTATGATTAAAATGCATGCCCCCAAGTCGGACACTTGCACGCGCGCGTAGCCGTCCAAACTTGCCCGTTTAGCCGAACGGAAGGAAATCTCGATATACGGACGCTACCACGCGACTAGTGGGGACGAGTAGGCCAACATGGATATTTTTAATTTCACTTTAGGTGTTAAAATTTGTTATGTGCCAAAATGACTTAACCGGTTAAAATTTAGCAATAAACCCCAAACAATCAGGATAAATGAAATGAGCAATGTATAACATTCAACTAGCAAAAGAAATAGTATTATTGGGCTCGGGTGTTACATCATACCCAACTATAAAAAGAATTTCGTCCTCGAAATTCCAAGAATACAAGATAGCTAACTACAGGAAAAGGTGAGGAAATTTCTGCCGGATCTCGTCTTCTCGCTCCCAAGTGGATTCTCCATGCAACCGATTACTCCAAGAAACTAGCACAAGAGGGATAACTTTGTTCTTAAGAACCTTTTCTCTTCGATCCTTGATTTTAACTGGTCGCTCCTCAAAAGTTAGGTCCTCCCGTACAGTCAACTCCGAAAGATCCAAGACGTGAGTCTCATCTCGGACATACCTCCGTAGTTGAGATACATGAAACACATCGTGCACTCCTGCCAACGACTGTGGTAACACCAAACGGTACGCTACCTCTCCAATACGCTCCAATATCGCGAAGGGTCAAACGAATCGGGGACTAAGCTTTCCCCGACTCCCAAAGCGAATCACCCCTCTAGTCGGTGATATCTTCAGGAATACCAAATCACCCACGGCGAACTCTAGAGGTCTTCTTGACGTGTCAGCCCAACTTTTCTGTCTGCCTTGAGCTGCCTTCATATGCTTCCTGATTGTATTCACCTTCTCAACTGTCTGTACCACCAAATCTGGTCCTAGTAACCTTCGTTCACCAACATCATCCCAACAAACCGGTGAACGGCACTTACGACCATACAATGCTTCAAACGGAGCCATTGGAACAGTCGCTTGGAAACTATTGTTGTACGACAACTCCACCAGGTGTAGATGATCCTCCCAAGAACCTTTGAAGTCCGACATGCAAGCTCTCAACATATCTTCAAGAGTCTGGATCGTTCTCTCCGATTGTCCATTAGTTTGAGGATGATAAGCTGTGCTAAACTTCAATCGAGTCCCCAAACTTTCTTGTAAACTCCTCCAAAAGTGCGACAAGAACCGAGTGTCCCGATCGGACACGATGCTCACCGGTACTCCATGCAATCTTACAATCTCCTGCATGTACCGCTCTGCCAAAGTCTCCGTCTATTGACCAACCCGAAAAGGAATAAAGTGAGCTGCCTTGGTCAACCGATCGACAATCACCCATACTGCGTTGTTGCCCTTTGGACTCCGCGGTAAAGCCGTCACAAAATCCATGGTTATATGTTCACACTTCCACTGAGGAATCGGAAGTGGTTGCAACAAACCAGCAACCCTTTAGTGTTCAGCCTTGACTTACTGACACACCAAGCACTTAGCCACGAAGCGAGCAATCTCCCGTTTCATACCTTCCCACCAGAAGTGCTGTCGAATATCTCGGTACATCTTTGTCCCTCCTGGATGTACAGAGTAAGCTGAACTGTGTGCCTCCTTCATAAGCTCTTCACGTACATCCCTTTTTGGCACACACACACGGCTACCATATCTCAACGAACCGTCTCCGTGGATCAGTAAATCGGTTCGTAGTCCGGCTTCAACCTGCTCTCGAAACTTTTGCAGTCTAGGATCCTGCCATTGCGACGCTTTAATCTTCTCAACTAAGGACGACTGTACTTGCAACTGCATCAACTGTCCCATAGCATGTGGTAGCACAACCTCCAAGTCAAATCTCTGAAAATCCGCAATGATCTCCCTTTGTGCGGTCAATATCTGAATTGCTGGTAACCGACTTAGCGCATCCGGCACGACGTTAACTTTTCCCGGATGGTACTTAAGGTCAAGGTCGTAGTCGGCCATCAGCTCCAACCATCTGCGTTGCCTCATGTTCAACTCCTTCTGAGTGAACACATACTTCAAACTCTTGTGATCTGTAAAGACTTCGACTCTCTCGCCCAAAAGGTAGTGTCTCCAAATCTTCAGGGCGAAGATCACGGCTGCAAGCTCTAAGTCATGAGTCGGATAATTCTTCTCATGAGTCTTCAGTTGTCTTGATGCGTAAGCTACGACCTTCCCATTCTGCATTAAAACACATCCCAATCCCTTTCCAGATGCGTCGCTGTGAATCACCAGTCCTCCTGAATTATCTGGTACGGTCAGGATCGGGGCGGTTATCAACTTTTGCTTCAACGTCTCGAAGGCCAATGCACATCCATCCGTCCAAACAAACGGTATCTCCTTGCGCGTGAGCTTGGTTAACGGCTCAGCTAAACGAGCGAAGTTCTCCACAAATCTTCTGTAGTATCCGGCGAGTCCAAGGAAACTTCTTATCTCCGCAACATTCTTTGGAGTTGGCCAATCTCGAACTGCTGCAATCTTCTCGGGATCAACGGCGATTCCATCGCCCGACACGACATGCCCCAGAAACTTCACTTCTTCCAGCCAGAATTCGCACTTACTCATCTTCGCGAATAATTTCTCTTGTCTCAGCGTCTGCAGTGCGATCCTTAAATGCTCAGCATGCTCCTCCGGACTCTTCGAGTATACCAGAATATCGTCAATGAATACCACAATAAACTGGTCTAAGAATGGTGAAAAGATTCTGTTCGTCAAATCCATGAATATTGCCGGCGCATTAGTCACCCCGAAAGGCATCACCAAATACTCGAAATGTCCATATCGAGTTCGAAACGCCGTCTTGCAAATGTCTTCTGCTTTTACTCGGACCTGATGATATCCTGATCGCAAATCCAGTTTCGAGAATACCCTCCCGCCACTAAGCTGCTCAAAAGTTCTCCAATGCGAGGGATCGGATATTTGTTCTTAATAGTTACCCGGTTTAATTCTCGATAATCAATGCACATCCTTCTCGTGCTATCCTTCTTCTTTACTAGAAGAACCGGAGCTCTCCAAGGCGAGTTGCTGCTTCGAATCCAACCCTTCTCAAGTAATTTACCAACTTGTTTCTTAACTTCTTCCAATTCCACGGGTGCCATCGGATAAAAGATTTTGATACAGGCACTGCACCAGGACTAAGGTCGATCGCGAACTCCATGTCTCGCTTCGGCGGTAAGCCCGATATATCTTCAAATACATCCATAAAGTCGCGAACAACTGCCGGCTCTTCATTACTATCCACTTCCATTGCTGCAAGAACACTGTTTGTCGGCCTAGCCCTAAACTCGACTGGCCCGACAGAACTGCTTCCTTACCGCAACTGCTGTCTACATCGTTGGCCGCGAAAGGCCCAGCGAGACTACTGAGTCTCGTCCACTCTGCTGCATGCACATCCACGGTTGCTCCATTCTGCCTTAGTCCGATGAACTCCTCTTCCATTTCCTCCCGTGCAGTCCGCGGGAAGAATTTCTCCAGGAAGCTTTTAGAGAAGTCCGCCCAACTGATCGGCTTGGGCAAGCGGGTCTCCTCCACAAGCCATCACTCTCGGCGTAATCCACAAGCTGAATGCGCACTACATCAACTCCTTTGTCCTCTGGAATCTGTGCCGCAATCAGCAAATTCTCCGCGTCACTAACCACTGCTCGGCTGGCAACGGCTCCTCCAGACCAGCGGAAGTAGACGGACCCAAAAGTCTGAAATCTGCCACAGTCCCTACTTGGTCAACTGGTCCGGTTCCAATATTGTTCACAGACTGCTGAACGATCTGCAAACCTTCCCGAAACGAGTCCGCTTGCTGCTGGATCAGCTCGGTCTGTATCTTTGATTTCCAGCATTCCTCTTATCACTCCAAGCATGGCGGCTTCATTCACACGCCTCCGGTACGTCGTCAACTTCTTACCTGTCATAATCCTGAACTCAAAACACCCAACATTAGCATGATGATAGTTTCTGAATGTGGATCAAGGCTAGAACTCCAAGATACTTAAATAGAGTACCGCATTGTAGCTATGCCGCGGTATCATAGCCGCAATTACTTAACTCCACCCAAGTCGCCTAAGTCCTAGAGATAACAAGAATTTAGGTTTTCGAGTTGACAATGCAAAGTAAGTTTGCATGTCGACATGATCCGGAAGAATGATTCAAGGATGGTAAAACGGTCAAGGTGGCAGGACATGTTTCCTAATCACGGGTATTCTGATTCGTGTATCGGGAACCATACCCAACTACAAAAGAATCAACCCAACTAACCTATGGCTCTGATACCAAAAGAACCATGTCACGCCCCGCTTCCCAGAGTACGCAAGATTGGGCACGTGACATAGCCAACCATGCTACCTGTGGGTAGGACGTATCCATCCACAGTCACATTACGGTTGTAGAGATATCAAGAACAATATAATAAACTAATCTAATACATGTCCAAATCCATAATAACAAGAGTCAATAAACAATAAGTACGGAAGCAAATGATCCAATACAATAAATAAACAGTACGTCCCATAATGCGGGCTCACATCTGGAAATGAAATGAAACAACTAAACTAATCACTAAGGGACTCACAGTTCAGCCTGCTGGCTGAAGTACTCCTGCTCGGTCGTCGACAGTGGTAAGGAATCTGGGCCATGCAAAACCTGGACGTCAGCGCATCATGTCAACCAAATAATATAATATAAACATGGTAACAAGCAACGCAGGTATGAACATGAATAAAGCAGTACTAATAAATAACCGTGCAGGGTAATATGCCGTGGTAACTAAACTGTCCTCTCAGGTTTCTACTCTATAGTCTTTGAAATCAATTGATGAATCGTCGATGTAACTCAATAGTATCCCGTACATACCCGGGACCACGGCCACAATATTCTCGGCTGCAGCCGAGACATGCCGCTAGGCACAAAACAGGAAAGTGACACTCGGTAGTACCCCGTACCTACCCGGGATCACGGCCACAATATTCTCAGCCGAAACCGAGACATGCCGCTAGGCACAAAATAGGAATGTGTACACTCGAACTGGTAGTGAACTGTCGAGTTACAAGTCAGGTTCATCTTTGATTTCCCCATACCCCCAAGTTATGTATGTCAGGTCAGGTATTCAGTAGTCAAGGACTAATGTCAACACAGAATCAGGTAAAAGCAGGTATGTCTGGATAGACAGCAGGAATGGTCCATGAGGACCCCAAGTCAGGTTTATTAGCATTAGGCATGAAATCAGGTAACAGGTCAGGTCAATATGTAATGTGATCGAGTGGGTGCTCTCAACAGGTATACAACAGCAGCAAGAATCTAAAGTAAACAGCAATAATAGTCACTTAATTACAAGGTGCTCGTATTATCTTTATTAACAGGTTCAAGCACCCTTGGGGTGCAATAGTCACAAGGTGAACCAATATCAACAACATAAAGTAATGAAACTACTTAAATTTAAAACTAAAGCATAAATAATAGTCACATGGATGATCTAGCAAATTAAGCAAGTACGTTCTAATTGGTTTAATTAGTTAAATCATGGATTAATAGCATACCACTTAATTTTACGAACTACTATACTGATTTAATGTTAAAGAGAAATGCAACCGTCAATTCTAGTCATACTGTACTATCGATATCACCATCATTGTGTTGTTGTATTATATAATATGATAATTACATGTATAGCAGGACTTGATCTTGTATTAGCATGTTAGAGCAAGTATTCGGATACTTGCCTCGACGGTTTCGCAAACCGGAAAGCACGGATGCAATGTCGGCAGAAAAACACGAGACGGAAGCACGGGCCACGGATCGAGTCCAAACAGCGAACAGCGGGACCACACGGACCAGAGCACTTCGCTGGAGAGTCGGGTCCAAACGACGGCACGGCCGGAATCCGGCGAAAAGTCAAAACGACGACAAGTTAGCAAACATACGATGCATGAACAACGATCGACCAGCGAGGGGTAAAACGAAGGGAGAAGGCAAAGAGAAGCTTACAGGGATAGTGAGGATGGCAACCGCGACGGGTTCGACGGCGATGGGGTGCCGGCGAGGAACAGGGAACGCGACAGATCCGGCCGAGGTTGCTGGACCAGGTAGTGCTGCGATGAAGGGAGGTAAGGGCCTGGTCTGGGCTGCAGGAGGAAGAGGAGGTGGTTGTCGGGGTGCTGGCGACGACGAGGGGGTCGACGGTGTCCTATTCCGGCGAATCAGAGAAGTTGCTAGGGTTCCGGTTAGGGTTTGGGTTAGGCTCGGTGTAATGGGGTGCAGGGCTAGGGTTGAGTTGGGAAGGAGAGAGAGGAGAGGAGGATGAAAGGGTCGTCGACTACGAGGGCCGTCGACGGTGAGGTGCAGGCGGTGGAGGTTCTGGGATCGGGGAAAGGGTCGGAGTTTGCAGGGAAACTCGTTTTTGAGGAGGTGGTGGTGTCAGGAGGTCGGGAGAGAGAGATGCGGGAGTTGCAGAGGTGGTTGAGGAGGGGTCGACGAGGACAGTAGTGGTGGCGACGACGAGGCGAGGGCAAGCGAGGAGTTGGGTTTCCTGGGTTCGTTTTGCGGTGATCGGGCAAGGGAGGAGATGGCGAGGAGGTAAGGGTGACGGTGGTGGTGTCGTCGGCGAGGCGAGGGCAAGCGACGGACATGCTGGCGGCCAGGGTGCGACGGCTAGGGCAAGGCGACGTTGGGGTTCTGCGATGGGTTTTCTGCGAAAGGAAGACGAGGGACGTGGGGAAAGGAATATAAAGGGATAAAGAGAGAGAGTGGTTATAGGAGAGATAGAGAGAGAGAGACAGTTAGAGAGAGAGAGAGAAATTAGTGGAAGAGAGAGGGAGAGATAGAGATAGAGAGAGATAGGGATATGGAGAGAGAGAGAGAGAGAAAGGTGGGGCCCACGAGGGATTTTGATTGGCCGGGGGTGAAAAGGAAAAAATAAAAAAAAAGATTTAAAAGATTTATATCGTAGGTTTACGTAACAGAATATATATATATATATAGTTTAGATTATTTAATTAAATGGGCTTTTCGGCGCTAAATGAAACATTTCCAAATCGCGCCCGGGTTGCGCCCAAATGTTTCAAATTCAAATAATAGGATTTTAAGCGAGTTCCAAATTTTGAAATGAGGTGTTTTATGATTAAAATGCATGCCCCCAAGTCGGACACTTACACGCGCGCGTAGCCGTCCAAACTTGCCCGTTTAGCCGAACGGAAGGAAATCTCGATACGCGGACGCTACCACGCGACTAGTGGCGACGAGTAGGCCAACATGGATATTTTTAATTTCACTTTAGGTGTTAAAATTTGTTATGTGCCAAAATGACTTAACCGGTTAAAATTTAGCAATAAACCCCAAACAATCAGGATAAATGAAATGAGCAATGTATAACATTCAACTAGCAAAAGAAATAGTATTATTGGGCTCGGGTGTTACATAACTACTAGTCGCTTTTTCTTTATTGCAGCATATCCTCTTCATTGCCTTTGACTAACGCTTTTCTTTCTTTTCTTTCAATAGGTATCACTGATGAAGATGCCATTGCCGCTTCTCTGAAGACTTTCCAGGAGGAGGAATGTCTTAGAGCATCCATGGGCCTTAGTAAGTTTCGATTCATCAAGTTTTCATTTCCCTTGTGTTATGGTCGATCTAACCTTTCCCTTTTAATCACAGGAACATCAATGCCATTCCCTCCAAGCGACGCAGATGTTCTACCAGCTGCCGATGTTCCTGCTTTCTCTGGGTCACCGCAGGAGGTTCGTCTTGAAGAGCCGATGAAAGATGCCTTAAAGGCTCTAGAGGCATCCCTGAACGAGGATGACGACGCCTTGAAGGAGGCGTCACAAAGGTCCATCGGACAGCCCGGGAGGAAAGGAAGCGGCTGAGGCGTGAGGCGAAGGCGCGCAGGGCTGCCTTGGCTATGGGAGCGGGTCCCAGCACCGCCCCTCGTGCTGATACTCCATCTGAAGAGGCCCCTTTCGCCCTATCCACTGCCCGCAGAGAGGTGGCGTGCGCAGTTCGGAGCGCAAATGGTAAATCCGCTTCAAGTAATATTTCTCTCAAAGTTTTTGTTATAAGGATTTTAATGTCATTGGTCCTTATATCTCTTATCTTGCAGGGCCAAGTCCGCTCGAGGGGGAGGCGGAAACCGTTGATCCCAAAGAAACAGAGGAGGCAGTACCTGCCGAACTCGAGCCGACGGTGGGCAACGTCGTTGTGGCTTTGGAGCCTGAGGTGGAGGTCGAGGGGCCTGCAGCCGAGAAGGTCATTGATGCCGAACCTGAAGTGGTGGCAGATGATATGATCGTTATAACTGAGCCCAGGGTGGCGGCAGATGAGGCGCTCGAGGCCGGCGATCTCGTGGTTATGGTGGACGATACAACCGCGACTACTGAACCTGAGAGAGTAGTGGGTGAGGTGGCCATGATTCCCGAGGACGAGCCAACCGCTCCTTCTCTGGAATCTGACAATACTCCAGTCATAGCCCTCCCCGTCTATGGTCCTCCGCCGTCTCCAGGTCTCGCGAGCACCATAACGGTTCCCATTGAGTCGGGTGATGAGGCCACGAGCGGTGGTCTCATGTCAATAGAGGAGGGAATCGCCTCCGTTTCAGCCGGCAGCTCATCAGGTAGATCCCAAGTTGCTATCTTTTTTATCTTACAATTCTTTTTGACAAATTCGCATTTGTTGTAACGCGGGTGCAGCCAGTGCCGATGCTCCACTGCTTGGGGGAGCGCCTTCAACAACTGCCTTGGCGGTGGTCACCTCTCAACCCTCTCTCATACCATCTAAGATGTTGGAAGGTATGGGTTTGCAATTTATTAATCCTATACTTCAGACATATAATTTGTGTACTAAAGTCATATTGTTGTGTCTCTTCAAGAGTGCTCTTTGATCATGTATATCAGATGTTGCTCCCACACTTCTCTTTCCCATCCGAACTTGCTTCTTCCCCTGATGGCGTTGGTGAGTATGATTTCCATTGATGTCTTTCTTTTTTCATTGATGGAGTTACCTCTAACCCCTCCCTTTTTTATTTCGACTGCAGTGCTACAGATTGAAGGAGGGGATAAAAGATCAGCCGCGCCACCGGCCCTTCCGACCTTGCCACCTGTCTCGACTGGTACAGCGACTATCACGTTGATAACTTCCCTCTCTTTATTTTCTGTACTGTTATCTAATCGCATCCTGTTTCTTTTCAGTTGTCGTTCCGGCCTCGTCGCCCTTCGAGCCTCGTATTACAATGCCGGCGGGTCCTTATCTGAGGAGTCTGTCTTCAAAAGGCGCCGCGAATAGTCTGCGCATGTTGAGTGACTACGTCGAGGAACTCAACGTTGAAACTCCTACATCTGCAGCAGACTTCGCTATGGTGGTTAACCCGATGCTAGAAATACTCGTGAACTTTCATGACGAGGGCATCATCGCATCCTGGATTAACCATTGTAGGGAGATCGAGGGTCACCTATATCAGTTGGAGTCGCCGCGTCCCGCTCCCGAGACCTTGGCTGCCAGTAATCAAAGAACAGCGTGGATTGAGCAGAGCGCTACTTACTTCCGCCACCTCGAACAAGAAGTCATTTCAAGGCGTAAGGAGCGTGGTGAGACTTCGAGCAAGTCTGCCCAACTGCATGCTCGGGTGGAGGCCAATGCCGCACGGCTGAAGGTTGTCTTTGAGGGCCTTCTGCAATGTCCTTCTGAAGGGTTATCATTGAGGCAACAACTTGATGTTGTCGAGCGAGATGCGCCCAGCCAGGAAGCAGCCCAGAGGGCGGCGGAGGAGCAACTTTCATCTTTCTTGCAGCAGCGGGCCCAGGTGGAGGCGGAGGTGGCTACGGCTGTCACTCAGGAGGAGGCACTGAAGGAAGTGCGAGAGCAGCTTGTGGATTTACTAAAGACACTTCCTCCTCAGTAGCTATCCATCTTTGTATCGTTTGTACTTGTAGATAAAAAAAATGTATATATATATTTTTTATTCTTTGACATAATGTATCCTGTACCCAATCAAGTTATGAATAAAAGATACACCTTTTTTTGTAATGTGTAATTTTCTCCGTCTTTTCTTTCTTTTACTATCAGCATATCACTTTAGCAAACATGGTTGACGGATGATTAGAACGAGTATCCTGACTTTCTTAAGAAATAGCGATGGCTTAGGCCGCAGGTTCGGATCTGCTGCCTAAGACTTTTCAACTCTATAAGCCGTGAGGGTCTTATAGAGACTTTTCTCCCTACGGATCGAGAGGATTTCGTAGGTGGGTTTTCTCCTTAGGAATCGTGAGGATTCCTAAGTGTGGTTTTCTCTTATAAGTCGTAAAGATCCTATAAGAGAATTTTTCCCTCTTACGAGTCGAGAGGACCCATAAGCGGTTGTTTCCCTCCTCGTCGAAACTCGACCTTGGAGAGTGAGACCCGTGAATAGTATGCAAGAGACCATTTTGGATTGACTTGCAGGGTTCCATTGTTCAGGAAGCAAGTTTTTTAGTCCCTGCTGTCTGAGGCTTCATTTGCAAGTTGAGACGAATCGGGAATTTCCCGCGGAGACACTGGTTTCTCTACGAGCCGACGCGAATCTGGAGGCTCTCGTCAAGGAGTGTTTGTATCCGTGAGTCGAGGAGTTTGCTAGGGATTATTTGTTTCCCAAGCGCCAAGGATTATTTGTTTCCTTGGGGTTTGAAATGAGTCGAGGATTTCCCACGGAGGCACTGGTGGTTCTGCGAGTCGACGCGGATCAGGAGGCTCTCGTCAAGGAGTGTTTGTATCCGTGAGTCGAGGAATTTGCTAGGGATTATTTGTTTCCCAAGCGCTAAGGATTATTTGTTTCCTTGGGGTTTGAAACGAGTCGAGGATTTCCCACGGAGGCACTGGTGGCTCTGCGAGTCGACGCGAATCAGGAGGCTCTCGTCAAGGAGTGTTTGTATCCGTGAGTCGAGGAGTTTGCTAGGGATTATTTGTTTCCCAAGCGCCAAGGATTATTTGTTTCCTTGGGGTTTGAAACGAGTCGAGAATTTCCCACGGAGGCACTGGTTGCTCTGCGAGTCGACGCGGATCAGGAGGCTCTCGTCAAGGAGTGTTTGTATCCGTGAGTCGAGGAATTTGATAGGGATTATTTGTTTCCCTAGCGCCAAGGATTATTTGTTTCCTTGGGGTTTGAAACGAGTCGAGAAGTTCCCACGGAGGCACTGGTGGCTCTGCGAGTCGACGCGAATCAAGAGGCTCTCGTCAAGGAGTGTTTGTATCCATGAGTCGAGGAGTTTGCTAGGGATTATTTGTTTCCCAAGCGCCAAGGATTATTTGTTTCCTTGGGGTTTGAAATGAGTCGAGGATTTCCTACGGAGGCACCGGTGGCTCTGCGAGTCGACGCGGATCAGGAGGCTCTCGTCAAGAAGTGTTTGTATCCGTGAGTCGAGGAGTTTGCTAGGGATTATTTGTTTCCCAAGCGCCAAGGATTATTTGTTTCCTTGGGGTCTGAAACGAGTCAAGGATTTCCCACGGAGGCACTGGTGGCTCTGCGAGTCATCGCGAATCAGGAGGCTCTCGTCAAGGAGTGTTTGTATCCGTGAGTCGAGGAGTTGGCTGACGACACTGGTTTCTTCGGAGTTGGAATGAACCGTCGAGGTTTGGCTTCGTCTTCTGGCGGAGTCTGTTGGGAAAGTATGGTTCCCTCTTTGTTTACGCCCTTGGATTGTATACAGGGATCGATGTGATCTTAACTGTAGGGCCAAAGTTTTATCATTATTTTTTTTGTTTTATTTCAGCGATGCTCTATCATTTCAGCTTTTATATCGCGAAGGTCGTGATTGCCCAATCATTTCGGCTATTTTTCGCAGTGCCCAATCATTTCGGCTTTTTATTGCGAGTTGCCCCATCATTTCGGCTATTTCGTATGCATACATTTTTACTTGCTGCTTTTTATTGCAAGTTGCCCTATCATTTCGGCTATTTCGTATGCATGTGCGGCCTATTGGCTTTTCGCTGTAAACCGATTTCGGCATCAGCACCGCTACAACTGGGATATTACCAGGAGCGAATCATCATCTGCCTATATCGATGTCAAACAAAGGTGGCTTAGCGACCAGGGTTAGGGTCCTGTCGGCTAAGGCTTTTGACTTCATGAGCCGTAAGGGTTTCACGAAGTTATTTCTCCCTACAAGTCGTGAGGATCTCGTAGGTGTATTTTCTCCTTAGGACTCGTGAGGATTCCTAAGTGTTCGTTTCCTCTGTAAGTCGTAAGGATCCTACAGGAGGGTTTTCTCCTCATAAATCGAGAGGATTTACAAGGGTTGTTTACCATGCGAACATATCCCCAGTCACGGATGAGACTTGGTTAGGGAAATGTTTATTCGCGCCCGTGGATTGTATACAAGGGTCAGTATTGAGCCACTTGTAGGGCATTATCGAAGATTGTGGGGGTTGCTTAAGCACAGGTTTAGGTCTCTGTAACTTAAGACTTTCAACTCTTATGAGCCGTGAGGGTCTCATAAGAGAGTTTTCCTTACGAGTCGTGAGGATCTCGCAAGTGTATTTTCTCCTTAGGAATCGTGGGGATCCCTAAGTGTGCTGCTCCCTTGTGAGTCGTGAGGATCTCACGTGGGTGGTTTCTCCTTATAAGGTCGAGAGGACCCTATATGTGTCATTTAACGAGGTTGCGCCCTTTCAGGTTTTCACAAACACTCGCCGGTAGCCCTGCTGTTTTTACTCACGGAGCCCTTTCGGGTTTTCATCCGCGCCCATTTTGCTTATGGACATACCGTTTTTTTATTATTCTTTTTATTTTTTTATATATATTTTTTTTCTTTTTTTTTTACGAGGTCGCGCCCTTTCGGGTTTTCACAAACACTCGCCGGTAGCCCTGCTGTTTTTACTCACGGAGCCCTTTCGGGTTTTCATCCGTGCCCTTTTTGCTTATGGACATACCGTTTTTTTTGTTTTTTTTATATGTTTTTTTTATATATCTCGTCAGCCTAAAGATGCTGCGGTAGTAGTTTAAAGACGTTTCGGTCTGCTATTAGTTTTAAGGACATTTCATTCCGTCACTAGTTTAAGGACATCTCGATCCGTCATGGAGAAGGCTGGCCACTGCTTAGAAAGCTTAAGCTTAGGAAGATAGCGAGCGGACATAGTCGTCGTCATCTATCGTTGACCTAGACTGTGGCTCATTAAGCATAGTATTTCTTTAGGAAGCGGCCGTTTATTGGCCTGAAAGGCCTTTCACCATGCATGTCCATGAGTAGATAGGCCCCACCCTGGTAGACCTTATCTATGATGTATGGGCCTTCATAGTTTGGCTCGAATTTTCCTCGTTTAGCGCGATTGGGAATCATAGGCCTTTTGACCACTAGCACAAGTTCGCCTTGGCGGAATGTACTCGGTCGGGTCAAATTTTCATATGAGCGCGCCATCTTTGCTTTATAAGCTTCCAGATTTTGTTGCGCTATGAGCCGGGTTTCATCAAGGGCGTCAAGCTCCTCAAGCCGAAGGTAAGCATTTTCTTCGTCCGTCAGATCGTAGTGGACTGCTACTCGTAGAGAGGGTAACTCTATCTTGAGGGGGAGTACTGCTTCTGTACCGAATACCAACGCATATGGCGTTGTGTTAGTGGATGTCTTGAACGTGGTTCGATATGTCCAGAGAGCCTCTTGCATCCTTTCGTGCCAGTCCTTCTTATTTCGTGACACTGTTTTCTTCATGATCTTTGTCAAGGTCTTGTTGAAGGCTTCAGCTAGTCCGTTGGCTCGCGGATTATAAACCGAGGAATATCTCCAGTCTATATTATGCTGTTGCGCGAAGCGACTGATCTTGTGGCTTCTGTAAGCTGGCCCGTTATCGGAGATGATCCGTCGCGGAGTTCCAAACCGATATATGACGTGCGTCTTGAAGAAGTGGAGGATATTCTTCGTCTTTACTTCCCTCAGCCGTACCGCTTCTGCCCACTTAGAGAAGTAATCAGTCGTCGCTAGGATGAAACGATGTCCTCTAAACGATGCTGGTTTAATGGGGCCGACTATATCGGTCCCCCACATTTCGAATGGCCAGCTAGCCACCGTTGGATATAGTGGATTTGGATGCTGGTGGATGAAGTCCCCATGAATTTGGCATGAGTGGCATTGCTTCGCATATTCGAGGCAGTCCTGAATCATCGTGGGCCAGTAGTAGCCCATCCGTTTTATCTTCAACTTCATCTTTGGGCTCGCTTGGTGAGAACCGCAGAGTCCGTCGTGAACTTCCTGGACGACCCTTTTTGCTTCGTCAGGTCCTAAGCATCTCAGCCACAGAGAATCAAATGACCTCTTGTATAGGGTATCATTAACGAAGGCGAAAGACAGAGCTCGTTTCATGAGTTGATGTCTTGTGGATGCTTCTTCAGGCATTCGGTGGGACTTGAAGTAATCTATGAAGACTTCTCTCCAATCCTCGGCATTTTTCCAATCTTTTACTTGCAGGGTCGTCTGCTCGCTCGCTCCCTTTTCTTCGGATGATTCCGGAGATATTTCTGCTGGGGCAAGCACTCGACGGCTTTGTACCACGACTCTAACGTCATCGAGGTTCTCGTCAGCCAATTCTTTAGCAAGTTTGGCCAATGCATCTGCTTTGCTGTTTTCCGTGCGCGGTATGTTCTCCAAAGTATAAGAGGGAATTTGGATCAACAATTGTTGCATCTTTTCGCCGTACTTTACCAATTCTGGCTTGCACGTTTAGTAGTCGCCGTTTACTTGACTAACGACCAGTTGAGAATCTCCGTATATGAGGAGGTTTTCAATTCCCATGTCAATGGCGATCTCGAGGCCTGCTATCAGAGCTTCGTATTCGGCTTCGTTATTTGTCCTCGGCTCTGTTAGGGAGAACGCGTAGCGCATTATCCCTCCTTGTGGAGTTATAAAGATGAGTCCTACCCCCGATTTAATTATAGGGGTATTTTGTTTGCGCTTCTTCACGGAGGCTGCTCCGTCGAAATAAAGCTCCCATCGGGTATTATCACCGTCGATCGCATCAAACGCATGTTCGTCTGGAAGATCGCAATTCAGAGGAGAATCGGCGGGTATCGGATGCTCAGCGAGGAAGTCGGCAATGGCCTGGCCTTTCACTGCCTTGAGAGGTTGATAGGTTATCGAGAACTCCATTAAGAGCAGGGCCCATTTAGCGAGTCGTCCCGTCAATATGGCCTTTGACATCAAGTATTTAAGGGGGTCCACCTTTGAAATGAGACGGACTTCATGCGCCAACGCATAGTATCTAAGCTTTGTTATCGCAAAAGTCAACGCTAGGCAATGTTTTTCAATAGGAGAGTAGTTGCTTTCTGCCCCAAGCAAAACTCGACTTAAGTAATAGAGTGCTCTCTCTTTCCCTTGATCGTTCTCTTGTGCCCATAATGCGCCTAAGGAACCTTCGAGGGCGGTTGTATAAAAAATGAGGGGCTTTCCCTTGACCGGAGCAGCCAACACCGGCGGGTTCTGCAGGTATTGCTTGATCTCGTCTAGTGCGCTTTGGCATTTTTGGTCCCAGATGAACGGGGTTCCCGTCTTCATCAGGTGGCTGTAAGGACGGCACTTTCCTGAAAGGTTGGCTATAAATCGCCGTATATACGCGAGCTTCCCTTGGAGAGACCGCAGCTGTTTAAGGGTCCTTGGCGGAGGCATTTCCATGATCGCTTTGATCTTTGACAAATCTATTTCAATACCTCGGTGTCAAACAATGAATCCCAGGAATTTGCCTGAGGAAACTCCAAATGCACACTTGAGCGGGTTCATTTTCAAGTTGTATTGTCGAAGGCGTTGAAATACAGTCTTCAAATGCTCGAGATGTTCCTCGTATGATTTGCTTTTAACCACGAGATCGTCGATATAGCATTCGACGATTTAGTGTATAAGGTCATCGAAGATCTTCGTCATGGCCCTTTGGTAGGTGGCACCGGCGTTCTTTAGACCAAAGGGCATCACCTTGTAATAGAATATACCCAGAGGAGTCCTGAAGGCGGTATGCTTCTGATCTTCTGGATGCATCTTTATCTGGTTATACCCTGATGAGCCATCCATGAAGGAGAAAACCTCATGAGTGGACGTATTTTCTATCATTAGTTCGGTGACTGGCACTGGGAAATCGTCCTTCGGGCAAGCTTTATTAAGATCCCGGAAGTCTACGCAAATGCGCACTGTCCCATTTTTCTTCATTACCGGGACGATGTTGGCGATCCATTCAGGGTATTGAACCTCCTGGATGAAGCCAGAATCGATCAGCTTCTTGACCTCGGCGTTGATAGTCATCTCGAGCTCGAGTCGCATTCTTCTTGGTGCATGTTTGACTGGCTTGATGTCTGGGGATATCGCCAATCTATGCACAGCAATTTCTGGATCTAATCCCGGCATTTCGGAATAGTTCCATGCAAAGCAATCTTTGTGCTGCATAAGCAGGTCTTTTAACGTAGCCACCCTTTCTTCATATAGCAGCTCGCTGATGAATGTCGGTCATGGATCGTTCGCCGTCCCCAACTCAATTTTCTTGAGGTTATCTGCAGTGGTATGAATTCCATCTTCCAGCTCTTTTGGCGCTGGCGGGAATTCTGAGATCACCTCATCGTTGCTGTTCTCGAAGCACCAGGGAAGGTCATCTATGTTCTCGGGCTCTTCTTTTGATATCATTATCACGTGACAAGTACGGATTCGCTTCCAATCCCAATGCGGAACTGTTTCTTCTTTCGTGGCCTTGGGCTCGTGCTTCTGTGGCGGCGCTACCCTCCAGTTGTCAGACAGAGCGAACTTGCCGAGCTGATACTGATCTTCGACCCAATTCTCGAAGGTGAAGCAGTCTTCGAGAGGGTTCCCTACCACTCGGTGATAAGAGCAATAGTCTGGGTGTGAGACTTCGCCTGCTTGTTCGGGGTGTTTAGACTCCGGCAGTGTGAGCATTTGATGTTTTAGAGCAAGATCAAGCATCTTCTTCGTCTTATCCCGAGGAAAAGAGTATGCTCGACCCATTTTCTTCATGAGGGATAGATCAATAACGCTCGACTCTCGTTTGCGTGGCTTCTTAGCCCTGCTTTTTTGCTGTTGAGCGCCTTTTTGGCCTTTCGACTTATTTCTGCTTTTGCGTCGAGCTTTCTTTATAACAGGTTGACAAGGAGCGGCATTTTTATCTTTCACGGCCTGTTGGAGAAGGCGTTGCGTCTTGGCTTTCTCGTAGATGACCATTTTGCGGTTATGGTCGTCTCGGACTTTTTGACCCGCTTCCTTTATAAGCTTGTCCATTTGTTCTTCGAACGATGGACTGGGCACTTTTGTATCTGGAATTTTCACTATCTCAGGATTAGCGTCCTCCCATTGAGCATCCGCCTCTTCATCGAAGTCATACATGACATAGCAACTGTTTAGTAGCTCTTGTTTCTTTGACCGGATGTATCCAGGTCCAATTGTTTCCATTCTCCCATTAGGCAGTTTACGTTGAGTCCCGGGAACGTTCCAGATTTTGTCATAGAACTTGGCTTTTCGAACGGTCTGCTTGAAGGATATCCCCTGGCGTCTCAGCAGATTTTTCAAACCTTCCGTATAATATCTGGGAAGACGGATAGGCTGAAGCCTGTCGAGCGTAGGATCCACCATCGGTCTTTGGAGTTGTACGTGGCTTCAACATCCCTTCAATGACCTGCGGTTCCAACGTGTTCTTCCACCTAATCGCTGGACATGTCTGAAGATCGTTTAGCATCCTCTTTGTCTTGGCTGATAATACGACCTCCCAAGGAGCTTCTTTAACGACGGAGCATGTTGCCCCCGGCGCATTCGTCCCCTTAGAGGTGTGGGGCTGTGGGGGATTCACCTTCCATTTGTCAGATAACGCGAATTTACCCTGTCGGTACTGGTTTTCAGACCAATTCTTGAAAACGTAGCAGTCTTCGATCGGATAGCCTAGTACTCGATGATAAGGACAGTAGTTGGGCTCGTTGACGTCACTTGGTTGCAACGGACGTTTTGGATCCGGCAGATTTATGAGTCTGTTGCGCAATGCCAGCTCGAATAACCTTCTCGTTTTATCGCGGGGAAACGAATAAGGACGCCCTAGTCTCTCCTCAAGGTCTACGTACGGGCGCATATTATTTTGACGCACAACCGGCTTCGAGTTGCTCGGTTGTTGTTGAGCATTAGCGACGACGATCGCTTTTCCCTTCCCTTTGTCATTTCGGGAGTCCGGCTTTGGAAGAGGAGGTTTATGGCCCATCTGATCCATCTGTGCTAGTTTGTCAATCAAGGCCTGGAAGGTAGTCGGCTTGAAAAACATCATAAACTGCGAGATGGTTGCTTGTGGATCGAGGATTCCCACAAACATACCCACTGCGGGAGCTTCTTCAATGCGCTGCTCGCACTTCGACCATAAGTTCCGCCATCGTATAGCGTACTGAACCCACGTCTCGTCTGGCTTTACCCTGGCGTTAATCAGTGCCGTCATCGGGGTGCGTTCACTGGCGCTTGCAAAATGCTGAGTAAACAGCAGCTCCATCTCCGCGAAGGTCTTGATAGAGTCATTCGGGAGCTCAGAGTACCACTCGAACGCCGTATCTGATAAGCTTTCAACAAACTGGCGAAGCAACAGCTTGTCGTCACCGCCGGTGTTGCCGCAAAGTGCCCTGAACTGGGCAACATGATGATGAGGATTGCCCATCCCCTTGTAGACATAGAACTTGGGAATTGTATAACCTGGCGGGTACTTAATTTGATCGTACCAACTTGGATATGGCCGCCCCGTTTTTACGACCTGGCCGGCTGCTTCGGTCGCATGATGAACCCGTATTTGTTGGGCGATGTACTCATCCAAATCAGCTTTGGAGATTGTATCCTCTTTAGCCGTCGACAGAGCTGGTGGAGGATTTGATGTCTCTCCCCTATCGTCTCCAAGGACGATTGGGGCTCTTCGGCCGGAGGATCTTGTTGTATCATCATCCCTATCATGTCTTGGAAGAGGAGGCCCATACGCTGTATGTTGGCTGCTTGTTCAGCAGCCTCTTTGTCCTTCTTCTCCAATATCCGACGAAGGAATTCGGCGTCGGTTTCTTCCTCCTGGCGCTCATCTGAGGACGTTTCAAGATTTTCTTTTGGCCCTGTAAGTGCGGCCATAGCGTTCATCATCTCTTGAAGCTTTTGCTGTTGCTCCTGCGCCTTGGTCACTGATCGGGTAAGCGGTCGATGACCCGTAGATATGCGGCTGTCTTCTTTACCAGATGCCACATAGACGGTATGAACCACAATGCCCCCTGACTTAAGGCGTTTGGGTTCACCACCTCTGATATTTGTCGCCGGTACGGTGGTTTTCTCCGGCCTCCTTCTTTTGTGGGCCGTTGAAGTTGAAGGGGCCGTTGCAGTGGGCACCCTAGCGATCGTTGTCCCTTGCTGTTCGATAGGACGATCTTTTCCTTTTTGCACCTTCGTCTTCTTTCGTTGACGAGAGTGATCTGGGTCCACAGAGTCTTGAACCCTTCGCCAAACCTTGTATATTTTTTAGGACAGCCGTTGAGGGGGCTGTTCCTGTTTTGTTTCCGGAACTCTCTCCGCAGGTGGGGGAGATCTTTTCAGTATAGCGGTTGGAGAATTCTTACGTACCCTCCTCAGCAGTTCAAAGCTGTTCCCAGTTGGAACAGCAGCGTTGATTTCCACCACTGGAGCCGGTGGAGTTAGCCCTGAGGGGGAATTGCCCCCTACCTTCCTCACTCGTTGCCAATGGCGACGTCGAACATGACGAGCCGTTGGGACTGGCTCGGAGATTGAGACATCTTCTTTTTGCCCCCTGTCTGAATGAGGCGCCGCCGGTGTTAACCTCTTAAAGACTGAGATTGTCTTTTGAGGGGTGATATTCAACCTGTCGAAGACGGATCCTCTAGCAGGGGCAGGAGCAGGAATCATCAGTCTTGAAAAGACTGACTCTTTGACAGGGGAAGCCGCCTTGATGACTTCTGGAGCAGCAGTTATTGCTTTCCTTAGGACAGCCAGTTTAGAGTTCTGATTTAGCCTGGTGAAAACAGAGGCTGTCGGTTTGGTAGCGGGCGACCCATTGACAGGGGCCGTCGTAGCAGTGAGCCGGTCGAAGACCGACTTTTTGTTCACTTCCGGTGCAGGTATTGGCGTAGGAAAGCTTGTAGGTGGGATCATGGTCCTGAAGAACAGGCCAGTGGTGGCTTGGGTCACTTGGTCTACCGGCAGAGCGAGGAAGGAAGCCGCTTGGGGCCCATATGCTACACCTCCCGGTGAGGTGGAGCGTCCGTTGCAGTGGCATTTCGAGCAGTTGGTGCAGTTAAAGGCCATTGAATCTTGAGTTCTGCGCCAGGCAAAATACCAAATCTTAGTAACTTGAAATCCGAAGGCAACCATTTAACAAACCGCAATTGGTTCGCGAGGACGACACACGAAGTGTGGAGTGGAAAGAGGAAAAGGTCCCACCAGGCGTGCCAGAATCTGTTCCCCTCCGAAGGACGGCGCACAGGACCGCGATGTCTTGATGCTGAGATTCGGGGCAGATGCTATTTGGTTTTATCCGTCCACCTCTCCGAAGATGCCAAGTTGATTTATGGCACCGTGTATCGGAGGTTTAGACGGATGCGGCCGATATAGCAGACTTCGTCAGATTCCCCCTTGCTTGAGGGGTTTTTGATTGTGGGGACGCTCTTCCCTACAGACGCAAGCCCCTGCTGTTAATTACGCTACCGCATCGCGGTAACAACTTTCTCCTTCTCCAGAATTTCACTTCGTGTCGTGTGTGTTTGTTTTGTTTGTGGTTGCCCGTGGATTGTATACGGAGACTGAGTAATGCCGTCGCCCGTAGGACGTGGATTAGTCCAAATCCGTATTTACTTAGATTTGGGTTTGGTATTTTTAGTTTAAAGATGCATTAGTCGCGTTGCGGCTAAGATCAACTTAAACGTTCGTTAAGGATACGTTAGTCCTGTTTGAGACTAAGATCAACTTAACGCAGTGATCCGTTTAATATATGGTCGTCAGGACTCGTCACCTTTCTGATATCGTTGAATGATTACAACAACATGTGTCAGAGGAGCTCGGAGATGTACCCTCGAACCAGAGATGATCTGGAATTTTATAATCCATTTGAATGTTTAAGGATACGTTGGCCGTGTTTGGGGCTAAGATCGACTTAAACAGGATCGTTTAGATCCGGTAAAAGAGCATTTGGAGGCTCTATTGTTCCAGTTTAGGGACGTGGTGGTCCATACTCCAGTTTAAGGACGTGGTGGTCCACTTTCCAGTTTAGGGACGTGGTGGTCCATATTCCAGTTTAGGGACGTGGTGGTCCATATTCCAGTTTAAGGACGTTTGGGTCCAATATTAGTTTAGGGACGTTTCGGTCCAATATTAGTTTAAGGACGTTTCGGTCCACGAGTTTAAGGACCCCGCGGTCCAAATTGAAGGGTGTGGTCGTCGGGACCCGTCACCTCTCTGACGACGTTGAATGATTACAACGACGTGTGTCAGAGGAGTTCGGAGATGTACCCTCGAACCGGATATAAATTGATTTAAGAGAGAGCTATGCTCAGTAAATTTAATTTGAGGACTTACGGCCAAAATTGGGCTAAGTACAGTTGAAAATGTTCAACACTTTTATTAAATAATGCATTGCATTGCTTCCATTTTTTTTTGTTTGGGCTCTGCCCATAAAGATGCAGAGCATCAATTTATTCTGGGCTCTGCTCATTTATGAATGATGCAAGGCATCTATTTTGTTTGGGCTCTGCCCCTTTTAAAATGCGTAGCATTTTTATTATTTCGTTTGGGCTCTGCCCATTTATAAATGATGCAGAGCATCAATTTAATTAGGCCTGCTTGGTCTTTAAATTGGGCCTGGCCCTTCAGGAAAAGAAATGCATTGCATTTATCAGGCGCTTTGCGCCAACTACTGAGCGCAAGCGCTTGTGGTGAGGACACGTGTCATGCTCTGGTGAGCGCAAGCGCAACGGCGCAGTGCGCTGCGCTAGTGCACTGCACTGTTGCGCTGCTGACGCGTGGCGCGCTCTGGTGAGTTGCGCCAATTCCATAGAGCAAAGCTCTATTTCAAGAGCGCGTAGCGCAAGTTGTTCTGTAGCTGACACGTGGCGCTCTCTCAAGAGCGCAACAGCGCAGTTTGGAAGTGCAAAGTACTAAGAATCTTTTAGATTCAAGAACAGAAGTGCAGAGCACTATTTGATTTCTTGATCCAATTTAGATCAAAGAAAAATAAGTTTTTTCTTTTTGTTTCAAGAACCAGAGATTCATAAAAGTGCAAAGCACTATTTTTATTTTGTTGTTTTCTTGTTTTTAAAGAACCAATGGTTCATGAGAAGTGCAAAGCACTGTTTATTATGTGAAGAACATTGATCTAGTTTTTAGATCAATGATTTATTAAAAGAGATTTCTTTTCTCTCGTGAAGGTTTTTACCTTTTTCTTTGAAATTTTCTCAGAATTCTCTCTCTGTTTGGAGCTCTTGACTTTTTTCAAGAAAAATGTTGATGCTTTGAATTGAGGCCTAGGGTTCTTTTAATAGTGCCCATAAATTAGTTAAATTCGTTAAAGAGATTTTTCTCTGAGTGATTTGGGGAATTTTCCCCACCGTTGGATCTTTGATCCAAGGGCTTCTGCTTTGCAGAAGAAAATCTTCTTATTTTAACAAGAACAGAAAAGATTTCTTAGAATTTAATTCTGTTTGGCGCAGATGCCCCAGCGCGTGACACGTGTCGCGCAGCGCACAGCGCAGCAACTGCGCTAGCGCAACTGGGCTGACACGTGTCGCGCAGCGCACAGCGCAGCGCAACTGCGCTGACACGTGTCGCGCAGCGCACAGCGCAGCGCAACTGTGCGAGCGCATCTGCACTGACACGTGTCGCGCAGCGCAGTGCATGCGCAACTGAAGCATTGCTTCCTTTAAATAGAGCTTTGCTCTGATTGGGCGCGCCTTCTTGGGCGCTGCGCTGACGTATCAGCGCCTGACATGTGGCGCGTTGCGCCCGAAATTTGAAGCGCTGCTTCAAAATTTTGAATTTTGAATTTCAACAGGGCTTTGCTCTGATTGGGCGAAACATGTATGTCAAGTCAGGTATCCCGTAATCAAGAAGCTAATGCCAACACAGGATCAGGTAAACAGGTTTGTCTAGATAGACAACAGGAACGGTCCATGAGGACTACATGTCAGGTTTGTTGGCATTAGACACAAGATCAGGTAACAGGTCAGGTCATAGTACATCAGGTCAAGTCAAGCAGTATACGGTACCATGTCGGGTAAATCAATATGTATGTAGCAAGTCAGGTCAAGATGTAAACAATATCATGGGTGTGCTCATACTCAGTTACATAATCAAGCATGGTTATCAACAACATGATCTAAGCAATGAATTAAGCAATAGGCAGATTCACTCAATTAGCAGTACAGTTATCAGTTGTGTCACAGAGATGATTTCAATATTATAAGAATGCAGTAAGACAATTATAGCCGTTTAATCATGTTAACAAGTTTAAGACTTCATGGATGCAATGATATAAATATATACATATGGGTTCCATGGATGAAATCACAGTTTATGCAGGTTAAATGTACACGGGTGTCCGAATGAAGTAAAACGATAGATAAGTGCCATAGGCTACGTCATTAGTGAAAGTGAAATTAAAACATGTAAATATGGTTATTAGGTTCAAAACAGTAATTGCAAACAGTAGGTTTCAAGTGTGGAAGATAAAATGATATAACATGAAATTGAACACGTAAAATGGGAAATTATAATACTAAACTTAAATTGCAGGTTTTAGGGTGTCATCAAGTATATGTAAATATTATTTGGCATGTAGCAAGGGGTACTTGCCTCGACAGGTCGCGAACCGAGAATACGGAACGATAAACGTCGGCGGGGAAACTCGCGATGGGCACACGGTTCACGGAATGAACGCAAACGACGAACAATGGAACCACACAGATCAGAGTACCTCGCTGGATCGTCGGGACACATCGCCGGCACGGCCGGATTCCGGCGAACCCAAAAACAGCGAATCTACAATTTTCAAGAACTCATGAAACGACAAAAGAAGAATCAAGAAGAGGGAAGAGAAGGAGGATAGCGACGAGGGTGCTCACGAGGATCTGTGGAGGGGTGGTGATGGTCGACCATGTCGACGGAGCTCCGGTGACTTGCCTGCATGGAACCGTCGGCCAATCAAGAACAGGGAACAGAACGAGAAAAGGAAGAAGAAGGAAAGAAGGAAAGGAGGGAAAGGTAGGCTTACTGGGTGCGCACGAAGACCGGGGACACGGGGACGAGGTCACCGGCGGCGACTCCCGGCGGTGCAACTGTGTGCAGGGGGTGCACGGGCCTGGTCGGGGGTGTGCAGGCTCGGAAGGAAGGAGATGGAGAGAAGGTGATGAGGGTGAGGAGAGGACGAGGACGAGGAAGCGAGGAGGCCGGCGATGTTGACGTCGGCGTTGGGGCTGCAGCGGCGAAGGTCAAGACGGTAGGGTTTACGTGGGGTTGGGTTCGCTGGTGAAAAGAAAAGAAAAGGAGGGAATATATATATGGGGGGAGAGAGAGATATATGGGTAGAGAGAGAGAGAGATATAGAGACGGGGAGAGAGAGAGACGAGAGAGATAAAGAGAGGAGAGAGAATTGGGGAGGAGAGAGAAAGAGAGAGAGAGAGATAAGGTGGGGCCCACGGGTTAAAGAAGGAATGTGATTGGCTGGGAATGGAAATTTTGAAAGATTTTAAGGAAACGAAAAAATATTTTAAGGTATAAAATATTCGATAGTTAAAGAATTATTAGAAATTGTGATTTTGGCACAAAATAAAATATTTCCAAATTGCGTCCGGATCGGGTCCAAAAATTCGAAATTGAAATAAGAAAATTTTAGGCTGGATCCAAAATTTAAAATGAAGTATTTTACAATCAAAAAGTATACCCCCAAAACGGACACACGTACGTGCGCGTAGCCGTCCAAACTCGCCCGTTTCATTGAACGGGACGAGAACACGATGCACGGAGGCTAAAACAGGGTTAGGGGTGTCAAGCATGCCATGACGAATATTTTTAATTTTATTTTAGATGCCTTAAATTGTTATATGCAGAAATGAATTGACGGGGTAAAATTACAATAAGTAACAATCAAGCAAGATAAATGAAATAAGTGCCACACTACGCTCATTCGGTAACTGAAATTAGTAGCATTGGGCTCGGTTGTTACATTATACCCAACTACAAAAAGAATTCGTCCTCGAAATTCCAAGAATACAAAGGTAGATGACAAAAATAACTACAAGAAAAGATGAGGAAACTTCTGCCGGATTTCATCTTCTCGTTCCCAAGTGGACTCTCCATGCGAGCGATTACCCCAAGAAACAAGCACAAGAGGGATCACCTTGTTCTTAAGAACCTTTTCCCTTCGATCCACGATTTCAATTGGTCACTCCTCAAAAGTCAAGTCTTCTCGTACTGTTAGCTCCGAATGATCCAAAACGTGCGTTTCATCTCGAACATACCTATGGAGTTGAGATACGTGAAACACATCGTGCACATTCGTCAAGGACTGCGGTAACGCCAAACGATACGCTACCTCACCAACACGCTCCAAGATCTCAAAGGGTCCAACGAATCGAGGACTAAGCTTTTCTCGACTTCCAAAATGAATCACCCCTCTAGTCGGTGATATCTTCAAGAATATCAAATCATCCACGGCGAACTCTAAAGGTCTTCTCGACGTATCTGCCCAACTCTTCTGTCGGTCTTGAGCTGCCTTCATATGATTTCTGATAGTGTTAATTTTCTCAACTGTCTGCACAACCAAATCCGGTCCTAACAATCTTCGTTCACCGACATCGTCCCAACAAACAGGTGAACGGCATTTACGACTATACAAAGCTTCAAATGGAGCCATCTGGATAGTTGCATGAAAACTGTTGTTGTAAGACAACTCCACCAAATTTAGATGATCCTCCCAAGACCCCTTAAAGTCCAACATGCATGCTCTCAACATATGTTCAAGAGTTTGGATTTTTCTCTCGGACTGACCATCAGTTTGAGGATGATAAGCTGTGCTAAACTTCAATCGAGTCCCCAAACTTTCCTGTAAACTCCGCCAAAAGTGTGATAAGAACCGAGTGTCCCGATCGGACACGATGCTTACCGGTATTCCATGCAATCTTACAATCTCCTGCATGTACCGCTCTGCCAAAGTCTCTGTTGATTGACCAACCCGAAAAGGAATAAAGTGGGCTACTTTGGTAAATCGATCAACAATCCCCATACAGCATTGTTGCCTTTTGGACTCCGCGGTAAAACCGTCACGAAATCCATGGTTATATGTTCCCACTTCCACTGAGGAATCGGAAGTGGTTGCAATAAACCAGCAACCCTTTGATGTTCAGCCTTAACTTGCTGACACACCAAGCACTTTGCCACAAAGCGAGCAACTCCCATTTCATGCCTTCCCACCAGAAATGTTGTCGAATATCTCGGTACATCTTTGTGCCTCCTGGATGTACAGAATAAGCTGAACTGTGTGCTTCTTTCATAAGCTCTTCACGAATATCTCCTTTTGGCACACACAAACGTCTACCATACCTCAACGAACCATCTTTGTGGATCAATAAATCTGTTCGTAGTCCGGCTTCAACCTGTCCTTGAAACTTTTGCAGTCTAGGATCCTGCGATTGTGCTGCTTTAATATTCTCAATCAACGATGAATGTACTTCCAGCTGCATTAACTGTCCCGTAGAATGCGGTAGCACAACCTCCAAGTCAAATCTTCGAAAATCTTCAACGATCTCCTTCTGCGTAGTTAACACCTGAATTGCTGGTAATCGACTAAGCGCATCCGGCACGACGTTAACCTTCCCCGGAAGGTACTTAAGATCAAGATCGTAGTCAGCCATCAGCTCCAACCATCTACGTTGCCTCATATTAAGCTCCTTCTGCGTGAACACATACTTCAAGCTCTTATGATCAGTAAAAACTTTGACTCTTTCGCCCAAAAAGTAGTGTCTCCAAATCTTCAAAGCGAAAATCACAGCCTGTCACGACCCGCAGGGTACGAAACGTGACTGGCACTTACGTTACGAAACGTCTCAAGACGTCCGTAAAATAAGTAAGCCAAAGCCTAGAAATCAAAACCAAAAAGCAGAAGAGTGAAGGAAAACCAATCAATTGAAAGCGAGTTTATCAAATAAGTCAAATCAAGCCTTTTTAAAAACAATCTCAATTTTTCTGAAAATTTCGGCAGAGTCTCCTTTGTAAATACTGGCCCCCAAAATGGGTACAACAAGAATATATATGAATACAACAAATAAGGCATCCCCAAGCGGGAGCTAGCTCTTCGCCACAAGGCGGTCACAAACCCCACGCAATGTAAATCAGCAATGTGCATAAATAAACATAAGAAGCACAAGTAAAACAGCATGTCGACTCAAGTAAGCTCGACCCCAAAATACAGCATAAAAAGCCCACAAATCTCACAGTGTCGTCTCTAGGTCAATATATAACAATAATGGTAGATACAGTAGACGGAGTACTCTAGATACAAAGAATATACAAGGTGGTAAAAAAAAATAATACAACCCACCTACGAGCAAAAGCCTCGAGTCCTGGCAAAAGAGGCAAAAGGAGCGGTGCGCCCGCCGCTACTGTGCTGACGGGGCGGACCTGCAAAAGACTGTGGCACAACGGGGGTGGGTTGCCAACTCGTGAGTAATAAATAACATCTATAGAGGCTATCGCAAGTATGCACACAAGCATCCTAGCATCTATAATACAGGTATGGCAGGATATAATAGCAGGTATGTATGCAATATGAATATACTAGCAGGTATGTATGCAATATGAATATACTAGCAGGTATGTATGCAATATGAATATACTCGTGATCTGCATGTGTAAATATAAGAAATCATCTTTTTCCTTTAGGCATCTCTTTTTGAAATATCAGCACAATACCAAAAGAATCAACCAGAATCCGTGTCCAGCAACGACACCTCAAAACTGTCTCAAATCTCATATATCCATATCGTAGTATCTCTGGCCTCAGTCGTCCGGCTGACCCATCTCAAATATCAATATCTCATCATCTCGCGGCTACGGTCGGTATTCTCTGGATATCCGCCGTGCCAAAACAGTCACCGGTAGGTAATCTATCCCCTGCTAGGCTCAACGTCAACAACACGATCCTCTTGCCCCGGGGTACCTTACCGGGCCCACCATGTACCCGTGACGGTTCCTCCACTCCTCGACACGGATCTTGAAAACCACAGCAAACTCATGGTGGACGGCACTTTACATCACTAGAAAACCGCAACTTTGTATATTTTAAAAGATCATAAGTTGTAAATTTTACGGCTTTCCCCGAAATCCAGAAATATCATAAATCTCAATAAATCATCATAAGTGCATATGTCAATGATAATGAATGCATATGGTATCAATAACCAAGTTGCAATGCATGATTAATAAACTAAACATGAACAATTGATGTAATGGTATGCATGCACATGAATAGCAATTCTACAATGTTATTTTATGGATTTATTGCAATAGTACAGGTTTAAGTATCAAATATGGTGACAATATTCTAGATTATAAGTTATCTAGTGTCGTGGCATGGCAATTACCAGGGTGTGTGTGTTCGCATGAATAGTGCTCGTGCTGCATATAAAAACCCTGGTAATGGTGCAGGTGTCCTATAGAATGGGTTCGTATATGTCTGACAATATAAAGCATGGATGTAGCAAGATATTACGCAAGCATTTACTCCTAATTACTAATATCACTAGAAATCTTTAAACTACTTAAACTATCGGGCGACTTGCGCCATCCGAACGATAGTCCCCCGTAGATGTTAAATCTACTCACAGAAATCCCTAGCTAGCTACGTCCAATCGCCGCTTTCCTTTTTCGTGCCGCGTCCAACGTCTCCGTGACCGAACCTGGAATTTACATCAATACAAAACATAAGGTTACATAACAAGAACGACGCAAATCCCAAACGAAAATACCAACGTTCACATGCTAGGTACAACGTGCACAAGGTGCGCGGAACACACGTGAAAATCGCAAAAACTAACTAAAATCGTCGATTTGGTCGCCCGGCAAAGCTAAAACCCGATCACTCAAAAATCCGCACTCACACATCCTAAATGTCATAGGATGTGCCAAAAATATCATCAAGATATCGCAAATACATCACCACAATAATTTAATAAAACTAGCAAGCATAAACATTCCAAAAATCGGTGCAAACATCGCCGATTTGCGACAAAAAAGACTACAACCTAGCATAACATCCAACCGCATAACTAGTTAACCACAATCACTTTGATTAAAACACATTACAAAGCTTCAAATCCTATGTTTCCATAAACAACCATTTCTTGATTTTTCAAACTTAGCAAAATCCAACCCAAATCATACATGATACATTAATTTAACTCTAATTTAAAGTCCAAAAGGCAAGTTAACTGTTGGGGTAAAAATTTACACCCCTGTTGACCGAGTCAAAGTCAAGGTCAACCCCTAAGCTAGGTGGGCCCAAGCCCAAGTCAAGCGGGCCCATGCCCAAGTCGAGCCCGCGGCCAGCCTCCCATGCCAGCAACAAAAATCATGTAACAAATAATTTTTATGTATTTTTTGTGCATGAATGTATGCAAAATGGGCATACAGCTAAATTTTTGTAAGCCCATGGCTTATGTGCAAAATGAAATGGCATATGAGCCATGGGATAGGCAAAATGCCATTTTGTAAAGCCCAAGGGGCTATATGTAAATATGTAAGCCTATATAAGGCAACATGATGATGAATAAAGCAACACTTTTTTCATTCCCTCAAAAACTAGGGTTTATTCCTCCACTCTCTCTTTTTCAAGTTCTTCCTCTTCCTTTTCATTTTCCAAATAAATCAAGAGCTTAGCTCTCTTTTTTTTTAAAACTAAATAAAGTTTTACCATAAACCCATCTCCAAAAACTCCATCAAGAGAAGAAAAAAGGGTCTTTTTTTTTATCATCCAAGATCTAGATCTTGGAGTTTCAAGAGAACCCATTTTGGGTTTCTTCTCAAAGGAGAAAGGAGAAAATCTTTTGGAGTTCAACTCCACAAATAAAATTCTTTTGGAGATCAACTCCACCACCAGGAAAATTATTTTGGAGTTCAACTCCACTACAAAAATTCTTTTGGAGTTTAACTCCACAAATAAAGTTCCTTTGGAGTTCAACTCCACAAATAAAATTCTTTTGGAGTTTAACTCCACTGCAGAAATACTTTTGGAGTTTAACTCCACATTATAATTTTTTTGGCCATGTAAAATTCTTTTGAAGTTGAACTCTACGTTCAAAAAAAAAAAAAAAAAAGGCAGTCACATGCTATGCATGTGACCCCATCACATGGTTAACATGTGACCCCATCACATGGTTAACATGTGACGTGGGTCACATGCTAAGCATGTAAGGGGTCACATGCTAGCATGTGACCCCCCCTCACATGAGGGGTCACATGCTAACATGTGACCCTCCATGTCACATGCTAGCATGTGACCCCCCTCATATGAGGGGTCACATGCTAACATGTGACCCCACTTTAAAATAAAAAAAAAATCTTTTCTTCTTTCTTCCTCCTTTTTTTATTTAAAATAAAAATAAATAAATATTAAATAAATTATAAATAATATTTAAAAATTAAAAAAAAAACATAATTATTTTCTTTTCTTCTTTTCTTTATTTAACCCCTTTTTCTATTTAAAAAAAATATTAAATAAATATTAAATAAATAAAAATAATATTTTTAAATTAAAAAAAATATTTAAAAATTTATTTAAAAAAATAATAATTCTCCAAATATTTATTTACTTATTTATTTTCGTTTTTATATATAGAAAATATATATATATATGTATATATCTCTTTTTACAAGTGGAATAAAACAGAAAAAAATACACACACATACACCAACACACTGCATATTGAGTTCGCATGACCAGTTTAACCCGTCAATCGGAGGTTCCTTCGCTCCAAATGCGAGGGGTAATAAATGGCAGCTTAGTTCGCGGCTGTCGGAGATTCGGATCCCCACAATCAATAAACCCCGGCCTACCCTAGGCAGGGGGAATCTGTAATACGCCTGACAAGCGCGCGCGTATTCCCATCTCAATAGGGTGACGAAAAACACCCTACAGACTCTGGCACGCCCGGTGGGACCATCTCTCCTCCCATATTTCGGGTTAAATGTTCATGCGAACTCAATCCATATGCATATCGATTGCCTATACTGAAATAATGTTTCTATTTGCAGATTAACAATTTCCAATTGCCAAATTCGACGCAAGTCGGTATTTGAACGATTTTTCTTGGCCCCAGCTGGGGGCAAGGCCATCAGCACTGACAAAGTAATAAGGTATTTCGGGCAAACTCCAGCAGTGCCCCTTACAGCTACTCAAACTGGAAACAGATGACCTCTACGTCTTTAAACTGGAAACAGATGACCTCTACGTCTTTAAACTGGGAAACAGATGACCTCTAAGTCTTTAAACTGGAAACAGATGACCTCTACGTCTTTAAACTGGGAAACAGCATGACCTCTACGTCTTTAAACTGGAAACAGATGACCTCTACGTCTTTAAACTGGAAACAGATGACCTCCAAGTCGTTAAACTGGAAACAAACGACCTCTACGTCGTTAAACTGGAAACAGATGACCTCTAAGTCTTTAAACTGGAAACAGATGACCTCTACGTCGTTAAACTGGAAACAAACTGGAAACAGAGGACCACCACGTCATTAAACTGGGAACAATCGACCTCTAAGTCGTTAAACTGGGAATGTAAAAAAAATGTAAATAAAAAAAAATGTGTAAATAAAAGAAAAATAAAGAAAAGCCGAAATGATGGGGCAACTCGCAATAAAAATCAGCGAGTAAAAATAAAAATGAAAATAAAGCCGAAATGATGGGGCAACCGCGAATAAATAGCCGAAATGATAGGGCAATCGCGACCTTCGTGATAAGAAAAGCTGAAATGATAGAGCAATCGCGGTAAAAAAAAAAAAAAACAAAACAAAAAAAGGGCGGATGATGAGTTGCTCCTGGTATTATTCCAGTGCAGCAATGCAGACGCCAAACAAAAATCCAATTTCCCAAAATTCTTTCAGCCCTACGGCCAGTCCCTAAATTGACTACCGTATACAATCCACGGGCTCAAATAATTCTCGGCATACCCATGCCCCACCGCAACCACCAGTTACGCGGCCGGTCTCCGCCTTTGGAATTATGCTTCATTGGAAATACCCACTCATGTGTCCTCACGATGCATGAGGAGAACAAACCTTCGTGAGATCCTTACGACTCACCAAGGAAAAACACACTTAGGAGTCCTCACGACTCTTAAGGAGAAAATACACCTGCGGGATCCTTACGACTCGTAGGGAGAAAATGCTTTTATGGGACCCTCACGGCCTATGAAATTGAAAAGTCTTAGGTGATAGGGATCCAAACCTGTCTCCTAAGCCATCGCTCCCCAATCCCCAAGTGGCGAATGATGAGTCGCTCCTGGTACTATATTCCAGTGCAGCGATGCAGACGCCAACCAAATTCCAAACCCCAATCCCCAAGTGGCGAATGATGAGTCGCTCCTGGTACTATATTCCAGTGCAGCGATGCAGACGCCAACCAAATTCCAAATCCCAATCCCCAAGTGGCGAATGATGAGTCGCTCCTGGTACTATATTCCAGTGCAGCGATGCAGACGCCAACCAAATTCCAAATCCCAATCCCCAAGCGGCGAATGATGAGTCGCTGCTGGTACTACATTCCAGTGCAGCGATGCAGACGCCAACCAAATTCCAACTCCCATACCCCAACGGCGAATGATGAGTCGCTCCTGGTACCATATTCCAGTGCAGCGATGCAGACGCCAACCAAATTCCAAATCCCAATCCCCAAGTGGCGAATGATGAGTCGCTCCTGGTACCATATTCCAGTGCAGCGATGCAGACGCCAACCAAATTCCAACTCCCATACCCCAACGGCGAATGATGAGTCGCACCTGGTACCATATTCCAGTGCAGCGATGCAGACGCCAACAAAATCCCAAAATTTTTATGGCCCTACAGTCTGGATCATACATCCTGCAAAACCGTATACAATCCACGGGCGAAAAACAATCCCGATCTCTCCAAAAAAACAAAAAAAAAGAACGGTATGTCCACAAGCAAAACGGGCACGGATGAAAACCCGAAAGGGCTCCGTGAGTAAAAACAGCAGGACTGCCGGCGAGTTTGTGAAAACCCGAAAGGACGCAAACTCGTAAAAAAAAAAGAAATGAAATGCACTCGCAAAGTCCTCTCGACTTTGTGAGGAGAAAATTCCCGCGTGAGATCCCTACGACTCACAAAGGAGCAACACACTTAGGAGTCCCTACGACTCCTAAGGAGAAAATACACTTGCGGGATCCTTACGACCCGTAGGGAGAAAATGCTTTTATGGGACCCTCACGGCCCATAAAATTGAAAAGCCTTAGGTAATAGGGATTTAAACCTGTCTCCTAAGCAACCAAATCCAAATTCTCTCGGGGCACATGATGAGTTGCTCCTGGCATTATTCCAGTGCAGTAATGCAGATGCCAAACAAACCAAATCCAAATTCTCTCGGGGCACATGATGAGTTGCTCCTGGCATTATTCCAGTGCAGCAATGCAGATGCCAAACGGAAAAAACCAAATCCAAATTCTCCCGGGGCAAATGATGAGTTGCTCCTGGCATTATTCCAGTGCAGCAATGCAGATGCCAAACAAAAACCCCAATTCCCAAATATGCTGTCGTAAAAACAGCAATGCAAGTCGCCTCCACGTGAAAGAAGATCCATCAATTTCATGCACACGACCCACATATGCTGTGTGCATTTATTGATGGGGGGCAATTTGTTGGGGTAAAAATTTACACCCCTGTTGACCGAGTCAAAGTCAAGGTCAACCCCCAAGCTAGGTGGGCCCAAGCCCAGGTCAAGCGGGCCCATGCCCAAGTCGAGACCGCGGCCAGCCTCCCATGCCAGCAACAAAAATCATGCAACAAATAATTTTTATGTATTTTTTGTGCATGAATGTATGCAAAATGGGCATACAGCTAAATTTTTGTAAGCCCATGGCTTATGTGCAAAATGAAATGGCACATGAGCCATGGGATAGGCAAAATGCCATTTTGTAAAGCCCAAGGGGCTATATGTAAATATGTAAGCCTATATAAGGCAACATGATGATGAATAAAGCAACACTTTTTTCATTCCCTCAAAAACTAGGGTTTGTTCCTCCACTCTCTCTTTTTCAAGTTCTTCCTCTTCCTTTTCATTTCCCAAATAAATCAAGAGCTTAGCTCTCTTTTTTTTTAAAACTAAATAAAGTTTTACCATAAACCCATCTCCAAAAACTCCATCAAGAGAAGAAAAATGGTCTTTTTTTTTATCATCCAAGATCTAGATCTTGGAGTTTCAAGAGAACCCATTTTGGGTTTCTTCTCAAAGGAGAAAGAAGAAAATCTTTTGGAGTTTAACTCCACCACCAGGAAAATTATTTTGGAGTTCAACTCCACTACAAAAATTCTTTTGGAGTTTAACTTCACAGTAAAAATCTTTTGGAGTTCAACTCCACAAATAAAGTTCCTTTGGAGTTCAACTCCACAAATAAAATTCTTTTGGAGTTTAACTCCACTGCAGAAATACTTTTGGAGTTTAACTCCACAAAAAAATACCTTTTTTGGGGAGTTTAACTCCACATTATAATTTTTTTGGCCATGTAAAATTCTTTTGGAGTTAAACTCCACGTTCAAAAAAAAAAAAAAAAGGCAGTCACATGCTATGCATGTGACGGGTCACATGCAAAGCATGTGACCCCATCACATGGTTAACATGTGATGGGGTCACATGCAATGCATGTGACCCCATCACATGGTTAACATGTGACGTGGGTCACATGCTAAGCATGTAAGGGGTCACATGCTAGCATGTGACCCCCCCCCCCCCTCATATGAGGGGTCACATGCTAACATGTGACCCTCCATGTCACATGCTAGCATGTGACCCCCCTCATATGAGGGGTCACATGCTAACATGTGATCCCACTTTTAAAAAAAAAAAATTCTCTTTTCTTCTTTCTTCCTTCTTTTTTTATTTAAAATAAAAATAAATAAAAATTAAATAAATTATAAATAATATTTAAAAATTAAAAAAAACATAATTATTTTCTTTTCTTCTTTTCTTTATTTAACCCCTTTTTCCATTTAAAAAAATATTAAATAAATATTAAATAAATAAAAATAATATTTTTAAATTAAAAAAAATATTTAAAAATTTATTTAAAAAAATAATAATTCTCCAAATATTTATTTACTTATTTATTTTCGTTTTTATATATAGAAAATATATATATGTATATATCTCTTTTTACAAGTGGAATAAAACAGAAAAAAATACACACACACCAACACACTGCATATTGAGTTCGCATGACCAGTTTAACCCGTCAATCGGAGGTTCCTTCGCTCCAAATGCGAGGGGTAATTAATGGCAGCTTAGTTCGTGGTTGTCGGAGATTCGGATCCCCACAATCAATAAACCCCGGCCTACCCTAGGCAGGGGGAATCTGTAGTACGCCTGACAAGCGCGCGCGTATTCCCATCTCAATGGGGTGACGAAAAACACCCTACATTAACCACTTAGATTAGGCTAACAAAATAACTAGATAACAAAATAGATTTAATTAACCTACTAATGATTTCTAAAACCCTAGTTTAAATTCAAACCATGAACTAAAAAAAACTAGATTAGAAATTATCTATAATTTTAACACTAAAACAATTTTCAAGTTCTAATTAGCACACTTTAACTACAAATTAGCCAAGGATTGAAATTATACCCCACAAGCCCAAACCCTATGTTGCTATAGCCTCCCAAGATACCATCTTTCTCCAAGATTTAAACCATTTTGGGCTTGAGAAGAGATAGAATAAGGTTTTGTGTTGAAATTGTGAAGGAAATTGTTGATTTTTTGAGCAAATTTTGGATTAACTTTGATGAAGAAAATAGATGAGGCAAAGAGAGGGAGGGGGCTGCTGCAACAGCAGAAATTTGGTGGAGAGAGAAGGGGATGGGGGATGTGAGGGGTTAGTGTAAAAAGTCTCAGTCAAAGCCCCCCAAAAATACCATAATACCCCCACCTAAATACTATATTTAAATCCTACTCAAAACAATTCATTCACAAGACTTAAGGTCAAAAAGAGAGGGACGGGGGCTGCTGCAGCAGTGGTGGGACCGGCCTAGGGGAGTGGGGGTGAGTGTGAGTGGATACAAAAAGGTTTTATGCAAAAAGACCCCCCACAAGTTCATATTTGCAAGTTTTAGTTCAAAAAAAAAAATATTTTTGTTTTCCATCATAAAAACCCATTAAAACTTAAAATAAAATACTAAAAATTTATATTACAATTAGATTTTAATTAACATGATTTTAAAGATTAAAATTAGCCCATTTAAATTTGTATTTATCGCTAATTTAATGTATTTTTTTACCGGCTTAAAATAATATTAAAAATTGAAAAATTAGGGAAAAATTTTAAACGACCAGAATTTTATAAGTAACTCATTAGCTACTAAAAACAAGCAATTAGCTATCCAAATTAGGTATAATTAGGCCTAAACTGCAAAATAACAAAAAAGACGATTTACGGAAAAATACCAAATTTTCGCTGATTTTCGGGAAAACACCAAAACGACTTTTCAAGGCGCTACAATCTTCCCCCCTTAAAGAAATTTGGTCCCCAAATTTAAAAATATAACTACGCATACCTTCAAACAGATGGGGATATTTCTTCCTCATCTCGTCCTCGGTCTCCCAGGTAACCTCCTCGCTGCTCGGGCTACGCCAAAGGACCTTGACGGTTGGTATAACTTTCGATCTCAATTTCTTCACCTGCCGATCCAGGATGGCCACCGGCTGCTCTGCAAAAGAAAGGTCGCGCTCCAGCTGGACTGTCGGGTGCTGAATCCCATGTGAAGGGTCGTGAAGGTACTTGCGGAGCATCGAAACATGGAAGACGGGGTGAACATTGGGAAAGCTGGGTGGAAGAGCCAAACGGTATGCAACTGCGCCGACACGCTCGAGAATCTCGAAGGGACCCACAAACCTAGGACTAAGCTTTCCCTTTCGCCCCAAACGCATCACGCCCATCATCGTAGAGACCCTCAGAAAAACATGATCGCCAACTGCGAACTCTAGTCTGCGACGGCGCCTGTCTGCATATGATTTCTGCCTGCTCTGAGCTGCTCTCATCCGGTCTCGAATCAACTGTATCTTCGCTATCGTCTCCTCAACCAGCTGCGGCCTCAATATACTGCTCTCGCTGAGCTCGGTCCAACAGACGGGGGATCTGCATCTCCTCCCATACAATGCCTCGGAAGGTGCCATCTGAATAATATCCTGGAGGCTGTTGTTGTAGGAGAACTCCACTAACGGTAAATGACGATCCCAGCTACCACCAAAGTCCAAAACGCACGCTCAGAGCATGTCCTAGAGAGTCTGAATAGTCCGCTCTGACTGGCCGTCGGTCTGCGGATGAAATGCTGTGCTGAAACTCAAACGGATGCCCAATGCCCCCTGAAGTCTCTGCCATAGTCGGCTGGTAAACTGGGTGCCTCTGTCGGACACGATACACGTCGGGACTCCATGCAGTCGTACGATCTCGTCGATATAAATCTGGGCATCCTGAGCAAAACCGGAAGTCGTCTTCACTGGCAGGAAGTGAGCCGCTTTTGTCAATCGATCCACGATCACCCAAATGGAGTCGTACCCTCGACTGGTCCTGGGTAAACCCATAATGAAGTCCATCGAAATTTGCTCCCATTTCCACTCCGGAAAGGGCAAAGGCTGCAACTCTGACCTCTGGTGCTCGGCCTTGACTTGCTGACAAGTCAGGCATCTCGACACGAAATCAGTGACGTCCCTCTTCATTCCGTCCCACCAGTAAACATCTCGCAAATCGTGGTACATCTTGGTGGAACCCGGATGTACGCTGTATGTCGATCTATGCGCCTCCTCAAGAATCTCACGCCGCAGCCCCTCAGAATCTGGTACGCACAATCGAGTCCCAAATCGCAGTACTCCCTGATCATCGATCACGAACTCAGAATCTCTGCCCTGCCTAATCTGCTCCATGATCTCTGAAAGACGGTCATCACTGGGCTGTGCCTCTCGAATACGGTCAAGTAACTGCGGACGTGCACGAACATGCGCAACCTGTCCCCCTGTCGGAGTGAACTCGAACTCAACTCGGTTGTCGCATAAAATCTGCCAATCTGCTGACGACTGTCTCTGCACTGCGCGCAAACAAGATAGACTACCCCCGGGCCTCCTGCTCAAAGCATCCGCCACTACATTAGCCTTGCCCGGGTGATACAAAATCTCGCAATCATAGTCCTTTACTAGTTCCATCCAACGGCGCTGTCTGAGATTCAGGTCTCGCTGCTGAAATATATACTTTAAGCTCTTGTGATCAGTGAATATCTGACACGGCTCGCCGTATAGGTAATGTCGCTAGATCTTAAATGCAAAGACCACTGCAGCCATCTCCAAATCGTGAGTGGGGTAGTTCTGTTCATGACTCTTCAACTGCCGTGAAGCATACGCGATCACCCTGTCATGCTGCATCAATACGCACCCTAGCCCCACTCGTGAAGCGTCACAATAAACCACGAATCCGCCTGATCCAGAAGGCAAAGATAATACCGGCGCCGTAGTCAAACAAGTCCGTAGCTGCTGAAAACTGCGCTCGCACTCCTCCGTCCAAACGAAAGGAACTCCCTTCCGGGTCAATCCGGTCAAAGGTGCAGCAATACGGGAGAAATCCTGAACGAATCGCCTGTAGTAGCCAGCCAGGCCTAAGAAACTGCGGATCTCCGTAACTGATGTCTGTAGGGTGTTTTTCGTCACCCTATTGAGATGGGAATACGCGCGCGCTTGTCAGGCGCACTACAGATTCCCCCTGCCTGGGGTAGGCCGGGGTTTAATGATTGTGGGGATCCGAATCTCCGGCAGCCGTGAACTAAGCTGCCGTTAATTACCCCTCGCATTTGGAGCGAAGGAACCTCCGATTGACGGGTTAAACTGGTCATGCGAACTCAGTATGCAGTGTGTTGGTGTGTGTATTTTTTGTTTTATTCCACTTGTAAAAAGAGATATATAAATATATATATATATATATATATATTTTCTATACATGAAAACGAAAATAAATAAGTAAATAAATATTTGGAGATTTTTTTTATTTTAAAATATTATTTATAATTTAATTTTATATATTTAATATTTTTTTAATAAAAAAAGGGATTAAATAAAGAAAAGAAGAAAAGAAAATAATTATGTTTTTTTTTAATTTTTAAATATTATTTATAATTTATTTATTTTTATTTTAAATAAAAAAAGGAAAAAGAAAGAAGAAAGGAAAAAAAAGAATTTTGTATTTTGTTAAAAAAAAAATGGGGTCACATGTTAGCATGTGACCCCTCACCCCTCACATGAGGGGGGTCACATGCTAGCATGTGATCCATGTCACATGCTAGCATGTGACCCCTCACATGAGGGGGGTCACATGCTAGCATGTGACATGGAGGGTCACATGTTAGCATGTGACCCCTCATGTGAGGGGGGGGTCACATGCTAGCATGTGAGAAGGCCATCACATGCTTAGCATGTGACCCATCACATGCTTTGCATGTGACGCCCGTCACATGCTTTGCATGTGACCCGGAGCATGTGACCCGATCTGGTCACATGTTAAACATGTGACCGCAATATTTTTTTATTTTTTTTATTTTTTTTACGTGGAGTTCAACTCCAAAAGAATTTTATATGGCCAAAAAAATTATAATGTGGAGTTAAACTCCCCAAAAAAAAGGTATTTTTTTGTGGAGTTAAACTCCAAAAGTATTCCTGCAGTGGAGTTAAACTCCAAAGGAACTTTATTTGTGGAGTTGAACTCCAAAAGATTTTTACTATGGAGTCAAACTCCAAAAGAATTTTTGTAGTGGAGTTGAACTCCAAAATAATTTTCCTGGTGGTGGAGTTGAACTCCAAAAGAATTTTATTTGTGGAGTTGAACTCCAAAAGAATTTTCTCCTTTCTCCTTTGAGAAGAAACCCAAAATGGGTTCTCTTGAAACTCCAAGATCTAGATCTTGGATGATAAAAAAAGAGACCCTTTTTCTTCTCTTGATGGAGTTTTGGGAGATGGGTTTATGGCAAAACTTTATTTAGTTTAAAAAAAAAGAGAGCTAAGCTCTTGATTTATTTTGAAAATAAAAAGGAAGAGGAAGAACTTGAAAAGGAGAGAGTGGAGGAACAAACCCTAGTTTTTGAGGGAATGAAAAAAGTCTATTATTATTCATCATCATGTTGCCTTATATAGGCTTACATATTTACATATAGCCCCTTGGGCTTTACAAAAATGGCATTTTAGCCATCCCATGGCTCATGTGCCATTTCATTTTTGCACATAAGCCATGGGCTTACAAAATATTGGCTTTGTGCCCATTTTGTTTACATTCATGCACAAAAATTACATAAAAATTATTTGTTACATGATTTTTGTTGTTGGCATGGAGGAGGTTGGCCGCGGGCTCGACTTGGGCATGGGCCCACTTGACCTGGGCTTGGGCCCACCTAGCTTGGGGGTTGACCTTGACTTTGACTCGGTCAACAGGGGTGTAAATTTTTACCCCAACAATGTCGGCCTGGGCCACTGTTGAACGGCCTCAATCTTCTTCGGGTCCACACATATGCCATCTCTCGTAATCACGTGACCCAAGAATCCGACGCTGTCCAACCAGAATGCACACTTGGAAAATTTTGCGAAAAGCTGGTGCTCCCTCAAGGTCTGCAACGTAATCCGCAAGTGCTGCTCGTGGTCCTCTCTGCTCCGGGAGTACACCAAGATATCGTCGATAAACATGATGATGAACAAGTCAAGATACGGCCTGAATGTACGGTTCATCAAATCCATGAATGCAGCTGGGGCGTTGGTGAGTCCGAACGACATCACCAGAAACTCATAGTGACCATAGCGCGTACGGAAAGCTGTCTTCGGTATATCCTCCTGTCGAACTCGCAGCTGATGGTACCCTGATCGCAAGTCGATCCTCGAAAAATACCCCGCACCTTGAAGCTGGTCGAACAAATCATCAATGCGTGGAAACGGATATCTGTTCCGCACGGTAACCTTGTTCGGCTGGCGGTAGTCGATACACAAACGCAAACTGCCGTCCTTCTTCTTGACAAACAGGACCTGAGCGCCCCACGGAGAAACACTAGGTTAAGCCATTTATCTAACAAATCCTGCAACTGATCCTTCAGCTCTCTAAGCTCTGCCGGGGCCATCCGATAAGGCGGTATAGAAATAGGCTCCAAGCCGAGAATCAAGTCAATGCAGAACTCAACGTCGCGCTCAGGTGGTAGCCCAGGCAGCTCATCAGGGAAAACATCAGGGAACTCATAAACAACCGGGACCCGGTCCAACGGAACCTCTGCAGCTCGAGTATCACAAATATACGCTAAGAATCCCTGGCATCCCTTCCGTAACAGCTGACCAGCGCGAAGAGACGAAATCAAGCTGGGAAGGGTGACGCTGCGGTCTTCCTGAATAACAAGGATTGGCTCTCCCGAAAAGCTAAATTTGACTGCTTTCTCACGGCAGTCCACTGAAGCATAACATGTGGCCAGCCAATCCATGCCCAGAAGCACATCAAAGTCCAACATATCGAGGAGAATCAAATCAACCGACGAGTCCATCTCCCCGATACGAACGGAACACAATCGAAACACAAAACGAGCGCAAACAACTCACCTACCGGGGTAATAACAACAAGCGGCTGATCTAACGACGACGACTCACGACCCAACATCGGTGCAAAGTGTGTAGATACGTACGAATGTGTGGAACCTGGGTCGAATAATACCCATGCGTCGAAAGAACAAACTGGAAAGGTACCTGTCACAATGGCGTTGGATGCCTGCGCATCCTGCGGTGTCAAAGCGAACACTCGGGCTTGTCCTCCACCGATAGTGGGCTGTCCTCGGCCTCTGCCTCCTCGTCCCCTCTGGATAGGACCGCCGCGTCCACGGCCTCTGGGTGAACCTATCTGATGTGGAGCATCTCCAGTGGTAGGAAGTAGAGCTCTCTAAGGAGGAGGTGGTGATGGTGGTAGGGTAACATGTGGAACTGTCGCTGCTCCCTGTCGTCTCACCGGACAGTCTCTGATACGATGATGCAGGCTACCACACCAAAAACATCCTAACCATGGCTGCTGACCATATGGGTGAAGGCGATACAACTGTCCCCTAAAGAATCCGCCACGGCCTCTGTGAACACGCCTAGGTGCTAACATATCAGTGCGAATCCGACTCGGTCTCGAAACGACCGTAGGGGAGTAGTATCCGATCTCTGCGCTCGATTGACCTCTACTAAGGATCCCACCATCTGTCGTAGCTCCTGCATACCTCCCATCATCTGTCGTAGCTCCTCCATACCAGACTCTAGCCTGTCCATGCGACCTGGGGAATGCGGATCAGTCTATCCCTGAGGCGTAGGTATACCCCCCTGCTCGGTCCTCGTCTCGGACGAGCCTGCTCGGATCTCATCTCGGGTGGCAGCCCTCTGCGCTCTCGTAGTCTTCGGCGGCATAGTGGCTATTACAAGAACAGGATGATAAGAACAGTGCAATAGAATCATAGGATACACAGAATTGAAGAAGGAATTTCAAGCAAGTATATTCTAAAGTCACTTAGGCGGAGTACCGTATCGCAAGTATGCCGCGGACATACACACGCTACGTTACCCTGCTTAAGTCACTTACTCTATCTGCCAAGGTCATCCTACACTCAGAAAGGTAAAACCTAATGCTCTGATACCAACTTTGTCACGACCCGCAGGGTACGGAACGTGACTGGCACTTACGTTACGAAACGTCTCAAGACGTCCGTAAAATAAGTAAGCCAAAGCCCAGAAATCAAAACCAAAAAGCAGAAGAGTGAAGGAATATCAATCAATTGAAAGCGAGTTTATCAAATAAGTCAAATCAAGCCTTTTTAAAAACAATCTCAATTTTTCCGAAAATTTCGGCAGAGTCTCCTTTGTAAATACTGGCCCCCAAAATAGGTACAATAAGAATATATATGAATACAACAAATAAGGCATCCCCAAACGGGAGCTAGCACTTCGCCATAAGACGGTCACAAATCCCACGCAATGTAAATCAGCAATGTGCATAAATAAACATAAGAAGCACAAGTAAAACAGCATGTCGACTCAAGTAAGCTCGACCCCAAAATACAGCATAAAAAGCCCACAAATCTCACAGTCTCGTCTCTAGGTCAATATATAACAATAATGGTAGATACAGTAGATGGAGTACTCTAGATACAAAGAATATACAAGGTGATACAAAAATAATAATACAACCCACCTACGAGCAAAAGCCTCGAGTCCTGGCAAAAGAGGCAAAAGGAGCGGTGCGCCCGCCGCTACTGTGCTGACGGGACGGACCTGCAAAAGACTGTGGCACAACGGGGGTGAGTTTCCAACTCGTGAGTAATAAATAACATCTATAGAGGCTATCGCAAGTATGCACACAAGCATCCTAGCATCTATAATACAGGTATGGCAGGATATAATAGCAAGTATGTATGCAATATGAATATACTAGCAGGTATGTATGCAATATGAATATACTAGCAGGTATGTATGCAATATGAATATACTCATGATCTGCATGTGTAAATATAAGAAATCATCTTTTTCCTTTAGGCATCTCTTTTTGAAATATCAGCACAATACCAATAGAATCAACCAGAATCCGTGTCCAGCAACGACACCTCAAAACTGTCTCAAATCTCATATATCCATATCGTAGTATCTCTGGCCTCAGCCGTCCGGCTGACCCATCTCAAATATCAATATCTCATCATCTCGCGGCCATGGTCGGTATCCTCTGGATATCCGCCGTGCCAAAACAGTCACCGGTAGGTAATCCATCCCCTGCTAGGCTCAACGTCAACAACACGATCCTCTTGCCCCGGGGTACCTTACCGGGCCCACCATGTACCCGTGACGGTTCCTCCACTCCTCGACACGGATCTTGAAAACCACAGCAAACTCATGGTGGACGGCACTTTACATCACTAGAAAACCGCAACTTTTTATATTTTAAAAGATCATAAGTTGTAAATTTTGCGGCTTTCCCCGAAATCCAGAAATATCATAAATCTCAATAAATCATCATAAGTGCATATGTCAATGATAATGAATGCATATGGTATTAATAACCAAGTTGCAATGTATGATTAATAAACTAAACATGAACAATTGATGTAATAGTATACATGCACATGAATAGCAACTCTACAATGTTATTTTAAGGATTTATTGCAATAGTACAGGTTTAAGTATCAAATATGGTGACAACATTCTAGATTATAAGTTATCTAGTGTCGTGGTATGGCAATTACCAGGGCGTGTGTGTTCGCATGAATAGTGCTCGTGCTGCATATAAAAACCCTGGTAATGGTGCAGGTGTCCTATAGAATGGGTTCGCATATGTCTGACAATATAAAGCATGGATGTAGCAAGATGTTACGCAAGCATTTACTCCTAATTAGTAATATCACTAGAAATCTTTAAACTACTTAAACTATCGGGCGACTTGCGCCATCCGAACGATAGTCTCCCGTAGACGTTAAATCGACTCACAGAAATCCCTAGCTAGCTACGTCCAATCGCCGCTTTCTCTTTTCATGCCGCGTCCGACGTTTCCGCGACCGAACCTGAAATTTATATCAATACAAAACATAAGGTTATATAACAAGAACGACGCAAATCCCAAACGAAAATACCAACGTTCACAAGCCAGGTACAACGTGCACAAGGTGCGCGGAACACACGCGAAAATTGCAAAAATTAACTAAAATCGTCGATTTGGTCGCCCAGCAAAACTAAAACCCGATCACTCAAAAATCCGCACTCACACATCCTAAATGTCATAGGATATGCCAAAAATATCATCAAGATATCGCAAATACATCACCACAATAATTTAATAAAACTAGCAAGCATAAACATTCCAAAAATCGGTGCAAATATCGCCGATTTGCGACAAAAAGGACTACAACCTAGCATAACATCCAACCGCATAACTAGTTAACCACAATCACTTTGATTAAAACACATTACAAAGCTTCAAATCATATGTTTCCATAAACAACCCTTTCTTGATTTTTCAAACTTAGCAAAATCCAACCCAAATCATACATGATACGCTAAATTAACTCTAATTTAAAGTCCAAAAGGCAAGTTAACCACTTAGATTAGGCTAACAAAATAACTAGATAACAAAATAGATTTAATTAACCTACTAATGATTTCTAAAACCCTAGTTTAAATTCAAACCATGAACTAAAAAAAACTAGATAAGAAATTATCTATAATTTTAACACTAAAACAATTTTCAAGTTCTAATTAGCACACTTTAAGTACAAATTAGCCAAGGATTGAAATTATACCTCACAAGCCCAAACCCTATGTTGCTATAGCCTCCCAAGATACCATCTTTCTCCAAAATTTAAACCATTTTGGGCTTGAGAAGAGATAGAATAAGGTTTTGTGTTGAAATTGTGAAGGAAATTGTTGATTTTTGGAGCAAATTTTGGATTAACTTTGATGAAGAAAAGAGATGAGGCAAAGAGGGGGAGGGGCTGCTGCAACAGCAGAAATTCGGTGGAGAGAGAGGGGGATGGGGGATGTGAGGGGTTAGTGTAAAAAGTCATAGTCAAAGCCCCCCCCAAAAAATACCATAATACCCCTACCTAAATACTATATTTAAATCCTACTCAAAACAATTCATTCACAAGACTTAAGGTCAAAAAGAGAGGGATGGGGGCTGCTGCAGTAGTGGTGGGACCGGCCTAGGGGAGTGGGGGTGAGTGTGAGTGGATACAAAAAGGTTTTATGCAAAAAGACCCCCCACAAGTACATATTTGCAAGTTTTAGTTCAAAAAAATATATATTTTTGTTTTCCATCATAAAAACCCATTAAAACTTGAAATAAAATACTAAAAATTTATATTACAACTAGATTTTAATTAACATGATTTTAAAGATTAAAATTAGCCCATTTAAATTTGTATTTATCGCTAATTTAATGTATTTTTTTTACCGGCTTAAAATAATATTAAAAATTGAAAAATTAGGGAAAATTTTTAAACGACCAGAATTTCATAAGTAATTCATTAGCTACTAAAAACAAGCAATTACCTATCCAAATTAGGTATAATTAGGCCTAAACTGCAAAATAACAAAAAAGATGATTTACGGAAAAATACCAAATTTTCACCGATTTTCGAGAAAACACCAAAACGGTTTTTCAAGGCGCTACACAGCCGCAAGCTCCAAGTCATGAGTTGGGTAATTCTTCTCATGGGTATTCAACTGTCTTGATGCGTACGCTGCAACCTTCCCATGCTGTATCAAAACACATCTTAATCCTTTCCCAGATGCGTCGCTGTGAATCACCAATCCTCCGTAATTGTCTGGCACAGTCAGAATATGGGCGGTTATCAATTTCTGCTTCAACATCTCAAAAGCTAACGCACATTTATCCGTCCACACAAAAGGTACCTCCTTGCGCGTAAGCTTGGTTAACGGCTCCGCCAGACGAGCAAAGTTCTCTACAAATCTTCTGTAATACCCGGCGAGTCCAAGAAAACTTTTTATCTCCGCAACATTCTTTGGAATCGGTCAATCTCGTACTGCTGCAACTTTTTCTGGATCGACGGCAATTCCATCGCCAGACACAACATGCCCCAAAAACTTTACTTCCTCCAGCCAAAACTCGCACTTACTCATCTTCGCAAATAGCTTCTCCTGTCTCAACGTCTGCAATGCGATCTTCAAATGTTCCGCATGCTCCTCGAAACTCTTCGAGTAAACCAGAATATCGTCAATGAATACCATAATAAACTGGTCCAAGAATGGTGAAAAGATTCGGTTCATCAAGTCCATGAATACTGCCGGCGCATTCGTTACTCCGAAGGGCATCACTAAGTATTCATAATGTCCATACCGAGTTCGGAATGTCGTCTTGCAAATATGTTCTGCTTTCACTCGGACCTGATGATATCCGGATCGCAAATCCAGCTTCGAGAATACCCTCGCGCCACTAAGCTGCTCGAAAAGTTCGCCAATGCGAGGGATCGGGTACTTGTTCTTAATAGTCACCCGGTTTAATTCTCGATAGTCGATGCACATCCTTCTTGTGCCATCCTTCTTCTTTACTAGAAGAACTGGAGCTCCCCAAGGCGAGTTACTGCTCCGAATCCAACCCTTCTCAAGCAATTCAGCAACCTGTTTCTTGACTTCTTCCAACTCTACTGGTGCCATTGGATAATACGCTTTGGATACTGGCGCTGCACCAGGAATAAGATCAATTGCGAACTCCACGTTTCGCTTCGGCGGTAATCCCGATATATCTTCAAACACATCCATAAAATCACGAACGGCAGTCGGCTCTTCACTTTTATCAACTTCCATTGCTGCAAGAATATTGTTTGTCGGCCTGGCCCTAAACTCGACTGGCCCGACAGAACTGCTTCCTCCAGTGAAGCTAAACTCGGGATGTCCGGGAATCTGGAAAATTACCTTCCTTGCCCTACAATCAATGTGAGCGTGGAAAGTGCCAAGAAAATCCATTCCCAAGACGACCTCGTAGCTGCCCGTATCAATCACCAAGAAATCTGCAAAAAGCTCCCGTCCGCACACATCAACTGTACAATCTTTACATTCCCTACTAGCTATGATTTTCCTATTCCCAGTGTGTATGTCCCAGAAACTAGACAGTGTCGTGCAGTTAATCGAGTGTGTAGTTATAAACTTGGATGATATAAAACAATGGGATGCACCAGAATCAAATAACGCTAATGCGGGAAAACCATGAACGAGTAGAGTACCTGAAACAACTTCTCCTGACGCCTTAGCTTCTTTAGCTGTTAAGGTAAAAGCTCGAGCCTGATTAGGTCCTTGAGTCAGCTGTTTCTGTCCCTGGAACGGCCTATGCGGAGGCTTCTGAAAATCATCCCTCGTACGAAGCTTCGACGGACAAGCACTAACAGCGTGATCTGCCGCTCCACAAACCAAACAGAGTCCCAGCCTCCTTCGACAATCCTTTTGTATGCGGCCAGGTAAATTGCAGTAGTTACAAGTCATGCTCTTTCTTCGATCAATGGCAACAGGCTTCTTCATGGGTGCTACACCTCGACGGTCCACTGGAATACCTCTGCGATCATGAGCTCGGTTTGGTACAAATGCTGCCTTCCTTACCGCCACTGCTGTCTGCTGCACACTCCCCTTCATCCCGGATAAACTCTGCTGCTCTCGGGCTGTCGCAAGTACTTGTGAGAAAGTGGTCAAACCCAAGGAGACAATCTGCCTCTGGATGTCCACGTCCAAGCTGTGCATGAACCTCCGTGCCCTGTCTGCATCATTGGCAACTAAAGGTCCAGCGAATCTGCTGAGTCTTGTCCATTCTGCTGCATGCACATCTACGGGTGCTCCATTCTGCTTTAGCCCGATGAACTTCTCTTCCATTTCCTCCTGTGCGGTCCGCGGGAAGAACTTTTCTAGAAAACTCTTTGAAAAATCCGCCCACTTGATCTGCTTGGGCAAACGGTTCTCCTCCACAAGCCACCATTCTCAGGCGTAGTCCACTAACTGAATGTGTACCACATCAACTCTTTTCTCATCTGGAATCTGTGCCGCAATAAGCAAGTTCCCTGTGTCAACTAGCCACTGCTCTGCTAGCAACGGCTCCTCCAAACCAGTAAATGTAGACGGACCCAAACGCCTGAAATCTGCTACGGTCCCTACTCGGTCGACTGGTTTAGCTCCAAAATTGTTCAAAGACTGCTGAATGATCTGCAAACCTTCCTGAAAAAATTCCGCTTGCTGCTGGATCAGCTCGGTCTGTCTCTTTTGATTCTCCAGCATTACCCTTATCACTCCAAGCATGGCGGCTTCGTCCGCACGCCTTTGGTACGTCTTCAAATTCTTATCTGCCATATTCCTGAAATCAAAACACCCAACATTAGTATGATGATAGATTCGAAATATAGATCAAGGCTAGAACTCCAAGTTACTTAAATAGAGTGCCGCATTGTAACTATGCCGCGGTATCATAGCCACAATTACATAACTCCACCCAAGTCGCCTAAGTCCTAGAGATAACAAGGAATCAGGTTTCGATTTGATATGCAAAGGAAGTTTGCACATCGTAAAAAATATAATCAGGAAGAATGTGATTCAAGAATGGTAAAACGGCAAGGTGGCAGGACATGTTTCCTAAACACGGGTATTCTGATTCGTGTATTGGGTACAATACCCAACTACAAAAGAATCAACCCGACTAACCTATGCTCTGATACCAAAAGAACCATGTCACGCCCCGCTTCCCAGAGTACGCTAAAGTGGGCACGTGACATAGCCAACCATGCTACCTGTGGGTAGGAAGTATCCATCCACAGTCACATTACGGCTGTAGAGATATCAAGAACAAAATAACACTATCTAAAACATGTCCATAATCCAAGATAACATGAGTCAAGAATAATAAAATGCGGAAGCGAAAGATCCAATACACAATAACTGGAATGTATGTCCCATAATGCGGGCTCACATCAGGAAATAAATGCAGGAAAGAAAACTAGCTATTGCTGACACTCACAGCTCAGCCTGTCGGCTGAAGTACTCCTGCTCGGACTGTGACAGCGGTACAGAATCTGGGCCATGCAAAACCCAGACGTCAGCGCGTCAAATCATTAAGTAATAACATAATAAACAGGGTAACAGGCAATGCGAATATAAACATGAATAAAGCAAGGATAACAACAATATAAATCAGAGCAGTGCAGTGGGTAAACTAAACTGTTCTATCAGGTTTTCTGTTCTAAAGTCTTTGAAACCAAATTGATGAATCATCGATATAACTCAATAGTATCCCGTACATACCCGGGACCACGACCCCAGATTCTCGGGCTGAAACCGAGACATGCCGCTAGGCACCAAACAGGAATGTGTACAGCTGAATGATGTCAGCATCATCATTCCAAGGCTGGCCTAGCCTCTAAAACTGATCAGAACAGGTAGCGAACTGTTGAGTTACAAGTCAGGTTTCACCTTTGATTTCCCCATACCCCCAAGTTATATGTGTATGTCAAGTCAGGTATCCCGTAATCAAGAAGCTAATGCCAACACAGGATCAGGTAAACAGGTTTGTCTGGATAGACAACAGGAACGGTCCATGAGGACTACATGTCAGGTTTGTTGGCATTAGACACAAGATCATGTAACAGGTCAGGTCATGGTACATCAGGTCAAGTCAAGCAGTATACGGTACAATATCGGGTAAATCAATATGTATATAGCAAGTCAGGTCAAGATGTAAACAATATCATGGGTGTGCTCATACTCAGTTACATAATCAAGCATGGTTATCAACAGCATGATCTAAGCAATGAATTAAGCAATAAGCAGATTCACTCAATTAGCAGTACAGTTATCAGTTTTGTCACAGAGATGATTTCAACATTATAAGAATGCAGTAAGACAATTATAGCCGTTTAATCATGTTAACAAGTTTAAGACTTCATGGATGCAATGATATAAATATATACATATGGGTTCCATGGATGAAATCACAGTTTATGCAGGTTAAATGTACACGAGTGTCCGAATGAAGTAAAACAATAGATAAGTGCCATAGGCTACGTCATTAGTGAAAGTGAAATTAAAACATGTAAATATGGTTATTAGGTTCAAAACAGTAATTGCAAACGGTAGGTTTCAAGTGTGGAAGATAAAATGATATAACATGAAATTGAACACGTAAAATGGGAAATTATAATACTAAAGTTAAATTGCAGGTTTTAAGGTGTCATCAAGTATATGTAAATATTATTTAGCATGTAGCAAAGGGTACTTGCCTCGACGGGTCGCGAACCGGGAATACGGAACGATAAACGTCGGCGGGGAAACTCGCGACGGGCGCACGGTTCACGGAATGAACCCAAACGACGAACAGTGGAACCACACAGATCAGAGTACCTCGCTGGATCGTCGGGACACGTCGCCGGCGCGGCCGGATTCCGGCGAACCCAAAAACAGCGAATCTACAATTTTCAAGAATTCATGAAACGACAAAAGAAGAATCAAGAAGAGGGAAGAGAAGGAGGATAGCGACGAGGGTGCTCACGAGGATCTGTGGAGGGGTGGTGATGGTCGACCACGTCGAAGGAGCTCCGGTGACTTGCATGCATGGAACCGTCGGCTAATCAAGAACAGGGAACAGAACGAGAAAAGGAAGAAGAAGGAAAGAAGGAGAGGAGGGAAAGGTAAGCTTACTGGGTGCGCACGAAGACCGGGGACACGGGGACGAGGTCACCGGCGGCGACTCCCGGCGGTGCAACTGTGTGCAGGGGGTGCACGGGCCTGGTCGGGGGGTGTGCAGGCTCGGAAGGAAGGAAGGAGATGGGAGAGAAGGTGAGGAGGGTGAGGAGATGACGAGGACGAGAAGGCGAGGAGGCCGGCGATGTTGGCGTCGGCGTTGGGGCTGCGGCGGCGAAGGGCAAGACGGTAGGGTTTACGTGGGGTTGGGTTCGCTGGTGAAAAGAAAAGAAAATGAGGGAATATATATATGGGGGGGAGAGAGAGAGAGATATAGAGACGGGGAGAGAGAGAGAGGAGAGAGATAGAGAGAGGAGAGAGAATTGGGGAGGAGAGAGAAAGAGAGAGAGATAAGGTGGGGCCCACGGGTTAAAGAAGGAATGTGATTGGCTGGGAATGGAAATTTTGAAAGATTTTAAGGAAACGAAAAAATATTTTAAGGTTATAAAATATTCGATAGTTAAAGAATTATTAGAAATTGGGATTTTGGCGCAAAGTAAAATATTTCCAAATTGCACCCGGGTCGGGTCCAAAAATTCGAAATTGAAATAAGAAAATTTTAGGCGGGATCCAAAATATAAAACGAAGTATTTTACAATCAAAAAGCATACCCCTAAAACGGACACACGTACGTGCGCGTAGCCGTCCAAACTCGCCCATTTCACTGAACGGAACGAGAACACGATGCACGGACGCTAAAACAGGGTTAGGGGTGTCAAGCATGCCATGACGAATATTTTTAATTTTATTTTAGATGCCTTAAATTGTTATATGCAGAAATGAATTGACGGGGTAAAATTACAATAAGTACCAATCAAGCAAGATAAATGAAATAAGTGCCACACTACGCTCATTCGGTAACTGAAATTAGTAGCATTGGGCTCGGTTGTTACATCCTGCATTAAAGAGGCTGCGCCGGATCGTATATACGTCCACCGAAGCGACAACCCACGTGTCTGGCGCTGATTGGCTGACGCGATGGGCCGTAGATCTTTGGTGTCCGATGGGGTACGACCAATGTGCGTGCGACAGGTGGAGCGATGGTGGCCGTCGAATGCGATGAGTCTTTTTAGCGGGAGACGACCGTCGCCGTTGGATGTGCATGTCGGTAGCTATAAATAGAGGTAGGGTCCTCATCAGGGTCCATACCTTTTCATATTTTCCTCGTCCAGAGTCTTGTTAGCTCGGCGCTCTTCTCTTCAGTTCGGACTCCTCGCTTTTGATCACCCGAGGACACATTTCTTCAATCAGGTTAGATGTCTTCTTCTGAGGAATCTACAGATGTAGTGCGGGTAGAGTCTAGGGAACCCCCGTAAATTCTTCTCCTTTATCTTCCGCTCCTTCTTCTAAGTTGAGCCCGTTTCCCCCTTTTGCAAAGCAAATTGTCACGCCCCGCTTCCCAGTGTATGGCGCAGTGGGCGCGACAAGGTCCGCTACGTATATACTCAGAAGTACATACGCTAAACGTAACTAAGCAATATAAAATAAGTACACAAGAGACAAAATGTAAAGGAACAACAACTTTTATTTATTAACATTCTTTGTTCAATACATGAAAGGAAATACAACTGAAATAAAAAGATGCCTAAACAGTGGCATAACAAGAATGTAAAGTACTGAATGGAAAAGTGTACAATGAACTAAAGTGCTGGATCTTCGACAAACTGCTCCAAGTCTTCTGCAGATGGCTCGATCTCTGCCGGGTCCAAACCACCTGACGATATTCAAAGAAGAAAGAAATAGAATGTCGTCAGCGAACAGGTCGCTCGGTAAGTCCCAAAGATAAGAGGAGAATAGATAGAGAGTAAGAGAGAGGGAGAGAGTGGCTGTTACAGTTGTATTACATTGTTATATTATTGTAGTATCGTGTTAACGCTGTTGTTGTAGTTTGGTACAGAAGGATGCCAGTGTATACGAGAGGGGTCTCAGTATGCCAGAGACCAGGGCAAATGGAAGTATAAGGCTCCGTTATACAACCCGGAACAACGGCAATTGGATTCATGTTAGGTGTCTTAATCTTACCGTCTCGTGCCACCTTTAACACCTTCCGTACCAATCTACCCCTTAAACCCCGCGATATCTTGTTTGTATTGTTATCTTGTAAATTGTGTTGGTTGTATGATTGATTGACTGACTGACCGAAACCATGATATCAGAAAACGGTTATAACCGTAGAGCCATGTAAATAGAATACGGGGAATCATGTAAAAGGAATATATCCATGGTTCGGTTCAGCTAAAATGTATAAACTGATAATTGTATTCATGGATTCATGTGTTCATATAGAATTGGAAACTTGTAGATTATGGATTGACTTGAATCATATTCAAGTCAGATTAATCAGACTCAAACCCGAGTCAGACAATCAGGAATGTGAAACGAAGTCTTATAACTGCTAGGGTCCTTATGGTAATTTATAAACTTGAGGGGTTTTATGTAAAAATACTTTTATATATTTTTCAAAATACACCTCAAGTATTTATTACTCGTCTTTAGGGTTGTAATGAGCGTGAATTTTATACTGTGACATTTCTAGCGAGCATATCCTAGTTTTGGTTATTTGAAGTTCATGGTATTTTAGTGTAAAATTTATTATTATGATTTTAGAAAAAAGTGGAATATTTATATTATAATAAAATATGTATTTAAAAGATAGATATACATGTGTTTATAAAACCTTTTTCCAGAGGGGGCAGAGTAAGTAAACTTGGATCCTATTCTTTTGTTAAGTGCTCGACTGACTATCTGAATGTTTTGTGCTTTCATTTGATGCCCAAAATAAAAATCTATTTCTAAACTTCATTTTTTCTCCATCAATTTTGCTTGTTCGGATCACTAAGCGTGCAATACTCATAACTTCATTAAGAGCCCACATTATCACCAATTCTTTTTCTTTTCTCTTTATAGTTAAATTACATCCTAACGGTTTGATCTCTACACTCTGATTCATGTTCTTATACTTATTCAGAAGCAAACAAGTGTATTTTACCTTGCCTGCTGCATGTTAATAGTGTTGCTGCTGCCCATCTTCTATCTTATTGTTTGGCTGCATCAGAGGTTAGATGTTTCCTATTCAGTATTAATGTGCAAATAACCGGAAAACTTCTTCGCTTTTGCCCGTATAGCAAGATACAATAATCTTTTTTCTAAGACTGCACCTTGGCCCTTACTTTAACAAACATTTGTGTTTTTTTCCTCCAGATTTCGCAATTTTTTATTCCCAAAAACCCCTGATGAAAAATTAAAATTTCGCTGTTAGTTAAGAAATGGCAAAAGTCGGAAGGGTTTTTGGAATAAAATATGTAAAAAATAAAACAAACAGATAGCTGTTAAAGCAGGACACAAAATGCATGATAGTGGAGGAGGTTTCTTGAAACTTAACACATATGCCTTGAATTTGATGCTAACTTTGCATTTATCAGAGAAATGAGAAAGGGTGTTCAAGAGCTCAAGCGCATCTCAAAAACAGCTCGCAAGACTAAATCCTCATAATGGTATGCTTTCATTCTGCACTAAATCTCAAGAAGTATTACGCAGAGCTCTTCAAAGCTTGCAGTCTTGGCATAGTCTCTCTCTCTCTCTCTCTCTGTGTGTGTGTGTGTGTGTGTGTGTGTGTGTGTGTGGCCGGGGGAAAAGTGGAATGGCGTAATTATAGAAAACCATCCACTTTTACCCAATTAGCAGGATATCCCAGTTTATAAAATCTGTACTTCCCCCCTATATAATGACTATTAACCTTTTTCTGTTAGCTTTTTATTCCAAAGTTGCCCCTTGGCAAAAATATTGATTACGAACATTTCATGAAAACAATGGCAGAAACTTAGAAGTTTAGGTATATTTTTTAATATATTTAACAGATGATAACTCTATTAGGGTCGGAAGGGTAAAGTGCAAGTTTTAAAACCAAGGGTGGTTTCCTGCAATGCGGGCAATAAACAGAAGGTGGGTGGGGGGTTGCCTGCCATTTGGCCAACTGAAATATTCGGGAGAAAAACCCATTTTTTGCATTTTTATCTTTCGTGTAATGAATTTATTAAACTCTCCCTGTTCATTTATCTTTGCTTGCCTTGCTCATACCAATTATGTGCCGAAAAAGAGCAGAAGTCATCTAGTGAATTTGTAAGTCCGCAATGGACCATGTCTGTTGCTAGTTCTTTTAGATTGTGCTGGAATTTTTTTTAATCTTTATTATATTAACTAGATTTCTATGCAATTCATGCTAAATGACGCCGACTTTATTTTATTCTTTTTTCCATGATGCAGATCAATTATGCATTTGAAGGGGGCTGCTGCTGGAATCAGCTTAGAAAAGAACAATTTTTCCTTGCAGTGACTTTGAAGATGGGCTATTTGTTGTAAAGAGTGCATATTCGAATATTCGCAAGATACCCTGCTTGTGCACTGCGTTTCTGGATCCTGATTGTGCACCAATTGAGTTTAATGTCGCCAAAATGATGTAATATACTTTCTCGAATATACCTTTTGTAATTTGAAGAGATCCATATTGGTCAACTGTATGATTTTGTGAATGAAAAGAAGCTCTATTGTTTTTTTTTTCAATTTATTGAGTCGGTTTCCATCTGTTTCCACTGATCTCGACTGTGAGCATTTTTTCATTTTTCCTTGTAATAAGCCAGATTATATTCTATGGTCATGTTTTCAGAAATATGATTCGTAGAGATCATATCCATTTAGTAATTATTGGATTCGACATGATGGGCATTTTCAGAACATTATAGCAATTGTTGAAAGTCATGGTATTTTTGTGAATTTCAGGATATCAGCTCTGTTTTTTTCCCTTTTCCTTTTTTTTGAATTGGCCCATAAGCTTCATCTGCGCACATAAGCATCACACATAAGCATCCAGGGCCCCATGGATTTGAGCCGAATGCATTAAATTATGAGCATTTTTTTCTTTTGGGGATCGATCCTCACACACCTCATGGAAGTGCTATTACCAACCAAGCTATGTTCATAGCCAGTTGGTCGGGCGATGAGCTTTTTGAACCCGAGAACCGTGCTGTGCCCCATATTTTCATGACTATTAATGTTTTTCTGTCTATTGAAAATATTGATTACGCATATAGACAGTGGCGGCAGAAAGAACAATAGGTACAAAAGTATTTTGGACTTGAAAATTTAGCGTTTCAAAGATATATGGTATTAACTTGCAAGCTATATAGAGTATAGAACACAAGATATTTGTAAGAAAAGCACTGAAAAGTCGTGGTATTTTAGTGAAATTTTGCCCACAAACTATTTGAACTAGAGAATCGACTAAATCTCCCTCCATGAGGTGTAACAAAGAAAAGCTCCAAGGCGGTTTGATGTAAAACACCGATAGTTAAGGGTAGCCGAATCATCCATATCTGGTTCATCAAGCGGGTGCTGGTACACCCAGGCAGAAGAAAGAAATAGACGGAGAATTTCATAGGCCTTTGAGCAGGTTGGTGGGGTTCGTGTTCTTATTTCTTATCCTCTTATGAAAGAACACAAACGGTCGGCATACCGAATGATTTTTATGACATAATCACTCCAACAAGCAGAAAAAAAATACGATCATGAATGATAAATATTTATTCATTAGATAATTCAAAAAACCACTAAAACATATATTTTTTCTTCGACGGGTAAATCTCCTGAAAGACGGGAAGCCTTCTTCCATTGTTCTTTGAAGGACCGTAGAGAGTTTTCTCGATTTCCTCGTTCATCTTTTCGGCTTTTCTCCCCGTTTCAGGGTTTGCGCTCGTCACCACATTATTGTTCCCCCATGAAGCCATGCTTAACTTTATACAAAACAAACACGAAAAATATGTTTGAATACAAAAATTGATTCTACATACAAAAAAAATTAATAGATGAAGATTTTCCCACTTACATTGACAGCCTCGGCATCATAATCCTTTGGTTCTGTTTCAGAATTTTTTTTGGAGGCCATAATTTCAGAAATCTTGATCAGGAAAAATTAACCCGTGGTGATATATAGATATATAGAGAGAGAGAGGAGGGGAGGGGGGGGGGGGGGTCTCAATAAGAAATAAACAGGTATAAATATTTTCTACGATAAGTTTGTTAATTATAGGAGATAATAAAGTTGTTAAATGAATTGTTTCCTATTTATTTGGTTTTGTTTGGATATTATAACAAAAATATTGGTACAATAATTAGACCCGGTAAAAACTGAAGAATACACCCGCTAAAATCTTGGGTTTCTTTTTATACAGCCCTCGAAGACGAGGGATTTCGGAAAAACACTCTCAAAGATCAAAAAATTGAAAAATAACCCTCAAAGATTGGCTGTTAATAATTCAACTCTATGTTACACTTGCTCATGTTTGAGCCTGGTTTACGATTAACCATAGTTATTTGGATAATTTTAGATATATGATATGTCCAATTTATCCTCAATCCCAAAGATCCGTTCATCCCAAAAATCAAGCCCCTTCTCATCTCATCATGCAAAAACCCTAGCTCCTCTCTTTTTCCCTCTCCTAAAAACAAGCCATCACCCATGTACTTCTCCAACTCAAACCCGCAATCTCAAACAACATTTACATAACCCTTTTCCATTTTCTCCACTCTCTTGAAATCTCTTTTCATTCTCAACTCCTCTATCCGCCACGCCGCTTTCATCCTTTCCTTCATCATCCCCTCCTTATCTCCTTCACAAGATCCTCTCCATCTCCTCTAAGCTACTCATTTTCTATTTGATCCACCGTCACATCAAAAACCCCGACATATGATTGAAGCTGGAAATGTTAGAGAAGGAGGGATAAGAATGATTTTTACAAACCCAAAGTTAGCATCAGGCTTCTTTTTAGTTAACTTATATAAGGGCGGAGGTATTTGCTTAAAATTTCAGTTTGAGCCGACGAATCCTCATACATTTCAGGAAAAAATATTAGTCATATTTTGCACTTGTTATTTTGGAATAAATTTTATCTCTAACAATCAAATCTTTAAAAATATATATTAGAAATTTATAATATTTTAACCAAGTTAATTTTGTGTTTATCAAATCTTTATTTATATCTCTAACCAAGATATTTCCTTATGTTGTAACTTAAAAAATTGACGGGTCTTGATTTACATATCTCATCGATGTTAGGAATATTTTGTGTTTATCAAATCTTTATTTATATCTCTAACCAAACCTTCATTTAATAAATCCACACCAAGAATTGTGGATGGACAAAATTAACCCTAACCTAATCTAGCCTTTAATTATGTTGTTGGTTCAATTTGCTAAACCATCCCATTTATAACTTAAAACATACATTTTACCCATCATTGACATTAATTCATTTTTTCGTGGATAATTAGTTCATTCTTTAACTGATCGAAATTGCAATTTTTCGTCGGATCTAAGGAATATTTTTGATAAAACATAATATTTTGCTAGGATATTTCGCTCTAACATCTCGACATTGAACTTGTTCAGAAAATGACTTGCCAAAGATGTTAGATTTGCCGAGTTAGGCCCAGCAAAAACTGTAATCTATCAAAAAAATGCCTTCATGTGAGAAAAAAAATTGCAATTTGGTTGAGTTAAAGAATGAATTAATTATCCACACAAAAAATGAATTAATGTGTGGGTAAAATGTAGTTTTAAGTTATAAATGGGTAATTTAGTAAATTGAACCATGAAACATAATTAAACTTATCAAAGGCTAATCGTGGCCGGGGTTAATTTTGTCTGATTATGGTGTGGATTTATCAAATGAAGGTTTGGAAATATCGCCATCTTATCTCATTCTATCTTCACTATTATAACCAGACAAAAAGGTAAAAACGAGAAAAATTCATATATCTAAGATGTCCATATCATCAGCTTTTGCACGTGCGATGCACATGGATATTCGCAACTTTGCATCATAAACAAAAGATTTCAAAAGATTCATTGGTAATGATAATATATTTTCTGGTACTTATGAAGATTTTCGCATCAAATCTTTATTTCAATACACGTGTATCGTGCAAAAATACTGGATATATATGATGGTTAAGGAAAATTGAACCATAAAAGAAATTCTAATATTGCATGTGAGCTTTACCTATTACTTATGTAAGAATCATAAAAGAAGATTTTAATTTAGATTTTTAAGATTTTAAAATGATTTAAACAATTTAAGATAAAAAAAATTGAAAGTTATTTTATCTCAAAATTGCATATTTTTTTGGCTCCTTGTCACATGTTTGGCTCATAATGAAATTGAAAATTCTATTTGAGAATCCTTTGGCATTAAATTAATTGAGATAATGTTAATAATAAAATTAAGGGTTAATTGCATAAAACACTCATGCAATCTACCATGTGGCACTTACATCCCCTCAAGCCAATTATTAGCATATACATCCTCTCTACTCATCGACCAAAACCCTAAAAACGATGAAAGTCTACTCTGCATAGCATAAACAAAACATAAACAAATTCTAAACTTAAACGAGACCATTATTTGAGTTATCTAGAAATGAATTTGACAGATTTTAAAATGCTTAAACGATGAGTAAAAGGGTGCTAATAAATGACTTGAGGGGGTGTAAGTGCCACACAAAGTAAACTATGTGGGTGTTTTCTGCAATTAACCCTAAAGTAAGATTACTAAAACCAGCGGCGCACTCAGGAATCTGGGTCAGAGGGGGCACCATATCTAGAAAGGATCCGTTAAAAATTTCAAGTGCATGATAGAAAAGTAATTTTAATTAAAAATATATAATATTATTTTGAGTAATTTAATAATAAATGAAAAAGTACTCTTTGTGATAATATTTTTGCAAGGCCTTTTATTTTAAACTATACCATACAAATCATGTTCTTGATGAAATCGATATAAATTAATTTTACTGCATGTGAGTATCGTTAGAGCTGTGAATTAAGAATAATTGCAAAGTACAGGTTTATATTGGAGTGTGGATTTAAATTAAAGATATAAGATAACAACGTTGTTGAGATGAAATGTTTAAAGCTGTAGAAGTATTCTGATTTTTTCCTAAGATAAGATAGATGAGAGTACTTAAGCATCTATAAAATAAGATTTTATTTAAAATATTTTATCATTTTCTGATTTTGGGAATTGAATCCATGACTTCTTGCTTTAAAATAAGCCTTAGAACCACTTAGGCAATAGTTCCATTGTGTTTTGTTCTGGAACAGAATATATATAATATACTCTTGTATATATGCTATTACATTCATAAATCGAAATAGCGATTTCTTTTTCTGTAAAATCTCAGTAGGGACACGTGCCCTCACTTGGTTATACATGGATCCGTCCTTGACCAAAACACCTTCTAAGTCAGTCGATCCATTAGAAAACTGATAGTAATAAACCATATATTTTACCAAACCACATATCCTTTTACATGTTATTAAACTCTAAATTTATTCTTTAAAAATATAAAATAATGAACTTTAATGACCCATGGCTCCTCCAATGTTTACAGGAAGAAAGCAATCATAATTGACATTGGCAAATTCTTTTATCAAAAACTAACGACTCCTTATAAAAAATGAAAAAAAGGGAAAATTCTGCTACTTCTAAGAAGGGCATATCTTCTCAAAAACGGGAAGTCTTTTTCTATTAGAAGGTCGACCGCAGATGATTGAATTGATTGTATCTTCCATCTTTTGTGCTTCCGATATCACTTCCTGGTTTGTGCCTGACACGAGTTCTTGATCATCTAATGACTTATTAGTTCCCCATGAAGCCATGCATAACTGTACGCGAAAAAGCGAAAAGCAAAAGTCACAACGGTACATAAAAAAGTTGATCATCAGAACAAAAGAGAAACTTACATTGAGCGCCTCGGCTTTGATAGATTTTTGGCTCTTCTTGGTGGGGCCTACCGAGCCTGCGGATGACGATGCAGTAATCTTCTGAGATTGATGCTTCGTAGAATCCGAAATCTCCACACGAATACGAGGTTGATAAACTATTTCTTCCGAGAGATCTTCTTGCGAGGTTGAAGATGGCGAGATCTCCGCTTTCGTCAAAGAGAAGAGATTTTTCTCTTCTGAAGTCGAGAGTTCTTTCTTTTGCCAATTCATGGCAGCTTTCTTGTTCTTCTTTTCAGCAGATTTTTAGAAATAGATTTTTAGTGCCGTCCTTATATAAGGTATCAATGACATGTTAAAAGATAAAACTAAATTTGTATAAAGTTCAAGGATTAGTTAATGCAATCTAAATTAAATCATTTAAATTGATTTTCAACCTCAAAAAAAATATATAAATTCAATTTTTAATAAAACGAGGGAAAAAAAATTAGCAGCCGACGTGAATAAATTTTCTCAGATATCGATTCGGTTATTTTCTTGAAGCCCTTGAACCAAGGTCAGAGCAAAAAATAACTGAAACTGGAAAACGGCCGCATCGTACCCGACCCGTTCCATTTTTCCTCGAATCGGTACTAAATCGTTCAAAAAATCGTGCTAAATCGTCTTATTTCTTCTCTTTCTCATTCTTATCCTAGCGAGCGCGCTCTCTCTCTCTCTCTTCGATTTCTTCTTGATTTCGGGAACTCGATTCGAACCTTCTCGATATCCGACCAGATAACCTTTTCGGGTCGGGTACTGAAAACTCTAGGGGGGAGAGAGAGCTTCGATGGAGAAGAGAGAGAAGGGCGAAGTAGAGATCGAAACCCTAATCCTTCAAAAAATCGAAGAAGTTTCCTCAGCCATCGACGCCGCGAAGCACGTCGACGAAGTGATCTGCGCTCTTCATTCGCTTGCAATCCGTTTATTCGCCGCCGTCGATTCATCTTCCGTTTCTGGTAATTTACTTCAAATTTCAGCGAAATTTACTTTCTTTTGGTTAATATTCATGCTTGCAAACTAGAAGAGGCATCAAAGTAATCTTTTTATTTATTTATTTATTTTGGGTTTTTTGCCTTTTGTTTTCAGTTGTTGTTGATGAACGATATAGAAGCCAGGTATGCAAAGCAGCAATTTGTTTTAACAAATCAAAATGACTTCTTTTGGAAGCGCAGAGTGAAAATTTTCCAAGTATAGTGGTGGTATAATTCATTATTAAAAGCAGATATGATGTGATGGTTGTTTTTTGTTAATGGTTGCTTTAGGTTTTGGATGCCGAGATCCCGAAAGATGAGGAAAGAGAGGAGTGGTGGCATGCTTTTTATCATGGAGTTGCGTTTCCGATGATGGCCAGGATATTGATATACAGTATGTTTTCTTGTTCATCTGTTGTTCATTAGTTAATACTTTGGGTTTTCATTCTTCTTTTATGAGTTGCAAAATCTAATCTTTGACAACGTTGAGCTCTTGCTTAGAGATTGTTACTTGAAGTGTTAACTTTTTTAGCTGCTGCAAGTTTTAGTGAATGTGAAGAGTGGATTTATATGAAGATTATGTATATTATGGGTGAATATTTCGAAGTTCTCTTGTAACCAATAAACTTGATTTAGGTAGAGATATTATGTATGGTCAAACAATACATCTTATTATGTATGTCGAGGGTTCGATTTGGATATGTCCTATCTTGTTAATCAGGAATTATTAAATATATTGATTAATCTTACTGTGCACAAGAAAGAGAGAGCATGAGAATGAAAACTATAGCAGGCTGCAGGGATATGAAATACCAATTGCCATCTGTTACAAAAAATAAATCAAGGGATCCATTCATGAGAATTTGATTTATCTTTTGCTATATGTGGTATATTTATATCAATCCTCAACATAAATCGTATGAGAGATTTATGAATAGTCTTTGACATCTCATATACATACTTGATGTTCAGAAGAAGTATCTATCTAGAAAAATCTAATTAGCAGATAAAATATGATTGCTTTGTGATATTTTTCCAGGTAAACAGATGGAAATTTGACAAGAGAGATTGACCGTTGCTAATGTTTTATGCAATTTGAATGACTTGGGGAAACCTGACGGTGTGAATCTATTATTGCATATTTCACTAGCTCTTTTATATTAGTTATATTGGTGAATATATGATTATAATCCAACTGCTTACTTGTCGTGCTTATCAACAATATTTTAATTCATAAAATATTTTCCTACCTACCATATGCATCAGCATGACATTGTTGCCAAATGCCAATAGAAAAATTTCAGCATGCCGCTGCATGCTCGCCATTGTCCATATGCGTGACTGCCAAAGTGCAGGATTCTGGATGATGGACACCTTATTGGTAAATGCCTATATCAAATACCAGTATACCATGATATGCTCAAGTATGAGCATTCAATTTTCTTATGCTCGAGTCTACTTCAATTATGACGCTTAGACACCATTACGTTTTCATGGGTACAATGCTGAAAAATTGAGAAGTATTGAAGAAGAGATTTATTTGTTCCTTCGAGGCCCCCCTTTCCCTCCGGCGTAAATGTTTTGGGTGCGGTGGGGGATTCATCTCAATGCCCTCCGCATAGGAAATTCATTTCACATGTCTAGTTCAATCCAGAAATGGACTCATGACTAGGTGAGTTTGTCACTCTGAAACATTGGCAAAAGAGTTGTACCTCAAAGCAAATTTTCCAACATATTATGGACACGCCATTTGCAATGGTCAAACACTAGATGCTACAGCAAAAGTTAACCGTAAAAAATGGGTGAACCCTTGAGGCTTATTGGATAGTAGGTGCTAGAAGTCCTGCTTATCTAAAATAGGACTTGATAGTTTTCTGGAATGAAGCCTAGTTGTGGATTCATAAAACCACATGCATATGGGGGATTGGTCATCTTATTATATGTTACCTTGAATCCACATGTTTTCACTGGATGAAAATGTGGGATATTGAATTTCCTATGTCTTAATGGTTTCTTGACAATTGTTATATGGCCTCTTACCCTTGGCCAGAAAGAATTAGGTAAAACAGAGATGGTTCTGTATGCTTGCCTAAATTTATGATGTTTTAGAATCTTGAGAAATATATTCTACCTGCAATTTTCTCAGATATTGGCATTTTTATTGAATCAAAAATTTTCTTTACTTGTAAAGCCATAAGATCTACAAAAAGTTGACGAGTGCTTATTCTGCAAACATGGTCTTACTACCTTACCGATATTTGTAGGAAAAAATTCTTTGCCTACCAACGGGGTAGATTCGGGTTGGCGATTGTCTACAAAAGTGGGGATAAAAGTGCAAGTCCCAAAGTTGTGCTTTTTCTCCACCTTGTAGCTAATCCCCAACCCAGTATGGAATGTGGAATCTTCCTGGTTAGTAGGTAAAATATTTCTCTCTTTTTGGTAGAGTGAGACCAGCTCAGCCAAAGCAGAAACACTCTCATTTTGAAAGTCCAGTTTCATTGTACCCTTGAGTATCTGAAATTCATTTGTATTCAGACCTCAGCTCACTGTGGCTAATCGTTATTGCTGTGTAAATGCTCTACTTCACAGTCAGATCTTCCTCTGTACCTAGCTATTTTCCTTCTAGATTATAGAATTTCCTAAAAAATGTTTTTCCGTAGACAATAAAACTTCTATATGCATTGGATATTTACTCACAACCACGATTCTTATTCCAGATGTTGCTTTAAACTGGCTAGCTTCCTTCCCAGTCCCAGCTAAAAAGCAATTGTATGACTTTTTTTTCACTCAAGGACCTTCATCTGAAACCATTCAAGCCTTGGTGCCTGCTTTAGCGCGAAATGGAACTGTTGAAGATTTTAAATATAAGGCTGTATGCTTGGATGTGGAAAGGTGCTCACTTGTATTATTTCTGTAATCATCAAGCTTTTTAATCTTTATTAGCATTTTCTATTTTAGATTTCCTTTGTGAATTTTATTTCTTGCGGAGGGCATCATTTCGACAATTTGCACATTTGATATGGATGCTAATCAGACACCATCTATCTATATTATTTTACTAAAAAGAGCTGCATTTCTTGTTTTCTAGTTTGCATGTGTAAGGAAAATTAAGTGTTGGCGCAAATATAAGTAGAAACGCTTTTAGTCTCAAGACAAATATTTTTAAAATATGAAGGTGCTAGCTACTAATTTTGAATAAACATGTTGATAGATTTTTTATCTCAAAAAATATTTCATTTGGAAAAAGGAATTTTCTCCCGATCATCATGTGCATTACATGACCTTTAATAGTAGTGGTTCTTGACATGGTATCAGGGCAAACCGGGTTTAAGAGTCCCTGGGTTCAAACCTCATCATGTCAATCTAAATACATATTTTCTTAACCTATTTATTCTGTCTTTACAAGTGAGAGTTTCCACTGGAGGTCTTTCCACATGGCCTAAAGGCCCACTTGAGGGTTAACTGTTTTGTTTCCGCTGGAGGCATATGTGGTCCAAAGGGTTAACCACCACATAACTTAAGTTCTTGGGTGAAGTGGTTATTGACACTAGTATATCTTTAAATTGAAGATTATACACACGTTGAGACTGAAATCACTTATCTTTGACTGGAAAAATATAGCAGTTTGAATCTTTGATATAACGCATCATGCCCATGCATTTATTGCTCTGAATTTGTTTTATTTTCTGATAACTTTTATTCATTATAATCAGGTTGTTGGTACTATGCTTGCTAAAAAAGAAAGGAATACACCGTATGGTTGGAGAATTCAAGTTCCTATCAAGAAATGGGGAGCATATAGTCAAAATGCTTGAACAAGACGAATCGAAAACCATATCTATGGCTGCACAACTGCTTGCATCAATTCCAGACAAAGCAAGACCAGATGCCTCATCCGAACTTTCATCACAGTATCCTCTATTTACGTCTACTGAGATGTCTGTGCATAATGAAAATATCTGCTTTTGGAAGATGAATATCTAATGATTATTTAAATGCTACATGCAATTTCAATACAACATCACAATTTTAACTACTTTTTTTCTTCTTCCTCTATTCTCATCCTCCATGCATTCTATATATTCTTAAAATGACAAATCATCTGCCTTAAGTTTATATTATAATTCTGCTTATTGAGCTTTGGGTAGGATTCTGCATACATGCTAGCAGATTTAAATCTATTGTCTCAAATACCAAAATCAAAGCTCTAAGTTTTTACATCTTTTAATTTACCATTATTGTTATTTGGTGTTTTACCTTGACTAAATATTTAAGCTCGTTTTTCCGACAAATTGTTATTCAACTTTTCACCTGACTAGAAGAAAGAATTACTGAAACAAATAAAATGGACGGCTCAGATATTACTTCCTTAGACAGATCCTTCTTGTTTGTTGGGGAAACATTTTCACGAATTTCAAGACGTGGTTCTGCAGGTGAGGGAAATATTTGATAAGATTTCTCCCCCATAACGAATAGCTATACTTTACATTTATAGTATCCTTGGTAGATTTGTATTTTTTGTTGCGATATACATGATTGGAGTATTATGTGATTTGGAAGACACCTTTTGGATGTTACTTTTTTCTAATTTTGTCGGCACTCTGTATTTATGTCGCTGACAGTGATGTCATCTTCAATCATTTAGTGTGAGTGACTAATATATGAAGATCATTACAAAACTCGATTAAATGTCACTGTAGATTTACAGATCGGCTGGTTGTATAATTTACTAATACTAGATTATGGCTCCAGATATCACAAAATCTTCATTTTTTTTGTTGCTAGCTGGCTCTAATACGAAATTATATTTCCAGATATCCTGGTTGTTGAAATGGTCCCGAGGTTATTAAATCATGTTAGGAGCTGCTTATCAACACCGGCCAATTCCGAATTGCAAAACATATTCGAATCAAACTCAAACTCCCAATTGTGGTTGAAGATGATAGAATCAACAAAGGACCAATATGCCGTTGAAAGGTTAAGTGAAGAGTTACTGCGCCAGCTAGCAGCCAAAAACATACAGGATGTCGAGGCTTATTGTATACTCTGGTTATTGTTCCATCGAACTTTCAAGGCTCAAACTGCCATCAGGTAAGAAAAATTTATATTGCATACTTTCCGAAACTTCAGTATCAGCTGATACTCTTTCAACTAATTATTGTGAATTGGTCTATCCAATCATACTATTTCACATGGTTCCGAGTGAAAAGTGAAAACACTGGAGATGGCATAATCCTGCTATTATATTTTTGGGCTTATGCATTGGGCACCGACTCCTCATTTCTGGCATTTTCTAGTCTCTTCATTTCTTATCAAATCCAGGCTCAATTTCATTCAGTTGCATTAGTAAAGCGGGTTTTTATAAATTGTCCTGTTTGTTCGTGACATTCTATCGCCTGTTGATGAAAAGCGTAAAAAACTCCTTTGGCATCAAATCTGTAGTATGAATTGCAGACTTGAGCCTTTTTTCTTCATTACTGTAATTGTTTTATTTAATATTCAATATTCTTTTCAGGTCTCTGTTTGTTGAGAAATTTCTACTTTGGAAAGTGTTTCCTGTATGCTGCCTGAGATGGATAATTCAGTTTGCCGTCCTCGAGTGCTCCCCATCTGAGGGCTGTCAGCTGAAAGCTCAAAAGAAAAAGGGGTTTCTAGAAATTTTGCAACATCTAGCAGTTATTTGGAGCAAACGTGAATTTGTTCAATCAACTCCAATGGAGCAACAAGCATGTATCTTCTCGATGATAAACCTAGTCACTCTTGGTAAAATTAAGTAATTTATAATGCTTACTGAATTTGTTCTTCCTGAAAATGGAATCCAGATATAACTGCTGCTGTTGGCATGTGTTTGGAGAAAACATCCAAAGAAGAACTTGAAACGACTAAGGGCATCCTGCATTCGATTCTTCAAGGAGTTAGTTGTACTGTCCCTCTACTGTATAAAAAACCATGGCTAATATAATAATATGACACCAATTTATCAATTTTGTTCTGCTGAAATTTGTCATTTTCGTCTGCAGGTAGGCTAGAGAGTCCGATCCATGTGATTCGAAAAATGGCTAGTTCTGTTGCGTTGGTGTTTTCTAATGTTGTTGATCCAACAAATCCTCTCTACCTCGATGATGACTGTAGTGGAACTGTTGACTGGGAATTTGGGCTTATACACAAACCTAAAAAAATATCGCGTGAAATAAAGGGTAACATTTCAAAAACTAAAATTGCTCAAGATGATGCCAAATTAAAAGAGTCGAGGTTGGTTAATGCTGGCAAAATAATGGTTAGCAATCAAGATGCACTCGGTGAAGAAGAAGATAACGATGAAACAGACGACTCTGAAGTTTCAGACGACTCATCTTTACAGCCATATGATCTTTCTGACGACGATACAGATCTCCAGAAAAATATATCGCAGCTGGCTGATATAAGTGTAGCTTTACGAAAACCGGACGATGCAGATGGTGTAAGTTAATTTTTTAGTTAATTTATTTCCTTTACAACCTTCGGTACTACTTGCTAGTGTTCTGTGCACGTGATGCACGTGCGTGTTAGCAACAAAGGTTTGGGAAGAGTTTTTAGCAATTTTAGTTAAATCAAGGGGTTATAAGGCTTTTTGTAGAAGTTTTTAAAGATTTGATTAGATATGTAAGTTAATTATTATTTATTACTTAAATTAGTAGATAACTGCTTGAATCTCCCCCCCCCCCCCCCAACAAATGTTTAAAGAAGAATGTTTGCTTAATGAGTTCACCGAATTTTATACTTCCCCCTTTATTCATAGGTGGAAAGAGCGCTTGATGTTGCTGAACATCTAATAAGATCATCACCCGATGAACTCTGTCATATTTCAAATGATCTTGTGAGGGCATTGGTGCACGTTCGTTGCTCTGATGTCGCAGTCGAAGGAAAGGAAGATTCTGCCGAAGAAAAGAGGCAGAAAGCTTTAGTCGCCTTGCTTGTGACATGCCCGTTTGAATCTTCGGACGTGATAACAAAATTGCTATATTCACCAAATGTGGATGTAAGCCAACGCATTTTGATACTTGACGTAATGACTGAAGCAGCACAAGAGCTTGCCGATTCTAAAATCATACAAACGAAAGATCAAGGAAGGGATTTAATCTCTACAGTTTCTGATAGCCAGCCGTGGTTTATTCCGAGTAGTCGGGGCCCACCTGGGGCCGGGCTATGGAATGAGGTCTCAGAAACTGGAACTAATTTAAGTTGGTCTCATCGATACGAGAGAGAGCTTCCTTTGAGACCTGGACAAATAAAGAAAGGGAAATCGCGAAGATGGAGCCTCGGAACAAAGAAAGGGACTGAATTGGAATTAACTAAAAACAGGTTTCCTTTGTATGCTGCGGCTTTCATGCTCCCTGTGATGCAAGGATTTGATAAAAGAAGGCATGGTGTTGATTTGCTCAATAGGGACTATGTTGTTCTCGGGAAATTAATTTATATGCTTGGTGTTTGTATGAAATGCACGGCTATGCATCCTGAAGCATCCAGTCTAGTGACTGCGCTTCTTGATATGTTAAGATCCAGGTATTGTGAATCATAGTCCTAATTCTGTTTGATTTATTGATGATTTGCAACTTGTTGGTCGATCTTTTTATCCTAGCTGAATAGTTCTAACAATAGACCTCTGAATGAATTTGTGATTTTTTCAGCAACAGTTTATAAATAACCCTTGAAATGTTCAGTTTTACATTAACAGAGTATTATTTAGGCTAAATTTCACTGAACTACCCTTGACTATGAGCGCTTTTCAGGAAATTACCTTGAAGGTTTTTTAAAGAACAATTCAATGATCTCCCTTTAAGTGCTACATCTAAGGGTAATTTACTGAAATAATATTGCCTTAAAACCAAAGTATATGCAATTGACTGCTGCCCCCCTTGCCCTGTTCCTCTGGTCGGAGAGGCAAGGGGGGTTGCTAGCGGGATTTAGACTTTCTTTCAATGTTTGTTGTTGAGGATGGTAGCACTCGGCTTTGTTGCCATAATTAATCTGATTTCTGCCCCCACAGAAATTTCCAAATCTTACGATTATTTTTTTTCCTCGACTGTTTGTGATTTTCTGCTTTTTTCAGTTAACCTTTCGATATTTGGTATTTAAGAACTAAAATGCTTTCTAGTTTCTGCCACTTTTCCTCCTGTTCTCATGATCTTTGGCTTTATATTCTTGCCAGGGAAGTAGCACATCATGCTGAGGCATATGTTAGGAGATCTGTTCTTTTCGCTGCTTCATGTATTCTCGCGGCTCTTCATCCCTCTTATGTTGCTTCTGCTTTAATCGAAGGCAACGAAGAAACTTCAAATGGGATTGAATGGATCCGTACATGGGCCCTCCATATCGCTGAATCCGATCCCGACACAGAATGCTCAATGGTAAGTATTGATAGAGTTTTTCGGCAAAAAAAGAAGGCGTCGATGATTTTAGGTGTTGACTCAATTCTAAGCTTTAATCTTCAAATGGGCTTGTACTGTTTTTAATTTTATGTCATTAGTTTCCGTTCTTTGCTTTTCACACTGCCGAAATTTTATTAGTGCGAGATAATTTATTTTTTGCATTTTCCATTATTCTTTTCATTTTAATTGGATAATTAACAGAAGTAACTTATTTTATATTTAATGTTAAGGAGCATCAACTTATCAACTAAATAGTATCTATAATTTTCAAATTATTTGACAAGTTTTTGTTCTGGGCCTTTTATTCCATGTTATCTATGTTATAATTTACTGTTAATATTAAGTCTCCTAATGACATTTAGTCTCTGCATAACATAGGAGATTGGAATAATCTCTTTTTTGCCCCAAATAAAATGGAACATATTTATATATGACCCATGCGAGGGTCCCATTCTGTTAATGGCATTAATTGTAATCCTAAAAATAATTCCCTATTCACTTAAATTATTATCGGTATCAACCAAAGCGTATCTCTCCTTTATTTTCTCTCTCTCTCTCTCTTCTATGTGGTCTCATGCTTATTTATTTGTTTTCTGCTTCTTGTGTAGATGGCAATGAGATGTCTCCAACTCCATTCCGAGATGGCCCTCCAAACTTCGCGTGCGTTGGAATCTGCAAACAGCATCAGATCAAGAATCAATGCATTGCCATCAAAGATAAACGACATAATCATTCCGTCGTCTGTTACAATGGAATATCATCTGTAAATTTGTTCCGTGTATTTGTTTATGTACAAACACTTTAATGTATCCGAAGAAAAACAGGAATTAGCTAGGACAAAATTTTTGTAAGAAATAATGATGGGATTCAAAATGCATCAGCTGCAATTAACTTTCATGCCAGTTTATGTTCATCTTTCTTTTGTGAATTATATCAGGTTTTGTGGACAGGTATTAACAAATAATGAAAAGGTTGAGGGGCCATTTAAATTTATATAGGCTGACGCTATAGAAGTTACATTGTGAAATTAGATATTGGTGACTCGATTTCTCTTACCATTTATATTTGCTTTGGGATTTTAACTGCAGAAGGGATTGGAGGCTACATGTTTTTGCCGTCAGATGTGAGGTTTCTCTAATCACATATGACCAAATATGGAAAATCATAACTGTATTGAAAGGATCAAAATTGGATGAAAATATGATTCAGCCAAGTTTGAATTCGGATACAACTATTCTATTTATATTTGCTTTGGTAAAAATTCAATCGTCCATCAACTAGATGCCTATAAAAATGCATTCCTTTATCAACTATGTTACGACAAACGGATAAAAATATAAGGCTAGTAAAATAGAGCACACACAAATTGCGGATTGCGGAATTTAAAATGGACTGCACACTCGTGGTTCAGCCAACTTGATTTACATCATCAACGGACGAAAACAGCAGTAAGATTTCATTATCATGCTATTAATTGAGCCATTGCAATAAATCCCCATCCTGACTCAAAATATTAAAGCCCGACCATTCCTTTATCAACTCTAATGAGTTGATTAATTCTATTAAAAAACCTACACCAGTATGGTATTCATATCCTCCTCCTCCTCCTCCTCCGTCGTCGGGCGGCCCACCTCCTCCGTCTCTCCCTCCTGAAGCAGCCCATAACGCCTCCCAGTCTCTCGCCGCGCCTCCGCCACCGCTCCTCGATCCCCTTGTCAGGCCCGGTCTGGGGCAACATCCAATGAAGAATTAATCATTCTAACCTGTTGTCAGCCTCCCTTAGTATCCTATGTAGGATTATTATTACTCTTCTAGCATATATTAACAACGCCTTCTTCTGCTTCGAAAGCCAAACCCCAACCAACTACACACACCACCACTATCATCATCAACCAATTCCAACTACTTCAACCAATTTCCCAATTTCAAATATCAGCTCACCAATGCGCCAATCAACACAGAGGGGTTCCACGGCCGTTTCTTGCAGCCCGGTCAAAACGCTTACCACTTGTTCGGCAAAATGCACAGCAAAACCTACTCCACGAAAAAAAAGAAAGAAAAAAAGCATAGTCCCAGATCTTGGACAGGGTTAGAGATTCTGATGTTTGAATACTAGTGACGTGCTTCGTATCACGTCAAGATGTTACCTTCCGTGGATCTGCTGTCGAGCGGCGATGGACGGCTGAGATTGAGTTGGAGGTTGACTCCTGAAGCGTGTGGATTCTCAATGGGTTTTAGGTTGTGGTGGCCAAGCTACCTGCAAGGAAGTCCCGGGGTGGTTGTACTACCGAGAACCCTCCGACGATCAAGTTAGTGGTGCAATTTGGGCAGAGTAGCGGCTTAGTGAGGAGAGAATTGTGTACCTTGATTGTCTGAGGGAGGGGTTTATATAGCGGCAGCGATGAGTAGGTAGACGCGGGAATCACGCCGGCTGTTACGCTCCCGACGTCACGTCCGCGTGATAAGCGGGATCCCGCATTAATCGCGAGATATGCTCGTTAATGGGGGATCGTGATGGCGTGGAACGTGGGAACGTGGGCGGCGGATATCTCGCACATGGCGAGATTCACGGAGCCGTGGCGTGGGAGCCTGTAATCAGCGCTGCAGGTCGGTCAGGATGAGACCGAGAAGGGTTAGCTCGGCGGGTAGCTCGGGGACGAGCGGGAGACCGAGGTGTCCTGGTTCTGCTAAAGCCCGGAGACGAGCTGAGGGGGCCGAAGAGGCCAATTGTGCGGAGGCTCGGAGGTGAGCCAACAGTTGTTTGTAAGGCGGGCACAGGAGTTGCGTGGTCGGTCACAGAGGGTCGGCCACATCCAAGAGTCGCAGACCCGGGTGTTCTTCTGACGTGTTGCTCTTGGTCCTTCCTTGCGGGCTTCGGGACACGTCATCAGCCACGTGCCACGATCTGGGAGATCGCCGATATCAAGCATCATCATTAGCCCCCCACTCTCGTCCCGACCTGATTACAGGTCGGGTCGAAAGTGGTCTGCCGGATCACCTGAGGTGAGCTCTTTGTCGTAGATATCGTAAGCGTGCGTTCCCGGGCAACCAGCTGCATTTTCCTGATGGTGTCAGCGGATTGGGGGACTGGTCCTGCATTAAAGAGGATGCGCCGGATCGTATGTACGTCCACCGAAGCGACAACCCACGCGTCTGGCGTTGGTTGGCTGACGCGACAGGCCGCAGATCTTCGACGTCCGATGGAGTACGACCAATGCGCGTGCGACAGGTGGAGTGATGGTGGCCGTCGAATGCGATGAGTCTTTTTGGTGGGAGACGACCGTCACCGTTGGATGTGCACGCCGGTAGCTATAAATAGAGGTATGGTCCTCATCAGGGCCCATACAACTTCATATTTTTCTCGTCCAGAGTCTTGTTAGCTCGGCGCTCTTCTCTTCAGTTCGGACTCCTCGCTTTTGATCACCCGAGGACACCTTTCTTCAATTAGGTTAGATATCTTCTTCTGAGGAGTCTGTAGAAGTAGTGCGGGCAGAGTCTAGGAAGCACCTGTAAATTCTTCTCCTTTATCTTCTGCTCCTTCTAAATTGAGCCTGTTTCCTCCTTTTGCAAAGCAAATGGACCGATCCAGGATTTTTGCTGCCCTCGGTGCCCTGTCTCAGAAGAGAGCCGGGGGCGTGGCCGCGCTTCGGGCTGACCTGAGTTCTGTGCCAGGGGAGTCATCAGCGACGAAGTCGTCCGCTTCGACCCTAGCCCCCGATGATTGCAGCGGCAGCGGCCAGAGGCGTCCGCGGGTTCTCGAACCCCGGCCGAGGGAAGCGGGAGAGGGCGAAGACAAGGTCCCTCTTAAGAGGAAAAAGACGGTTTCCCGTGCGCCACCGATTGAGATTCCCGGGGGGGTCCTGTGCCGGAAGGGACGCCTGTTTCGTAGTCCCGTCCGGGCTTTCCGTCGCCGCCAGCCTGCTCGCTGACATGGAAGACTCGGCCGAGGCAAGATTCCACGGGGGACCCTGAGGGCCCAAGTGACAGCCATAGCTCAGGAGGCGGTGCAGGTACGCATTCCCCTATGTGTTATTTTGAGCGCCCTTTTCTCAGTTCGAGCATCTCTAAGCCTCTCTACCGTTTTCATCAGATCCTTCAGCACTGCGCCCTCGTTGCTCACATGGAGGCCGAGGATGATGCCTGTGCTAGGAGGTTGACGGGGGAGTCTTCTTCGGAGGCGAGGACCTTCGACTCGAGCTGGGTTTGGAGAGGGAGAGGATGGCCATCCTTGAAGCCCAATTGGCCGCCGGGGAACTTACGTCTCAAAGTGCCGGGAGTCTTACCACCGGTTAAGTGAGTTCCACCGGGCCATCGAGACTAAGTTGGTGGAGCTGGCCGATCACTATGCAGCAATGAAGAAGGCGAGAGATGTCAGCAGACGGGATGACGAGGCTGTGCTTCAGGCGGCGAAGGTTGCCGAGGTTCGAGCTCGAAAGGCGGTTGCCGATTACAGGGGGTCGGACCAGTTTTACGTTGATCTCGGCGAAACCTCTGCCATTGCATGGCACACAGCTCTTGATGCCGTCAAGGCGCAGTCTCCAGTGTTTGCCGATGGTGAGCTCCGCGCTCGGGTCCCGCTATTGGTGGTCATGCCTTCGGCAGAGGGCGATGAGGGAGGAGCTGCTGCTGGAGCGGAAGTCCCAGCTTCTGGGGATGGTACCGAGGGGTATGAGGTCTAGGCGGGCTTGCGGCCCGGACTTTTTGGCCTATCCTTTCTCTCTTTTTTTTTGTAAGCCTCCGGGCAATTTTGGTAAGGCTGGGGAGCCTAAAGTACCTTTGTAGAGACTTTGATTTATGTGAATAAAAAATCTTTTTGCTGCTTCTTTATGTGCATATTTTCCTTTTGTTTGTGGAAAACATTCGTAATTGCATGGTCTAGCTTTCGCGTCAGGTCGGTTCCTCGTCTGCCGATCGCACGTCGAGTTGAATTCGACTATTTGCCAAGTGTGGAAAGACCGGTGAAGGGTCGGTATCTCTATGGCCCTGAAGTCGAGGTTGGGATCGCTTAGTTGAGGATGGCCTCATAGTGAGGGCTTGGACTGTGGCGTCGGCGGTTAGTAATACCAGCTACGGATGACCGAGCATGGTAGATGCTCGGTTGCCTCTTGGTGAGAGCTTCGATCCTTAGCGCTGGAAGGGCCATAAGAGGTGGCTAAGGATGGACCGAGCAGTGAAGCTGCTCAGTGGCCTCTTGATGAGGGTTTCGATCCCTGCCGTTGTGGGGTAGAGAGCTACCGGCCAAGGATAACCGAGCAAGGGCGGGCCCGATTGCCTCTTGATGAAGGCTTTTGGTCCTTAGCGCGGGAGGGGCACTAAGAGGCCTACTAAGGATGGGCCGAGCAGGGGTACTGCCCGGTGCCTCTTGGCGAAGGCTTTGATCTTTAAGGACGGGCCGAGCAGGGTTACTGCCCGGTGCCTCTTGGCAAGGGCTTTGATCTCTGACGTTATGGGGTAGGGAACTACCAGCCATGGATAACTGAGCAAGGGCGGGCCCGGTTGCCTCTTGATGATGGCTTTTGATCCTTAGCACAGGAGGGGCCGTAAGAGGCCTACTAAGGACGGGCCGAGCATGGCTACTGCCCGGTGCCTCTTGCCGAGGGCTTTGCTCCTTAAGGATGGGCCGAGCAGGGTTACTGCCCGGTGCCTCTTGGCGAGGGCTTTGATCCCTGGCGTCGTGGGGTAGGGAGCTACCGGCCAGGGATAACCGAGCAAGGGCGGGCCCGGTTGCCTCTTGATGAGGGCTTTGATCTCTGGCGTTGTGGGGCAGGGAGCTACCAGCCAGGGATAACAGAGCAAGGGCGAGCCCTGTTGCCTTTCGATGAGGGCTTTGATCCTTAGCGCGGGAGGGGCCGTATGGGGCCTGCTAAGGACGGCCCGAGTGGGATGGTTGCCCTCATTGGTATAACTTGAGCTTCTCAGCGTTGTAAGGCCGTGGAAATTTACGCCCGTCCGCGTCTTGCAAGCGGTAGGCCCTGCCGGGAAGGACCTCGGAGACGAGGAAGGGACCGTCCTATTTAGGGGAGAACTTGTGCAGCCTGCCTTGGTCGACGAACTCGTTTCGCCTCAGGACTAGGTCGCCGGTCTTGAAGAAGCGACGCTTGACTCGCGCGTTGTAGTATTGGACGGTTTGCTGCTGATAGGCGACAGCTCTGATCTGAGCCCGGTCTCGTTTCTCTAACAAGATGTCTAGGTTGGTCCGGAGGGCCGTAGTGTTCACTTCGTCGTCGAATTGTTCGACCCGGTGACTGGGTAGCCCGATCTCCGCTGGGACCATTGCCTCGGTCCCGTAGTAGAGGCTGAAAGGGGTTTCCCCAGTGGGGGTCTTCTTTAATGTGCGTAAGGCCCATAAGACCCGGGGTAACTCCTCGACCCAACCGCTGTGGCGTCCTTCTAGGCGGGTTCGTAGATCTCGGAGGACTCCCCGATTAGCGACTTCGGCTTGCTCGTTGCATTGGGGATGTGCAACCGCGGCAAACTTCATGAGAATATGATACTCATTGCAGAATTCCTTCACTTTCTCGTTCGCGAAGTTTGTCTCGTGGTCGGTGTAGGATGTTTTTCGTCACCCCATTGAGATGGGAATACACGCACGCTTGTCAGGCGCATTACAGATTCCCCCTGCCTAGGGTAGGCTGGGGTTTATTGATTATGGGGATCCGAATCTCCGGCAGCCGCGGACTAAGTTGCCGTTAATTACCCCTCGTCTTTGGAGCGAGGGAACCTCCGATTAACGGGTTAAACTGGTCATGCGAACTCAATGTGCAGTGTTGTGTTTTGAAGGGGTTTTGGATATATCGGGGGCCCCGCAGAGTTTTTATGGGGGCCCCACTATCCGGATAGCGGGCTGGGGGTCAAGGGGGTTAGCAGCCCCCTTACGGGGTGCGGGGTGCGGGCAGCGCCCCGTTAGAATTTTTTTTCTAACAGGGACAGTGTCGTGGAGTATGTGCGTGCGTGTGTGTATATATATACATGTATATATATAAAAAAGGGAAGGGCGTCCAAAGGATGCGTGGGCCAGCGCCCCACGTGCCAGGCACGCGGGCGCTGTGCGCCAGAGCGTCAGCGCACCACGTGCCTGACACGCGGGCGCTCAACGTCAGCAGCAAAAGGGACTTAGTCCCTGCACTGGGAGTTGTGCTCCCGATTTGAGTTATGGAGTTGAACTCCTAAGATATTTTTAGAGCTGATGAAAAGGGCTACTCCCTTGAACTCTGGCTCTTCCCCTAAGTGGGATTTTTGGAGATGGGTCTCTCTTTCCTCCTCTTCTGTCGGCTGGATCTTGAAGAACAAGAAGTATGAGATTTTAAAAATCTCTTATTTTTGAGATCTGATGGGTGATCTGAGTTCCCCGTTGTGGGTTTTGTGGTGAAAAACTATTTAGTTTTGGAAAGGGAAGAGTAAAACTCTTGATTTAATTTAAAAGAAAGAAGAAGGTTTAGAACCTTGAGGAAGAAGGAGGCACAAAAACCATAGAATTTTAAAAGAAGGAAAAGTCTATATTTTATTCATCATCATGTTGCCTTATATAGGCTTACACATTTACATATAGCCCATTGGGCTTTACAAAATGGTATTTTGCCCATCCCATGGCTCATGTGCCATTTCTTTTTGCACATAAGCCATGGGCTTTACAAAAATTTAGTTTTATGCCCATTCATGCATAAAAAATTACATAAAAATTATTTATTACATGATTTCATTTTGGCATGGGGGAGGCTGGCCGCGGGGCTCGACTTGGGTATGGGCCCACTTGACCTAGGCTTGGGCCCACCTGGCTTGGGGTTGACCTTGACTTTGACTTGGTCAACCGGGGTGCAAATTTTGACCCCAACAGTCGGTGATGATACACCTCGGTATACCGAACTGGAGTATCACGTTGTTCTGCAGGAACTTGATAGTCGTGGTGGCATCCGGTTTCCTGATGGGGACGGTCTCAGTCCACTTCGTGAAGTAATCCACTGCGACGAGGACATACTTGTGCATGCCCGTACCGGTAGGAAACTGGCCTATCATGTCCAATCCCCACTGGGCGAACGACCACGGGGAGGTAAGGACGGTTAGCTCGGTAGCCGGAAGGCGAGGTATGCTTCCGTGGAGTTGGCAACTTTTGCATCTCCTGACGAGCTTCTGGGCGTCTTCGTGAATAGTTGGCCAGTAGTACCCCTGGAGCAATGCCTTCTGGATTAAAGTGCGCGCCCCTTGATGTGCACCGCCGACTCCTTCGTGGATTTCATGGAGGACGTAGTCGGCTTCGTGGGGGTCGACGCACCGGAGCAGGGGCTGGGTTAAGGACTTCTTGTAAAGGTTCCCATTGCTCCAGACGAAGTGACGGGCTTAGGCTCGGAGACGGCGGGCTGCTTTCCGATTTTTCGGGAGCGTACCTTCCCTCAGGAATTCCACGAGGGGCTTCCTCCAGTCTCGGTCCTCTTCCTGGGCTGTGTACACATGAAGTATTGTCGCCCCGTCTTCCACGCTGGGTCGTGGCAAGATCTCGAAGATGATAGACCGCTTGTTGTTGGCCGAGTAGGATGAAGCCAGCTTACTCAGGGCGTCGGCTTGGGCATTGAGCTGTCTGGATATTTGCTCTACCTGGACCTCGTCGAAGTTCTCTCGAAGTCTTCTTACCTCGGCGAGGTACTTCACCATTAGAGGTTCCCGAGCTTCGAAATGGTCGGTAACTTGGCCGACGACTAAGGCTGAGTCGCTGCGGATTCGAATTGTTTTCATCCCCAGCCGGGAGGCTATGCGGAGTCCAGCCAGCAAAGCCTCGTACTCTACCGTATTGTTTGAGGCCTTGAATCCGAGCTTCAGAGAATACTCCATTTCCGCCTCGTTCGGGCCTCGAATGATGAGGCCGGCGCCACATCCTTCCTCGGTTGAGGACCCGTCGACGTAAACGACCCACTCAGGGATGGAGTCGGACCTCCCCTCGACCGAGGGTTGAGCCGCGAGGGTCGACATGAAATCTGGTTTCTTGCTGGGGATGGTGCACTCGACGATAAAATCGACCAGGGCTTGTGCCTTGATGGCCTGCCTTGGGCGGTATTTTATGTTAAACTGGGACAACTCCCACCTCCACTTCTCTAAGCGGCCCGAGGATTCGGGTGAGGCGAGGATAGCCCCCAGCGGGGGCTTGATAAGACCGAGGATGGTGTGCGTCTGGAAGTAGTGCCGTAGCTTCCTTGAGGCTACAACGAGTGCCAAGACGATCTTTTCTATGGCTGGATACCTCGTTCTGCATCTTTGAAGACGTGGCTTACGTAGTACACCGGCTTCTACACCCCGTCGACCTCTCGGACGAGCACCGAGCCCGCTGGTTGGTCGGACACCGCCAGATACAGTGATAGCTCGTCTCCTTCAACTGGTCGGGTGAGCATTGGTGGCGTCGCAAGGTGCCTCTTCAATTGGTCAAAGGCGGTATGGCACTTCTCTGACCACTCGAATCTCGGGATCTTCCTTAGAGCTTTGAAGAACGGGAGGCACTTCTCCCCAGACCTCGACATAAAACAGCTCAGAGCGGCTACTCGCCCTGTAAGTCGCATGATCTCGACGTTGGTCTTGGGCACGGCCATGTGGAGGATAGCGTCGATTTTCTCTAGGTTAGTTTCGATTCCGCGGTGGGTGACCATGAAACCGAGGAACTTTCCCCCGGTGACTCCAAATGCGCACTTGGCGGGGTTCAGTTTCATCTTGAACTTGCGGAGCACTTCGAAGGCCTCGCCCAGGTCCTTGGCGTGGTCAACCGACGAGATGGATTTGACGAGCATATCGTCGACGTAAACTTCCACGTTCCTGCCGATCTGCGGTTTGAACATGCAGTTAACTAATCGTTGGTACGTGGCTCCGGCGTTCTTGAGGCCGAAGGGCATCACCTTGTAGCAGTACACCCCCCGGTCCGTTGTGAATGCGGTAAGATCTCCGTCTGCCGGATTCATACGAATCTGATTGTAGCCGGAAAAGGCATCCATGAAGCTTAATAGCTCGTGGCCTGTTGAGCTGTCGACGAGCTGATCTATTCGAGGGAGGGGATAGTTGTCTTTGGGGCAGGCCTTGTTAAGATCGGTGAAGTCGACGCACATGCGCCATTTCCCGCTCGACTTCTTGACCAGAACTACGTTCGCCGGCCACTCCGAATAGAGCACATTCCGAATGAAGTCGGCGGCGAGGAGCCGATCTACTTCGTCCTTGTAGGGTGTTTTTCGTCACCCCATTGAGATGGGAATGCGTGCGTGCTTGTCAGGCGCATTACAGATTCCCCCTGCCTAGGGTAAGCTGGGGTTTAATGATTGTGGGGATCCAAATCTCCGGCAGCCGTGGACTAAGCTGCCGTTAATTACCCCTCGCTTTTGGGGCGAGTGAACCTCCGATTAACGGGTTAAACTGGTCATGCGAACTCAATGTGCAGTGTATGTGTTTTGAAAGGGGGTTATGGATATATCGGGGGCCCCGCAGAGTTTTTACGGGGGTCCCGCTACCCGGATAGTGGGCTGGGGGTCAAGGGGGCTAGCGGCCCCCTTGCGGGGTGCGGGGCAGCGCCCCGGCCCAAATTTTTTTTGGGAAGGATAGTGTTATAGAGTATGTGTGTGTGTGTGTGTGTGTGTGTGTATACATATATATAAAATAAAAAAAGGAAAGGGCATCCAAAGGATGCGTAGGAGAAAGCGCCAGAGGTTTGGGTGCTAGTGCTTTGAGCGCCAGCGCCCCACGTTCCAGGCACGTGGGAGCTCGGGCGCTAGCGCTCTGAGCGCAAGGGCGCTAGCGCTCTGAGCGTATGGGCGCTAGCGCTTTGAGCGCTAGCGTCCCATGTGTCAGCACGTGGGCGCTCGGGCGCTAGCGCTCTGAGCACAAGGGTGCTAGCGCCCCACGTGTCAGCATGTGGGCGCTCGAGCGCTAGCGCTCTGAGCACAAGGACGCTAGAGCTTTGAGCACTAGCGCCCCACGTGTCAGCACGTGGGCGCTCGGGCGCAAAAGGGACTTGGTCCCTGCAATGGGAGTTGTACTCCCAGAAAGGAACACTTATTATTTTGTGTATGTGTGTGTGTGTGTGTGTGTGTGAGGAGTTAAACTCCTAGGATGTTTTGAAGCTGATGAAGAGTTTCTCCCCTTGAGCCCTAGTTCTTCCCCAAAGTGGGGTTTCTGGAGATGGGTCTCCTTCTTCCTCCTCTGTTGGCAGGATCTTGAAGATCAAGAGATGTGAGATTTTAAAAATCTCTTCTTTTTGAGATCTGATGGCAGATCTGAGTTCTCTTTTGTGGGTTTTGTGGTGAAAAACTATTTAGTTTTATAAAAGAAAGAGTAAAACTCTTGATTTAATTCAAAAGAAAGAAGAAGGTTTTAGAACCTTTAGGAAGGAGAAGATCACAGATCTGGATTTTTTTAAAGAGAGAAAAGTTGTTGAGATATTTTCATTATCTTTGCCTTTATAGCTTATACACTTTACATAAAGCCCCTTGGGCTTCACAAAAATGGCATTTTGCCCATCCCATGGCTCATGTGCCATTTCTTTTTGCACATAAGCCATGGGCTTTATAAAAATTTGGCTCTATGCCCATTCATGCATAAAAAATTACATAAAAATTATTTATTACATGATTTCATTTTGGGCATGGAGGAGGGTCGGCCGCTTCATGTTCGGACTCGACCTGGGCATGGGCCCACTAGGCTTGGGGTTGACCTTGACTTTGACTTGGTCAATCGGGATGCAATTTTCGACCCCAACAAAGTGCCCCCCATCAATAAATGCACACCACATATGTGGGTCGTATGCATGAAATTGATGGATCTTCTTTCGCGTGGAGGCGACTTGTTTTGGTTCCCACCTTTTGGGATGCACTGCCCTTTTTACGACATGGACGATCGATGCTTGACGCGTCTCCGAGATGGAGTGTCTGTGATAGACGTTTCTCTGGTCCGGAGTGATTTGGTAGACATGCCCCCGGCATGGAGTGTCCCTGGTCGACGTTTCCCCGAGGCGGAGTGTCGGCTGGTTGACGTGTCTCCGACACGGAGTGTCTGCTGCCTGATGTGTCCCCGGCACGGAGTGTCTGCGTTGGACGTTTCCCAGAGACGGAATGTCGCTGTTGGACGTTTCCCCGGTACGGAGTGTCTGTGTTGGATGTTTCCCTAAAACGGAGTGTCTGTTTGTGACGTTTCCCCGGTACGGAGTGTGGCTGGTCGACGTTTCCCTGAGGCGGAGTGTCTACTGGCTGACATGTCCCTGGCATGGAGTGTCTGCATTGGATGTTTCCCCGAGACGGAGTGTCGGTGTTGGACGTTTCCTCGGTACGGAGTGTCTGTGTTGGACGTTTGCCCGAGACGGAGTGTCGCTGTTGGACGTTTCTCCGGTACGGAGTGTCTGTGTTGGACGTTTCCCCGAGATGGAGTATCTGTTTGTGACGTTTTCCCGGTACAGAGTGTCGCTGGTCGACGTTTCCCCGAGGCGGAGTGTCGGCTGGTTGACATATCCCCGACACGGAGTGTCTGCGTTGGACGTTTCCCCGAAACGGAGTGTCGCTGTTGGACGTTTCCCCGGTACGGAGTGTCTGTGTTGGACGTTTCCCCAAGACGGAGTGTCTGTTTGTGACGTTTCCCCGGTACGGAGTGTCGCTGGTCAACGTTTCCCCGAGGCGGAGTGTCTGCTGGCTGACGTATCCCTGGCACGGAGTGTCTGCCTTAGACGTTTCCCCGAGATGGAGTGTTGCTGTTGTACGTTTCCCCGGTACGGAGTGTCTGTGTTGGACGTTTCCCCGAGACAGAGTGTCGCTGTTGGACGTTTCCCCTGTACGGAGTGTCTATTGTTTGACGCAGAGGTCGATGTTGGAATTGGTTGGTTTGATTTGTTTGATTTGAGTTGACATCAGCATCGCTACACTGGAATATGGTACCGGGAGTGAATCATCATCTGTCATGAGAGGATTTGGGAATTGGTTTTCCGTTGGCATCTGCATTGCTGCATTGGAATAATGCCAGGAGTAACTCATCATTTGTCACGGGAGGATTTGGGAATTGGTTTTTTGCTTGGCATCAGTATCGCTACACTGGAATATGGTACCAGGAGCGAATCATCATTTGCACTTGCTTATCAGGAAGCGATGGCTTAGGAGACAGGTTTTAGGTCCCTATCACCTAAGACTTTTCAATTTTGTGAGCCTTAAGGGTCTCACAAAGCATTTTCTCTCTACGGGTCGTAAGGATCCCGTAGGTGTATTTTCTCCTTAGGAGTCGTGGGACTCCTAAGCGTGTTGCTCCTTTGTGAGTCGTAAGGATCTCACGCGAGAATTTTCTCCTTTGTGAGTGTATTTCATCTCTTTTTCGCGAGTTTTCGCTCTTCCGGGTTTTCACAAACTCGCCGGCAGTCCTGCTGTTTTTACTCACGGAGCCCTTTCGGGCTTTCACCCGTGCCCATTTTGCTTGTGGACATACCCTTTTTTTTGGAACTTTGAATGTGGTCTCACCGGTAGGACTCGGGAGAGATTGGGATTGTTTTACGCCCGTAGATTGTATATGGTTTTGCAGGATGTATGATCCAAACCGTAGGGCCGGAAAAATTTCGGGACTTTGTTGGCGTCTGCATCGCTGCACTGGAATATGGTACCAGGAGCAACTCATCATTCGCCGTTGGGGTATGGGATTTGGAATTTGGCTGGCGTCTGCATCGCTGCACTTGAATATGGTACCAGAAGTGACTCATCATTCGCCATTGGGGTATGAGATTTAGAATTTGGCTGGCGTCTGCATCGCTACACTGGAATATGGTACCAGGAGCGACTCATCATTCGCCACTTGGGGATTGGAAAGCAATGGCTTAGGAGACAGGTTTAGATCCCTATCACCTAAGGCTTTTCAATTTTATGGACCGTAAGGGTCCCATAAAAGCATTTTCTCCATACGGGTCATAAGGATCCCATAGGTGCATTTTCTCCTTAGGAGTCGTGAGGACCCCCAAGTGTGCTTTTCCTTTGTGAGTCGTAAGGATCTCACGAAGGTTTGTTCTCCTCATGTATCGTGAGGACACATGAGTGGGTCTTCCTAATGGAGCATAATTCCAAGGGCGGAGACCAGCCGCGTAACTTGTGGTTGCGGTGGGGCATGCGTATGATGAGAATTATTTGAGCCCGTGGATTGTATACGGTAGTCAATTTAGGGACTAATCGTAGGGCCGGAAGAATTTTGGGAGACTGGATTTTGGTTGGCGTCTGCATCGCTGCACTGGAATATGGTACCAGGAGCGACTCATCATTCGCCGTTGTTTTTTTTTGTTTTACCGCGATTGCTCTATCATTTCAGCTTTTCTTATCGTGAAGATCGCGATTACCCTATCATTTCGGCTTTTATTCGCGGTTGCCCCATCGTTTTGGCTTTTCATTATTTTTGTTTTATTTACACATTTTTACATTCCCAGTTTAACGACTTAGAGGTCGATTGTTCCCAGTTTAACGACGTGGTGGTCATTTATTCCCAGTTTAAAGACTTGGTGGTCTGGGGTTTTCTTATCCCAGCTCCTCGAACTTTGATCTTGGCGGGGCTGTGTTGATGATCGTAGCTCTGCGGCTTGTCGGTTCATCTGACGACTGTAAGGCTTTCCCAAGTTTGTATTGGTTCTCCACCCAATCTTTAAAAACATAGCAGTCTTCAATGGTATGACTCACCATTCTATGATATGGGCAGTATATGGGATTGCCGGTCATGTTCATCTCATGTGGCCTCTTTGGAATAGGCAGTTGAAGACCGTTGTTCAAGGCATCCACGAATATTTCGCGGATTTTATCCCTCCTGAAGGAGTATACTTTCTTCTTTCTCTCCATTAGAGTAGATGCCCTTACTGATGCTGGACCCCGAGGACGACCAGTCTTTGGTTCTCCTACTGTCCGCTTACCACGTTCAGTGTACGCATCGGAGGGACTGGAGGCTGATCGCGTACGTTTTTCACAAAGGTGTTCCGCTCTCGGGCTGGAGGGAGCATCGGTCGGCTGCTTCCGGATATCGATCCCCAGCTCACGAACCAAAATTTGATTTTGCTGTAATTGCAATCGGGCGACTTGGGTCGTGAGATCCGCTACGACATTTGCCAGCTCGTCGACTTTAGAATGGACCTTAGCCATCTTCTCATCCCTGTCCTGAAGTTGCCTTTGAAGCCATTGGAATAATACTTGTTCTATAGTTCCAGGTATGAAAACGGGGTCATCCTTACCGCCTGAACTTGATTCAGCATGATCCACGGGTTCTTTTGGCTCAATGGCCTGAGCGAGCTCTTCATCATTTGGATCGGGTCGATATTGGATGGCAACAACCGCATCATTGTCATGGTTATAAGGCGTAGGAGGACTTGTTCCTCTGAGCTCCATCATATAGACCGTATGGGTTGTGTACCCGTCTATTGCTTCTTCATTGGCAATGTTGCTCGCTTGGCTCTTAGCTTGTTGCCTTGGTCCGCTCTTTTTAGAGAAAGGCAGATGTCTGATAGAATCAGGTCCCTGAAGGACTTCAGTCTCCGTTTGTATGAAATTGGCAGTCGCAGCTTGATAGTTTGTCAACACGTCATGGGACAATGATATTTCTCCCTCCTTATATTGTTTCTCGACCCAATCCTTAAAGATGCAACAGTCTTCAATAGTGTGTCTCAGCACTCGGTAGTATGAGCAAAAGTTGGGATGATCAGTCCTGTTCGTTTCACTTAGCCTTTTTGGTTCTGGTAGCCGCAGGCCATTCTTCGGAGCATCTTTAAAAATTTTGTGGACCTTGTCCCTTCGGAATGAGTAGACCTTATTTCTTCTTTCCTCCAAAGTTGGCTCTCGAGATTGGTCAGTTTTTGCTCCGCCCGCTCTCTGCCTATTTAGAGAATCGGTGCTGTTAGAACTTCCGCCTTTTCGGTTGTCGTCCCTCCAAGGTTTCGGTCTGTTTGTGAACTGAAGATCCTGAGCAGACTCGGGCTTTGAGCGTTCCAACGTTTGGACCTTTTTGGTTAGCTCTTGGAATGTTTTAAGGCCTGCGGTGCACAGGAAAGGTTTCATCCAGTCCTTCAGATTTTCTATAAGAAGACTGATGGATTGGTCTTTGCTCCAAAGGCGGTTCACATTTGACAGAGAGATTGCACCATCGGACTATAAAATCCATGTTGCTTTCGTTGTTCTTTGGCTCTGTCCTTACGAGGTCAGTAATGGTGATTTTATCGCTGACACTCATGAACCTTTACTTGAACATGGATTCTATTCGAGCGAACGTCGTGATCGAGTCATCTGGTATGCCTGCATACCAATCGAAAGCAACATCCGTCAAGCTATTAACAAACTGACGAAGAAGGAGCGCATCATTGCCCCCAGTATTTGCGCATGATGCTTTAAATTGGGCAATGTGCCGGTTCGCATTTCCCATGCCATCAAACCTTTCAAATTTGGGGATGACATAGCCAGTGGGAATATGGTACCAGGCCCATTTTGCTTACATTCAGAGGCGATTCCCCTTCGGTGTATGTATCGGAGGGACTGGAGGCTGATCACGGCCATTTTTCGCGAAGGCGCTCCGCTCTTAGGGTGAAGGGGGTATCAGTTGGCTACCTCCGGGTATCAATCCCTGGCTCATGAACCAAAATTTGATTATGCTGTAATTGCAATCGGGCGACTTGGGTCGTGAGATCTGCCGTGACGTTTGCCAATTCGTCGACCTTAGACTGTAGCTTGGCTAACTTCTCATCCCTGTCCTGAAGCTGCCTTTGAATCCATCGGAATAATGCTTGTTCTGTAGTTCCGGTCATGACAACCGAGTCATCCTTATTGCCTGAGCTCAATTCCGCAGGAACCCCGGGCTCTTTTGGCCTATCTGCCTGAGCGAGTTCTTCATCATTTAGACCGAGTTGACGTTGGGTAGCGTCCATCATATCATCACCCTGGCTGTGAAGCATAGGAGGGTTCGTTTCTTCATGTCTGACCATGTAGACAATGTGGACCATATATCCTGCCGTCTCTTTATCTTTGGCCGGGTAACCCCGTTCTTGGAGCCTCATGAAGCTCAGCCTAGTATGAGCCCTAGCCCTTTATTTGGCTCTGTATCTGAGCCTTTTCTACTTTAGCTTCTTGATTTTGAGGGCTTGGCGGGCATCCATTTTCTGTGAAGCCACCGTGAGTCGATTGATAGGGAGCTTAAAGAAGATACCCGATCGAGCAGTTGTCGAGGGTACCGCTGGAGTTTTCCCGAGATGCCCTATTGCTTTGTTGACGTTGATGGCCTTGCCCCCAGCTGGAGCGATGGAGGGTCGTTTGGAAACGGATTTGTGCTTGGGCAGAGGTGCCCTCGCAACCATGATATTCGGCCTTTTCCCTTTTGAGACCGGTCTGTCTGTTACCGGAGCTTGAGGAGCTGGGACGGCGTTAGTTGACACGAACATAATAGAGCCAAATGGTAGCGGCGGCTCCTCCCATTGTCGCCCGAGACTGGCCGGGAGGACCGTCCTAGCGTCCATCTTCATCATGTAGGAGATGGGAGCTGTGTCGAGAGCTGAGCTGATCCTTGGAGACATCTTTGCTGCGTCCCAAGATTGCAATTGGAGAACGTTAGCCTGCAAAAAAAAACATGATTTCAGTACAGGCAATTGATATGCATATTAATTGAGTTCGCATGAATGCTTAACCCGAAATATAGGAGGAAAGATAGGTCACACCGGGCGTGCCAGAATCTGTAGGGTGTTTTTCGTCACTCCATTGAGATGAGAATACGCGCGCGCTTGTCAGGCGCATTACAGATTCTCCCTGCCTAGGGCAGGCTAGGGTTTATTGATTGTGGGGATCCGAATCTCCGGCAGCCGCGGACTAAGCTGCCATTAATTACCCCTCGCCTTTGGAGCGAGAGAACCTCTGATTAACGGGTCAAACAGGTCATGCGAACTCAATGTGCAGTGTTGTGCTTTGAAAGGGTTTTGGAGATATCGGGGGCCCCGCAAAGTTTTTACGGGGGTCCCGCTACTCGGATAGCGGGATGGGGGTCAAGGAGGCTAGCAGCCCCCTTGCAGGGTGCAAGGCAGCACCCCGTTAGAAATTTTTTCTAACGGGGGAGGTGTTTTTAGTGTGGAGTACATGTAAAATGGGGGGAAAGGCGTCCAAAGGACGCGTGAGCGCCAGCGCTTGGGTTAGCGCTAGGCGCTTGGGCGCTGGCGCTGGCGCCTCACGTGCCCGGCACGTAGGCGCTCGAGCGCCAGCGCTATGGGCGCTAGCGCCTCACGTGCCCGGCACGTGGGCGCTTTGGGCGCTAGCGCCTCACGTGCCCGGCACGTGGGCGCTCGGGCGCTAACGCTTCGGGCGCTAGCTCCTCACATGCCCGGCATGTGGGCGCTCGGGCGCTAGCGCCTCACGTACCCGGCATGTGGGCGCTCGGGCCCTAGCGCTTTGTGCGCTAGCGAAAGGTGGAGGTTTTTACCCCAGAAATAGGAGTTCAACTCCAAAAAAGGGATTTTGAGTGGAGTTAAACTCCTGAAGGTCTGGATTAGGAGTTAAACTCCTTTGAGGATTTGGGTCTTGGAGTTGAACTCCCTAAAAATATTTAGAGGTTCTTCTCTCTTAAGCCTTGGATCTTTCCCAAATGGGATCTTTGGAGGTGGGTCTCCTTCCTCCTATTCTGTTGGCCGAATCTTAGAGAACAAGAGGGGTGAGATTTTAAAAATCTCTCTTTTTTGAGATCTGATGGAAAATCCAAACTCCCCTTTGTGGGTTTTGTGGTGAAAAACTATTTAGTTTTTGAAAAGGAAAAGTAAAACTCTTGATTTAATTCAAAAGAAAGAAGAAGGTTTAGAACCTTGAGGAAGGAGAAGGAGGCACAGGTCTTAAAGATTTTTTTGGAGAGAGAAAAAGCCCCTGAGATATTTTCATTATTTTTGCCTTTATAGGCTATACACTTTATATATAACCCCTTGGGCTTTACAAAAATGGCATTTTGCCCATCTCATACCTCATGTGCTATTTCTTTTTGCACATAAGTCATGGGCTTTACAGAAATTTAGCATTATGCCCATTTTGCTTACATTCATGCACAAAAAATTACATCAAAATTATTTATTAGATGATTTTTTATTTCGGTATGGGGAGGGTCGGCCGCTTCATGTTCGGACTCAACCTGGGCATGGGCCCACTTGATCTGGGCTTAGGCTCGATTGGCATGGGGTTGATCTTGACTTTGACTTGGTCAACTGGGGTGCAATTTTCGACCCCAACACCCGGCACGTGGGCGCTAGGGCGCTGGCGCTAGCGCTTTGGGCGCTAGCGTCCCACGTGCCCGGCACGCAGGCGCTCGAGCACTGGCGCTGGCGCTTTGGGCGCGAGCGTCCCATGTGCCCGGCATGCGGGCGCTCGGGCGCTAGCGCTTTGAGCGCTTGGGTGTTAGCGCTTTAGGCGCTAGCGCCTCACGTGCTAAGCACGTGGGCGCTCGGGCGTTGGACGGCAAAAAGGGACTTGGTCCCTGCACTGGGAGTTGTACTCCCAAAAAGAAATACTTATTATTTTGTGTGTGTGTGTGTGTGTGTGTGTGTGTATATATATATATATATTTTCTTTTGAGGAGTTAAACTCCTAAGATATTTTTGGAGCTGATGAAGGGGTTTCTCCCTTGAGCCCTGGATCTCCTCCAAAGTGGGATTTTCGAAGATGGGTCTCCTTCTTCCTTCTCTATTGGCCGGATCATGAAGAACAAGAGGTATAAGATTAAAAAAATCTCCCATTTTTGAGATCTAATGGAAGATCTGGGCTCCCCTTTGTGGGTTTTGTGGTGAAAAACTATTTAGTTTTGGGAAAGGAAGAGTAAAACTCTTGATTTAATTCAAAAGAAGGGAAGAAGGTTTTAGAACCTTTTGGAAAGAGAAGGAGGCACAGGAACCCTAGTTTTTGGGGAGAATGAAAAGTGTATATCTTATTCATCATCATATTGCCTTATATAGGCTTACACATTTACATATAGCCCTTTGGGCTTTACAAAATGGTATTTTGCTCATCCCATGCCTTCTGTGCTCATTTCTTTTGCACATAAGCCATGGGTTTTACAAAAATTTGTTTTTATGCCCATTTTGCTTACATTCATGCATAAAAAATTACATCAAAACTATTTATTACATAATTTTTTATTTCGGCAGGGAGGCCGGCCGCGGGGCTCGACTTGGGTATTGGCCCACTTGCTGGGCTTGGGCCCGCTTACTCGGGGTTGACCTTGACTTTGACCCGATCAACTGGGGTGCAAATTTTGACCCCAACAAGCCATACTACATGCTATGTACTCGGCTTCTTTTATGTATCTTGGTACACATCCCTATTTCTTGCTACCCTAAGAAACAGTTGTACCTCCAAAGATGAACAAATGTTCCGAAGTGGACTTCCTGTCATCTTTGTCGCCTCCAAAATCAAGATCACAATAACCAAGAACCTCAAGCGAGTTTGCTTGATAAATGGTGTACAATACCCTTTAGATACTTTAAATTCTTTTAACAGTTTTCCGATGTGCTGGACCAGAATTACTTCGGTATCTACTGTAAATCCCCAGTTCATTTGTACCTCCTATATTATTTTGGTCCCAATAAATTTCCAGTTTAAATCCCATATTAGTTTCCTAATATTTTCCTTTTCTCTTTTTCTAAACCTAAGCCCCACTTTAACCTAACTCTCTCTATATAATAAACCCAATTCCGAAACCCTGTTCCTTGGTCCAAGCCCACGAAGCTAACACCCTAACCCAAACCCCAAACCCGGCCCGACTCGTTCCCCAACTCCCTCCACTTCTCTTTTTCTTCGTCTTTTCTTTTTCCCTCCTTTTCCCCAACTGCTGCTCCTCTCTCGCACTCATCCCCGCGAGACCCGCTCATCGTCAACGCCACCCCACGATCCCAACTGCCTCCGAGAAATCCGCGCTGGCTTCCCCTCATCTCTCAACATCTCTTTCCCCCTCTCTCTATCTCTATCTATATCTTCCTCAAGCTCTCTAACTCTCTCTCACAATCTCTTTTCCCTCTCCTTTACAACCTCACTGAGCTCACCGCCGACGAACTCTCCACCGACCACCTCCTTCGACGAATCGCCGATGTCGACCATCTCGTCCAGCTGCTCCACTTCCTCACACCACCACTTTCAACTCCTTTCAACTCCAACACCCACCACCCTCCACTCGAGCTCCCGCCATCCACTGCATCAACGGCCTAAGCCCAATGCAGACGAGCGCTCTCCCTCTCTTTAAATCTTTATCTCTCGATTTATCTCTCCCCTATCTCTTATCTCTTTCTCGAACTTCCCCCAAACCCTCCGCCGGCGAACCCACGGCACCGGTAACACCCCAGAACCCTCGACGACCTCTCCTCTAACAAGCACCACCCTCCTCACTCCACACCAACACCTCAACCATCCCATCATAACCTAACTCCTAAGCTCCCGAGCACCCCACTGCCCCACCAGTTGCTTCCCCAACCATCACCGACGTCGTCGGCCACCTCCTCCGACGAGCTGCCGCCGCGACACATCTTCTTCTCACCCAACACCAGAACCCACCACCATTTCGTGCACACCTCCAATGCCAATCCATCATCTCCAAGCTCTTATCACCCGCTGCTTTCGCTGCCTCATCTTCACTGTCGACCTCTGCAATCTGCCGTCGGCGCCAGTGCCCGAGCCACCTGTAGCTACCATCTCCAGTGAATTCCCTCGTCTAACTCCGGCCGGAACCGAGCCAGCCACCATCGCCATCATTTCGTCGCTGGTTTTGGATCGTCGTCGCGCCCCGTGATTGTGTCGTACTCATGCCATTCATCGTCGCGGTCGTCGCCAGGCAAGTGAAACCTAACTTGTTTTAACATTCTATGAACATAGATCTATGATTTCGTGTTAAAATTATATTAGATAGATTATTATGAACATATGTTAAGTAGTATACTATCACATATATATTGTAAGCCATCGTCGTATTTTCATGGAAAACCATAGTAATTCTAAAATTTTAGTTTTGAGCGTAATCGGATCTAAAACATCATTTTAATATCGTGTGGAATTGTAAGTATTAGATACCGTTTTAACGAGTTGGGAAAAACCGACTTTAATTCGATAGCTCTTGATATTATACGTTAAGAGTTCGATATGGTGAACTGAACCAAAACCCTGTTGATCATGCTCAAAGCTTTTACCAATATTTTCTTTTGCTACTTACGAATATCATGTAGAAAACTGAACTCAAAATAACGAAGTATCGCACGTGAAACGACGTCCCAAAGAGGCGACATCAAATCTGGTTTTTACTGTACATGTCGTGGCGTTTAATTGATATTAAATTAGATACATACCGGAATGTAATATTCTATGGCTCATATCGAATCCGACTCGATAAGATGGAACCCCCTATAATTTTTATTTCGATACTGATATATTACAACGACGAAAGCTGGCTTGGAATGCGGCTCTGGACTGCAGTCATGAGCAGCATTTCATATTAACACCTGGTTCTAATTAAATGTGTAGCTCTATATGAATATGAAATTATGCGGAACCCTATACCGTTGCGAAGATAATCCTGTTAGCTAACTATAGGTGGTGGTTTCGTTCGATTTTACTGCTGTTTTATATTTTAATTGCATTTTAGTCCATCGAGGTGTACTGCAGTTTAGTACAGAGACAGATTGTATATCCTACCCTTAAACATGACATATCTCCTAGCACGCAACGGATATTGTCGATCTGCTAGTGCGTTGGAAACATAATTGATATATCTAAATTTCACCGAACTGTAACGTTGCCTAATTATGATCCCAACAGAGAGTAAAATGTGTTACGAAATGGACTTTCAGTTCACGAACTGGATTTCCCGCGGTGAACACTTGAAATGAAATGACTGTAACTCGTGAACCTGAAACCTGATTGACCCAGAACCAATTTTTTCGAATTTCTGTTTAAGTTTACTTTCTACCTCTTTTGTGTCATTTTGCCTAATTATGATCGTACAATTTAATATGTTTTTCTGAACTCGTAATACACATTGTGATTCATATCATACATGACTTGATATGTGGCATCATTCTCGTATTTACCCTACCGTGATACCTTTAGTGATGGCGAACGTGCATAGTGATTTTTAACGAACTTTGCATTATTGAACGTGACTGGTATTGGATTAGTTGTGTCAAGTACGCCAGTGATAAGTGATTGATTCGTGAAAGTGAACGGTGCAGTGAAAAGTGAATAAAACCGTGAGTTTGGCGCGTGCTTGTATACAACTAGTTCTATACATATAGTTATTGTAACCTGTGGAAATAGGAAAATCAATATGGAATCGAACTCGTATTTAGAGAGATACAGTGACTTAGAGGATGCTCATTCGATACTAGCGATATTCATATATACATTAGGTTGTGGGCCTAGCGGCACGGCTGTGTTTCTCCAATAAAAGCAAAGCTCTGTTCAAATTCCGAGATTTTAAATGAAGCGACGCTTCTGTTTCTACCAATCAGAGCAAAGCTCTGTTTTAAAATTCAAAATTCAAAAATTGAAGCAACGCTTCAGATCCAGCGCTAGGCGCGCTGCGTGCCACGTGTCAAACACGGGTGCGCTAGCGCAGGCTGCGCTGCGCTCTGCGTTACGCGCCACGTGTCAAACATAGGTGCGCTAGCGCTGGAATTAAAAATTCCCCACCGTTAGATCAAAAGATCTAATAATGATAAATCATTAATTAATCAGAATTAAAATTCTGTTATGGAAAGATCTTTCCAATCTTGTTAAAAATAAGAAGATTGCCTTCTGTAAAACAGAAGCCCTATGATTAAAGATCCAACGGTGGGGAAACATCCCTAAATCAATCAGAAAAAGATCTTTTTAACTGATTTAACAAATCAATTTGCCCTATATAAAGACCCCAAGACTTCAAGTCTAATAGAGAGAAACCCCTCTACAAATTTTGAGAAAACTCAAAGAAAGAAGAGCAAGCTCTTAGCAAAAGAAGATTATTTCTTCAAGGTAAAGAATGATTCTTGAACAAAGAGATGAAATCATCTCATTAAAACAGAAGAATTATCTTCTTAAAAGATCATAGATCTACAAAAGACCAAGGTCTTTTATAAAAAGAGATCAAAAGATCTCATCAAAAAAACAAAAGAAGTATTTACTTCATTCACGGATCATTGATCTACAAAGGCAAAGCCCTTTCTAAAATAAGAACTGTTGTTCTTGAATCTTGAGGCAAAGCCTCTTTTAAAAGAACATAAACTTGTTCTCTGATCATAAATTTGATCAAATGCGTTTTGCGCTACTGAAAAGTGCCTTGCACTCATGAACTGCGCTTTTGCGCTCCTTGGACTGGCGCTCAGCGCCAAAACATGCCACGTGTCAACCACAGATACAACTTGCGCTTTGCGCTTCTGAAACAGCGCACTGCGCTCATGGGCTAGCGCTCAGCGCCAAGCGCACCACGTGTCACTCACTGGTGCGCCACTAAACTAGCGCAACGCGCTCATAAATCGAAAGCGTAATGCGCTTATAAACTGGCGCTTAGCGCTAAGCGTGACACGTGTCCTTTTCGTGTGCGCTACTTGGCAGAAGCGCAATGCGCTCTGTAACTGGCGCAAAGCGCCTGGCGCGCCACGTGGCGCGCTGTCAGAACACACATTGTTATAATGAATGCTATGCATTCAATACAAGACAAAATGTGTCAGGATCTAATGCTTAGCATTATTAAAAGGGCCAAGCCCAAGTAAAAGTTCAACAGCCCAGAACAATAAAATGTTAAACATTTCTTTAATCTTATTGGACTTAGCCCAACATTGGCCATAAGTCCTCAACTTATATTGAACTGAGCCCATCTGCTCACGAATATTCAACAGATCTTAGTCCCAAACTGGACTACAGATCTTTCAACCAATTCACACCGGTTCGAGGGTACATCTCTTTACTCCTTCAACGTCTTCAGAGAGGTGACGGGTCCCGACAACCATACATTTCACGGACTACGATGTCCTTAACCTTGACTGTGATGTCTTTAAACTCACGGACTACGATGTCCTTAACCATGACTGTGAGGTCTTTAAACTCACGGACTATGATGTCCTTAACCTTGGACCGAGATGTCCTTAAACTAACATTGGACCGTAATGTCCTTAAACTAATCGACCGCAATGTCCCTAAACTAAACAATAGAATCCAATTGCTCTTTTGTCGGGTCTAAACGATCCCGTTAAGTTGATCTTAGTCTAAAAATTAGATTAACGTATCCTTAACATACGTTTAAGTTGATCTTAGTCCCAAATGAGGCTAACGTATCCTGAAACCCAAACCCCAAACCCAAATCTAAGAAGATACGAATTTGGACCAATCCACGCCCTATGGGCGACAACATAAATTAGTCTCCGTATACAATCCACGGGCAACAAAAAATAAAACAAACACACACGACACGAAGTGACCATCTAGAGAAGGAGAAAGTTGTTACCGCGATGCGGTAGCGTAATTAACTGCAGGGGCTTGCGTCTACAAGGAAGAGCGTCCCCACAATCAAAAAACCCCTCAACGAGGGGGAATCTGAAGAAGTCTGCTACGTCGGCCGCATCCGTATAAACCATCGATACACGGTGTCATAAATCAACTTGGCATCTTCGGAGAGGTGGACGGATAACACTAAATAGCATCTGCCCTCGAAATTCAGGCCGGACGTCCTAACGTCCCGGTCCCTTCTTTCGGAGGAGAACAGATTCTGGCACGCCCGGTGGGACTTGATTGGCTTTGATCGGCTTTGATCGGGTACGCCCGCAGTTGATACCACTAAGCCAGGGGTGCAGCCGGTAAATTTCCCGATGCATTATTTCACGTCATGGCTCGAGTTGCACGTGCTAGGTGTCTTTGGCATCCACAAGTGGCCGGGTTTTTATGACAGGTGCAGGTTCCCTCGGATCATGCGACTGGTCGGCGCTTCTATCGTGACTCCGACGCAACGGGAAGCTAGAGGCTTGCTTCTCCGCCCGCGCACGGTTGGGGCCGGCATATCCTTTACTGATAAAGTCTTGACTGTCGACCAAGAGTCGGGGAAGACGGTGCTGCCACTGCAGGATATTTTTAAAGACGGGGTCTCTGTGTTGAAAGCTCGGGAGATTCTTCATCTGTACTCCATCAGTCCGGGCTTTCTCGTATTCAGGCAAAATGATGCGGCGTTATTCATGAGATACAACCCGCATCGTTTCGCCCAGCAGCTGAGTTACAATCAGGGCGTCCCACTTGAGGCTTTCTTGGCCGAACCTGCTGCTACCGAAGAGGGAATGCGGAGCGCACTGCATCATTTCATGCGCTTGAACACAGGTTCAACTTCTTTATCAGCGAACTGAGCTGTGTTCCAAAGGCCCTTAATGTGTACGTGGCGTGGTATCAGCATTCAATGGGCGCCGTCATCAGGGAGGAGAAGTGATTGCTGCTCGATCGCAAGGGCGCAATGCCGGCTGGTGATCGAAATGTTCCTCTGAAGCGACGGAACATTGTTCATCCTCCCCTGAGAGAGGTCACTGCAGTTGAACCTCCACACGTGCTAAGCCCTACGCACGGGTTGCCCCCATCCAGCGCGCCTGAAAAAGAGGTGGCTGCTGTGTCCCCCGAGTCGGACGTAGGAAAAGAAATTGGGACTCGTCGTCCAAAGGCGCTTACTAAACGCAAACTCGTGTTATCGGCTACCGGTGCCCGTCCTCAGAAAAAAAGAAGCAAGTACTTTCATTGGACACCATATTAGGCTCGACGCCCCTTGCTCCGTCTAGCGAAAGCTTTAGCGAGTATGGGACCAGTGAGGGTTTATTCGGGACGCTCGATGATACCGATTTGGAGGCTGCCATCGAAGCTTCCAAACAGTCAGCCGTCCTCGAAAAAGAACTGGCCGCCCTTGCTCGATGATACAACATCATCCCTTCTACACAATATCAGTGTATGAAGTACTTCAAAGATGGTCTCGAGTACACTGTGACGGGGGAGTTGAATTCGTTCTCCATGAATGAAGTCCGAAAGTACGAAAATGCAAAATACTTCCTACCAAATTTTGAGGACACGGAAAGATGTCACAAACCGACAAACAAAGCTATCACCACTATTCCGGTCTTTGGGAGTGATACCGAGGAGAAGAAGAAATAGTTTATTCAGGGCCGCCGCAATGCAACAAGCCGGGACCGCCCACCCCTATGTTGATCTTCGGCAGCGACTCGGAAGATGAAGTCAATGCCGTATTTTCCGTTCGGCCATCAATACAAGCCTTCGCTGGCAATGATCGGAGTCTGTAAATTGCCATGGTTCCGCAAGAGTATTACAAAGAGCTTGACGTGCTTGATACCTATAATGTGCAGGAATTACAGACATTCTACGTCCCTCCTAGGCGAAGAGATGAAAAGGCGATCCTCTTTTACCGATCAACGGAAACCAAAGTAGAGAAAGAATTTTGGCACGACGCAGATTCGATACTTGATAGGCTCCAGCCCATCCGTCTGCCTAGATATTACGCAGAAGGCTTGAGAAGGCTGTTGAGGCGCCAAGGTGTACCCTTTAAGCAAACCGCTCGACAAGCACGGTTCTATAACAAGATCTGGAATGTTCCCGGAAATCAACGAAAGTTGCCCAACGGGAGAATGGAAACGATCGGGCTTGGATATATTCGATCCAAGAAACGGGAGCTATTCCACGACTGCTACATCATACATGAATTTGATGAAGAAGGAGATGCCCTATGGGAAGATGCTGACCCTAAACCAGAACGAGCTCCCGCCGTGAAAATGCCAAGTCCGTCATTTGAAGAACAGATGGATAAGCTTATAAGGGAAGCGGGTCAAAAGGTTCGAGAGGATCATAATCGCGAAATGACCATCTATGAGAAAGCCAGAACGCAGCGCCTCCTTTAGCAGGTTGCAAAAAATGAAAATGCTCTTCCTTGTCAACCCGTCATACAAAAGGCCCGACGCAGAGGCAAAAATAAATCAAAGAGCGGGAAAGGCGTTCGACAGCGACAAAGCGGGACCAAGAAGCCGAGCGATCGGGAATCGAGCAATCCAGATTCGTCTCTTATAAAGAAGATGGGTCGAGCATACTGTTTTCCCCAGGACAAGACACAGAAGATACTTGATCTTGCCGTAAAACATCAAATGATTACCCTCCCGGAGTCCAAGCACCCCGAGCAAGCAGGTGAAGTTAATCACCCGGATTATTGCTCCTATCACCGAGCAATAGGACATCTTCTCGAAGACTACTTCACCTTCAAGAACTGGGTCGAAAACCAATATCAACAAGACAGGTTCGCTCTATCCAGCAGTTGGAGGGTAAGCCCGCCACAGAAGCATGAACCGAAAGCAACGCGTATAGCGGGAGTAGAACCAGATCAACATCGATCTTGGAAACGATCTCGTACTTGTCATGTGATAACATTGTCAAAAGAAGAGCCCGAGAATACGAATGACCTCCCCTGGTGCTTTGAAAACAATGATGGCGAGGTAATCTCAGAATTTCCACCGGCACTGAAAGAGCTGGAAGATGGGATACATACTATTGCAGATAACCCATCGAAAAACACTGCCAGGCATTGATCTTCGCGACAACGAAGCTCAGACACTATGCATTAGCACATGAGGTCCAGCTCATATCAAGGGTGGATCCCCTCAAATATTTGATGTCAAAGGCTATATTAATGGGACGACTCGCTAAATGGGCCCTACTCTTGATGGAATTCTCGATAACTTATCATCCTCTCAAAGCAGTGAAAGGCCAGGCCATCGCCGACTTCCTCGCCGAACATCCGATACCCGCCGATTCTCCTTTGAACTGCGAATTGCCCGACGAGTACGCGTTTGACACGATCGACGGGGTAAGAAGAAAGAATGATACCCGATGGGAACTTTATTTTGATGGGGCATCTTCCATGAAGAAGCGCAAACAAAGCATCCCTATAATCAAATCAGGGATAGGCCTCATCTTCGTGACTCCGCAAGGAGGGATAATGCGCTTTGCCTTCTCCTTAACATAGCCGAGGACGAATAATGAAGCCAAATACGAAGCTTTGATAGTAGGTCTCGAAATCGCTATCGACATGGGAATTGAGAACCTCCTTATATATGGAGACTCTCAACTAGTCGTTAGTCAAGTAAATGGCGACTATCAAACATGCAAGCCAGAGTTGGTGAAATACGGTGAGAGAGTGCAGCAACTGCTGACTCAAATCCCTGCCTATGCCCTGGAGAGCATACCGCGTGCGGAAAATAGCAAGGCGGATGCGTTAGCCAAGCTCGCTAAAGAATTGGCCGACGAGAACCTTGATGACGTGAGGATCATTGTGCAGAGCCGTCGGGTTCTTGCACCGGCAGAAATATCTCCGGAGTCGTCCGAAGAAAAAGGAGCGACCGAGCAAACGACCCTATAAATAAAAGACCATGAAAAGGCTAAGGATTGGAGAGAAGTCTTTATAGACTACTTCAAATCCCATCGAGCACCTGAAGAAGCGTCGTCAAGACATCAGCTCATGAAACGAGCTCTGTCTTTTGCCTTCGTCAATGCACTTTATATAAGAGATCATTTGATTCTCTATGGCTAAGATGCCTGGGACCTAAAGAGGCAAGGAGAGTCATCCAAGAAACTCACGACGGACTCTGCGGTTCTCACCAAGCCGGGCCAAAGATGAAGCTGAAGATCAAACGGATGGGTTATTATTGGCCCACGATGATCCAAGACTGCTTAGAATACGCGAAGCAGTGCCACTCGTGCCAGATTCACGGGGACTTCATCCATCAGCATCCAAATCCACTACATCTAACGGTGGCTAGCTGGCCGTTTGAAATGTGGGGAACTGACATAATCGGCCCCATCGAGCCGGCATTGTCCAGAGGACATCGGTTCATTTTGGCGACAACTGATTACTTCTCCAAATGGGTAGAAGCAGTACCACTGAGGGAAGTGAAGACGGAAAATATACTCCATTTCTTCAAGACACACGTCATTTATCGGTTCGGCACTCCGCGACGGATCATCTCCGATAACGGGCCAGCCTATAGAAGCCACAAGATCAGCCGCTTTGCACAACAGCATAAAATAGACTGGAGATACTCTTTAGTCTATAATCCTCGAGCTAACGGTCTAGCAGAGGCTTTCAACAAGACCTTAACGAAGATCGTGAAAAAGACGGTGTCTCGAAATAAGAAGGACTGGCATGAGAGACTGCGTGAAGCTCTCTGGGCGTATCGAACTACGTTCAAAACGGCCACAAACACAACGCCGTACGCATTGGTATTCGGCACAGAAGCGGTACTCCCCCTTGAGATAGAGTTACCCTCTTTACGAGTGGCAGTTCATTACGAACTAACGGACGAAGAGAATGCTCACCTTCGGCTGGAGGAGCTCGATGCCCTTGATGAAACCCGGCTCATGGCGCAACAAAATCTGGAGGCTTATAAAGCAAAGATGACGCGCTCGTATGAGAGATTGACCAGGCCGAGAACGTTCCGCCAAGGCGAACTCGTGCTAGTGGTTAAAAGACCTATGATCCCCAATCACGCGAAGCGAGGGAAATTCGAACCGAATTATGAAGGCCCGTATGTCATAGATAAAGTTTACCAGGGTGGTGCCTACCTACTCATGGACATGCATGGTGAAAGACCTTTCAGGCCAATAAACGGTCGCTTCCTAAAGAAATACTATACCTAACGAGTCACGGCCTAAGTCAACGATAGATGACGACGCCTACGTCCGCTCGCTATCTTCCTAAGCCCAAACTCTGTAAGTAGTAGCCAGCTTCCTTAACAATGGACCGAAACGTTCTTAAACTAATAACGGACCGAAATGTCCTAAAACTAACAATGGACCACTATGTCCTAAAACTGGCGTCGGACCGAAACGTCCTTAAACTAACGATGGACCACTATGTCCTAAAACTAGCTATTGACCGAGACATCGATAAACTACTGTGGACTGCAGCATTCCAAGGCTGACACAAAAAAATAGAAAGAATAAAAAAAAGAAAGAAAAAGAAAACGGTATGTCCATAAGCAAAATGGGCACGGATGAAAACCAGAAAGGGCTCCGTGAGTAAAAACAGCAGGGCTACCGGCGAGTTTTTGTGAAAACCCGAAAGGGCGCAACCTCGTTAAAAGACACTTGCAAGGTCCTCTCGACTTTGTGAGGATAAACCACCTGCGTGAGATCCTTACGACTCACAAGGGAGCAACACACTTAGGGATCCCCACGATTTCTAAAGAGAAATTACACTTACGAGATCCTCACGACTCGTAAGGAGAACTCTCTTATGAGACCCTCACGGCTCATAAGATTCAAAAGTCTTAAGCTACAAGGATCTGAACCTGTTCTTAAGCGTTCACCACAACCTTTAATGCTACCCTACAAGAGGCTCAATGCTGACCTTTGTATACAATCCATGGGCGGGAATAAATATTTCCCTAACAAAGTCCCATCCGTGACTAGAGATATGTTTGCACAATGAACAGCCCTTATAAGTCCTCTCAACATAGAAGGAGAAAATACTCTTGTAAGATCCTTACAACTTACGAGAAGCCATACACTTAGGAATCCTCACGATTCCTAAGGAGAAAACGCACATACGTGATCCTCACGACTCGTAGGAAGAAACACCTTCATGAGACCCTTACGGTTCATGAAGTCAAAAGCCTTAGTCGACAGGGTCCTAACCCTGTTCGCTAAGCCATCTTTGTTCGACATCGACAGAGGCAAATGATGATTCGCTCCTGGCAATATTCCAGTTGTAGCGGTGTTGATGCCGAAATCGGTGTCTAATTCCAAGCTTGCGGCGAGAAGCTAGCGAGCCACACATGCATACGAAATAGCCGAAATGATGGGGCAACTTGCGGCAAAATCAGCAAGTAAAAATGTATGAATGCAAAATAGTTGAAATGATTGGGCAACTCGCAATAAAAAGCAGCGAGTAAAAAATAAAATAAATAGCCGAAATGATTAGGCACCGCGAAAAATAGCCGAAATGATTGGGCAATCGCGACCTTCGCGATATAAAAGCTGAAATGATAAAGCATCGCGGAAAGAAAAATATAAATAAAATTTATGCCCTATAGGAGATATCACATCAGTCCCTGTATACAATCCAGGGGCACAAATAAAGAAGGAATCACACCTTCCCTCCCCAGGCTCCATCAGAAAACGAAGCCAAATCCCGACGGTTCAGGGATAGCCTAGAGATCATCGACAGCGTTCCTCCTCATTCCAACAGGATTCAGACGCTGCAATCAACCCTGGAGCTACGGCAAAGCCCCTACTCCAAATCTCGATGGTTCCCAGACAACCTGGAGACCACTTCTATATTCGTCTCATTACAACAGACACAACGTCATCAACATGATCCCATCTCGGAAATACGTCATCCACATGACCCCGTTTCGGAAATACGTCATCCACATGATCCCGTCTCGGAAATATGTCATTCACATGACCCCGTCTCGGAAATACGTCATCCACATGACCCCATCGCGGAAATACATCATCAACATGACCCCGTCACGGAAATACGTCATCCACATGACCCCGTCGCGGAAATACGTCAGCCATATGATCCCGTCGCGGAAATACGTCATCCACATGACCCCATCGCAGAAATACGTCATCCACATGACCCCGTCTCGGAAATATGTCATCTACATGACCCCGTCTCGGAAATACGTCATCCACATGACCCCGTCATGGAAATACGTCGTCCACATGACCCCGTTTCGGAAATACGTCATCTACATGATCCCGTCTTGGAAATACTTCATCCACATGACCCCGTCTCGGAAATACGTCATGCACATCACCCCGTCTCGGAAATACGTCATCCACATGACCCCGTCACGGAAATACGTCATCCACATGACCCCGTCGCGGAAATACGTCATCCACATGGCCCCGTCCCGAAAATACATCATCCACATGACCCCGTCTCGGAAATACGTCATCCACATGACCCCGTCTCGGAAATACGTCATCCACATGACCCCGTCTCGGAAATACGTCATCTACATGACCCCGCCTCGGAAATACATCACCCAATGACGCCGTGAAATGCGGATAACGTCAATCTCATTAAATACTGACGGGTCATCTTGATTCGTAAGGAAGAAAACTCTCTTGTAAGATCCTTACGACTTATAAGGGAAACCGCGCTTGGGAATCCTCACGATTCCTAAGGAGAAAATACACATACGAGATGCTCTCGACTCGTAAGGAGAAAAGTCTTTATGAGACCCTCACGGCTCATAAAGTTGAAAAGTCTTAGGTAGCAGACCTGAACCTGCTTCCTAAGCCATCACTACCCCTCAAAGAAGCCAAGACAAGATGCTCACTTTATCATCTGCCGGTTATGCTTGCTAAGGTGACACACCAACAGCACAGAAAAGAGAAGAAAGCGACAAGGAAACATTTGATTCGCATTTGATTAAGCGTTCGAAGTATACCCATTCATGCATGTACGAAAGATTTAGTACATAAAATAAAATACGCTGAAATGAGGAATTTGCCATTCATACTTCGAAAAGTTCTTACAATCATGAAAGCAGTAAACGAAAACATCATCAAAATGATTACAATGGTAAAACCTCAGATCCAGGGAATGGATTGAGGAATTCGAAAGTAAGGCCGTCTAGAATCTTTCTGGCCTTTCTAACCATTCTCGTGTGCATCCTCTCGCGCTCACGGGTGTCGAGATCCTCGGCAATGTCCCCCTCCCTTTGATAAGAAGCGATTATCGTCGTCTGTTGAAAAATTTGATGCAGAATATCAATGAGGTATCTCGCCGTTTCTTCGAGATTAGCCCCGACAGGTATACTGAATGCACCTTGTCTTCGGCATCATCCAGCGCATTAAGCGGCATGGCCTCGTGAAACCCCGGAGGTGCTCTCCAAATTGCTCCCAATACGATTTTCAAGAGAGCAGAACGGCGAGGAAGCAGCCAACCGACGCGTGCATACAGACGACCCATAATCTCCGCACACTGGGCATCTGTAAACTCTTGGTTTTGTCGACGGCCCTGTACGCGAATATCCTCATAAGTAATGAACTCGTTCAGACTGTATAAATGAACAGCCATAGCGCCTGAAAAGAAACATCATTAAAAGATTAATAATGAGAAGAAAAAAAAAAGATACGGGATTTAAACGACTCTTGATATCCCCATGGAGAAAACAAATTCTAATTATGACACCTAATAAATTCGAATTTGTAAGAAATCCTAAAAAGGGAATCTCATTTAATAAGCGACCCTTCGGGTCAAAGAGTTAAACTCCTCAAGAGCAATGCTTTACAAACAGGAATGACACCTGTCAAAGTTAATTGTGAAGGGAATTTAAGGAGATTCCCCGAGAATGTCAAGAGCCTGGCTCTGTGATGATGATGGAAAATTCGATCAGAAAAGAATTAACTAAAATTAATTTTTTATGAACTTAAAAAAAATTCGGGATCTTCAAGATCCATGACCAAACTCTTAAGAGTTTTTCACCGAAAATTAATAAATCAACATGATTCAAAAGAGCAAAGCTCTATTATAGAAGCCCTAAATGGGTTTTCTTTAGATCAAAGATCTATGAAGAGCAAGGCTCTGTTAATGGATAAAACCCTAATTTATTGAAAGTTTTAAACTTTACCTAAGTTCTAACAGAGTTTTGACTCTTAAAAAGTCCTTAAACAAGAGAGCTATGCTCTGTGGGAGAATCTCAGAAAACAAGAAGGAGATGAACAATGGTCATCGCAGAGGGCTAAAGGCCCTATTTATAGATATTGAGAGCCGTTTCAACTTCCAAAAGTTGATCCAACGGCTGAGATGCTACCACTGCCGACTCACGTATGGGCCCCGTAAGTGCAACGGTGGGGGGCATTTGTTTCCCCAATCAGAGCAAAGCTCTGTTCAAATTCCGAGATTTGAAATGAAGTGACGCTTCTGTTTCCCCCAATCAGAGCAAAACTTTGTTTTAAAATTCAAAATTCAAAAATTGAAGCGACGCTTCAGATCCAGCGCTAAGTGCGCTGCGTGCCACGTGTCAAACACGGATGCGCTAGCGCAGGCTGCGCTGCGCTCTGCGTGTTAAACGTAAGTGCGCTAGCACAAGGTGCGCTAGCGCTGGAATTAAAAATTCCCCACCGTTAGATCAAAAGATCTAATAATGATAAATCATTAATTAATCAAAATTAAAATTCTGTTATGGAAAGATCTTTCCAATCTTGTTAGAAACAAGAAAATTGCCTTCTGTAAAACAGAAGCCCTAAGATCAAAAATCCAACGGTGGGGAAACATCCCCAAATCAATCAGAGAAAGATCTCTTTAACTGATTTAACAAATCAATTTGCCCTATATAAAAGCCCCAAGACTTCAAGTCTGATAGAGAGAAACCCTCTACAAATTTTGAGAAAACTCAAAGAAAGGAGAGCAAGCACTTAGCAAAAGAAGATTATTTCTTCAAGGTAAAGAATGATTCTTGAACAAAGAGATGAAATCATCTCATTAAAACAGAAGAATTATCTTTTTAAAAGATCATGGATCTACAAAAGACCAATGTCTTTTATAAAAAGAGATCTAAAGATCTCATCATAAAAACAAAAGAAGTATTTACTTCATTCACAGATCATTGATATACAAAGGCAAAGCCTTTTCTAAAATAAGAACTGTTGTTCTTGAATCTTGAGGCAAAGCCTCTTTTAAAAGAACATAAACTTGTTCTCTGATCATAAATTTGATCAAATGCGTTTTGCGCTACTGAAAAGTGCCTTGCACTCTGTTCCCCTCCGAAAGACGGCGAGGACGTGAGGACGTCTCGTCTAAGATTCGGGGCAGATGCTATTTGGTTTTATCCGTCCATCTCTCCGAAGATGCCAAGTTGATTTATGGCACCGTGTATCGGAGGTTTAGACGGATACGGCCGATGTAGCAGACTTCGTCAGATTCCCCCTCGCTTGAGGGGTTTTTGATTGTGGGGACGCTCTTCCCTGCAGGCGCAAGCCCCTGCAGTTAATTACGCTACCGCATCACGGTAACAACTTTCTCCTTCTCCAGAATTTCACTTTCGTGTCGTGGGTGTTTGTTTTGTTTGTGGTTGCCCGTGGATTGTATACGGAGACTATTTATTTCGTCGCCCGTAGAACGTGGATTAGTCCAAATCCGTACTTTCTTAGATTTGGGTTTTGGGTTTTGGCTTAAGGATACGTTAGCCATATTTGAGACTAAGATCAACTTAAACGTTTGTTAAGGATACGTTAGTCTAATTTCCAGACTAAAATCAACTTAACGGAATCGTCTAGATCCATTTCCAGTTTAGAGACATGGTGGTCCATTGCATATATGGCCGTCGGGACCCATCACCTCTCTGACGACGTTGAAGGATTACAACGACAGATGTCAGAGGAGTTCAGAGATGTACCCTTGAACCAAAGTTGATTTGGAGTTTTATAGTCCATTTGAATGTTTAAGGATACGTTAGCCGTGTTTGGGGGCTAAGATCAACTTAAACGGGATCGTTTAGATCCGGCAAAAGAGCATTTGGAGTCTCTATTGCTCCAGTTTAGGGACGTGGTGGTCCATATTCCAGTTTAGGGACGTGGTGGTCCATTATTAGTTTAAGGACGTCTCGGTCCAATATTAGTTTAAGGACGTCTCGGTCCGATATTAGTTTAAGGACGTTTCGGTCCAATATTAATTTAAGGACGTTTCGGTCCACGAGTTTAAGGACCCCGCAGTCCGTCTTGATGTGTGGTCGTCGGGACCCGTCACCTCTCTGACGTCATCGAAGGATTACAACGATAGGTGTCAGAGGAGTTCGGAGATGTACCCTCGAACCGGTCGTAAATTGATTTAGGGAGCAGCCGTGCTCAGTCAATTTAGTTTGAGAACTTACGGCCATGACTGGGCTAAGTCCAGTTGAAAATGTTCACATTTTGTTTGCATTTGGCCTGTTAAGCCTTTGTTTGGGCTTTCCCCTTTAAAATAATGCATAGCATTATTTCAGGCCATTTATGCCTATTTTGACTGGGCTCTGCCCTTTTTATTATAATGCAGAGCATTTGTTTTGGTCCATTGGACCTCTCAATTGGGCTCTGCCCTTTAAATAATGCATAGCATTATTTACCCTGACAGTGCCCCACATGGCTTGTCAGGTGCTTTGCGCAATTAATGAGCGCAAGCGCTCATGGAGGTGACACGTGTTATGTTCTGGTGAGCGCAAGCGCAACAGCGCAGTGCGCTGCGTCAGTGTGCTGTGCTGTTGCACTACTGACACGTGGCGCTTCCTGGTGGCTTGCGCAATAGTGCAGTTTTGGCAAGTGCTGGGCACTTGTTCTTATTCTTTTGGATCAATTTTAGATCAAAGAAAACAAGTTTTTTCTTGTTTTTTAAAGAACCAGTGGTTCATAAAAGGAAGTGCAAGGCACTGTTTATTGTTTATTTTTCTTTTCATTAGAGGTCCTTGATCTTGTTCTCAGATCAATGATCTGTTCATAAGAGAATTTTCTCTTTTTCTAAAGGTTTTTACCTTTTTTTTTGTTCTTGAGGACTTCTCTCCAATTTTTCAGAGTTCTCTCTGTTTAATTTCTCACAAAATGTTGATGCCTTTGAATTGAGGTCTGGGGTCCTTTTTACAGTGCTCATAAATTAGTTAAATTTGTTAAAGAGATCTTTCTCTGAGTGATTTGGGGAATTTTCCCCACCGTTGGATCTTTGATCCAAAGGCCTCTGTTTTACAGAAGAAAATCTTTTTGTTTTAATAAGAACAGAAAAGATTTCTTTAAAATCTCAATTCTGTTTTGCGCAAACGCCCCAGCGTGTGACACGTGTCGCGCAGCGCAGCGCTTGCACAGCTGTGCTTGCGCAAATGCGCAGACACGTGTCGCGCAGCGCAGCGCTTGCGCAGCTGTGCGTGCGCAACTGCGCAGACACGTGTCGCGCAGCGCAGCGCTTGCGCAGCTGCGCAGACACGTGTCACGCAGCGCAGCGTTTGCGCAACTGAAACGTTGCTTCCTTTACTTTTTTGTTTTAAAAGAGCCTTGCTCTGATTGGACGCACTGCCTCGGGCGCTGTGCTGACGCATCAACTTCTGACATGTGGCGCATTGCGCGCAGCGCACGGGATTTGAAGCGTTGCTTCAAAATTTGAATTTTTGAAATTCAAATAGAGCCTTGCTCTGATTGGGGGAAACAAATGCCCCCCCCACCGTTGCGCTCACGTGGCGCGCACTGAGTGCAGCGGTGGCAAGATCCCAGCCTTTGGATCAACTGATAAGTTGAAGGGGCGCATGCGCCTATAAATAGGACCCTTGGTCCTTAGAAAATTCTTTACAACTTTCAAGAATTTTGATTCTCAGAGCCTTGCTCTTGCTTAAGAACTTTCAGAGCCTTACTCTTGTTCTTTCCCCAAGAACTTCAAAGTTCATAACTTAGAATCACTCTAGGTAATTTAAATTAAATTAAATTTAATTAACAGAGCCTTGCTCTTATAGATCTTTGATCTAAAGAAAACCCCTTTAGGGTTTCATCAACAGAGCCTTGCTCTAAAAAACTTACAGATCTACAGAGATCTTGTCCATGGGTTTTAATCCATGAACAGAGCTTTGCTCTTGGATCAAATGTAGATCTTTTTAGATCTGGAAAATGAAGAATTTTTTTATAAGTTTTCATGGATTTTTCAAGATTCCAAAATTTTAATTCTTTTAAGTGTTAAAAAAAAATTTGATGGATCTTTCCATTATTACCACAGAGCTATGCTCTTTTGAGGAATCTTGTTCCCCTGAGACCAGAGTTTGACAAATGCCACTCTGTGACAGAGCTTTGCTCTAAAAGAGGAGATTTTCTCCTTGTCTCTAGGGATTTCCCATCAATGAGGATATTCTCTTGGGGATCTTTTCATTAATTGACAGTCTCATCTAATGATGGGGCTGTCTTATTAAACGATGCGTTGCTATCCAGATTTTGTGGGTCCCCCTTTTGTCCCCTACCCACTGCATTGCAGTGTAGTGTAAAATTTTAAAATGCCAAGCGTTGGAACACTAACGGTTATTTTTGTCTTTCTACAGGAAACATGTCTGCCAACTTGTCTTTCCCATTTGTTCGCTCGGAAGGAGGGTTTCCCCATGCACCAGTGGACTGGGTGGCGCTCGCTCTTATTAAGGATCATGACCCCGAGCACAAAAATCTTCACTTGTGGGGAAAGTGGTACAATGAAATCATCCAGGGTCATCGCAGTTTCAGTTCCGCCACGCCATCTGAGCCCATAATTACGATCCCCTATGCGGACGAACCCCCGGTGAAGTATGCCGTGGAGGTTAAGAATTGGAATTCGGATAACCTCCTCCAGCCTGCAATTGGCGCTATTCCTGTGCAGCCACCGCTGGCAATAGACATTCTAGGAAGGCGAATCTGTCAGGGTGAAGCACGCCCTTGGGGACAGGCTTACAACATTGGATTGGTCCCGTGATCGCCCGCTGGATATTTGCAGTGGGCTCGGTACATCTTATCGGCTAAAAGGACTCATTTGACGAAGATCGGTTTGTATTCGGCCATCTACGTTTCGCTCTTCGAATATCCTTCCCCTCCAACGTGGTGGATTAAAGCTTTTATCGAGTAATGGAATATCCTCGCCCACACTTTCTTGATGACGGATAGGGATGGTCTCTATTTCTTTGGAGGAGTTTGCCGAACTCTCGGGTTTGCCGATGAGGGGGGAGCATTATGAGGAGTTGCTCCCTCCTGACGAATACGTCTTCGCTACCAAGCCGCTGGTGTTTGACCTGACTCCGGAGAACGCCGTTCAGCATCAGTATCCAGGCTTGGTGAAGGTGTTGGAGATTTATGAAGGACTCCATCTGGAATCGGGCGACCGGGGCGTCAGTTTCGCAGATTTTATTGCTCGCTTCATTCGCCCGGAGTTCTTATCAGAGCGGAGTGAGAAGTTCGCCCAGCTCGATGACCCTTTCGGTTTCGGCTTGGACCGCCGACCCGTATCGGAGAATGATCAAAAGGATTTTTATCTCCCCGGCGCTTCCATCGTCCCTTTCTCAGAAATCGCCGTCCCGGGCATGGATGAGGAGACCTTTTTTATTGAGTTCTTGGGCTTGTGGTTATGCAGCTTTGCGCTCCCCATGCACCCGCGTCACATGCGGCCCTCCGTCTTTTACCCAGCGCATCGGATGGTGGCTGGTTTGCAGTTATCGATAGGAATCGCCGGGCTGGCTTACCTTTATAATGGACTTAGCGTAGCGGTGGACGCTAGTGAGCCTGGGGTGCAGTCCGCTAACTTCCCGATGCACTATTTCACCTCCTGGATGGAGATGCACGTGCAAGGGGTGTTCGACGCCCATAAGATTCCTCCGTTCTTTGAGAAATGCAGACTCCCGAGAGTCATGCGGTTGGTCGGCGCTTCAATTGTGGTTGCATCCCCGCGGGAGTCTAGGGGGCTGCTCCTTCGTCCACATCTGGTCGGAGCGAAGGTTTCCTTTGTGGATAAGGTCATAACCACAGGCTCAGAGACCACTAAGTCAGTAGTGCCACTGCGCGATGATTTCAAGGACGGGGCTTCCATATTGAAGGCTCGGGAAATCCTCCACCTCTACTCCATTCGGCCGGGCTATCTAGTGTTTAGGAAGAATGAGACATCACTCTTTATGAGGTATAACCCACACCGATTTGCTCAGCAGTCGAGCTACAGCCAAGGGATCCCGATGGAAGCTTTCTTGGAAAAGCCCGTGGTCAGCCGAGAGGGGATAAAGAATGCAATGCACCATTTCACACGGCTTAACACGGGTTCCTATTTCTTTATCAGCGAACCCAGCTGTGCCCCTAAGATGCTCAACACGTACGTGGCTTGGTATGCGCATGCGATGGTCCCAGTTATCTTAACGGAGAAGCGCATGCTGGTTGACCGTAGGGGTGCGCCTCCTGGCAGTGATCGCAAGGCCCCCTTGAACCCAAGGATTTCGGTCATTCCTCCACTAAAAGATGCCGGAGTCGATCGACCACGCGTGTTGAGCCCCCCGCGTGGATTGCCGCTGCCTGCTATGGTGAATGCACCACCGGCGCCCCGTGCTCCCATGAAGACGGTTAATGTAATATCGCCAGAGTCCGGCGCAGGAGCGGATATCGGGACCCGCCGCCCCAAGGTGCCTGCCAAGCGCAAATCAATTCCAGGTGCATCTAGAGCTGGCGGGCAAAAGAAGAAGAAGTCGATCCTTTCCCTCGACACGATCCTCAGTTTAGAGCCTGAGGCCCCTCTCACCGAAGGAATAAGTGAATATGGCAGCAATAAGGGCTTCTTGGTAGACCCCGCAGACACCAATTTGGCGGCCGCTATTGTAGCTTCTGAGCGATCAGCAAAGCTCGAAGCGATGTTAAGCAAACTCGCTGAGTCAGGTAACTATTAGCTGCTTTCTTCATCACTTTATCGCACTTTTTATCATTTTAACTAATACTTTACCCCATTTTCAACAGGTGTCTCTACCGAAGAAGCTATTGCTGCCTCTTTGAAAACCTTCCAAGAGGAGGAGGAGAAACGCGCTCTAGCGGGCGCCGGTATGTCCCACCCCCCTTTTTTTTTATAAAAAAAACAGGTTTCGTTATCTTTTTCGATGGTCAACCTAACTTTCTTCCTTTGTTTCTTAGCAGGGGCTACACCAGTTGATGCGGGGATCCTCCCCAAGCCTGTTACTGAAGTTCCAGTCTCGTCGGGGTTGCCGCAAGAGCCTCGACTTGACAAGTCGACGAGGGATGCCTTGAAGAATTTGGAGGCATCCCTGTACACGGACGGGGACGCTTCAATGAAAGAGGCTCTGGTGAGATCCGTCTCAACGGCCCGGGAGCAGGGAAAGCGGCTAAGGCACGAGGCGAAGGCGCGCAGGGCTGCTTTGGCCACGGGAGCGGGCCCTAGCACCATCCCTCATGCTGATACTCCCTCCGAAGAGGCCCCCGTCGCCCTATCTACTGCTCGCAGGCAAGTGGCGCGCGCGGTTCGGAGTGCAAATGATAAATCGTCTTCAGGTAACATTTCTTTCAGAATCTTGTTGTAAGAATTATAAAGCCATCGGTTCTTATGTATTCTATCCTGCAGGGCCAAATCCGACCGAGGGGGAGGCGGAGACCGTTGAACCCAGTGAAGCAGAAGAGGCGGCACCTGCCGAACCCGAGATGACGGTGGGCAACGTCGTTGGGGATACGGAGCCTGAAACAGAGGTTGAGGGATCTGCAGCCGAGAAGGTCATTGATGCCGAGCCTGAAGTGGCGGCAGATGAAATGATCGTTATAACCGAGCCGAGGGTAGTGGTGGGCGAGGCGCTTGAGGCTGGCGACCTCATGGTGACGGTGGATGAGCCGATGGAGACGGCGGAGCCCGAAGAAGTAGCGGGTGAGATGGGCACGACTCTTGGGGAAGAGTCAGCCGCTTCCTCCCAAGAGTCCGGCAACGCTCCAATCATTGCCCTCCCCGCCTACGATCTTCGGCCGTCTCCTGGTCGCGCGAGCACGACGACGGCCCCCATTGAGTCGGGTGATGAGGCCACGGGCGGTGGTCTCATGTCGATGGAGGAGGGAGTCGCTTCCGTTTCAGCCGGCAGCTCATCAGGTAAATTTTGAGCTACTGTCATTCCTTTCTTATATCTTGCAATCTTTTCTAACAAGTTTGTCTTTGTTTTCAACGCAGGTGCGGCCAGCGCCGATGCCCCATTGCTCGAAGGAGCACCATCAACTACTGCCTTGGCGGTGGTCACCTCCCAGCCTTCCCTTAAGCCATCGCAGATGTTGGAAGGTATGGATCTGCGATTCATTAGTTTATCTTTTAGCCGCCTGATTTCTGTACTAACGTCGTACCACTGTGTCTTTTCAGGAGTGCTTTTTGATCATATCCATCAGGTGTTGCTTCCGCACTTCTTCTTCCCGTCTGAACTCGCTTCTCCCTTTAGTGGTGCCGGTGAGTATATTTTCGCTTCGATGTCTTTCTTTCTCTCTTTTTTTTAGCAATGGGATTATTTCTGACTTTTCCTCTTCCTTATTGTAGTGCCACAAATCGAAGGGGGGGCGTAAGACCCGCCACGCCACCGGCCCTTCCGGCTTTGCCGTCCGTTGCAGCTGGTATAGTAAATTCCCTTTTTGATGACTCTTCAACATCTTTTGAACCTTCGTTTAACTATGTTTTGTTTTGCAACTATCGTTCCGGCTCTGGTCCTTCTTGAGTCTCGCGTCCTTTCACCGGCAGGCCCCTTCTTGAAACGTCAATCTTCAAAGGGTGCCGTGATGAGTTTGGGCATGCTGAGCGGGTATATCGAAGAGCTTAACGCGGACGCTCTCCCCTCTGCCGCAGATTTCGCTGTGGAGGTTAACCCAATATTGGCGGCGCTCGTAAACTTTCACAACGAAGGCGTCGTCGAATCTTGGGTTAACCACTGCAGGGAGATCGAGGCCTGCCTACATCGGTTGGAGTCGACGCGTCCTTCCCCTGAAGTTTTGGCCATAAGCACCCAACGGACAGCCTGGATCGAGCAAAGCACTTCTTATTTCCGTCACTTGGAGCAAGAAGCAGCTTTACGGTTAAAGGAACGTCAGGAGTCCTCAAGCGCAACTGCTCGCTTACGCGCTGAAGTTAGGACGAATGCTGCCGAGGTGAAAGCTGTCTTTAAAGGCCTCCTGGAGCGTATCTCTAATGGGCTAGCACCGAAGCGGAAGCTTGATGCCGAGCGTGATGCCCGAGGCCGTGAAGCTGCTCAGCAGGTCGTTGGGGAACAGCTTGCATCCTTCATGCAACAGCGGGCTCAAGTAGAGGCGGAACTGACGGTGGTGGCCGATCAGGAAAAGGCATGGAAGGAAGTGCGCGAGCAACTGATAGGGTTATTTAAGACGCTTCCTTCTCAGTAGCTGCCTTTATATCAGTATACTTGTAAAAATTTTCTTTTTCGAATAAGGTGTATCCATTCTTTATTCTTTTGTACGATTCACCTTGTACTTGATTGAATTTATAAATGAAGATATACGTTTTTTCTTTGCAATGTCTTGTATCATTTATTTGCTTTTTCTCATCTCTTATTATCAGCATGTTGTCTTGATAAACACGGTAGACAGATAATAGAGTAAGCATCTTGGTTTCTTCACGAGATAGCGATGGCTTAGGCTGCAGGTTCAGATCTGCTGCCTAAGACTTTCCAACTTTATGAGCCGTGAGGGTCTCATAAAGACTTTTCTCCCTACGGATCGAGAGGATCTCGTAGGTGTATTTTCTCTTTAGGAATCGTAAGGATTCCTAAGTGTGCTTTTCTCTTATAAGTCGTAAGGATCCTATAAGAGAATTTTTCCCTCTTACGAGTCGAGAGGACCCGTAAGCGGTTGTTTCCCTCCTTGTCGAGATTCGACTTTGGAGAGTGAGACCCGTGAATAGTATGCAAGAGACTATTTTAGATCGACTTGCAGGGTCCTATTGTTCAGGAAGCAAGTTTTTTAGTTTCTGCTGCCTGAGGCTTCATCTTGTAAGTTGAGACGAATCGGGAATTTTCTCGCGGAGACACTGGTTTCTCTACGAGCCGACGCGAATCAGGAGTCTCTCGTCAAGAATTGTTTGTTTCCCTGAGTCGAAGTATTTGCCAAGGATTATTTGTTTCCCTAGCGCCAAGGATTATTTGTTTCCCTGGTGTTGAAACGGATCGAGAATTTCCCATGGAGACACTGGTTTCTCTGCGAGTCGATGCGAATCAGGAGGCTCTCGTCAAGGATTGTTTGTTTCCCTGAGTTGAGGTATTTGCTAAGGATTATTTGTTTCCCTAGCGCCAAGGATTATTTGTTTCCCTGGTGTTGAAACGAGTCGAGCATTTCCCACGGAGGCACTGGTTGCTCTGCGAGTCGACGCGGATCAGGAGGCTCTCGTCAAGGATTGTTTGTTTCCCTGAGTTGAGGAATTTGCCAAAGACACTGGTTTCTTCGGAGTTGGGATGAACCGTCGAGATTTGGCTTCGTTTTCTGGCGAAGCCTATTGGGAGAGCATGGTTCTCTCTTTGTTTATGCCCTTGGATTGTATACAGGGATCGATATGATCTCAGCTGTAGGGCCAAAGTTTTATCATCATTTTCTTTTGTTTTATTTTCGCGATGCTCTATCATTTCAGCTTTTATATCGCGAAGGTCGCGATTGCCCAATCATTTCGGCTATTTTTCGCGGTGCCCAATCATTTCGGCTGTTTATTTTGTTTTCACTCGCTGCTTTTTATTGCGAGTTGCCCAATCATTTCGGCTGTTTATTTTGTTTTCACTCGCTGTTTTTTATTGCGAGTTGCCCTATCATTTCGGCTATTTTGCATGCATACATCTTTACTTGCTGCTTTTTATTGCAAGTTGCCCTATCATTTCGGCTATTTCATATGCATGTGCGGTCTACTGGCTTTCCGCCGTAAACCTGGAATTAGACACCGATTTCGGCATCAGCACCGCTACAACTGGGATATTACCAGGAGCGAATCATCATCTGCTTCTGTCGGTGTCAAACGAAGGTGGCTTAGCGAACATGGTTAAGGTCCCGCCGACTAAGGCTTTTGACTTCATGAGCCGTAAGGGTCTCACAAAGGTATTTCTCCCTACAAGTCGTGAGGATCTTGTAGGTGTATTTTCTCCTTAGGAATCGTGAGGATTCCTAAGTGTATGTTCCTCTGTAAGTCGTAAAGATCCTACAAGAGGGTTTTCTCCTTATAAGTCGAGAGAACTTATAAGGGTCATGCGAACATATCCCCAGTCACGGATGGATCTTGGTTAGGGAAATGTTTATTCACGCCCGTGGATTGTATACAAGAGTCAATATTGAGCCACTTGTAGGGCAATATTGGAAGCTGTGGGGGTTGCTTAAGCACAGGTTCAGGTCTCTGTAACTTAAGACTTTCAAATCTTATGAGCCGTGAGGGTCCCATAAGAGAGTTCTCCTTACGAGTCGTGAGGAACTCACAAGTGTATTTTCTCTCTAGGAATCGTGAGGATCCCTAAGTGTGTTGCTCCCTTGTGAGTCGTAAGGATCTCACACAGGTGGTTTCTCCTTACAAGGTCGAGAGGATCTTGTAAGTGTCCTTTTTAACGAGGTTGCGCCCTTTCGGGTTTTCACAAACACTCGCCGGTAGTCCTGCTGTTTTTACTCACGGAGCCCTTTCGGGTTTTCATCCGTGCCCATTTTGCTTATGGACATACTTTTTTTTTATTCTTTTTATTTTCTTCTTTTTTTTACGAGATCGCGCCCTTTCGGGTTTTCACGAACACTCGCCGGTAGCCCTGCTGTTTTTACTCAAGGAGCCCTTTCGGGTTTTCATCCGTGCCCATTTTGCTTATGGACATACCGTTTTTATCATCATTTTTTTATTATTTTCTTTTTCTCTTTTTTTTTCTTCTCTTTTTTTTTAATTCATCTCGTCAGCCTAAGGATGCTGCGGTAGTAGTTTAAAGACGTTTCGGTCCGTCATTAGTTTAAAGACGTTTCGGTCCGTCATGGAGAAGGTCGGCTACTGCTTATAAAGCTTGAGCTTAGGAAGATAGCGAGCGGACATAGTTGTAGACATCTACCATTGACCTAAGCTGTGGCTCATTAAGCGTAGTATCTCTTTAGGAAGCGACCGTTTATTGGCCTGAAAGGCCTTTCACCGTGCATATCTATGAGTAGATAGGCCCCACCCTGGTAGACCTTATCTATGATGTACGGGCCTTCATAGTTTGGTTCGAATTTTCCCCGCTTGGCGCGATTGGGAATCATAGGCCTTTTGACCACTAGCACAAGTTCGCCTTGGTGGAATGTCCTCGGTCGGGTCAGTCTTTCATATAAGCGCGTCATCTTTGCTTTATAAGCTTCCAGATTTTGTTGCGCTATGAGCCGGGATTCATCAAGGGCGTCAAGCTCCTTAAGCCGAAGGTGAGCATTTTCTTCGTCCGTCAGCTCGCAGTGGACTGCCACTCGTAGAGAGGGTAACTCTATCTCGAGAGGGAGTACTGCTTCCGTTCCAAATACCAACGCGTACGGCGTTGTGTTCGTGGCTGTCTTGAACGTAGTTCGATACGCCCAGAGAGCCTCTTGCATCCTTTCGTGCCAGTCCTTCTTATTTCGGGATACCGTTTTCTTCATGATCTTTGTAAGGTCTTGTTGAAGGCTTCAGCTAGACCATTAGCTCGCGGATTGTAAACTGAGGAATATCTCCAGTCTATATTGTGTTGCTGCGCGAAGCGACTGATCTTGTGGCTTCTATAAGCTGGCCCATTATCGGAGATGATCCGTCGTGGAGTTCCAAACCGATATAGGACGTGCGTCTTGAAGAAATGGAGGATATTCTCCGTCCTCACTTCCCTCAATGGTACTGCTTCTGCTCATTTGGAGAAGTAGTCGGTCGTCGCCAGGATGAAACGATGTCCCCTGGACGATGCTGCTTCGATAGGGCCGACTATGTCAGTTCCCCACATTTCGAACAGCCAGCTAGCCATCGTCGGGTGTAGCGGATTTGGATGCTGATGGATGAAATCCCCGTGAATTTGACATGAGTGGCACTGCTTCGCATACTCAAGGCAGTCTTGAATCATCGTGGGCCAGTAGTAGCCCATTCGTTTGATCTTCAACCTCATCATTGGGCCTGCTTGGTGAGAACCGCAAATTCCGTCATGAACTTCCTGGACGACTCTTTTCGCTTCGTCAGGTCCCAGACATCTTAACCACAGGGAATCAAATGACCTCTTGTACAGAGTATCATTGACGAAGACGAAAGACAGAGCTCGTTTCATAAGCTGATGTCTCGAGGACGCATCTTCGGGCATTTGATGGGACTTAAAGTAGTCTATGAAGACTTCCCTCCAATCCTCGGCCTTTTCCCAGTCTTTTATTTGCAGAGTCGTCTGCTCAGTCGCTCCCTTTTCTTCGGGTGATTCTGGAGATATTTCCGCTGGGGCAAGCACCCGACGGCTTTGTACCACGATTTTTACGTCATCAAGGTTCTCGTCAGCCAGTTCTTTAGCAAGTTTGGCCAACGCGTCTGCTTTGCTGTTTTCCGCGCGCGGTTTGCTTTCCGAAGTATAGAAGGGAATTTGGGTCAACAGTTGTTGCACCTTTTCACCATACTTCACCAACTCCGGTTTGCACGTTTGATAGTCGCCGTTTACTTGACTAACGACTGGGAATCTCCATATATGAGGAGGTTTTCAATTCCCATGTCGATGGCGATCTCAAGACCTGCTATCAAGGCTTCATATTCGGCTTCGTTATTCGTCTTCGACTCTGTTAAGGAGAAAGCGAAGCGTATTATCCCTCCTTGTGGAGTCACGAAGATAAGGCCTACCCCCGATTTGATTATAGGGGCACTTTGTTTGCGCTTCTTCACGGAAGATGCTCCATCGAAATAAAGTTCCCATCGGGTATCACCACCGTCGATCGCATCAAACGCATGTTTGTCTGGAAGATCGCAATTCAGAGGAGAATCGGCGGGTATCGGATGCTCAGCGAGGAAGTCGGCGATGCCCTGGCCTTTCACTGCCTTGAGAGGTTGATACGTTATCGAAAACTCCATCAAGAGCAGGGCCCATTTAGCGAGTCGTCCCGTCAATATGGCCTTTGACATCAAATACTTAAGAGGGTCTACCTTCGAAATGAGACGGACCTCATGCGCCAACGCATAGTGCCTGAGCTTTGTTATCGCGAAGATCAACGCCGGGCAGTATTTTTCAATGGGGGAGTAGTTGCTTTCTGCCCCCAGTAGAACTCGACTTAAGTAGTAGAGTGCTCTTTCCTTCCCTTGATTGTTCTCTTGTGCCCATAATGCTCCTAAGGAACCTTCGAGGGCGGTTGTATAAAGAATGAGGGGTTTTCCCTTGACCGGAGCAGCCAACACTGGCGGGTTCTGCAGGTATTGTTTGATCTCGTCTAGCGCGCTTTGGCATTTTTGGTTCCAGACGAACGGGGTTCCCTTCTTCATCAGGTGGCTGTAGGGACGGCACTTTCCTGAAAGGTTGGCTATAAATCGCCGTATATACGCGAGCTTCCCTTGGAGAGACCGCAGCTATTTGAGAGTCCTTGGCGGAGGCATTTCTATGATCGCCTTGATTTTTTACGGATCTATTTCGATACCCCGGTGTCAGACGATGAATCCCAAGAATTTGCCCGAAGAAACTCCAAATGCACACTTGAGAGGGTTCATCTTCAAGTTGTATTGCCGAAGGCGTTGAAATACGGTCTTCAGATGCTCTAAGTGCTCTTCGTATGACATGCTCTTTACTACAAGGTCATCGATATAGCATTCGACGATTTCATGTATAAGATCATCGAAGATCTTTGTCATGGCCCTCTGATGGGTGGCACCGGCATTCTTCAAACCAAAAGACATAACTTTGTAGCATAATATACCCAAAGGGGTTCGGAAAGCGGTGTGTTTCTGGTCTTCGGGATGCATCTTTATCTGATTGTATCCGGATGAACCGTCCATGAAAGAGAAAACCTCGTGAGTAGACGTATTGTCTATCTTCAGTTCGGTGACTGGCAATGGGAAATTGTCCTTCGGGAAAGCTTTATTAAGGTCCTGGAAGTCTACGCATATGCGCACTGTTCCATTTTTCTTCATCATTGGGACGATGTTGGCGATTCATTCAAGCTATTGAACTTCCTGGATGAAACCAGAGTCGATCAGCTTCTTGACCTCGGCATTGATACTCATCTCAAGCTCGAGCCGCATTCTCCTCGGCGCCTGTTTGACTGGCTTGATGTCCGGGGATATCGCCAATCTGTGCACAGCAATTTCTGGATCTAGTCCCGGCATTTCGGAATAGTTCCATGCGAAGCAATCTCTGTGCTGCATAAGCAGGTCTTTTAATAAAGCCACCTTCTCTTCAGACAACAGCTCGCTAATGAATGTCGGTCGCGGATCGTTCGCCGTTCCCAACTCAATTTTCTTGAGGTTATCTACAGTGGTATGGATTCCATCTTCCAGCTCTTTTGGCGCAGGTGGGAACTCTGAGATCACCTCGTCGTTGCTGTTTTCAAAGCACCGGGGAAGGTCATCCATGTTCTCGGGCTCTCCTTTTGATATCGTTATCACGTGACAAGTACGAATTCGCTTCCAATCCCAATGTGGAACCGGTTCTTCTTCCGTGGCCTTGGGCTCATGCTTTTGTGGTGGTGCTACTCTCCAGTTGTCGGACAGAGCGAACTTGCCAAGCTGATACTGATCTTCGACCCAATTCTTGAAGGTGAAGCAGTCTTCGAGAGGATGCCCTACCACTCGGTGATAAAAGCAATAGTCTGGGTGAGAGACTTCGCCTGCTTGTTCGGGGTGTTTAGATTCCGGCAGTGTAAGCATCTGATGTTTTAGAGCAAGATCAAGTATCTTCTTCGTCTTATCCCGAGGAAACGAGTACGCTCGACCCATTTTCTTCATGAGGGATAGATCAATAACGCTCGACTCCCGTTTGCGTGGTCTTTTAGCCCCTCTTCGTTGCTGTTGAGCGCCTTTTTCGCGTTTCGACTTGTTCCTGCCTCTGCGTCGGGTCTTCTTTATAACAGGTTGACAAGGAGCGGCATTTTCATCTTTCACGGCCTGTTGGAGGAGACGCTGCGTTTTGGCTTTCTCGTAGATGACCATTTTGCGGTTATGGTCGTCTCGGACCTTTTGACCAGCTTCCCTTATAAGCTTGTTCATTTGTTATTCGAACGACGGACTGGGTTCTTTTGCATCTGGAACTTTCACTGGCTTAGGATTAGCGTCCTCCCATTGAGCACCCGCTTCTTCATCGAAGTCATACATGACGTAACAGCTGTTTAGTAGCTCTCGTTTCTTTGACCGGATGTATCCAAGTCCTTTTGTCTCCATTCTCCCATTAGGCAGTTTGCGTTGAGTCCCGGGAACGTTCCAGACTTTATCATAGAACTTGGCTTTTCGAACGGTCTGCTTGAAGGATATCCCCTGGCGTTTCAGCAGCTTTTTTAAACCTTCCGTATAATATCTGGGAAGACGGATAGGCTGAAGCCTGTCTAGCGTAGGATCCGCGCCATGCCAGATTCCTTTCTCCACTTTGGTTTCTTCAGAGCGGTAGAATAGAATTGCTTTTTCGCTTTCTCGCCTGGGAGGGATATAGAACGTTTGCAGCTCTTCTACATTGTAAATATCAAGTACATCCAGTTCTTTGCGGTGTTTAAGCGGCACCATGGCGACTTGTAGACTTTGTTCTTCGTCAGCGGACGTTCGTATTGAAGGTCGAGCAGAGAATACAGCATGGATCTCATCTTCCGAGTCGCTACCAAAGATCAACGTAGGAGTGGACGGTCCTGGCTTGTTGTGTTGGGGCGGATCCGAATACACTATCTCCTCTTCCTCCTCGGTATCACTCCCGAAGACAGGGATGGTGGCGTTAGCTTTGTTCTCCGGCTTGTGACACCTTTCCGTGTCTTCGAAATCCGGTAAGAAGTACTTGGCATCTTCATATTTGCGGACTTCGTTCACGGAAAACGGATTCAGTTCTCCTGCCACGGTATACTCGAGACCATCCTTAGCATATTTCATACACTGATGTTGTGTAGAAGGGATGACGTTGTACTCGTGTAACCATGGTCGGCCGAGCAAAGAGTTGTAGCGTGTCTTGGCGTCTAAGACGTGGAACTTAATATCCGTGACGAGTAACCCAAAGCGTAGTAGCATGTCTTGGCGTCTATGACGTGGAACTTAATATCCGTGACGAGTAACCCAAAGCGTAGCGTCAGTACCACAGAACCAAGAGTTCTTGATGATTGGGAGTCAAAGCCGAAGATGGTGATCTTGTCCCGTGCAAGGTGCTGGACGCTCATGCGGATTTCTTTTAAGACCCGCACATTGAGGAGGTTAACTGAGGATCCATTGTCGATCAGGATTTTGCCTATCTTTATATCGTGGTAGTTTCCTGAGACATAGAGGGGGCGATTGTGTTCGCACGTCCCAAGGAGAAGGTCTTCATCACCAAAAGCGACATCGGCTGTGTGCACTTCCTCCAATTCATCCTTCATCTTTTCCTCAGCCAGGAACGCTTGGAATTGTTCCGGATCTTGTAGTGCCTTGATCAACGAATCTCTCGCCTCCTTTGATAACAAAAGGGCGTCAAGAATGCTGAGCTGTGAGGGCAGCTGCCTCAGATGTGCTAAGACGTTGTAATCCACCTTATTCTTCTTCAGCGGGTCCTTGTCACTTAGCTCCTCCACCACTTGGTCGTCTAGGGCGATATCCTCAGAGACCTTTTCTTTCCCTTTATCTTTTCTGTTTGAGGGTCCGAGATTCTTTTCAGGCAGCGTCCGATTCCGCAGCCGAATATTTTCGCAAACCTTTGGCTCTTCTTCTTTTCCCGAGGTGGACTCTTTAAAGAGAGGGCCAAGCTCCGGCTCCTCATCAGAATCGCTCCCGAATGTAGGCACTTATGACCCGCCGGTGCTAACCATGCGACAATCGCCGGTAGTTCTTTTAAGCCCTTCGGTCGTATTTCTTTGCTCCCGACGAGTTTTACGCTTTTCCCGCTTAAAGCGTTGCCGATGAGCAACGTATCCTTGCCACCATCTATCGAAAGCTTTGCACTCTTGAGTGGGGTGTGAAACCTTCTGATGATACAAGCAATAGGAAGGGTGCATTTCTATTTCACCAGTAATTTTTCCTTCGGAGGATGGTGGCTTCATGCCCATTGATATGGCATTAGCAAACCTTTTCCGCATCTTGAATTGGCTTTTGTCGATGGTGGAAGCATTTTGCTCCAGCGGGATCGTCTCAGCTCTTTCATCAAGTCGCTGGCGCTTGGCCCTTTCGAATATGACCGCCTCGCGTTCTCGATCAGCTTTACTTTTCAACCGAGCTTCATTAAGGAATGCGTCAATTACCTCATCTGATGGCACCGGAATTTTTGATTCGGTATCTGCCCCCAGCGTTTCAGTACAAGAATTCTCCTCATCGTTCATGAACGAATGGGAAATCACATGACAGCTCGCCACGCGTTCTTCAGACTCATCAGATGAAATTTCTTCCTCATCTTCCTCTGGAAAGACGTGATTGAGGAACTCTTGGAATGTAATGGGAGTCCGTGCCTTCTGGTTGTATTCCTCCAGCGCGTCGATTTGTTTTTGCAAGTCTGTGCGCTTGTCGCCAGGCTTCACAGGCTTCTTAGATTTCTTTTTCTTCTTCTTCGAAGATTTTGACGGCTGGTTGCGAGTGCTTGAGTCACCACCAGTGGTCTTTGGAGTTGGACGTGGCTTCAACATCCCCTCAATGACCTGCGGTTCCAACGGGTTCTTCCACCTGATCGCTGGGCATACTTGAAGCTCATTTAGCATCCTCTTTGTCTTGGCCGATAATACAACCTCCTAAGGAGCTTCTTCAACGACAGAGCATGTTGCCCCCGGCGTATTCGTCCCCTTAGAGGTGTGGGGCTGCGGGGGATTCACCCTCCATTTGTCAGATAACGCGAATTTGCTCTGTCGGTATTGGTTTTCAAGCCAATTTTTGAAAACGTAGCAATCTTCGATCGGATGACCCAGTACTCGATGATAAGGACAGTAGTTGGGCTCATTGACGTCACTTGGTTGTGACAGACGTTTTGGATCCGGTAGATTTATGAGTCGGTTGCGCAACGCCAGCTCGAATAACCTTTTCGTTTTATCCCGGGGAAACGAGTAAGAACGTCTCATCCTCTCCTCAAGGGCCACGTACGGGCGCATATTATTTTGACAAACAACCGGTTTTGAGTCGCTTGGTTGTTGTTGAGCATTAGCGACAACGATCGCTTTTCCCTTCCCTTTGTCGTTTCGGGAGTCCGGCTTTGGAAGAGGGGGTTTATGGCCCATTTGATCCATTTGCGCTAGCTTGTCAATCAAGGCCTGGAAGGTAGTCGGCTTGAAAAACATCATAAATTGCGAGATGGTTGCTTGTGGATCAAGGGTTCCCACAAACATACCCACCGCAGGGGCCTCTTCAATGCGCTGCTCGCACTTCGACCATAAGTTTCTCCACCATATAGCATATTGGATCTATGTCTCTCCTGGCTTTACTCTGGCGTTAATCAGTGCCGTCATTGGGGTACGTTCACTGGCGCTTGCAAAACGCTGTGTAAATAATAGCTCCATCTCCGCGAAGGTTTTGATAGAGTCGTTCGGGAGCTCAGAGTACCACTCAAACGCCGTATCTGATAAACTTCCAACAAACTGGCGAAGCAAAAGCTTGTCATCACCGCCGGTGTTGCCGCAGAGTGCCCTGAACCGGGCAACATGCTGGTGAGGATTGCCCGTCCCCTTGTAGACATGGAACTTGGGAATTGTGTAACCCGGCGGGTACTTGATTTGGTCGTACCAACTTGGATATGGCCGCCCTGTTTTTACGACCTGGCCGGCTGCTTCAGTCGCATGATGAACCCGTATTTGCTGGGCTATGTACTCGTCCAAATCAGCTTTAGAGATTGTATCCTCTTTAGCCGTTGACAGAGCTGGCGGAGGATTTGATGTCTCTCCCCTATCGTCTCCAAGGACGATCGGGGGCTCTTCAGCCGGAGGATCTTGTTGTATCATCATCCCTATCATCTCTTGGAAGAGGAGGCCCATACGCTGTATGTTGGCTGCTTGTTCAGCAGCCTCTTTGTCCTTCTTCTCCAATATTCGACGAAGGAATTCGGCGTCGGTTTCTTCCTCCTGGCATTCATCCGAGGACGTTTCAGGGTTTTCTTTTGGCCCTGTAAGTGCAGCCATAGCGTTCATCATCTCTTGGAGCTTCTGCTGCTGCTCCTGCGCCTTGGTCACTGATCGCGTAAGCGGTCGATGACCCGTAGATATGCGACTGTCCTATTTACCAGACGCCACATAGACGGTATGAACTACAATGCCCCCTGACTTAGGGCGTTTGGGTGCACCACCTCTGATATTTGTCGCCGGCGTGGGGGTTTTCTCCGGCCTCCTTCTTTTATGGGCCGTAGAAGTTGAGGGGGCCGTTGCTTTGGGCACCCCAGTGACTGTCCTCCTTTCCTGTTTGATCGGACGGTCTTTTTCTTTTTCCACTTTCGCCTTTTTCTATTGACGAGAGCGATCTGGGTCAATTACGGAGTCTTGAACTCTCCGCCAAACTTTATAAATTTTTTAGGACAGCCGTTGAGGGGGCTGTTCCTGTTTTGTTTCCGGAACTCTCTCCGCAGGTGGAGGAGATCTTTTCAGTGTAGCGGTTGGAGAGTTCTTACGTACCCTCCTCAGCAGTTCAAAGTTGTTCCCAGTTGGAACAGCAGCGTTGACTTCCACTACTGGAGCCGGTGGAGTTAGCCCTGAGGGGGAGTTGCCCCCTGCCTTCCTCACTCGTCGCCAATGGCGACGTCGAGCACGACGAGCCGTTGGGACTGGCTCGGAGATAGAGATAGCTTCTTTTTGCCCCCTGTCTGAATGAGGCGCCGCCGGTGTTAACCTCTTAAAGACTGATGTTGTCTTTTGAGTGGCGATGTTCAATCTGTCAAAGACAGATCCTCGAGTAGGAGCAGGAGCCGGAATAGTCAGCCTTGAAAAGACTGATTCTTTAACAGGGGAAGCCGCCTTGACGACTTCTGGAGCAGCAGTTATTGTCTTCCTCGGGACAGCCAATTTAAAGTTCTGATCCATCCTGACGAAAACAGAGGCTGTTGGTTTGGCAGTGGGCGACCCGTTGACAGGGGCCGTCGTAGCAGTGAGCCGGTCGAAGACCGACTTCTTGTTCACTTCCGGTGCAGGTATTGGCATAGAGAAGCTTGTAGGTGGGATCATGGTCCCGAAAAACAGGCCGGTGGTGTCCTGGGTCACCTGGTCTACCGACAGAGCGAGGAAGGAAACCGCTTGGGCCTATATGCTACACCTCCGGGGGAGGTGGAGCGTCCGTTGCAGTAGCACTTCGAGCAGTTGGTGCAGTTAGAGGCAATTGATGCTTGAGTTCTGCGCCAGGCAAAAGACCAAATCTTAGTAACTTGAAATCCAAAGACAACCATTTAACAAACCGCGATTGGTTCGCGAAGACGACACACGAAGTGTGGAGTGGAAAGAGGAAAAGGTCCCACTGGGCGTGCCAAAATCTGTTCCCCTCCGAAAGACGGCGAGGACGTGAGGACGTCTCGCCTGAGATTCGGGGCAGATGCTATTTGGTTTTATCCGTCCATCTCTCCGAAGATGCCAAGTTGATTTATGGCACCGTGTATCGGAGGTTTAGACGGACGCGGCCGATGTAGCAGACTTCGTCAGATTCCCCCTCGCTTGAGGGGTTTTTGATTGTGGGGACGCTCTTCCCTGCAGGCGCAAGCCCCTGCAGTTAATTACGCTACCGCACCGCGGTAACAACTTTCTCCTTCTCCAGAATTTCACTTCGTGTCGTGGGTGTTTGTTTTGTTTGTGGTTGCCCGTGGATTGTATACGGAGACTATTTATTTCGTCGCCCGTAGGACGTGGATTAGTCCAAATCCGTACTTTCTTAGATTTGGGTTTTGGGTTTTGGTTTAAGGATACGTTAGCCATATTTGAGGCTAAGATCAACTTAAACGTTTGTTAAGGATACGTTAGTCTAATTTCCAGACTAAGATCAACCTAACGGAATCGTCTAGATCCATTTCCAGTTTAGGGACATGGTGGTCCATTGCATGTATGGCCGTCGGGACCATCACCTCTCTGACGACGTTGAAGGATTACAACGACAGATGTCAGAGGAATTCAGAGATGTACCCTAGAACCAAAGTTGATTTGGAGTTTTATAGTCCATTTGAATGTTTAAGGATACGTTAGCCGTGTTTGGGGGCTAAGATCAACTTAAACGGGATCGTTTAGATCCGGGAAAAGAGCATTTGGAGGCTCTATTGCTCCAGTTTAGGGACGTGGTGGTCCATATTCCAGTTTAGGGACGTGGTGGTCCATTATTAGTTTAAGGACGTCTCGGTCCGATATTAGTTTAAGGACGTCTCGGTCCAATATTAGTTTAAGGACGTTTCGGTCCAATATTAGTTTAAGGACGTTTCGGTCCACGAGTTTAAGGACCCCGCAGTCCGTCTTGATGTGTGGTCGTCGGGACCCGTCACCTCTCTGACGTCGTCGAAGGATTACAACGATAGGTGTCAGAGGAGTTTGGAGATGTACCCTCGAACCGGTCGTAAATTGATTTAGGGAGCAGCCGTGCTCAGTCAATTTAGTTTGAGGACTTACGGTCATGACTGGGCTAAGTCCAGTTGAAAATGTTCACATTTTGTTTGCATTTGGCCTGTTAGGCCTTTGTTTGGGCTTTCCCCTTTAAAATAATGCATAGCATTATTTCAGGCCATTTATGCTTATTTTGACTGGGCTCTGCCCTATTTATTATAATGCAGAGCATTTGTTTTGGTCCATTAGACCTCTCAATTGGGCTCTTTCCTTTAAATAATGCATAGCATTATTTACCCTGACAGTGCCTCACATGGCTTGTCAGGTGCTTTGCGCAATTAATGAGCGCAAGCGCTCGTGGAGGTGACACGTGTCATGTTCTGGTGAGCGCAAGCGCAACAGCGCAGTGCGCTGCGTCAGTGCGCTGCGCTGTTGCACTGCTGACACGTGGCGCTTCCTGGCGGCTTGAGCAATAGTGCAGTTTTGGCAAGTGCTGGGCACTTGTTCTTATTCTTTTGGATCAATTTTAGATCAAAGAAAACAAGTTTTTTCTTGTTTTTTAAAGAACCAGTGGTTCATAAAAGGTAGTGCAAGGCACTGTTTATTGTTTATTTTTCTTTTCATTAGAGGTCCTTGATCTTGTTCTCAGATCAATGATCTGTTCATAAGAGAATTTTCTCTTTTTCTAAAGGTTTTTACCTTTTTTTTTGTTCTTGAGGACTTCTCTCCAATTCTTCAGAGTTCTCTCTGTTTAATTTCTCACAAAATGTTGATGCCTTTGAATTGAGGTCTGGGGTCCTTTTTATAGTGCCCATAAATTAGTTAAATTTGTTAAAAAGATCTTTCTCTGAGTGATTTGGGGAATTTTCCCCACCGTTGGATTTTTGATCCAAAGGCCTCTGTTTTACATAAGAAAATCTTCTTGTTTTAACAAGAACAGAAAAGATTTCTTTAAAATCTCAATTCTGTTTTGCGCAAACACCCTAGCGCGTGACACGTGTCGCGCAGCGCAGCGCTTGCGCAGATGTGCTTGCGCAGATGTGCTTGCGCAAATGTGCAGACACGTGTCGCGCAGCACAGCGTTTGCGCAGCTGTGCTTGCGCAGTTGTGCTTGCGCTACTACGCAGACACGTGTCGCTTGCGCAGCGCTTGCGCAGCTGTGCTTGCGCAACTGCGCAGACACGTGTCACGCAGCGCAGCGTTTGCGCAACTGCGCAGACACGTGTCACGCAGCGCAGCGTAGTGCGCAACTGAAACATTGCTTCCTTTACTTTTTTGTTTTAATAGAGCCTTGCTCTGATTGGACGCACTGCCTCGGGCGCTGTGCTGACGCATCAACTTCTGACACATGGCGCATTGCGCGCAGCGCACGGGATTTGAAGCGTTGCTTCAAAATTTGAATTTTTGAAATTCAAACAGAGCCTTGCTCTGATTGAGGAAAACACACTCATGAACTGCGCTTTTGCGCTCCTTGAACTGGCGCTCAGCGCCAAAACATGCCACGTGTCAACCACAGATACAACTTGCGCTTTGCGCTTCTGAAACAGCGCACTGCGCTCATGGGCTGGCACTCAGCGCCAAACGCACCACGTGTCACTCACTGGTGCGCCACTAAACTAGCGCAACGCGCTCACAAATCGAAAGCGCAATGCGCTTATAAACTGGAGCTTAACGCTAAGCGCGACACGTGTCCTTTCGTGTGCGCTACTTGGCAGAAGCGCAATGCGCTCTGTAATTGGCACAAAGCGCCTGGCGCGCTACGTGGCGCATTGTCAGAAGACACATTGTTCTGATGAATGCTATGCATTCAATACAAGACAAAATGTGTCAGGATGTAATGCTTAGCATTATTAAAAGGGTCAAGCCCAAGTAAAAGTTTAACAGCCCAGAACAATAAAATGTTAAACATTTCTTTAATCTTATTGGACTTAGCCCAACATTGGCCATAAGTCCTCAACTTATATTGAACTGAGTCCTTCTGCTCACGAATATTCAACAGATCTTAGTCCCAAACTGGACTACAGATCTTTCAACCAATTCACACCGGTTCGAGGGTACATCTCTTTACTCCTCTGATATCTGTCGTTGTAATCCTTCAACGTCTTCAGAGAGGTGACGGGTCCCAACAACCATACATTTTACAGACTACGATGTCCTTAACCTTGACTGTGATGTCTTTAAACTCACGGACTACGATGTCCTTAACCTTGACTGTGAGGTCTTTAAACTCACGGACTATGATGTCCTTAACCTTGGACCGAGATGTCCTTAAACTAACATTGGACCGTAATGTCCTTAAATTAATCGACCGCAATGTCCCTAAACTAAACAATAGAGTCCAATTGCTCTTTTGTCGGGTCTAAACGATCCCGTTAAGTTGATCTTAGTCTAAAAATTAGACTAACGTATCCTTAACATACGTTTAAGTTGATCTTAGTCCCAAATGAGGCTAACGTATCCTTAAACCCAAACCCCAAACCCAAATCTAAGAAGATACGGATTTGGACCAATCCACGCCCTATGGGCGACAACATAAATTAGTCTCTGTATACAATCCACGGGCAACCAAAAACAAAACAAACACACACGACACGAAGTGACCATCTAGAGAAGGAGAAAGTTGTTACCGCGATGCGGTAGCGTAATTAACTGCAGGGGCTTGCGCCTACAAGGAAGAGCGTCCCCACAATCAAAAAACCCTCAACGAGGGGGAATCTGAAGAAGTCTGCTACGTCGGCCGCATCCGTCTAAACCTTCGATACACGGTATCATAAATCAACTTGGCATCTTCGGAGAGGTGGACGGATAGCACCAAATAGCATCTGCCCTCGAAATTCAGGCCGGACGTCCTAACGTCCCGTCCCTTCTTTCGGAGGAGAACGGGCTGTAGGGTTATGTCCCGTGCAACAGTGGACCGTAGTCTTGGGCATGCATACGACCCTTATTAAACACGAGCATTTTTTTCCACCGATTGATTTCAATTGACTTAGTGACCGATATGTAATGACATACACATTGCATGGATTACTGACATGATATGTATACCAAACTGCTCATATTCACTCGATATTTCATATTCTCATGTTACTGTATTCTGCCGTTCATTTCATGCTTAATATCATAGTTCACATATTATATATATATTGCTATATGTGCTGCCCTAACGAACTGAGTGTGCATGCTCAGAGGACGTAGCGGACCCAGCTTAGGAGCATGACCTGCCATTTGAGATTGCGGAGATTTAGACCGCGACACCAGCGCTATCGCATTCTACTTGCAATAAGGATATTGTTATTTCTTTTTGTTAGTTGTTTCTTTCATGCGAATAATTATATCTTGAACTCTGTTGATTCGATGCAATAAAATTATGAGCTGTGATTTTTTTACTTTCGCGCTGTGTTTACTAATTACTATGTAATACTTGAATCCGAAGTGTGACTACGGCGGGATTATTTCTTGACCGTAGGAATATGGCTGGTCTAGTCATCCCTCGTATTCCGTATTTTGGGAAGAGTGGCGTGACATGGTTTTGTTGGTATCAGAGTGCCGGGTTTAGAATGAAATCATAGTTTCGTCGAGAGATCCCTACACTGAGTTACATCCTTGATATATACTTTATTATATTGCATTTTCACTTCTTATAATTCTCGTTGAATCATCTTATAATCCTTGCTTGAATCCGATTCCCTTGATCATCTTTCAGAGATATGACATTCTCATGCAACTCTTCAGGTGCTGGTTCCCACGATCGTACAGAGAAGATCCTCAGCACACTGACGACCTTAGCAGAAGCTCGGGAAAGAAAAACCGATCTCTTGGCTGAGAGATTGAAGGCGATGCAAGAGACCGCAATTACCGCTTTAGGGAGATCTATGGCCGTTCCTGCTGCCCCCGAGGGCGCTCTAGTACCAGCTACACAGGCTAGGGCTGGTACCGTTTCGGATTTTAGAGGACTTCACCCGGCAGTATTCATGGAAGCAGCAGATCCACTTGAGGCCGAGCAATGGTTAATCAATGTGGATAATCTTTTGACGGTCTCTCGGTCCCTGATGATGATAAAGTGAGCGTGGTGAAGATCCAGCTAGAGGACGAGACCCGCATATGGTGGTTCGTAGAGGAAAGCAGGCTAGAGAAACCTATCAGATGTGACATATTCTTCGCGTGTTTCCTAGACCACTATTTTCTGAACATAGCCAAGGCCAAGATGGAGGAGAAATTTATCACGTTGAAGCATAATGGCCGCCCATTGGATGTCTACGCCACAGAGTTTAACCAGTTGAGTCGCTTTGCACTGTATATGGTAGCCACCGAAGCCGCCAGGGCCAAACGGTTTCAGTAAGGGCTCGATATCGAGCTGCAGCAACTTATCGCGTCTCTCGACCTACAGACCTTCACATAGGTGTTGAACGCTGCGCGGATACAGGAAAGGTTGGTAGAGAAGGCCAAGGTCCAGCGATCGGTGGATAGGAGACCCCATGTAGTTCCGTCATGAGCTGGCACTTCTTCTCGTGGAGCAATCCCACTTCATAGGCCAGGAGTAACGTAGATGAAGCGTACGTTCTCTCCTCAGCAGCCGCAGCAGAAGGCTCTGATTTGTGACTATTGCTAAAGGTCAGGGCATATGGAGAGAGATTGTCGCAGAGCCAAGGGATAATGTCTGATTTGCGGATCCGGCGATCACAGGGTCAGCGGGTGTCCCTATATATCCGAGCTGCAGGGACGGTCCGGGCAACAACAGCCGTCGTTCGGCACATTAGCTCAGAAGGGTCCACCTCTGGACCCCTCTGGTATCCCAGCGGTGATTATTCGATCAGTGGCAGACTGGTACGAGTCGAAATCAGGGGCGGGCTTTCATCTTGATTGCCAAGCAGGTGGAAGTGTACGGAGGAGTGGTTGCAGGTACTCTCCTTATTCATTCTGTACCAGCTAGAGTTCAATTTGATTCGGGCGCATCGCATTGCGTTATTTCTGCACAGTTTGTTAACACACTCTATACCTCACGAGCCGTTGACCAAAGGTTGGAAGATACATTCGGGAACGGAATTATTGTCCAACCAAGAGTGTAGGTTGTGCCATGTGGTAGTTTGTGGCAGAGAGTTTTATGCAAACTTTCTTTTGATTGGGACTCGTAGCTATGACGCCAATCTGGATATGGATTGGCTTAGCACTTTCTATGCTGTTATCAACTGCCGAGCTAGGAGTCTTACATTTCACATTTCTAATCATCCGGAGTTCGTGTTCGTGGACGGTAGTGAGTCATTGGAGCTAGCTAAGTTCCGGGCGAAGTCGAAGACCTTGACCGCTATGGAGATAGACGAGAAGCCAGCACCGGAGGAAGTTCGGGAGTTTCTTGATGTATTCCCCGAAGCTCTACCTGGTTTATCCCTGCCTCATATATTAGGCTTTTCGATCGACCTGATTTCAGATACGGCGCCAGTTTCCAAGGCTCCATACAGGATGACGCCAATTGAGTTGGCGGAATTGAAGAAACAAATGGAAGATCTTCTGGATAAGGGTTTTATCCATCCAAGTACTTCCCCGTAGGGTGCTCCTGTGTTACTGGTGAAGAAGAAAGACGGTTCTTTGTGTATGTGCATCGACCACCGTGAGTTGAACAGGGTGACAGTGAAGAACAAGTATCCCATTCCCCGCATCGACGACTTGTTTGATCAGATAGGTAGTGCTCGGGTAATTTCTAAGCTGGACCTTCGGTTAGGGTATCACCAAATCAGGGTCAAGGTAGAGGATGTATGTAAGACGGCCTTTCGAACCTGATATGGCCACTGTGAGTTTCTTATGATGTCGTTCGGTGTTACCATTTCACCTGATATATTTATGGACTTGATGAACAGGGTTTTCTCCAAATACTTGGACCAGTTTGTCGTTGTATCCATTGACAGCATTCTAGTCTATTCCAGAATTCGAGAGAAGCACGCCGAGCATCTATGAATTGTGTTGCAGATTCTATGGGAGGAAAAGCTCTATGCTAAGCGGAGTGAGTGTAAGTTTTGGCTTGACAAGGTGCAATTTCTGGGACATCGTTTCGAGTGACGACATTTCAGTGGATCCGGCGAAAATTGAATCTATCAAAGATTGGCCGATACCGAAATCAATAGCTGAGATAAGGAGCTTCTTAGGATTGGCTGGGTATTATTGGTGGTTTGTTCAAGATTTCACTAGAGTAGCAGAACTCTTGACGAAGCTTACGCGGAAGGAGGGAGCTTATATTCGGTCGGAGGAGTGCACCCAGGCATTCGAGCTATTAAAGCTGAAGTTGACCACGACCCCAATTCTGACTGTGCCAAATAGTTCCGGTGGCTTGGTCGTTCATAGTGACGCGTCGGGAAAGGATTTAGGCCGTGTCTTGATGCAGCACGGTCGAGTAGTGGCTTACGTCTCTCGTCAGTTGAAGACCCACGAAAAGAATTACCCTACGCATGACTTGGAGTTAGTGGTCGTTGTGTTCGCCTTGAAGATTTGGAGGCATTACTTACTATGTGAAAGAGTGGAGGTGTACACGGATCATAAAAGTTTGAAATACATGTTTACTCTGAAAGAGATGAATATGGGACATCGTAGATGGCTAGAGGTAATGGCAGACTGCGATATTGATCTGTAGTATCACCCGGGGAAGGTGAATGTCGTCCCTGATGCCCTCAGTTGCAGGCCATCAACTATGTTGTTGACTTGTCAAAAAAGGGTTATCGAAGATCTTCAGAGATTCGAGTTAGAAGTAGTTACACCAGGTGTGCTTGCACAGCTTTGCCAGTTGCAGATCCAATCATCGCTTGTAGATCGCATTAAAACTGCACAGGCTGGAGATTCTCAGTTGCAGAACTTCAGAGGATTAGTTAAGGCTGGTTTGAGGACGAACTTGCTGATTCACGAAGATAGCTCCCTGAGATTTGGCAGTCGGCTGTGTGTTCTAAAGGGGTATTCGAGATGAAGTTCTAGCTGAGACACATAGTTCCGTGTACTCGGTGCATTCGGGAGGTACTAAAATGTACAAAGATCTGAGGCAACATTTTTGGTGGAACGGAATGAAGAGGGAGATTGCTCGCTTTGTCTCCAAGTGTCTGGTATGCCAATTGGTGAAAGCCTAGTATCAGAGAGTAGCTGGGTTGTTGCAACCGTCTTCAGTACCGGAGTCGAAATGGAAGCACATCACCATAGATTTTGTGAAGATACTACCTCGAAGTCGAAGGGGTAACAATGTCATTTGGGTTATTGTTAATCGTCTCACGAAGGCAGCACATTTCATACCTTTCCGAGTGAGACAATCGACGGAGTTGCTTGCGGAGATATATATGCAAGAGATTGTGAGGCTGCATGGAGTGCCCGTTAGTATCGTGTCTGATCAAGACACTATGTTCATTTCCCACTTTTGGAGGAGCCTGCATGAAAGTTTGGGCACTCGTCTCAAGTTCAGGACGGCCTATCATCTGCAGACGGACGGGCAATCCGAGCGTACTATCCAGATACTCGAGGATATGTTGAGGGGGTGTATGCTAGATTTTCATGGCTCTTGGGAAGACCACCTTCATCTGGTGGAGTTCTCGGATAACAACAGTTATCAGGATAGCATCCAGAGGGCAACGTTTGAAGCTCTTTACGGACGAAAGTGTCGGTCCTCTCTTTGTTGGGATGACCTGGGTGAGCGAAGGTTGCTGGGACCTGAGCTTATAATTCAGACAGTGAGTAAGGTTCAGATGATCGGGCAGCGTATTAAGACTGCTCAGGACCGACCAAAAAGTTGGGCAGATTCCGGTAGAAGGTCGTTGGAATTTGGTGTTGGTGATCACGTATTTATGAAGATATCATCTACTCGGGGAGTGATCAGCTTTAGTAGTCGTGGAAATCTCAGTTCTCGATTCATCGGGCCTTTTGAGGTGCTAGAGCGAGTAGGAGAGGTGGCTTATCAACTTGTCTTGCCTCCATCGTTAGCTGGTGTGAACAATACCTTCCATGTATCTCAGTTGAGACGTTACGTTCGGAATGACAGTCATATCTTGAACCATTCAGAGTTGACGTTGGGCAACGATCTGTGTTACGAGGAGCAACCTACCACTATTCTCGATCGTAGGGAGAAAGTGTTGAAGAATAAAGTCATTTCCTTGGTTCGAGTTTTTTGGGTAGTCGTTCTCCAGGGGAGTCTAGCTAGGAACGTGAGGCGGATATCCGTTCACGATTTCCGCACATGATTGAGTAGTTGTTTGTTTGTTCCGTTGTTTTCGTTCTTTAATTTCGAGGACGAATTTTTTTTAAGGGGGTATGATGTAAATCCCCAGTTACTTTGTACCTCCTATATTTAAAACTTTGGTCCCAATAAATTTCCCATTTAAATCCCATAATAGTTTCCTAATATTTTCCTTTTTTTCTTTCTCTTTTTCTAAATCTAAACCCCACTTTAACCTAACTCTCTCTATATAATAAACCCAATTCCTTAACCATGTTCCTTGGCCCAAGCCCATGAAGCTAACACCTTAATCCAAACCCCAAACCCGATCCAACCCGTTCCTCATCTCTCTTTACTTCTCTTCTTTTCTTTTACCCTTCTTTTTCCCAACTGCTCCTACTCTCTCGCACTCACCCCCCGCAAGACCCGCTCAGCGTCGACGCCACCCCACGATCCCAACTGCCTCCGAGAAATCCGTGCTAGCTTCCCCGCATCTCTCAACGTCTCTTTTCCCCTCTCTCTATCTCTATCTTCCTTAAGCTCTCTAACTCTCTCTCACAATCTTTTTTCCCTCTCTTCTACAACCTCACTGAGCTCGCCGCCACCGAACTCTCCATCGGCCACCTCCTCCGACAAATCACCACTGTCGACCACCTTGCCCAACTGCTCCACTTCTTCACACCACCACTTTTAGCCTTAACACCCACCACCCTCCACTCGAGCTCCCGCCATCCACTGCATCGCCGGTCTGAGCCCAACGCCGACGAGCCCTCTCCCTCTTTCTAAATCTTTATCTCTCGATCTCTCTCTCCCCCTCTATCTCTTTATCTATTTCTCTAACTTTCCCCCTCTCCTCTGCAAACCCTCCGCCGGCGAACCCGCGTCACCAGTGACACCCCAGAACCCTCGGCGACTCTCCTTCATCGAGCACCACCCTCCTCACTCCACACCAACACCTCGACCATCTCATCGTAGCCCAACTCCCAAGCTCCTGAGCACCCCCATTGCCTTACCAGCTGCTTTCCCAACCATCACCGACACCGCCGGCCGCCTCCTCCGACGAGCTACTGCCGCGACACCTTTTCTTACCCAACGCCAGAACCCACTACCACTTCGTGCACACCTCCAACGCCAATCCATCGTCTCTAAGCTCTTGCCACCCGTTTCCTTCACCGCCTCCTCTTCACTGTCGATCTCTGCACTTTGCCGTCGGGGCCAATGCCCGAGCCCCCTGCAGCTACCATCTCCAGCGAGTCCCTTCGCCTAACTCCGGCCAGAGCCGAGCCAGCTACCATCGCCATCATTCCGTCGTTGGTTCTGGATCGTTGTCACTGCCCGTGATCGTGCCTTACTCATGCCATTCGTCGTCGCGGTCATCGCCAGGAAAGTGAAACCCTCACTTGCTTTAACATGCTATGAACATAGATTTATGATTTCGTGTTAAAATTATATTAGATAGATTATTATGAACATGTGTTAAGTAGTATACTATCATGTATATATTGTAAGTCATCATCGTATTTTCATGGAAAACCATAGTAATTCTAAGATGTTAGTTTTGAGCGTAATTGGATATAAAATATCATATTAATATCATGTGGATTTGTAAATATTAGATACCGTTTTCACGAGTGGGGCAAAACCAAATTTAATTCGATAGCTCTTGATATTGTACGTTAAGAGTTCCATATGATGAACTGAACCAAAACCTTGTTGATCATGCTAAAAACTTTTACCAATATTTTCTTTTTCTACTTACGAATATCGTATAGAAAACTGAACTCAAAATAACCAAGTATCGCACGTGAAACGACGTCCCAAAGAGGCGACGTCAAATCTGGTTTTTACTGTACATGTCGTGGTGTTTAATTGATGTTAAATTAGATACATACCGGAATGTAATGTTCTAAGACTCATATCGAAGACGACTTGATAAGATAGAATCTTATGTAATTTTTATTTCGATGCTGATATATCACAACAATGAAAGCTGACTTGGAATGCGGCTCTGGACTACAGTCCTGAGCAGCATTTCAAATTAACACCTGGTTCTAATTAAATGTGTAGCTCTGTATGAAAATGAAATTATGCGGAACCCTATACCGTTGCGAAGATAATCCTGTTAACTAACTATATGTGGCAGCTTTGTTTGATTTTACTGCCGTTTGATATTTTAATTGCATTTTAGACTGTCGAGGTGTACTGCAGTTTAGTATAGAGACAGATTGTATATCCTTGCCTTAAACTGGACATATCTCCCAGAACACAGTGGATATTGTTGATCCGTCATGTGCGTTGGAAACATTATTGACAGATCTAAATTTTACATAACTGTAGCGTCGCCTTATTATGATCCCAACATGGAGTAAAATGTGTTACAAAATAGACTTTCAGTTCAGGAACTGGATTTCCAGCGGTGAACACTTAAAATGAAATGACCGTAACTCGCGAACTTGAATCCCGATTGACCTGGAACTAATTTTGTTGGATTTCTATTTAAGTTTAATTTCTACCCCTTTTGTATCGTTTTGCCTAATTATAATCGTACGATTTAATACGTTTTTCTGAACTTGTAATACACATTGTGATTCATATCATACATGACTTGATATGTGGCATCATTCTCGTATTTACCCGACCATGATACCTTTAGTGATGGCGAACGTGCATAGTGATTTTTAACGAACTTTGTATTATTAAACGTGATTGGTATTGGATTAGCTGTGTCAAGTACGCCGGTGATAAGTGATTGATTCGTGAAGGTGAACGGTACAGTAAAAAGTGAATAAAACCGTGATTTTGGCACGTGCTTATATACAACTAGTTCTATACATATATTATTGTAACCTGGGGAAATGGGGAAATCAAGGTGGAATCGAACTCGTATTTAGCGAGGTACGATGACTTAGAGAATGATCATTCGATACTAGCGATATTTATATATACATTAGGTCGTGGGCCTAGCGGCACGGCTGCAGGGTTATGTCCCGGGCAACAGTGGACCATAGTCTCGGGCATGCATGAGACTCTTGTTAAACACGAGCATCTTTTCCCACCGATTGATTTCAATTGACTTAGTGACTGATAGGTAATGACGTACACATTGCATGGATTGCTGACATGGTACATGTACCATACTGCTCATATGCACTCGATATTCCATATTCTCATGTTACTATATTATGTCGTTCATTTCATGCTTAATATCATAGTACACATTATCTATATATTTATATTGCTATATGTGTCGTTCTGACGACCTGAGTGTGCATGCTCGGAGGACGTAGTGGATCCAGCTCAGGAACATGACCTGCCATTCGAGATCGCGGAGATTTAGACCGCGACACCAGCACTATCGCATTCTACTTACAATAAGGTATTGTTATTTCTTTTGGTTAGTTGTTTCTTTCATGCGAATAATTGTATCTTGAACTCTGTTGATTCAATGTAATAAAGTTGTGAGCTGTGATTTTCTTTACTTTCGCGCCGTGTTTACTGATTGCCATGTAATGCTAGAAACCGGAGTGTGACTGTGGCGGGATTATTTCTTGACCTCAGGAGCATGGATGGTCTAGTCACCCCTCGTATTTTGAGAAGCGGGGCGTGACATCTACTAACTAGACATACCGGGTACACTAAGTCTGGTGTAGTACACAACATTGCATACATCAATCTTCCAACAGCTTGAGCATATGGGGCATTAAGCAGTTTCTGCTCTTCTCTAGGGCATTGTTCTTTACTCAACCGCTTTTCCATAACCAATGGTGTAGGTGTCGGATTGCAATTCTGCATCCCAAATCTTCTAAGTATTGTATGCAAATACCTTTTTTGGTTCAAACTTAACATTCTAGACTTTCTATCTCTAATGATATGTATACCAAAAATATAGGATGCATCTCCAATGTCCTTCATCTCAAATTCACTACTAAGTGCTGGTTTGATCTTGTTAACACTTCTATGTCATTTCCAGCAAGCAAAATATCATTCACGTACAAGGATAATATTGAAAAACTACTCCCATTTTTCAAGACATCACAGTTATTCAATTTGTTTGAAACAAAACCAAGTTGGATAACAGTATTATGAAATTTGAGATACCATTGTTTAGATGACTGTTTTAAACCATATAGAGATTTTTTCAATTTATATACCTTATTTTCCCGTCCTTCGACCTGAAATCCCTCAGTTTGTCTCATACATATTACTTTCTTCAACTTTCCATTGAGAAATGCAGTCTTGACATCCATTTGGAAAAATTCCAAGTAAAGATATGCAACAACCGCTAAGATTATTCTAATAGATGCAAACTTGGCCACCGGAGGGCAATAATCTATACCTGCGTTTTGAGTAAAGCCTTTGGCAACTATTCGGGTTTTAAATGTATCAACAGACCCATCAGCTCAATATTTCTTCTTCAACAGCTATTTGCATCCTATGGACTTTCTATTTTCTAGTAAGTAACACATAGCTCCAATGCTATGTTTCTTTCTATTGAGTCGAGCTCCTTTTACATGACTTTCGACCATTGATCAGATTCATGTGTTTTCATCATATTCTCATAATTCAGAGGATCAACTCGTTCATCCACACCAATATCTACCAAGAAACAAGATAGTTCACATGAATATAGATAGTAGTCATCCATCCGTGTAGGTGTTTCCTAAGTCTTTTGTTGCCACTAACGTTCAGCAGGCTGGACAGGTTCAACAGGCTGGACAGGTTCAGCTGGTTGATTTTCCATAGGTATATTCTCATTTAAAAGTTCATCTTCTATAATTGGATGATTAATTTCATCCACTATATCCAAGTCATCTATGGGAACATCATCTAAGTCTAGTAGGTGCGGATCATCCTCTTGAACTTGTTCCTTTTTCTTTAGATTTTCTTAAAAAGCAGCATCTTTATTTTCAATGACCCATTTTTCTTCGTGAAAGAACCTATATCCCTTAGATTTTTCAGAATAATGTATGAATCTACATTTCAAGATTTTGAGATTCAGCTTATCTCCAACTTGATATGGAATGAGAACATGTGCTACACAATCCCATTTTGTTAAATGACTCAAATTGGGGTTGTGTCCGTTCCAAATCTCATACGATTTTGACTTAACTGATTTTGTGGGAATTCTATTCAAAATATAATTTGCGGTCAATATTGCTTCTTCCCAGAAATCGTTAGAGAGACCAGAATGAGACAACATGCATCTTACAACATTCATCAGTGTTCTATTTTTTCTTTCAGTCACACCGTTTTGTTGTGGTGTATTAGGCATAGTAGTTTGTCTCTTAATACCGTACTGACTAGAGCAGTCATCAAATTCTTTTGAGTTGAGTTCCCCATCCTTATCGGTTCTTAACACCTTAATGTACCTTCCAAGTTTTCTATCTATTTCTGTCTTATATCTTTTAAAACATTCAAATGCTTCTGATTTTCTGTTTAAAAGATATACAAAACTAAACTTGGAATAGTCATCTATGAAGGTTATAAATTATTCCTTGTTGCCACGTGTCTTTACAATTAATGGTCCACAAATGTCAGAGTGAACTAATTTTAAACGTTCACTTGCCCTTTGACCTTTCGGAAACGACTTTCTAGTCTTTTTTTCGGTCAAGCAATGTTCACAGGGTGTCCTCACTCCTGTCAGATTTGGTAACAAGTCCATCTTAATCATCTGACATATCTTACTGTTACCAGGATGTCTTAATCTCATATACCAAAGATCAAAATCAGATAAAAACAGAAAGAATAATTCAAATCAGAATTCTTATTGCATAAATTAGGTTTTACAACAAAGAGACAATAAATCATGTTCGGGTACAAACTTGCCTATAGCAAAAACTTTCTTGTCTTTCCCAATAGAAACCCTATTGTTATAAAACCAACTTCAAGATCCTTTTTCAGTTAGGTGGCGGGAACATAGATCAAATTACATCTTATGCCAAGTGCATAAAATACATCATTGAGAACCACAATGCTGCCCCACGGTCTAATCTGTACGAACCAATACGTTCTACGTCAAGGTAGGTATTGTTCCCCATGTAGATCCTCTGTTCTCCTTTCTTAAGCTCCTGGAAGTCAACGATCCCTTACTTCGTCTTTGCAATATACCGGGTCGCTTCTGAGTCGGTCCACCATCCAACAGCATTGGTGGTTGGTGAGGCTTTTTGCAGTTTAGCCAAAATATAATAGGCTCCCTTTGCGTAAATCTGTTTATTTATCTTTTCTTGTCTTTATTAATGTTAATCTGCAATTTGTATGAAGACATAGAAATTCATATTAGACACTTTACCTATTACATATGCAGCCACGGGATAGTTATTTTGCTCACAATCTACAACGCTCTATTCGTAGAAGCTGCTTTTTCAAAACCAGTGAGCAACACATAATTTTCCGAAGATAAGTGATGGAACTCCTTTTCGGGCCTCCGTCAGCCATTGTCTGCCGTTGATCTCGCGGTGAACTTAGCTGATTATCCTTCGTTGCGTGTGGGTCTCAATGGGTTTTGGGAGGAAGAGGTGAGGTGAGAAGACTGTTGCCGAGTACCTGCAAAGAAGTCCCGAGGTGGTTTGGTACCACCAAGGACCCTCCGACGCTCAGGTTAGTGATGAGATCTGAACAGAGTAATGGCATAAAAGTGTAAGAAAATGGCTTACTTGACCCCTCTGTGATGGGGGTTTATATAGCGGTGGAGCACGCAGCAACGGGCGCGAGAATCTCGCCGGCAGTTACGCCCCCGACGTCACGATCGTGTAGAGAGCGGATCGCCCATCAATGGGGATCATGATGGCGTGGAACGTGGGACGTTGCTGACATAAAATCCGCGCATGGCTAGATTCGCGGAGCGGCGGTTACGCCTGGGAGTAGGTCGGAGGGCCGAGGAAGACGTCCTCGGCGGAAGCTCGGGGACGAGCAAGGAGGCTAAGGAGTCTTGGTCCTGTGGTAGCTCGGGGGCGAGCTGAGAGGCCGAGAAGGCCAATTTGCAGGGGCCCCGAGGGGGGCCAGCTTGTGCTTGCTGGTCGGGCACGGGGTGGCCTGGTCGGCCCATGCGGGCCCTTTCTTCTGAGTTCTGGGACACGTCACCTGCCACGTGTCATGATCTTGGGGATCGCCAATATTGAGTACTATCATTAGCCCCCCACTCTTGTCCCGACCAGCTAGTGGTCGGGTCAGGAGTGGACTGCCGGGCCTCCTGAGGTGAGATCCCTTCTATGGTTTCGTCGGGGCGAGCCCTCGGGCCGTCGGTTGTCTTTTCCGCTAGCGAACCAAGGCGAGATCTCCGCACCTTAAAGAGGGTGTGTCGGTTTGTGCACTATGTAACTGAAGCAATGGTCCACGTGTCAAAGGATGACTGGCCGGTACGACGTATGCGGGCCTACAGCGCCCGATTGGATGCAGTCCAGTGCAGGACCGACACGTGGAGCGATCGGAGTCACTGGGCGTGAGGAGTCGTTTCGGAGGGAGGTGACGGGCGCCGTTGGATGCGGCCGTACGCGGTGATAAAACGGGGGCGGGGCCCACCTCAGGGCCCCCAACCTTTCATTTCCCTTCTTCCTTGAGTCGCTGCCGCTCGGCGTTCTTCTTCCTTCGGGATATATGGTTCGCTCCCACTCTTCGGGCGGCCCACGTCGGGAGGAAGCTAGTGGCGTAGCCGAGCCCCAGGCCAGCTCGCGCCCTCCGCCGGATTCTCTGCCAGCGACAAGGCCGTCCATTTCGTCGACGGCATCTGGTGGTTTCTTTGGCGGCAGCCAGAGTCGTCAGCAGTTACCCGAATCCCAGACTGGGGACGGGAGGAAGGGCGAGGGCAGGCCCCTTCTCAAGAGGAAGAGGACGGTTTCTCGCGCGCCGTCATCGAAGGCCCCTGAAAGGATTCCCGTGCAGGAAGGGGGCTCCGTCTTCACGGTTCCGTCTGGGCTTTCTGTCGCCGTTGGCCTGCTTGCCGGGATGGAGGAGTCGGCTAGGGGAAAGCTTCCGTGCGGCTCCTTGAGGGATCAATTGGAGGCCATGGCCCAAGGGGCGGTCCAGGTACGAATCCCTCCATGCGTATTTGCCTTGGTATGCCTTCCCTTGGTTCGGGTGCTTCCTGGTTTCTCATCAGCTTTCTGTCAGGTTCTTCAACACTGCGTCCTTGCCACTCGCATGGAGGCCGAGGGGGCATTCCACGCCCCGAGGCCAGTGGAGGAGTTCCCTTCGGAGGTCGAGATTTTGCAACGCGACCTGCACCAGGAGAGGGAAAAGGCTAACGTTGTGGCGGGCCGGGCGGAGGCTGTGGAGATTGCCAACTCGGTGACTCAGGATGCCCTTCGTCGTCTGAACGCGTCTCTCCGGGTTGCCGATAGGAAGCCGGCGGACATGGTCGAACGCTTTGCGGCACTGGAAAAAGAGAGGAACGCCAGCAGGGGAGATGCCGAGGCGGCGCTACTGAAGGCCCAAGTTGCCGAGGCGCGGGCTAAGAAAGCTGTGGCTGAGTATAAGGTATCAGAGCAGTTTTACACCGAGCTCGGGGAGTATTCTGCCGTCATGTGGAACAAGGCTTTGGATGCCGTGAAGGAACAGCTTCCCGAGTTCGACGATGGTGAACTCCGTGCTCGGGTTCCGCTTCCGGCGACGGGGCCTCCGGTGAGAGATGACGAGGGAAGCAGGGCGCGCCCCCGGTGGCAAAGTCTTCGGTGGTAGGGCCTTGGGCCATGACGCCGACGATGAAGTGGCCGAAGTAAGCCTCCGGGCAGTTTGTAGGGCTGGGGGGCCCCAGAGTACCCTTTGTAAAGACCTTGATTTTGGCAATAAAAGAAAAACCCTTGATTCGTCAGTTTGTATTTTGTCTTTTGTGTGTGAAGGACGTTCGCAGGATATCCTCGCTTGTATTGTCATATGTCCGTGTCAGGTTGGCCATTTGTCCGGCGATCTCCTGTCGAGTTGACTCCAATCACCAGCCGGCGAGTGTGTCAAGCACTGCCGCGGAGGTATCCTCATGTACAGCCCCCTAGGTCGATGGGAGATCGTTCAGACTTGGATGAACCTATCGTCTTTCCGGGTGTTTCGGATCCTCATGTATGGCCACAGGGCTACCGGCCGGGCTTGACCGAGCAGGGTGGCTATTTGGTTGCCTCTTGTGAGGGCTTTGATCCTTGTCGGTTGTGGTAGGAAGCTACCAGCCGGGGGTAGCCGAGCAAGGGCTCGACCGCCTTTGGGAGGACTTTGGGCCTTAGCGCGGGAAGGGCTGCGGAAGGCCACTAGGAATGACCAGGCAGTGAGGATGCGCGGTTACCTCTTGGTGAGGGCTTTGATCTTTGGCGTCGTGGGTAGGCAACTACCAGCCTGGGACGAATGAGCGGGGTAGCCGCTCTGGTGCCTCTTGTGAGGGCTTTTGATCCCTGGCGTCGAGGGTAGGGAGCTACCAGCCGGAGTAGACCGAGCAGGGTAGCTGCTCGGTTGCCTCTTGCGAGGGATTTGATCCTTCAGGATGGAGACCGAGCAGGTTTACTGTCCAGTGCCTCTTGGCGAGGACTTTGATCCCTGTCGGTTATGGTAGGAAGCTACTAGCCGGGGATAGCCGAGCAAGGACCCGACTGCCTCTGGGAGGACTTTGGTTCTTGGCGCGGGAAGAGCTATAAGGCTGTAAGAAGCCTACTAAGGACCCTTGGCCGGGTAAGGTTACCATCCGGTGCCTCTTGGCGAGGGCTTTTGTCCTGAAAAGATAGCCGAGCGAGGGAGCCTCGGGCTCGACTGCCTCTGGGAGGGCTTCTTGATCCCCGGCGTTGCGGCAGGGAAGCTGCCCGCAGGGGATAGCCGAGCGAGGGAGCCTCGGGCTCGACTGCCTCTGAGAGGGCTTCTTGATCCCCGGCGTTGCGGTAGGGAAGCTGCCCGCAGGGGATAGCCGAGTGAGGGAACCTCGGGCTCGACCTCCTCTGGGAGGGCTTTTTCGTTGTACAGGGGGAACTCTACCAGGGAAAAAGATTCGAAGTTTCTTTATTCGTATGGGTAGGAATCCTAGACAACGCTTTACACCATCTTGTTAAAGGGAAATCTCGAGCGGTAGCTGGGGTGCGACGCTTCGCTGGCTTTGACTTCATTGGTATAGCTTGAGCTTCTCGGCGTTGTAAGGCCGAGGGAGCTTCCGTCCGTCCACGTCCTGTAGGCGGTAGGCTCCGCCGGGGAGCATTTCGGAGACGAGGAAAGGACCTTCCCACTTTGGGGAGAACTTTTGAAGCCTGCCTTGGTCGATGAATTCGTTCCGCCGCAGGACTAGGTCCCCGGTCTTGAAGGAGCGGTGTTTTACCCGAGCGTTGTAGTATCGGGCCGTCTGCTGTTGATAGGCGGTGGCTCTGATCTGGGCCCAATCCCTTTTCTCCAACAGTATGTCGAGGTTGGTTCGTAGTGCCATGGTGTTTGCTTCATCGTCTAAGTGCTCGACTCGGTGACTGGGTAGTCCGATCTCCGCTGGGACCATCGCTTCGGTCCCGTAGCAGAGGCTGAAAGGGGTCTCCCCGGTGAGAGTCTTTTTTGACGTGCGCAGGGCCCATAAGACCCGGGGTAGCTCCTCGACCCAACTGCCTTGTCTCCCTTCCAGGAGGGTTCGGAGACCCCGGAGGATGTCCCGGTTAGTGACCTTGGCCTGCCCGTTACATTGGGGATGCGCGATCGCGGCGAACTTCATGAGGATATGGTATTCTTTGCAGAAGTCCCTTACTTTCTCGTTCTCGAAGTTCGTTCCGTGGTCGGTGATGATGCACCTCGGGATCTCAAATCGGTGTATCAGGTTGTTTTGGAGGAACTTGATGGTTGTGGCGGCGTCCGGTTTCCTGATGGGAACAGCCTCGATCTACTAGGTGAAGTAGTCCACTGCGACGAGGACGTATTTATGTCCGCCAGTTCCGGTGGGGAACTGGCCGATTATATCCAATCCTAACTGGACGAATGGCCATGGGGACGTCAGGGCAGTTAGCTCGATAGCCGAGAGGCGGGGAATACTGCCGTGGAGTTGGCAGCTCTTGCACCTCCTGACCAGCTTCAGGGCGTCCTCGTGCATGGTGGGCCAGTAGTACCCCTGGAGTAGTGCCTTTTAGGTCAAGGTTCGAGCCCTCTGGTGTGCGCCGCCCACCCCTTCATGGATTTCCCGCAGGACGTAGTCGGCCTCGTGGGGGTCAACGCACCGGAGCAGGGGCTGGGTGAAGGCCTTCTTGTAAAGGTTCCCGTTGCTCCAGACGAAGTGGGTGGCTCTGGCCCGGAGGCGGCGGGTGGCTGCTCTGTCTTCCGGGAGCGTGCCGTCCTTCAGGAATTCCACGAGGGGCTTCCTCCAATCCTGGTCGTTCTCCTGCGCCGTGTACACTTGAAGTGTCGCTGCCTCGTCTCCCACGCTGGGTCGGGTCAAGGTTTCGAAGAGTATCGACCGCCTGTTGTTGGCCGAGTACGATAAAGCCAACTTGCTCAGGGCGTCTGCTTGAGCATTCATTTGCCTGGGTATCTGTTCCACCTGTACTTCGTCGAAGTTTTTTTGGAGCTTCCTCACCTCGTCTAGGTACTTCATCGGGCTCTCGAGCCTCGAAGCGGCCGGTCACTTGGCCGACAACTAGGGCTGAGTCGCTGCGGACCCGGATGATCTTCAGTCCCAGCCCGACGGCCATGCGCAGTCCGGCTAGGAGGGCTTCGTACTCCGCCGCGTTGTTCGATGCTTTGAAACCGAGCCTCAAGGAATACTCCATCTCGGCTTCGTTTGGGCCCCGGATAATGAGGCCGGCACCGCAGCCTTCCTCGGTAGAAGACCCATCGACGTAGATTACCCACTCCGGAGCTGAGCTAGGGCCTTCCTGGACGGGATGCCGGGCTGTGAGGGACGGCGCGGAATCCGGCTTCCTGGTAGGGATGGTGCATTCAACGACGAAATCGGCCAGGGCCTGCGCCTTGATGGCTTGCCTCGGGCGATACCTTATGCCGAATTGAGATAGCTCCCATCTCTATTTCTCTAGACGGCTAGAGGATTCCGGCGATGCCAGGATAGCCCCCAATGGGCGCTCAGTGAGGACGATGATTGTGTGTGCTTGGAAGTAGTGCCGCAGTTTCTGCGAGGTTACTATGAGGGCCAGGACAATCTTCTCTATGGCGGGGTATCTCGTCTCCGCGTCCTTGAACACATGGCTCACATAGTACACTGGTTTCTGTGCCCCCTCGGCCTCTCGGACAAGCACCGAGCCTGCTGCTTGGTCGGATACTGCCAGGTACAGTGACAGATCATTCCCTTCCACGGGCCGGGTGAGCAGGGGCGGTGTTGCGAGGTGCCTCTTCAGTTGGTCGAAGGCGGCTTGGCAATCTTCCGACCACTCGAACCTCGGAATTTTCCTCAGCGCCTTGAAGAACGGGAGGCACTTCTCCCCCGACCTGGACATGAAACGGCTAAGAGCGGCGACCCTCCCTGTGAGCCGCATGATCTCGACGTTGGTCTTGGGTGCGGTCATGCTCAGGATGGTGTCGATCTTCTCTGGGTTAGCTTCAATTCCGCGGTGATGACCATGAACCCAAGGAATTTCCCTCCGATGACTCCGAACGCACACTTGGCGGGGTTCAGCTTCATGTTGAATTTGCGGAGCACCCTAAACGCCTCGCCCAGGTCCTTGACATGGTCGGCCGACGAGACGGACTTGACGAGCATGTCGTCAACGTAGACTTCCATGTTCCTGCCGATCTGTGGCTTGAACATGCGGTTGACCAGCCTCTGGTATGTGGCCCCGGCATTCTTGAGGCCGAAGGGCATCACTCTGTAGCAGCACACCCCCCCGGTCCGTTGTGAATACGGTCATATCTTCGTCGTCAGGATTCATGCAGATTTGGTTATAGCCAGAGAAAGCGTCCATGAAGCTCAGAAGCTCGTGCATGGCAGAACTGTCGATGAGCTGGTCTATGCGGGAGAGCGGGAAGTTGTCCTTGGGGCAGGCCTTGTTGAGGTCGGTGAAGTCGACGCACATACGTCACTTCCCACTCGACTTCTTGACCAAGACCACGTTTGCCAGCCACTCCGAGTAGGGCACATTCTTGATGAAGTTGGCGGCGAGGAGCCGGTCAACTTCCTCTTCGACGGCCTTCTGTTTGACCGGGGCGAAGTTTCTTTTCTTCTGCCTGACGGGTCAGGCCGTAGGATCAACTCCGAGCTTGTGGGAGATGATTTTGGGGTCGATCCTAGACATGTCTGCCAGTGCCCAGGCGAAGACGTCGGAATTTCTTCGGAGGAACTCGGTCAGGTCATCCCGCTGAATTCCCGTCAGGAGTGACCCGACCTGGACGGTCTTTCCTGGGTCTCCTTCCGCTAAGGGCACCTCGGTCAGAAGCTCGAGTGTTCCACGGACCTCCTTCCGCTCGTCCCGGGTATCCAGGGACTCTTTAATGTCGCCGCATGCGTCGGCGCTATCAGTGTACTGCTCGGGGGAAGATGCCTCTGTCAGGCCTACCTCCGCGACCCGCTGGATCCCGTATGCCCGGCCGACCCTACCCTGATCGAGGGGGAATTTTATCGCCAGGTGGTATGTCGAGATCTGAGCCTGGAGGGAGTTCAGCGTCGGCCGACCGAGGAGGACGTTGTAGGCCGATGGGACCCTAGCCACAATGAAGTCCACAGGCAGTGTGCGCGTGCGGTCGGGCTCCCCGATCGTGAACTGCAGGGTGACCACCCCTTGCGCCGGGATGGAGTGGTTGGTGAATCCCGAGAGGACGTGTGAGGTCGGTCTCAAGTCTGCTGGGGCCAGCCCCATTCGCAAAAATCAGTCGTGGAAGAGGATGTCTACCGAGCTTCCCGAATCGATGAGTATTCGGTGGATCTCGTATCGGTGAATTTGTGCTACGATCACCAGCGGGTCGCTATGGGGCACAGATATGCCTGGAGATCCTCGTCGCCAAAGGTGATGGGCTCTCGGCCACTAGTCCTTTTGCCCGGACGGCCGCCGGAGCCTGTGAGGCGGCAGCCAGCGGGGAGACCGACGACCTTGGGCGAGGGTTCGCCCGCGTCTCCGTTGCGAGGGAGGCGACAGCGGGCGTTTGGATCTTTAGGGAAATCGGTTGTCATGCGGGCGGAGATCGGAAGGCCAACTTTGTATTTTGTGGAGTTATTGTTCCCACAGACGGCGTCAACTGATGGAGCTCCTTTTCGGGTCTCCGTCAGTTGTTGTCTTCCGTTGATCTCGCGGTGAACTTAGCTGATTATCCTTCGTTGCGTGTGGGTCTCAATGGGTTTTAGGAGGAAGAGGTGAGGTGAGGAGACTGTTGCCGAGTACCTGCAAAGAAGTCCCGGGATGGTTTGGTACCACCAAGGACCCTCCGACGCTCAAGTTAGTGATAAGATCTGAGCAGAGTAACGGCATAAAAGTGTAAAAAAAAAATGGCTTACTTGACCCCTCTGTGATGGGGGTTTATATAGCGGTGGAGCACGCAGCAGCGGGCGCGAGAATCTCGCCGGCAGTTACGCTCCCGATGTCACGCCTGCATAGAGAGCGAATCGTCCATCAATGGGGATCGTGATGGCGTGGAACGTGGGTCATTGCTGGCGTAAAATCCGCGCATGGCGAGATTCGCGGAGCGGCGGTTACGCCTGGGAGTAGGTCGGAGGGCCGAGGAAGACGTCCTCGGCGGAAGCTCGGGGACGAGCAAGGAGGCCGAGAAGTCTTGGTCCTGTGGTAGCTCGTAGACGGGCTGAGAGGCCGAGGAGGCCAATTTGCAGGGGCCCCAAGGGGGCCCAGCTTGTGCTTGCTGGTCGGACACAGGGTGGTCTGATCGGCCCCTGCGGGTCCTTTCTTCTGAGTTCTGGGACACGTCACCTGTCACGTGTCATGATCTTGGGGATCGCCAATATTGAGCACTATCAATAAGAGTAGTGACGATTGATCTGAACAATTCTTTATCCCTCTCTCCACAAGTGTAACTTGAAAGGAAACTGGTGCAACTCCAAACCGAAACCGAAGGAAGCAACATTTGTTTTCTTCTCCACAGCTCAACAAGAGTAGTAAAATCCTAGAGAGAAAAAAGTTAACTTTAGACAAAATCTCCAATACGCAGTAATTTTCGTTTTAAATAACTCCAGCACTATGCCTATGGTTGGAATATGTAGTGAATGCGATGAGAGGGACAAAGGCGCCAGATTAAATATATTTTTTTGTTGTTATTGTTTTGCAGCACCATTATCAGACACTGATGCTGCTTTAATGGAGCGGCGAATAGCTTAATAATTCAAGCGATCCCACTTCAGGCACTTAGGCTTGAAAGATTGCCTAGAAATCATCTTGGTGCCTAGGCACCAAGACGAACATGTGTTTTGTATCATGTGTATCAGTCAGCAGTAACACACTGAAGGGTTCATTGGAGGAGGCTTGCAAAGGCTTGAGATTGTGTGGATTTTTTTTGTTATTTAGGGCTGGTTGCTAGCTGTATGTATTGGAGTACACTAAAATATCCCTTTTATTTTGTTTTGTATTTTATTGACATCAGTTGTAATTCTATTGCGGTTGAACAGCATGCTGATATTAAAGAATATTAATTATAATACCACATTATGATAATTTTCCTACTTACAATGCATTAAATATAACGACTGCCAAAAATTTTCATTTAGTAAAGTGCTTTAGATTTAGATTAGATTAGATTATGAAACAATTTAATCCTATTACTTATAAGAGTAGTTGTCTTAACTCAACTCCTAATTAAACTAGGAGCATGTGCCATCATTTAACACATCATGGTCTTATACGAATCCTAGTAGGGGTAAGACATAGTTTCATATCCAAGTATCCAACCTACATTGACCTTTATTTATAGATGATAACTGTCCCGAAATTACAATTTTCAACAAAGTATTTTCTGGAAATAAAATTTGATGAACATGACAATTTAAACTAACCGTTCTGCTAGGCATGTCAATGGATCGGGTCGGATTCAGACTGAGATGTTCCAGATCCACATCCATTTATATTTAATGGATCCAAATTTTTCCATTGATCAATGGGTCTAGACTGAATGGATCCATATCTGTATGGGTCTAGACTGAATGGATCCATATCTATATGGATTATCCTATTCGTTTATCTGTATCCTTTTAACTAATTTTCATAATTAAAAGAATTAAGCTTAAACCACATGCGAGAATGAGTGATGGAGACAACATAGAACGATGTTAAAATTAGCTATGCTTAACTAAATATTTTGTTGATATGATTTAATCAACCAAACATATTTTTTCGATATGATTTACTCTATTAAATATTATATGTGATATAATTAGGTAAACCAATTGGGCAAACGAGTATGAACTGGGCTTATCTAGATCTTATTCGTTAATTAAACCTTTTAATGAATCGGGCGGTCTGGAATCAGTTCCAAACCCTATTTTTTGCATCGGGTTCGGATAAGGACCCGACTCATTGACAAGCCTACATTCTGCTCCTAGGATGCATATGTGTATATTTTATAATGAAGGATTCTAAAAGATTTTAAAATAGTTTTAGTTAAAAATGAAAAATAATTATAAATAATTTCAGTCAATATTTTTAAATATTTAATAAAGTTTAAAGAGCTAGTCGGCTGGCTTTACCAATTAGGCCAGTTTCGGAGCCCAAACTTAATTTTTTGGGCTGGATATTAATTTCGCAGTCCTCTTTTATTACCTTTTAAAAATCAAAATTAAAACCTCAGACATCAAAATTAGATAAAAAGTAAAACCCGCAGCTTTTTCTTCAAGCAAGAGCTCATCTCGATCTCGAGGAAGAAGAAGAAGAATAAGATGGAAGCGCAAGAAGGCGAGCAGAACAAGCACCTGATCCTCGCCAACAACCTCTTCCTCCTCACCCACGCCGACGTCGACGACATCGACAAGGTCCGCATCCGCGATGAAGTCCTCGCCGCCGTTAAGGCCGACGGTAACTCTTCTTTCTACCCAAAAAGCTCTTCCCTTTTTTTCCTCTGCGCTTGATCCATCCTTCTCGTCTCATATCTACGACGTTGCCACAGACATGGCGTCTCTGTACGAGTCGCTGGCGGAGAGGTCGGTGCTGGAGATGGACGCCGGCGTGCTCGAGTCGATGAAGAGGAGGATCGATGACGAGATCAAGAAGCTTGATGAGAAGTGAGCCCGTTTTTTTGCCCTAGTTTTTAATGCAATTTAGAAGTTTTCCTGATCTTAGATCTGATGAAACACTAGTTTGTTGAGTTTAGTGTTTATACCTATTGCGGGTTTGATTTTGCATTACGAGTCAAGTTTGGTGTTTTATTGATAAAAGGACAAATTTTTATATTAAAACATATTAAAATAATATTTAAAAAATACCACTTTCAAAACATATTACAAAAACATGCCACTTTCTATCTCGTAGTCACCAGCTCAGTGCCGGCGCCGGCGTTAATAAATTATTTTTAAGGGCGCAGTTTGAAATCGCGTCCATTACAAATGTATGGGGCACACTTTCAAACTGCGCCCTTTATATTTGTAATGGGCGCAGTTTGCACAGTTTGAAACTGCGCCCTTTAAATCTAACATAATAATATGAACTATTAAGTTCACTGTTTTCATTGTTGGGACTTTGTATTTTTTGGACGCAGTCGACGCAGCTGCAAACTGCGCCCCAAAAAGAAACATACTCATTCACGGGTATGTGTTTTTTTATGGTGCAGTTTGCAGGTGCGCCCAATAGGGAACACAATCATTTACGAGTATGTGTTTTTCTGAGGCGCAGTTGCCAAGTGCGCAAAAAAAACACACATACCGTGAATGCCTGTGTTCCTTATATGAAGAGTTTAATCTCATCCTCTTTATCTCGAATCTCACTCTCTGTGCCGAGCTCTCTCGCACTCTCTCAGATCTCACCACCTTCAATATCTTTCTCCCTCCCAGTTTTTAGTCTCGCTCTCTTTTAATGTCGGGATCTTCATTTGCAGGTTTGCTATCAAACGATGAAATCAAGAGATACATCTCTTATACCGTTGTGAAATCTGTATACACGCGGATAGACTACTCTAATTATGAAGGCATTCTCTATCGATTACGGGGGTATGAACTGGCCGATGAAGATCGATCGTGATATCCTGCGCTCTTGCACTTAGCCATATTGGATGCGCTTACGTCTCCTCCTGAAGAAGTAACCCATGACCACCATGGGGAAGCAAATCGCTGTCGCCACTTCTTTTATTCTATGGATCTTCTTTCTAGTCGCAATATCGAGTACTCTGCAATCTCTTTACCGCATCTTTATGCACCGTCGGACTTTGAACCATCTCGAACTCACTCGAGATTCCGTGGTAGGTGATGAGGCCATTGATGCAATTACAGAGCAGATTAATTCTGTTGCCGCGAAGCGCAGTAACGCAGATGATTTATTTTTGAAATTTTAGTGATGGATTATGGTGTTGCCGTTCTTGCTATCTATTTTGTTTGCATCATCCTCGTGTATGTTGTGCATGTGTGTACCATGCGTGTGTAATATATCGTGTATGAACATGTGTTTGTGTGAGAGAGGATCAATGTTTGAATTAAAATGAATTAACGTGTCTTTTTGTAAAGAACTAATGTTTGAAAATCGGAAAGCATCTCCTTCGTAAATTTTGAATAAAATTCATATACAAGGATGATAGCATCCACAGATGAAGCTAACTCAAGACCCAAACGGCGGAGTCTCAACGCCCAAACGGCGGAGACAATCCACACAAAATATACAATGCCCAAACGACGAAGACCAATAAGCTGAAAACAATAAACAATTTAAAATAAATAACGAAGTCATCACAACACAATACAACACAAACACATCGTGCAATCTAATGAAGTCGTCGCACCATCCCCGGTGTCCTCTTCGCTACAGGACGTCGAGACTGTGACGGTCCGGCTTCATCGGTGGCAGGTGCCTGTGATGGCTCTGGATGCGATGGTCCATGTTCGTACTCATCGGGATGTCGAGACGGCTCCGGCTGTGCCCATCTAAATCTTGTTCGTGTATATGTGATAGGAATGACAGGTGCAGACATAACTGGTGGAGGCACGGGTGGTACAGGCATGACCAGTGGACGTGTGAGTCTGTGCCTTGTCATCACACTCCTGATGAGGGACTTGATATTCATAAAACAGCTCGCCGAGTCCCTGCTGCCACTAATCCTCTCATCAACTATATTCTCTAACGCGGAAATGGTTTGGACCTATATTGATAGTAAATAATATAATGATTTTCATAAAAATAAGATTATAGTTTTAAAAGGTTTGATATAAAGTTACCAAATCTCTCTCCATCGGTCCTCGAGGCGTATATGAGGTGGGCAGAGGGGCGTTTGTGATGACGAATCTGTGGGTAATCATCTAATACCAGGCAATGTACTTGTCTATCGGTATTCCTGGCTGTATCTCATCGGCTATGTGGTTTACCCGTCCGTTCTATCGACCCACCCAAATTTGATACAACACGAGCCAAGCATCTTCAACTAGCGCTCCATCCTGATGCGGTGTCCGCTCCACCGCGTCTGGTATGTGCTGCCTCAAGCCGAACTGGCGAAGGACACGGTCTGGCACGTGCATTTGAATATCATCATTGCAGACTGTCGGCGTCCACGCACGTCAGAAGCCGACGCCTGCCAAGCATAATGGATGCAGAGTGCCCATCAGTGTGTACCGTGTCCACATAACTGATACCTCTTCCATGACATCGAACTCATTGTGGTAGAAGCGGAGGCTGCGATCCGGTGTCACATCTCATTACCTGGGCACATTCCGCCTCTATAGAGATTACACATAAGTTAATATTCTAAAAAAACTTGAAATTTGAAATATGCGCATAGTTTCAATTACTTGCTGGCAACCATATTGCCTTTGCCCATCTAAAGCGAACTGTGTCATTACGCCTCTGCGACCAATAGAGATATATGTTCATAACCATATCTGAAATAAAATATGATAGAGTTACGTTTTACATTGAATATCAATTTAATTACGCAAAATTAATAGAATGCGGCTTTAAGTATTTTATACATGAAGAAGCATCAAACAGCCCCAAAACTCTTCTGATCCATCAATGCAGCCATCCTCAGCTTGCTGTAGAGGAATGACAAAACTGCACTCCCCTACGATAAAGTTGCACACTGGTTGAGTTCAGCTAAAAGATGTAGCCAGGCAAGACTAATTATGCTCTTGCTTCTATCCGGGAACAAGCGAACCCTTATCTGATGTAAAATGTAGGCTCGTGCGTGTTGCTTGATCGCCTCAGGGATAGCATCCATGGCGGGCTCAGCACTAAACGCCTCCCGCAGCCAACTCAACTTAATGCTACCGCCTCTCCTCTGCCCAACAGGCGGAATCTTAACCAACAAGCTGAGACACAAACCTGACCAATCGTGGTTGTACTCCACAGCAACCACATTTCCATCTATAGGCAGACCAAGCAGCACAGCTACGTTCTGAAGGGTTGTAGTCATCTCACCAACTCTAAAATGAAATGTGGAGGTCTCTGGTCTCCATCTATCTACCAAAGTCATAATCAAGACTCTATCCAGACGTATATACTCTAATCTGGATAGAAGATGAAAGCCTGTCCGTTGTAGCTCAGCCTGCACATGAGCATCTCCAGCTGGGATCCTGTTGCTCTGGACTGAGCGGTCAACACATGTATTCACCTGATCATTTTGCCAATTACAAAAAGAGGACTTGTATCAGTAACGTATAAATAACATATGTAATTAGAGAAAATAAAATTACAAAGTTTTACTAGTACTACTGTGGCATTGGCTTACTTGTGGTAAGCCTGCAAGTACAGAACACTCGTATCTATAGGTTCAGGTTTCATAGGTATATCTGCACAATGAAAAGGTAGAGTTATATTATTTTTGAAAAAATGAGCATGTATAACAAAGAACATATGTGTGCATGTATGTGTTTGCAAGTCCGAATGAGAAATGGTGAGGGTTGTGGTAGGCTTGTGATAGCCAACGTAAGACTTTATCACATTTTATGACATGAACCATAATAAAAATATCGTTGGGACGTCCCCTACTCAGCGACGCGCTATATCGGATCCCGGGTGTAGTGTTAAATGCAAGGGATTCTAGGTCGTCGTCCGGAAGCGGCACGCAACATCGGATTCCGGGTATAGTGAAATAAGTAAGGGTTTCATAGGATCCGTCTAGTTTCTTGGGACAGGTTCCCTTATGGGTAGACTACCAGAATTAGTGGAGGTGACGATTAAGAGGAAAGTTAGTATTATGTGTTTGTAAGAAACTAAGTGCGTAGGTGAAAGGATAGAGTCATAGAGCCTTGGGGTTATAAGTTTTGGTATACGGGTAGAGATAAAAATCGTAATGGGGTAGGCGTAATCATAGATAGACGATTGCTTAAGAATGTAGTTGAGATTAGGAGAAAAAGTGATACAATTTTACTGGTTAAGCTTATTCTAAGTGGGGAGGTCCATAATGTTATTAGTGTTTATGCACCACAGATAGATCTTGACGACGCCAGTAAGCGTCTATTCTGGGAGAATTTAGACGAGATGATGAAAAAGATACCTAGTGGAGAGAAGTTATTTTTAGGTGGTGATCTTAATGGACATGTAGGTACTAGTCGTAGTGGGTTTGATATTATCTACGAAGGTTTTGGTTTTGGACAAAGGAATGAAGCAGGTAGCTCGATTCTTGATTTTGCCTTGTTTTATGATTTGATTTTAGCAAACACTTGGTTTAGGAAAAGAGTCTCACCTTATTATCTTTAGGAGCAGATCAAGTGCAAGCCAAATAGACTTTTTTCTGACGAGAAGGATAGATAGAGGTTGTTGCATTGACTGTAAGGTAGTGCCAGGTGAGAGTGTAACCACTTAACATAGACTTTTAGTTTTATATTTTCGATTTAGAAGAGGACCTAGAAAGATTAGACGTAAGGTAGAACTTAGATTAAGTGGTGGTGACTGAAGAAAGGTAACCAAAAGGGTTTTATAGATCGTGTAGTTCAAGAGGCGGATTGGTAGTCTGAAGATGATTCAGACAGAATATGGAATACGATGGTTAGTTGTATCAAGAGGGTAGTTAGAGATCTACTTAGTGAGTCGAGAGGTGGTGTTCCACCATCTAAGGACACATTATGGTGGAACGAAAATGTAAAAACTGTTATTAAATCAAGAGGGATTCTTATAAAGATTTGAAGAAAACCAGAGATACAGAAAGATTTGAGAAGTATAAAATGGCTAAAAAGGAAGTTAAGAAAGTTGTTCGGGAAGCTAAAACTAAGGTCTATAAGATGTACGAGAAGTTGGACACTAAGGAGGCTGAAAATGATATGTACTGGATTGCTCGGATGCGGGAAAGGAAGACCAAAGACTTATGTACAGTGAAGTGTGTCAAAGATGAAGATTAGAAGGTTTTAGTTCGTGAAGAGAATATCAAGGAAAGGTGGAGAGATTATTTTGATAAATTGTTTAATGAAAGCTTTACCAAGAATTTGGATGGACTTGTCATTCAATCTCAAAATATAAACCGTGATTTCATGCGTAAAATAAGAATATCAGAGGTTAAAGAGGCTTTGAAAAGAATGAGATTAAGAAAAGCGGTTGGTCCAGACAGAATTCCTATCGAGATTTGGAGATGCTTAGCAGAAATATGCGTTAAATGGCTGACAGATCTGTTTAATAAGATTTGGCAGACCAAAAAGATGCCAAATGAGTGGAAGAAAAGTACTATTGTACCTATCTACAAGAACAAGGGTGACATTCAAAGTAGCCCAAACTACCGTGGAATAAAACTTATGTGTCACACCATGAAGTTTTAGGAGAGAGATTGAACATAAGCTAAGCAAGGATGTTAAGATAATAGAGAATTAGTTTTGGTTCATGCCTGGATAATCGACGACATAGGCTATTTATTTGCTTTGTCAACTTGTCGAGCATTTTTGAGAGAGGAGAAGGGATTTGTATATGATATTTATTGATTTAAAGAAAGCGTATGATAGGATACCTAGAGAGGTATTATGGGGGACAATGATGAAGAAGGGGTCCCTGTCAAGTACATTGACATAATCAAGGATATGCATGATGGAGTAGTGGCAAATGTCAGAAATTGCGGCGGCCTAACGAGTGATTTTCCGATTACAATTGGTTTACATCAAGGATTTGCATTAAGTCCATTCTTATTTACCATTGTAATGAATGAGCTTACTAGAACTATCCAAGATGAGGTACCTTGGTGTATGCTATTCGCTGATGATATTGTTATAGTAAATGAGACGAAAACAGGGGTTAATGCCAAATTGGAGTTATGGAGGTAAACGTTGGAATCTCGGGGGTTCAGATTGAGCAGGTCCAAGACAACATATATGCATTGCAAATTAAGCAAAAAGAGAAGTCGAGACCACATTGGTATAACACTGGAAGGACAAGAGATATCACCAAGTGATCAGTTTAGATATCTAGGTTTCATCATTCAAAAGGATGAGGGGATCGATAGCGATGTTAATCAAAGGATCCGAGCTGGTTGGTTGAAATGGAGTAGCGCAACATGGATTTTGTGCGATCGTAACTTTCCGTTAAGGTTGAAAGGGAAGTTTTATCGGAGCGCTATTCAGCATGCCTTATTATATGGTACATAATGCTGGGCTCCTAAGAAGCATCATACACAGAAGATGCATGTAGCGGAGATACGCATACTTCGTTGGATGTGTGGTAACACTAGAAAAGATAAGGTGCGAAATGAGGATATTCGTGCAAAAGTTGGTGTAGCACATGTGGAGGAGAAGATGGGGGAAAACCGGCTAAGATGGTTTGGTCATGTGCGACGCAGACCTATGAAAGCACCGATTTGATGATTGGATACTCTCGATATAGGCAATGTTAAAAGGACGAAAGGGAGACCGAAGAAAATATGTGTTGGGGTAAAAATTTACACCCCGGTTGACCGAGTCAAAGTCAAGGTCAACCCCAAGCCAGGTGGGCCTAAGCCCAGGTCAAGTGGGCCCATGCCCAGGTCGAGTCCGAAACATGAAGCGGCCGACCCTCTCCATGCCAAAAATGAAATCATGTAATAAATAATTTTTATGTAATTTTTTATGCATGAATGTAAACAAAATGGGCATAAAGCCAATATTTTGTAAGCCCATGGCTTATGTGCAAAAATGAAATAGTATATGAGCCATGGGATGGCTAAAATGCCATTTTTGTAAAGCCCAAGGGGCTATATGTAAATATGTAAGCCTATAAAAGGCAACATGATAATGAATAAAAAAAGGAGAACTTTTCATTCTCTCCACAAAAAATTTTAGATCTGAGATCTTTTGTGCCTCCTGCTCCTTCTCCAAGGTTCTAAACCTTCTCATTTCATTTGAATTAAATCAAGAGTTTTACTTTCTTTTCAAAAACTAAGAAGTCTTCCACCACAAAACCCACAAAGGGGAACTTGGATCTACCATTAGATCTCAGAAAGGAGAGATTTTTAGATCTCACATCTCTTGATCATCAAGATCCAGCCAACAGAGGAGGAAGAAGAAGAACATCTTTCACTAAACCCCCAAGAAAGAAGAAAAAAAAAACACTCAGGAGTCCAACTCCTCTTTGATCTCTCTTCAGAGAAATCTTTTTAGGCTAAAAGCCTCTTGTCCTCTCCGGCGCGCAGCGCAAGTGCGCAAAGCGCCCGCGTGCCGACACGTGGCGCGCGCTTGCGCAAGTGCGCAAAGCGCCCGCGTGCCGACACGTGGCGCGCGCACTTGCGCGCCTGCGCGCTTGCGCAAGTGCGCAAAGCGCCCGCGTGACGACACGTGGCGCGCGCGCGCTTGCGCACCTGCGCGCAGCGCTCTTGCGCGCCTGCGCGCTTGCTCAAGTGCGCAAAGCGCCCGCGTGCCGACACGTGGCGCGCGCTCGCTTGCGCACCTGCGCGCAGCGCTCTTGCGCAAAACGCCCGCGTGCCGACACGTGGCGCGTGCGCTTGCGCACCTGCGCGCAGCGCTCATGCGCAAGTTGCCCACGTGTCGACACGTGGCGTGCGCGCGCCTGAGCGCACAGCACCTTAGCGCACAGCGCTCTAGACGCTGGCCCCACACATCCTTTGGATGTCTTTTTCCCCTTTACTTATATTTACATGTATATATATACATATGTATATAAATGTACACATACACATACTCCGCCACACTCTCCCCCTCAAAAAATTTTTTCGGGCCGGGGCGCTGCCCCGAACCCCGCAAGGGGGCTGCTAGCCCCCTTGACCCCCAGCCCGCTATCCGGGTAGCGGGACCCCCGTAAAAACTCTGCGTGGCTCCCGATATATCCAAAACCCCCCTTTTAAAACAACACACGCACACTGCACATTGAGTTCGCATGACCAGTTTAACCCGTTAATCGGAGGTTCCCTCGCCCCAAAGGCGAGGGGTAATTAACGGCAGCTTAGTCCGCGGCTGCCGGAGATTCGGATCCCCACAATCATTAAACCCCAGCCTATCCTAGGCAGGGGGAATCTGTAGTACGCCTGACAAGCGCGCGCGTATTCCCATCTCAATGGGGTGACGAAAAACACCCTACAGATTCTGGCACGCCCGGTGGGACCAATCTCTCCTCCCATATTTCGGGTTAAGCGTTCATGCGAACTCAATCAATGTACATATCTGTATTTATACTAAAATAATGCTCTTTCATGAAGGTCTTCAAGCGGTCACCTTTCAACAATGTCTCCAGTGATGAACTCATCTCTCAGCACGGCTCCCGTCTCTTACACGATGAAGATAGACTCCAGGACGGTCCTCCCGGCCAGTCTTGCGCGACAATGGGAGGAGCCGCTGCTACCATTCGGCTCTATCATGTTCATGCCAGTTGGCGCCATCCCAGCTCCTCAAGCCCCGGTGGCAAATAAACCGGTCTCGAAAGATAAGAGGCCAAATGTGGTGGTCGCGAGGGCACCTCAGCCCAAGCGCAAGTCCATTTCCGAACGACTCCCCATGGCCTCAGCTGGGGGCAAGGCCATCAACACCAACAAAGCTACAACGGTGCCCCTAACCACTGCTCGATCGGGTGTCTTCTCTAAGCTCCCCTCTGATCAACTCACAATGGCTTCCCGGGTAGCGGATGCCCGCCAAGCCTTCAAAATCGAGAAGCTGAGGGAGAAAAGGCTCAGATATAGAGCCAACAAAAGGGCTAGGGCTACTGCCAGGCTAAACCTCATGAGGTTCGAAGAACAGGGTTACCCCGCCAAAGATGAGGGGATGGCTAAATGTGTTATCCACACTGTCTACGTGGTGAGCACGCGCAGCAAAAGTAAGGATGAGGCTACCACATCTCAAACCCGATCTGGCTTGAATGTGGTGGCCGCTTCCCAAGAACAGCCGCCTCTGCTGGGTGATGAAAACCCTCTCGATGAGGATGATAGGCAGAAAGACCCTTCGGTCCATGAGGAGTCGGGCTCGGAAAGCGAAGAAGAGCCGACTTTCCGCCCCAGGACCGCGGAGCAAGAGCTGCTTCAAGAGCTCCGAAAGCAGCTCAGAAACAAAGACAAGGAGATGGCCAGACTCTACTCCAAAATCGATGACTTGACGAATGTCGTGATGCAGCTCACGGCCCGACTTGCCTCTCAGCCGCCCAATCAAGCACAGGGCTCAGCTCATGAACCGGGAAACGGTGTCCCGAGACAGCCGACGCCCGTTCCCTCAAATCCAAAAGTGGGCGGACCGCATGAAGATCAGTCGCGTCCTATCTCAGCAAATGTCTTGGCTACCGATGACAGTAGCCCGCTAACTCAAGATCAAATCATGGATTTGGTTGCCAGCAAAGTCAAAACATTGGTGGCCGAAGCCGAAGCGCAAAAAGATGTTAGCAGTAGTGGGAGACCATATCCTGCTCAGTATGATCTGGTAGAATTTCCTGGCGGCTATGTCATCCCCAAATTCGGGAGATTCGATGGGACGGGAAATGCGAATCAGCACATCGCCCACTTCAAAGCCTCATGCGGGAATACTGGGGGCAACGATGCGCTTCTCCTCCGCCAGTTCGTTAATAGCTTGACCGATGTTGCTTTCGACTGGTACGCGAGCATACCGGATGGCTCCGTTACTACTTTCATCCAAATGGAATCTTTGTTTCGACAAAGGTTCATGAGCGTCAGCGATAAGATCACCATTGCCGAGCTCGTAAGGACCAAGCCCAAGAACAATGAAAGCAGCACGGATTTTATAACCCGATGGCGCAATCTCTCCGTCAAATGCGAACCGCCGATAGAGCAAGACCAATCTGTCAGTCTCCTCGTCGGAAATCTCAACAATTGGATGGCCCCGTTTCTATGCACCGCGGGTCTCAAAACATTCCAAGAGCTGACCAGGAAAGTTCAGATGCTGGAGCGCTCAAAGCAGGAGTCCTCCTCGGATTCCCAAAATAACAATAGGTCCTGGAGAAACCGAAAGGACGATAATCGCAAAGGCGGAAATTCTGACGATTCTGAATCTTTCAATGCCTTGGCCAACCGAAATAAGCAAGGGTTGAGCGGGCCTAGCGCCAACCATCCTCGGAAGCCAATGTTCGGAGAGGGAGGAGAATCTCCACTGAAAGAGAAGCTGGATAAGGTCTATTCCTTCAGAAGGGACAAAATCCGTAAAATATTCAAAGATGCCCTGAAGAACGGTCTACAACTGCCAGAGTCAAAAAGACCGCAGGAAGCGAATAGGACCGACGACCCCAAATACTGCCCCTATCACAGAGTGATAGGTCATGCCATTGAGGACTGCTTCGTCTTCAAAGATTGGGTCGAAAAGCAATACAAGGCAGGAGAGATAGAACTGTCCAAAGGCGTGTTAGTAAACAGTCAAGATGCGACCGCCAATTTCATACAAACGGAGACCGAAGTTCTTCGTGAAACCGATTCTCTCGGGAATCTGCCTTTCTCTGAAAACAATCGACCGCCACGTCATTAAACTGGGAACAATCGACCTCTAAGTCGTTAAACTGGAAATGTAAAAAAAAAAATGTAAATAAAAAAAATGTGTAAATAAAAGAAAAAATAAAGAAAAGCCGAAATGATGGGGCAACTCGCAATAAAAATCAGCGAGTAAAAATAAAAATGAAAATAAAGCCGAAATGATGGGGCAACCGCGAATAAATAGCCGAAATGATAGGGCAATCGCGACCTTCGCGATAAGAAAAGCTGAAATGATAGAGCAATCACGGTAAAATATAAAAAAAAAAACAAAAAAAACAAAAAAAAAACAAGAAAATAAAAAAAAAACAAGGGCGGATGATGAGTTGCTCCTGGCATTATTCCAGTGCAGCAATGCAGACGCCAAACAAAAAAATTCAATTTCCCAAAATTCTTTCAGCCCTACGGCCAGTCCCCAAATTGACTACCGTATACAATCCACGGGCTCAAATAATTCTCAGCATACCCATGCCCCACCGCAACCACCAGTTACGCGGCTGGTCTCCGCTTTTGGAATTATGCTTCATTGGAAAGACCCACTCATGTGTCCTCACGATGCATGAGGAGAACAAACCTTCGTGAGATCCTTACGACTCACCAAGGAAAAACACACTTAGGAGTCCTCACGACTCTTAAAGAGAACATACACCTGTGGGATCCTTACGACTCGCAGGGAGAAAATACCTTTATGGGACCCTCACGGCCCATAAAATTGAAAAGTCTTAGGTGATAGGGATCCAAACCTGTCTCCTAAGCCATCGCTCCCCAATCCCCAAGTGGCGAATGATGAGTCGCTCCTGGTACCATATTCCAGTGCAGCGATGCAGACGCCAACCAAATTCCAAATCCCATACCCCAACGGCGAATGATGAGTCGCTCCTGGTACCATATTCCAGTGTAGCGATGCAGACGCCAACCAAATTCCAAATCCCAATGGCGAATGATGAGTCGCTCCTGGTACCATATTCCAGTGCAGCGATGCAGACGCCGACAAAGTCCTAAAATTTTTATGGCCCTACGGTCTGGATCATACATCCTGCAAAACCGTATACAATCCACGGGCGTAAAACAATCCCGATCTCTCCAAAAAAAAAAAGGGAAAGAAAAAAAAAAGAAGAACGGTATGTCCACAAGCAAAACGGGCACGGATGAAAACCCGAAAGGGCTCCGTGAGTAAAAACAGCAGGACTGCCGGCGAGTTTGTGAAAACCCGAAAGGGCGCAAACTCGTAAAAAAAAAATAAAAAAAAAGAATAAAAAAAAGAAGAAATGAAATGCACTCGCAAAGTCCTCTCGACTTTGTGAGGAGAAAATTCCCGCGTGAGATCCTTACGACTCACAAAGGAGCAACACACTTGGGGGTCCTCACGACTCCTAAGGAGAAAATACACCTACGGGATCCTTACGACCCGTAGGGAGAAAATGCTTTGTGAGACCCTTACGGCTCACAAAATGGAAAAGCCTTAGGTGACAGGGATCTAAAACCTGTCTCCTAAGCCAACAATTCCCAAATCCTCTCGGGGCACATGATGAGTTGCTCCTGGCATTATTCCAGTGCAGCAATGCAGATGCCAAATAAAAACCCCAATTCCCAAATCCTCTCATGACAAATGATGATTCGCTCCTGGTACCATATTCCAGTGTAGCGATGCTGATGTCAACCCAAATCAAATCAAACCAACAACCTCTACGGCGGAATCATGCTCTGTCCCAGAATTTACCCCGTGTCGAAATCATGCTTCGCCTCGGTATACCTGCCTTCCCTGTCGGAATTATGCTTCGGCTCGGAATCAACCAACGACCTCCTCGTCGGAATTATGCTCCGCCTCGGAATCAAGTCAACCAGCAAGCTCCCTGTCGGAATTATGCTTCGGCTCGGAATCAACCAACGACCTCCTCGTCGGAATTATGCTCCGCCTCGGAATCAAGTCAACCAGCAAGCTCTGCGTCGGAATTATGCTCAGTCTCAGAATGCACCCCGTGTCGAAATGATGCTTCGCCTCGGTGTACCTGCCTTCCCTGTCGAAATTATGCTTCGTCTCGGAATCAAGTTAGCCAACAAGTTCTGCGCCGGAATCATGCTCCGTCTCAGAATATATCCCGTGTCGAAATCAATGCTTCGCCTCGGAATATTTGCCTTCCTTGTCGGAATTATACTTCGCCTAGGAATTTACCTCTGCATCGAAATCATACTTCGGTCAGAATGTCTGCCGCTCTTCGGAATGATGCTCCGAACCCTGGAATCATGCTCCGCTCATCGGAATGATGCTCCGATCTCTGGAATTATGCTCCGCCCATCGGAATGATGCTCCGATATCTCTGGAACTATGCTCCGCTCTTCGGAAAGATGCTCCGAACTCTGGAATCATGCTCCGCCCTTCGGAACGATGCTCCGAATCCTGGAATTATGCTCCGCTCTTCGGAATGATGCTCCGATCCCCCGGAATGATGTTCCACCTCGAAGTTCAGCTTCAAGATCCATCAATTTCATGCACACAACTCAAATGTGCGGTGTGCATTTATTGATGGGGGGCATTTTGTTGGGGTAAAAATTTACACCCCGGTTGACCGAGTCAAAGTCAAGGTCAACCCCAAGCCAGGTGGGCCTAAGCCCAGGTCAAGTGGGCCCATGCCCAGGTCGAGTCCGAAACATGAAGCGGCCGACCCTCTCCATGCCAAAAATGAAATCATGTAATAAATAATTTTTATGTAATTTTTTATGCATGAATGTAAACAAAATGGGCATAAAGCCAATATTTTGTAAGCCCATGGCTTATGTGCAAAAATGAAATAGTACATGAGCCATGGGATGGCTAAAATGCCATTTTTGTAAAGCCCAAGGGGCTATATGTAAATATGTAAGCCTATAAAAGGCAACATGATGATGAATAAAAAAAGGAGAACTTTTCATTCTCTCCACAAAAAATTTTAGATCTGAGATCTTTTGTGCCTCCTGCTCCTTCTCCAAGGTTCTAAACCTTCTCATTTCATTTGAATTAAATCAAGAGTTTTACTCTTTCTTTTCAAAAACTAAGAAGTCTTCCACCACAAAACCCACAAAGGGGAACTTGGATCTACCATTAGATCTCAGAAAGGAGAGATTTTTAGATCTCACATCTCTTGATCATCAAGATCCAGCCAACAGAGGAGGAAGAAGAAGAACATCTTTCACTAAACCCCCAAGAAAGAAGAAAAAAAAACACTCAGGAGTCCAACTCCTCTTTGATCTCTCTTCAGAGAAATCTTTTTAGGCTAAAAGCCTCTTGTCCTCTCCGGCGCGCAGCGCAAGTGCGCAAAGCGCCCGCGTGCCGACACGTGGCGCGCGCTTGCACAAGTGCGCAAAGCGCCCGCGTGCCGACACGTGGCGCGTTTGCGCAAGTGCGCAAAGCGCCCGCGTGCCGACACGTGGCGCGCGCACTTGCGCACCTGCGCGCTTGAGCAAGTGCGCAAAGCGCCCGCGTGACGACACGTGGCGCGCGCGCGCTTGCGCACCTGCGCGCAGCGCTCTTGCGTGCCTGCGCGCTTGCGCAAGGGCGCAAAGCGCCCGCGTGCCGACACGTGGCGCGCGCTCGCTTGCGCACCTGCACGCAGCGCTCTTGCGCAAAACGCCCGCGTGCCGACACGTGGCGCGTGCGCTTGCGCACCTGCGCGCAGCGCTCATGCGCAAGTTGCCCACGTGTCGACACGTGGCGCGCGCGCCTGAGCGCACAGCACCTTAGCGCACAGCGCTCTAGACGCTGGCCCCACACATCCTTTGGATGTCTTTTTCCCCTTTACTTATATTTACATGTATATATATACATATGTATATAAATGTACACATACACATACTCCGCCACACTCTCCCCCTCAAAAAAAATTTTCGGGCCGGGGCGCTGCCCCGAACCCCGCAAGGGGGCTGCTAGCCCCCTTGACCCCCAGCCCGCTATCCGGGTAGCGGGACCCCCGTAAAAACTCTGCGTGGCTCCCGATATATCCAAAACCCCCCTTTTAAAACAACACACGCACACTGCACATTGAGTTCGCATGACCAGTTTAACCCGTTAATCGGAGGTTCCCTCGCCCCAAAGGCGAGGGGTAATTAACGGCAGCTTAGTCCGCGGCTACCGGAGATTCGGATCCCCACAATCATTAAACCCCAGCCTATCCTAGGCAGGGGGAATCTGTAGTACGCCTGACAAGCGCGCGCGTATTCCCATCTTAATGAGGTGACGAAAAACACCCTACAATATGGATGAAGGTGATACGAAAAGATATAGTTGCCAAAGGCCTCAATGAAAGTATATTGTTTGATAGGAGTGAGTAGAGACGGAGGATTCATGTGCTGGACCCGGCGCGATTCTCATGTTGGTTCATGTAGCCTACCCTATATACTTGGGATAAAAGGCTCAGTTGTTGTATATGTGTGCGTGTATGTGCGTGTAGATATATGTTTGTTTTTTGTGTTTGGACGTGTGTATATGCATGTGTGTATTTCAAAGTATAGGCGGTGATTATCAATGGCGATGTGGGGCTGGAGGATTTTTGCATCGTGCCTTGTTATGACCATACTCATTGCAGATGTTGTATCAATTTTGCCTACGTCATTCTCGTGAATCATTCATAACACCTTTGATACGAGTAGAACGTAGTCGTCCTGCTTGTCTCTTATTGATATGTGGTAATATCATTGGACCGTTGTATGCCTCCCAACATCGGCTAACAGGTACAGGATGGAACAATGGGGCATAAGCAGCTTTGTATTTGGGAACAGAATACCACTTCGAAGCAAGATCGTGATGTGCAATGTTCCCCCATCCTCTGCTCGTGTGCATGCTGTAATTACATGTGAACAAGGCAATTTTTGCAACTTAAAAATATTGCACATACAACTGCAGTTTCTACCATCGATGATTAAACCATAATTTTTTCCATCTTTGTCAGTCACCTGCCATTCGGATTGGCTGAACCTCACGATCCAAGCATGCCTAACATCAGTAGCCCTTTTTGTTATTGATTGTTTGAACTTAGGACATAACTTTGTCGTCCATTCTTGTCCCTCTTGACGTCGTGCAAAGAAGTATTTGTTTGCCCTGTAAAAAGTGTATTCTACTAAAGCCTGAATAGGCAAATATCGAGATTCTTTTAAGACCCCGTTAAAGTTTTCTGAAGCATTCATAGTTATCATACAAAATCGCTTATCACCATCTTTCGAAAGAGCCCATCTTTTTTCTTCATTTTTAAGACTACTTTCAATTCAAGCATATACTTTTGGACATATACGTTTAAGTTCATCTCCTAGCATTGTATATGTCAAGTTATCTGGTGTACATGTAATTTGAGAGAACAAACTCTACAAGGTTTTGTCACTAAATCCAGCAGTTGAGAAGTTGGCTTTGATATGTCTCATACAATAACGATGACTATGAGGTTTCGGCCATAATTTTTTTATGCAGCCGGAATCCCTTTCATCCTTTCAGATATGAAAGTAATGTGTCTTCCCCGTACGGATGGAATATAGAGATGAATGCAAGCAATGAACCACGCTCAATTTTCAGTGGTTTCACCTCCAATTACAGTATATGCTAAAGATAAAAGCCATCATTTGCATAAGCACCGGTAATAATGAGCAAAGTCCCTTTGTATTTGCCGTATAAGTGCGTCTCATCAATACTGAGAACGGGATGACAATAAGTGAAACCATCAATGGCCGGTCCGAATGCCCAAAATGCACCGGTAAAATATCCCATTTTTTCTGACATTGAAGCGTCGGTTATCTTGAAAACAGTTCCGGAATTAGTAGATTTGATGGCGGCAAGGTATCGTGGAAAATGTTCATACGAATCTTCTTAATCTCCGTATATTTTAGACAATGCCCTGTTCAACGCATTCCACACCTTCATATAATTTATTTTAATGAATAATGTATCTTTTATAAGCACTTAAATCATTTTGGGGGTCAAATTGACATCCGCTTTCACAAAAGGCAATATCCTGTTACATATGAATGTAGAAGTGGTATGTTTATAATTTGAATTCACTACAGGATTCACACATGTATGATTACCTGCATACTTCTTTATCTGCCAATGTCCCGTCGGTGATTTCTTCGATATATATGCATGAAGTCTCCACGGGCAGTTCATGTCTGTTTTACAAACGACGATGTACTTGGTCGTGGTAGTTTTGATTGGTTTAAAAGAAATTCTCTGTTTAATTGACCAAACGTTGACTGCCTGAATTAACTTCTGCTTATTCTCGAACAAATCGTCGACCTTCAACCCACTTTCAATATTGACTGTCGAAAGCCTTTCAGCACGTAAGTTGACATTCTCCATTACTGCTGTAGATAACATGTGAGAATCTGTCATGTTATCGGCAAGTGGATCTTCAAACGCAACGAAGTCATTATTGACACATGAATTAATAATCCACTGCCTATCATTCTCATCGTCGTGGACATGTGCAATTTGCATGCTATTTTATGCTTGAATCTCATCTTCATTACTAGCATTATCATCATCATCACTTTCATCTCCATTATGTTCCAACACCGTTGGATCCGTAGTAGTTATATTGATTGGATGTGCTGAACCAATATTAGGGACTTACATGGTACTTGATGTTCTGGCTTCATACCGACGAAATCTCGACCTATCATCTGCAAACAGCGTCCGGCCCGTATTGTATGACTGCATGTGCTCAGTATTTTGGGACAAAATATTGAAGCTGAAGCTTGGCGTTGACATGCAATTAAAATCGAAGTTTGGCGGTGACATGCAATTATAACCGACCGGCGGTACATAAGAACTGTATATAAATTTATGAATACTTAGTAATTATAGCATATCTCCACTCTCAATAAATAGTGCTCCGCTAAATGTACATGCAGTATAAAAATATGCAAGATAATACTTCGTAAACTGCCAATTCACTGGTGTACCGCTTGATGTGGTTTCACTATATAACTTTGTCTCTACACTGTTCATCATTGGTGGGAGACATAACCGGTAGAATCAACATTAATATTGAGCATGCGTGTCATTTCTCTTTGCGAGTAATACTCGGATCCTCGAAATGAAGGCTCAGGTACTTCAGAATAAGGTTTGGCTAGTTGAGCGAACGTCAATATCTCCTTCTTCACAAATAGCTCGATCGGTTTCGATTCCGATGCAAGCATGACTTGTGTATACTCGTCATCAGATACTTCAACAGCGGTATATTCATGCTCCGTCGGCCATTTGCATATTAAGGAGATATTGAACTCAGACGGATTGATTTTGGTAGCTTTGTACATTACTTGGCACAACTCGTTATATATGCTAGGCTTCTTGATCTAGTCATCATAGTTTTTCTTCCGACATATTCAAGAATATTATTTTTTCCAATCGATAATTGATCACCGAAATAGCAAACTAGATGGATGTAATTATCCGTCATTTTTTCACCTGCCAGAAATATTGATGCATGCTTTGGGAGTTCTTATCAAACAATCTACTTATTTATCTTCACATTTATACTCACCTAAGTATATAAAATTACAATTAATTCCATATTTATAGCATGTAACAAGTTGAAAGAACTTGTAACCTACTCATTGATCCGTCATAAGTAAAATCGGGGAAACCCCTAATATGTACCCAACTTGTTCGAATTGCTTTCCTAATACGAAATTTTACCCAAATTTTTTTATGAATTTTTTTAAAATAAATTAAGGTTTAGCTAACTTTCTAGATGTTTACAGTGGTGATGACGATGACGAGAATGAAGGTGATTGTTCGTCCGTGAATTTCCACTTAACTCTGTACGAGCAAGAGAATGTAAGATCGAGAGAGCGTGAGACAGAGAGATGAGAGAGAGATAGAAGGAGAGAGATGAAATAGAGAGACCAAAGAGGGAGAGATCGCCGGTGAGGGAGGGAGAGATCGCCGGAAGGGGACAGGGAGGTTGGGGGGAATAGTGGTCTCGGGGGGAAGAGAGATCGAGAGAGAGTAGCGAGAAATGAGGAAAGTTAATAGATCGTATTTATTTAAGTAGGGGAATGGGACGTATTTTGAAAGTGCGTCCCATTATTTTGCACTAAAATATATGGGCGCAGTTTGAAAGTGCGCCGATTACAGTTGTAAGGGGCACAGTTTGAAAATGCGCTCCATAAATTTGTAATGGGCGCAGTTTGAACCGCGCTCCTTAAATTTTTTTTATTGATGCCAGCGCTGACGTGGCGTCTACTAGGCAGAAAGTGACCTGTTTTTTAAATATGTTTTGAAAGTGTTTTTTTTTGTAAAAATATTATTTTAATATGGTTTAATATAAAAAATTGTCCTTGATAAAAAGGCTCTGCGCTAATTTTTATGCATTCAAGTGATTTCAAATTCTAGGTATGAGATTGTTATAGTTTGCTGATGAATTAAAATGAATTGAGAGGTATAGATCTGGAACTTAATTGGCGGACTTAGAGCAATATTGGTAGTCCATTGAATTCTAAGGTGATTTTACTCCCTCCAAAACCCCTTGATGCTGAAAGTTGTAGCGGAGAGTGAAAATACCCTTCTCTCTTATGTGTGTGTGGCTGCATGAGTTCGTCTTATCCCTCTATTAAGGACTATAATATCAGAGAATGTAATCACATAGCTTGTATCATCATGTTCCTAGGGTTTCCTAACTATTTCAAGATAAAATTGGTGTTTTCATACTCGAGGAGTTTCTTGATCTTTAAATTCAACCGGTAAATCATCCTTTAGACTTCTCCTTACCTGGGCATTGATTGTAGAATCTGATTAATCTCAAAGTTGCTGTTTTCTATAGAAGGATTTTAAGCAGGATTGACATGAAGTTGAACCGAGTCTTGCAACATCATGAAAATATATGATAGAATTAATATTGCCACTTAAAATGACTTCATTTATAACAGTAGCTTAAAGTTACTGTTATATTTGTCTTTATTCCTTTCGTTTTATGATGATGTGAAACCAAAACAATAGAGCTCCCAAAATTGGTGAACCCACCTAAAACAAACCTTACATGGTTAACCGAAATATGAAACCAAGTTTCCCCAAATCTTTGTTTTTTACTTTGGTAATGTATTCGACTTATTCAAGTTTCTTGCTGAGTTATTAGGCTCATGAGAAGTTGGTGAATCATAAATCCATGACCTTGTGGATATCCAAAATATCAGGTGAAGATAATTTCAAGAACACATCTCTTACAGCTAGCAATCAACCTATTCCATTGTGCTATTGTAGTCAAAAACTTTAAATGTTTGAGTTGTGAGTGGGAAACAAATAATATTGGGCCATGTTGAATGTTTTAAAAGTGAAAAGGTGGTTAGCTAGCTAAGCTGACCGCTTAGGCATTTGTGAAATTACGAGTAGTAGAAAAAATATTTAGTGATATACCTAGAATCATAAAAACAGACCACTACTTATGCTTTATCCACTAATAAAATGCTTGAGATATGCCAACATATATACCATAACTAGGAAAAGAAATCCTCAATCCGCTTGAATCCGTATGGAAAACAAAAAACACTAGAGAAAAGTGAAGGAAGAAGGAAAATAGAAAGGCAAAAGGAAATAATTAAGAAGGGAAGAAGAGAAACATATAGCACGTGTTTGTCAGAGTTGCCAGAGATGGGTCAATTTGCGGACAACAGAGAGCTAAAGCATCTTATAGTTGGACAAAATATTCTCACACTTGCACACACACACACATATGTATATACATACATGTTTCCTTTATTAGAGTAAACATGCACAGGGAAAATAGTCATCACTTTTGACTTAAGTTCTTCCGAGCATTTTTCACGAAATTGCTTAGGCTGGTATTAGCTCCATTAATATCTAGTCGATAAATAATTAGTATGTTGTGCTTTTTCTTCCCCCTTTAGTACTTTATGAGCTATGAATAAAAATATTTAAGGAATGATACCAACATTTATGTATTATACGTCAACATGGTATGTGTGGCATTGAATGAATGAATAAATGATTGCTATCACCAAACTAGATAAATGCACCTAGAAAAATTCAAGTATTATCTGTCAAAAGATTTGGTAGCATCCTATAAATGTGCTCATAAAGTGAATGTGTGAACATGATAGACGTCATTATGTCATATCATGATCCGGAAATAATTTCTTACAAATATATCTTAATCCATTGTAGAAAGCTATTTTTTACTAGTTCCACAATTTCTTTGTTTCAGTCCTTTTTATATATTAACCGGTATCTATTATCTTGATGGCAATACTGCCATTTCATGTAAAGTATTACATATGCCTCATAAAGTACCTTATTTATCTCAATATCTCATTAAGTACTACTTATGCTAAAACCACTATATTTCTGATAATATTATATCGTTAAGCTGAAACTGCTACATCTATTAGTTAAATTGCTACTTTTATCTGTCTTTTTCCCCCTTCTGTTCACCTTCTTTTTCTCCCCGCTGCATCCTCAATTTTTTTTCAAAATCCTATTTATTCCAAAACTCACTTTTCCCCAACAACCACAAAACCTGTTTTTTTCCAAACACTTTTCTTGAAAGCCTTTCAAATCCAAAATTCATTCTCTTACCTCCTGCACGTCATCTTCCTCTATAGAACCCATAAAACCAACATCTCTTTCTCCTCATCACCTTCTCGAAGAATCAAAAGACCCAAAACTCTTCAAATCCAAACTCATTTTTCCTCCTCATTTCTCCAAAACTACGTCAATCCCAAAACCCATTTGATAGGAATGCTTGAGAGTTTCATGCCAAATGCATGTTTGGTTAATTTAGGATAAGGATTCACTTTTTAACTATATTAAAAACATTGGAAGTTGAGTTGAAAATTAAAAAAATAGATTGTTTGTTTGTTACAATTAAAGAAGATAAGAAAAATGAAAGAAAGAGATGATGAACGGTTCGAGTTCCAAGAAAAAAGCAAGCATTCAAGGTTAGGATTGTAAAAATTAGCTTTGAGCTAATTTTTCTAATTTGTAGGAATGCACAAGCTTTTCTCTCTCCGGATTTACCCTTAGAAAACACCATCCAAACAAACAATTCCGCCGGATTATCCTAATCCGGAGTAAAAACGGAATCTAGGTTTTTAATCCAATGGAAAGTGTATATCCAAACACGCCCTTAGAGAGAGAGCGAGTGTGTGTGTGAGAGAGAGAGAGAGAGAGAGAGAGAGTATTTTCCAAATACGTTCCTTCGCGAAGGGGCCTCATATACCAAATACTAGCTTTTGATTACTACAGGGGAGTTTTTAGCATTTTTTGGGACCAAGGGACTAAACCCCATTTGCTCTTGGGACCTAGGGTCCTAAACACAATTTCCCCCAGATAATTAACGTAATAGCTGAAAACCAAACTGTATCAGTTTGGAGTCACTCCGCGTTGCTTTCAGTTCATTTTTCTCTCCCAAAAACTAAACTGAACAAAACCAACTAACTGAATACTCACCTCATGTTTAATGTACTGATGTTAAACTTGTTACCGATTTTTTAATATACATTTCTCAATGACTCAACGAGATGTTCTCTATGCTACTTAGCTTGAGACTTGTGTGATTCATTCCTAGGCTGATTAATATGTATATAAATTTGCTACAGTGAAGGGCATTAGTATGTTATTTTCCACAAAGTTCCACCATATATGGCTAAGCAATTTATCATCTACTCTGCTATTTACAGAATTGCTGATGCTGAAGAGAATCTAGGCGAGAGTGAAGTACGTGAAGCTCATTTAGCCAAGTCCTTGTTTTTCATCCGAATAGGTGACAAGGTAATATTTATATGGAATTTCATCACTCTTTTTATTTGATTTATTTAAAAATAGTTGAAGTAAGTTATAATTTTCTGGCCTTTGCTAAAAATCAAATGCAGGAGAAGGCACTAGAGCAGCTTAAAGCAACAGAAGGCAAAACAGTTGCTGTGGGTCAAAAGATGGATTTGGTGTTTTACACATTACAACTTGGTTTTTTCTACATGAACTTTGATCTTATTTCCAAATGTATTGACAAGGCTAAGAAGTATGTATCGGGGTTCCAAACCCTTCTCCTGCACTTTTTGCACTCCATTATAGACAGCAAGATTGATGTTTTTTATTTCAACGTTTCTGATATTATTTATTATGTCTATGACAGCTTATTTGAAGAAGGTGGTGATTGGGAGAGAAAGAATCGGCTGAAAGTGTATGAAGGTTTATATTGCATGTCCACGAGAAACTTTAAGAAAGCGGCCGACTTATTTTTAGATTCTATATCAACTTTCACAACTTATGAGCTTTTTCCATACGACACTTTCATCTTTTACACTGTTCTCGCAAGCATTATATCATTAGATAGAGTTTCACTAAAACAGAAGGTATTTGAAATTTCTTTTCCTCTTTAGCATTTTATTCCTTAGTTGACTTGGTAAAATCCTTCTTTTAACTGACCTGTTTGGATGTGTGGCAGGTGGTTGATGCCCCAGAAATCCTGGCCGTAATCGGCAAAGTCCCTCATCTGTCAGAGTTTCTCAATTCACTTTATGGGTGCCAGTACAAGTCATTCTTTTCGGCATTCTGTAAGTAGTAAAAGTTTTAATACCATCTGAGCACCAGCCGTTTAAGCATTATCTTTCCTATTGCTTGTGTTTGGCTCTTCCCTGAATCCTCCCGGAGACTATGTATTCATTTAACTTGTCATCTTAGTCATCTCTATTCAGCCATTTTCTTTTTCAACCTCATTTTGGCTATTCTCATTTTATTGATTGGTTTCTTGTCATACAATTAATTCCAGTCCTTATGTACTATCCTGAACTAGCTTGTCAGGGAAAATCCTGTAGTTCTGCCCCCAAAATTTTTCTGCCAGCTATTATCCATTGAAATTAATACAAACTTAGAAAATCCACTCCATTGCTATGTTTTCGTTTGTCTAATATACATCAACACTTGAGCACTTGTGCTGAAATACTTCCCAAGTGTGTTCTTATTCTAGTGGAATTTAACCAACTAAAAAAAAGCTCTTCATCCACACTAATTAAATTTTACAAAAAGATCCTTCTCATATATGTATACGTCCTTTTTAGCTTAAACTTTGGATTTATGACTTGTAAGAAAGTAAGAAACAATTTCTCCAACACAATAACCTTGTGTGTTGTTCTCTTTGGTTATTTACTCCTATGTTGCTTAGTCTTAACTGTTTAATTTGGTTCATTTTATATTTCTGACCATGTGGCTTGTTACTATACTTTTCTTCTCAGCTGGCTTGACTGAGCAGATAAAATTAGATCGCTACCTGCAACCCCATTTCCGATACTACATGAGGGAGGTTCGCACAGTGGTCTACTCTCAGTTTCTCGAATCCTACAAGAGCGTCACCATGGAAGCAATGGCATCAGCTTTTGGTGTAACCGTAGACTTCATTGATCAGTAAGTACCGCTGCACCTCTTCTTTCTGGACACAGTTCTTACATTTTTATGATAATACATTAACGCCAGACTTACAGTCGGAATCAATTACTTGAAAACTCAAATTGAGTTATATGGTAAACATTAGAGTGTTGTTTGACCTCTGTAGCCTCTCCTTAAATGTGGTTTTGATCAATGTTCAATTAAAACATAGCATTTTTCTTTCTTATCCAGTCTACATTTGTCAATACTGTAATGGTGGTGATACTAACCAGTAGACTGATTTTGGGGAAAATGCTTGGATGATAATGATGGGAGGGGAAACAATAAAAGAGAAGAGACATAAAATAAGGCCCCTAATATGTAAAAAGTGGCTGGTTATATCATATATCTGAAAAGGTGAACTCTTTTCTGACTGTTTATTTTCAAAGCTTATGGCATTTTTCTAATTGATTATTTCACATCATTTTCATATCTAAATGCCTACAACATCAACAACAATCGACAAGTTTTATCCAGCCCTTTAGCCCTTGTTAGTCCACTAATTAAATTTTTTGTCATTGCTTCACTGCATATGTTCAAACAAACCTTGGTAATTCCTTGTTATATCATCTCTAGGAACCCTGTTCAACTTCTTACATATGCGCTCATTTCTAATATCCTAACTGGCAGATTATTGCGATTAACGTATATTAACATTCTCATTTCAACTACACTAATTTTCTTTTGACCTGTTTTTTTTACTGCCCAACATTCTACCCCTCGTAAGGAAATGCTAGTCTTATAGAACTTTAGTTTTAAGGTACTATACTTGTATTCCCAACATTCATAGTTTTAAGGTACTATACTTGTTTTAAGGTACACTATACTCTATACTTTATTTCGTGAGATAATAAGAGTGAAGATCTCATAAAGATTACATCATGTGTCTACAGGGAACTGTCTCGCTTTATAGCAGCTGGTAAATTGCACTGCAAGATTGACAAGGTCGCCGGCGTTCTTGAAACGAACAGACCTGATGCCAAGAATGCACTTTATCAGGCTACTATCAAGCAAGGGGACTTCTTACTCAACCGCATCCAGAAGCTTTCTCGTGTCATCGATCTCTAGACTTTCATTTCTTATTTCATGTGCAACTTCAATTATATTTAGATCTTAGTTTGTTTCGGATGCATTTCTGAAGAACAATTTGATACAATCATAACTGAGGGAAATATTCCAATCAGTAGTGTCTTTCTGATGAAATTGTTATTGCAATTTTTTTTGGATTTGTAGCTTTAAATTAGCTATTTGCAAGGGAACAAATGCATATGCACAGGCTGAGCTCATTTAGTAGCCTAACAGTCTTTGGAAAATGAATACTTTTCTACATATGTTACCCCTGTTAGGCTACTTAACTACGTTATACAATGACATAGTCAAGTGCAAATTCTTAAGGTCCACAACTCTTTCGAAAACCGAAATAGACAGACTATGTATAGCATCTCCGTTTTTCTTTTGCTGGACAAAATCGTGGGGTTTAAAAAGTTAGGCACAAGACTCTACATGTTTTTAGGTCCTAACCTTTTTTTTACGTCTTTGACCGATTTAACAATAACCCATACCGTCACACTTTCCATGTGCGTGTCGGGCCAACCGTTCAAAAGGATCAAAGTTCAAAAGGATCAAAGTCACACTTTCCATGTGCGTGTCGGGCCAACCGTTCAAAAGGATCAAAGTTCAAAAGGATCAAAGTGCCGTTTTTATATTATAATTGATATCAAAGACAACATAGCTTGTCAACTACTATATTATAATTGATATCAAAGACTATACATAACTTGTCAACTACTATGCATGGTTGTTAATTACTACACAACCTATTTACTACTATGCATACTTTGTGTAGCAGTAGTTAATAGTCTGTATGTGTGGTAGTTAACAAAGAAGGGAATCAGGAGCGGTTAATAGATCAGTCAAAGGTTGGGGACTAAACAAAGAGTAATGATATATGTAAAGGCCAAAGTTTTGCCGGGGGCATTTGTGGAAAAACCCTTGATGTTGGGGGAATTCTCCAAGAGCCACACGACCACCGCCGTGATAATCGCCGGCGACGCCGACTCTCTGAAGGATCTCCCTCCATTCATCTCCTGGTCTGCTTCCTTCTTCGATCAATGCATTTTGAATCTTGAAAAATTGCAACTTTCTTATTCATTCATTTATTTTCACCTTCAACATGCAATTTCCGTCAATTTTTTGTTGATTCGAGCCTCACATTGCATTGCACTGCAAGCATTTGATTCAATGTTTGCATGTTTCCATTCTTGTTGATGTGTTGAAGTTGAATAGATTGCTATAACTTTCAAAGGGATATGCATCTCTCATGATTCTTCTTTGTATTATCACATTCTGCATAAATTATAGCGTGGCTGTATCTTGGGGGTTTAGGGTTTTTTCATCGGAAACCCAAAATTAAGAGTAGAAAATTTATATATGTGATTGCTCTTTTTAGGAGTTTGGAAAATTTAGTTTTTCCACTTGACGTCGTTATGAGCAACTTGGTTATTTGTGATTTATTTCATCACATTCTAGAAACAAGCAAGTGCTCGATTCGTCATTTTTATCTTTAGAGATTTGACAAAGTTTTACGACCAGCAATTGTGTAATAACATTTCTCTCAATGAACGATACAAGACGAAATATTTTATAAATTTGATAGAGGATTCTAATTATCTCTGCACTTCTATTCTTTTAATTACCCATATGGAAAGTTTTGCTAGTGCTCCATGTCTTTTATGGACAAATTGAGATATAGAAAAGGGTAAATAGCAATAAAATACATGAATTTCCATTGCTTTTTGAGACAACATAACGGAAAATACTCGTCTTTCTAATTTTCGTCGAAGTCACATGACCGATAAGGACCGACATTTTGTAGCTTCTTTAAAGTTAAAGAGCTACCTTCATTTGAGATTGAGCAATGAAAACGATATCTTGTAATTTAGAATATTAATAATAAACACCATAAATCCTAATTCATAATGTGGTTCCTTGCCACAAGGTTAAGAGCAGATTTCCTGTGCACGGTGAACCCCGGTGCTTCGTTCATGTCCAAATCCTCTCTCTTCATCCCTTCAGGCAATTCCCATGCGAAAGCATACAGCAGACTAGCAAGCACAACCTCGACCACGGCGACTCCGAAATAAATCGCAGGGCAGATTCTTCGTCCCGAACCAAACGGTATAAACTCAAAATACTGTCCTTTGAAATCAATAGAGCTATCCATGAATCTCTCAGGTATGAACTCTTCCGCATCTTCCCATTCTTTTGGATCTCTTGCCATTCCCCATGCATTGATATAAATGTGGGTACCTGAACAGCAATCTAACATGCTAAGCTGCAAGAATAATAATTTAGTAATGCATTTCTGAATCAAAACGAGTACCTGGCAAAATATCGTATCCTTGTATTTTTGTATGTTGCATTGTTATCCTTGGGAGAAGTAATGGGGTTGGCGAATGAAGCCGCAGGGTTTCTTTGACTATAGATTTTAGGTATCGAAGACGATTTAGATCCTCTTCTTCGACTTTTCCTTTTGATCTGACTATGTTTCTTACTTCGTCTTGTGCTTTCTTCATTATTCGTGGGTTCTTCATGAGCTCTGCCATTGACCAGGCTAAGGTTGCAGACGAGGTTTCGGTTCCAGCAACAAAAATATCCTGGTTATAAGAGATGAAAGTTTTCTTAGGAATATGGTGGAAGTTTCAGTTTTAAGAAATAAGGTTGTAGAGTTTTTAATGAAGCATGCGATGACAGTTTCCATATTCTCTGCAAGAAATTCATATCCAACCCCCCAATTTGGGATAAGTAGGCCTTTTCTTCTTCTTGTTATTGTTATATAAGTTAGAGCAAACATAGTATAACACACAAAATTAATGAAGAAGATGATGGAGAATTGATTTAAGTTACCATGAGCACCGCTTTGATGTTAGTCTTAGCGAGATTGCTTGTATCCTTTTGCAGCCTAAGCAAAACATCAACGATGTCTTCATGCTCATTCTCAGTTTTCGTCCTCTTAGGATCAAGATGCTCCTCAATAACCTGCTCATAGATCTCGTCGTGCTTGCTCACATTCTTCTCAAGCCTTCCTTTTAGCCCACTAAGCCTATCAATCCACCCCATTGATGGAAAAAAATTACCAACCCAAAACCCTGCTAACAATTCTTGTGTTTCTTCAAGAATCTGATATTTTCCTTCTTGGTACTTTTTTCCTAAGGCAGCTCTGCACACGATATTGTTCACAACACTCATCATCATCTTGCTCAGATTCACTTGATTGTGCGACGAATGAATGATTTGACGAATCATGATCGATACTTCTTCCTCTCTTATGAAATGGAAAGATTGCACTCTCTTGGCACTAAAAAGTTCGTGCATGCATAGCTTTCTCATCTCTTTCCAATATTCGCTATAGGGGCAAAAACAGATATCAGAGTTGCTATATGAAATTTTATCGGTTACAGTGTGATTCGGGCGATAGCAGAAGTTGAGGTCTTGAGTTTTTAGTATTTCTTTTGCTATTTCGGAAGATGAAACTATTAAAGTTGGTATCTGACCGAGCTGAAGATGCATGAGAGGGCCGTGTTTTTGTGAGAGCAGATAGAGAGATCGATGAAGAAGGGGACCGAGTTGGTGCAGGTTTCCGATTATTGGGAGCTTTTTTGGGCCAGGAGGAAGAGAGATTTTTGTATTTGATTTGGATACTTTGCTTACTAGGAAATGAAGAAGAGTTGCTAGTGTGATGAAGGAAAGCCATACTAGTATGATGAGGAGAGCCATAATTGAGATGGAGAATGGATGCAAGATTCAATCTATGTATCTATATATACGATCTTTAATCTTTAATCTTTAATATTAATAATACTACATAAAGCTGAGTGAAATGTCGAACTTTGGTTATTTCCACTTTTGCCATTTATCATTGGTTTTAATGGATTTCTTGGAAATTGACTAACTTAATGTTAGTATATTTGAAGTTTCAAGTAGTTAGTGATGGATTCAGTGGCTGCTATTTTGGTGAAAATAGCACCCATGCTATTTTGGCCAACGGTCAAGTTCCATTCACAACAGAAATGAACGGTTGAGATTTGTATGAAACATGAGCCTTTGATATTGATGTATCCTATGTGCTTTGAATGTAGGATGTATGGCCAAGATTGAAGCAGAGCAACCATGCTATTTTTTTCCACACAGCAGCCACTTTTCTCCCTTAAGGATGGTATTTGTGGAATAGTGTTAAAAATCTACTAGGGGGCTGTTTGGTTGCAGGATTAGATGGGATTTGGCACCGTTTGGTTCTTGAATCCAAAAAAGAGTTTGGATTCTTAAATTCTTTGTTTGGTTGTTTTGGATTTGCTTGTCTTTTGTGAGAGACCCACCATTTTTTTTGGATTCTTGAATCCAAAGGAAAAAAATATAGATTTCTATGGATTTGGCACTGTTCAATCCCCCCCCTCTCTTTATAACCTTCAAATCCAAATCCTACTTATTTTTTCCCAACCTAATAAGCATTACAAAAATCTAAAAATCCAATACTAAAAATTCAATAATAATCAAACACAAAATTAGCCGATTCAGATTTTTTCCTGCTATTTGGAAATCCAACTTTCAAAACCAGGCAACCATACAGGCCCTCATGCAGATAAGATTGATGGTGGGCCCACTTGCCCCGCCTTTTCAACAAAAACAATAGGATGTAGGCCCCGCTGCTTGGATTTATTCGATGAGGAAAAAACAAATGCGGGGCCCACTTTCTTATTTCCAAATATATGCCGCTTAAATTAAATACCAAAAAATCCATGTGTAATGATTATGAAGCCTACGGTTACAAATAAATTCCGTAGACATTTATTTTCTACAAATTAATGTCATAATTTGATTTTTATTTTCATTCTTTATATGATATTAGTAGGCAAGCAATAACAAAAAGTTGTGGTGCTAAACTGAAAGTTCATTGCATTTATTTGCATCTAACTTTTGGTATAATTGTATTTTTTAGGTTTTATGAAATTTGTTTTAAAAAATGCTATAATTTATGTTAAGTGAAATGTAGCCTTATTACTTCCAATACTTTGTTTGTGTATTTTTCTTGAACATTTAATATCACTTTTTTGCTATCTATAAAAAAATATTTCGCTGCCCCCACGCATCGACACCCTAGTACATACTATATATGAAAAGGGGTTGGAGGGGAAGGGAACTCAAAAGTTCCACATTTTTCGAGTTCGAAGCATATCCTTAAATTTAAGCGGCGGTTAGGGTTAAGCGGCGGTGCAAGACGATAATATGAATGTATGTTGTGGGTCCTACAACTTGGGTGTGTAAGTATCCTACGCGTCTGAGGCTAGGGTTAAGAATGGAGAGGTGATGAAACACCTGTCTTTAAAGGAAAATAATTGACAAATATGGCAAGTATGATATATTGATAGGGCTGGTTATTTAAAAAAAATGGTAGGATCCACATTCTTCATTCAGTCAGATAAATATTTTATCTAGCCATTTTGAAATCTTACCCTTTTATATCCGAGAAGTATTCACCGCCTTCAAGTTACTACATCAAGATCCTTACGGCAGCTGCAAATCCAATTTAAAAAGAACACGTGGCATAGGTTCCCAAATATTTATTGAGGTTGACGACGACGGTCGGTCGAGATTGACCGGTGGTGCTGTCATGGCCGGATCTTAGCTATGGTGAGATTGACCGGTGGTGCTGTCATGGCCGGATCTTAGCTATGGTGGTTGAAGCAGACTACGAAATTTGACAAGGAAGGCGGGAACTTTTCACAGCAAATATGATCAAAACAACTTTATCTTATTTCTTCATGAATCATTTTCGCTTTTGTTAAACAAAAACCAATTTAAAAATGTTTGAAGTATAAGGTTGATCAAGGCTGAGCGGTTCAAAATAATAGCTGATACCTACTTCATTTGTTTTGTTTTTTTTGGAATTGGCTTTTAAGCCTCACACATCACACCACACAGAACACACAAGCACACAACACATACGCATCCAGGGGACCCATGAGTTTGCCCCGATAGCATTAATTTACGGTCATTTTCTTTCTTGGAGTTTGAATCCCGCACTCTCCCAAGAAGAAGTGTCGTACCAACCGAGCCATTGCTCATTGATGCTTCATTTGTATTATTACAAACAAAATTCAAATTTGTGGAAACTTAATAAAATACTATAATCATTACTTTTTTTTATCTAAACTAAATTGGCATTATTTGTTTGATTTTATTTTGTAAAAGTTATCTACATTATTATAAAAAGGGTAAACTACATTAAAATACTCTTAACCAACGTAATCATTCACTGAAATATCTAAAAGTTTTTTATAACATAAAAACACATTAGTTGCTACCTTTGAGGGCTTTTTAAAGCGAATAAACATCCCTCGAAAACCATAGTTTAAACAAACCATAGTTTAAATTATTTTACCTTGATAATAAAAAAAAATTTAAGGTATTTGGTACAAGATACGTCTGGACATCTCCTTTGCGACTTGAGCTATTGTCAATCATAACGATCAACATGCAAAATTATTCTTAAGATCTGTTTGTTAATGAGCGGAGAATTAATTATAATCATCAACATGCAAAATTATTCTTGACATTGGGGTTGCATCTCGAATTGATTCACACTATTTTGTTATTACCGATTCTGTTGCATATTCTGTTGACGATCAACATGTCAGACACCTCTTTTGCATATGCCTCCTGCGATAGAAAAATTCCTTGATCTCCTTGCTTTATCTCAAGACCGAGAAAATAGGAAATAAGCCCCAAATCGGTCATCTCAAATTCGCGCACCATTGTCTTCTTGAACTCTGATGGATGTCCTTTTCGGGCCTCCTTTAGATGTTGTCTTCCGTCGATCTCCCGGTGGATTTTGAAGTTGATCTCCTGTTGCGTGTGGGTCTCAATGGGTTTTGAGAAGATTGGTAATTTGAGGAGTTTAGCGCCGAGTACCTGCAAAGAAGTCTTGGGGTGGTTTGGTACCACCGAGGACTCTCCGACGATCAAGTTAGTACTAGATCCGAGCAGCGTAACGGCTAAGTGGAGTAAAAAATGGCTTACTTGACCCCTCTGTGATAGGGGTTTATATAGCGGTGGTGGCACGCAGCAACAGGCGCGAGAATCTCCCCGGCAGTTACGCTCCCGATGTCACCCCGCGTTGAGAGCGGATCGCTCATTAATGGGGATCACGATGGCGTGGAACGTGGGATGTTACTGGCGGAGAATCTGCGCATGGCGAGATTCGCGGAGCGACGGTTACGCCTGTGAGCGGTGGAGTTGGTCGGAGGACCGAGGAAGACGGTCTCGGCTGGGGAATTCGGGAATGAGCGAGGAGGCCGAGGAGTCTTGGTCTAGTGGCAACTCGGGGCGAGCTACGGGGCCGAGGAGACCAATTTGCAGGGGGCCCTGAGGAGGGCCGGCTTGTGCTTGCAGGTTGGGTACAGGGATGGCCTGGCCGACCCCTGTGGGCCCTTTTTTCTGAGTTCTGGGATACGTCATCTGCCACGTGTGATGAAATTGGGGATTGCCAATATTGAGTATCATCATCAGCCCTCCACTCTTGTCCCGACCAGCTAGCGGGTGTTAGTAGTATGTATGCCTTAGAGGCCAGTATTGTACATATGATGTATATTATATTGGATGCTTGGACATATATAGAGAGTACTTTCTTACTCGATATGATAGTATGCTATCTGGTTGCTCTTTATCTTAACATGTATACTAGTCTTTTGATTCTGTCTTATAGTTACATGTTGGTAAATCCCTTAGGATTAAACTTGACTACCAGGACTATGATGCAGATCGTACTGGTAGGGCTATGGTAGTTCATAAGTTCATCCTTTAACGTTCCTAGTCGTGGGTGTATCGAGACAGGGCATCGATATACCAGAGTAGACTAGCGTATACGCTTCTCGACCCATGAGATGGACGATGGATGATCCCATATCCATTGGTGTTTGACATCAGAGATGGTATGCGGATGCTTAGTGGTGATTGGGTACACTGGACGGACTCGCCGAGAACTCCCAGATGGTATTATACCTCACGTCAGATGGCAGTTCTCTGGTGACACTGGTACAGGTTAGTCTGTAGACTCGAGATCGTCATAGAGTCTTGTGTGATTTCCACTGTGCTTTGATTTGCATCTTACCACGTCCAAGAGGGTGTGCAAAACGGTGGTTTTTGAGTACAGTTCCGAGTCACATGGAGGCAATGAGCGATAGGAGGGGTTTCGTCTCTTCCGGTATTGGGAGTTGATGTTGCACTGTGCTCGATTGGCCATAACAGGGAAGTCCCCAGCGAGGGCCGTTTTAGAGATTTACTGGTAAGAGTTACCAGTAGTTTCTCGACCCGTTATGAGTCTCACATCGGCATGAATTATCAGTTATTGGGGTCTGACGTTTACCACCCCTAGACTTGATATGCAACATATCAGACGAGCAGACCGGACTGTACGGCAAGTGTTACCGTCAGGCTTTTGCAGGAGTTGGAGCGGGCATGTTTGCCGATCTTCTGATCGCTCAATACCCGGGTAGCCGTTACGTCCAGCTAGTACCGCTGACGGCTTGTGGGTGCTTGATGTGATCATCACCTACTGCCGGCGTATTGACGAGACTTTAGAGTCCTATATAGAGATTTTACTGGCTCAGGTGAAACGAAATAGGAGCGCATATGTAATATATGCGGGACCGAGAATAATGCGTGTATGTGATACTGTATTCTATTCTCGCGACTTTTGTATCGGCCCGTTATATGTGATATAGCCGAGTTATCGAATCAAGTGTTGATTCGATAAGTTGGTACATTTTGTGTTAGTCGGTTATATGTGATATAGCCGGATTATTAAGTCAAGTGTTGATTTAATAATTTAGTGTATAATTGTATATTTGATATACTAATTTACATTAACTAACATAGGCTCACTTAAGTATTCTTTTCTCACTTGTGTGTACATGTAATATATATGTGATATATATTATGTGCATTGTTTAGTTTTGTATCATGGTTGTTGATACACACTACATGGGTGTATGCGACATACACCATTATAATTATATTGGTAGGGTTTTAATATTCAAAGTAAATACAAAATTAGTGAATAATTGTTCAAGTGCATGAAGCTTGTGAGTGCATTGACCAAGTCCACTAGTTTTGTGTTACTTAGGATATTTATTAACATAACCACTATAATTAGCCATGGTTATGTCTCTACAAGAGTTAGTATATGATACCCACTTACCCATGGTTAGCTCTCTCTCTTGATTAGTTTTCATTCTCATTTTTATTGAGCTCATCTTCTTTCTCCTTCAAAAGCTTGCTAGGGTTTGATAAAGAGAGAGAAATATTGTGAGAAAAGAAATTCTAAAGTGAACCAATTTCCTATTTCCTCATCCTCTACTAGACTAGCACTTTAGTTTATGGTGTTTACTTCACTAATTCTCTAGTTAGTGAAGTAGAAACTTGAGTTCGTATTCTCTCGACGTAGATCATCTTCGGCCGTGAAGACTTCAAGCAAGGTCGCTCCTTTCGCCTCGTGAAGCCATGCAAGAGTCCGGGAGAACCACGATCGCAGCGAAGGGACTACAACAAGGAGCTTATGAAGTGAAGGACCGATCTACATAGGTTGTATTTCACTTTCACTTAGATGTAAATAGTTTACAAGTGTTTCCGTATTATATTCTAGCTAACGATTCTAGTTTAGAGTTCTCTTTTAACGGCAAATTTTTTAAAATGGCATGGACGATACCTCCCGAAACCTTGCTGCCGTCGACGGGAACCCTACAATGGTATCAGAGCCTAGCTAGGAAATTATACGGATAATGTTAGATTAAGAACACGAAACAAACTCCGAACTTGAAACCCAAAAATCATGTTTCTGTCGAATTTAATACGAGCCCTAGAATTTTTTTAAACAAGGTACAAAGTCATAAATGTATGATAATATGAACACTGAAGAAATCTGGAGCCATTTTGAGCCGTTTGGGCCGGCCAACCCCCCTCATCGGTCCATTCCGAGCCCCCCCTCCAAATTTTTCCAGTGTTTTGTTACATGGGTTTCGGTGCTTCAGATGTTGTTTATTTTTACTAAATTGTCATGTGATGTTAATTTACTGTAATGACAACTCGGAGTGTTTCGTAGTCGTAATTTCAACTGTTTTCGGGTAACTTTAGACGTTGTTAAAAAGTTCAAACGGATGTCAAATACCCACTTTAACCCTTGCCGGGAAAATTTCCAAGTGCTGGATTTTTCCCGTAGTTAAAAAGCTTTCAAAGATCATGCAAGTTATTCTTTGGACCCTCTAGAAGAACGTAAACCTTAACTCGATTATGTGGCTGTCAAAACCGCCACTTGAACCTTAGGGTTTTTGGTGGTTTAGCGTTTCACATGTGAGGCGTTGGTTTGACCCTTCTACGGCCGGTTCATTGGTGTTGTGGCGTGTGTTGAATTACTTTAAACTACGCTCAAGTGTTGAGTTTTCTGGGTAATCTTGGGTGTTCGACGATTCGATTGGAATGTTTAACATCGTCTAGTTTTTCTGTGCTGTGATGACATGTGATGTTATGTACTGCTGGATATGTTATATTGGATCGTCGCGTTTTGAATAGCCGGGGGTTTTATGTGAGATGAGAGTTTTTATTTTCATTCATGTAAAATTAAATGTATGTAATATCATTTTATTGGGGCACTTCCGGGTTGAGGTTGATGTCATTATTGATATATATTATTTACCTTTCCGCACTATGACAGACCTAAGGAGGAGAGCACAAGTAACCGGGTTCTAGAGTTCAGTGGGAGACCAACTCGAGGAGTCGAGTCCGGGTCTCCTAACTCTAGAATTGGTAGGGTTGCTTACCGCTCTCGTAGGGGTCTAAGGGTATGGGTTTGGCTATTCATCACGACCGTGGAATCCGTGTTTTATAGAGGCTCAAAATAAAACACGGACGTCCTAGTATATCCAATGTTTCGTATGTTTCTTCTGCTGCGATATCTGTGATGTGATCATTTGATATGTTGTGATAGATACAGTGTACAGTATATATGATATATTATATAGACGTTACTTGTGTTTTACACCCGCGCTAGCCCTGCCCCGCTCTGCCGTTAGTCACCTAACCTAACGGTGCACGAGGGGACATGAGGCGAATGCGGATGGTATAAGTGTACGTCATATTTATCTGTGATGTTTAGGTGACTTAAATGATGAGACTTCATTAATATGATTAATGAAAGAAAAGAAACCTAAAAGATGTTGTAGAATCAAATTTTCAAAAAGGGTAGCTACAGTTTTTTGCTTTGCATAGTGATATATATGATATATCCTGCACCTTATCGATGAGGAAAGAGCCGAGATTCCTTCATCGGGAGTGACCTCTTTAGCAAAGCTGGCAGATGCTACAACACTCAGTTTGTTTTTTGATTGCTTTTAGAGTTTTTGCTTTGCACAGTGATATATATGATATATCCTGCACCTTATTCGATGAAGAAAGAGCCGAGATCCCTTCACCGGGAGTGACCTCTTTAGCAAAACTAGTGAAAGCCTCAAAAACACTCCTTTTCAAAATTTACTCGATTCTACAACGATATCAAGTTCATTACGTAATAGGTTTTCAGAAAAACCTGTCGTAGCCCTCCGTCATTTCAGATAAGTCCTACTTAGTATTCGTGCTGCGTTTGTTGACCTTGTCAAGACGTAGTGTGTGGTAGCTGACTAGTATTTATCTGCTTATGCATATGATGCAGATTGGATTAGGGTAGTCGTGCGACCTTGTTGACCTTGTCAAGGATCGTGCGGGTGGGTTTAATTCAATCAAGAAACGACGGGTTGAACTTGACTTGCGGTCTATGGTTTGTTGACCTTGTCAAGGTCATAGATCGTTAGGGGTAAAATATTATCGGGAATTTCAAGTGTTGAAATTTGCAATGAGATTACATACTTTCTATGAGATAGTTGGATCCCGATACCCACTGCGAGTAATTGTTACTTCTGGGAGAGTTTTACACATGACAATTAGCCGATCAAGTAGGTGTCTAGAAAGGTGTCAATGGGGTTACGCCTCTGGGAAAACGAGGTTTATTTTAATTAGGTCTATGTGAAAGCACGAGGAACCTCCCTCAAAGTACCGACATTGGCCTGGCTGAAAGATTGGCGAAGTTGTAGGGTGTAATTAATCCCGGCTAGTCTTTCCTTTTAGGGTTTGAAGGAAAATTTGACAAAAACGGTGGGAGCCATCCTGATTAGATAAAATAATAACCAATCTGATCTTGCAAGAGCATACGCTAAAGTGTTTTGTTCTCTCTCTCCAGGTAGCGACCATATCATGCTTTAATTAAGATAATAATATGGATGTATTGACCGAACCCGCATGTTATACTGTGCTGGGGAACGTTGGTTCCGTTCTTTCTTATAAGAGTTATAGGACTGAACATGATATAGGGGAATGCCAGGATTCCCATGCTACCCGAATGAAGAAAGTACATGTTGATGCATTTTCTTCGGGTGTGTTTGTTACAGAGAACTGTTTCTCTATTTGCTCTACGTCCTGGGTATTAGATACCGGGTCAGGATCTCATATATGTAATCAGTTACATGGGCTTAGGAAAGGTAGAGAACTTAGAGAAGGTGATAAAGACATAAGGGTTGGAAATGGTGCAATTGTTGCAGCTAAAACCGTCGGGGAATATCACCTTGTATTACCAATTGGTAATACATTGATTCTGAACGAATGCTATTACATGCCGAACCTGATATGCAACATTATATCGGTTTCTTTATTGAGTAAAGAGGGATATATTTGTCTTACAGGATAATGTTATGAACATTTTCCTGAACCAAAACTTGGTTGGATCAGGAATGTTGTGCAATGGCATTTATGTTCTAAATCAATTAACAGTTCTGAGCATAACAAACACACACAAGAGGAAGAGTTCAGAAATGAACGAATCCTTTTTGTGGCATTGTAGACTTGGTCATATAAATGCGACACGGCTGGCTAAGTTGCATAAGGATGGATATTTGAATCCGTTCGAATTTTCATCTTATGACACTTGCCAGTCATGTCTCAAAGGCAAGATGACCAAAACTCCGTTTACGGGACACGGAGAAAGAGTTATGGAACTCTTGGGACTGGTACATAGTGATGTATGTGGTCCCATGTCTACACGTGCTAGAAATGGTTCTGCGTATTTCATTACATTCACTGACGATCTCTCTAGATTCGGATATGTGTTCCTGATGAAACACAAATCAGAAGTTTTTGAGAAATTTAGAGAATATAAACAAGAAGTTGAGAACCAAACGGGGAAAAATATTAAAATCCTTCGATCTGATCGAGAAGGAGAATACTTGAGCAATGAATTCCTGGACTTCCTAAAAGAGAATGGGATTCTCTTTCAGCTAACTCCTCCATATACACCACAGCACAACGGTGTATCGGAACAGAAGAACCGCATCCTATTAGATATGGTGCGCTCTATGATGAGCACAGCTGAGTTACCTATTTCCTTTTGGGGGTATGCACTGGAGACAGCAACATACCTATTGAATCAAGTTCCATCTAAATCTGTACCTACCACACTATATGAGATATGGAGTGGGAAGAGACCATATCTTAAAAGAGTTAAGATATGGGGTTGTCCGACTTATGTCAAAAGACAAAATCCAGACAAACTCGAGGCACAGCCAGTTTTTTGCAAGTTTGTGGGATATCCAAAGAACTCGTATGGATATTTTTTCTACCACAGTGAGGAACAAAAGGCGTTTGTTGCTCAACATGTCACCTTTTTAGAAAAGAAATTTCTTGTAAAAGAAATTAGTGGAAATGAGGTAGAACTGGAAGAGGTTCTAGATACACAAACTGCGACTGAAGATTTAGTGGAATCAGAGGATTCGGTAGTACCCAACGAACCTCAGCCTCTCCGCCGATCTAGTAGGGTTCCTCACCCACCTGAGAGATACTACGGTTTTCTCATGGACGGTGGGAGCGAGGATTGCATCATGGAAGATGATGACCCAACTAGCTTCGAGCAGGCCATCACGACTGGGGACTCAGTGAAATGGCTGGATGCAATGCGGTTCAAGATGGAATCCATGTACACCAACAAAAGTATGGACTTTGGAAGTTGCTCCTGAAGGGGTAAAACCCATTGGGAGCAAGTGGATCTTCAAGAAAAAACTTGGTGTAGATGGGAAAGTGGAGACTTTCAAAGCTAGACTTGTTGCAAAGGGTTTTCGTCAACGACCAGGTGTCGATTATGACGAAACCTTTTCTCCAGTGGCTATGCTTAAATCCATCCAGATCATGCTTGCCATCGCTGCATATCACGACTACGAAATCTGGCAAATGGATGTTAAGACCGCCTTTCTAAATGGTGATCTGGAAGAGTGCGTGTACTTAACTCAGCTAGAGGGCTTCGTAGACAGTAGGAGCAGCGGTAAGGTGTGCAAGCTGCTTAAATCCATCTATGAGTTCAAGCAAGCATCACGGAGTTGGAACATCTGCTTTGACGTCGTTATCAAAGAGTTTGATTTCGTAAAAAACGTAGATGAACCTTGTATATACAAGAAGGTAGCAGAAAGTAAGGTTGTCTTCCTCGTATTGTACATGGATGACATACTCTTGATAGGAAATGACATTCCTATGCTGCAATCGGTCAAGCTCTTCTTATCACAAAGATTCTCAATGAAAGATCTAGGGGATGCCTCCTACATCTTGGGGATTAAGATCTATAGAGATAGATTTAAACGGATACTGGGATTGTCCCAATCCAGGTACATTGACACCATACTAAAGCGGTTTAGTATGGAAGAATCCAAGCGTGGGTTTTTACCCACGATCTCTGGGCTCACTCTCTCCAAAGAGATATCTCCCAAGACGGATTTGGAGAGAGCTCGCATGCAAGGGATACCCTATGCTTCGGCAGTAGGCTCTATCATGTACGCGATACTATGTACCAGACCTGATGTAGCACACTCACTAAGTGTAGTGAGTAGGTATCAAGCTGATCCTGGAGAGAGTCACTGGACAGCTGTGAAGAGCATTCTCAAGTACTTGCGAAGGACTAAATAGATGCTCTTGGTGTATGGTAACGGAGAACTCCAAGTGGAGTCCTTTACTGATTCGAGCTTCCAGAGTGATAAGGACGACTCTAAGTCGCACTCGGGATTTGTCTTTACCCTCTACGGAGGGACGGTAAGCTGGAAGAGTTCCAAGCAGGAAACCGCGACAGACTCGATGATGGAAGCTGAATACATCGCTGCCAACGATGCTGCCAAAGAGGCTGTCTGGATCAAGAAGTTCATAACTGAACTTGGAGTGGTTCCATCCATTGAGCATCCAATACCTTTGTATTGTGATAACAATGGAGCGGTGGCTTTGGCCAAGGAACCCAGGTCCCACCAGCGATTCAGGCATATTCTGAGGCGGTATCACCTGATCCGGGAGATAGTTAATCGCCGGGAGATCGAGATCAGGAGGGTTGACATGAAGAACAACACAGCGAATCCACTCACGAAGGCCATTCCCCAGATACAGTTTGAGAGACTCTTCGGGATGCTTGGTATGCGATACTACAGCACCTGGCCGTAGTGCAAGTGGGAGATTGTTAGTAGTATGTATGCCCTAGAGGCCAGTATTGTACAGATGATGTATATTATATTGGATGCTTGGACATATATAGAGAGGACTTTCTTCCTCGATATGATATTATGCTATCTGGTTGCTCTTTATCTTAACATGTATACTAGTCTCTTGATTCTGTCTTATGGTTACATATTGGTAAAGCTCTTAGGATGTAAACTTGACTACCAGGACTATGATGCAGATCGTACTAGTGGGGCCATGGTAGTCCATAAGTTCATCCTTTAACGTTTCTAGTCGTGGGTGTGTCGAGACAGAGCATCGATATACCAGAGTAGACTAGCGTATACGCTTCTCGACCCATGAGATGGGCGATGGATGATCCCATATCCATTGGTATTTGACATTAGAGATGGTATACGGGTGCTCAGTGGAGACTGGGTACACTGGACGGACTCGCCGAGAACTTCCAGATGGTATTATACCTCACGTCAGATGGCAGTTCTCTGGTGACACTGGTACAGGTTAGTCTGTAGACTCGAGATCGTCATAGAGTCTTGTGTGATTCCCACTGTACTTTGATTTCCACCTTACCACGTTCAAGAGGGCATGCAAAACAGTGGTTTTTGGGTACAGTCCCGAGTCATATGGAGGCAATGAGCGATAGGAGGGGTTTCGTCTCTCCCGGTATTGGGAGTTGATGTTGTGCTGTGCTCGATTGGCCATAACAGGGAAGTCCCCGGCCAGGGCTGTTTTAGAGATTTACTGGTAAGAGTTACTAGTAGTTTCTCGACCCGTTATGAGCCTCACATCGGCATGACTTATCGGTTATTGGGGTTTGACGTTTACCACCCTTAGACTTGATATGCGACATATCGACGAGGAGACCGGACTGTACGACAAGTGTTACCGTCAGGCTTTTGCAGGAGTTGGAGCGGGCTTGCTTGCTGATCTTCTGATCGCTCAATACCTGGATAGCCGTTACGTCCAGCTAGTACCGCTGACGGCTTGTGGGTGCTTGATGTGATCATCCCTACTGCCGGCGTATTGACGAGTCTTTAGAGTCCTACATAGAGGTTTTACTGGCTCAGGCGAAACGAAATAGGAGCGCATATGTGATATATGCGGGACCGAGAATAATGCGTGTATGTGATACCGTATTCTATTCTCGCGACTTTTGTATCGGCCGGTTATATGTGATATAGCCGAGTTATCGAATCAAGTGTTGATTCGATAAGTTGGTACATTTTGTGTTAGTCGGTTATATGTGATATAGCCGGATTATTAAGTCAAGTGTTGATTTAATAATTTAGTGTATAATTGTATATTTGATATACTAATTTACATTAACTAACATCACTTAAGTATTCTTTTCTCACTTGTGTGTACATGTAATATATATGTGATATATATTAATGTGCATTGTTTAGTTTTGTATCATGGTTGTTGATACACACTACATGAGTGTATGAGGCATACACCATTATAATTATATTGGTAGGGTTTTAATATTCAAAGTAAATACAAAATTAGTAGATAATTGTTCAAGTGCATGAAGCTTCATGAAGCTTGTGAGTGTATTGACCAAGTCCACTAGTTTTGTTTTACTTAGGATATTTATTAACCTAACCACTATAATTAGCCATGGTTATGTCTCTACAAGAGTTAGTCTATGATACCCACTCACCCATGGTTAGCTATCTCTCTTGATTAGTTTTCATTCTCATTTTTATAGAGCTCATCTTCTTCCTCCTTCAAGAGCTTGCTAGGGTTTGATAAAGAGAGAAATATTGTGAGAAAAGAAATTCTAAAGTAAACCCATTTCCTATTTCCTCATTCTCTACTAGACTAGCACTTTAGTTTAGGGTGTTTGCTTCACTAATTCTCTAGTTAGTGAAGTAGAAACTTGGGTTCGTATTCCCTTAACGTAGATCATCTTCGGCCGTGAAGACTTCAAGCAAAGTCACTCCTTTCGCCTCGTGAAGCCATGCAAGAGTCCGGAAGAACCACGATCGCAGCGAAGAGACTACAACAAGGAGCTTATGAAGTGAAGGACCGATCTACAAAGGTTGTATTTCGCTTTCACTTAGATGTAAATAGTTTACAAGTGTTTCCGTATTATATTCTAGCTAACGATTCTAGTTTAGAGTTCCCTTTTAACGACAAATTTTTTAAAATGGCATGGACGATGCCTCCCGAAACCTTGCTGCCGTCGACGGAAACCCTACAGCGGGTCGGGTCAGGAGTGGACTGCCGGGCCGCCCGGGGTGAGCTCCCTCCTAAAGTTTCGTCGGGACGCGTCCCCGGGCCGTCAGCTGTCTTTTCTGTCAGCGAATCGGGGTAAGATCTCTATATTTAAGGAAGGTGGCGGTTCGTGCATCCTGCCGTTGAAGTGACGGTCCACGTGTCAAGCGTTGATTGGCCGACACGATGTGTGCAGACCTGCGACGCATGAAAGGGTGCGGTCCAGTGTGGGAACGACAAGTGGAGCAATCGGAGCCGTCGGACGTGAGGAGGTGTTTTGGCGGGAGATGAAAGGCGCCGTTGGATGAGGTCGCTCGCGGTAATAAATAGGGGTGGGGCCCGTTCCAGGGCCCCTACTCCTTCAAATTCCTTTTCTTCTAAGTCTTGGCTGCTCGGCGCTCTTCTTCCTTTGGATACATGGTTCGTTCCCACTCTTTGGGTCGTTCGTTCCAGAGGGGGGCCGGCGGCGCGGCCGTGCCCCTGGCTGGCTCATGTCCTGCGTCGGATGTTCTTCTGGTGATAGAGCCGTCTGCTTCGTTGACAGCTCCTGGTGATTGGTCTGGCGGCGGTCAGAGACGTCCACGGTCACCCGAGCCCCAGACGGGAGACGGAGGGGAGGGCGAGGACGGCCCCCCTTAAGAAGAAGAGGGCAATTTCTCGTGCGCCGCCGTTGATGGTTCCTGAGGGGATTCGCGTGCAGGAGGGTGATGCCGTCTTCATGGTTCCGTCTGGGCTTTCCATCGCTGCCGGCCTGCTCGCCGGGATGGAAGAGTCAGCCGGGGGAAAGCTTCCGTATGGGACCCTGAGGGCCCAAATGGAGGCCATAGCCTAAGGGGCGGTCCAGGTACGAACTCCTCCACGTGTTGTTTTTTGTCCTCCCTTTCTTTGGCTCGAGCGCCTCCCAGTTTCTCATCCACTTCCCGTCAGGTCCTTCAACATTGCGCCATTGCTACTCGTATGGAGGCCGAGGGGGCGTTCCACGCACCGAGGCCAGTAGAAGCGTTTCTCTCGGAGATCGAGGTCCTGCAGCGTGACCTGCGCCTGGAGAGGGCGAGGGCCGACGTCCTGGCAGCCCGCGCGGAGGCTGCGGAGCTCGCCAATTCAGCGAATCGGGGTGTCCATCGTCGCCTGAGGCGTCCCACTGGGTTGCCGAGGGGAAGCTGGCGGACCTGGCCGATTGCTTCGCGGCCATGGAGAAGGAGAGAGATGCCAGCAAGGGGGATGCCGAGGCGGCGCTTCTGGCGGCCCAGACTGCCGAGGCTCGGGCTAGGAAAGCTGTAGCTGATTACAAGGTGTCAGAGCTGTTTTACGTCGAGCTGGGTGAGTATTCCGCCGTCGCGTGGAGTAAGGCTCTGGATGCCGTGAAGGAGCAGCTTCCCGAGTTCGCCGATGGTGAGCTCCATGCTCGGGTCCCACTCCCGGTGGCAAGGCCTCCGGCAGATTATGATGAGGGAGGTAAGGCGCGCCCCTGGTGGCATAACCTCCGATGGTGAACCCCCCAGTGATGAGGGAAGTGAGGCGCACAGGGGGGTTTGCGGCTTAGGCCTTTTTGATATTTCATCGTCCCTCTCTTGTAAGCCTCCGGGCGGTTTGTAAGGCTGGGGAGCCCAAAATACCCTTTGTAAAGACTTTGTCTTTTAGTAATAAATTTTTTTTTCTTTTGTTTGTGGAGAATGCTTGTAAAATATCCCCGCTTGCACTGTTGGGCTTCCATGTCTGGTCGGCCATCTGTCTATCGATCGTTAGTCGAGTTGATTTCGATCACTTGCCAAGCGCTGCCAAGAGGGAGGTGTCTCCATGGACCCGAAGTCGAGGGGGGATCGCTCAGACTTGGATAGACTTGATGCCCCCTGTCCGCTTTATCTGTGCTGAGCATGAAAGGGAAGCTGCTCGATTGTCCTTCGGCGTGGGCCTTGATCTCTGGCGTCACGGGTAGGGAGCTACCAGCCGGAGATGACCGAGCAAGGTAGCTGCTCGGTTGCCTCTTGTGAGGGCTTTGATTCTTAGCGTTGGAGGGGCTGTAAGAAGCCCACTAAGGATGACCGGGCAGTGAAGTGTGAGGTTGGCTCTTTGCGAGGGCTTTGATCCTTAGCGTTGAAGGGACGGTGAGAAGCCCGCTAAGGAGGACCGGGCAGTGAAGCTGCGCGGTTGCCTCTTGGCGAGGGCTTCGATCTCTGGCGTCGTGGGTAAACAACTACCAGACGGGGATGACCAAGCAGAGTAGCTGCTCGGTTGCCTCTTGTGAGGGCTTTGATCCTTAGAGTTGGAGGGGCTGCAAGAAGCCCACTAAGGATGACCGGGCAGTAAAGCTGCGCGGTTGCCTCTTGGCGAGGGCTTCGATCTCTGGCGTCGTGGGTAGACAACTACCAGCCGGGGATGAATAAGCGGGGTAGCCGCTCGGGTACCTCTAATGAGGGCTTCGATCCCTGGCGTCATGGGTAGGGAGCCACCAGCCGGAGAAGAGCGAGCAGGATAGCTGCTCGGTTGCCTCTTGCGAGGGCTTTGATCCTTCAGGACGGGGACCGAGCAAGGTTACTGCCCAGTGCCTCTTGGCGAGGACTTTGATCCCTGTCGGTTGTGGTAGGAAGCTACCGGTCGGGGATAGCCGAGCAAGGACTCGACTGCCTCAGGGAGAACTTTGGTCCTTAGCGCGGGAGGGGCTGTAAGAAGCCTATCAAGGACCCTTGGCAGGGCAGGGTTACTGCCTGGTGCCTCTTGGCGAGGGCTTTTGTCTTGAAGGATAGCCGAGCGAGGGATCCTCGGGTTCGACTGTCTCTGGGAGGGCTTTCTAATCCCTGGCGTTGCGGCAGGGAAGCTACCCGTCAGGGATAGCCGAGCGAGGGATCCTCAGGCTCGACTGCCTCTGGGAGGGCTTTCTGATCCTTGGCGTTGCGGCAGGGAAGTTATCCGCCAGGGATAGCCGAACAGCGAAGCTGCTGAGCTGCCTCTAAGAAGGACTTTGATCCTCAGTGTCGGGGGTGCCGCAAGGGGCATGCTGAGGGTAACCGGGCAATGAGGCCTCGCGGCTGCCTCTTTGGTGAGGGCTTTGAAGCGTGAAGACAGAACCCTACTTGCAATCTTTCAACGTTTCTTTATTCGAGTGGAAAGGATTTTTTCCTTCCTTTTCCTTCTTTTTTCCTTTTTTTTTAGAAAACGTTTACATCGTCTTTGTGAAAGGAGGGGTACACACTTGTTGGCCTTGGTCTCATTGGTACAACTTGAGCTTCTCGGCGTTGTAGGGCCGCGGGAGCTTGCGTCCGTCTGCGTCTTGCAGGCGATAGGCCCCGCTGGGGAGCACCTCCGAAATAAGGAAGAGGCCGTCCTACCTTGAGGAGAACTTGTGTAGCCTGCCTTGATCGACGAACTCGTTTCGCCGTAGGACCAGACCCTCGTTATGGAAAGAGCGGTGCTTGATCCGAGCATTGTAGTATCGGGCCGTTTGCTGTTGATAAGCGGCAGCCCTGATCTGTGCCTGGTTTCTCTTTTCCAACAAGATGTCCAGGTTGGTCCGTAGCGCCAAGGTGTTCGCATCGTCGTCTAAGTGCTCGACCCGATGACCGGGTAGCCCGATCTCCGCTGGGACCATTGCCTCGGTCCCGTAGCAGAGGCTTAAGGGGGTTTCCCCGGTGGGGTCTTTTTTGATGTGCACAGGGCCCATAAGACCCGGGGCAGTTCTTCGACCCAACTGCCCTGTCGCTCTTCTAGGCGGGTCCGGAGGCCTCGGAGGACGTCTCTGTTGGCGACTTTGGCCTGCTCGTTGCACTGGGAATGCGCGACCGCGGCGAATTTCATAAGGATATGGTATTCTTTGCAGAAGTCCTTCACTTTCTCGTTCTCGAAGTTCGTCCCATGGTCGGTGATGATGCATCTCGGGATGCCGAAACGGAGTATCAGATTGTTTTGCAGGAACTTGATGGTCATGGCGGCGTCCGGTTTCCTGATGGGAACGGCCTCGATCCACTTGTTGAAGTAGTCTACTGCGACGAGGACGTATTTGTGCCCGCCTGTACCGGTGGGGAACTGGCCGATCATGTCCAATCCCCACTGGGCGAACGGCCACGGGGATGTTAAGGCGGACAGCTCGGTAGCGGGGAGGCGAGGGATGCTGCCGTGGAGCTGACAACTCTTGCATCTCCTGATTAGCTTCTGGGCGTCCCTATGAATAGTGGGCCAGTAGTACCCCTGGAGCAGCGCCTTTTGGATCAAGGTTCGGGCCCCTTGGTGCGCACCGCCGACCCCCTCATGGATTTCTCGGAGGACTTAGTCGGCTTCGTGGGGGTCGATGCACCGAAGCCGGGACTGAGTGAAGGACTTCTTGTAAAGGTTCCCATTGCTCCAGATGAAGTGGCGGGCTTTGGCCCTAAGACGGCGGGCGGCTCCGCGATCTACTGGGAGCGTACTGTCCTTCAGGAATTCCATGAGGGGTCTCCTCCAATCTTGGTCGTCTTCCTGCGCCGCATATACGTGGAGTGTTGTCACTCCGTCTTCCACGCTGGGCTGAGGCAAGGTCTCGAAGAGGATGGACCGCTTATTGTTGGCCGTGTACGATGAGGCCATCTTGCTCAGGGCGTCGGCTTGGGCATTCAGCTGCCTGGGTATTTGTTCTACTTGGACTCCGTCAAAGTTCTTCTGGAGTTTCCTCACTTCGTCAAGGTACTTCATCATCAGAGGTTCCCGAGCTTCAAAGCGGCCGGTCACTTGACCGACGAAGAGGGCTGAGTCGCTGCGGATTCGAATTATTTCCAGTCCCAGCCCGGCGGCCATGCGCAGTCCAGCCAGGAGGGCCTCATACTCTACCGCGTTGTTCGAGGCTTTGAACCCGAGCTTTAGAGAGTACTCCATTTCCGCTTCGTTCAGGCCCCAGATAATGAGGCCGACACCACAGCCTTCCTTGGTTGAGGACCCGTCTACGTAGATGATCCACTCGGGAACCGAGCCAGGCCTCTCCGCGATGGGACACCGAGTCGCGAGGGGTGGCGTGTACTCCGGTATCTTGCTAGGGATTGTGCATTCAATGATGAAATCGGCCAGGGCCCGTGCTTTGATGGCCTGCCTCGGACGATATTTTATGTCAAACTGAGGTAGTTCCCATCTCCATTTTTCTAAGCGGCCCGAGGATTCTGGTGATGCAAGGATAGCCCCCAACGGGCGCTCGGTGAGGACGATGATGGTGTGCGCTTGGAAGTAGTGCCACAGCTTCCTTGAGATCACCACGAGGGCTAAAACAATCTTCTCTATGGCCGTATATCTCGTTTCTGCGTCCTTGAATACGTAACTCACATAGTACACCGGCTTCTGCGCTCCGCCGACCTCCCGGACGAGCACCGAGCCTGCTGCTTGGTCGGATACCGCTAGATACAGCGACAGCTCGTTTCCTTCGGCTGGTCGGATGAGCAGTGGCGGCGTTGCGAGGTGCTCCTTCAATTGGTTGAAGGCAGCTTGGCACTCCTCCGACCACTCGAACCTCGGGATCTTCCTCAGAGCTTTAAAGAACGGGAGGCATTTCTCCCTCGACCTGGACATGAAACGGCTCAAAGCGGCGACTCGTCCCGTGAGTTGCATGATCTCGACGTTGGTCTTGGACGCGGCCATGTTGATGATCGCGTCGATTTTCTCCGGGTTAACTTCGATTCCACGGTGAGTGACCATGAAACCGAGGAACTTTCCCCCGGTGACTCCGAATGCTCATTTGGCGGGGTTTAGCTTTATCTTGAACTTGCGGAGCGCTTCGAAGGCCTCGCCCAGATCCCTCGCATGATCGGCTGATGAGACGGATTTGACGAGCATGTCGTCAACGTAGACCTCCATGTTCCTACCGATCTGTGGCTTGAACATGCGATTGACCAACCATTGGTACGTGGCCCCGGCGTTCTTGAGGCCGAAGGGCATCACCTTGTAGCAATATACCCCCCGGTCCGTTGTGAATGCGGTGAGATCTTCATCTTTCGGATTCATACAGATCTGATTGTAGCCGGAGAAACCATCCATGAAGCTCAACAGCTCGTGGCCGGCCGAACTGTCAACGAGCTGATCTATCCGAGGGAGCGGATAGTTGTCCTTAGGGCAGGCCTTATTGAGGTCGGTGAAGTCGACGCACATGCGCCACTTTCCGCTTGACTTCTTGACCAGAACTACGTTCACTAGCCACTCCGAGTAGGGCACATTCCTGATGAAGTTGGCGGTGAGAAGTCGATCAATCTCATCCTCGATAGCCTTCTGTTTGATCGGGGCGAAGCTCCGCTTTTTCTGTCTGACGGGTCGGGCCGTAGGATCGACCCCGAGCTTATGGGAGATGATTTTGGGGTCAATCCCAGGCAAGTCAGCAGGCGCCCAGGCGAAGACGTCGGAGTTATTTCTGAGGAATCTGACTAGGTCATCTCGTTGAGTCCCTGTCAGGAGTGATCCAACCTGGACGGTTTTTTCCTCGTTTCCTTCTGTCAGGGGCACCTCGGTTAGCGGTTCGACCGGCATCCCCCTGACCTCCTTCTGCTCGTCTCGGGTGTCTAGAGAACCCTTGATGTCGTTATTTACCTCAGCGTCGTCGATCGGCTGCTCGGACGAAACTGTCTCGGTAAAGCAAACCTTCGCGACCCGCTGGTTCCCATAGACCCGACCTATCCCGCCCTGATCAAGAGGGAATTTCATCGCCAGGTGGTAGGTCGATATCTGGGCCTGGAGGGAGTTCAGTGTCGGGCGGCCGAGGAGGACGTTGTAGGCCGACGGGACCTTTGCTATGATGAAGTCCACAGACAACGTACGGGTGCGGCCGGGCTCCCCGACGCTGAACTGCAGGGTGACCACCCCTTGCGCCGGGATGGAATGGTTGGTGAACCCTGAAAGGACGTGGGAGGTTGGTTTCAAGTCCGCTGGGGTGAGCCCCATGCGTAGAAAGCAGTCGTGGAAGAGGATGTCTGCCGAGCTGTCCGAGTCGACAAGTATCCGGTGGACCTCGTACCGGTGGATTCGTGCCGTGATCACCAGAGGGTCGTTGTGGGGGCAGGGATATGCCTTGGAGGTCCCCGTCACCGAAGGAGATAGACTCGTGGACCCGGGCCTTTTTGCTCGGGTGGCCGTTGGCGTTCGTGAGGCGGTGGCCGTCGCGGCCGCCGGAGTCCGTGAGGCGGTGGCCGGTGGAGGCGTCGATGACATTCGGTGGATCTTCAGGGTGGTCGCTTGCCATGTGGACGGAGATTGGAAGGCCAACTTTGTTTTTTGTGGAGTTTCGGTTCCCACAGACGGTGCTAACTGATGGGTGTCCTTTTCGGGCCTCCTTCAGATGTTGTTTTCCGTCGATCTCCCGGTAGACTTTGGAGGTGATCTCCTGTTGCGTGTGGGTCTCAATGGGGTTTGAGGAGATTGGTGATTTGAGGAGTTTAGCGCCGAGTACCTGCAAAGAAGTCCCGGGATGGTTTGGTACCACCGAGGACCCTCTGACGATCAAGTTAGTACTAGATCCGAGCAGCGTAACGGCTAAGTGGAGTAAAAAATGGCTTACTTGACCCCTCTGTGATAGGGGCTTATATAACGGTGGTGGCATGCAGCAGTAGGCGCGAGAATCTCGCCGGCAGTTATGCTCTTGACGTCACACCCGCGTAGAGAGCGGATCGCCCATTAATGGGTATTATGATGGCGTGGAACGTGGGATGTTGCTGGCGGAGAATCTGCGCATGGCGAGATTCGCGGAGCGGCGGTTACGCCTGTGAGCGGTGGAGTTGGTCGGAGGACCGAGGAAGAAGGCCTCGGTTGAGGAGCTTGGGATGAGCGAGGAGGCTGAGGAGTCTTGGTATAGTTGCAGCTCGGGGCGAACTACGGGGCCGAGGAGGCCAATTTGCAGGGGGCCCTGAGGAGGGCCGGCTTGTGCTTGCAGGTTGGGTACAGGGGTGGCCTGGCCGACCCCTGTGGGCCTTTCCTTCTAAGTTCTGGGACACGTCATTTGCCACGTGTAATGAAATTGGGGATTGCCAATATTGAGTATCATCAAACTCTCCAACCATATTCTCATTATTTCCCGTGAATATTAGATCATCCACGTATAAAGCCACCATTAACATGTTTCCATTTTCGGCCTTCACATAAACAGCATGTTCGTATGGACACTGAATAAAACCATGCAATTTGAAATACTGGTCTATCCGAGTGTTCCATGCTCTAGGAGCCTGTTTTAACCCGTATAGCGCCTTCTTGAGTTTTAGCACTTTACCTTCACTACCTTTTTTTAAGAACCCGGGTGGTTGTTCCACGTAGACTTCTTCTTCTAGGATGCCATTCAAAAATGCTGACTTGACATCCATCTGATGGATTCGCCATTTTTCTTGTGCGGCAATGGAGATTAGAAGTCGAACGGTCTCCATTCTTGCTACTGGTGCGAACACTTCCTCATAGTCAATCCCAGCTTTCTGTCTGTATCCTTTCGTCACCAGTCTCGCCTTGTGCTTCACTACTTCGCCTTGTGGGTTTGTTTTCGTCTTGTACACCCATTTGACACCAATCTACTTGTGTCCTTCAGGAAAAGCGGTTAGTTCCCACGTCTCATTCTTCTCAATGGCGTGGATTTCTTCATGCATTGCGGTTTGCCATCTCTTATCTGCAATGGCCTTTTCGAATGAGATATCTTCTCCTTGAGCCAGTAAGCACACTAAGTGTAGCTCGCTTGTTGACTCGTAGAGATCTTCCAGACTCCTTGTTCTCGGATTTCTTCTTTCATCATCTGATGTAGTCGTATCAGAGGTTGTTTCTATGACTACTTCCCTATCGGAATTAGCATTCACCTTCGGAATCGGTACTGGTGTGCACATCTTCTCTTTCTCCTCGTGTGACACTTCTGTCAGGGCGCTCCAGTCCCACATCGCCTTTTCATTTACCTGCACATCTCGGTTTATGTGAATCTTCTTGTTTATTGGGTCGTAGAGTCTGTATGCCTTAGACTTCTCATCATATCCAACAAAGATCATCTTCAGACTCTTATCATCCAGCTTCACCCGTCTTTGATCCGGTACGTGTGCATATGCAACACTCCAAAAAACCTTCAAGTGAGTCACCGCTGGTTTCATGCTGCTCCATGCCTGCTATGGGGTTTTGTTCTCAAAACTTGCTGTCATGCACCGATTTTGTAAATAAACAGCACAACTTACCGCCTCAGCCTAAAATTCTTTCGGTATCTTCTTGCTCTTTAGCATGCTTCGAACGATGTCGAATATGGTCCGATTTTTTCGCTTAGCGACTCCATTCTGTTGAGGTGTGTATGGTGCAGTCAGGAAACGCCATATGCCACGTTCTTCACAAAACTTGTTGAATGCGACAGATGTGAATTCTCCACCACGATCTGATCTTACGGTCTTGATGTAAAAGCCGCTTTGCTTCTCGACAAAGCTCTTAAATTTCTTGAATGTGACAAGCGCCTCCGATTTTTCCTTCAAAAAATAGACCCAAGTCTTTCGAGAAAAATCGTCAATAAAAAAAAGTATGCTTGCTTCAAAAAATACGACCCAAAAATAGAGCCTGATTGTGGTAGAGGTCAAGGATGCGTTGCAAGCAAAGGCTACGGTAAAAGATGAGAAGCCAAGCTATGGCGATCGTGGTAGAGGTCAAGGCCGTGGCTGCCATAGAGGTCGTGGTTTCGGTCGCGGTAAAGGCCGCGGTCGTGGACAAGGTGAAAATGAAGAAAGAAGCAACAACTATCGAGGATGCGGTCGTGGTAGGGGCAGCCGATCAAGCAAGCACAATGTGGAGTGCTACAACTGTGGCAAATATGGCCACTATGCAAGTGAATGTTGGTCAGAGAAGAAGGTAGAAAAGAATTCTAATCTTATGAAAGAAGTAAAAAAGAATGAGATTGTATTATTGGCAAATAAGGAATACGACCCCAAAGACGAAACCGTATGGTATCTCGACTCCGGCGCAAGTAACCACATGTGCGGTCACAAGCACCTGTTTTGTGAGATGAAAGTTATCTCAAATGGCCAAGTTACTTTTGGCAATGACTCCAAGGTGCGAGTAGAAGGTCGAGGTAACATCTCAATACGGTTGAAAGACGGTACCCACAAACTCATCTCAAATGTCTATTATGTACCAGAAATGAAATGCAACATTTTGAGTTTGGGACAACTTGCAGAATCGAGTTATTCAATTTTCATGAAAGGCAATGATTTTTTCTTACGAGATCAAAATAACCAGTTGATAGCACATGTTGAAATGACCAAAAACCGGATATACAAGTTGAATATGGTTAATGCACAAGAGAAATGTTTGAAGGCCTGTGTAGAGGTTGACACTTGGATATGGCATTTGAGATACGGTCATATGAATTTTAGAGGTTTAAGAGAAATGGGAAGAAAGAAGATGGTACGCGGATTACCCAAAATCAACATCCCCGACGAACTCTGTGAAGGGTGCATGATCGGAAAACAAACCAGAGATAGTTTTCCAAAGAAGACAGAATTTCGAACAAGAAGTCCTCTCGAATTGATTCACACCGACATCTGTGGACCAATCACTCCAAGTTCTTTTAGTGAGAAACGTTATTTCTTAACTTTTATTGACGATTTTTCTCGAAAGACTTAGGTCCATTTTTTGAAAGAAAAATCGGAGGTGCTTGTCACATTCAAGAAGTTTAAGAGTATTGTCGAGAAGCAAAGCGGATTTTACATCAAGGCCGTGAGATCAGATCGTGGTGGAGAATTCACATCTGCCGCATTCAACAAGTTTTGTGAAGAACATGGCATAAGGCGTTTCCTGACAGCACCATACACACCTCAATAGAATGGAGTCGCTGAGCGAAAAAATCGGACCATACTCGACATGGTTCGAAGCATGCTAAAGAGCAATAAGATACCGAAAGAATTTTGGGCTGAGGCGGTAAGCTGTGCTGTTTATTTACAAAATCGGTGCATGACAGCAAGTTTGGAGAACGAAACCCCACAGCAGGCATGGAGCGGCATGAAACCAGCGGTGACTCACTTGAAGGTTTTTGGGAGTTTTGCATATGCACACAGACCGGATCAAAGACGGGTGAAGCTGGATGATAAGAGTCTGAAGATGATCTTTGTCGGATATGATGAGAAGTCTAAGGTATACAGACTCTACGACCCGATAAACAAGAAGATTCACATAAGCCGAGATGTGCAGGTAAATGAAAAGGCGATGTGGGACTGGAGGGCCATGACAGAAGTGTCACACGAGGAGAAAGAGAAGATGTGCACACCAGTACCGATTCCGAAGGTGAATGCTAATTCTGACAGGGAAGTAGTCGTATAAACAACCTCTGATACGACTACATCAGATGATGAAAGAAGAAATCCGAGAACAAGGAGTCTGGAAGATCTCTACGAGTCAACAAGCGAGCTATACTTAGTGTGCTTACTGGCTCAAGGAGAAGATATCTCATTCGAAGAGGCTATTGCAGATAAGAGATGGCAAACCGCAATGCATGAAGAAATCCACGCCATTGAGAAGAATGAGACGTGGGAACTAACCGCTCTTCCTGAAGGACACAAGGCGATTGGTGTTAAATGGGTGTACAAGACAAAGACAAACCCACAAGGCGAAGTAGTGAAGCACAAGGCGAGACTGGTGGCGAAAGGATACAGACAGAAAGCTAGGATTGACTACGAGGAAGTGTTTGCACCAGTAGCAAGAATGGAGACCGTTCGACTTCTAATCTCCATTGCCGCACAAGAAAAATGGCGAATCCATCAGATGGATGTCAAGTCAGCATTTTTGAATGGCATCCTAGAAGAAGAAGTCTACGTGGAACAACCACCCGGGTTCTTAAAGAAAGGTAGTGAATGTAAAGTGCTAAAACTCAAGAAGGCACTGTACGGGTTGAAACAGGCTCCTAGAGCATGGAACACTCGGATAGACCAGTATTTCGAATTGCATGGTTTTATTCAGTGTCCATACGAACATGTTGTTTATGTGAAGGCCGAAAATGAAGACATGCTAATGGTGGCTTTATACGTGGAAGATCTAATATTCACGGGAAATAATGAGAAGATGGTTGGAGAGTTCAAGAAGACTATGATGCGCGAATTTGAGATGACCGATTTAGGGCTTATTTCCTATTTTTTCGGTCTTGAGATAAAGCAAGGAGATCAAGGAATTTTTGTATCGCAAGAGGCATATGCAAAAGAGGTGCTGAAGAAGTTCAATATGATGGACTGTAATCCGGTTTCTACACCGGTTGAATGTGACGTGAAGTTATCTAGACGAGACGAAGGGAAGGTCATCGATACGACCCTATACAAGAGCCTGATTGGTAGTTTGAGGTACCTGACATGCACGAGACCCGATATTCTATACGCGGTCGGGCTAGTGAGTCGGTACATGGATGAACCAAAGTCGACACACTGGAAGGCTGTCAAAAGAATCCTCCGTTGTATCCGAGAAACTCTATCCCTTGGATTGTTATATGGTTCATTCGCTAATAACTTTGCGCTTTATGGTTATTCAGATAGTGATTGGAGCGGAGATACTGATGATAGAAAGAGCACCTCAGGTTTTGTATTCTATATTGGAGACACGGCGTTTACGTGGCTGTCGAAGAAACAACCTATCGTGACACTTTCGACGTGTGAAGCAGAGTATGTGGCAGCAACAGGTTGTGTGTGTCATGCGATCTGGTTGAAAAGGTTGCTGAAGGAGCTGAATTTTTCTCAAGAGCAAGCCACACAAATTTACTTGGACATCGGATCAGCAATTGAGTTGGCGAATAATCCTGTCCACCATGAAAGAAGCAAGCATATTGATCTGAAATTTCATTTCATCCGAGAGCATGTGAAGGAAAAAGAGATTGAATTGGTGCACGTGAAAAGCGAGGATCAAGTAGCTGACATCTTTACAAAGCCACTGTCAACAAGATTATTTGAGAAACCGAGAAATCTACTCGGCATGAAGGACAAAAGTGAATTAAGTTTAAGGAGGGGTGTTGTTTAATAAAATTAATTCACCATAATTAGTAAATTATCTGTTGAGAACATTTCAAGGAGAAACGGACAAATATTTCAGTAGTGAACAACTAGGTTTTAATACCATGCGTTGGAGATTGGTTTTAAATTTGCTTTAATTAGTATTAAGGAGTATTAATATTCTGTGGTGTAGGAATGTTTGTATTTTTGCTATAAATAGGTTTGCATCTCATTGTAACAGGACAACAAGAACAAAAGAGAAATAAGATTATCTCTTGTATCCAAATCTTCTTCTCCACACAAAATAGTGCTTTAAGCCATTGAAGATCCTTTGTTATTTTATCAAATTGGTATCAGGCTCTTGTATAGGGTCATATCGATGACCTTTCCTTCGTCTCGTCTAGACAACTTCACGCCACATTCAACCGGTGTAGAAACCGGATTACAGTCCATCATGTTGAACTTCTTCAGCACCTTTTTTGCATATGCCTCTTGCGATACAAAAATTCCTTGATCTCTTTGCTTTATCTCAAGACCGAGAAAATAGGATATAAGCCCCAAATTGGTTATCACAAATTTGCGCATCATTGTCTTCTTGAACTTTCCAACCATCTTCTCATTATTTCCCGTAAATATTAGATTATCCACTTATAAAGCCACCATTAACATGTCTCCATTTTCGGCCTTCACATAAACAACATGTTCGTATGGACACTGAATAAAACCATGCAATTTGAAATACTGGTCTATCCGAGTGTTCCATGCTCTAGGAGCCTGTTTCAACCCGTACAGTGCCTATTTTGTGTGGAGAAGAAGATTTGGATACAACAGATAATCTTATTTCTCTTTTATTCTTGTTGTCCTGTTACAATGAGATGCAAACCTATTTATAGCAAAAATACAAATATTCCTACACCACAGAATATTAATACTCCTTAATACTAATTAAAGCAAATTTAAAACTATTCTCCAACACATGGTATTAAAACTTAGTTGTTCTCTACTGAAATATCTGTCCGTTTCTCCTTGAAATGCTCTCAACAGATAATTTACTGATTATGGTGAATTAATTTTATTAAACAACACCCTTCCTTAAACTTAATTCACTTTTGTCCTTCATGCCGAGTAGATTTCTCAGTTTCTCAAATAATCTTGTTGACAGTGGCTTTGTAAAGATGTCAGCTATTTGATCCTCGCTTTTCACGTGCACCAATTCAATCTCTTTTTCCTTCACATGCTCTCGGATGAAATGAAATTTCAGATCAATATGCTTGCTTCTTTCATGGTGGATAGGATTTTTCGCCAACTCAATTGCTGATCTGCTGTCCAAGTTGATTTGTGTGGTTTGCTGTTGAGAAAAATTCAGCTCCTTCAGCAACCTTTTCAACCAGATCGCATGACACACACAACCTGCTGCTGCCATATACTCTGCTTCACCGTCGAGAGTGTCACGATAGGTTGTTTCTTCGACAGCCACATAAACGCCATGTCTCCAATATAGAATACAAAACCTGAGGTGCTCTTTCTGTCATCAGTATCTCCGCTCCAATCACTATCTGAATAACCATAAAGTGCAAAGTTATTAGCGGATGAACCATATAACAATCTAAGGGATAGAGTTCCTCGGATATAACGGAGGATTCTTTTGACAGCCTTCCAGTGTGTCGACTTTGGTTCCTCCATGTACCGACTCACTAGCTCGACCGCGTATAGAATATCGGGTCTCGTGCATGTCAGGTACCTCAAACTACCAATCAGGCTCTTGTATAGGGTCATATTGATGACCTTCCCTTCGTCTCGTCAAGACAACTTCACGCCACATTCAACCGGTGTAGAAACCGGATTACAGTCCATCATGTTGAACTTCTTCAGCACCTCTTTTGCATATGCCTCTTGCGATACAAAAATTCCTTGATCTCCTTGCTTTATCTCAAGACCGAAAAAATAGGACATAAGCCCCAAATCAGTCATCTCAAATTCGCGCATCATTGTCTCTTGAACTCTCCAACCATCTTCTCATTATTTCCCATGAATATTAGATCATCCACGTATAAAGCCACCATTAGCATGTCTCCATTTTCGGCCTTCACATAAACAGCATGTTCGTATGGACACTGAATAAAACCATGCAATTTGAAATACTGGTCTATCCGAGTGTTCCATGCTCTAGGAGCCTGTTTCAACCCGTACAGTGCCTTCTTGAGTTTTAGCACTTTACCTTCACTACCTTTCTTTAAGAACCCGGGTGGTTGTTCCACGTAGACATCTTCTTCTAGGATGCCATTCAAAAATGCTGACTTGACATCCATCTGATGGATTCGCCATTTTTCTTGTGCGGCAATGGAGATTAGAAGTCGAACGGTCTCCATTCTTGCTACTGGTGCGAACACTTCCTCGTAGTCAATCCCAGCTTTCTATCTGTATCCTTTCGCCACCAGTCTCGCCTTGTGCTTCACTACTTCGCCTTCTGGGTTTGTCTTTGTCTTGTACACCCATTTGACACCAATCGCCTTGTGTCCTTCAGGAAGAGCGGTTAGTTCCCACGTCTCATTCTTCTCAATGGCGTGGATTTCTTCATGTATTGCGGTTTGCCATCTCTTATCTGTAATAGCCTCTTCGAATGAGATATCTTCTCCTTGAGCCAGTAAGCACACTAAGTGTAGCTCGCTTATTGACTCGTAGAAATCTTCCAGACTCCTTGTTCTCAGATTTCTTCTTTCATCATCTGATGTAGTCGTATCAGAGGTTGTTTCTACGACTACTTCCCTATCAGAAATAGCATTCACCTTCGGAATCGGTACTGGTGTGCACATCTTCTCTTTCTCCTTATGTGACATTTCTGTCATGGCGCTCCAGTCCCACATCGCCTTTTCATTTACCTGCACATCTCGGCTTATGTGAATCTTCTTGTTTATCGAGTCGTAGAGTCTGTGTTAGTTATATGTATGCCCTAGAGGCCATTACTATACATAGGATGTATATTGTAGTGGATACTTGGACATATATAGGGAGGACTTTCTTGCTCGACATGATAGTATGCTATCTGGTTACTCTTTGCCTTAACGTGTATACTGATTGTCTCTCTGTTACATGTTGGTAAACCTCTTAGGATGTGCACTTGACTACCTGGACTATGATGCGGATCATACTAGTGGGGACATGGTAGTCTATAAGTACATCCTTCAAGGTCCCTAGTCGTGGGTGTATCGAGACGGGGCATCGATATACCAGAGTAAACTAGCGTATACCTTCTCGACCCATACAGATGGGCGATGGATGATCCCATATCCATTGGTGTTTGACATCAGAGATGATATACGGGTGCTCAGTAGAGACTGGGTACACTGGACGGACTTGCCGAGAACTCCCAGATGGTATTATACCTTACGTCAGATGGCAGTTCTCTGGTGACACTGGTACATGTTAGTCTGTAAACCCGAGATCGTCATAGAGTCTTGTGTGATTCCCACTGTGCTTTGATTTCCACCTTACCACGTCCAAGAGGGCGTGCAAAACGGTGGCTTTTGGGTATAGTCCTGAATCACATGGAGGCAATGAGCGATAGGAGGGGATTCGTCTCTCCCGGTATAGGGAGTTGATATTGCGCTGTGTTCGATTGGCTATAACCGGAAATCCCTGGCCAGGGTTGCTGAGATTTACTGGTAAGTGTTATCAGTAGAATCTCAAACTGTTATAGACCTCATATCGACACGACTTATCGAGCTACTGGGGTCTGACGTTTACCACCCCTAGACGAGATATGCGACATATTAGACGAACAGACCGGACTGTACGGTAAGTGTTGCTGGTTGGATTCACAGGAGTGTGAGCGGGCTTGCTCGTCGATTTTCTGATCGCTCAATACCCGGATGGCCGTTACGTTTAGCAGACCGCTTGCGGCTTGTGGGTGCTTGATATGATCATCATCTGCTGCCGGCGTATTGACGAGTCTTTAGAGTCCTACACAGAGGTTTCCTGGCTCAAGCGAAACGAAATAGGAGCGCATATGAGATATGTGCGGGACCGAGAATAATGCGTGAATGTGATACCGTATTCTATTCTCGCGATGAATGTATCGATTGGTTGTATGCGATATAACCTAGTTATCGAATCGAGGATTGATTCAATAAGTCGATACATTGGATATTAGTCGGTCATATGCGATATGACCGGATCGTTAAATCAAGTGTTGATTTAATGATTTAATGTATAATTATATATTTGATATATTACTTTGCATTAACTAGTATTTGTTCATTTAAATTGGATTTTCTCACTTGTTGTGCACATTGTATATGTGATATATTTTTGTGCACAAGTTTGTATCATGTTTGATGATACATGCAAATTTGGGTGTATGTTTGATTTAAACCATGGTTAGTTAATGATTAGGGTTTCATTTTCTTTATTTACTTATTCATTTATTTATTTATTCATTATGGCAAGAAATAAAATGGTGGCTTTTTTTGGATTTCACTTGAAGCTTCATGAAGCTTTGAAAGTCAAAACCATTTTGTTTCTTTCCTTAACCCAACCATTCAACTAAACCCTAGTTTATTCTCTACACGTAACCATGGTTGCAAAATGATAACCATCACTTGATTTTATTTTAATTGATAATTCTTTTTCCTTCTTCTTCTTCTTCAAGGAAGAAGAAAGAAAACCTTTGCTTTAAAATGTCAAGTGATGATTCCAAGTGAGAAATCCAAATCCAAAGTGAACCCACTTCCTATTTCTTCATCCTCTACCACTTGCCATGTACTATAGGGTGTTTTCTTCACAAGTTTCATGACTTGGTGAAGTTGGAGCTTGATCTTGAGTTGCCTCGACGTAGATCATCTTCGGCATCGAAGTCGACGACCTAACCCGATCATTTCTTCGACGAAACCATCGCTAGAGTCCGGGATCCGATGATCGCAGCGGAGGGACGTCAACGCGGAGCTATGGAGGTGGAGGATCGGATCTACAAAGGTTTTATTTTCCGTTCACTCTTAGTTAAGTTGTTAACTAGTTGTAGTTTCGCCTTAAACTCTAGTCAACGATCGCATTAGGGTTTCTCGGTACCGGAAATTTTTGAATTTGGCATGGTTGATGCCTTGTGGAACCTCTTGAGTGTGCCTAGAAATCCTACAGTCTGTATGCGTTAGACCTCTCATTATATCCGACAAAGATCATCTTCAGACTTTTATCATCCAGCTTCACCCGTCTTTGATCCGGTACGTGTGCATATGCAACACTCCCAAAAACCTTCAAGTGAGTCACCGCTGGTTTCATGCCGCTCCATACCTGCTGTGGGGTTTTGTTCTCCAAACTTGCTGTCATGCTCCGATTTTGTAAATAAACAGCACAGCTTACCGCCTCAGCCCAAAATTCTTTCGGCATCTTCTTTCTCTTCAGCATGCTTCGAACCACGTCGAGTATGGTCCGATTTTTTCGCTCAGCAACTCCATTCTGTTGAGGTGTCTATGGTGCCGTCAGGAAACGCCTTATGCCATGTTCTTCACAAAACTTGTTGAATGCGGCAGCTGTGAATTCTCCACTACGATCTGATCTCACGGCCTTGATGTAAAAGCCGCTTTGTTTCTCGACAATGCTCTTAAACTTCTTGAATGTGACAAGCGCCTCCGATTTTTCCCTAAAAAAATAGACCCAAGTCTTTCGAGAAAAATCGTCAATAAAAGTTAAGAAATAACGTTTCTCACTAAAAGAACTTGGAGTGATTGGTCCACAGATGTCGGTGTGAATTAATTCGAGAGGACTTCTTGTTCGAAATTCTGTCTTCTTTGGAAAAATATCTCTGGTTTGTTTTCCGATCATGCACCCTTCACAGAGTTCGTCGGGGATGTTGATTTCGGGTAATCTGTGCACCATCTTCTTTCTTCCCATTTCTCTTAAACCTCTAAAATTCATATGACCGTATCTCAAATGCCATATCCAAGTGTCATCCTCTACACAGGCCTTCAAACATTTCTCTTGTGCATTAACCAGATTCAACTTGTACATCCGGTTTTTGGTCATTTCAACATGTGCTATCAACTGGTTATTTTGATCACGTAAGAAAAAATCATTGTCTTTCATGAAAATTGAATAACCCAGTTCTGCAAGTTGTCCCAAACTCAAAATGTTGCATTTCATTTCTGGTACATAATAGACATTTGAGATGAGTTTGTGGGTACCGTCTTTCAACCGTATTGAGATGTTACCTCGACCTTCTACTCGCACCTTGGAGTCATTGCCAAAAGTAACTTGGCCATTTGAGATAAATTTCATCTCACAGAATAGGTGCTTGTGACCGCACATGTGGTTACTTGCGCCGGAGTCGAGATACTATACGGTTTCGTCTTTGGGGTTGTAACCCTTATTTGCCAATAATACAATCTCATTCTTTTTTACTTCTTCCACAAGATTAGAATTCTTTTCTACTTTCTTCTCTGACCAACATTCACTTGCATCGTGGCCATATTTGCCACAGTTGTAGCACTCCACATTGTGCTTGCTTGACCGGCCGCCCCTACCACGACCGCGTCCTCGATAGTTGTTGCTTCTTTCTTCGTTTTCATCTTGTCCACGACCGCGGCCTCTACCGCGACCGAAACCACGACCTCTATGGCAGCCACAGTCTTGACCTCTACCACGATCACCATAGCTCGGCTTCTCATCTTTTACCGTAGCCTTTGCTTGCAATGCATCTTCCAGCGATTCTTACTGCTTCTTCTTCTTTTGTTGTTCATGCGCCTCAAGGGAACCGACGAGATCATCGACGGTCTTCTCTTCTAAATCGTTTGACTCCTCAATTGCGCATACAACGTTTTCGAAATTCTCGGTCACTGACCTCAGAATCTTCTCCACGACCCTTGCATCAGTTAGGGTTTCTCCGTTGCGTTTGAGTTGATTCACCACCGTTTGCACACGCGTGATGTAGTCGGATACGCTTTCTGACTCCTTCATTTTCATCGCCTCAAGCTCGCCACGTAGAGTTTGTAGTCGAACTTGTTTTACTCGGTCGACACCTTTGTATGCCTTCTCTAAATTATCCCATGCCTCCTTTGATTTTGTTGCGCCGGCGATCTTCTTAAAGTCGGATTCATCAACCGCTTGAAAAAGGAGGTAAAGAGCGGTTTTATCTTTCATACGGGTCTCTTTAAGCGCCTTCAATTGATTCGCTGTCATAGTACCCGTTGTTTCCGGCTCTTCATAGCTGGTTTCTGCTACTTCCCACGCATCTTGTGCACCGAGCAAGGCCTTCATTTGTATACTCCAATTGTCGTAGTTATTTTTCGACAGACGAGGCAACGCCATATGCCCGAACGGAGTTACGCCGGTGCTAGCCATGAAGTAAGCTCTGATACCAATTTGATAAAATAACAAAGGATCTTCAATGGTTTAAAGCACTATTTTGTGTGGAAAAGAAGATTTGGATACAACAGATAATCTTATTTCTCTTTTGTTCTTGTTGTCTTGTTACAATGAGATGCAAACTTATTTATAGCTAAAATACAAACATTCCTGCATCACAGAATATTAATACTTCTTAATACTAATTAAAGCAAATTTAAAACTATTCTCCAACGCATGGTATTAAAACCTTGTTGTTCACTATTGAAATATCTGTCCGTTTCTTATTGAAATGCTCTCAATAGATAATTTACTAATTATGGTGAATTAATTTTATTAAACAACAATTGTCAATCATAACTATCAACATGCAAAATTATTCTTAAGATCTGTTTGTTAATTAGCGGAGAATTAATTATAATCATCAACATGCAAAATTATTCTTGACATTTGCGGACAGGTAGCAAGCATGTCTGGACAGGTTAGGATGATCTTATTTTATCATACGACAAACATTGGATATTAGATTACATAACATATTTTGCAATATTTCATAAATAATACAGTAATTATATGTAAATACAAATAAAAATAATTAAAGTTGTTTTAATCAAAGAGAACTAAAAATAAAAAATTAATGACAAATCTAAAGTTCATACACTCATCTGCTTCAAAATTCTCATGTTGGTTAATAGCTAGCTAGGATGTAATTGGGTTGGACGGGGTTATGACTAGGTACGTTATAGATTTTTAAAAATTTACACTCCACCAGCAAATTTAGTACATTCTTCGTAACAAGTTCAATGCCAAACCATGCGAAATTGAACCAAATTTAGGTTATACTTTTGAAAGAAACTCGATTGTACAAAATACAACTTTCATTTTAAACCCTTGAACTAAATCGCAATGCTTTCATATGTAAGGTCGAAGAGTTATTTATGAAGATTCTGTTGCTGGGAATCTATGGATAACTCAAACCATAATCTTATTATCATCCTTGCTCTGATTTCTGCCGAATATTAGATATGGCTGCAAGATGAACCATAATCTTAATTCATCTCCAGGTTTGCTTCCTGCTTCAATCGATGCATTTTGAATCTTGAAAAATTGCAACTTTATTCATTCATTCATTTATTTTTTTCACCTTCAACATGCAATTTCCGTCAAAATTTGTTGATTCGAGCCTCACATTGCATTCTACCTTGAGCATTTGGTTGGTTCAGTGTTTGGTTATTTCATTCTTGTTGATTTGTTGAAGTTGAATAGATTGCTAACTGTCAAAAGGGATATGCATCTCTCATGCATACTTCTTCTTTGTCTAATCACATTTTGCATAAATTATGGCGCGGCTGTATTATGGGGGTCTAGGGTTTTGTTATGTGAAATGAAAATTAAAAAGAGAAAATTAATTAGAACTATTTATATTTGTTCTTTTTAGGAGTTTGGAAATTTTAGTTTTGTTCCTTGACGGGATTATGAGCAACTTGCTTAGAAGTGATTAATTGCACCACATTCTAGAAGAAAGCACTTGTTTTTATTTTATTTTATAGAGATTTGAGAAAGTTTTACAACCAGCTATTGTGAACAAACATTTCTCGTAATCAACGTTGCATACAAGATATGTTTCATAAATTTGATAAAGGATTCTAATTTTTTTGGGGGGGAACTGGCTCGTAAGCGTAACTAATGCACACATCTCTCTCGCACACACAGAGGTCTCACGGATTTGGATCGAACACGTTAAAATTGTGAGCAAATCCTCCTGGGATCGATCCCCGCGCACACCCTAGAAGAGGAAGAGTTATGATCAACCGAGCTATGATCTTCATTACCTAGATGGAAAGTTTCACTAGTACATCATACCTTTTATTGACAAATTTAGATATAAAAAAGGGTAAATTACCATGAAACACATGAACTTGCATTGCTGTTTGGGACAAATACCAAGAACTTTATAGATCACATCAAAGGTACATGAATTACCTTGCCTGTTGCACGAAAATACTTGTCATTATAAATTTTCATAGAAGTCACATGACCGATAAGGACCAACATTTTTCGCTTCTTTAAAGTTGAAGAGCTACCTTCACTTGAGATTGAGCAATGAAAACGATATCGTGTATCTTAATTAGAATGTTAATAATAAACTCAATAGAGCTATTCATGAATCTCTCAGGTATGAACTCTTCCTCATCTTCCCATTCTTTAGGATCTCTTGCTATTCCCCATGCATTGACATAAATGTGGGTACCTGAATCGCAATCTGACATTCTAAGCTGCAAGAATAATAAATTAGTGATGCAATATTCTAATAGCATTGTTTCTTAATCAAAACAAGTACCTGGCAAAATATGGTATCCTTGTATCTTTGTATGTTGCGTTGTTATCCTTGGGAGAAGTAATGGGTTTGGCGAATGAAGCCGCCGCAGGGTTTCTTTGACTATAGATTTTAGGTATCGAAGACGATGAAGATCTTCTTCTTCTACTTTTCCTTTCAACCCGACTATGTTTTCTTACTTCGTGTTGTACTTTCTTCATTATTCGTGGGCTCTTCATGAGCTCTGCCATTGACCAGGCCAAGCTTGCGGACGAAGTTTCGGTTCCAGCAACAAAAATATCCTGGTTATAAGAGACGAAAATTTCTGTAAAATATGGTGCAAGTTTCAGTTTAAGGAATAAGATTGTAGAGTTCTTAAGGAAGCATGCGATGACAGTTTAGGATAAATAGGCTGCTTCTTCTTCTCCTTCTTGTTATTGTTATATCAAATAGAGCACATAAACATAGTAAAGCCTAGGAACATAACTGATGGATCTATGGATCTCCTTCAGATGTTACCTTCCGTTGATCTGCAGCGAGTGGAGACGAGCGACTGAGATTGAGTTGGGAGGTTGCCTCCTGAAGCGTGTGGATCTCAATGGGCTTGAAGTGGTTGAAGCCGAGCTACCTGCAAGGAAGTCCCGGGATGGTTGTGCCACCGAGGATCCTCCAACGATCAAGTTAGACTGGCTAAATGGGCAGAGTAGCGGCCTATTGGGGTAAAATTTCCTTACCTGAGTCGTCTGAGAGAGGGGTTTATATAGTTGCAGCCATGAGCTGGCGGGTGCAAAATTCACGCCGGCCGTTACGCCCCTGGTGTTACACCCGTGCGAAAGGCGGGATTCCCCGCTGATGACGAGATACGCTCGTTAGTGGAGGAACGTGATGGCGTGGAACGCAGGATCGTAGGCGGTGGGTATCTCGCGTCTGGCGCGATTTGCGGAGCCGTGGCGGAGACGCCTGCGATCAATGTTGTGGGTCGGTCGATGAGACCGAGGAAGCTAAACTCGGCGGGAGGCTTGGAAACGAGCGGGAGGCCGAGCGAGCTTGGTTCTGTGATAGCTTAGAGGCGAGCTAGGGGGCTGAGGGAACTCAGCGTGTGGGAAGGCTCGGAGGCGAGCCGGCGGTTGTTTGTAAAACGAGTATGGGAGTGGTCTGGGAGGCCACCGAAGGTCGGGTACATCCTCGGGCGAGGGCCCGGGACATGCTTCCAATGTACCGTTCTTGATCCTTTATCGCAGGCTTTGGAACACGTCACTTGCCACATGTCATGATCTGGAAAAACCCCGGTATAGAGTATCATCATTAGCCCCCACTCTTTTCTCGACCCATTAATGGGTTGGGTCGAGAGTGGTCTGACCGATCACCCGGGATAAACCCCTATTTGAAATTGTCGTCGGTGTGTATTCCCGGGCAATTGATTGTATTTTCTTGGTGACGTCAGCAAATCAGGGAAGAGATTTCGCATTAAAGAGGATACGTCAATTCGGGCGTACGTTCATTAGAGCGCCAGGTCATGTGTCCGACGCTGGTTGGCTAACGTGACGGGCCGCTGGTGTTCTCGCACCCGATGGGACGCGCCTAATGCACGTGCGACAAGTGGAGCATCGACCACCGTTGAATGAGAAGTGTCATTTTGGCGGGAGACGATTGGCGCCGCTGGATGTGTTTGCCGATTGCTATAAATAGAGATGGGATCCCCCCGAGGGTCCACACTTCACTATAATTTCCTCTTCCCTCCGTGTGTTAGCTCGGCGCTCTTCCCTCTAGGTTAGATTTCCTGCGTTCTTCTCTCGGACTTCCCCTTCCTCTGCTCAGATTAGATGTCTTCCTCTGAGGAGTTTGTCGAGGTAGTTCGGGTAGAGTCTAGGGAGTCTTCTGCATCTTCCTCCTCTTCGTCCGGGTCGGAGTCTTCCCGGGAGGTTAGGGTTAGTCGCGCTTCCCGGGGTTGTGCGGCGGGGACGGTCCCCAAAGCGTAGATCAGGGGCGTCCGTAACGCGTCATCCATATTGAGGCATGCGGACGAGCTTGCCACCATCCGGGATCGCTTCCACATTTCTCCCAGCTACTTTATTTGTCTGGCCGGGGAGGAGGAGGGGGCAGACCAGGTACGGGGCAAGGAGATTGTTTTGTACCTAGAAGCCTTTTGGGTCGGAATGCGCTTGCCCTTCTTCCTCGAGGTGAGTGCGGCGTTGAATTGTTTTCAGTTAGCCCCGGACCAGTTAGTGCCGAACTCTCGGAGGATTCTCCTTGGGTTCCTGGTCCGGTTGAAATTGCGGGAGATCCCTTTCAGTTTAAGCCTTTTCCTTTTCTCTCTTTGCTACAAAAACCACCCCGGCACTCGAAAGGACGAGCCGAGCTGGCTATACATTTCTTTTAGAAAGCACCGGGGAGGTGCTGCCTGGTCGGGGATCGTCGTAGTACTTTTTCCATCCATGAATGGAAGAAGAAGTTTTTGTTCATCGGGCCACCCGAGGATGAGAATTGGCCTGTGCCCATCCAGTGGCATATGGCCAACGGCCAGCGGATGAGGCGGTCGAATGATCCCGACGCGGTGGCGGTGTCGGTGTCGGAGTGGGAGCCCCTCCCCGGGCCGATGTGCTGCTGTCTGAGCAGGCTCTCAGTTGGGCCGAGCTCAGCCCCGCTCAGTTTGCGGGTAAGTTAGGAGTTTCTAGATGACCCGTTTAGAAGTGTATTTTTCCACTTTTTCTGGCATTACTAACTCCTTTTTTATATTTTCGTCTTATGCAGAACCCATGGACCTAGCTAAATTTCGAGCAGCCTTAGTCGAACAGAAGAAGGGAAGGAAGGCCGGAGGTGCCGGCCCCTCCCGCCCGTTGTCAAGTCCGGCTCCACCGGCGGCCGCTACTGCCAGGCGCTCGAGCACGCCCCGGGCCCCGGAGTCTAGCCATGCGCAGAGCCGAAAACGCGCTCGGGAGCAGGAGCCCCGGATTTTGGAGGTGGGAAGCGAGACTGGTTCTCCCGCATCTCTCCTCAAGAGGTACCATAGGACGGTGCCCCGTACCCTGACTTCCCCGATCATCGTGGATGAACGGGAGCTTCGCTTCGAGGCGCCTTCGGGGATTTCCGTCGCCGACAGCCTGCTCTCGGAGATGGAAAGGTCGTCCGGGGACAGAATCCCTCGGGGGACCCTTAGGGCCCAAATGGCGGCCATAGCCTAGGAGGCCGTGCAGGTCAGTGTTCACACATCGCTCAGGTTTTTATTCAGTACTTTTTGTTCGCCAGATTGGGTGCTCCCTTTCTCTTTTTAACCTATCCATTGTTTTCTTCAGGTCTTCCAACACCGCGCCCTTGTTGTCAACATGGAGGACGAGAAAATTGCCCCGGCGATGCAGATCGCGGGCGAGTCCTCTTCGCGGGAGGAGAGCTCGAGGCTGGAGCTACAAGCGGCGATGGAGAGGGTCGCCGTCCTCGAAGACCGGGCGGCGGCCGGGGATCGGGAGATCGCCAATTTCCGAGAGGCCGTCCGAGTCACCGAGGCTAAGTTGGAAGATTCCAGGATGCTTGTCGCCATTCTGAAGAAGACGGCAAACACCCTCCGGAGGGAGAACGAGGCGGCGAAGGAAGGAGTGAGGCGTTCCGACCTCCGAGCGTCGAAGGCGGTAGAGAGCTACAAGAAGTCGGACCAGTACTACGTCGACCTCGCTGAAGCCGCTGCCCTCGTTTGGCATGAGTCCCTCGACGCCGTCAAGGCCTTAACGCCGGAGTTTCCTGATAGCGAGCTCCGGGGTGAGTACCCCCTCGGTGGTAAGGCGCAGGGGAATGCCCTAGGAAGCATTGCCAGGGGAAAGGCCCCTCGTGAGAGAGTTGGGGAGAAGTCGATCGCCCCGGATCCCAGCGCCGATGCTCCTGCAGTGGGCGCCGACCTTCAAGACGCCACCCCGGTTGTGGTGGTGGAAGCGGAGCTCACCGAGATTCTCCCCGATCCCGAGGCCTGAATCTCTTCGCCTCCTTATTTTCTTTTGCGCTGAAATTTTGTAACCCTCCGGGTGTTTTTGTAAGGCTGGGGAGCCCATAATACTCCTGTAAAGACTTCCGACTTTTGTGAATGAAATCTTTTTGCAGTGTTCTTTGCGTACATATTTTCCCTTTGTTTGTAGTAAAATCTCTATTTGCGCGGTACTGCTTTCATGATGCGTTAGGTCGGAGATCGATTTTTCATCTAGCGATCGCACGTCGAGTTGAACTCAACCTTTTGCCAAGTGTGCAAAGACCGGTGCAAGGTCGGTATCTCCATGGCCCCGAAGTTGAGGTAGGGATCGCTTAGTAAAGACGTGTAGGAAGTCACCCTCTAAGGATGGATTGAGCAGGGAAACTGCTCGATGGCCTCTTGATGAGGGCTTTGATCCTTGGCGTCGTTGGGTAGGAGATTACCAGCCAAGGATGGATCGAGAGGGTTGCTGCTCGGTTTCCTCTTGATGAGGTCTTTGATCCTTGGCGTCGTTGGGTAAGAGATTACTAGCTAAGGATGGACTAAGTAGGGAAGCTGCTCGGTGGCCTCTTGATGAGGGCTTCGATCCTTAGCGCGGGAGGGTAAGGAGTAGCCCGCTAAGGATGGACCGAGCAGGGTTGCTGCTCGGTTGTCTCTTGATGAGGGCTTTGATCTTTAGCACGGGAGGGCAAGGAGTTGCCTGCTAAGGATAGACTGAGCAGGGAAGCTAATCGGTGGCCTCTTGATGAGGGCTTCGATCCTTAGCGCGGGAGGGTAAGGAGTTGCTTGCTAAGGATTGACCGAGCAGGGTTGCTGCTTGGTTTCCTCTTGATGGGGGCTTTGATCCTTAGCGCGGGGGCAAGGACCTGCTAAGGATGGACCGAGCAGGGTTGCTGCTCGGTTGCCTCTTGATGAGGGCTTTGATCCTTGGCGTCGTTAGGTAAGAGATTACCAGCCAAGGATGGACTGAGCAGGGAAGCTGCTCGGTGGCCTCTTGATGAGGGCTTCGATCCTTAGCGCGGGAGTGCAAGGAGTTGCCTGCTAAGGATGGACCGAGTAGGGTTGCTGCTCGGTTGCCTCTTGATGAGGGCTTTGATCCTTGGCGTCATCGGGTAAGAGATTACTAGCCAAGGATGGACCGAGCAGGGAAGCTGCTCGGTGGCCTCTTGATGAGGGCTTCGATTCTTAGTGTGGGAAGGCAAGGAGTTGCCTGCTAAGGATGGACCGAGCAGGGTTGCTGCTCGGTTGTCTCTTGATGAGGGCTTTGATCCTTGGCGTCACTGGGTAAGAGATTACCAGCCAAGGATGGACCGAGCAGGGAAGCTGCTCGGTGGCCTCTTGATGAGGGCTTCGATCCTTAGCGCGGAAGGGCAAGGAGCTACCTGCTAAGGATGGACCGAGCAGGGTTGCTGCTCGGTTGCCTCTTGATGAGGGCTTTGATCCTTGGCGTCGCTGGGTAAGAGATTACCAGCCAAGGATGGACCGAGCAGGGAAGCTGCTCGGTGGCCTCTTGATGAGGGCTTCGATCCTTAGCGCGAGAGGGCAAGGAGTTGCCTGCTAAGGATGGACCGAGCAGGGTTGCTGCTCGGCTTCGCGAGGTTCGGTCTAACCTTCCTTGGTGTGCGAACATCGGGAAGAGTGACTGTCACGGACGATACATATCAGGAACGCATGGGGAAGGTGAAGCGTTTCGAAGAGCCGCGTCAGTTCTGCCACGTGGCGGTACGGTATTAGAGTAATTTGGGTGGGTCCCAGGATTCGCGCCCATACGCGCGCGAATTTGGGTCGTTAGGGATGCTGTTTGGGGTTATAAATAGAGAAGGAGACGTCAACTCTTTGGCGTCACTTTTTGAGATGACTGGGCGTATGTATTTGATCGAAGAGATCATCACCTTCGACGACGTCTTCATGTATGACCAGTCCCTGGCTGAGGATCGGTACCGGGGGGTGGTTCAGCGCCTCGAGGGCCATGTTGGCCGGCTTCTCTCTCGACGGTCGCCCCTCTTACAGTTTCTGATGTACGCAATTTGGAGGAGGTCCTCGGGGTTGTACAACCCCCTCTCGTAGGAGCTGCTGGACGAGACGCTCGACAAGGTGCACTCGATTTATATGCTCGGCCTCGTCTCGAAGGCCAGGCATGACCGATCCTTAGCCCTCATTTTAGAGTGCTTCCAAAAGAGGTACATCGTGAGCCAGGGCGCGGAGGGCGGAGCGCTGGGTGCTTCCGTGGCGTCCTGGGTTCGCGTGCAGTATCGGCAGGAACGGGCTGCAGGGGCTTGGGCCCGGTTGGCAGAAATCTACTCTAAGTATCACCAGGAGTACTTCCTCGATCCCGTTCCCCTCTGTTGTAAAATTTTTCCTTTTTCTTTTTCTGTAAGGCTGAGGAGCCCACAATACCTTTTGAATAAATAAAATTCTTCTTTTTGCGATGCTCTATCGTTTCTTTCTTATTATTAAAAAAGAACTTCAGAAAGATTTACATCGCTTTTGTAAAACAAGAAATGTACATTGATAGATATTCTTTTTAGAGATACAGCTTGAGCTTTTCGGCGTTCGTGTTTTAGACCGAAGGGCATCACCTTATAGCAGTACACCCCCGGTCCGTTGTGAATGCGGTGAGATCCTTGTCCGTCGGATTCATACGGATCTGGTTGTAGCCGGAGAAAGCATCCATGAAGCTAAGTAGCTCGTTGCCTGCCGAACCATCGATGAGCTGATCTATCCGGGGGAGGGGATAGTTGTCTTTCGGGTAGGCCTTGTTGAGGTCAGTGAAGTAAATGCACATGCGCCACTTCCCGCTAGACTTTTTAACCATGACTACATTCGCCAACCATTCCGAGTAAGGCACGTTCCGAATGAAGTTGGCGGCGAGGAGCCTGTCTATCTCGTCCTTGATCGCTTTTTGTTTGATCGGGGCGAAGCTTCGTTTTTTCTGCCTGACGGGCCTGACTGTAGGGTCCACCCCGAGCTTATGTGATATGACTTTAGGGTCAATTCCAGGCATGTCGGCAGGCGCCCATGCGAATACGTTCGAGTTATTTCTGAGGAAGTGGATCAGGCCGTCTTGGCGATTCCCCGTCAAGAGTGACCCGATCTGGATGGTTCGCTCCTTGTCCCCCTCCGCAAGGGGGACCTCAGTCAGTAGTTCCACTGGGGTTCCTCGGACCTCTTTTTACTCGTCTCAAGTATCCAGAGAACCCTTGATATCATCCTCGCCCTCAATGTCATTGTTTGGCCGCTCAGACGTAGATGTTGTGGAAAAGCAAACCTTTGCAGTTCGTTGGTCCCCGTAGGCCCGACCTATCCCATCTTGGTCGAGCAGGAACTTTATCGCTAGGTGGTAGGTCGATATCTGGGCGCAGAATGACTTCAGTGTCGGGCGACTTAGGAGGATGTTGTAGGCCGATGGGATTCTCGCGACGATAAACTCCACAGGCATGGTGCGCGTGCTTCCTGCTTCCCTGATGTTAAATTGGAGGGTGATTACCCCTTCCGCTGGGATAGAGTGGTTAGTGAACCCTGACAGGATGTTGGCGGTTGTCCTTAGGTCCGACGGGGTGAGTCCCATACGCAGAAAGCAGTCATAAAAGAGAATGTCCGCCGAGCTTCCCGAGACGACCAATATCCTCTGCACTTCGTAGCGGTAGACTCGGGCTGTGATCACCAGTGGGTCGTTGTGAGGCAGGGATATCCCGTGGAGGTCCTCGTCAGTAAATATGATCGGCTCGGCTGATTTAGCCTTCTTCCTTGGGTGGCTGCCAGTCCCTTTGATCGGTAAGGGGTGCCGCGTCTCATCGGTCCCCGTCGTACCCTCCGCTGACACGACCATAATTTGGCCGATTGTCAACTCGCCCGGAGGGGGATGGTGCTCTTGCTCATGGTCCGCTGCCGCTTGTCTCGCAAGTACCTTGCTAGATGCCCCAAGCGGATCAACTCCTCGATGTAGTCTCGGAGCTGCTTGCAGTTCTTGGTGGGGTGGCCCTGCGACCTGTGGAAAGCACAGTAAGGGCCTCGGGTATGCTTTGCCGCCCTATTCGAGACTGGGAGGAGTTTGAAGAACCTTTCGCCCTTAGTTTCCTCCAACAGTACCGTTTGGAAGACGTTGAGCGGGGTGTACTCCTGAAACTTCGGGGGGTAGGGCTTTGGTCGCTTAATCTTCTTTTTCTCCTCTCTGGCCCTTTTCTTATGATCCGCTTGCTCTGTCCGGGGCAGGTTGGCGTTCACCTCGGACTCAAGCTGGATCTCACGTTCGGTCCAGGCCTTTACCTTGGCCATGGTCTTAGGTTGCGCTAATGCAAAGGAGCAAAGCCACTCCTTGGGCCTAAGACCCGATCTAAGGGCCGTAATGGCCCTTTCATCCCGGTGCTCTGGGACCTCAAGGAGGGTGTTGTAGAAGCGGGTGACGTATCTTTTGAAGGATTTTTTGTCCCCGCTCTTTATGGTGAAGAGATGATCAACGGTCCGCTTTTGCCGTCTGTTCCCGACGAAATGACCGAGGAATTGGGTAGCCAGCCCATCAAGATAGAGATTGAGCATAGCCTGAGTCCTCGGAACCAGTATTGTCCAGAGCGGATGAGAGTGGCGGGGAAAGCATGACATTGCGCGGCGTTGGAGTTGTCCTGGAAACTCATCCCGGAAGTGAACGCGTCCAAATGGTCTTTCAGGTCGGACTTCCCGTCGAAAAGGGAGACCTTTGGGGGCTTGTTCCGGGAGGAGACGTGGACAACGAGTAGCTCTTTGGTGAAAAGCTTCGTGAGTGAGTCGGCGACATATCTAGCCCCGTCGTCCCAAGGACGTTTTTCCCGATGTATGCCCTCGATCTTCTTTTCGAGGGCGTCGAGTCGGTCGTGGTATCCCGATGATTCGGCATACTCTGATTTATGGCCTCTCTAACATCGTCCCAACAAACGGGTGAGTGACACTTGCGACCATACAATGCTTCGAATGGAGCCATCTGAATAGTCGCCTGGAAGCTGTTATTGTAAGAAAACTCCACCAAGTGTAGATGATCCTCCCACGAGCCCTTGAAGTCTAACATGCAAGCTCTCAACAAGTCTTCAAGAGTTTGGATCGTTCTCTTCGACTGACCATCTGTCTGAGGATGATAAGTGGTGCTAAACTTCAATCGCGTCCCAAACTTTCCTGTAAACTCCTCCAGAAGTGAGATAAGAATCGGGTATCACGATCGGAAACGATGCTTACAGGTACTCCATGCAATCTCACAATCTCCTACATGTACCGTTCTGCTAACGCTTCCGTTGACCGACCAACTTGAAACGGTATGAAATGAGCTGCCTTGGTCAATCGATCAACAATCACCCAAACTGCATTGTTGCCATTTGGACTTCGCGGTAAAGCTGCTACGAAATCAATGGTTATATGTTCCCACTTCCACTGAGAAATCGGAAGTGGTTGCAATAAACCAGCTACCTTTTGATGTTCAGCCTTAACTTACTGACACACCAAGCACTTCGCTACAAAGCGGGCAATCTCCCTTTTCATGCCTTCCCACCAGAAATGCTGTCGTAGATCATGGTACATCTTCGTGCCTCCTGGATGTACGGAATATGCGGAACTGTGTGCCTCCCTCATAACTTCTTCACGAATGTCTCCTTTCGGCACACAAAAACGGCTACCATATCGCAACGAACCATCTTCATGAATCAACAAGTTCGTTCGAAGTCCCGCTTCAACCCGTTCTCAAAACTTCTGCAATCTTAGGTCCTGTGACTGTGTTGTTTTAATATTATCGATCAATGATGACTGTACTTACAGCTGCATCAACTGTCCTGAAGAATGCGGTAACACGATCTCCAACTCGAATTTCCGAAAATCCTCGATAAGCTCCTTCTGTGATGTCAACATCCGAATTGCTGGCAACCGACTAAGCGCATCCGGCACTATATTAACCTTCCCCGGATGGTACTTAAGATCAAGATCATAATTAGCTATCAGCTCCAACCATCTACGCTGTTTCATGTTGAGCTCTTTCTGCGTGAACACATACTTTAGGTTTTTGTGATCGGTGAATACTTCGACCCTTTTGCCCAATAACTAGTGTCTCCAAATCTTCAAAGCGAAAATCACTGCTGCAAGCTCTAGATCATGAGTTTGGTAATTCTTCTCATGGGTCTTCAACTGTCTTGATGCGTAGGCTATAACCTTCTCATGCTGCATCAAAACACATCCTAAACCTTTCCCAGATGCGTCGCTGTGAATCACCAATTCTCCAGAACCGTCTGATACGGTCAAAATAGGAGCGGTTATCAACCTTTGCTTCAATACCTCAAAAGCTGACGCACAACTATCCGTCCATACGAACGGTATCTCCTTTCGCGTAAGCTTGGTCAAAGGCTCAGCTAAGCGAGAAAATTTTTCCACGAATCTTCTGTAGTATCTTGCAAGTCCCAGAAAACTTCTGATCTCCGCTACATTCCTCGGAATTGGCCAATCTTGAACTGCTGCAATCTTCTCAGGGTCAACGGCGATTCCACCTCCGGATACGACATACCCCAAAAACTTCACTTTTTCAAGCCCAAACTCGCACTTGCTCATCTTTGCATATAATCCTTCATGCCTCAATGTCTGCAGTGCGGTCTTCAAGTGTTCTGCATGCTCTTCTAGGCTGCTCGAGTAGACCAGAATATCATCGATGAACACCCCTATAAACTGGTCCAAGAACGGTGAAAAGATTCGGTTCACAAGTCCATAAATATCGCAGGTGAATTCGTGACTCCGAATGGCATCACTAAATACTCATAATGTCCATATCGAGTTCGGAACGCAGTCTTGCAAATATTCTCTAATTTAACCCGAACTTGATAATATCCGGATCTCAAATCCAGCTTCGAGAATACCCTCGCGCCACTAAGTTGCTCGAACAATTCGCCAATGCGAGGGATCGGGTATTTGTTCTTAATAGTCACCCGTTTTAATTCTCGATAATCGATGCACATCCTCCTTGTGCCATCTTTCTTCTTGACTAGAAGAACTGGAGCTCCCCAGGGTGAATTGCTGCTACGAATCCAACCCTTCTCTAGCAATTCAGTAACCTGCTTCTTCACTTTTTCCAACTTCACTGGTGCCATCGGATAATACACCTTTGAAATTGGCGCTGCACCAGAAACAAGATCAATCGTGAACTCCACATATCGTTTTGGCGGTAAACCCGAGATGTCCTCGAACACGTCCATAAACTCTCGAACTACTGCTGGCGCTTCCTCCTTATCAACTTCCATCGACGAAAGAACGGCGCTTGTCAGCCTAGCCCTAAACTCGACTGGCTCGACAGAACTGCTACCTCCAGCAAAAACAAACTCTGGATGTTCAGGAATTTGGAAAATCACTTTCTTTGCCCTACAATCAATGTGAGCGTGGAAAGTGCCGAGAAAATCCATTCCCAAGACAATATCGCAACTTCCAGTATCGATCACCAAGAAATCTGCAAATAACTCTCATCCGCAAATAACAACAGAACAATCCTTGCACTCACTATAAGATATAATCTTCCCATTCTCAGTGTGTATGTCCCAACAACTAGACAGGGTCGTGTAAGAAATCGAGTGTGCAGCAATAAACTTGGACGACATACAGCAATGGGATGCACCTGAATCGAATAGTGCTAATACGGGAAAATCATGAACAAGTAGGATACCGGAAACAACTTCATCTGAAGCCAAGATACTGAAGAAGATTAGCACGATAAATAGGATTCAAGCTTGCGATAAAATATGAACTGGTAAGCAATGAAATCGAGAGAAGCAAGGTAATATAACGATCATAAAACAAGGAAATGAATCAAGACTAGGACTCCAAGTTACTTAAATAGAGTACCGCATTGTAACCATACTGCAGTTCATAGGTACAATTACATAACTCCGTTCAAGTCGCCCAAATCCTAGTGTCAGAATCGAAGGAATAGGAAAGGAGAAATAATAGAACCAAAAGGATTTCAAGCCGAGATGCAAAGTCATTTGCATATCGTCAAGACAAAGGGTCAAGAGAAAGATATGATTCAAGAATTACGATAACAATGTGGCAGGACATGTTCCTAATTACATATTTTCTGATTCGTGTATTGGGTCCAATACCCAACTACAAAAGAATCAAACCCGATTAACCTAAATCCTATAGCTCTGATACCAAACAAATCCTGTCACGTCCCGCTTCCCAGAGTGCGCTAAGATCGGCACATGATAGAGCCAACCATGCTACCTGTGGTTAGGAAACATCCCTCCACAGTCACATTATGGCTGTCTATAAGATATCAAGAATAATAAAAAATATAAACTATCTAGTACATGTCCATATGTCAGAATAAACGAGTCAAGAAATATAAATATGCGGAAGCAATAAATCCAATAAATAATAACATCTGAAAAATACGTCCCAAATACGGGCTCACATCAGGAAATGAAAATGCTAAAAGAAAACTAAACTAACTAAACTAAACACCAATATGCTCCTCACTGTTCGGCCTGTCGGCTGAAATACTCCTGATCGGCCTGTGAAAGAGATAAAGGATCTGGGCCATGCAAAACGCAGCCGTCAGTGCGTCATAATATCAATAATAATAAGCAACCAAGATGTAACGAGATAAGCAGGCATGAATTATAAATAGTAACGTGAATGTAATTAGTAAACACGGATATAGAACAGTGAAGTGTATCAGTATATGTGACATGCAGTGATCAATCTAAACTGTGCTACTGGGTTATCTATTCTAAAGTTTGTTTGAAATCAATTAGTGTACTCCTCCATGTAACTCAAAAGAATATGTCGCGTTATCCCCTGGGACCACGGATCAGGTAGTGGGAGTCACGAATGACTCTGTCCCGTTATCCCCCGGGACCACGGATCAAGTAAGAATCATGAATGATTCTGTCCCGTTATCCCCCAGGACCACGGATCAAGTAATACCCTTTTAAGCTACACTTCAGTTACACTTTTGATTTCCCCATACCCCCAGTGTTATATGTTCAAGTCAGGTATTGATAATCTGGAACTAATGCCAACACAGGATTAAGCAGGTACAGGTTTGTCTATGTAGACAACAGGATACGTCCGTCAGGACGACAAGTCAGGATTGTCGGCATTAGGAACAGGATCAGGTATCAAGTCAAGCAGTGATATAACATGTCATGTTAGGTAGTGCACAGTGTATCCAATGGATGCTCATAATAAAACTGTAGCAAGTATGGATGCACGATAAAACACGGATGCACAAATATCTATCAGGGATTACATCTACAACTCCATGACTACGCATGATGTACATTATCAAGTATGGGGTGTTAATATAAGAGTAACATGAAATAATGTGATCTGGCATGCAACTAGATATATAATAAATGATACGGATGCGAACGGATATCGGAAAACGGTAAAACTGTAACATGGATGTACATTGCAGTCAACATGTGATATTTTTATTCATATGGATGCAAAATATATATCATAGCATGTAGCAAGATAAACTTGCATGCGACTAGATATGTAAAAAACGGTATGGATGCATACGGGTATCGAAAAACTGTAAATTTGTAATATGGATGCACAATATAATAAACATGTAATATTATTATTAATATGGATGCAAATATAATAACATAGCATGTAGCAAGATAAACTTGTCTGATCGGATCTCACGGCGGATGCGTACGACACGTCCGACGTCGGGTAAACGTCGCAATATCCACACGCGTGCACGGGACAGGACCAGGCAAAGCAAGAACACGACCACGCTGGCTGGGGACGTCCACTGAGTCGCCCGGATCGTCGACAACGGCACGGCTCCGGCGATGACCGGAAAAATGAGAAATCAAGAATTAAAGAAGAAGAAGAAGAAGAAAAAGAAGAGATGAAGGTTGCTGCTATGGGGTTTGGTGTTTGGGACAGAGGCGAGGCGAGGGGGTCATTGACGACGAGTTGTGGGTTTTTCGGCGAGGTTCACGGCGATGGCAGCGGGTTTCGGTTCTTGATGTCGGGTGAGGATTTTTGTGCAGGGAAAAGGGTTGGGGAAGGTGGCGATGGTGTCAAGAGAGAGGGGAGAAGAAGAGGAGATGTCGAGGGTGTGAGGTGGTCGATGGAGTCGGAGCTCCGGCGATGGGAGAAGATGGCGGCAGGGTTGCAGGCGTAGGTTCTTGCAGGGGTTTCATGGTCGGGGTTCTCGTCGGGGATGGTAGTTGTGGTGTCAGGAGAGAGGAGAGAGGTGGTGTTGATGGGGTACGGTCGTCGACAAGGTGACGACGAGGTGCAGGGATGAGAAGAGGTCGGGGTTGCTCGGTGCAGGGTTAGGCTTCGGGGTCTGTCGGAGGTGAAGGGGAGAGGGAGACGAGGTCGAGGAGGAGAGGTGTCAACGGAAGTGAGGGGTGGTTGAGGTCGACGGCGTGAGGTCCGGCGGGGTGCAGTGTTGGGTTCGGGTGTTGGGTTGTGGTGGTGATGGGTTGCAGGTTCGTGCAGTCGGGGACGGGGAAGATGGGTTGTAGCGGGGGAGAATCGTGGAGAGGTGAGGTCGGCGATGAGAGGAGGAGACGTCGTGGTTTAGGCGGCGACGACGGGCGTGGGTTCAAGCGGGAAAAAAATGAGAAAGAAGAGGATGGGAGGAAGAAGGAGAGAGGGAGACGTGGGTGTAAAAAATAGGTTTTGGTTTTAGGAAAATATTTGTATAATATATATAAAGAAAGAGAGAGAGAGAGATCTGTGAGGATTTTAAAAGAATTTAAAAATATTTTGAAAATATATTTAGTATATTAACAGTTAGAATAGTATTAGAATATAATATTGATAATATTTGAGTTTTCTGGCAAATATAAAATTGCTCCAAAATACGCCCGGGTTGGGTCTAAATTTACGGTTTGAAAATACAAATAATATACGTATCAACCGAAACCAAAATACGATATCTGGGTAACGAAAATGCATACCCCCAAGAACGGATACACGTAGCGTGCACGTAGCGATCCAAACGAGTCTGTTTCACTGAACGGGACGAGAATGTGATGTGCGGATGCTACAACAGGGTTAGGGGTATGATACAGGCCATGCAAGATATTTTTAAAATATATTATTAGATTATAATTGTTTTATTAAAAAAAAATGCAAATGCAAGATATAATGCAGGTATGCAAGATATAAAACATGAAAGTGCACGGGTTACATAACTAGCCGGGATAAATCAAAAACAGGAATCAAGACAGTTTCCAGCAAGCGGGTCCGGTCGGCTGCAAATACAGATTCCAATTATACTATTCACACACAAACAGCAATAAATCATGAAATAACTATAAATAAAGAAATACCCAAAACAGAACTGGTATAAATGAACTAGGGTGTTACAATTGCGGTGATTGCTCGCCATGAAGCTGAGATCGGAAGGTGAACTTTCGTTGAGTAGAACCAGCGTTTCCCACAGACGACGCCAACTAATGGATCTCTGGATCTCCTTCAGATGTTACCTTCCGTTGATCTGCAGCGAGTGGAGACGAGCGGCTGAGATTGAGTTGGGAGGTTGCCTCTTGAAGCGTGTGGATCTCAATAGGGTTGAAGTGGTTGAAGCCGAGCTACCTGGAAGGAAGCCCCGGGGTGGTTGTGCCACCGAGGACCTTCCGACGATCAAGTTAGACGAGCTAAATGGGCAGAGTAGCGGTCTATTGGGGTAAAATTGCCTTACCTGATTCGTCTGAGAGAGAGGTTTATATAGTGGGAGCCATGGGCTGGCGAGCGCGGGATTCACGCAGGCTGTTACGCCCCTGGTGTTACGCCCGCGCGAAAGGCGGGATTCCCCGCTGATGACGAGATACACTCGTTAATGGAGGAACGCGATGGCGTGGAACGCGGGATCGTGAGCGGCGGATATCTCGCGTCTGGCGCAATTCGCGGAGCCGTAGTGGAGACGCCTGCGATCAGTGCTGTGGGTCGGTCGATGAGACCGAGGAAGCTAAGCTCGGCGGGAGGCTCGAACGAGCGGGAGGCCGAGCGAGCTTGGTTCTGTGATAGCTCGGAGGCAAGCTAGGGGGCTGAGGAAACTCAGCGTGTGGGAAGGCCCGGAGGCGAGCCGGCGGTTGTTTGTAAGGCGAGCATGGGAGTGGTCTGGGAGGCCACCGAAGGTCGGGTACATCCTCGGGCGAGGGCCCGGGACATGCTTCCAATGTACCGTTCTTGATCCTTTCTCACAGGTTTTAGGACACTGTTTACCCCAATCAGAGCAATGCTCTGTTCAAATTCCAAGGCGGAAAACGAAGCAACGCTTCTGTTTTCCCCCAATCAGAGCAAACCTCTGTTTTGAAAATTAAAGTGGAAATTAAAATTAAAATAAATGAAGCAACGCTTCAGATTCCCTACGCTGCGCACAGAGCGCCACATGTCAAAATCAGACACGCCAGCGCAGGGAGTGCAGCGCCCAAGGCAGCGCACTCAATCAGAGCAAGGCTCTATGAAAGAAGCAACGCTTCAGCTGACTCGCGCTCTGCGCTGCGCGACACGTGTCAGCGCAGTTGCGCTGCGCTCTGCGCTGCGCGACACGTGGCAGCGCAGTTGCGCCAGCGCAGTTGCGCTGCGCTCTGCGCGACACGTGTCAAAAGCAGGTGCGCTTGCGCCAAACAGAATTAAAATTCTGAAAGATCTTTCTCAATCTTGTTAAAAACAAGAAGATTGCCTTCTGTAAAATAGAAGCCCTTGGATCAAAGATCCAACGGTGGGGAAAAATCCCCAAATCACTCAGAGAAAGATCTCTCTAACCAATTCAACAAATTATTGGCACTATAAAAAGGCCCCCAGACCCCAACACATAAAGACATCAACACAAAGAGAACTTCTCTAAAGAAAATTTTGAAAAGAACTTAAAAAGAGAAAAAGGTAAACCCTTTGAATAAAAAAGAAGAATTTCTTCTTAAAAGATCATTGATCTAAGAACAAGATCAATGATCTTCAATAAAAAAAATAATAACAAAGGCATTGCCTTTTTTATGAACCATTGGTTCTGGAATCTTAAAGATTCTTTTCTTGAATCCAAAATTGGATCAAGATATTAATACAGTGTCTTGCACTTGTAAATCTGCACTGTTGCGCTCTTGGGTTGGCGCAAGTCACCAGAGAGCGCCACGTGTCAGCTCCAAAACAGCTTGCGCTATGCGCTTTTAAAACAAAGCACTGCTCTCATGAATTGGTGCAACTCACCAGAGCGCGCCACGTGTCAGCAGCGCACTGCGCTTGCGCTCACCGGAGTGTGACACGTGTCACCACCACATGGACTTGCGCCTTGCGCTCCTCAATTGGCGCAAAGCGCCTGACAAGCTACGTGGCGCTCTGTCAGACTAATTAATGCAGCGCATTATTAAAGGGCAGAGCCCAATTAAGAGGCCCAATGAACCAAAATAAATGCTCTGCATTATAAAAAGGGGACAGAGCCCAACTTAAAAAGCCTAACATGCCAGAATAAAATGCAGTGCATTATTAACAGGGGCAGAGCCCTAATAAAGGCCTACTAGGCTAAATATAAATAAAAATGTTGAACATCATCAATTGGACTTAGCCCAATTCTGGCCGTAAGTCCTCAAATTAAATTGACTGAGTATGGCTGCTCTCTTAAATCAATTTACACTTGGTTCATGGATACATCTCTGAACTCCTCTGACACCTGTCGTTGTAATCCTTCAACGTCGTCAGAGAGGTGATGGGTTCCGACGGCTATATATAACATGGACCACCATGTCCCTAAACTGGCAATGGACCACTACGTCCCTAAACTGGAACAATAGAGCCCTAAATGCTCTTTTGTCGGATCTAAACGTTCTAGTTAAGTCGATCTTAGTCTCAAATCAGACTAACGTATCCTTAACAAAAGTTTAAGTTGATCTTAGCCTTAAAAATGGCTAACATATCCTTAAACTTTCAAACAGACTTTAGTCCCAAATCGGACTATAGATCCCCTAATCAATTTTGGTTCAAGGGTACATCTCTGAACTCCTCTGACACCTATCGTTGTAATCCTTCAATGACGTCAGAGAGGTGACGGGTCCCGATGGCCATACATTAAATGGACCACTATGTCCCTAAACTGGAACAATAGAGCCTAAATGCTCTTTTGTCGGATCTAAACGATCCAGTTAAGTCGATCTTAGTCTCAAATCAGACTAACGTATCCTTAACAAACGTTTGAGTTGATCTTAGCCTCAAATATGGCTAACGTGTCCTCAAACCAAAACCCTAAACCCAAATCTAAGAAAATACGGATTTGGACTAATCCACGTCCTACGGGCGACGACATAAATTAATCTCCGTATACAATCCACGGGCAACCACAAACAAAACAAACACCCACGACACGAAGTGAAATTCTGGAGAAGGAGAAAGTTGTTACCGCGATGCGGTAGTATAATTAACTGCAGGGGCTTGCGCCTGCAGGGAAGAGCGTCCCCACAATCAAAAACCCCTCGAATGAGGGGGAATCTGACAAAGTCTGCTACATCGGCCGCATCCGTCTAAACCTCCGATATACGGTGCCATAAATCAACTTGGCATCTTCGGAGAGGTGGACGGATAAAACCAAATAGCATCTGCCCCGAATCCCAGGCAAGACGCCCATGTCTTGGCCGCCGTTCGGAGGGGAACAGATTCTGGCACGCCCGGTGGGACCTTTTCCTCTTTCCACTCCACACTTCGTGTGTCGTGTTCGCGAACGAATCGCGGTTTGCTGTGGTTGCCTGTGGATTCGAGATACTAAGATTTGGTGTCTTGCTCCGTGCAGAAAACAGAAGATCAATGGTTTCAAACTGCACTGCCTGCAACTGCAACTCTCGTTCCGTCCTTGCTGGAGGAGTGACTTATGGGCCCCAAGCGGCCTCCATCTTCGCTATGCCGGCGGAACATGTGACCCAGGCCACCACTGGGCTATTCTTCGGGACCATGATCCCACCAATGAGCTTCAATGCTCCATTACCATCGCAAGAAGCTCCAAAAAAGTCGGTTTTCGATCGGCTTACAACTATCGCGGCCCCTCTCAACGGGTCGCCCAAGCCCAATGACTCAGCTTTTAGCAAACTGGGCCAAAACTCATGTGGGCCCATGAAGAAGCCTGCAATACCAGAAAAGGTTGTTCCGAAGAGGATAGCCATCCCTGCTCCTGAAGTTGTCAAGGCAGCTTCTCCTGCCAAAGGGTCGGTCTTCATAAGACCGACTATTCCGGCTCCCGTTCCTGCTCGAAGGTCTGTCTTTGACAGATTGGATACCGCTACTCAAAAGACGTCAGTCTTCAAGAGACTGGCACCAGTAGCGCTTCATTTGGACAGGGGGCAAGACAAAGCCATCCCCATCGCTGAACCAACGTCGTCCGCTCGACATGCTCGCCGTCGTCACTGGCGCCGGGTAAGGAAGGCTGGGGGCAACTCCCCCTCTGGGATAACTTCACCAGCTCCGACAGTGGAAGTTGATGCTGCTGTTCCAACCGGGAACAGCTTTGAACTACTTAACAAGGTGCGCAGGAACTCGCCAACTGCTGTGCTGAAAAGATCTACTCCACCTATGGAGAAGTCCCCAAAGGCGAAGCTGGAGCAGCCCCCTCAGCGGCTGTCCTTTAAGATTTACAAGGTCTGGCGTCAAGTCCAAGACTCCGTGATGGATCAAGACTATCTCCGCCGACAGAAAAAGATGAAGGTTCAGCAGGAGAATGACTACTCTGTCAAGCCAGAAAAAGCAACAGCTGGCTGGGTGCCCACTGCAACGGCTCCCTCAACGTCAATCACTCAAAAGAAAAGGAGGCCGCAAAAAGCCTCTGTGAATATGGCGAACCGTAAAAGCGCTGAGTACAAACGCCCCAAGTCTGGGGGCATAGTGGTGCATACTGTTTATATGGCATCCGGGAAAGAGGACAGCCGTGCTGCGACGGGTCACCGACCACTCACCCGATCCGTGATGAAAGCCCAAGAACAGCAGCAGAAGCTTCAGGAAATGATGACTGCGATGGCCGCACTTACCGGGCCAAAAGAAAGCTCAGAGGCATTGTCAGAACAGCGTCACGAACAAGAAACCAATGCTGATTTCTTACGCAGGGTCCTCGAAAAGAAGGACAAAGAAGCCGCAGAGCAAGCGGCTAACATAAAACAAATGGCGCTCCTCTTCCAAGACATGGTCGGGATGATGTTACAGCTGGATTCCCCAGCTGAAGACCCTCCAATCATTGTTGAAAACGATAAAGAGGAGACATCTAATCCTCCTCCGGCTCTTTCAGCAGCCAAGGAAGAAACCATTTCCAAGGCTGCACTGGATGACTATATAGCTCAGCAAATACGAGCTCATCAGGCGAATGAGGTGGCTGGGCAAATTGCTAGAACCGGACGACCCAACCCGGGCTGGTATGACCAAATCAGTTACCCGCCGGGATATACGATCCCTAAATTCTATGTGTACAAGGGGACAGGGAATCCACATCAGCATGTCACTCAATTCAGGGTCTTATGCGGCAATCCTGGAGGCGATGACAAATTGTTGCTTCGACAATTCATCGGCAGCTTAGCAGAAACAACCTTTGAATGGTATTCGGAGCAACCTAACGACTCTGTCAAAACATTTGCGGAGATGGAGCTGTTGTTTACACAAAGATTCGCGAGTGCTAGTGGACGCACCCCGATAACAGCACTGATCAATGCTAGGATAAGGCCAGGCGAAACGTGGGTCCAATATGCAACACGATGGCGGAACCTATGGTCGAAATGCGAACAACGTATCGAAGAAGCGCCAGCGGTGGGCATGTTCGTGGGCACTCTCGATCCGTAGGCGACTATATCCCAATTCATGATGTTCTTCAGGCTGACCACTTTCCAGGCCTTGATTGACAAATTAGCCCAAATGGACCAGATGGGCCATGGACCGTCTCCTCCAAAATTGGACTCTCGAAATGAGAAGAAAGGAAAAGCGATTGTTGTTGCCAATACTCAACAACAGCCGAGCAAATCAAAGCCGGTTGCTCGCCAAAACAACGTGCGTCCACGCCCATCCCTCGAGGAGATACTGGGACGTCCTTACTCGTTTCCTCAGAATAAAACAAGGAAACTGTTCGAGCTGGCCACGCGCAACGAACTCATCAATCTGCCGAGTCCAAAACATCTGTTGCAGCCAGGCGATCTCAATAATCCCGATTATTGCCCTTACCACCATACGGTAAGTCACCCGATCGAGGACTGTTTCGTTTTTAAGAGATGGATCGAGGATCAGTACCTACAAGGCAAGTTCGCGCTGTCTGAAAAGTGGAAAGTAAACCCACTACAGCCGCACCCTTCAAAGAAGACGGACACGCCGGAGGCATCATGCTCAGTCATAGAGAAAGCCCCATAGACCGAAAAGTCAGTAAACTAGAGATTCGCCTTGAATACGACGACGGTGGACCGAAACGTCCTTAAACTAACGACGGACCACTACGTCCTAAAACTAGCTGACGACCGAAACGTCTTTAAACTACTACCGCAGCATCCTCAGGCTGACGAGATAAAAAAAAATAAATAAAATAAATAAATAAATAAAAAGAACGGTATGTCCATAAGCAAAATTGGCACGGATGAAAACCTGAAAGGGCTCCATGAGTAAAAACAGCAGGGCTACCGGCGAGTGTTCGTGAAAACCCAAAAGGGCGCGACCTCGTTAAAAAAAAAGAGGAAAAAAATATAATAAATAAATAAAAAGAACGGTATGTCCATAAGCAAAATGGGCACGGATGAAAACCCGAAAGGGCTCCGAGAGTAAACACAGCAGGGCTACCGGCGAGTGTTTGTGAAAATCCGAAAGGGCGCAACCTCGTTAAAAGACACTTACAGGGTCCTCTCGACCTTGTAAGGGGAAACCACCCGCGTGAGATCCTTACGACTCATAAGGGAGCAACACACTTAGGGATCCTCACGATTCCTAAGAAGAAATTACACTTGCGAGATCCTCACGACTCGTAAGGAGAACTCTCTTATGGGACCCTCAAGGCTCGTAAGATTTGAAAGTCTTAAGTCACAGAGACCTAAACCTGTGCTTAAGCAACCCCCACAGCCTTCGATATTGCCCTACAGGCGGCTCGATACTGACCCTTGTATACAATCCACGGGCACGAATAAACATTTCCCTAATAAAGTCCCACCCGTGACTAGGGATATGTCCATACGGTGAACAACCCTTATAAGTCCTCTCGACTTATAAGGAGAAAACCCTTTTGTAAGATCCTTACGACTTACAGGGGAACATACACTTAGGAATCCCCACGATCCCTAAGGAGAAAATGCACCTACGAGATCCTCACGACTCGTAGGAAGAAATACCTTTGTGAGACCCTTACGGCTCATGAAGTCAAAAGCCTTAGTCGACAGACTCTTAACCCTGTTTACTAAGCCACCTTTGTTCGACATCGACAGAGGCAAATGGTGATTCGCTCCTGGCAATATCTCAGTTGTAGCGATGCTGATGCCTAAACTGGTATCAAATTCCAAGTCATTTCATGGCAAATGATGATTCGCTCCTGGCAATATTCCAGTTGTAGCGATACTGATGTTGAGATTGGCACCAGATTCCAAGGTCCACACTCGCGATAAAAAAAACAGCGATCCATACATGCATGCAAAATGGCCGAAATGATGGGGCAACTCGCAATAAAAAACAACGAGTAAAAATAAAATAAATAGCCGAAATGATTGGGCAGCTCGTAATAAAAATCAGCAAGTAAAAATGTATGCATACAAAATAGCCGAAATGATTGGGCAACTCGCAATAAAAAACAGCGAGTAAAAATAAAATAAACAGCCGAAATGATTGGGCAGCTCGCAATAAAAATCAGCAAGTAAAAATATATGCATCCAAAATAGCCGAAATGATCGGGTAACTCGCAATAAAAAACAGCGAGTAAAAATAAAATAAACAGCCGAAATGATTGGGCAACTCGCAATAAAAAACAGCGAGTAAAAATAAAATAAACAGCCAAAATGATTGGGCAACTCGCAATAAAAAGCAGCGACTAAAAATAAAATAAATAGCCGAAATGATTGGGCACCCCGAAAAATAGTTGAAATGATTGGGCAATCGCGATCTTCGCGATATAAAAAGCTGAAATGATAAAGCATCACGGAAAGAAATAAAATAATTCCGAAAGAATGAAACTTTTTCCTTACAGGTGAGATCACATCGATCCCTGTATACAATCCAGAGGCACAAACAAAGAGGGAAGTATACCTTCCCAACAGGCTCCACCAGAAAGCGAAGCCAAATCTCGACGGTTCATAGTCAACCTAGAGACAAGCTCGACATTTGTCGCAATATTGCAGACACGATGTCAACAAATGGAGCAAAGGAAGATCCCTAGCTTCAGGGTCTCGACGTCGGTATCGACAACTTAGAGATCGCTGACGGTGTTTCTCCTCACTCCAACCAAATGCAGACATGACGTCAACAACTGACCTCAGAATCGCAATGAAACGGAGCCACGGCATAGTCCCTAGTTCTAAATCTTAACGGCAATATCTACAGCCTAAAGAATCAACAAAGGCGCTCCTTCGCAGTCCAGCAAGATGTAGATACAACGTCAACAAAAGACCCCATGGTCAGTAAAGCGGAGTGACGGCAAAATCCCAGCTCCACCTCAGTGGTCGTCTCGATACAGCAGACGCAATGTCAACAATAATGTCCTTCCTCCAACAGGATTCGGACATGACAAAGCAAACGAAGCGAAGGCCAAATTCCTAGTTTCGAGGTCTTAACGGCAAGTCATATAAAGCCTGAAAGACAACCGGAGATCATCTCACACTAGTGCGAAATGGTCACCACCTCGATGTTCGTCTCAATACAATAGACACAACATCATCAAACAAACGGAGCCACGGCAAAGTCCCCAGTTCCAAACCTCGACGGTTCAGCAGCAACCTAGAGACAACCACGACATTCGTCTCGATACAGAGGACGCAATGCCAGCAAACGAAGCAAAGGCCAAATTCCTAGCTTCAGGGTCTTAACGGCAAGTCATATAAAGCCTGAAAGACGATCGGAGATCATTTTGCACCAGTGCGGAATGGTCACCACCTCGACGTTCGTCTCGATACAGTAGACGAGATGTCACCCCAGCGTTCTTCCTCCAACAGGATTCAAACGCGACAATCAAACAACGGAGCCACGGCAAGGTCCCTCGTTCCAAACCTCGACGGTTCACCAACAACCTAGAGACGACCGTGACATTCGTCTCGATATAGAGGACGCAATACCAGCAAACGAAGCAAAGGCCAAATTCCTAGCTTCAAGGTCTTAACGGCAAGTCATATAAAGCCTGAAAGACAATCGGAGATCGTCTTGCACCAGTGCGGAATGGTTACCACCTCGACGTTCGTCTCGACACAGCAGACGCAACATCATCAAACAGCGGAGCCATGGCAAAGTCCCTAGTTCCAAACCTCGATGGTTCACCAACAACCTAGAGACAACCGCGACATTCGTCTCGATATAGAGGACGTAATGCCAGCAAACGAAGCGAAGGCCAAATTCCTAGCTTCAAGGTCTTAACGGCAAGTCATATAAAGCCTGAAAGACAACCGGAGATCATCTCACACCAGTGCGGAATGGTCACCACCTCAACGTTCATCTCGACACAGCAGACGCAACATCATCAAACAGCGGAGCCACGGCAAAGTCCCTAGTTCCAAACCTCTACGGTTCACCAACAACCTAGAAACAACCGCGACATTCGTCTCGGTATAGAGGACGCAATGCCAGAAAACGAAGCAAAGGCCAAATTCCTAGCTTCAGGGTCTTGATGGCAAGTCATATAAAACCTGAAGGACTATCGGAGATCATCCCACACCAGCGCGGAGTGGTTATGACTCATCGGGGCTCTCCAAAATGAGCCTAACCTCAAGTAAAAAGTGACATGGAATATCCCTACGCTTGCTCTTTCGACGGTAATACTACCTGGAAGATTACTTGAAGACGTCTTGTCCAGCCCCCGAAGGGATCAGAAACATAACAATCGCAAGGCTACTCGAACAGCAAGATTGCATATCGAGGAATATATCAGCCAACGCGACGGTACGACGGCCAAAACCCTAAGTACCACAGACCATAACGGACCTCGGTCGTAAAGAGCAGAGGTTAACTGTGACGTTAGGATATTCTTGCGAGAAATACTCGATTCGTCTCGACTCGTAAGGAAATTGATGTCTTTGCGAGAACTTCTCGATTCGTCTCGACTCGTAAGATAAAGCCTTGGGCAGCGGGGATTAAAAAAAAACCTGTTTCCTAAGCACCGGGATCCTGCAAGTCGGCCCAAAACGGTCTCTTGCATACCATCCACGGGTCTCACTCTCCGAAGTCGAATTTCGACAAGGAGGGAAACAACCACTTACGGGTCCTCTCGACTCATAAGAGGGAAAATTCTCTTATAAGATCCTTACGACTTATAAGAGAAAACACACTTAGGAATCCTCACGATTCCTAAGGAGAAAATACACCTACGAGATCCTCTCGACTCGTAGGGAGAAAAATCTTTATGAGACCCTCACAGCTCATGAAGTTGAAAAGCCTTGGTAGCAGACCTGAAACTGTTTCCTAAGCCATCACTACTCCCCAAGATGTTCAAGACAGAATGTTATATATCGCTTACAGGCTATGCTTATTTAAAGAATGTGCCAGTAACAAAGCAGTAAATAAAAGGAAGGAGGCAAAAGAGTTGTCATTCATACTTGGAAAGTTTTTACATCAATAAAGAAATAAGCAACAACATTATTGAAATGTTTACAACGGTATAACCTCGGACCCAGGACATGGGTTGAGGAATTCGAAAGTAACCTTATCTAAGACTTTCCAAGCCTGGCGAACCATCCTGGTGTGCTTTCTTTCGCGAGCACGAGCGTCGGGATCCCCACTGATGTCCTCCTCCCTCCAATAAGCAGTGAGTATGGCAGACTGTTGGAAGGCCTGGTGCAGGAGATTGACAAGATTGTCTCGCCGTCTCTTCGAGATTAAGTTCATCAGGTACACCGAGTGCACCTTATCCTCGGCGGCATCCAACGCCCTAAGCGGCATACCGAAACAGAATAAGGGAAGCGCTTCCCAGATGGCTCCCACGATAAGCTTCAGGAGAGAGGAACGTCGGGGAAGCAGTTGACCGTTGTATGCGTCGAAGCGACTCATGATCTCGGCACACTCGGCGTTAGTAAATTCTCGATTTTGAGAACGGACGAGTTGGCGAATGTCCCCGTAAGAGATAATCTCGTCGAGATCGTACATGTGGGCGTCCATCACTCCTATAAAAAAAAATTGACAAAAATTAGCAACTCTTAAGAGTTCTGCTATATGATTTAAAAGGAGCAAAGCTCCATTAATGAATCAAGAAATTATAAATGAAATCTTTCAGAGAGCAGGACTCTATTGATGGAATCCTGACATGGTTCTCCTTAGTTCTCTTTGGACCCCTTTAGAGCAAAGCTCTGCTAAGTGAAACCCTAAATAGGTTTTCTTTAGATCAGAGATCTATTGAGAGCAAGGCTCTGTCAATGAAAATTAATTTAATTTAATTTAAATTGAATTAAAATTTTTACCTAAAAGTTTTAAGAGTTTAACTCTTGGAGTTCTTGAAAATAAAGAGCAGGGCTCTGAGATTCTGAAATTAAAAATTTTGAAGATGATAATCATCTGTTGAGGGACCAAAGGTCCTATTTATAGGCATTGAGAACCCTTTCAACTTCCAAAAGTTGCCGCAACGGTTGGAATTCTGCCACCGCTGCGCTCACGTTTGGGGCCACGTAAGCGCAATGGTGTGGGGGCATTTGTTTACCCCAATCAGAGCAATGCTCTGTTCAAATTCCAAGGCAGGAAACGAAGCAACGCTTCTGTTTTTCCCCAATCAGAGCAAAGCTCTGTTTTGAAAATTAAAGTGGAAATTAAAATTAAAATAAATGAAGCAACGCTTCAGATTCCCTACACTGCGCGCAGAGCGCCACGTGTCAAAATTAGACATGCCAGCGCAGGAAGTGCAGCGTCCAAGGCAGCGCACTCAATCAGAGCAAGGCTCTATGAAAGAAGCAACGCTTCAGCTGACTCGCGCTCTGCGCTGCGCGACTCTGCGCTGCGCGACACGTGGCAGCGCAGTTGCGCCAGCGCAGTTGCGCTACGCTGCGCGATACGTGTCAAGAGCAGGTGCGCTTGCGCCAAACAGAATTAAAATTCTGAAAGATCTTTCTCAATTTTGTTAAAAACAAGAAGATTGCCTTCTGTAAAACAGAAGCCCTTGGATCAAAGATCCAACGGTGGGGAAAAATCCCCAAATCACTCAGAGAAAGATCTCTCTAACCAATTCAACAAATCATTGGCACTATAAAAAGGCTTCCAGACCCCAACACATAAAGACATCAACACAGAGAGAACTCCTCTAAAGAAAATTTTGAGAAGAACTCAAAAAGAGAAAAAGGTAAACCCTTTGAATAAAAAAGAAGAATTTATTATGAAAAGATCATTGATCTAAAACAAGATCAAGGATCTTTAATAAAAAAAATAATAACAAAGGCATTGCCTTTTTTATGAACCATTGGTTCTGGAATCTTAAAAATTCTTTTCTTGAATCCAAAATTGGATCAAGATATTAAAATAGTGCCTTGCACTGTTGCGCTCTTGGGTTGGCGCAAGTCACCAGAGAGCGCCACGTGTCAGCTCCAGAACAGCTTGCGCTATGCGCTTTTAAAACAGAGTAATGCTCTCATGAATTGGCGCAACTCACCAGAGCGCGCCACGTGTCAGCAGCGCAACAGCGCAGTGCACTGCGCTTGCGCTCACCGGAGCGTGACACGTGTCACCTCCACATGGACTTGCGCCTTGCGCTCCTCAATTGGCGCAAAGCGCCTGACAAGCCACGTGGCGCTCTGTCAGACTAATTAATGCAGCGCATTATTAAAGGGCAGAGCCCAATTAAAAGGCCCAATGAACCAAAATAAATGCTCTGCATTATAAAAAGGGGACAGAGCCCAACTTAAAAGGCCTAACAGGCCAGAATAAAATGCAGTGCATTATTAACAGGGGCAGAGCCCTAATAAAGGCCTACTAGGCTAAATATAAATAAAAAAGTTGAACATTATCAATTGGACTTAGCCCAATTCTGGCCGTAAGTCCTCAAATTAAATTGACTGAGTATGGCTGCTCTCTTAAATCAATTTACACTTGGTTCAAGGGTATATCTCTGAACTCCTCTGACACCTGTCGTTGTAATCCTTCAACGTCGTCAGAGAGGTGATGGGTCCCAACGGCCATACATAACATGGACCACCATGTCCCTAAACTGGCAATGGACCACTGCGTCCCTAAACTGGAACAATAGAGCCCTAAATGCTCTTTTGTCGGATCTAAACGATCTAGTTAAGTCGATCTTAGTCTCAAATCAGACTAACGTATCCTTAACAAACGTTTAACTTGATCTTAGCCTCAAAAATGGCAAACATATCCTTAAACTTTCAAACAGACTTTAGTCCCAAATCGGACTATAGATCCCCTAATCAACTTTGGTTCAAGGGTACATCTCTGAACTCCTCTGACACCTATCGTTGTAATCCTTCAATGACGTCAGAGAGGTGACGGGTCCCGATGGCCATACATTAAATGGACTACTATGTCCCTAAACTGGAACAATAGAGCCTAAATGCTCTTTTGTCGGATCTAAACGATCCAGTTAAGTCGATCTTAGTCTCAAATCAGACTAACGTATCCTTAACAAACGTTTGAGTTGATCTTAGCCTCAAATATGGCTAACGTGTCCTCAAACCAAAACCCTAAACCCAAATCTAAGAAAATACGGATTTGGACTAATCCACGTCCTACGGGCGACGACATAAATTAGTCTCTGTATACAACCCACGGGCAACCACAAACAAAACAAACACCCACGACACGAAGTGAAATTCTGGAGAAGGAGAAAGTTGTTACCGCGACGCGGTAGTGTAATTAACTGCAGGGGCTTGCGCCTGCAGGGAAGAGCGTCCCCATAATCAAAAACCCTTCGAATGAGGGGGAATCTGACGAAGTCTGCTACATCGGCCGTATCCGTTTAGACCTCCGATATACGGTGCCATAAATCAACTTGGCATCTTCGGAGAGGTGGACGGATAAAACCAAATAACATCTGCCCCGAATCCCAAGCAAGACGCCCATGTCTTGGCCGCCGTTCGGAGAGGAATAGACACGTCACTTACCACGTGTCATGATCTGGGAAAACCCCGGTATCGAGCATCATCAATAACACATAAAATTTATGAAGAAAATGGAGGAGAATAGATTAAGTTACCGTGAGCACCGCTTTGATGTTACTCTTAGTTAGATTTCTTTCATCCTTTCGCAGCCGAAGCAAAACATCAACAATGTCTTCATGCTCATTCTCAGTTTTCGTCCTCTTAGGATCAAGATGCTCCTCAATAACCTGCTAATAGATCGCATCGTGTTCGCTCGCATTCTTCTCAAGCTGTCCTTTTAGCCCACTAAGCCTATCAATCCACCCCATCGATGGGAAAAATTACCTACCCAAAACCTCCCTAGCAACTCTTGGGTTTCTTTAAGAATCTGATATTTTCCTTCTTGGTACTTTTTTCCTAAAGCAGCTCTGCACACGATATCGTTCACGACACTCATTGTCATCTTGCTCAGATTCACGACTTGATTTGGCGACGAATGAGAGATTTCACGAATCATGATTGATATTTCTTCCTCTCTTATGAAATGGAAAGATTGCACTCTCTTGGCACTTAACGGTTCGTGCGTGCAGAGCTTTCTCATCTCTTTCTAATATTTGTTATAGGGGAAAAATAGATATTCATATGAGAGTTTATCGCTTACGGTGAGATTCTGGTGATAGCAAAAGTAGAGATCTTGAGTTCTAAGAACTTCTTTTGCTATTTCAGAAGGCGAAACTATTACAGTCGGTATCTGACTAAGCTGAAGATACTGTTGAATTTTGATTAAAAAAAGGAGCCCAAAAACAAACGTAGTCAATTTTGGCGGCTCGACAGCTCAAGTTTGTTATCATTTGCATGTGGAGATTTGCAAAGTCTAAAAGGCTACAAGTCTAAAAACCTAAAAGTCCCAACGTTATTAGAGAAAGAGAACTAAATGGTTGGTGGCATTAATTGAGAATGCAAGGAAGTCCAAGAGGAGGCATGTTTATGCCTATATAATGAATGTTGTGCTGAGATAAACCAAATGGTTGTTGACATTAATTGAGAATGTAAGGAAGTCCAAGAAGGGGGCCGACATGTTTTTGCCTATATAATGAATGTTGTGTGGAGAGAAAATATCTCTCAATCCACACACTAATAAAATAAAGAAAGGGTGTGTGACCTTTAAAAATAAAAGAACTGCAAGTTTGCAGTATGAGATAGAAGTTTATGAGAGAGGGATCCTTTTTCTTTGTAAAGGAAGAAGGTATAAGTCGGTGTACTTTGTATAATTCTTTTCTAATGGAAGTTTTTCGTCGCGGTTGTAGCATTAGGTTCAGTTGGGGCGCGAACCTGGGTAAATCCTTGTGTACTTGGGCAGCTCATGTTTGTTATCATTTGCATGTGGATTTGCAAAGCCTAAAAGGCTACAAGCCTAAAAACCTAAAAGTCCTAAAGTTCATTAGAGAAAGGGAACTAAATGGTTGTTGGCATTAATTAAGAATGCAAGGAAGTCCTAGAGGGGGGCTGCATGTTTGTGCCTATATAATAAATATTGTGCAGAGAGAAATCAGATGGTTGTTGGCATTAATTGAGAATGGAAGGAAGTCCAAGAAGGAGGCTGCATGTTTTTGCCTATATAATTAATGTTGCGCAAAGAGAAAGTATCTCTCAATCCACACACTGATAAAATAAAGAAAGGGTTTGTGGCCTTCAAAAATAAAAGAACTGCAAGTTTGCAGTGTGAGATAGAAGTCTATGAAAGGGATCCTTTTGTTTTGTAAAGGAAGAAGGTAGAAATCGGGGTATCTTGTATAATTATTTCTCTAGTGGAAGTTTCTCGTCACGGTTACAGCATTAGGTTCAGTTGGGGGGCGAACCTGGATAAATCCTTGTGTACTTGGTTCTTGGTGTGTGTTCTTCTCGTATTAGCATTGTTAGAATACCCATAGTGTATACATATTTATTATATATAATTAGATGTTTAATAGGGATGTAATGGCAAAATGACTTTTCTTATATAAAGAGGAGGATTAGGTTTAGGCCAATCTTTCATTTCCCCTAATTACTCACACACACTCTCTTCTAAACCCTAAATAACATGGTATCAGAGCCACCATCAAACCGCCACTGCTAGCCACCGGCTTCACCAACTGCTGCTATAGTAACCGTGAACAGTAGATGCTACAGTATCGTGAGCTGCTACAGTAACCATCACCATATAGACCCCTTCTTCGTCGACGCCTTTTTCCCAAGTCGACACCAACCGATTTTCCTGTTCTCCACATCATGTGAGTTAGATTACGGTTCTCTAGGTGCTTGATAAATGGACTCAATGGTGTTTTTGGCTTGAGGCTCTTTAGATGTTTGATAAATTGACTCAATGGATTCTTGAGCTTGATTTGGCCCGCTTTTGAGTTGGAATAAGAATCAAGTCAATTCATTTGACGATGATGTTATGAGTTGAAGTTTATTCAATTTTCTCGATGGATTGTGTTATTGAGACGATTGGGTTGTCGGAGTCCGTGATCGGATCCGCTTGATTGCGTTGAGGTGTTAGTTGTGGTTGTTATCGATCATTGATAAGATCTTGGGTGATCGATCATGACTTTTGGGTGGAATCTTTGTAGATTCCTTTATTTGGTTGGTTGGTTGGCATTCTTGGTTGTATTTGTGTGAGATCTTAGGAGATCTCTTTCTTTTAGTGTGTGGATTCAAGCTCGTTTGAAGATACAAGCCTTCTTTCGGGAGTTGCCTTGATTTCGAGAGTTGTTGCCTCAAAGAGTTATTCAGTTCGAATTTTCTCGTCTACGATACGATTCATCCCTTCATTATCATCCTTATTTATGATGACCTCGTTGTTCCTTCTCATTATTTTGCTATCGGAGATCATGATTGATTTCGAACTTGTAGCTTGAGAATGTTAGAGATTGTTATTAGATCGGTAATTGGATCTTAGGAGATCAACTACGATTCTTTGGGTTGGATCTTTGAAGATCTATTTGTTGTTATTTGGTTATTGGAATTGGTGAGCTTAAGCCATCCCCATCAGGTGTTTGATAGATTGATTGAGAAGTATCTTTCACTTTTGGTGTTTACGAGTAGTTTTGATGATGATGTCAGCTCCATCTTCTCCTATTTTAGAAGGAGCAATGATAAACGACGAAATACATAGATTTCGTCTTCTTTTGTCCTCACTCACTCAGATTTGATTAAGGCAAGAGATGATCATATATCTTGCCTCTCGCCGACACATGCTCAACGTCCTTGGGTTATTGATAGTGGAGCTACCGATCACATGACAGGAGAGCAAAACATATTGTCTTTCTATAAGCAGAAATCTGGACTTATCCCGGTAACTTTAGCAAATGGTACCACCTCTTCTATAGAGGGAATGAGTTCAGTTATGGCTACATCACAATTACCTCTGACTTCTGTTTTATACTTTTCTCGATTTCCCTTCAACATGCTTTCTATTAATCAACTGAATTGATAATTGAATTGTAGTACTACCTTTTTTCCTGGAGGATGTGTTTTTCAGGAGTTTAGGATGAATCGAACGATTGGCACCGGGACAAAGGTTGATGGGTTGTACCACCTTAACGAGCACCCACGCCATATAACCTGTCCAACCTCGAGCCCTATATCAGCTTTTGATGCTCATTGCCATTTTGGTTACCATTCCTTACAAATATTGAAGATGATAATTCCATCTCTTGGTTCTTTATCTACTCTAGAATGTGAATCATGTGAGATGGTCGGTCAAGCTATTCCTCTCGTGTTAATAAAAGAGTCGAAAATACTTTTCAGTTAGTGCATTCAGATATTTGGACCCTTTAGGGGCCATGTCCAGTTATTGCACAAGAGGGTTTTCGTTATTTTGTTACATTTATTGATAACTTTTCTCGAGTCTCATAGTTATACTTGATGAAATTTAGAAATGAGGCTTTTCTCATTTCCAAAAATTTTGCTCCGAAATCAAGAATCGATTTGGAGTTAGCATTCGTACTCTCAGGAGTGATAATACACGGAAATATTTCAGTGCACCCTTTGGAGAATACATGGAGAAAATTGGTATTATCCATAAATTATTTTGCTCTTATACTCCTTAACAAAATAGGGTGGCCGAGAGAAAGAATATGTATCTTTTGAAAGTTACTCGTACTCTTTTATTTCATATGCGGGTGCTTAAGGATTATTGAGAGATGCAGTACTTACTGCTAATTACCTGATAAACCGTATGCCTTCTTCTGTATCAGACAGGCTAGTTTCTCACTCTGTTTTGTTTCTCTCGGCCATTACATTTCATATACCTCTTAGGATCTTTGGATGTGTGTTCTTTGTTCACGATCTTCAATCGAGAGGCTCTAAATTAGACCCTAAGGCCATCAAGTGTGTTTTTCTTGGTTGCTCTCGGACTCAAAGAAGGTATCGATGTTACAGTCCCGTGTTACTTCGTCGATTTATCTCAGCTGATGTAACTTTTCATGAATCTATCCCTTACTTTGCTCAGACACACACATCGCTGGATTTGAATAGTGATTTTCCCTTGGATATTTTGCATGTCTTAACTTCTGAAGACACTCCATCTGTGATAGCTGATACTCCACCTCTTATTTTGGAAATCATCCATACAGTTCTTATTATCGAACCGATTCTTGATTCACCACCGTTGAGCCCTCCACCACCTATTACAAGAGTCTATGTTCGAAGGGAACGTCCAATTGCTGCTCCTTCGTCTCCTATTGCCGAGCTTCTTAAGTCTCTAACTCCACCAGAGGCTGACATTGATCTCCCTATTGTCTTACGGAAAGGCACCCGGAGATGCATTTCTCATCCTATAGCTCATCATGTTGCCACTTCTCACTTATCTTTGGCATATCGAGTATTTATCTTCTTCTTTGACTATCATGCTTTACCAAAGTCCTTTTCTTATGCTTTGTCTCATAAAGGGTGGACCGAGAATATGATTGATAAGATGCTTGCCCTCGAACTGAATCAGATGTGGGATCTGGTTCCTCTTTCGGATGGGAAAAAGTTGTAGGGTGCCGCTGGGTATACGTTATGAAGCTTCATCTTGATGGGACCTTTCCCGCTTGAAAGCACGTTTTGTTGCTAAAGGGTATTCATAGACTTATGGCATGAATTATGAGGATACTTTTTCCCCAGTGGCTAAGATGACCTCTTTTAGTCTGCTTATGTCTCTTGCGGCTACCCATCATTAGCCACTGTATCAGCTTGATGTGAAAAATGCGTTTCTTCATGTTCTTTGGTCAAGAAGGTTTATATGGAGCAACCACCTGAGTTTGTTGCTTAGGGGGAGTCTGGCTTAGTTTGTCGATTGAAGAAGTCATTTTATGGCTTGAAGCAGTCTCTTCGAGCATGGTTTGCAAAATTTACTGAGGTGGTTATTTCGTTTGGCTTTAGACGGTGTGCACATGACTATTTGATGTTCTGCCGTAATAACACCAATGGTCTTCACATTCTTTTGGTGGTATATGTCGATGATATAATGATACTAGCGATGATGCGGCTGGTATTGCACAACTTAAGCACCACCTTCAAACGAAGTTTCAGACTAATGACCTTGGGAGCCTTAAATACTTTTTGGATATCGAAGTTGCTCGATCGAAGGGCGTCATCTACATCTCACAATGAAAGTATATGCCTGATATGTTGACTGAAGCGGGGATGTTAGGGTGCAAACTCATAGAGAATCCAATGGATCCAAATACTAAGCTGCTTCCGGGACAAGGTGGCTCGGTTGAAAATCCCGGAAGATACCGACGGTTAGTCGGTAAGATGAATTACCTCCCCGCCACTTGACCTGATATCTAATACCCGGTTAGCGTTGTGAGCCAATTCATGGCCGATCCTCGAGTGGCTCAATGGGATGCGGTGATTCGAATACTTCGCTATTTGAAGAATGCTCCAGAGAAGGGTCTACTGTACTCGGATCATAGGCATTCTCCAATAGTAGACTTCACTGATGCAGATTGGGTCGGGTCTCCATCCGATCGCAGATCTACTACATGATATCGCGTGTTTGTAGGAGGTAACTTGGTCTTTTGGAAAAATAAAAAGCAAAACGTAGTGTCCTGCTCCAGCGCCGAGTCAGAGTACCGGGTCATGACGCATACTACTTATGAGCTTGTATGGATTCGCTTTCTGCTGGAAGAGCTTGGCTTTGAGCCCACTTCATCTATGCGAGTATATTGTGATAATAAGGCTACAATCTATATTGCCTATAATCCAGTGTCCTATAAGCGAGCATAGCACATTGAGGTGGATTGCCACTTCATGAGTGAAAAGGTTGAAGATGGGATCATCGATACTTACTATGTTCAATCTGCTCATCAGTTAGCATATTTTTTCACAAAGCCCTTAGTAAGTAATAGAGTGCAATTGTCACGACCCGAAATAGCACGTGACTGGCACTTGAATCATGTGAAGTCTATAGGACCCCACCTAATTCAAGTAAGCTAAAAAGCCCAGAAATCTAAACCATTTTAAAGAGAAAGTGAAGGAAAACTTATTTTAAAACAAGTGGTTTTAATAAAATAAGCCGTAGTAAGTATTTTTAAAACATCAAGTCTTTTCCAAAAATTTTGGCAGAGTTTCCTTTGTAAATACTGGCCCCAAACGGGTACAAACATGAATAATATACATGATGAATAAAGGCATCCCCAAGCGGGAGCTAGCTCTTCGCCAATTGGCGGTCACTACCACGCAAGCAATATAATATACAACTCCGAAGGGCGAGAATCAAAACTCAGAATGAAATCCAACATCATCAAGAAAACCATAATAATACAAGCGCGACTCTAAGATTGAAAAAATATACAACTGGTTTTCTAAGTCTACAAATATACAAGTCTGGTTGATGGAGTTACTAGATAAACAGAATATAAATAAAGTATAATGGTGGTCACGATGCAAGTGAACCCACCTCCTCAAGCAATCACCCGGAAGGAAGCAGCGTGCCAGCAAACCGCAACGAAACATGTACGGCAAAACCTGCAAGAAACTGTGGCACAACGGGGGTGTTGCCAACTCGTGAGTAGAAAACATCACCGAGAAGAAATCGCATGTATGACTTTATCCTAGGTCATACAATAATATATCCTCAATATATAACCTGAAGCATCTAAATAATGGCAAGGGTAAACATCTATACATAAGTGTAATACCAAGTGCTCGTGCCTGTGCCTCAGGTAGCAACATAATACATATATGATGTATGAATGCATGAAAACAGATTGCAACTGAATGAGAAAACTATTTTCATATCTCAGTGAGATTTCTGTATATAAATCGAAGTATCATCAATGAAATCAACAAAGAATCTGTGTTAAGCATCGACACAAAATATATATCTCAATATCTCAAGCTCCGGCTATCCGGACTGGCCTGTATCATCAAATCTCAATATCTCAGGCTCCGGCTATCCGGACTGGCCTGTATTCCGATCGGTATCCTCTGGATATCCGTCGAGTCACAATAAAATCACCGGTCGGTAGTGCTCCCCTGCCGGGCTCAACGCCATCATCTGCGACCTTCTCGCCTTGGGGTACCGCACCGGGTCCACCGTGCACCCACAGATGATTCCTCCTCCTCCTCGAATTGGGTGTATGATATCGCTCAAGAGCCGAGAAAACTCATGGTGGAAATATCTCGCATCATAACATGAGAAAACCGCAATTTCTATCTTTTGAAAATGATAATGAGTTTATAAAATCCTTGCGGTTTCTCCAAATCCATAAATCTCATGGAAATCCGAAATCTCAAATCACGATATCAATAAACAGTAAATTACCAGCATAAAACTCCATAATATTGCATGACAAATGAATATATGAATGCATCTGATATCAAGCAAGGAATGCAATAATTAAACTAGCATAATAAAGCAATAACATAATGGAACTATCAACTAACAAGTTATGTCAATGAAGTAATACTTCTAAAGCGTACGTGTCATGGCAATTACCGGTGATGATGTGTGTGAGCCGGCAAGCGAGTGTACGTGGAGCATACGCATCATCGGTAATAGTGCTGGTGTCCTAACAACAGGTTTCATAATAACTTACGAAAATACATATAAGCATGCAATGTGATGCGAACAGCAAAAATAAATGGCAATGAATAATAAATGCAACAATAAAGAAATATACATTCCTATATACGAGTCATACAGTTTTTGGTATTTGAAATCGCACGAATTGTGGTGTTTAGAAAATATGGGCTACGGTGTTTTTAAGAAAATGTACATCCTTTGAAATATCCGTAGTATCCCTTGGTCTGTCTTAAAATACCCACGATTCGTTAGATTTGGAAATAAGTATGACTCGCCTAGATCTAACCTCTACTAAGTAAACTACACGACTAAACTAACAGACTGATCGAAAGGGTAAGGAAAACCACCTAAGTCTGAGTCGATATTTATATCTAGTAGTCAGTGATCCCGCCTCAATAGTATCACGTACGATACAATATATAATATGACATTCTCGAGTCAAGAGTGCATATCTATCATCATAATTATATCTCGTTCGATAAATCCATCGTACGGCATCCCAAATCGGGGTACGGGTCAATATCACATATAATACATTACCTATCTGGTATCATTATCATCATAATTCTGAATTAGGGTACTGATCTAAAGTCTAATATATTCCGATACCATCAAACATATAAATATATAACCGCATGTATATGAAAACACATCGTCCAACTATCCGCTATAATATCATGCCGTGTCTCATCACACGACCCAAATCACATCACCGATCTCATGGCATTATGCCCAATCACATCGACTCATCTCCAAATATCATATACTATCCTCATCATCCGTGTATACGTATATATATATATATATATATATATATATATATATATATATATATATATATATATATACATATACACACACACACATACTCACACACACACACACACACATACGCACAAGAAATCAAATGTATGTGTGTGTGTATGCGTGTGTGCAAATCATTACTCTAGGGTTTCGCGACTAAAAACTGAACTAAGGCATTAACTTCCAAATACGCTAACACTAATCCAAAGTCACCTAAAGCATTTCTTGATAATCATCCACGTATCACAATACACATCTTTATATATATATATATATATATATATATATATATATATATAACGTATTCGTAAACTACACTACGAAACTGCGGGGGTGCTATACGCCATCCACCCGACTTCCCCCTTAGATATATATCTACTCACCTTGATCCTTACTTGCCGAAGTCGATGTCGCCATCCTCTTCTTCATCGTCCGATGTCCACATGAGGGTATCTACATATCACATTTATCATATCGCATCAAAACGTCTAATTCAAAACCAAAACGACACGCAAATCACACATAGGTTAAAACTTATGGTCTACTCATGCAAAAAACCCCAAAAACTTCCGATATCGACGTACAAACGTCAAGTGACCGATACAAAACACAAAATCAAAACTTCAAGTCAATAAAACCCACAAAACATTAAGCAGCAACTTAGAAAACTGGTCTCAGATTTTAGTTCAGGTGAAATTAGGTTAAACAAACAGTACTGGGTGATGTATATAGGGTATATGAGCTGAACCAATTTCAACACGATTGCCCACAAAAGACCCGGCGACATATCCCCAAATTCCGGTGATCTCGGTTTTCCTATGGTGAAACGGCCTCGTATTCTCAGGGTGGCCTCCTAGTACTCAATTTAGGTCAATAGAGTTGCTAGTTTTTCTTGTAAAGGTCTCGGATCACTCCAGATTCCCTGTAGGCAGCAAATGATACACAAACCGACACGGAAAGTTTCAAACTCAAGTTTTTTGGGTTTAGTCACTGGTTTCAATCACTAAGGGGGTTTGTAGTTACCAAATACACTCACTTGCACCATCACAACTCAAGGATTCCTCAAAACCTCTTCTTGGAAATTTCAAACCTCACTAAACCGCACTTACACACTTCTAAACTAACATGGATGCTAAAGGAAAAGAAATACAAGTCTAATGGTGAAGAAAATATCTCATTTGGCAACTCAAGAAAATTCTTGAGTTTCCCCAAGTCTCCAAAATCCAATTTTTCTTGGTCCATCAGGCTTGTAGTGAGCTTGTGCATGAAATTTGTGAAGGAAGTGAAGTGTTTTGAGGTGAAAATGGAGGTGTAGTGAGGAGTTAGAGGAGGGGGAAGAAGAGGACAGCCATGGAGATAGGGGTGGGGAGAATGATGAAGATGAAGGGAACAGAAAATAAAGCCATGGTCACAAATGAACCCTCACCCCCTCTCTTTCTCTTAAGCCCATTGTCACGCCCCGCTTCTCGGTGTACGACGAAGGAGACGCGACGATGTCCGCTACGTATATACTCAGAAGTACATACGCTAAGCGTATCTAAGCAATATAAAAAAGAATACACAAGAGACAAGAGATAATAAAAACAGAAACTTTTATTTATTAATATTCTTTTGTACAATGCATGAAAAGGAAATATAACTGAAATAAAAAGATGCCTAAACAGTGGCATAACAGGAAATGAAAAGTACAGAAAGGAAAATTATACAATGAAACTAAAGTGCAGGGTCTTCGGCAAACTGCTCCAAGTCTTCTTGAGATGGCTTGATCTCTGCCGGGTCCAAATCACCTGACGACATTCAAAGAAGAAAGAAATAGAATGTCGTCAGCGAACAGGTCACTCGGTAAGTCCCAAAGGTAAGAGGAAAGTAGAATAGACAGAATAATAAGATATCTTTTAAAGTTGTATACTATTGTTGTAATGTTGTGTTAACGCTGTTGTTTGTAGCTTGGTACAGAAGGATGCCAGTGTATACGAGGGGGTCTCTATATGCTAGAGACCAGGACAAACGGAATGTATAAGGAACCGTTAAGCCACGGTACAACAGCAACGGAATATAGGTTAGGTGTCTTAATCTGACCACCTCGTGCCACCTTTAACACCTTCCGTACCAATCTACCCCTTAAACCCCGCGATATCTTGTTTGTATTGTTGTCTTGTTAATTGTATTGATTATAAGATTAATTGACTGATCGAAACCATGATATCAGTAAACGGTTGTAACCGTAGGGTCATGTAAATAGAATAACCGAGAATCATTTAAAAGGAATATATCCATGGTTCGGTTCAGTCAAGTTGTATAAATTGATAATTGAATTCATGGATTCATGTGTTCATATTGAATTGGAATATTGTAGATTGACTTGAATCATACTCAAGTCAGATTAATCAGACTCAAACCCGAGTCAGACAATTAGAATGTAAACCGAAGTCCTATATTTACTAGGGTCCTTAGGTAATTTATAAAACTTGAGGGGGTTTTATGTAAAAATACTTTTATATACTTTTCAAAATATACCCCAAGCATTTATTATTCGTCTTTAGGGTTGTAATGAATGTGGATGTTATATTGTAATATTTCTAGTGAAAATATCCTAGTTTTATAAATAAAGGTATTTATCTGTAATATTGATTTATTTGAAATTCATGGTATTTTAATGTAAAATTTATTCTTGTGATTTTTAGAAAAATGGAATATTTATATTATAACAAAATAGATATTTTAATGATAAATATACATATATTTATACAAAAATAATTTCAATAAATATTTTATATTCTAAAAATCTCATTTTCTTAAGATGTCGTATTTTAAATCTTTCGAGACCGAATGCTCCTTGCGGAGGTCTGAATCTCGCACTACTAAGCCCGAGAGTGCACGATAAACCGTACTATTCCGAACGGGTTCCCTAAAAATGGGTTGTAGCGGCGCTTTGCAAAGATTGTAAATTACTAAATCCTTTAGAAAACGGTTTTATAAAGTAAATGGTATTTATTTGTAAAATGTCAATTTTTCGTATTTTAGGTTCTAGGGTTTTCTAATTCAACTAGACTATTTCTAAATGGTCTAAACAACAAGTTGTTAGATATCTCAAATCGCCTCTTCACCGCCAATTGTGGCCAGGTAAGTACAATTGAATAAATGAGGGATCCGCTCACGAATCATCGTGAGACGGGCCTTTTAAAATTACCTCTCTCACTTGCCTAGCCTAGACACCACAAAGTCAGGTTTAGATAAACGACCGATGTCTACAACTTATCATATTTTCATATTAAGAGGGATTTATTTTAAAAGTGTAACAAAGCTAAAACTTTTAGAAATGGTTTTATTAAGAATATGGTATTTAAATGAAAGTATTGTTTTATTGTATTCTAAGTTTTTCAATGGTATCGTGTTAGGTTGTATGCAAGTGTGTGAGGAGGTAGGTCGTTACCTCGTGATCTACTTTAAAGGTATAGCAAGTTAATGGGATTAAGTGTGAAATCGAAATATTGTGGTATTTAAGTAAAAATACGATAATTTGGGAACGCTATCATTTCATGTGATGAAACTTGTTCAAATTGTTTGTTAAATATTTAATAGTCAATATAAAGATGTTTAAGCATGAATGTATTGGTGAGAAGTGAAATTTTATAGAAAACCGAATCGGAAATCGGATTTGTTCCGATTCCGTCGGGTTTTGTAATTTCGTATTTTTTTTTTAGAAAAAGAGAGAGAGGTTAGAATGGGACTTACGGGTTTGGACAACACGAGAGTGATAAGGAAGAAAGGGTTCGCCGGTACGTCGATTCGTCGCCGCGAGTTCCTAGCACGATCACCGGAAGTTCGCCGTAGATTTCGTCGGAGCTTCGCCTTTCGCTCGTTTTCAAAGTACACAAGATCTCTTGAATTTTGAGAGAGTGGGCTCAGGAATTTGGGATGAGAGGGTAGAGGGTAGGGGGTGTATTTATAGGGTTAGGCTATAGTTAGGGTAGGTGTAGGGTTTTTAATTAAAAAATGTATTAAAAAATCATTAAAAATGGAGTAAATGTGGGTTAATGGGCTCTCTGTAACCGATCTCTCTAAATGAAGCATGCAGGGGGTTTCAGGAGGAAAAGATACCCAACTTCGATGTTGGGAACTCGGCTGTCCGGCCTAGTCCGGCCGGCGGCGCCGGCCGGCCGACTCGGCCGAGTCGGGCCGAGTTAGGTGGTCGGGGGGTGTGGGGTCTTCAGGTGTGGCTTCTGGTGTATTTAACTTTTCATGTGTAGTAGGAAATTTGTGAGAAATGCACGTGTAACTGTTGGTATTCTAAAAAATCAAAAACAAAATAATATTAAAAATAATGTGGGGCATGGGATTTGAACTCTGGTGGCTTGGTTCAGCGTGCAAGGTATTACCAATGAGCTACAAGCTCCTTCTTGTAATTATTGTGGGAAAATAAATACTTAAAGTGGTAACAACATTAAATACCCCAAGTATACCTTGAATTTAAATCAATTCTTTATACTTTAAAAATGGAGTTATTTAATTACTTAAGTCTTGTGCTTAGGTAATAAATACCCCTTTATGGATTTTGAAAAAAAAATATTTTGAAAAATTTGTATCGGAAATTTGGGGTTGTTACATTCTACCCTCCTTATAAAAATTTCGTCCTCGAAATTTGTAAAAGGAAAGTGTAACAGATTCAAGAAAAGTTTGGTGAGCGTGTGAAGAATGACAAAGTGATGCAAGGATGTGAAGAAGGTTGAAGAGAATTACCAGGGTTATCCTGACCAACCGTATCAGCTTCTACGGCTGCTAAATTGTAAGCTTGGAGTCTCGGCACGTTTTTTCGTGCAAGCTGGTACAATGCTGATTGTCGAGGTAAAGGCGGTCCACGTGGAGGTGGTGCAGGAAGAGTTAACCGGGTAGGTGGGGCTTGGAAAACTGGTCTAGTTGCGGAATTAGGATTAGTTCGGTTGTGTGGACAAGTTCCTATGGTATGTGAAGATGATCCACATATCAGGCAAAGACCGTTTGCTCGTCGGCAAATTTCCATCAGATGTCCAGCTCTCTTGCAGTAGGTACAAAAGGCTGGGGTGGGCCTGTTGATTGGTACTCCCAGTTGTAGGGTGTTTTTCGTCACCCCAGTGAGATGGGAATACGCGAGCGCTTGTCAGGCGTACTACAGATTCCCCCTGCCTAGGGTAGGCCGGGGTTTAATGATTATGGGGATCCGAATCTCCGGCAGCCGCGGACTAAGCTGCCGTTAATTACCCCCCGCCTTTGGGGCGAGGGAACCTCCGATTAAAGGGTTAAATTGGTCATGCGAACTCAATGTGCAGTGTGCGTGTGTTTTGTTTTGAAAGGGGGTTTTGGATATATCGGGAGCCACGCAGAGTTTTTACGGGGGTCCCGCTACCCGGATAGCGGGCTGGGGGTCAAGGGGGCTAGCAGCCCCCTTGCGGGGTTCGGGGCAGCGTCCCGGCCCGAAAATATTTTGGAGGGGGAGAATATGACGGAGTATGTATATGTGTGAATTTGTATACATATGTATATGTATATGTATATACATAAAAAGAGGGGGAAAGGGCATCCAAGGGATGCGTGGGGCAGCACCTTGGGCGCTGTGCGCCTAGGTGCTGTGCGCAGGTGCGCAAGCGCGCGCGCCACGTGTCGGCACGCGGGCGCCTTGCGCACTTGCGCAGGTGCGCAAGCGCGCGCGCCACGTGTCGGCACGCGGGCGCCTTGCGCACTTGCGCAGGTGCGCGCGCGCGCGCCATGTGTCGGCACGCGGGCGCCTTGCGCACGTGCGCAGGTGCGCAAGCGCGCGTGCCACGTGTCGGCACGCGGGCGTCTTGCGCACTTGCGCTGCGCGCCGGAGAGGCACAAGAGGCTTTTAGCCTGAAAAAAAGGATTTCTCAAAGGAGAAATCAGAGAGGAGTCGGGCTCCTGAATGTGTTTTGGGTTTAATGGAAGTGGTTCTTCTTCTTCCTCCTGTCGCTTGCTGGATCTTGAAGATCAAGAGATGTGAAATCTCAAAATCTCTCCTTTTTAAGATCTGATGACAGATCCAAGTTCCCCTTTGTGGGTTTTGTGGTGGAAAACTATTTAGTTTTGAAAAAGGAAGAGTAAAACTCTTGATTTAATTCAAAAGAAAGAAGAAGGTTTTAGAACCTTGAAGAAGGAGGAAAGAGCTCAGCTCTGAAACTTTTTTGGAGAGAGAAAAAGTTGTTGAGATATTTCATTATCTTTGCCTTTATAGGCTATACACTTTACACATAACCCCTTGGGCTTCACAAAATGGCATTTTGCCTATCCCATGGCTCATGTGCCATTTCTTTTTGCACATAAGCCATGGGCTTTACAAAAATTTGGCTTTATGCCTATTTTTCTTATATTTATCCATAAAATAAAATAAAAGAAATACAACAAAATTATTTATTACAAAATTTTTATCTTGGCATGGGGGGAGGCCGGCCGCTTCATGTTCGGGCTCGACCCGGGCATGGGCCTACTGGATCTGGGCTTGAGCCCACTTGGCTTGGGGTTGACTTTGATTTTGACTTGGTCAACCGGGGTGTAAATTTTTACCCCAACAAATTGCCCCCCATCAATAAATGCACACCACATATGTAGGTCGTGTGCATGAAATTGATGGATCTTTTTTCACGTGGAGGCGGCTTGATTTGGTTCCCACTTTTTGGGAAGCTGGCACTGCCCTTTTTACGACATGGACGGTCGTTGCTTGACATGTCTCTGAGACGGAGTGTCCGTGATAGACGTTTCCCTGGCCCGGAGTGATCTGGTTCCCGCTTTGTAGGAATCCTGTGCTGCACTTTTTACGACGTGGACGGTCGTTGCTGCCCTTTTAGCGACGTGGACGGTCGATGCTGCCATTTTTGCGACTTGGACGGTCGATGCTGCCCTTTTAGCGACGTGGACGGTCGGTTCTGCCCTTTTTGCGACTTGGACGGTCGGTGCTGCCCTTTTAGCGACGTGGACGGTCGGTTCTGCCCTTTTTGCGACGTGGACGGTCGATGCTGCCCTTTTAGCGACGTGGACGGTCGATTCTGCCCTTTTTGCGACGTGGACGGTCGGTTCTGCCCTTTTAGCGACGTGGACGGTCGATTCTGCCCTTTTAGCGACGTGGACGGTCGGTTCTGCCCTTTTTCCGACGTGGATGGTCGGTGCTGCCCTTTTAGCGACGTGGACGGTCGATGCTGCCCTTTTAGTGACGTGGACGGTCGGTGCTGCCCTTTTTGCGACTTGGACGGTCGGTGCTGCCCTTTTTGCGACTTGGACGGTCGGTGCTGCCCTTTTTGCGACGTGGACGGTCGGTTCTGCCCTTTTAGCGACGTGGACGGTCGATGCTGCCCTTTTAGCGACGTGGACGGTCGATTCTGCCCTTTTTGCGACGTGGACTGTCGGTTCTGCCCTTTTAGCGACGTGGACGGTCGATGCTGCCCTTTTAGCGACGTGGACGGTCGATGCTGCCCTTTTAGCGACGTGGACGGTCGATGCTTGATTTGACTTGCTCTGCTTCTTGCAATGTCAGGGGTAGACTTGACTTGCTCCGCTTCTTGCGGTGTCGGAGTGGAAGTTGACTTGTTGATTTTGATTTGGGTTGACATCAGCATCGCTATACTGGAATATGGTACCAGGAGCGAATCATCATCTGTCATGGAGAGGATTTTGGGATTTTGGTTTTTGTTTGGCATCTGCATTGCTGCACTGGAATAATGCCAGGAGCAACTCATCATTTGCCCTGAGAGGATTTGGGAGAAATTGGGATTGTTTTACGCCCGTGGATTGTATACGGTTTTGCAGGATGTATGATCCAGACCGTAGGGCCGGAAAAAAATTTTGGGACTTTGTCGGCGTCTGCATCGCTGCACTGGAATATGGTACCAGGAGCGACTCATCATTCGCCGTTGGGGTATGGGATTTGGAATTTGGTTGGCGTCTGCATCGCTGCACTGGAATATGGTACCAGGAGCGACTCATCATTCGCCATTTGGGGATTGGGGAGCGATGGCTTAGGAGACAGGTTTAGATCCCTATCGCCTAAGGCTTTTCAATTTTATGGGCCGTAAGGGTCCCATAAAAGCATTTCCTCCCTACGAGTCGTAAGGATCCCGCAGGTGTATTTTCTCCTTAAGAGTCGTAAGGACTCCTAAGTGTGTTTTTCCTTTATGAGTCGTAAGGATCTCACAAAGATTTGTTCTCCTCATATATCGTGAGGACACATGAGTGGGTCTTATCAATGGAGCATCATTCCCAAAGCGGAGACCGGCCGCGTAACTGGTGATTACGGTGGGGCATGGGTATGATGAGAATTATTTGAGCCCGTGGATTGTATACGATGGTCAATTTGGGGACCCACCGTAGAGCCGGAGAATTTTGAGAAATTGGATTTTGGTTGGCGTCTGCATCGCTACACTGGAATATGGTACCAGGAGCGACTCATCATTCGCCGTTTGGGGATTTGGAATTTGGATCTTGTTTGGCATCAGTATTGCTGCACTGGAATAATGCCAGGAGCAACTCATCATTTGCCTTGGGAGGACTTGGGATTTGGGTTTTTGGTCGGCATCAGCACCGCTAACACTGAAGCGAAATGCCAGGAGCGACTCATCATTTGCCGTTGCCCGTTGGGGAACGATGGCTTAGGAGATAGGTTTGGGTCCCTACCACCCAAGGCTTTTCAATTTTATGGGCCGTGAGGGTCCCATAAAAGCATTTTCTCCCTGCGAGTCGTAAGGATCCCGCAGGTGTATTTTCTCCTTAGGAATCGTGAGGATTCCTAAGTGTGTTGCTCCATTGTGAGTCGTAAGGATCTCACGCACGGGTTTTCTCCTCACAAGGTCGAGAGGATTTTGTGAGTGTATTTCATCTCTTTTCACGAGTTTGCGCCCTTTCGGGTTTTCACAGACTCGCCGGTAGTCCTGCTGTTTTTACTCACGGAGCCCTTTCGGGTTTTCATCCGTGCCCGTTTTGCTTGTGGACATACCTTTTTTTTTTCCTCTTTTCTTTTCTTTTCTTATTTTTTTTCTTTTTTTTTGCCGCTGGTGGGACTTTAAAAGTAGTCTTACCAGCAGAATTTGGGAGAGATAGGGGTCATTTACGCCCGTGGATTGTATACGGTTTTGCAGGATGTCTGATCCAGATCGTAGGGCTGATGTGCTCAATTCGCCTGCGACTTGGAGCATTCATGTGTAGTATTTCTTGAGATATCGTCCATTGATGGGTGGCATGGGCCTTTCTCCCTCGGCACTTATTAGTTGGTAGGATCCTCCGTCGAACACCTTCTCAATGGCGTATGGTCCTTCCCAGTTTGGCTCGAATTTTCCCTTGGCATGTCGATTGAGGATGATCGGACTTTTGAGGACCAACACCAATTCACCTTTCTTGAAGGCGCGGAGACGGGTTATCTTGTCATAAGCCCGTGACATTTGGGCTCGGTATAGCTCCAGATTTTGTTGCACCGCGAGCCTCTTTTCTTCGAGGGCATCGAGCTCTTCAAGTCGAAGGAGCACGTTTTCCTCCTCCGTCAACTCGTGCTGAACGGCCATTCTTAAGCTTGGGACTTCGACTTCGAGGGGGAGGACCGCCTCCACTCCGAAGAGCAATGAGTATGGAGTGGACTGTGTTGGAGTACGGTGCGTGGTACGATATGCCCACAACGCCTCGTGAAGTTTGAGATTCCAGTCTCTCTTGTTGGCTGAAGCATTTTTCCTCAGGAGCTTGCATAGAGTCTTATTGAAGGCTTCGGCTAGCCCGTTGGCTCTTGGATTATAGATGGAGGAATATCTCCAGTCTATCTTGTGCTAAGTAGCGAACCTTGAGACATTGAAGCTCTTGAAAGAAGGCCCGTTGTCAGAAATGATTCTTCTTGGTGTACCAAAGCGGTATAGAATATTATGCTGGAAGAATGTCAGAATATCTTTTGTCTTGACTTCTTTTAGCGGGACAGCTTCAGCCCATCTGGAGAAGTAGTCTGTCGCGGCCAGTATGAACCGGTGGCCTTTAGATGACGGAGAATCAATTGGGCCAACAATGTCGGTGCCCCAGACTTCGAAGGGCCACGACGCCACCGTAGGATGCAATGGATTGGGATGCTTGTGAATAAAATCACCGTGAATTTGGCAGATATAACATTTCTTTGCATGCTCTCCGCAATCCCGTATCATGGTGGGCCAGTAATACCCAAGTCGTTTAATTTGCAGTCGCATCTTGGGGCCAGATTGGTGAGCACCGCAAACGCCTGAGTGAACTTCTTTCATGACTTTTTGGGCTTTGGCCGATGACAGGCACCTGAGCCAGAGTTGGTCATATGACCTGCGGTATAGCGTGTTATTTACAAACACGTATCGGAGAGCTCTCTTCTTCAGCTGAATCCTCGCAGATTTTCCTTCGGGCAGCCTGTCGTATCGGAGGTACTCTATGAAGGGTTCTCTCCAATCGGGCTCGTCTTGGATGATCGAAGCTTCTTCCGCAGGACTGCTCTTCTGTTCCGCGCTTTCTTCTTCTCGTAGAGAGACTGGGGGTAGAATTTGCCGGCTCCTGACTATGATCAGAATTTCGTCCATGTCAGGATCAGCCAGCTCCTTGGCCAAGCGAGCGAGTACATCAGCCTTTCCGTTCAACGCTCTAGGGACTCTCGTTAGTTCAATATGAGTAAACCGTTTCATGAGTTCCACCACTCGACCTCTGTACCGAGCTAACTCGGGTTTGTATATCTTATAGTCGCCGCTTACTTGGTTGACGACAAGCTGGGAGTCACCGTAAACCCGTAGCCGAAGGATTTCCATTTCTATGGCAAGCTCCAAACCAGCTATCAGAGCTTCATACTCAGCTTCATTGTTTGTCCGAGGCTCGGTGAGAGCAAAAGAACGCCGTAGGGTTCCCATTGATGGTGTGATGAACACCAATCCTATCCCTGCTTTTATCTCCGGGACGCTTGATTTACTGGAGGTCCTTATTGATGAGGCTCCATCGAAGTAGAGCTCCCAACATAGCTCATCTTCCTCGAGGTGCAGCACTTGTTCATCGGGTAACTCACAATTTAGCGGCGACCCTTCTGGTATGGGATGAGCAGCGAGAAAGTCTGCAAGAGCTTGCCCTTTTACTGCTTTCTGAGGAGTATAAACTATATCAAACTCAAGTAGCATGACAGCCCATCTTGCCATCCTGCCGGCTAGGCTTGCTTTGGTCATCAAGTGTTTGAGCGGGTCGACCTTGGAGATCAGCATAACCCGATGAGCCAGCAGATAGTGCCTCAGCTTCTTCACAGCAAATATCAGAGCCAGGCATTGCTTTTCGATTGGGGAATAGTTGTGTTCCGCCCCGACTAGAGTTCGACTGAGGTAGTAGAGGGCATTTTCCTTTCCCTCCTCGTTATTCTGGGCGAGGAGCGCACCGAGTGACTCATCTAGCGCGGCAGTATAGAGAATCAACGGTTTATTTGGAATGGGAGCGGCCAGCACTGGAGGGTGCAACAAGTACTGTTTGATGCTTTCGAAAGCTGCTTGACATTCGGCATCCCAGATAAAAGGAGCTCCTTTCTTCATGAGCTTTGAGAGGGGCCTGCATCTCCCTGATAAATTTGAGATGAACCTCCGTATATAAGCAAGCTTGCCTTGAAAAGATCTCAGCTGCGTCAGACTCTTCGGAGGGGGCATCTCCATGATGGCCTTTATCTTTGATGGGTCAACTTCGATCCCTCGATGTCGGACTATGAAGCCCAGGAATTTTCCCGATGACACGCCAAAAGCGCACTTCAGAGGGTTCATCTTCAGATCGTATTCCCTCAGTCTGGTGAGAACGGTCCTGAGATCTTGGATATGATCGGCCTTGGCTTTAGTCTTGACGACCAGATCATCAACATAACATTCGACGACTTTATGGATTAGGTCATCAAAGATATTAGTCATCGCCCTTTGATATGTAGCACCTGCGTTCTTCAGTCCGAATGGCATTACCTTGTAGCAATATATTCCGATCGGGGTTCGAAATGCTGTGTGCTTCTCATCCTCAGGCGACATCTTGATCTGATTATATCCAGACGAGCCGTCCATAAAGGTGAACAGTTCGTAATTTGAGGTGTCATCGACCATCATTTCCATGACCGGTAGCGGGAAGTCATCTTTAGGACATGCCTTATTGAGATCCCTGAAATCGACACAGACTCGGATCTGCCCATTTTTCTTCTTGACTGGGACTATGCATGCGATCCAGTCCGCATATTTCTCTTCTCTGATGAAGCCGGCATCGATGAGTTTCTTGGTTTCCTCGATGACCTTTTCTTCCAACTCCCTTCTCATTCTTCGAGGAGCTTGTTTGACTGGCTTAGCATCAGGAGATATAGCCAGCTTATGCACGGCTACCTCAGGGGAAAGGCCAGGCATTTCTTTGTATGTCCACGCGAAGCAGTCAACGAACTCACGCAACAGGGCAATTATCTGCTCTTTCATTTCCTCTGACAAGAGCGAGCTGATGTAGGTCGGCCTTGGATTATCGGGCGTTCCTAAGTCAATCTCGGTTAGCTCGTCAAAGGTTGCTTGTCCGCCATCTTCGAGCTCTTGAGGAGCTTCTTCTGGCTCGGCTATCTCGTCATCATTATTCGATCCTTCGCTGGCCTCACCAACATGGATCATGTAGCACGCTTTGGAATCAGGTTGAATGTAGCCTATGCCCCGTCTATCTGGAATTCGTCCATCGATGAGTGCTCGGACCTGGGGCGGATACCATAGCCCTTCGTAAAACTTTGCTTCGGACTCCGTTTGATATAACCGGCATCCGCACTTCTTAAAGTATTCCCGCATCTCGGGCGCATAGTATCTGGGATTGAGGACGGCTCTTATGCCTCTCTCATATGGAAGGCATGCGATAGACAAATCGTCCGGGTGCGCAACGGGGTTTGACCCATAAAACAAGATGCCCTTCTGTCCACTTTTCCTCCCGGGAACGTAGAAAGTTTTCAGCTAGTCCACGGTGGAGATTGATAATGTATCGAGCTCTTTGCACATCCGTTCTGGCACCCTTGTGATAGCCAGGGACCCTTCTGCGACTTCGAAGGTCTCTCGTAGTTTCGCTTGCTGCATGGGGGGTCGATCTGCACAGCTGTTGCACGGCAGGTCCTCCTCCTCTGACTCTTCAGTGTCGCTGCCAAGATGAGGGCGGACTTTACTGCTAGATGGGGCTTCAGTGACGGATTCATCCGTATCGCTGCCGAAACGAGGGCGAGTTTTATGGAAGGACGGGCTTCCAGCGTCGGACTCATCAGTGTCGCTACGAAATGCGGGCGCACTTGGGCATTTTTGCTTTTGAAAGTGACAGCCGGCGCAGATTTGCTTTTGAGCCTTGGGGCTGGTCTATCCTCAGTCAGTTGTGGCTTAGCATTTTGATGGTTCATAAAGTACCGAGAATCTTCATATCGGACTTCATGCACACCGAACGGTTGGATGTCTCCGTCAATGCGTCTTTCTTCGCCATTTTTAGTATACTTCATGCATTGATGGAGAGTTGACGGAATGATGCCGTAATCGTGGAGCCACGGCCGCCCCAGGAGAATCTTATAAGACGTGTCAGCGTCGATCACGTATATCTTAGCTTCAGTTTGCAGATCCCCGAATTTGATTGGCAAAGCTATAGACCCCAGAACTTGCTGGCAATTTTGGTTGAAGCCTTGAATGACAATCCTTTCCCTTGACAGGTGTCGGACATCCATTGACAAACTCTTCAGAGTTCGCAAGTTCATGATGTTCACTGAGGACCCCGGATCAATCAATATACGATTAATTCGATCTCCGTCGCTGTACCCGGTCACGTAAAGCGGCCGATTATGCTCAGCCGTTCCCAGTAGCAAGTCATCATCCTTAAATGTGACTGCGGCGGCATGCAAAGCATGCTGGGCTTCTTTCATATTAATTTCCGCAAAGTGAGCCTGATACCGCTCGGGGTTTTGTAGAGCGTGAATGAGAACATCTCTAAGCTCCTTAGATAGGACCAAGGCGTCGTAGATGCTCAGGAGAGATGGAAGCTTTCGGAGATGTGCCAAGACATTATAGTCCACCGAGGAAGGACTTATGTTTTCATCGGCCGGTTCCCTGCCATCTTCTTCATTAGCGACATGTTTTTCCTTCCCTTTTGGGGCGTTGCCCTGATTTTGCGGTAGAGCCCTGCCGCTTCTGAGCTGGATTTGATTGGTCGTTGTGGCGAGGTCCTCATCCTCTTCGGGAAAACAAAGATCATCCTCGGAGTCGCTGCCAAGATGGATGGCGTAGCAGGTCACTACTGGGATCTCTTTATTGGAGTCTTCTTCTAACTCCTCCAGAATTTCAGCCGCTTGTACAGGGAAGAACTCCTTCAATTGAATCAATGTTCTTTCCTTTTGTTCATATTCTTCGAGGGAATCGATATATTTTTGAATGGTCGATCTCCCTGCAGACTCTTTTTCGCGCCGAGCTGCACTTTTCTTCTTCTTGAGCTTCTTGGATTTTGAGCCTGATGGAGCCGCATTGGCAGCTGGAGCAGTAGGCTTCTTCTGTTCTTCCCATTCCATCCTGGGTTCTTTCCGAAGTAGCTTTATCATCTTCTTCGTCTTATTAGATATGTGCGTACCCCATGGAGGCTGCGGCGAGTCCGTTTCATTTCTTAGGGCCGCGGGTTCGGCTGTCTGCTCCCAGAAGGCTTCGGCTTCCGTCTGTATAAAGTTGGCGGTTGCAACTTGATTGTTCACCAACACGCTTTTGGATAGCTCGATCTCTCCAGCCTTGTACTGCTTCTCGACCCAGTCTTTGAAGATATAGCAATCCTCGATCGCATGGCTCACTACTCGGTGGTACGGGCAATACAGAGGATTGTCGGTCATTTTTGCTTCTTGGGGTCTTTTCGACTCCGGCAATTGTAAGCCGTTGTTCAAGGCATCTTTAAATATCTTTCGGACCTTGTCCCTTCTGAAAGAGTAAACCTTGTTCTTTTTCTCCTCTAGGGAAGGCCCATCTCCTCCCAGCAATGGCTTTCGCGACCGGTTGGTTTTGGATTCGCCCGCCCTTCGCTTTTCTTCATTGTCGGACGCATTGAAGACATTGGTACTGCTGGAACTCCCGCTTCTACGGTTGTCGTCCCGCTTGCTTTTCCAGGTTTTGTCTCTCTGAGAGTCCGGCGGGGACTCTTGCTTCGAGCGTTCTAGCATTTAAACTTTCTTGGTTAGCTCCTGAAATGTCTTGAGGCCCGCTGTACACAAGAATGGGACCATCCAATTGCTGAGGTTCCCAATAAGAAGGCTGACGGACTGGTCCTGCTCCAGCGGCGGTTCGCATTTGACCGTGAGATTACGCCATCGGGCGATAAAGTCAGTGTTGCTTTCATTCTTCCCCGGCTTGGTCCTCACAAGGTCGGCAATGGAGATTTTATCACTGACGCTCATGAACCTTTGCCGGAACAGAGACTCCATTTGGGCAAAGGTAATGATGGACCCGTCTGGTATGCTCACGTACCAGTCGAAAGCGACACCGGTCAGGCTGTTGACAAACTGACGAAGAAGGAGCGCGTCATTGCCCCCTGTATTTCCGCACGATGCTTTGAAGTGGGCGACGTGCTGATTTGCATTCCCCGTTCCATCAAATCTTCCGAACTTAGGAATGACGTAGCCGCTTGGGAACTCAATCAGATCGTACTGCGCGGGGTATGGCCGCCCACTACTGCCGATTTCTTTCTGAGCTTCAGCTTCGGCCACCAATGTTTTAACCTTGCTGGTGACCAAATCCATTATCCGATCCTGTGTTAGCGGGATAGTGCTATCTGGGGCCAAGGCGTCCCCAGAAGCGGAGTGTGGCCGGCTTTCATTTGGCTCGACCAGTCTTGGTCCCAAAGGAACAGGCATTGGCTGCCTCGGATTGTCATCACCCGGCTGATTAGTAGCGGCTTGTGCTTGATTAGGAGGCGCTCGAGCAATTTGAGCCGTAAGCTGCATCACCACATTCGTTAAGTCGTCAATCTTCGAATAGAGCTTGGCCATTTCTTTATCTTTGCTCCTGAGCTGTTTTCGAAGCTCTTGAAGCAGCTCTTACTCCGCAGTCCTGGGGCGGAAAGTCGGCTCTTCCTCGCTGTCCGAGCTTGACTCTGCATGGACCGAGGGGTCTTTCTGCCTATCATCCTCATCGAGAGGGTTTTCTTCATCCAGCGGGGGCGGCTGTTCTTGGGCGGCAGCAACCACATTCAGGCTAGATTGGGCTTGGGATGTGGTGGCCCCGTCTTTGCTTTTGCTGCGAAGGTTGTCGCTAGGGCGCCCGCCCGCCATATAGACCGTATGGATGGTATATCCGGACGTCTTTCTATCATTGGCAGCTGATTTCATGGGTCGCTGTCTTGACCCCCTTGTTTCGGTAGCTGGTAGTCGATTGAAGGCGGCTGGCCTAACCAGGTTCTTAAATGGTGCCGGCGCATCTTTTCTGGGTTTGCCCCGCTGCTTTCGTGCGGCACAGAGCGCTTGATAGACTCTTGAAGAGATAGTGTCGTACTTTTTCTGTTGGGGCGGGGACACGTCTCTTTGTGGCACTGTTCGGACCGCTGTCTTCTTGATTCTGGCGGTCATGGCGTTTTTCTGAACCCACTTCAGAGGCTCGAAGGAATTGCTGATTCTTACGTCCGACTCAGCCATCGTCGCGGGGCAACCCTGCACTTGGGACTTCACATGATTCCATTTGGCCGAAGCCTTGGCCCTCTTGTTGGCTCGATACCTGAGCCGCTTCTGCCTTAAATTTTCTGTTCTAAGCACCTGGCGGACTTCGGCTCTTTGGGAAGACGCCGCAGACCGGTTGATGGAGGGCCTTAGAAATACGCCCGATTGTGCATTTGTTGGAGTCATCTCTTGAGCTCGTCCGCAACTTTTAATGTTGCCCTTCACATCGGAAGTCTTGCCCCTAGCTAGAGCGCCAGGGACTCGTTCAGACACCATCTTAAGTTTCGGTTGTGGTGCCTTGGCGATCACGACATTCGGCCTCTTACCCCTTGAGACCGGCTTGGTCACCTGTTCCGCTGGGATCTCTGCCAGATGGGCGCTCCCGGCAGGGTAGATGATGGCGGAGCCAAACTGGCGGGGCGGTTCCTCCCACTGTCGACTGAGGCTCGCGGGGAGAACCACACGAGCGTTGATCTTGACCACGTACGGAATCGGGGTCGCTTTGGAAGTTGAATTCGTCTGGGAAGACATTGTCGTTGAAGGTTGATTGCTGCATGCAAAGAAAACATCATTTCAGTATAGGCAATCGATATGTATATTGATTGAGTTCGCATGAACGTTTAACCCGAAGTATAGAAGGAGAGATTGGTCCCACCGGGCGTGCCAGAATCTGTAGGGTGTTTTTCGTCACCCCAGTGAGATGGGAATACGCGAGCGCTTGTCAGGCGTACTACAGATTCCCCCTGCCTAGGGTAGGCCGGGGTTTAATGATTGTGGGGATCCGAATCTCCGGCAGCCGCGGACTAAGCTGCCGTTAATTACCCCCCGCCTTTGGGGCGAGGGAACCTCCGATTAACGGGTTAAATTGGTCATGCGAACTCAATGTGCAGTGTGCGTGTGTTTTGTTTTGAAAGGGGGTTTTGGATATATCGGGAGCCACGCAGAGTTTTTACGGGGGTCCCGCTACCCGGATAGCGGGCTGGGGGTCAAGGGGGCTAGCAGCCCCCTTGCGGGGTTCGGGGCAGCGCCCCGGCCCGAAAATTTTTTGGAGGGGGAGAATATGACGGAGTATGTATATGTGTGAATTTGTATACATATGTATATGTATATGTATATACATAAAAAGAGGGGGAAAGGGCATCCAAGGGATGCGTGGGGCAGCACCTTGGGCGCTGTGCGCCTAGGTGCTGTGCGCAGGTGCGCAAGCGCGCGCGCCACGTGTCGGCACGCGGGCGCCTTGCGCACTTGCGCAGGTGCGCGCGCGCGCGCGCCACGTGTCGGCACGCGGGCGCCTTGCGCACTTGCGCAGGTGCGCGCGCGCGCGCGCCACGTGTCGGCACGCGGGCGCCTTGCGCACTTGCGCAGGCACGCAGGTGCGCAAACGCGCGCGCCACGTGTCGGCACGCGGGCGCCTTGCGCACTTGCGCTGCGCGCCGGAGAGGCACAAGAGACTTTTAGCCTGAAAAAAAGGATTTCTCAAAGGAGAAATCAGAGAGGAGTCGGGCTCCTGAATGTGTTTTGGGTTTAATGGAAGTGGTTCTTCTTCTTCCTCCTGTCGCTTGCTGGATCTTGAAGATCAAGAGATGTGAAATCTCAAAATCTCTCCTTTTTAAGATCTGATGACAGATCCAAGTTCCCCTTTATGGGTTTTGTGGTGGAAAACTATTTAGTTTTGAAAAAGGAAGAGTAAAACTCTTGATTTAATTCAAAAGAAAGAAGAAGGTTTTAGAACCTTGAAGAAGGAGGAAAGAGCTCAGCTCTGAAACTTTTTTGGAGAGAGAAAAAGTTGTTGAGATATTTCATTATCTTTGCCTTTATAGGCTATACACTTTACACATAGCCCCTTGGGCTTCACAAAATGGCATTTTGCCTATCCCATGGCTCATGTGCCATTTCTTTTTGCACATAAGCCATGGGCTTTACAAAAATTTGGCTTTATGCCTATTTTTCTTACATTTATCCATAAAATAAAATAAAAGAAATACAACAAAATTATTTATTACAAAATTTTTATCTTGGCATGGGGGGAGGCCGGCCGCTTCATGTTCGGGCTCGACCCGGGCATGGGCCTACTGGATCTGGGCTTGGGCCCACTTGGCTTGGGGTTGACTTTGATTTTGACTTGGTCAACCGGGGTGTAAATTTTTACCCCAACACCAGTCTCCTTGGTACAAATGGTGGTCCTAATGCGGCTTCTCCTGCCATCTGGTTGGCAGGGCGCTTGACTCCTGCAGACTGAGGTCTGCCCCTTGCTTTTATCACCGCCTCATAATTGCGGGCAGCTTCCAGAGCATCCTTATGAGTCGGAAATTTTCCTGTGGCTTAGTGCAGCCTGGATTTCCGTGTCCAAACCTTGTTGAAAGCGACGGGCTCTGATCTCATCCATCGGTATCAGGCGTGTCGCAAATCTGTTACGGTCTTGTGTTAGCTGTGTAGTATGTGATATTAAAATTGGAAATACTGTGACATATCTTACCGACTGAGCATGGTGAACTCAGCGTCATACTCATCTACTGACTTGTTCCACATCGATCCTTGTTGTAGATGAATGAACTGCTGTTCCATGGCAAATCTGGCAGTCACAGGGAAGTATTTCGCGTTGAACTTCTCGCGAAAAGTCTTCCATTCAATGGGCTGATCATGACGGTTTTCTTCCGCCTTCCACCAGTTCCGTGCATTGTCCGTGAGTTGCAGCTTCGCAACTCGGACCCAGGCTATTTCTGGTACTTGTGCTGCTGCCAGATCATCCTCGATACTCTGAGCCCATTCCTCAGCTTCCAGTGGGCTCCCCTTTCCTGAGAACTGTTTGGGATGTAAGGCTCTGAATTGCTTCACCCCAGGTGCTTCAGTCTCGGGACGGTTCAAGAGCTGCTGTTGTCCTTTTAGGAGGCTGCGGATTGCCTCAAGCAGAACCGTTTGCTCGTTGAGTGGAGCAGGAACGGCAGGTGTGAGTGGTAGTGGTGGAGGTGTGTTGTTGACATTGGTGATGGTGTTGTTCGGGGAATCCATAATCTTGAAGAAAAATTTAGGTTAGGACAGATTCAAAGTATATGATTCAAAGAATAAGAAATGATAGGATTCAAGGAACATGATTGTAAAGAATGTTTTAGTTGCTGGTTCTTGTGTTTTATATTGCTTAGGGTTCCATACAGCTCTGACCTGCATGGGCCACCAACAAAACCTGTCACGCCCCGCTTCCCGGTGTACGGCGAAGGGGGCGCGACGAGGTCCGCTACGTATATACTCAGAAGTACATACGCTAAGTGTATCTAAGCAATATAAAAAAGAATACACAAGAGACAAGAGGTAATAAAAACAACAACTTTTATTTATTAACATTCTTTTGTACAATGCATGAAAAGGAAATACAACTGAAATAAAAAAATGCCTAAACAGTGGCATAACAGGAAATGAAAAGTACAGAAAGGAAAAGTGTACAATGAAACTAAAGTGCAGGGTCTTCGGCAAACTGCTCCAAGTCTTCTTGAGATGGCTCGATCTCTGCCGAGTCCAAATCACCTGACGACATTCAAAGAAGAAAGAAATAGAATGTCGTCAGCGAACAGGTCACTCGGTAAGTCCCAAAGGTAAGAGGAAAGTAGAATAGACAGAATAAGAAGATATCTTTTAAAGTTGTATACTATTGTTGTAATGTTGTGTTAACGCTGTTGTTTGTAGCTTGGTACAGAAGGATGCCAGTGTATACGAGGGGGGTCTCTATATGCTAGAGACCAGGGCAAATGGAATGTACAAGGAACCGTTAAGCCACGGTACAACAGCAACGGAATATAGGTTAGGTGTTTTAATCTGACCACCTCGTGTCACCTTTAACACCTTCCGTACCAATCTACCCCTTAAACCCCGCGATGTCTTGTTTGTATTGTTGTCTTGTCAATTGTATTGATTGTAAGATTGATTGACTGACCGAAACCATGATATCAGTAAACGGTTGTAACCGTAGGGTCATGTAAATAGAATAACTGAGAATCATGTAAAAGGAATATATCCATGGTTCGGTTCGGTCAAGTTGTATAAATTGATAATTGGATTCATGGATTCATGTGTTCATATTGAATTGGAATATTGTAGATTGTAGATTGACTTGAATCATACTCAAATCAGATTAATCAGACTCAAACCCGAGTCGGACAATTAGAATATAAACCGAAGTCCTATATTTACTAGGGTCCTTAGGTAATTTATAAAACTTGAGGAGTTTTTATGTAAAAATACTTTTATATACTTTTCAAAATATACCCCAAGCATTTATTATTCGTCTTTAGGGTTGTAATGAATGTGGATGTTATATTGTAATATTTCTAGTGAAAATATCCTAGTTTTATAAATAAAGGTATTTATCTGTAATATTGATTTATTTGAAATTCATGGTATTTTAATGTAAAATTTATTCTTGTGATTTTTAGAAAAATGGAATATTTATATTATAACAAAATAGATATTTTAATTATAAATATACATATATTTATACAAAAATAATTTCAATAAATATTTTATATTCTAAAAATCTCATTTTCTTAAGATGTCGTATTTTAAATCTTTCGAGACCGAATGCTCCTTGCGGAAGTCTGAATCTCGCACTACTAAGCCCGAGGGTACACGATAAACCGTACTATCCCGAACGGGTTCCCCAAAAATGGGTTGTAGCAGCGCTTTGCAAAAATTGTAAATTACTAAATCCTTTAGAAAACGGTTTTATAAAGTAAATGGTATTTATTTGTAAAAATTCAATTTTTCGTATTTTAGGTTCTAGGGTTTTCTAATTCAACTAGAATATTTCTAATTGGTCTAAACAACAAGTTGTTAGATATCTCAAATCGCCTCTTCACCACCAGTTGTGGCCAGGTAAGTACAAGTGAAGAAAAGAGGGATCCGCTCACGAATCATCGTGAGACGGGCCTTTTAAAATTACCTTTCTCACTTGCCTAGCCTAGACACCATAAAATCAGGTTTAGATAAACGACCGATGTCCACAACTTATCGTATTTTCATATTAAGAGGTATTTATTTTAAAAGTGTAACAAAGCTAAAACTTTTAGAAATGGTTTTATTAAGAATATGGTATTTAAATGAAAGTATTGTTTTATTGTATTCTAAGTTTTTCAATGGTATCGTGTTAGGTTGTATGCAAGTGTGTGAGGAGGTAGGTCGTTACCTCGTGATCTACTTTAAAGGTATAGCAAATTAATGGGATTAAATGTGAAATCGAAATATTGTGGTATTTAAGTAAAAATACGATAATTTGGGAACACTATCATTTCATGTGATGAAACTTGTTCAAATTGTTTGTTAAATATTTAATAGTCAACATAAAGATGTTTAAGCATGGATGTATTGGTGAGAAGTGAAATTTTATAGAAAACTGAATCGGAAATCGGATTTTTTCCGATTCCGTCGGGTTTTGTAATTTCTTATTTTTATTTTTAGAAAAAGAGAGAGAGGTTAGAATGGGACTTACGGGTTTTGACAACATGAGAGTGATAAGGAAGAAGAGGGTTCGCCGGTACGTCGATTCGTCGCCGCGAGTTCCTAGCACGATCACCGAAAGTTCGCCGTAGATTTCGTCGGAGCTTCGCCTTTCGCTCGTTTTCAAAGTACACATGATCTCTTGAATTTTGAGAGAGTGGGCTAAGAAATTTGGGATGAGAGGGTAGAGGGTAGGGGGTGTATTTATAGGGTTAGGCCATGGTTAGGGTAGGTGTAGGGTTTTTAATTAAAAAATATAAAAAATGTATTAAAAAATCATTAAAAATGGAGTAAATGGGGATTAATGGGCTCTCTGTAACCGATCTCTCTAAATGAAGCACGCAGGGGGTTTCAGGAGGAAAAGATACCCAACTTCGATGTTGGGGATTCGGCCGTCCGGCGGAGTCCGGCAGGCGGCGCCGGCCCGAGTCGGGCCGAGTCAGGTGGTCGGGGGGTGTGGGGTCTTCAGGTGTGGCTTCTGGTGCATTTAACTTTTCATGTGTAGTAGGAAATTTGTGAGAAATGCACGTGTAACTGTTGGTATTCTAAAAAATCAAAAAGAAAATAATATTAAAAATAATGTGAGGCATAGGATTTGAACTCTAGTGGCTTGGTTCAGCAGTGCAAGGTATTACCAATGAGCTACAAGCTCCTTCTTGTAATTATTGTGGGAAAATAAATGCTTAAAGTGGTAACAGCAACATTAAATACCCCAAGTATACCTTGAATTTAAATCAATTCTTTGTACTTTAAAAATGGAGTTATTTAATTACTTAAGTCTTGTGCTCAGGTAATAAATACGCCTTTATGGATTTTGAAAAAAAATATTTTGAAAAATTTGTATCGGAAATTTGGGGTTGTTACACCCATGCTCTCTTGTCTTCCCATGCCTCAATTTAAAATTCCTTTTTCTTTTTCTTTTCTTTTCATTTTAAAAGCCAAAACACTTAAAATTAAAGATGAAGACATGCTTCATATCATAAAATGTAACAAATATATGTGACATACTGTGGTGCATGTCATAATGCATAACCAAGCTTAAATGCAAAATTAGTGAAATTTAATCGAGTTTAGCATTAATATAGAATATAATTAATTATAAGAAATCTATGAATGCTCCATTCTTTTAATCTCTTTCAAAAACAATAATTAACATAAATTTTCAATTATTCCCCAATTTATCGGTATTTAATTATACCCCTTTCATTAAAACTATTTTCCACACATTAAAATATTCCTTATATTTATTATTTTAATTATTTAAATTCCCAAAAATAATATATTATTTTTCTGAAATGTTACAGTTTTCCCCCCTTAAATAAATTCGGTCCCCGAATTTAAATTTAAACTCCTCAACTATTAAAACATTTCAGTAAAATGGTTAAGTCGTCGGGGCTCCGAAATCATAAATATATAAAACGTATTATAGCACAATGCGTGCGCATGAAGAACGAGTATATAAACCAAAATCAAAACTCTGTCAAGCATCCCGCAATCATCGGAGTTATGGTGAAGACACCAATGTCAAAATCCAATACGAAAACCAACATGATATACATCAAAAATATACATGTACACATCGTTGTAAATTTGTCAACATCTGAAAGAAGTGCATGCCAAACCTTTTCAAGTCGCTGTGCGATGTGCGTATCACGTCACAGTGGCGGACGTTTATTGTAAGAAAATAACTATATATATATATATATATATATATATATATATCCTTTGTTTAACATATACGTCCCGCCGTTTTGAAAACAATTTAGAAGGGTTTCCTTGTAAAATTTTTCGTGTCATCTCGGACACGTAGGTAAATACCGAGACTATAGCTCCTTTTGGAAATCCCTTCGATAACTATCAATGCATGCAAAAACACATTCAGGTACTGTTCTTTGACTAGTCCTGCTCAGCTACTATACAAAATAGTAAATATCATAAAAACATACGGCTCAAAGGAAATCAATCCCAAAATGTATATAAGAATGCCGCGTGTGTCTGGTGCGCACGGAAATCGAAATCAATGAATGTGCCATACATGTGCACAGAGACAAAATCTAAGTGCAACGGGTGTGCACGAAAACACCTGTCAAGGGCAACGGGTGTGCCTGACAGCAATATCAGGTGCATCTGATATGCATGAAGAATCCCGATTTAGTGCATCTGGTATGCATCAAAATCGCATCAAGCGCGTCAAGTATGCACAAGAATCCAAATCAAGTGCATAAGGTGCACGAAAAAATATCGAATATCATAATCAAAATCGACGGTATACAACAAACCTCAATCCAAATCAGGTATACTGTGGTATATAATCTCGCAACCATGTGCATCAGCGTGCACAAAATCGAATCAAAATACTAAAAGTGCATGAAAACTATGCCGAAAGCACAAGTCAAATCACATGCATACCATAGGAATGAAATCCAAATCAACATCTCGAATGACATCAAATCGAAGTCAAATGCAACTATGGTGCACAAAATCTCGATCATGCAAATAAATCGCCCAAATTACCGAAATCCGAAATAACAGACACGTGATATTTGAATCACCAAATCGCAAATCGTAACCACTATCGTCGATATGTCCTTCCTTCAAAGTCGAGAAGGTGTCGGTGCTTCCAAAGCTAGCAGAGCAAGATATCTACTTACCTCCTTTTCATGATCTGGCGGCTGATGCCCTTAGGCTCTCGTCTCTCACTGTGAATTGCCAGTTACATAACTCTTCGGTTCAACGGCTCAATATTGAAACGATGACGGAAACTGTTCCGCTCTAGCACATCCTCTAAAGATCTCTGGCCAACTATCATGGTCGCTCATAACATATCTCATCAATGATGCCGAACTCTGGCCTACCGGGTGTGCGTAATACGTCCGATTCTGGGTCCAAGTCTTCTCGTGAAGTATCCCATCATATGATATCCGAATGATGTCGAACTTTTCGATCGATTCATCAAAGTCCCATAATTCTCGAGAGCTCAACACTCGTGCACAGTTTAATAATATCTAGTACATGCCACAGTACCTATGTACCAGCCGTAGAAGGGCAAACCCAAGCCTCACTAATGGCACCGCGGAACTGCCGTCAACCTTAAAGTTCAAAAGCGTTTCCATGGTCATTATGTCGAGTTAGGGTTTTATTCTTCTAGAGGGTCCACAAATTTACTTGCATGTTTTTCCAAATACTTTAAACTTAGAAAAAATGGGTTTTTGACATTCGTTCGTTTTTATCAACTCTACACGTACCTGCATGAAGTCTTCTCTAGCTGGAATCAATCAATTTGATGACCTCGCGTCGGGGTATGCAACTAACCACATGTCCTAGTCGTTCTTCCATGGGTGACTAGCGATCTTCTATCATATCTTTAATTACAACTCGTGCTGCAATAGCTTCAAACATCTGGAGCGATATCTTGTCAGTCGCCGCAACAACTGGCTCATTCGTCCACATGCTAAATAGTGCCCCAATCATCAAGAATAATAGTGCATTGACGGTCATCACATTCTGGCTGACCTCTAGCAGTGGCCCAATCCTCTGGTGCTGATCTGCACGCTCGCGTCCATGAGAAAACATAGTAAAACGACATATCAAAATGCTCATATCGCGAATAACACAATAAAACGACACATATAAGCAATCGTGTGTCACCGGAATTACGCCCTGGTCAGTCCTCGTCCAAGACGAGCTCATGCTGACTACAAGTCTAACCGCAGCTCTCTCTGTCCGTGCAATCGTGGTAACAAAAACCACCACCCGACATCGATGAGGATAGATCATAGGAATGAATAGAATACTATGCAAAGAAATGTACATCCTAAGGCTTCTTAAGCGGGGTAGCGTATCGTAAGTATGCCGCGGAACATACACACGGTACGTTACTCTACTTAAGTCACCTGCTCCATCAACCAAGGTCAACCTATGCGACGAAAGTTCGGGTCTAATACGCCATCTCCATGGCTAAACGCTCTAGACTCCGCATAATCAAACATAGACTCGAACCAAGGTTAAACCTAGCGCTCTGATACAAATTTTGTCACGACCCGAAATAGCACGTGACTGGTACTTGAATCATGTGAAGTTTATAGGACCCCACCTAATTCAAGTAAGCTAAAAAGCCCAGAAATCTAAACCATTTTAAAGAGAAAGTGAAGGAAAACTTGTTTTAATAAAATAAGCCGTAGTAAGTATTTTTAAAACATCAAGTCTTTTCCAAAAATTTCGGCAGAGTTTCCTTTGTAAATACTGGCCCCAAATGGGTACAAACATGAATAATATACATGATGAATAAAAGCATCCCCAAGCAGGAGCTAGCTCTTCGCCAATTGGCGGTCACAACCACGCAAGCAATATAATATACAACGCCGAAGGACGATGATCAAAACTCAGAATGAAATTCAACATCATCAAGAAAACCATAATAATACAAGCGCGACTCTAAGGTTGAAAGAATATACAACTGGTTTTCTAAATCTACAAATATACAATTCTGGTTGATGGAGTTACTAGATACAACAAAATATAAATAAAGTATAATGGTGGTCACGATGCAAGTGAACCCATCTTCTCAAGAAATCACCCGGAAGGAAGCAGTGTGCCAGCAAGCCGCAACGAAATCTGTACGGCAAAACCTGCAAGAAACTGTAGCACAACGGGGGTGAGTTGCCAACTCGTGAGTAGAAAATATCACCGAGAAGAAATCGCATGTATGACTCTATCCTAGGTTATACAATAATATATCCTCAATATATAAGCTGAAGCATCTAAATAATGGCAAGGGTAAACATCTATACATAAGTGTAATACCAAGTGCTCGGGCCAGTGCCTCAGGTAGCAACATAATATATATATGATATATGAATGCATGAAAACAGATTGCAACTGAATGAGAAAACTGTTTTCATATCTCAGTGAGATTTCTGTATAAAAATTGAAGTATCATCAATGAAATCAACAGAGAATCCGTGTCAAGTATCGACACAAAATATATATCTCAATATCTCAATATCTCGGGCTCCGGTTATCCGGACTGGCCTGTATCATCAAATCTCAATATCTCAGACTTCGGCTATCCGGACTGGCCTGTTCTCCGACCGGTATTCTCCGGATATCCGTCGAGTCACAATAAAATCACCGGTCGGTAGTGCTCCCCTTCCGGGCTCAACGCCATCATTTGCGACCTTCTCATCCTGGGGTACCGCACCAGGTCCACCATGTACCCACAGACGGTTCCTCCTTCTCGAATCGGGTGTATGATATCACTCAAGAGCTGAGAAAACTCATGGTGGACATATCTCGCATCATAACATGAGAAAACCGTAATTTCTATCTTTTGAAAATGATAATGAGTTTATAAAATCCTTGCGGTTTCTCCAAATCCATAAATCTCATGGAAATCCGAAATCTCAAATCACGATGTCAATAAACAGTAAATTACCAGCATAAAACTCCATAATATTGCATGACAAATGAATATATGGATGCATCTGATATCAAGTAAGGAATGCAATAATTAAACTACCATAATAAAGCAATAACATAATGGAACTATCAACTAACAAATTATGTCAATGAAGTAATACTTCTAAAGTGTACGTGTCATGGCAATTACCGGTGATGATGTGTGTGAGCCGACAAGCGAGTGTACGTGGAGCATACGCATCATCGGTAATGGTGCTGGTGTCCTAACAACAGGTTTCATAATAACTTACGAAAATATATATAAGCATGCAATGCGATGCAAACAACAAAAATAAATGGCAATGAATAATAAATGCAACAATAAAGAAATATACATTTCTATATACGAGTCATACAGTTTTTGGTATTTGAAATCGCACGAATCGTAGTGTTTAGAAAATAGGGGCTACGGTGTTTTTAAGAAAATGTATGTCCTTTGAAATATCCGTAGTATCCCTTGATCTATCTTAAAATACTCACGATTCGTTAGATTTGGAAATAAGTATGACTCGCCTTGATCTAACCTCCACTAAGTAAACTACAAGACTAAAGTAACAGACTAATCGAAAGGGTAAGGAAAACCACCTAAGTCTGAGTCGATATTTATATCTAGTAGTCGGTGATCCCGCCTCAATAGTATCACGTACGATACAATATATAATATGACATTTTTGAGTCAAGAGTGCGGATCTATCATCATAATTATATCTCGTACGGTAAATCCATCGTACGGCATCCCAAATCGGGGTACGGGTCAATATCACATATAATACATTACCTATCTGGTATCATTATCATCATAATTTTGAATTAGGGTACTGATCTAAAGTCTAATACATTCCGATAACATCAAACTTATAAATATATATATCCGCGTGTGTATGAAAACACATCGTCCAACTATCCGCTATAATATCATGTCGTGTCTCATCACACGACCCAAATCACATCACCGATCTCATGGCATCATGCCCAATCACATCGACTCATCTCCAAGTGTCATATACTATTCTCATCATCCGTCTATATATATATATATATATATATTCTCACTCACACACACACACACACATCCCCATATACGCATAAGAAATCAAATGTATGCGTGTTTGTATGCATGTGTGCAAATCATTACTTTAGGGTTTCGCGACTGAAAACTAAACTAAGGCATTAACTTCCAAATACGCTAACACTAATCCAAAGTCACCTAAAGCATTTCTTGATAATCATTCACGTATCACACTACACATCTTTATATATATATATATATATATATATATATATATATATATATAACGTATTCGTAAACTACACTACGAAACTGCGGGGGTGCTATACGCCATCCACCCGACTTCCCCCGTAGATATATATCTACTCATATTGATTCTTGCTTACCGAAGTCGATGTCGCCATTCTCTTCTTCATCGTCCGATGTCCACGTGAGAGTATCTACATATCACATATATCATATCGCATCAAAACGTCTAATTCAAAACCAAAACGACATGCGAATCACACATAGGTTAAAACCTATGGTCTACTCATGCAAAAAAGCCCAAAAACTTCCGATATCGACGTACAAACGTCAAGTGGTCGATACAAAACACAAAATCAAAACTTCAAGTCAATAAAACCCACAAAACATTAAGCACCAATTTAGAAAACTGGTCTCAGATTTTAGTTCAGGTGAAATTAGGTTAAACAAACAGTACTGGGATGATGTATATAGGGTATATAAGCTGAACCAATTTCAACACGATTGCCCACAAAAGACCCAACGACATAGCCCCAAATTCCGCTGAGCTCGGTTTTCCTATGGTGAAACGGCCTCGTATTCTCACGGTGGCCTCCTAGTACTCAATTTAGGTCAATAGAGTTGCTAGTTTTTCTTGTAAAGGTCTCGGATCACTCCAGCTTCCCTGTAGGCATCAAATGATACACAAACCGACACGGAAAGTTTCAAACTCAAGTTTTTTAGGTTTAGTCACTGGTTTCAATCATTAAGGAGGGTTTGTAGTTACCAAATACACTCACTTGCACCATCACAACTCAAGAATTCCTCAAAATCTCCTCTTGGAAATTTCAAACCTCACTAAACCGCACTTACATACTTCTAAACTAACATGGATGCTAAAGGAAAAGAAATACAAGTCTAATGGTGAAGAAAATACCTCATTTGGCAACTCAAGAAAATTCTTGAGTTGCCCAAAGTCTCCAAAATCCAATTTTTCTTGGTCCATCATGCTTGTAGTAAGCTTGTGCATGAAATTTGTGAAGGAAGTGAAGTGTTTTGAGGTGGAAATGGAGGTGTAGTGAGGAGTTAGAGGAGGAGGAAGAAGAGGGCAGCCATGGAGAAGGGGGAGGGGAGAATGATGAAGATGAAGGGGCCATGGTCAACAAATGACCCCTCACCCTCTCTCTCTCTCCTAAGTCCATGCTCTCTTGTCTCCCTATGCCTCAATTTAAAATTCCTTTTTCCTTTTCTTTTCTTTTCATTTTAAAAGCCAAAACACTTAAAATTAAAGATGAAGACATGCTTCATATCATAAAATGTAACAAGTATATGTGACATATTATGGTGCATGTCATAATGCATAACCAAGCTTAAATGCAAAATTAGTGAAATTTAATCGAGTTTAGCATTAATATAGAATATAATTAATTATAAGAAATCTATGAATGCTCCATTCTTATAATCTCTTTCAAAAACAATAATTAACATAAATTTCTAAATATTCCCCAATTTATCGGTATTTAATTATACCCCTTTTATTAAAACTAATTTCCACACATTAAAATATTCCTAATATTTATTATTTTAATTATTTAAATTCCCAAAAATAATATATTATTTTTCTGAAATGTTACAGCAATTTATTTGTAACAAACTGGGCATATTTATATGTATGCTTCAGCTTGATGGGGAGTGTTACAATACCCGTAATGTATACGAGTTTATTATATGTAATTAGATGTTTAATAGGGGTGTAATAGCAAAATGGTTTTGCCTATATAAAGAGGAGAATTAAATTTAGGCCAATCTATCCAATTTCATTTCCCCCAATTACTTTCTGTAACGACAAAAAAATTCATATACCCTTTTCTTTTTTTATTTCCCTTACTTTAATAAAAATTACTTTTCTTTAAATATCTATATATATATATATTTACTGTTCAAAATCTATGCATGGTCTATTCTTATACATCTTAGTTACCACATTGCATTGTATTCCATAGGTCATACGTTCGAACCCCAACTAAATTATTTTAATTTTATTTTAAAATTTAAATATTTTGTCATATATTATTGTTTCGATTAGTTAATAGTATATGGTTGATATTTTAATAACATTGATATTTTTTGGCAATTTTTGATATGTTCTTTATTCAACTAATAGAATTAATTTGTTGTTGAGTTGTTGTTATATACTTATTAAGTAAGTTAAAAAAATATTTCTACTAAATCTGACAATAATTATAACTATATAATTTGTAGTTGTAGTAATATATAAACTATCATTTTCTAATATAGTTTATATTTTATTTAGATGCTGGTGGGTTATTAAAGCTAAGTCATTACAGGTATTTGTAAATCAGTTATTATTACAATTTTTATCAGTATAATATGGATGTTAGTTTATTATCTATAATTTGTATAATTGTATAATACTTTATAACATTTTTTCTATTGTTTTGATTCTGGAAAGATACTATAGGATTCCAAATGTTGTCGAATCCTTTTGTTTTAAAAAAAATATCTTCAACTTTTTATAAACCCACGCTTCTATTTTTCTTTCTCCTTCTTCTTTTAAAATCTTGCTGTTTTATTTTCATTACCACCTTCGCTGCTCCAAATTTCGTCAAAGGCACGTCGAATCGTGAAGCTTCATGCCCTCTTCTATCTCATAGTCTATGTTCTTCAAACCGAGACTATTTTCTCCTCTTTTCGCTCGTACTAGTACGAGTGTGTACAGTAAGTTCCCCTTCTCCTTTTCCTCCCCTCTTCTTTTTCACCGTCGATTTCTATCAATGTGTAATTTTTAATCTTATATGGTATTATCATTAAACCTATAAAATATTAGATATCATTTTTAGAACTTGAGCCCTATGTTGATTCATGTTTGTATATTTGTTTTATTTATTTTTGTTGATGTTACTGTTGCTCGGAGAATATCTGTTTTTGTTATCCTTGGACCAATTGTTTGTCTGGTTGATGAAACCGAATATAGAAAAAAAAACAATTGAGGTTTTACTTCCTTAATCTGGGCATGAATAACTGGAATTTCTATGTTCCTCTTTATTTACTTTATTAAGATCCATGCACAGCCCAAAGTTTTTAGGCTACAGTTTTCACCTAGGTAATTAGACATATATCTAGATATTTCTTTTGAACTAACATTGAAATTAAAATGGCAAGTGAAGAAGATTTTTACAAACATGGTCAGTTATTCATGGAAACTTAATTGTTGTCTGTAGAGTTTTAAAGTTTGCTTGATTGCTACGAGCCCAGGTTCCTCAAATTATTCAATTACTGTTATTCTTATATTAATTCTCCAATTAAAAGACTTGTGTTAAAAACCACCTGATTACATGACCTGAATATGTGTTGTCTTGACTACACTAAGATCACACTCTTAATTAATTATATTTTATATTTTTAATGCATCGAATGTATCTCCTTCCCCTAACAGTTCTACTCTTATCATCAATGTATTTAATCTATGAAATTATTGATATATTAGCTCTAATCTACAAACCTACAATATAAATTAATATGATGTTTATGCTTATGTAACTTTGCCTCGATAACGTTTCACTGATATAAAATGATTCCGCTTATTTATTAACACCCTAATTAGTCGTAACTTGTAACCTTGTTTAAATAGATGTTAATTTGTATAATTTTATTTATTCATTCATGTTTTTCTTTATTATGTGATATCATCCATCTCATGTCACGGGTGCGATGGCGTGCGTGTGATTTTATTCAAGTGGCCAAATCTGTCTGCATTTATTTGCTGGAATTGTTTTAACCTGAGATTTAAAGGGTCGTAATTATTAATTCTGGATTCCAATTTGAGCAAACTCAAGTTGCTGGAACATCTACAGAGAGTTATCTACATTTTATTCCGAGCTTAATTTATCTGAAAAGATACAGAAGTTTATGAAAACAGAATCCTAATAAAATGTGACTAATCTGGACAGCAGCGGAAACAATCTGCACGGCTGTACTAAAATAGGCATAACTCTCTACTCCCTTATCATAATATGGATTTATTTATTGACAATCGTTCATAACATCCCGACGTTTAATTCTTGTTTGAATTTGGAAACTATAAATTGAACGTAAGATTCTCGAAAATGCAAAATATCATCAGTGTACGAATTCTGAAATCTGTACTGACCTGCTCTGCGCAGTATTACGGAAACTTCCGTAACTCTCTCATCAGGAACCCGATCGAGGGAAACTAAGTCTCGTTATTTACAAGACTCTCTGAACTACAAATTATTTCTTGTATAAGATCTCCTAATTCTAAACCAATACCATCGATTTCTGCATGCAAACTTATGCTTATTTCTGGCCTTAAATTGAATTATTATTACATGTTTGTTATATATACACAGAGGCTTAGAATTCTATCTAGGACTTGACCGGTATTTTCAGGAGTCCCATGACCAACTCACGAATGGGCCCATGTTTCTTGGCCTTTGGATGACAACCTTGGGTCTGTGAATACTCTTACGGTGGTTGGAGTTTCATTACATGAGCGGGCCCGTGTTTCCTTGCCCTTGAATGATAGCCTTAGGTCTGTGAATACTCCTGATATTTAACATTCACATTCAATGGTAACTCAGGAGTCCCATTACTAACTTATGAATGGGCCCGTGTTTCCTTACCCCTGGATGATAGACTCGAGTCCGTGAATACTTCTATGGTGGTTGGAGTTTCATTACATGAGCGGGCCTATGTTTCCTTTCCTCTGGATGATAGCCTTAGATATGTGAATACTCCTGCGGAACTATCGTTAGATTATACTATCTTGACATGAACCCGTCATGAATCCGTAAATCTTGAATCTCGTGAATATCGTGAATCTAATGAATATCTTGAATCTCGTGAATATAGTGAATCTAATGAATATCTTGAATCTCATGAATCTTATGAATACAACATGTACAATATATATATCTTGAATCTCATGAATCTTATGAATATAACATGTACAATATATATATATATATATATATATATATATATATATATATATATATATATATTGGAGATGGGGTAGCTTGAAAATGGAGGTATTTATGTGTAATGGAGGATTATGTTTTGTTCTTCGTGGTACTGGAGAAAAATGGTACATTGCATTATATATAAATCTTGAATCTCGTATTGCTGTTGTTCCGTGGCATTACGGAATATCCTGGTTATATAATAAAACTCCCACAATCGAGATTATACTTATACTTAATAACACCGAAGTATCGAATACGTGATACTCTAGTTATTGTAACAACTCCAATTCTTGTGTATATAAAATTGATTTAAAGTTAAAGTATACTTGGGGTATTTACATTTCCTGTGAGTACTATAAGTATTTGATTTAATTTTGAACAGCAAGAAAGAGCTTGTAGCTCATTGGTAAGACCATGCACTGTTGAACCAAAACACCAGAGTTCAAATCCCATCAGCCACACATTCTTTTTATTTAAAATTCTTTTAATTTTTTAGAAGCCCAAGAGTCTACACGTGCACTATACGTAATAGGGTAAGTTACAGAATAAACAAATGTGACCACGAGGCTAGACCAAGCATCAGGGACACGTGGCATCAAGATGCGCCCCGACTCGCCCAACTCGAGTCGGCGACTCGGTTGACTCGGCCGGCTTCGCTGGCCCAACTCGGTCCGATCCCACTTTTTCTTGAATCCCCTGCACCCTTTGGCTTACCCCATCCCCTACACTATTTAAATTCTCTGCAATTAACCAGAGAATTAAAAACCCCAATTTAATCCATTTTAATGCAAATTTTTAATACACCATTTCACTATCCTAAAACCCTAATTTTTCCTATAAATACCACCATCAAATCACCCCCTCCTCACTCACAAATTTTTTCCCAAACTCTCAAGAAAATTCCCAAGACATTTTGTGTGCAAGTTGAGTTAGCAAAAGGGCGAAGCTCCGATGAACTTCTGACGGCAATCCGAGAAGATTCCGATGACGAAACGACGCACCGGCATCTCCCACCTCTTCCTCCTTCTCTCTTCTAGTCAAATAACCCGTAAGTTCCTAATTTTTCTTCTTTTCTGTATTCTAAATATATTCAAAACTAAAACCCGACGGAAGCGGAGTTAATCCGACTTCCGATTCGGGTTTTCCTTATAAAGTTCTATTTTTCTTAAACACAATAATACCAAACTCTTATGACATGACCATTAAACATTAAAAAAGATAATAGAACAAGTTTGGCATCAAAATAATAATCGTAGCAAGTTTTATTCCACTTTTACATTAAAATACCCTCATGTTTCATTTCGACATGCTTGAACATTTTAAAACGTATTACCTTAGAAAACTCATGAGGTAATGACCTACCTCCTCAAAACACTCATATGTAACATAGCACGATGGAATTTGAGAATATAGATTTGGAAAAAATACGACTTTACACATAACTACCTTCGACTTATAAAAACTTTTTTCTACAAAATGTGTGTTTTAACAAATCTTTGCAATTGCACCTCTACAGCCCATTTTGGGGAACCCGTTCGGGATGGTGCGGATTATCGCACATCCTCGGGCTTACTAGAGTGAGATGCAGACCTCCGCAAGGAGCATACGATCTCGAAAGATTTAAAATACAATTTTCTTTTAAAAAATATGATTTCTATTATAAATAAAACTTATATTTTTATAAATAAATATATATGTAATTAATATCAAATTATTTATTTTTAATATTTATAATATTTCACATTTCCAAAATTCAAGAAAAACATCCCATTTACAAGAAAATACCATACAAATCCAATATTACAAATAAATACCATGTATTATGAAATTAGGTTTTATTCACTAGAAATGTCACATTGATAAAATATACATCCATGAAAACTCTAAAGACGATAATAAAATACTTGAGGTGTATTTTGAAAATTATACAAAATTATTTTTGCATAAAACCCCTCAAGTTATACTAAATTACAATAAGAACCCTAGTAAACATAGGTTTAAGCGGGATCAGTCTCTTGAGCCTCAGCGAGCCGGAGATATGGGTGTTTGCCTATTTAAGGTAGACAACTTAACAAACGGTGTTATGAACACGGTAATTGTTTTTGAAAAAAACACAAATCCTGCCGTCCATGTGCAGCAGTTACCGATAACACCAAAACATAATTCGGGATTTCAATTTCTTTTCTAATTGTCTGACTCAGACCGAGTCTCAATATAATCAATCTGACTTGAATATGATTCAAGTATGAAATTACAAAACTACAATTCAATATGAATCCACGAATCCATATATTCAATTTATTCAATCTATACAACTTGACTGAACTGAACCATGGATATATTCCATTTGTATGATCATCCATTATATCCGTTCCATTAATGATATCATGGTTTCGGCAAGTCATCCATCTATATACAATAAACAATTCATATAATACAAATAATACAATCAAGACATCGCGGGGTTTATAAGGGGTAGATTGGTACGGAAGGCGTTAGAAGTGGCACGAGACAGTAACTATAAAGACACCTAATCTGAATTCAATTGCCGTTGTACCGTGGCTGAACGGTTCCTTGTATTCCATATACCGTAGTCTCTGGTCTAGTGAGACTCCTCTCGTATACACTGGCCTCTTCTGTACTAAGTTACAAATAACAGCGTTAACACTAAATACAACATTAAAACAATATACTCTCTATTCTGTCTATTCATTCTTGTCTATTTACGGGACTTACTGAACGATTTGTTCGCTGACGATATTCTCTTTCTTCTTCTTTGGAATGTCGTCAGGTGATTCGGACTCACCGGAGATCAAGTCCACCAGCGAGGATTTGGACCAGCTAGCTTTCGACCCGGAGCTCTAGTTACTGTACATTTCATTTCAGTATTTTCTATTTCTGTTATGCCACTGTTTATGTATTGCTTTCCATTCCATGTATTTACTTTTCAGATGTATTGTAAAAAGAATGTTAATAAATAAAGTTGCTGTTCAATTATATCTATTGTCACCGTCTCTTATGCATTTTACTTATATTTCTTAGATATGCTTAGCTTATTTACTTCAGAGTAAATACGTAGTGGCCTTGTCGCGTCCTCTGCCCGTATACTGGGAAGCGGGGCGTCACAGGTTTTGTTGGTGGCCTATGCAAGTCAGAACTGTATGGAACCCTACCATGCAGTTCAGCTCTGTATGGACAACCTAAGCAATATAACACAAGAACCAACAACTGAAAACATTCCTTACAATACCTATCCCTTGAATCTCATCATATATTTTGAATCTATCCTAACCCAAATCTTTCTTTCAAGGTTATGAATTCCCTAAACAACACCAGCACGAATGTCAACAACACTCCCCCACCACTACCACTCATCCCTGCTATCGCTGCTCCGATCAACAAGCAGACGGTTATGCTTGAGGCGATCCACAGCCTACTGGAAGGACAGCAGCAGCAGACTGCTATTCTTATGAACCGACCAGAAACGGAAGCACCTGGGGTGAAGCAATTTAGGGCCTTGCATCCCAAGCAGTTCACAGGAAAAGAGAGCCCTCTAGAAGCTGAGGAATGAGCTCAAAGCATTGAAGATGATCTGGCAAAGGCAAAAGTGTCAGAGATAGCTTGGGTCTGAGTTGCGAAGCTGCAACTCACGGATAATGCACGGGTTTGGTGGAAGGCGGAAGAAAGCCGTCTTGATCAACCCATCGAATGGAAGACTTTCCGCGACATGTTCGATGCAAAGTACTTCCCAGAGACTGCCAGGTTCGACATGGAACATCAGTTCATCCACTTACTGTAAGTCCACGGTAGCGCCCCGGCCGTCTAACAGACGCCAAATACGGAACAAAAACTTTTACAACTGGCGCTATCGCGTACTATAACCCGGATCTGCCATTAAAGCTAAACTAACAAACTACAAAGTGGGTAGAAATGCTATACCGAACGATCCGAGTCCTTCGGTCTTCAACCATCATCCCACGCTTTGTTGCGGCTGCTCCGATCTCCTGAATCTCCAGTCTTCTCGTCCAGGTGGCACCACGTCGACGGATCTTTAAACGGGCTCCCGCCTCTGAACCGAGGCAACTCGGTCGTCAAGTTTGCTAAAAGAGACGACCAAGATGATGTAGAGAATGAGTAGAACATTTTGTCTCGTTACGTCCAAAACTATGGACGAACGATTAATGAAGTTGCCTTTTGGAATCGGGTAAATTGGAAATTGATCACTTCTAATTTATATGCACCAAAAGCTATCATAATCTTTTTTCCAAAACTTTCTTAGCCTCCAAATGATATGGCCGGCCAATATATAGTTGGGGGGGTGAGTGTAGGAGAGAGGGGGAGGTGACCTTAACAATGAAGCTTATCATAACACACTTAAAGAAACATGACTCACTAATGACACCTAGTATGAACACATTAAAAGCAAAGGATGAATCATAAACCTAGTCACCCTTGCATTAAATGAATCATTAAATGCACTAATGAGTCACATAACACCTCACTATCCTAGTCACCTTCTAGAAGCTTCCACATTCATCTCAAGAAAAGATAAATCCGCATTTAACCGAATGTAAAATACGGGTGATAGAAAACAGAAAACTGGCAACTTCCAAAAGTGATCCTGAAACGAATTTCAGGATAACCCCGTAATGGTATAAACATACCCGCATTTGTATTACGACCGAATACAAATGCAACCGAGACAAAGATATTATATCTACACAGTATAATACTCGGATCTGGCTTAAACCAAAACCGACCAGTATTATCTGCCCGAAATATGACACGTACGTAAACGCACGTGTATTTTCCGAACCCTGCCATAAAACCATACGGCCTCTACAACGTTTCGTCCGAACTTGGGAAAGTGTCTGTGGGGGACTCTAATGACTCATCAACACACCGGCACTGGGTATAACCTCTAGCACGTCAGAGGTACAAGCTCTACGTAACGGTTGCCTATGTATTGATCGAAAGGGAAGCTGACGAGCGAAATCATCCAGAAAACCCTACTGAGCCTGACAGTGACAATATCCGTACAGTCCGGTCCGTTCGTCTAAAGAGTATCGCATATCGAGTCTAGGGGGTGGATAAAGTCAGACCCCTAATAACGTGATAATTCGTGTCGGTATGAAGCCCATCACCACCGGAGAAACTACTGATTCAAATCAGTAATTCTCCACTACCTCAGCCGAGGATTTCTAGTGATGGCCACCCGTGCACTGTGCGACATCAACCCCCAATACCGGGAGAGACGAATCCCCGACGATCCGCTCACTGTCTCCATGTGGCTCGGGACTGTACCCAAAAAATACCTGTTTGCACGACTCCTTTGAGCCGTGGTAGGGTAGAAATCAAAGCACAGTGGGAACTCACACGAGACAAATGACGATCTCAGGTCGACAAACTAACCTGTACACATGTCACCAGGGAACTGCTATCTGACGATATGTATAATACCAACTAGCATGTTCCCGGCGAGTCCTGTCCGGTGTACTCATAACCTAATGAGCACCTGTATACATCTTAGGTGATCCAACTGACACCAGTGGCTTGTGAGACCGGCCACCGCCCCTCGTCGGGGTCTCGACTGTATACACTAGTCTACTCTGGAGTATCGATGCCCTGTCTCGAAACTCTCACGACTAGGGACACTTTAAGGATGTGCTTATAAACCCCAGCTCCCACGTATATGATCGCCATCATACTGCTGGTAGTCAAGCAAGAATCCCATGGGCTCTATCATCACGCAATAATGAACTAAAGCATGTATACGATGATAAAGACAAACCAGATAGCATATTATCATCTCGAGCAAGACTGTCATATCGGTATAGGTCCTGCCTCAATCATTACAATCACGTACCTGCGATCCAATAATTGACTTTGAGGGCACTATTTCCAACACTTACAACAGGGTTCGATGTGGACCAAATCAGTGGATGAATACGATGCTGAGTTCACCATACTCAGTCGGTAAGATATGTCTCAATAATTCGATTTTTAAATATCACATTCTACCCAGCTAACACAAGTCCTTAACAGATTTGCGATACATTTGATACCGACGGATGAGATCAGAGCCCGTCGATTTCAACAAGGGTTAGATTTGGAGATCCAGGCTGCATTAGCCACAGGAGATTTTCCGACTCATGAATCGGCTCTGAAAGCTGCCCGCCGTTATGAGGCAGTGGTAAAGATGAGGGGCAGATCTCAATCTGCTAGAGTTAAGTGCCCTGCCACCCAGATGGCAGGAGGAGCCTCATCAAGGTCACCATTTGTGCCCAGGAGACCCGGAGTACCAATCAACCGGCCCAACCCAGCCTTTTGTACCTACTGCAGGAGAGATGGACATCTGATGAAAGACTACCGCCGTGCAAATCATATTTGTTTAGTCTGCGGATCAGCTACTCACGATATTGAGTCTTGTCCTCGTAGACAAAACTCATATGCTGTACCCAGGCCGGCAATCACTTACCCGTAGCGCCCAACCATCCAAGCACCTGCTCCGAGATTCGCTCTCCCTGCTCCACCACCTAAAGGACTACCGACTGCACCTCCTCCTCGTCAGTTCCATCAAGCTCAACGTAACGTTCAGAGGAATGCTCTTCCGGCCAGGAGGAATGTACCACGGCGACAGATTTTCACGATGACCGTGGAAGAAGCTGAGGCCACTGGCTAAGTCATCACTGGTAACCCTTTCTTTTCAAGTTTTTCATTCAGTCTTAACACCTACCTACATATTTTTCTCTATACCTAAAACCCATCCCACATAACTTAGGTACAATCTTAGTAGCATCACTTCCTGCAATAGCACTATTCGATACTGGAGCATCTTATTGCTTTATTTCGCAACGGTTCGTCCGAACACATGCGATTCCAGTCACACCGCTCGTATCCAGTTAGAATGTCAGTTTAGGAAATGGCAATCTAAATGCAACAATGGGATACAGCTTGTGTCCAGTAGTCGTCTGCAGCAGAGAATTCTATGCTGACTTCAAGGTGCTGGACATACCGAACTTCGATGTGGTTTTAGGTATGGATTGGCTCGGAACATTTTATGCTACCATTGACTGTCGTCAAAGGAGGGTAGTATTCGAGATTCCAGAACATCCGGTTTTCCATTTCAAAAGTAGAGACCGTACCCTGGAGCCAAGTACTTACAAGGAGAAACCAAAGAAGATAGTGATTGCGGCAATTCAAGCAGAGGAAAGATCAAAGGAAGAAGTGGTTCGAGAGTTCGACGATGTGTGTCCTAACGATATATCAGGTTTGCCTCCCGATCGAGCTCTTGAATTCAGCATTGATTTAGTACCAGGGGCACAACCGGTAATCAAAGCACCGTATTGACGAAGTCCGGAAGGTTTGAAAGAATTCCGAACTCAGTTGGACGAATTATTGGCGAAAGGATGGATTCGTCCCAGCACTTCAAATTGGGGATCACCAGTACTGCTTGTAAAGAAGAAGGAAGGTTCATACAGAATGTGCATTGATTATAGAGCCTTGAACGAAGTAACGATAAAGAACAAGTATCCGCTACCGCGTATCGACGATCTGTTCGATCAGCTAAGTGGATCTCGTGTTTTCTCCAAATTAGCTCTTCATTCAGGTTATCATCAGGTGAAGGTCAAGGAAGCTGATATTCATAAAACAACATTCAGAACTCATTATGGACATTACGAATTCCTTATGATGCTATTTGGAGTGACCAACGCACCAGCAATATTCATGAACCTAATGAATCAAGTTTTCCGGGAGTATTTAGACAGGTTCATTATCATCTTCATCGACGACATCCTGGTGTATTCCAAGAGTCGGAAAGTACATGCCGAGCACCTACGAATTGTCCTGGAAACTCTACGACAACATCAACTATATGCCAAGTACAACAAATGCGAGTTTTGGATAGATCAAGTTGGTTTTCTCGGACATATCGTATCAGGCGAAGGAATCTCTATGGATCCAGCAAAAGTTTCAGCAGTAAGCGAATGGCCGACACCAAAGTCAGTGAAGGACATTCGAAGTTTCTTGGGTCTAGCTGGATATTACAGAAGGTTCACTGAAGGCTTTTCGAAGATAGCAATACCTCTGACCAAGCTCACACGTAAAGATGAAGAATTCGTGTGGTCAGAAGCATGCGAACAAGCTTTCATAGAACTCAAGTCAAGGTTGACATCAGCGTCTATTCTCGTTATACCGGACCAATCTGGAGGTTTCGAAGTGCATTGTGATGCATCCGGTTAGGGATTAGGATGTGTTTTACATCAGCACGGTAAAGTTGTGGCTTATGCTTCAAGACAGTTGAAGATTCATGAGCACAATTATCCGACACAGGATTTGGAATTGGCAGCCGTTATCTTTGCTCTTAAGATTTGGCGCCATTATCTTCTTGGTGAACGAGTGAACATATACACAGATCATAAGAGTCTGAAATATATGTTTACTCAGAAGGAGCTTAATATGCGGCAAAGATGATGGTTAGAACTCATGGCGGACTTCGACATCAACCTGCAATATCACCCGGGAAAGGTGAACGTAGTACCTGATGCACTTAGTCGCCAACCATTATCGATGAATCTCACCGTCCAGTGGAAGCTTCAACAGGATTTGCATCAGATGGAGATTGAAGTAGTCATGCCAGGCAACGCTTCGAGTTTAATGAATTTATAAGTTCAATCTACCATTGTCAATCAGATCAAAGCAGCTCAAGAAAATGATGCTAAGTTGCAAAAGATCAGGGAACAAGTAGAGAATGGATTCAGAACAGACTTCATCATTCATGAAGACGGATTTTTGAGATACGACAGCAGATTATTCGTACCAAAAGGTTCTGTTCGGGAAGAGTTAATGAAATAAGCTCACAGCTCTCCCTACTCAGTACACCGTGAAGGTACAAAGATGTATAAAGATTTGCGTCAGAATTACTGGTGGCATGGAATAAAGCGTGAAGTAGCCAGAAGTGTCGCTAAATGCTTGGTGTGCCAGCAAGTAAAGGCTGAACATCAAAGGACTGCTGGATTACTTCAACCATTACCTATCCCAGAATGGAAATGGCAACACATCATAATGGATTTTGTGACTACACTCTCTCGTAGTACAAAGGGTAACGATACGGTATGGGTTATTGTGGATCGACTCACAAAGTTGGCCCACTTCATCCCATTTCGAGTTGGCAAATAAACTGAGATATTAGAAAAGAAGTACATGGAGGTAAGAATCTAAGTAAGAATTAAACTCTTCAAAATGTACTATCTCTGATACCCATGAACTCATACAGGAAATTGTGAGACTTCATGAAGTACCAGTTTGCATTGTCTCCGATCGTGACACCAGGTTCCGATCACAATTTTGGCAAAGTCTACAAGCGAGCTTGGGAACAAGTCTGAACTTCAACACAACTTATCATCCATAAACCGATGGTCAGTCTGAGTGGACTATTCAGATCTTGGAAGATATGCTCAGAGCGTGAATGCTAGACTTCGGAGGATCGTAGGAAGATCACCTACATCTTGTGGAGTTTTCATACAATAACAGCTACCAAGCAAGTATAGGAATGGCATCTTTTATAGCACTATATGGAAGGAAGTGTTGATCGCCATTAATTTGGGACAACATCGGTGACAGGGAACTTCTTGGACCTGAGATGATAGTAGCAACTGTTGATGTGGTTCGTACTATCAGGGAAAAAATACGCATAACCCAAGATCGACAGAAGCACTGGGCTGATGTAAAGCGCCATCATTTGGAGTTTCAACCGGGAGATCATGTATTTCTGAAGATATCTCCAAACCACGGAGTGATTCGATTTGGAAGACGGGGTAAGCTAAGTCCGAGATACATTGGATCGTTCGACATACTCGAACAAGTCGGTGAAGTGGCATACCGCTTGGCACTTCCACCTTCATAATGTGTTCCACATATCCCAACTCAGAAGATATGTGAGTGACCCCAGCCATATACTTGATCATTCCGAGCTCACTATACAGCCCGACTTATCTTGTGAGCAGCAACCTGTTGAGATTCTGGACAGGAAAGTGAAGTCACTTCGTAATAAGGAAGTCAACTTGGTTCGAGTGATGTGGAGAAGAGACACTCCAGGAGAATTGATATGGGAAAGAGAAGATAAGATGCGTACAAGATATCCTCATCTATTTATAAACTAGTCCTTAAAATAAATTGTAAATTTCGAGAACGAAATTTTTGTAAGGAGGGTAGACTGTAACAACTCCAATTCTTATGTACATAAAATTGATTTAAAGTTAATGTATACTTGGGGTATTTACATTTCCTGTGAGTACTATAAGTATTTGATTCAATTTTGAATAGCAAGAAGGAGCTTGTAGCTCATTGGTAAGACATTGCACTGCTGAACCAAAGCACCAGAGTTCAAATCCCATCAGCCACACATTCTTTTTATTTAAAATTCTTTTAATCTTTTAGAAACCCAAGAGTTTACACGTGCACTACACGCAATAGGGTAAATTACAGAATAAACAAACGTGACCACGAGGCTAGACCAAGCGTCAGGGACACGTGGCATCAAGACGCGCCCCGACTCGCCCAACTCGGGCCGGCGATTCGGTTGACTCTGCTGGCACCGCCAGTCCAACTCTTATGACATGACCATTAAACATTAAAAAAGATAATAGAACAAGTTTGGCATCAAAATAATAACTGTAGCAAGTTTTATTCCACTTCTACATTAAAATACCCTTATGTTTCATTTTGACATACTTGAACTTTTTAAACCGTATTACCTTAGAAAACTCACGAGGTAATGACCTACCTCCTCACAACACTCATATGTAATATAGCACGATAAAATTTGGGAATATAGATTTAGGAAAAATACGACTTTACACATAACTACCTCCGACTTATAAAAACCTTTTTCTACAAGATGTGTGTTTTAACAAATCTTTGCAATTGCGTCTCTACAACCCATTTTGGGGAATCCATTCGGGATGGTGCGGATTATCGCACATCCTCGGGCTTACTAGAGTGAGATGCAGACCTCCGCAAGGAGCATATGATCTCGAAAGATTTAAAATACAATTTTCTTTAGAAAAATATGATTTTTATTATAAATAAAACTTATATTTTTATAAATAAATATATATATATAATTAATATCAAAATATTTATTTTTAATATTTATAATATTCCATATTTCCAAAATTCAAGAAAAACATCCCATTTACAAGAAAATACCATACAAATCCAATATTATAAATAAATACCATATATTATGAAATTAGGTTTTATTCACTAGAAATGTCACATTGATAAAATATACATCCATGAAAACTCTAAAGACGATAATAAAATACTTGAGGTGTATTTTGAAAATTATATAAAATTATTTTTACACAAAATCCCTCAAGTTATACTAAATTACAATAAGGACCCTAGTAAACATAGGTTTAAGCGGGACCAGTCTCTTAAGTCTCAGGGAGCCGGAGATATGGGTACTTGCCTATTTAAGGTAGACAACTTAACAAAAGGTGTTATGAACACGGTAATTGTCTTTGAAAAAACATAAATCCTGCCGTCCATGTGCAGCAGTTACCGATAATACCAAAACATAATTCAGGACTTCAATTTCTTTTCTAATTGTCTGACTCAGACCGAGTCTCAATATAATCAATCTGACTTGAATATGATTCAAGTATGAAATTACAAAACTACAATTCAACATGAATCCACGAATCCATATATTCAATCTATACAACTTGACTGAACCGAACCATGGATATATTCCATTTGTATGATCATCCATTATATCCGTTCCATTAATAATATCATGGTTTCGGCAAGTCATCCATCTATATACATTAAACAATTCATACAATACAAATAATAAAATCAAGACATCGCGGGGTTTATAAGGGGTAGATTGGTACGGAAGGTGTTAGAAGTGGCACGAGACAGCAACCATAAAGACACCTAATTTGAATTCAATTGCCGTTGTACCGTGGATGAACGATTCCTTATATTCCGTATACCGTAGTCTCTGGTCTAGTGAGACTCCTCTCGTATACACTGGCCTCTTCTGTACCAAGCAACAAACAACAGCGTTAACACTAAATATAACGTTTAAACAATATACTTTCTATTCTGTCTATTCATTCTTGTCTATTTACGGGACTTACCGAGCGATTTGTTCGCTGACGACATTCTCTTTCTTCTTCTTTGGAATGTCGTCAGGTGATTCGGACTCTGTAACACCCTAGTTCATTTCTACTAGTTCGATTTTGGGTATTATTTATTTATGGCTATTTCTTGATTTATTGTGTTTTGGGTGCGAATAGTGTAATTGGTATATGTATTTGCATCTGACCCGACCCGCTTGCTGGAAACCCGTCTTGATTCCTGTTTATGATTTATCTCAGTTAGTTATGAGAATTTGTGCAGTTTCATGTTTTATATCCTGCATACCTGCATTATATCTGGCATCTGCATTTTTTTACAATACAATTATAATCTAATAATATATTTTAAAAAATATCTAGAATGGCCTGTATGACACCCCTAACCCTGTTGTAGCATCCGTTTATCGTGTTCTCGTTCCGTTCAGTGAAACGGACTCGTTTGGATAGCTACGTGCACGCTATGTGTATCTGTTCTTGGGGGTATGCATTTTCATTACCCTGATATCCTGTTTTGGTTTTCGTTAACACGTATATTATCCGTATTTTTGAACCATAATTTTAGACCCGACCCGGACGTATTTTGGAGTAGTTTTGTATTAGCCAAAATCTCAAATCTAACTAATATTATATACTAATAGTATTTTAACCGTTTAATGTTATATATTAACATTTATATATATATTATTAACAAAAACATATTTTTCATTAATCAGAATCTGATTCTCTCTCTCTCTCTCTCTAACTTTTATATATAATATATTTTTTACTAACCCTTTAAAACCTACCCCACGTACTCTCTCTCTCTCTCACTCCTCATCTTCCCCATTTTTCCCCGTGAAGCCTTCGTCACGAGAACCCATGCCTGCCCTCGTTGCCGCGCCTCGCCGTCGTCGCCTGCATCTCCAACCCCTCCTTGACTTCGCCTCCGTCTCCTCCACCTTCTTCTCCTCCCAGGTTCCTCCCCGACGGCATGGCCGGGACGAACCCATTGCAACAAGCCAAGAACCCCTGAGCACTTCACGCCCACGAACCCATCGCCTCGCCTCCGCCTTCGTCGCCGTTGTCGGCCCACCCATCGCCACCACCTTCTCCTCCACTTCGCTTCACCCCGCAACGAACCTCTGCACCGAGCACCTCCTGCAACCCATACCCACGACCACGACACCCTCGCTGCACCCTCGTTGCTGGAGCTCCGACCCTCGCCGGCGTCTCACCTCGCCCTCGTCACCATCACCTCCTTCTCCCGAGCCCCTGCAAACACCCTGACGAACCCTGCACACCCGAGCTTTCCCTGTAGGAAACCTTGCAACTCCCCGCGACCACTGCCTTTGGTCGTAGACCTCGCCGGAAAACCCATCGTCGTCGTCGTAACCCCCTCGTCTTTATTCCAGAACCCTCGAACCAACCGAGAACACCAAACCCCTGTTCCCTTTCTTCTTCTTCTTCTTCTTTTCTTGATTTCTCTGGTGATCGCCGGAGCCATGCCGTCGCCAATAATCCGGGCGACTCAGTGGACATTCCTAGCCAATGTGGTCACCTTCTTGCTTTGCCTGGTCCTGTCCCATGTGCGCGTGTGTACATTGCGACGTTTACCCGACGTTGGACGCTGCGTATACACCCCGTCGCGAGATCCGATCAGGCGAGTTTATCTTGCTACATGCTATGATACATAATTTGCATCAATATGAATAAAAATACCACATGTTTATTGCATTGTACATCCATATTACTGTTTTACTGTTTTCGGATAGCCGTACGCATCCATATCATTAATTACATATCTGGTTGCATGCAAGTTAGCTTGATACATGCTATATTATTATACTTGCATCTATATTAATAAAAATATTGCATATTTATTGTATTGTCCATCCATGTTACTGTTTTATTGTTTTACAATATCCGTTCGCATCCGTACAATATATTTTACATCTAGTTGCCTGCAGATCATGTCATTTCATGTTACTATTATATTAGCATCCCATGCTTGATAATATGCATCATGCGTAGTCATGAAGTTGTAAATGTAATTCCTGATAGATATTTGTGCATCCGTGTTACTGTGCATCCGTACAATTTATTATATGTCTAGTTGCATGCCATACTATTTCATATTACTGTTACCTTGGCACCCCATGTTTGATAATGTGCATCCTACGTAGTCATAGAGTTGTAGATGTAACCCATGATAGATATTTGTGCATCCGTGTTTTACTGTGCATCCGTACTTTTATCGTGCATCCGTACTTGCTACAGTTTTATTATGAGCATCCGTTTGATACATGTGTACTACCTGAGATGACTTGATATACCACTGCTTGACTTGATACCTGATCCTGTTCCTAATGCCGACAACCCTGACTTGTTGTCCCGATGGACATATCCTGTTGTCTATTTCAGACAAAACCTGTACTTGCTTGATCCTGTATCGGCATTAGCTCCAGATTTATCAATACCCTACTTGAACACATAACTTGGGGGTAAAGGGAAATCAATGATGAAACCTGACCTGTAACTCAACAATTCGACGCTTATACTGATCAGTTTTGGGGGCTAGGCCAGTCCCGGGATGCTGCTGCTGACATCATTCATCTGTATATGTTTCATGTTTTGTGCTTAGTTGCACGTCTCGGTTTCAGCCCGAGAATCTGGACCGTGGTCCCGGGCATGCACGGGATACTATTGAGTTACATCGAAGATTCATTAAATTGATTTCAAAGACTTGAGAGTAATTAACCCAGTAGCACAGTTTAGATGGATCACCGCATGTCGTATACACTGATACAGTTCACTGTTCCACATCCGTGTTTACTTATTACATTCATATTACTGTTCATACTCATGCCTGCATATCTTGTTACCTCCTGATAATATTTTATCGTTTGATATTATGATGCACTGACGTCTGGGTGTTGCATGACCCAGATCTTTTATTTTTGTCGCAGGCTGATCAGGAGTATTTCCGCCGTCAAGCTGAGTAGTGAGGATCCTGTTAGTATCTAGTTTAATTTTATTTCCGTCCTTTCATTTCCTGATGTGAGCCCATATTTGGGACATACTTTCCAGATGTTATTGTTATTTGGATTTATTGCTTCCGCATATTATTTCATGACTCGTTTATTCTGGCATATGGACATGTACTAGATAGTTTATTTTACTTTACTGTTCTTGATATCTTATAAACAGCCGTAATGTGACTGTGGAGGGATGTTTCCTAGCCACAGGTAGCATGGTTGGCTCTGTCACATGCCGATCTTAGCGCACTCTGGGAAACGGGACGTGACAGGGTTTGTTTGGTATTAGAGCCATAGGTTTTAGGTTAATCGGGTTTGATTTTTTATAGTTGGGTATTGGACCCAATACACGAATCAGAAAAACCGTAATTAGGAACATGTCCTGCCATATTGTTATCGTGATTCTTGAATCATATCTTTCTCTTGATCCTTGTCTTGACGATATGCAAACAATTTTGCATCTCGACTTGAAACCTTCTGGTTCCCTATTGTTTCTTTCTATTCTGATACTAGGATTTAGGCGACTTGAACGGAGTTATGTGATTATAACTATGAACTGCAGCATGGTTAGAATGCGGTACTCTATTTAAGTAACTCGAAGTCCTAGTCTTGATTCACTTCCTTGTTTTAAGGCCATCGTATTACCTTGCTTCTCTCGGTTACCAGTTTATATTTTATCGCAAGTTTAGATCTTGTTTATCATGCCGATCCTCTTCGGTGTCTTGGTTTCAGGATCATGGCGGATAGAGAACTACGATCGTACCACAGGTGTGTTGATGACGCCGCATTGCTTGGAGTAATTCATGGGATGCTGGAAAACCAGAAGCGGCAAATCGAGATAAATCAGCGGCAAGCCGAAGCTTTTCAGGAAGGTTTGCGGACCGTCCAGCTATCCGTAAACACTGTTGCAGCCAAACCAGTACAGCGTGTGGGTACCGTGGCAGATTTCAGGAGACTTGGTCCATCCACTTTCACTGCTTTGGAGGAGCCGTTGCCAGCGGAGCAGTGGCTAGTCGATACGGAGAATCTGCTCGTTGCAGCACAGATTCCGGAGGACCAGAGAGTGGATGTTGTATGCATCCAATTGGTGGACTATGCCCGTGAGTGGTGGGTGGTGGAAGAGACCCGTTTGCCCAAGCCGATCAGTTGGGCAACTTTCTTGCAGAGTTTCTTGGAGAAGTTCTTTCCACAGACTGCCCGGGAAGAAATGGAAGAAAGATTTATCAGTCTGAAGCAGAATGGAGGATCCGTGAATGCGCATGTGGCTGAGTGGATACGGCTCAGTCGATTCACGGGACCTTTGGTTTCCAACGATCCTGATAGGGTATGAAGATTCATGCGCAGTTTGGACGTGGAAATCCAGATGCACATTATATCTCTGGGATTGACCACTTTCTCGCAAATTCTTAAAGCAGCCAGAGAGCAGCAGAGCTTATCAATGAAGACCAAGGATACACAGCAGTAGGCAGTTGTGGTACGGAAGCTGACTTTTACGCCGAACCGAGCACCTATATGCAGAGGTATCCCGGTAGACAGACGTGGCATTGTACCGATGAAGAAGCGCAGTCGCACGATCCAAGGTTGTAGAAGTTTCGAGAACAGGTAGAAGCGGGACTTCGAACAGACTTGTTGATTCATAAAAATGGTTCGTTGCAATATGGTAGCCGTTTGTGTGTGCTAAAAGGAGACATTCGTGAAGAAATTATGAAGGAGGCGCACAGTTCCGCATATTCCGTACATCCAGGAGGCACGAAGATGTACCGTGATCTACGACAACATTTCTGGTGGAAAGGCATGAAAAGGGAGATTGGCCGCTTTATAGCGAAGTGCTTGGTGTGTCAACAAGTTAAGGCTGAATATCAAAGAGTAGCTGGTTTATTGCAACCACTTCCGATTCCTCAGTGGAAGTGGGAACATATAACCATAGATTTCGTGGCAGCTTTACCGCGGAGTCCAAAGGGCAACAATGCAGTTTGGGTGATTGTTGATCGATTGACCAAGGCAGCTCATTTCATACCGTTTCGAGTAGGTTAGTCGACGGAAGCGTTAGCAGAACGGTACATGCAGGAGATTGTGAGATTGCATGGAGTACCTATGAGCATCGTCTTCGACCGTGATACCCGATTCTTATCGCACTTCTGGAGGAGTTTACAGGAAAGTTTGGGAACACGATTGAAGTTTAGCATTGCTTATCATCCCCAGACAGATGGCCAGTCGGAGAGAACAATCCAAACTCTTGAAGATATGTTGCGAGCTTGCATGTTGGACTTCAAGGGTTCATGGGAGGATCATCTACACTTGGTGGAGTTTTCATACAATAACAGCTTTCAGGCGACTATTCAGATGGCTCCATTTGAAGCATTGTATGGTCGCAAGTGTCGCTCACCCGTCTGTTGGGACGATATTGGAGAACGAAGATTGTTTGGACCAGATTTGATCGTACAAATAGTAGAGAAGGTTAATACTATCCGGAATCACATGAAGGTAGCACAGGATCGGCAGAAGAGTTGGGCAGATATATCGAGGAGATCTCTAGAGTTCGTTGTTGGTGATCTTGTATTCTTGAAGATATCACCGACTAGAGGAGTGATTCGTTTTGGGAGTCGAGGCAAGCTTAGTCCTCGATTCGTAGGGCCTTTCGAGATTATTGAATGTGTTGGAGAGGTGGCTTATCGATTGGCGTTACCACCATCTTTGGCGAATGTTCATGACATGTTTCATATATCTTAACTCCGTAAGTATGTTCGAGATGAAACACACGTGCTAGATCATTCGAAGCTGACTGTAAGGGAGAATTTGACTGTTTCCCCCAATCAGAGCAAAGCTCTGTTCAAATTCCAAAGCGGGAGATGAAGCAACGCTTCATCTTCCCCCAATCAGAGCAAAGCTCTAGTTTGAAAATTTAAACTTTAATAAATGAAGCAACGCTTCAGATCCTTTGCGCTGCGCGCAACGCGCCACGTGTCAAGCGCAGATGCATCAGCGCAGCGCCCAAGAAGGCGCGTCCAATCAGAGCAAAGCTCTATTTAAACTAAAATTAAACGAAGCAACGCTTCAGTTGCGCAAGCACTGCGCTGCGCGACACGTGTCAGCGCAGATGCGCTAGCGCAGTTGCGCTGCGCTCTGCGCTGCGCGACACGTGTCACGCTCTGGAGCATTTGCGCCAAACAGAATTAAAATTCTAAAGAAATCTTTTCTGTTCTTGTTAAAACAAGAAGATTTTCTTCTATAAAACAGAAGCCCTTGGATCAAAGATCCAACGGTGGGGAAAATTCCCCAAATCACTAAGAGAAAGATCTCTTTAACAAATTTAACTAATTTATGGGCACTATAAAAAGGACCCTAGACCTCAATTCAAAGGCATCAACATTTTCTTGAAGAATCAAGAGCTTCAAACAGAGAGAACTCTGAGGAAATTTTTTTTTCAAGAAAAAGGTAAAACCTTCACAAGAGAGAAGAAATTTCTTCTAATAGATCATTGATCTAAAAACCAGATCAATGATCTTCATATAAAAAAAAACAGTGCTTTGCACTTCTCATGAACCACTGGTTCTTTAAAAGAAGAAAAAACAAAGATAAAAAAAATAGTGCTTTGCACTTTTATGAACCTTTGGTTCTTGAAATAAAAAGAAAAACTTGTTTTTCTTTGATCTAAATTAGATCAAGGAAACGAATAGTGCTTTGCACTTCTTTTATGAACCATTGGTTCTTGAATCTAAAAGATTCTTAAATCATAGTGCCTTGCACTTGCAAACTGCGCTGTTGCGCTCCTGGGTTGGCGCAAGCCACCAGAGCGCGCCACGTGTCAGCAGCGCAGGCGCAGCGCATTAGCGCAGCGCGACACGTGTCAACACTACAAGCGCTTGCGCTCTCTGATTGGCGCAAAGCGCCTGAAAATGCAATGCATTTCATTTCTTAAAGGGCCAGGCCCAAATTTAAAAGACCAAGCAGGCCTAATTAAATTGATGCTCGGCATCATTTATAAATGGGCAGAGCCCAAACAAAATAATAAAAATGCTATGCATTTTAAAAAGGGGCAGAGCCCAAACAAAGTAGATGCCTTGCATTATTCATAAATGAGCAGAGCCCAGAATGGGCCAAGCCCTAGCACAGGTCTAACAGACCAAAAACAAATAAAAGCGTTGAATATTTTTTATAACTGGACTTAGCCCAATTTTGGCCGTAAGTCTTTAAATTATATTGACTGAGTACGGCTGCTCCCTAAATCAATTTATGACTGGTTCGAGGGTACATCTCCGAACTCCTCTGACACCCATCGTTGTAATCCTTCAACGACATCAGAGAGGCGACGGGTCCCGACGACCACACATCAATATGGACTGCGGGGTCCTTAAACTCGTGGACCGAAACGTCCTTAAACTAATGTTGGACCGAAACGTCCTTACACTAATGTTGGACCGAAACGTCCTTAAACTAATAACGGACCACCATGTCCCTAAACTGGAATATAGACCACCACGTCCCTAAACTGGAATGCGGACCACCACGTCCCTAAACTGGAACATAGAACACCACGTCCCTAAACTGGCGATGGACCACCACGTCCCTAAACTGGAACAATAGAGCCTCCAAATGCTCTTTTGCCGGATCTAAATGATCCCGTTTAAGTTGATTTTAGCCCCAAACACGGCTAACGTATCCTTAAACATTCAAATGGACTATAAAACTCCAAATCAACTTTGGTTCAAGGGTACATCTCCTAACTCCTCTGACACCTATCGTTGTAATCCTTCAACGACGTCAGAGAGGTGACGAGTCCCGACGGCCATATATTAAATGGATCGCCACGTTAAGTTGATCTTAGTCGCAAAACAGGACTAACATATCCTTAACGAATGTTTAAGTTGATCTTAGCCTCAATACGGCTGACGTATCCTTAACCTAAAAACACCAAACCCAAATCTAAGTAAATACGGATTTGGACTAATCCACGTCTTACGGGCGACGGCATTACTCAGTCTCCGTATACAATCCACGGGCAACCACAAACAAAACAATCACACACGACACGAAGTGAAATTCTGGAGAAAGAGAAAGTGGTTACCGCGATGCGGTAGCATAATTAACTGCAGGGGCTTGCGCCTACAGGGAAGAGCATCCCCACAATCAAAAACCCCTCAAGCGAGGGGGGATCTGACGAAGTCTGCTACATCGGCCTCATCCGTCTAAACCTCCGATGCACGGTGCCATAAATCAACTTGGCATCTTCGGAGAGGTGGACGGATAAAACCATATAGCATCTGCCCCGAATCTCAGGCAAGACGAACCTACGCGGTCACGTCTCTGTATTCGGAGGGGAACGGATTCTGGCACGCCCGGTGGGACCTTTTCCTCTTTCCACTCCACACTTCGTGTGTCGTCTTCGCGAACGAGTCGCGGTTTGTTAATGGTTGCCTTTGGATTTCAAGTTACTAAGATTTGGTCTTTTGCCTGGCGCAGAAATCAAGCATCAATGGCCTCAAATTGCTCGAACTGCTCGAAGTGCCAATGCAACCGACACTTCACTTCACCTGGAGGTGTAGCATATGGGCCCCAAGCGGCCTCCGTCCTTACTATGCCTGTGGAGAAAGTGACTCAGGCCACCACCGGCCTGTTTTTCGGGACCATGATCCCTCCTGCAAGCTTCACCTCGCCAATACCCGTACCGGAAGCTTCAAAGAAGTCGGTTTTTGATCGACTTACCACTTCCGCGACCCCTCTCAACGGGTCGCCCAACTCCACTACCTCAGTTTTCAACAGACTGGGCCAGAACGTCTACAAGCCTGCGATACCCGAAGTTGCTATCCCAAAGCGGATAGCCATCCCGGTTCAAGCGAACAAAATCATTGGAAAGGCTCCTCCTTCCAGGAAGTCAGTCTTTACAAGGCTGACCATTCCGGTTGCTGCTCGAGGCGAAGTCCTCAAAGCTGTTTCCCCTGCCCAGAGATCTGTCTTTAACGGATTAGACATCGCTTCTCAACGGGTGTCAGTCTTTGACAGGCTAGCACCAATAACAGTCTCTTCTCAAAGCAGGGGGCATGACGAAGCCACCGGCGTAGCTGAAACAACTCCATCCATAAGACACGCTCGACGTCGCCACTGGCGCCGAGTGAGGAAGGCTAGGGGCAACTCCCCCTCTGGGATAACTCCGCCAGCTCCAACGGTGAGGATCGAGGCTGCTGTTCTAACCGAGAACAGCTTTGAATTGCTAAACACGGTGCGCAGAAACTCTCCTACTGCGGTGTTGAAACGATCTCCTCCACCTGTGGAGAATGCTCCAGAGAAGAAGCCGGAGCAGCCCCCTCACCGACTGTCCTCTAAAATTTACAAGGTCTGGCGACAGGTCCAAAAGTCGGTGATTGATGAAAACTATCTCCGCCGACAGAAAAAGACAAAGGTTCGGCAGGAGGAAGACTACTCTACCAGGTCGAAAGAAGCAACGGTTACTCGGGTGTCCACTGCAACGACACCTTCAACGTCAATCACTCAAAAGAAAAGGAGGCCACAAAAAGCCCCTGTGAACAAGGCGAACCATAAAAGTGATGGGCACAAACGCCCCAAGTCTGGGGGCATGATGGTGCGCACTGTTTATATGGCTTCTGGAAAAGAGGAAAGCCGTGCTTCGACGGGTCACCGACCACTCACCCGATCCGTGACCAAAGCTCAGGAGCAGCAGCAAAAGCTTCAGGAGATGATGACTGCAATGGCCGCACTTACAGAGCCAAAAGAAAGCTCAGATGCATCATCGGAGCAGCGTCATGAACAAGAAACTGACGCTGATTACCTACGCAGAGTCCTCGAAAAGAAGGACAAAGAAGCCGCAGAGCAAGCGGCTAATATAAAACAAATGGCGCTTCTCTTCCAAGATATGGTAGGGATGATGATTCAGCAGAACCCTCCTGCTGAAGATCCTCCGGTCGGCCTTGAAGACGACAGGGGAGAAACGTCAAATCCTCCACTGGCTTTGTCAGCAGCCAAGGAGGAGGCAATCTCCAAAGCTGACCTTGACGAATATATAGCCCAGCAGATACGGGTTCATCATGCGACTGAGGCAGCCGGTCAGATCGTCAAAACAGGACGACCATATCCGGGCTGGTACGATCAGATACAGTACCCGCCGGGTTATACAATCCTAAGTTCCACATATATAAAGGGACAGGGAATCCGCATCAGTATGTCGCTCAATTCAGGGCCTTATGCGGCAATACTGGGGGCGATGACAAATTGATGCTTCGCCAATTCGTCGGCAGCTTGTCAGAAACAGCGTTCGAATGGTATTCCGAACTCCTGAACGATTCTGTCAAGACGTTCGCTGAAATGGAGTTGCTATTCACTCAGCGATTCGCGAGCGCCAGTGAACAGGCCCCGATAACAGCGTTGATTAATGCCAGGGTAAGGCCGGGTGTGACGTGGGTCCAGTACGCTATACGCTGGCGAAACTTGTGGTCGAAATGCGAACAACGCATTGAAGAAGCGCCTGCGGTGGGCATGTTCATGGGTACCCTAGACCCTCATGCCACTATCTCACAGTTCATGATGTTCTTTAAGCCGACCACATTCCAGGCTTTGATTGACAAGCTGGCCCAGATGGATCAAATGGGTCACAGACCTTCTCCCCCAAAGCCAGAACCGCGGAACGACAAGGGTAAAGGGAAGACAACCTTCGTTGCGAATGCTCATCAACAACCCAGCACCCCAAAGCTAGCAGATCAATCGGGAGAGAGACGGCGATTCTATATTGAGAAAATGAGGCGCCCTTACTCATTCCCGCGGGATAAGACGAAGAGGCTGTTCGAGCTGGCTGTGCGCAACAGGCTTATCAACCTGCCGAATCCAAGGCAACCGCCACAACCCAATGAGGCGAATAACCCCAATTATTGCCCTTATCATCAAACGGCAAGCCATCCGATTGAGGATTGCTTCGTCTTCAAGGGTTGGATTGAAGATCAATACCTACAAGGCAAGTTTGTCCTATCTGAAAAGTGGAAGGTAAATCCACCACAGCCGCACACTCCAAAGAAGACGGACACGATGGTGGCAGCTTGTTCTTTTGTCAAGGACGAAAACGATGGGGAAAATTCATCAGACGAATCCGAAGACTACGTAACGACTTGTCATGTGATCTCTTATTCACTGGCGGATGATGAAGAGGCTCCTTGCGCCGAGAAACCAAGGGCGAACCCTGAGCCGGAAATTCTACGCCCGTCAGACGAGTTGATCGATATCTTCCTAAATGAAATTCGTCTGAAAGCAAAAGCCAATCAAGAGCGTGAGATGGCCATACTGGAAAGAGCCAAGACCCTCCCATCAAATCAAAAGCCATCCGCCGTGGATAAAAACAAATTCAAGACGAGGAAAAGGTTCGCTAAAGCCCTGTCAGCAGGAATGAAGCTACCACCCTCTGAAGAAAACACTCTCGCTGAGGTAGAGATGCATCCTAACTTCTGCTTATATCATCAGAAAATTATACATCCTACCGAGGACTGCGACTCCTTTAAGTGTTGGTGGCAAGGGTATGTCGCTCAAAAGCAACACTTCAACAGGACAAAGTGTGGAGCTCGTAGACATCAGAAAAATGCGATAGATGAGCGCAAGAGAGCCGCCGCCGACTGTCACAAAGCCGACTCCAAGGGATCGCAAATTATCACCTTCGGAAGCGACTCTGACGAAGAAGCTGCCCTCGACCCTCTCCTCAAGGAATCCATTTCAAAAGTGAAAGAATTGAGGAGTTGTGAGAACGTTCAGCCGTGCAATCGCACGCTACTCGAAAAAAATCTCGGCCTTGCAAACAAAGGATCGAGTAAAAAGGATAAAGGGAATGGAAAAACAGCCCTCGTAGCTAATACTCAACAGCAATCGAGTGGCCCTAAACCGGTTGTTTGCCGAAATAACAAGCAGCAACCCCTTCAAGAAAAGTTGAAACGTCTTTACTCGTTTCCTCGAAATAAAACAAGGAGACTGTTCGAGCTGGCAGTGTGCGGCAGACTCATCAATCTGCCGAGTACAAAGCGTCCGTTGCGGCCAAGCGATGCTAATAATCCTAATTATTGCCCTTACCACCAAACAGTGGGTCACCTGATTGAGGACTGCTACATTTTCAAAAGCTGGGTTGAAGACCAATACCAACAGGGCGAGTTCGCGCTGTCTGAAAACTGGAAGGTGAGCCCGCCACAACCGCACGCTCTGAGAAAGACGGATATGCCGGAGGCATCATGCTCATTCATAGCGAAGGCCCCAGGGACCGAAAAGTCAATAAACTAGATGTTCGCCTCAAATACGACGACGACGGACCGAAACGTCCTTAAACTAACGGCGGACCGAAACGTCCTTAAACTAATGATGGACCGCAATGTCCTAAAACTTGCAAGCGGACCGAAACGTCTTAAAACTACTACCGCAGCATCCTCAGGCCGACGCAAAAAAAAAAAAAAAACGGTACGCCCATAAGTAAAATGGGCACGGATGAAAACCCGAAAGGGCTCCGTGAGTAAAAACAGCAGGACTACCGGCGAGTGTTTGTGAAAACTCGAAAGGGCGCAATCTCGTTAAAAAAAAAATCTTATAGGGTCCTCTCGACCTTGTGAGGAGAAACCACCCGCGTGAGATCCTTACGACTCACAAGGGAGCAACACACTTAGGGATCCCCACGATTCCTAAGGAGAAAATACACTTGCGAGATCCTCACGACTCGTAAGGAGAACTCTCTTATGGAACCCTCACGGCTCATAAGATTTGAAAGTCTTAAGTTACAGAGACCTAAACCCGTGCTTAAGCAAACCCCCCACAACTTCCGATACTGCCCTACAAGTGGCTCAATACTGACCCTTGTATACAATCCACGGGCGCGAATAAACATTCCCCTAACAAAATTTCATCCGTGATTGGGAATATGTACGCATGATGAACAACTCTTATAAGTCCTCTCGACTTACAAGGAGAAAACTCTCTTGTAAGATCCTTACGATTTACAGAGGAACATACACTTAGGCATCCTCACGATTCCTGAGGAGAAAATACACCTACAAGATCCTCACGACTTGTAGGGAGAAATACCTTTGTGAGACCCTTACGGCTCATGAAGTTAAAAGCCTTAGTCGACAGGACCTTAACGCTGTTCGCTAAGCCACCTTTGTTCAACATCGACGAAGGCAGATGATGATTCGCTCCTGGCAATATCCCAGTAGTAGCGATGCTGATGCCGAAATCGGTGTCTAATTTCATGTTTACGGCAAAAAGCCAGCGAGCCGCACATGCATACGAAATAGTCGAAATGATGGGGCAACTTGCAATAAAAATCAGCAAGTAAGAATGTATGCATGAAAATAGCCGAAATGACGGGGCAACTCGCAATAAAAAGCAGCGAGTAAAAATAAAATAAATAGCCGAAATAATGGGGCACCGCGAAAAATAGCCGAAATGATAGGGCAATCGCGACCTTCGCGATATAAAAGCTGAAATGATAGAGCATCGCGGAAAAAGAAACAAAATGAAAATTGAAATTTATGCCCTACAGGCGATGTTACATCAAACCCAGTATACAATCCAAGGGCGTAAACAAAGAAGGGATCATACTCCTTTCCCAGGTTTCATCATAAGAAGAAGCCAAATCTCGACGGGTTGCAAATGACCTAGAGGTCATCTCAACACTCGTCTCGTAACAACAGACACAACTTCAAGCGAAGCGAAATAGCGGCAACTCCCAGTTCTATGGCTCGGCGACAAACAAATCACCAAGAGTCAAACCCTCATTCCATGAAATACGGATACAATCAACAAAAATTCCTGGCTACGTGGAAAGCGGCTTATGTCAATCCTGACCCCGTGGAAAACGTCCAGAGCGGATCCTGGTCCTCGCAGAGCATGACAGTGAACCCGTGCGAAGCATCCAGAGCGGAGCCTATTCCTCGCCAAACACGGCAGTGAACCCGTGGGAAGCATCTAGAGCAACAATTCCTGGCTACGTGGAACGCGGCTTATGTCAATCCTGACCCCGTGTGAAGCATCCAGAGCAGAAATACCTGGCTACGTAGAACGCGGCTTATGTCAATCCTGACCCCGTGTGAAACATCCAGAGCAAAAATTCCTGGCTACGTGGAAAGCGACTTATGTCAATCCTAACCCCGTGGAAAACGTCCAGAGCGGATCCTGGTCCTCGCAGAGCACGGCAGTGAACCCGTGCGAAGCATCCAGAGCGGAGCTTAGTCCTCGCCGAACACGGCAGTGAACCCGTGGGAAGCATCTAGAGCAAAAATTCCTGGCTACGTGGAACGCGGCTTATGTCAATCCTGACCCCGTGTGAAACATCAAGAGCAAAAATTCCTGGCTACGTGAAAAGCGGCTTATGTCAATCCTGACCCCGTGGAAAACGTCCAGAGCGGATCCTGGCCCTCGCAGAGCACGGCAGTGAACCCGTGCGAAGCATCCAGAGCGGAGCCTAGTCCTCGCCAAACATGGCAGTGAACCCATGGGAAGCATCTAGAGCAAAAATTCCTGGCTACGTGGAAAGCGGCTTATGTCAATCCTGACCCCGTAGAAAACGTCCAAAGCGGATCCTGGTTCTCGCAGAGCACGGCAGTGAACCCGTGTGAAGCATCCAGAGCAGAGCCTAGTCTTCGCCGAACACGGCAGTGAACCCGTGGGAAGCATCTAGAGCAAAAATTCCTGGCTACGTGGAACGCGGCTTATGTCAATCCTGACCCCGTGTGAAGCATCCAGAGCAGAAATTCCTGGCTACGTAGAACGCGGCTTATGTCAATCCTGACCCCGTGTGAAAAATCCAGAGCAAAAATTCCTGGCTACGTGGAAAGCGGCTTATGTCAATCCTGACCCCGTGGAAAACGTCCAGAGCGGATCCTGGTCCTTGCAGAGCATGGCAGTGAACCCGTGCGAAGCATCCAGAGCGGAGCCTAGTCCTCACCGAACACGGCAGTGAACCCGTGGGAAGCATCTAGAGCAAAAATTCCTGGCTACGTGGAACGCGGCTTATGTCAATCCTGACCCCGTATGAAACATCCATAGCAAAAATTCCTGGCTACGTGGAAAGCGGCTTATGTCAATCCTGACCCCGTGGAAAACGTCCAGAGCGGATCCTGATCCTTGCAGAGCACGGCAGTGAACCCGTGTGAAGAATCCAGAGCGGAACCTAGTCCTCGCCGAACATAGCAGTGAACCCGTGGGAAGCATCTAGAGCAAAAATTTCTGGCTACGTGGAAAGCGGCTTATGTCAATCCTGACCCCGTGGAAAATGTCCAGAGCGGATCCTGGTCCTTGCAGAGCACGGCAGTGAACCCGTGCGAAGCATCTAGAGCGGAACTTAGTCCTCGCCGAACACGGCAGTAAACCCGTGGGAAGCATCTAGAGCAAAAATTCCTGGCTACGTAGAACGCGGCTTATGTCAATCCTGACCCCGTGTGAAACATCCAGAGCAAAAATTCCTGGCTACGTGGAAAGCGGCTTATGTCAATCCTGACCCCGTGGAAAACGTCTAGAGGGGATCCTGGTCCTCGCAGAGCACGGCAGTGAACCCGTGCGAAGCATCCAGAGCGGAGCCTAGTCCTCACCGAACACGGCAGTGAACCCGTGGGAAGCATCTAGAGCAAAAATTCCTGGCTACGTGGAACGCGGCTTATGTCAATCGTGAACCCGTGCGAAGCATCCAGAGCGGAGCCTAGTCCTCGCCGAACACGGCAGTGAACCCGTGGGAAGCATCTAGAGCAAAAATTCCTGGCTACGTGGAACGCGGCTTATGTCAATCCTGACCCCGTATGAAACATCCAGAGAAAAAATTCCTGGTTACGTGGAAAGCGGCTTATGTCAATCCTGACCCCGTGGAAAATGTCCAGAGCGGATCCTGGTCCTCGCCGAGCACGGCAGTGAACCCGTGCGAAGTATCCAGAGCGGAACCTAGTCCTCGCCGAACATGGCAGTGAACCCGTGGGAAGCATCTAGAGCAAAAATTCCTGGCTACGTGGAAACCGGCTTATGTCAATCCTGATCCCGTGGAAAACATCCAGAGCGGATCCTAGTCCTTGCAGAGCACGGCAGTGAACCCGTGCGAAGCATCTAGAGCGGAACCTAGTCCTCGCCGAGCACGGCAGTGAACCCGTGGGAAGCATCTAGAGCAAAAATTCCTGGCTATGTAGAACGCGGCTTATGTCAATCCTGACCCCGTGTGAAACATCCAGAGCAAAAATTCCTGGCTACGTGGAAAGCGGCTTATGTCAATCCTGACCCTGTGGAAATCGTCCAGAGCGGATCCTGGTCCTCGCAGAGCACGGCAGTGAACCCGTGCGAAGCATCCAGAGCGGAGCCTAGTCCTCGCCGAACACGGCAGTGAACCAGTGGGAAACGTCTAGAGCAAAAATTCCTGGCTACATGGAACGCGGCTTATGTCAATCCTGACCCCGTGTGAAGCATCCAGAGCAGAAATTCCTGGCTACGTAGAACGCGGCTTATGTCAATCCTGACCCCGTGTGAAACATCCAGAGCAAAAATTCCTGGCTACGTGGAAAGCGGCTTATGTCAATCCTGACCCCGTGGAAAACGTCCAGAGCGGATCCTGGTCCTCGCAGAGCACGGCAGTGAACCCGTGCGAAGCATCCAGAGCGGAACCTAGTCCTCGCCGAACACAGCAGTGAACCCGTGGGAAGCATCCAGAGCAACTCCTGACTCTGTGAAATGCGGATAAGAACAACTTCACCCATCACTTGCGGGTCCTCACGACTCGTAAGGGAATAAATTCTCTTATAGGATCCTTACGACTTACAAGAGAAAACACACTTAGGAATCCTCACGATTCCTAAGGAGAAAACCCACTTACGAGATCCTCTCGATCCGTAGGGAGAAAAATCTCTGTGAGACCCTCACGGCTCATAGAGTTGAAAAGTCTTGGGCGGCAGATTTGAACCTGCGGTCTAAGCCATCGCTATCTCATGAAGAAAACCCACTTACGAGATCCTCTCGATCCGTAGGGAGAAAAATCTCTGTGAGACCCTCACGGCTCATAGAGTTGAAAATGCTCTATTTGGTGAAACCCCAAAAGGGATTTTCTTTAGATCAGAAGATCTATGAGAGTAAAGCTCTGTTGATTAAGATTAATTAAAATTAATTTAATTTAAGAATCGATTTTATCTAAAGTTTTTCTAAACTTTGGAAAGGAGAACAAAGTTCTGAAGTTCTTGAAGGCAAGAGCAAAGCTCCGAAGTTTTTGAAAATAAAAATCTTAAAGATGTTAAGCATCTGTGAAGGACCAAAGGTCCTATTTATTGGCATCAAATGACCTTTCAACTTCCAAAAGTTCCCGCAACGGTTGGAATTCTACCACCGTTGCGCTCGCGTTTGGGGCCACGTAAGCGCAACGGTGGGGGGGCATTTGTTTCCCCCAATCAGAGCAAAACTCTGTTCAAATTCCAAAGCGGGAGATGAAGCAACGCTTCATCTTCCCCCAATCAGAGCAAACCTCTAGTTTGAAAATTTAAACTTTAATAAATGAAGCAACGCTTCAGATCCTTAGCGCTGCGCACAATGCGCCACGTGTCAGGCGCAGATGCATCAGCGCAGCGCCCAAGAAGGCGCACCCAATCAGAGCAAAGCTCTATTTAAACTAAAATTAAACGAAGCAACGCTTCAGTTGCGCAAGCACTGCACTGCGCGACACGTGTCAGCGCAGATGCGCTAGCGCAGTTGCGCTGCACTCTGCGCTGCGCGACACGTGTCACGCTCTGGAGCGTTTGCGCCAAACAGAATTAAAATTCTAAAGAAATCTTTTCTGTTCTTATTAAAACAAGAAGATTTTCTTCTGTAAAACAGAAACTCTTGGATCAAAGATCCAACGGTGGGGAAAATTCCCCAAATCACTCAGAGAAAGATCTCTTTAACAAATTTAACTAATTTATGGGCACTATAAAAAGGATCCTAGACCTCAATTCAAAGGTATCAACATTTTCTTGAAGAATCAAGAGCTTCAAACAGAGAGAACTCTGAGAAAAATTTTTTTTCAAGAAAAAGGTAAAAACCTTCACAAGAGAGAAGAAATTTCTTCTAATAGATCATTGATCTAAAAACCAGATCAATGATCTTCATATAAAAAAAAACAGTGCTTTGCACTTCTCATGAACCACTGGTTCTTTAAAAGAAGAAAAAACAAAGATAAAAAAAAAAATAGTGCTTTGCACTTTTATGAACCTTTGGTTCTTGAAATAAAAAGAAAAACTTGTTTTTCTTTGATCTAAATTAGATCAAGGAAACGAATAGTGCTTTGCATTTCTTTTATGAACCATTGGTTCTTGAATCTAAAAGATTCTTAAATCATAGTGCCTTGCACTTGCAAACTGCGCTGTTGCGCTCCTGGGTTGGCGCAAGCCACCGGAACGCGCCACGTGTCAGCAGCGCAGGCGCAACGCATTAGCGCAGCGCATTGCGTTTGCGCGACACGTGTCAGCACTACAAGCGCTTGCGTTCTCTGATTGGCGCAAAGCGCCTGAAAATGCAATGCATTTCATTTCCTAAAGGGCCAGGCCCAAATTTAAAAGACCAAGCAGGCCTAATTAAATTGATGCTCGGCATCATTTATAAATGGGCAGAGCCCAAACAAAATAATAAAAATGCTATGCATTTTAAAAAGGGGCAGAGCCCAAACAAAGTAGATGCCTTGCATCATTCATAAATGAGCAGAGCCCAGAATGGGCCAAGCCCTAGCACAGGTCTAACAGACCAAAAACAAATAAAAGCGTTGAATATTTTTTTTAACTGGACTTAGCCCAATTTTGGCCGTAAGTCTTTAAATTATATTGACTGAGTACGGCTGCTCCCTAAATCAATTTACGACCGGTTCGAGGGTACATCTCCGAACTCCTCTGACACCCATCGTTGTAATCCTTCAACGACGTCAGAGAGGCGACGGGTCCCGACGACCACACATCAATATGGACTGCGGGGTCCTTAAACTCGTGGACCGAAACGTCCTTAAACTAATGTCGGACCGAAACATCCTTAAACTAATAACGGCCCACCACGTCCCTAAACTAGAACATAGACCACCACGTCCCTAAACTGGAATGCGGACCACCACGTCCCTAAACTGGAACATAGACCGCCACGTCCCTAAACTGGAATATGGACCACCACGTCCCTAAACTGGCGATGGACCACCACGTCCCTAAACTGGAACAATAGAGCCTCCAAATGCTCTTTTGCCGGATCTAAACGATCCTGTTTAAGTTGATTTTAGCCCCAAACACGGCTAACGTATCCTTAAACATTCAAATGGACTATAAAACTCCAAATCAACTTTGGTTCAAGGGTACATCTCCTAACTCCTCTGACACCTATCGTTGTAATCCTTTAATGACGTCAGAGAGGTGACGAGTCCCGACGGCCATATATTAAATGGATCGCCACGTTAAGTTGATCTTAGTCGCAAAACAGGACTAACATATCCTTAACGAATGTTTAAGTTGATCTTAGCCTCAATACGGCTGACATATCCTTAAACTAAAAACACCAAACCCAAATCTAAGTAAATACGGATTTAGACTAATCCACGGCGACGGCATTACTCAGTCTTCGTATACAATCCACGGGCAACCACAAACAAAACAAACACACACGACACGAACTGAAATTCTGGAGAAAGAGAAAGTGGTTACCGCGATGCGGTAGCGTAATTAACTGCAGGGGCTTGCGCCTGCAGGGAAGAGCGGCCCACAATCAAAAACCCTTCAAGCGAGGGGGAATCTGACGAAGTCTGCTACATCGGCCGCATCCGTCTAAACCTCCGATGCACGGTGCCATAAATCAACTTGGCATCTTCGGAGAGGTGGACGGATAAAACCATATAGCATCTGCCCTGAATCTCAGGCAAGACGATCCTACGCGGTCGCGTCTCTGTATTCGGAGGGGAACATTGACCTATGAAGAACGACCGATGTCGATTGTTGATCGAAGAGAAAAGGTCCTCAAGAACAAGTTTATCCCGCTCGTACTTGTTTCATAGGGGAATCGCTCACACGGAGAATCTACTTGGGAACGAGAAGACGAGATTCGACAGAAGTTTCCACATCTCTTTTCTTAGATTCATGTTTGTTTTCCTTTTCTTGTTCCGGGAATTTCGAGGACGAAATTCTTTTTGTAGTTGGGTATAATGTAACACCCCAGTTCATTTGTACCAGTTCTATTTTGGGTATTCCTTTATTTATGGCTATTTCTTGATTTATTGTGTTTTGGGTGCGAATAGTGTAATTGGTATCCGTATTTGCATCCGACCCGACCTGCTTACTGGAAACCCGTCTTGATTCCTGTTTATGATTTATCTCAGTAAGTTATGAGAATCCGTGCACTTTCATGTTCTATATTCTGCATACCTGCATTATATCTGGTATCTGCATTTTTTTACAATACAATTATAATCTAATAATATATTTTAAAAAATATCTAGAATGGCCTGCATGACACCCCTAACCCTGTTGTAGCATCCGTTTATCGTGTTCTCGTTCCGTTCAGTGAAACAGACTCGTTTGGATAGCTACGTGCACGCTACGTGTATCCGTTCCTGGGGGTATGCATTTTCGTTACCCGGATATCCTGTTTTGGTTTTGGTTAACACGTATATTATCCGTATTTTCGAACCATAATTTTAGACCCGACCCGGGCGTATTTTGGAGTAGTTTTGTATTAGCCAAAATCTCAAATCTAACTAATATTATATTCTAATAGTATTTTAACTGTTTAATGTTATATATTAACATTTATATATATATATATATATATTATTAACAAAAACATATTTTTCCTTAGTCAGAATCTGATTCTCTCTCTCTCTAACTTTTATATATAATATATTTTTTACTAGCCCTTTAAAACCTACCCCACGTACTCTCTCTCACTCCTCATCTTCCCCATTTTTTTCCTGCGAGCCTTCGTCACGAGAACCAACGCTTGCCCTCGTTGCAGCGCCTTGCCGTCGTCGCTTGCATCTCTAACCCTTCCTCGACTTCGCCTCCGTCTCCTCCACCTTCCTCTCCTCCCAGCTTCCTCCCCGACGACGTGGCCGGGACAAACCCATCGCAACAACCCAAGAACCCCCGATCACTGCACGCCCACGAACCCATCGCCTCGCCTTCGCCTTCGTCACCGTCGTCGGCCCACCCATCGCCACCACCTTCTCCTCCACTTCGCTTCACTCCACGACGAACCCCTGCACCGAGCACCTCCTGCAACCTATACCCACGACCACGACACCCTCGCTGCACCCTCGTTGCTGGAGCTCCGACCCTCGCCGACGTCTCACCTTGCCCTCATCACCATCACCTCCTTCTCCCGAGCCCCTGCAAACACCCCGATGAACCCTGCACACCCGAGCTTTCCCTATAGGAAACCTTGCAACTCCCCACGGCCACTGCCTTTGGTCGTAGACCTCGCCAGAAAACCCATCGTCGTTGTCGTAACTCCCTCGTCTTTATTCCAGAACCCTCGAACCAACCCAGAACACCAAACCCATGTTCCCTTTCTTCTTCTTCTTCTTCTTCTTCTTTTCTTGATTTCTTGGTTTCTCCGGTGATCGCCGGAGCCGTGCCGTCGCCGACGATCCGGGTGACTCAGTGGACGTTCCCAGCCAATGTGGTCACCTTCTTTCTTTGCCTGGTCCTGTCCCGTGTACGCGTGTGTACATTGCGACGTTTACCCGACGTCGGAGGTTGCGTATACACCCCGTCGTGAGATTCGATCAGACAAGTTTATCTTGCTACATGCTATGATATATATTTTCATCTATATGAATAAAAATATCATATGTTTACTGCATTGTACATCCATATTACCGTTTTACTGTTTTCGGATAGCCGTACGCATCCATATCAATAATTACATATCTGGTTGCATGCAAGTTAGCTTGATACATGCTATATTATTATACTTGCATCTATATTAATAAAAATATTGCATATTTATTGTATTGTGCATCCATGTTACTGTTTTATTGTTTTACAATATCCGTTCGCATCCGTACAATATATTTTACATCTAGTTGTATGCCAGATCATATCATTTCATGTTATTGTTATATTAGCACCTCATGCTTGATAATGTGCATCATGCGTAGTCATGAAGTTATAGATGTAATCCCTGATAGATATTTGTGCATCCGTGTTTTACTGTGCATCCGTATAATTTATTATATGTCTAGTTGCATGCCATACTATTTCATATTACTGTTACCTTGGCACCCCATGCTTGATAATGTGCATCCTACGTAATCATGGAGTTGTAGATGTAACCCCTGATAGATATTTGTGCATTCATGTTTTACTGTGCATCCGTACTTTTATCGTGCATTCGTATTTGCTATAGTTTTATTATGAGCATCCGTTTGATACATGTGCACTACCTGATATGATTTGATATACCACTGCTTGACTTGATACCCGATCCTGTTCCTAATGCCGACAACCCTGACTTGTTGTCCCGATGGACATATCCTGTTGTCTATTTCAGACAAAACCTGTACCTGCTTGATCCTGTGTCGGCATTAGCTCCAGATTTATCAATACCTGACTTGAACACATAATTTGGGGGTAAGGGGAAATCAATGATGAAACCTGACTTGTAACTCAACAGTTCGACGCTTATACTGATCAGTTTTGGGGGCTAGGCCAGTCCCGGGATGCTGCTGTTGATATCATTCATCTGCACATGTTTCCTGTTTTGTGCTTAGCGGTACGTCTCAGTTTCAGCCTAAGAATCTGGACCGTGGTCCCGGGCATGCACGGGATACTATTGAGTTACATCGACGATTCATTAAATTGATTTCAAAGACTTGAGAGTAATTAACCTAGTAGCACAGTTTAGATGGATCACCGCACGTCACATACACTGATACACTTCACTGTTCCACATCCGTGTTTACTTATTACATTCATATTACTGTTCATAGTCATGCCTGCATATCTTGTTACCTCCTGATTATATTTTATTGTTTGATATTATAACACACTGACGTCTGGGTTTTGCATAGCCTGGATTCTCTATCTTTGTCGCAAGCTGATCAGGAGTATTTCTGCCGTCAGGCCGAGCAGTGAGGATCCTGTTAGTATCTAGTTTAGTTTTATTTCCGTACTTTCATTTCCTGATGTGAGCCCGTATATGGGACGTACTTTCCAGATGTTATTGTTATTTGGATTTATTGCTTCCTCATATTATTTCTTGACTCATTTATTCTGGTATATGGACATGTACTAGATAGTTTATTTTACTTTACTATTTTTGATATCTTATAGACAGCCGTAATGTGACTGTGGAGGGATGTTTCCTAACCACAGGCAGCATGGTTGGCTCTGTCACGTGCCGATCTTAGCGCATTCTGTGAAGCAGGGCGTGACAGATTCACTGGAGATCGAGCCCATCAGCGAGGATTTGGACCAGCTAGCTTTCGACCCGGAGCTCTAGTTACTTGTACATTTCATTTCAGTATTTTCCATTTCTGTTATGTCACTGTTTAGGCATTGCTTTCCATTCCATGTATTTATTTTTCAGATGTATTGTAAAAAGAATATTAATAAATAAAATTGTTGTTCAATTATATATATTGTCACTGTCTCTTATGCATTTTACTTATATTGCTTAGATATGCTTAGCGTATTTACTTCAGAGTAAATACGTAGTGGTCTCGTCACGTCTTCTGCCCGTATACTGAGAAGCGAGGCGTGACAGTTATCGTGTACTGATTAACACATGCTATTTATTTTACATGCACACTACCATTTACTGTTCGCAGTTATTCGCATGCCTTGTACCGATACTACTAATATATTCTACTTTTGGTGTAACCAATTTAGTAAACAATCTATTATATGATTAATACCTTGAATAACATAATCCGATAATGCATATTAAAATAATGAATGACACTAACCTTTAATTAGAATATTTATATAAATGTATAAATTGCATAATATTTGATGTTTAATAAAATAGAATATCTAGATCATAAAATTGATATTCAGAACATGTTTTACATATCAATGTTGAAACATTATATACTTGTTTGTTTATACTGAATACTATGTTTCATTTCAAATACAGTTTTTTTTATAAAATGGGGACTTACCGAACTTTGATTCGTTGACAACATTCCTGTTTCTGTTTTTCTTTTCATGGGAATGTCGTCAGACGACTTTGGGGCAGGTGACAAGGTAAGGTACAAGGTGGTACTAACCGAGAAGGATAGTCAATATCTTTCAAGTCAAACCGAGTTTTAGTTTTCCTCAGTAAGTATGCCTTTTGTTCAAGGCTATCTTCCATTCTTGGTTTCTTAAATTTTGGAATTGTGTTCAGTTATTGTTTTTAGGATCGTTATAAATATTGTTGAATAGTTTATAAGACTACAATTCTTATACTATAATTTCTTAAACTTCTTATATAGACGCTTAGCATATTCATGTAGAGAAAAAGTGTTTCTCGATATGAATACGTTGCGGGCTTGTCGCTCTCGTTTCTCTTTTTTTGGAAGCGGGGCGTGACACTTTCTCTCTCTCTCTCTCACACACACACACACCGTTTCTAAACCCTAAATAAAAAGCATTATTTTTATACTTCGGTAATCTTTTCCGCTCGATCACAAAACACCCGATTTACTTTTCCGCTGCGAAATTATTGTGATGACCGATTCCCTTGTTAATCATATCCGCTAATAAATTTACAACAAATGATATCAAAGCTTCATGCTATTGTTTTGGGTGAGTGAAAAGATGATGTCTACAAATTATAACATCGAAAAGCTTGATGGGCGCAACAACTTTAGCGTATGGAGGCTGAAAACGACGCCCTATTAAAGCAGCAGGGTGTGCATAAGATTGTCTTTTCGAAAGGCAATTCCAGAGACGACCACATCAATAGAATTAGAAACAATGGAGGATAATGCTTTCTGTTCGATCCAACTTCATTTAGCCAACAAAGTTCTTTGTGAAGTCGAGCAAGAGACTACGGCGGCGAGATTATGGAGCAAGTTAGAATCTTAGTACATAAAGAAATCTCTCACAAACTGTCTCTATCTGAAGTATGGCTATACATCTTGAAGATGAGGATAGGACATCGGTCAAAGACCACTTAGACGAGCTCAACCAAATCGTGATGGACTTGCGTAATGTGGAGGTAAAAATAGAGAACGAGGATCAAGCCATAATTCTACTCTGTTCTTTGACCCTCCAGTTATGGCCAGTTTGTGAAATTGATAATGTATAGCTGAGACAAACTCTCATTAGAGGATGTCAAGGCGGGTTTGCACAACGAGATGTTGAGGGAGAAGGTGGCGGGTGACGGAGTGTCATGGGGATGCGTTGTCTGTTCAAGGCCATTCTCTGAAACGGTCAGATGGTGGTTCCAAGAAGAAGTCGAGAAACTGAGTTAACGACAAATGCTACTATTGCAAGGAGAAAGGCTATTGGAAGCGAGACTGTCTAAAGTTCAAGGAGAAAGACAAGCAGTCGAATTCAGATGAGGGTAGTGATGATTGATGTCAGTCACTGCCAGATCTGAGGAGGGGCCAAATATTTTATTATTGTCATAACGACGGACAAGGCGTGGACTCTATATTTTCTTCAGGAAAGAAGATAGAGGTGGGTCTTGCATCGGTTCTTTCTCACAGTGGAACCAGCTATCATGCTTCCATCATGGCTTCTCGGAGAAGTCGTGGGTATATGTTGTTGAAGTTGCTAAAGGCCAGATAGAGAAGTGGGTCGGTAGACGCGTAAAGATTCTTCGGTCTGATGTGGCAGAAGGTTCCTTTCGTAGAGGTTCGCAGGATTCTGCAAGCCAGAGAGGATCATTGCATCAAAAACCATTTTGGATCCTTAGTCGACTAGTGTTTGCAGAGCGGATTTTTCGGACAGTTGGGAAGAACATATCTTTGTTGTTTACGGCTGGATCTCCGAAGGGAGTTCCGGGCTAGAGCCCTATCTATAACCGAGTGCCACATCGATCGTTCACCATCGACGGCGGTAAATAAGCAAATTCCTAAAATATGGATTGGAGAGGCTTGCGATTACTTAAGGCTTCGTGATTGGGTGCACCGAGAAGTCATGGTACAAGAGATATTCTTGTCCGGCTTTGAAGTCGAAGCCAGAGGTATAGGTCGTGGTGTCCAGGTATCCATCGTGGAGTAATTAGCCGATATGCATGTGTCGAGTCTGCGATGCATTGAAGAAAACGGACTCAGGAAGATGGTGAAAAGAGAACAATTGTGCTACTAAGCACGATGGAGTTTGATGGTTCCAGGTCCATTATTTTGAAGGTGAGGTGATCATACTCCGATTCAGGTGGAGAGTCCATCACATGTAAGTCCATGTCACACACTCCACGAGCTTGCGGGGAGGCGGAATATATGAAAAACAATTATCAAAGCTTCATAACACGGACTTGAGCACACGGATCGTGTCTAAACCATTACTGGCAAACTACGAAAGGTTTAACTACTCTGATTCAAAGTTATACCTCACGTTACTTGTCCTTCGGGTCATCGTCGCTATCCTCCACGCCTCGTAGGCTCTATGGAACGTCGGCACCTCAACGACCTCCTCGAGTCAAAAACGATCCACCCGAGAGCTACTACTCCAAGCTTGACCTCTAACTTGAGGTAACTAGGTTACTAAAAGTGCTAATCAAGCAACCTAGGGGATATAGAGTAGGATTAGGGATTAATAAGTCTTGCTAACCCTTGATCTCAACACATGAGAGGTTAGGGTTGGGGTTTGAAGAGAGAGAGCTTGAGGAGAGAGAAGGTGAGAATGAGAATTCTTTTGGAATAATGATCTTATTGTGAATAAATGAAGCATAACACATTATTAAATGAATAACAAATAATAATGTGTCATCATGCTTCATTAATACACATAGTGATTCATCTTATGAGTCATTTAAATCATAAATGAATCATTAACTCCATGGATGAATCACACCATGACTCATTAATCCAATAAATGCAAATGCCACCTTAGCCTCCAAGTCGTCATCCTTCTAGAAGCTTCTCGACAATTTACGAGAACGCCCCTCCTATCCGTGAAAACACGGAAATACTTTAGACTGTATAAGTCCAATAATCCGATACTAGAATCTGGCTTAAACTAAAGCCCGCTAGTAAAAACTGTCCGAACATCGTACGTGCATAAATGCACGTGCGTGTCCGAACCCTGTCGTAAAACCATACGACCTCTATACCGTTTCGCCTGAAGCAGGGAAACTCTCTGTGTGGGACTCTAAAGACTCGACACTACGCTGGCAGTGGGTTTAACCACAGACCGCAAGCGGCACTAGCTGTACGTAACGGTCCCCAGATAGATGTCGATAAGAAGGACGATGAGGAACCCATCCGAACTCCTACTGAGCCTGATGTGATAATCCCCGTACAGTCCGGTCTGTTCGTCTAGGACTATCGCATATCGGGCCTAGGGGGGCGGTAAACGTCAGACCCCTAATAGCGGTATAAGTCGTGTCGGAGTGAAGCCCATTACACCTTGAGAAACTACTGGAAGCCACCAGTAAATCTCGCTTTCCCTGGCTAGGGACTTTGCGTAATGGCTCTCCATACACAACGCGATATCAACCCCCAATACCGGGAGAGACGAATCCTATCTAACCGCCACTGCCTCCAAGTGCTTCGGGACTGCACCCAACTACTACCTGTTTGCACGACTCCTTTGAGCCGTGGTAGGGTAGTAATCTAAGTATAGTGGGAACACACCCGAGGCGAAGTAGCAGTATCAAGTCGACGGACTAAGTTGTACTCATGTCACCTGGGAACTGCTATCTGACGATGGGTATAAATCCAACCTGCAGTTCCCGGCGAGTCCTGTCCGGTGTACCTATAACCTAACGAGCACCTGCATACTATCTCCAGTACGACGTACTGATGGCTGCGGGACAGACCATCTCCCAATGCTGGGATGAGAAGCGTATACACCAGTCTACTCCGGAGTATCGATGCCCTATCTCGATAATCCTACGACCAGGGACCTGTATAGGATGTTGCTTATAGATTACCCAGCCCCCACTAGTGTGACTGCCATCACAACGCTGGTAATCAAGCAAAGATCCTAAGGGCTCTACTAATATGTATAAGCGATACGTTACAAGAAACATATGCACATATTAAAGTAGACACAAACCAAGTAGCATACTACCATTTTTAGCAAGACTGTCAATACAACTGTGAATATCCCAAGCTTCCATTAAGTAATATACAAACTAGTATGATACAGTAATGGCCTCTAGGGCATAAACACTAACAGCACAGCCCGTGGTGCAGAAGCCTACCGAAGCTAGATGCACAGGAGTGGTTAGGGACGAGACTCCAAGGCAAGGGGATCGAAAGTTCAACAGGAAGCCTGCACGTTTGATTCTTGGCTGATCAATATCAGAGATAAAAGGTTAGGTCAGTTGCAGCAATGTATCGAGCAGGTTCTAGCCCTGTACGAGAAGAAGAAGATCAAGCCCGTGTCTACTCCGCCAGACGCGCACTTCACTTGGCGATGTTATCATCATTGACCATTGGTGATAGGGACAGGTGGAGGTTGAGCACAGATACATTAAGCACAGATGCAGTGTAAGAGATCGACTTTTCAGTTTGTCATCGCATTATCAACAATGGAGACAGTTTTGACAACTGTTTTGAAAATGGTTACGGAGGCCATCTATTTGCAAAGAGTATTAGATGTTTTGGGTGTTCCACAGAAGGTGATAGTGGTCTTCTTGAAAGACGAGAAGAAAGTTCATGCTATTAGATAGGTGGGTACTAATCAAGGTTCAAGAACTCGGTTTCGGTCTCTCATAATTTTATTAGTTTCGCTGGGTTTCGGCTAGTTTCGCTAATCTCGGTTCGGGTTTCGGTTTCGACGGTAATACAACATATATAAGTGTAGATATATTAAATACTTAAATTTATGGTTCTATATTACGAGACAATAATCCTAGTGTTTAAAAATCCAGCCATGATGCAAAATATATTGAAAAGTGTACTTAGATAAGTATTAATATAGGATTTGGGTTCATTTTTTTGCGGTTTTCTAATAACAAAGGTCTACAATGACCACAATGATAGTAAAAATGGTATAAAAAAAGCTAAGTTTTGAAAGGTTTCAGCCGAAACGATTTTGTATGGTTGGTTTCGTATCGGTTTCGGTTTTCGTATCGGTCTCCACCGAAACCGATACGAAACCACCACGTATCGATGGTTTCGGCCGAAACCTCGAACCTTGGTACTAACAGAGATTCCGACTAATATAGAGGTGGATCCAGATATCAGGTCAAGTAGTGCTTGGACTTGATTTACCTAGTAGATTGTTGAGGGTCATTGAGACGATAAGAATAGAGTTTCAATGTATTAAGAAAATGATGAGATTTGTAATGGTGGAAATTGTTGAATTTTGATTAAAAAAGGGAGCCCAAAAACAAATGTGGCATATTGAGGTTTGCAAAGTCCAAAAAGCTACAAGTATAAAATCCTAAAAGCCCTAAAGTTCATTAGAGAAAGGGAACCAAATGGTTGTTGGCATTAATTGAGAATGTAAGAAAGACTAGGATGAGGCTGCATGTTTTTGCTTATATAATGAATATTGTGCAGAGAGAAAGTATCTCTCAGTCCACACACTAATAAAATAAAAAAAAAGGTTGTGTGGCCTTCAAAAATAAAAGAACCGCAAGTTAGTAGTGTGAGATAGAAGTTTGTAAGAGAGGGATTCTTTTTCGAAGAAGGTAGAAGCCGGTGTATCTTGTATAATTTTTTCTCTAGTAGAAGTTTCTCATCGCGGTTGCATGATTAGGTCCAGTTGGGATCGAATCTAGGTAAATCCTTGTGTACTTGGTGCTTGGTGTGTGTTCTTTTCATATTAGTTTTATTTGTTACACGTCGGTAATATTTTTCGCTCGATCGCAAAACATCCAATTCACTTTTCCGCTACGATATTATTATGGTGACTGATTCCTTTGTGAATCATGTCCGCTAATAAATTTTCAACAGATGCATGAGAGAGCCATGTTTTTGTGAGTGTAGATAGAGAGATCGATGAAGAAGGGGACCGTGTTGGTGCAGGTTTCCAATTATCTGGAGCTTTTTCGGGCCAGGAGGGAGAGAGATCTTTGTATTTGGTTTTTGATTTTTTGGCGGGTTACTAGGAAATGGAGAAGAGTTGCTAGTGAGATGAAGGAAAGCCATACCAGTATGATGAGAAGAGCCATTATTGAGAGATGGAGAAAAAATAAGGGCAAGATTCAATTCCATAATGCAGTACAAAACTAGTTAGAATTATGATTAGAAAGTTTAATTGTGTGGTTTAAGGTTTTTTCTCATATATCATCCCTAATACTTATCTATTTCCATATAGCAGCCTAAACTTGATATTTCCATTAATCACCTTCAAAACCTTACCATTATTCAAATAAGAACGCGCTATCATTCACATTCTATCTATCAGAGTTGATGCCATGACCCCGTAAGTTTAGTTGCTTAATTAAACTACTCATTGAATCTCAAGACGTGTAGATGTTATACTGCTCTCCGTCTTTTCTCATAGAGAAAGTTATAAATTGTTCAAAATGAGATAATAGATGGAATAAATTAGCCACTCCCTCATAAATGAGAGATCCCGAGCTCGATCCCGGGTCTCCCCAATAGGCTATTCCAAGCCCCATCACTGGGCTACTCCAAGCCCTGAAAGTTATAAATTGTTAGTTTTCACCATTAAATTTTCAGCGATTGCAATGCAACTAACAGAATATTACATTCTGACATATTCTTGGTTCGCAAAACCAGAGGTAATATTTTGAATAACTAATAAGTTTCAAGGACGATATATGAAAATATGATGTTTATAATCTCCAGTCATAAATTGCTTACTTCCTTCGGTTTCAGTATCAACTGATAGATCTTACAACAATACCAATAATCCCTGACTTGTTTGCCTGGAGAACAAATGCTTCTTAGATCCAAGTCAGCATGACCTAACAATTTAATTAATTGTGAAATTGCTTTAAACAAAGCTATGATTGCTTAGAGAGGCAAATGGAAATTAAATATTATATCAAAAGTCAAAACTAACATGAATTTGAAGTTACAGAATCGATAGAACTGTAACATGAACTTATTTCAACCTTTAAGTCATTTTCTTCATTCTGGTGCCTGACAAAAGCATTGATCAGCAACTGATCAAAGTCCAATAAATTGATCTTTCAACATAATATCAGATCAGAACAATAAGGATTTTCTTAAAGCACAATGAGAACACAGAAATGTTTCTTGCGACAATAATCTTTATCATAGCACAAAATTAAGCTACATATTTTGTCGTGTCATCGTAAGGCATGGCAATGCAGGATAGAGACATCTGAACAACATAAGTTTTATTTTTTGGGGGAGAAAAAGGCGGCATATTTATTAGAAAAGATTTAATGTGCTACATACGTCAGCATAATTTCATTTCACTATCGCACATAATTAACTTTATATCACAGTCCACAATTCTAGTCTAGTTCAATTCGAAATTGTCACTGGTCACAAAATGTCTTAAGTTGCTCACTAAATGGCAAAACACAGCGTGACATTGTACCAAAAAATTCTCTCTATTACTGTTGGTATAGGTTGGAAAATTAAGCAAGGCACATTTGGGTCAATGTTAAAACCACTTGTTCAGGATGGATTGCAAGTTGATTTTTTGTCTATGCATGACTAATGTGAAATGGTTTGTGCACGCAATTGATTTATGAAAATGTTTCATTTTAGCATTCACTCATCTATCTGAGAACCTGAAATGCTTATTGTATTATTCATGTCCATTTTTTAGTTGTTTTGAAATTATGAGTTTTGTGGAAAGATTTTAAACAATATGATTGGAAAATATAAATGCTCCTATTTGAAATTTTACATTTTTCTGATGTTTGTAATATGATGATTCATGGCCTAAGATATCACTGTATGGTGCCTACAGTGAAGCTGATTGTTTATTAACTAAAGTACTGACATAAAGTAAATCCTATATTTAATATGAGAAAAATATCATATCACTTTAAATAATGGATATCATCCTTGAAAAATATTGGATTGTAGGGTGTAACCTACGGTGATACTTTAGGCCTCATTTTCTCTTGTAATATTCTTGTTAAATACCGGGCTCTAATTCACAAAACCTGATACTTAATGTAAAATTCCAGCGAATATTCGCTTTATACGACCCGCTAAAAAGCCCGTGAACACTATCTTTTTGTGTAGATTAATGTAAATCTGTTCTCATGCATGCACAGACATACACGCATGAGCAGACACTACTACAAATAAGGGTTGCCCCTACGGATTTATCCGTAGGAGAAAACCACTGCCCCTACGGATATATCCGTAGGGGCAAGAAAATACCCTGTAGGTACAAACACTGTAGGTGCAAGTCGAAACCTTGAACATGCTCCTACGGACTAAAAATTGTCCTTACGGAGTTATGTGTAGGTCCAGTTTTCCCTACGGATTAGGCCGTAGGGACAAAAAATTTATTTTATTTGCGGTTTTATAAAATAGATTAGGTGTGCCTACGGACTTATCTGTAGGGCCAAATAGTTGCCCCTACGGATACGTGCGTAGGTATATATCCGTAGGGACAAAATATCATGTATCATGATATTTTCTCCCTACGGATACCTGTGTAAGGGCATATGTTTGCCCCTATGGATATATCTGTAGGGGCATTCGTAATCCCTAATACTGAGATCATAGGGGCAAAATATCAGGTATCCTGATATTTTGCCCCTACGAATAAGTCTGTAGGTACATAGTTGGGCCCTACGGGTTAATCCGTAGGGGCAATGGTGGGCCCTACGGTTAAATCCGTAGGTACATATTATCAGGGTTTTTTTAAAAAAAAGGGCTGCCTAGTTTTTTCTCGCCCTGTGCATAATAATATATACATCGATCATATATAAAATTAATCATCACGCAGAACATATATCGCAGTATTCATAATCACATCTCACTCATAATATACAAAAGAAACCAACAAGCAAAATATGATATCAATATAAACACGCAAACACCACCAATATCAATATCGTCCAAAATGTAGTACAATATGTATCATATAAATAAATACGTGTTTAAAATATAAGAATCAACAAGCTACCCTAGCTCGGTCCAGCTCCACCTCTGATAAACGCCAGAATCTGGCGCGCCTGCTCCTCGGTCAATAAATCATGCAATGCGGAGCGTGCGGGAGTCTGAGCGGGCTGTGGAGCTGGCGATGTGGTCTGCGCAGCCGCCGTCGAGGTAGTGGCTTGCGAAGCCGCGACTGCGGGAGTCTGAGCGGCCGGTGGAGCTATAGGAGCTGTCTGAGGAGCCGCAGCCGATGTAGTGGCTTGCGGAGCCGCAGCCGATGTAGTGGCTTGCGGAGCCGCAGCCGAAGGAGATGCATGTAGAGGCTCGGCCGATGTACCCTGTCGCGTCTGGACTTACGTGTGTAATAAGCGAGTAAGAACTGTGTATTATTCGAATTCGTATCATTATCAAGTTATTTCGAAACCCCAATCTATGTATACTTAGGGACTTAGGCCTCGTTTGGATATCTAGTTTGGAAAACCGTAGTTTATTTTAATTAGATATGTATGTATGATTAATCAAAGCTAAGTCTACAATCAAATAAGCTCAGGCTACGTACTAATATTGGATATGTTGTTATCTATAATATGACATAATATTTTACTATTAAGTAGTATACAAACCAGCATCTCCTTCAACTCCTAAACGGTGGCCTTCAAGCTCTCCAGTTCCTGCTGGAAACGTCGCTCACTGGAGACGGAGGAAGTAACCGCCGAGGTGGAGTCCAACCTCATATGGGCCCTGCTAGGGCCCAGTCCCCGGCCTCTCTCCCAACCTCCGTGGTGCCCTCCGTATGCGGCGTCCAGGACTGGGGTCAACAGCATCGGATCGTTCTGTTCGGTAAAATCGATCCCCGATGGCTCGGCCTGCTCAACCACCCGCTCCTACACCCACATTAACCAGTAAAATATAAGTATATCATTTAAATTTGAACCTTTCAAAACTAAAATTTCAAATAGGGGTTGAATAAATATTAACACTTACGCAATTCTCCTGGGTGGCGACGTCGGGGTATCGAAGCTCGCCCGTGGCGGGATCTGTCGAGATGCCGTGGACGGCAAGATACGCAGACAGCATGCTCGGTGTACCACCTTGCGCCAGGGTCTGAGCGCTCTGCAATATTAGAAAATAACTCTTAATATTAGATATATTAGAAAATAACTCTTAATATTGCATTATATCACAAAGGCCGGTCTATTGTAATTTACCGATAACTCCATGGCTCGAGTAATATTCCTCGAGCTACCTGTATAAGTGGGGCGACCCTCTTCGCCGACTTCCTATTCTCTATATTTTGAGCTGCCTGTTTTTGCACAACACATTCACATTTAGTTTTCTAATTAAGGAACACAAAAAAATAAATTATATACTAAACAATGAATTGCATTTAAAATATATACCTATTTGCGTTGAGAGTCGAAATATTCGCACAATAGAGGCCATGTCTCTACGCCGACTCTCGCAAAGGCCGGAGTAAATAGGAGGGCCGCTCTCTCTGCCTCGGGGGTCGCCATCCACAGGGAGTAGCAGTCGGCCTTCAGCTTATTCCTGTTGTATCGGACCTTGGTCTACATGTTCTTCATCAGGCCATTGTACAGAGCATGAAGGTCGAGCACCCTCTCAGGGTGATCAGGGTCGGGTACAGGCTGAAAATCGTAATCCAACTGAAAATACAAAAAAAAACATTGTTATTAGATTGCAAGTGTTAATAATAAATATATTGGATAAATCAAATGAAAATATATATTAATACCCGAGCCTGATCAAAGAAGAGGGCGAATGAGCGCCGGTGCTGGTCGCCCCACTCAACGTGAAGTGGATAGTTCTTCACGAGCCGACTCTCATCCCCCATATACCGGCCGAACCTTTCGGCATGAGGACCGGTATAGCGATAATCAGGGGTAAAAAAGAGGGGGAATGCTGCCTCCCCCTAGCTCTGTCAGGCCTCAGCCTGTGGGACTGATTCGGGCCTCGAGTCCCCCTCTGGGGATAGGGAGGCCCTGCGTCTGCAAGAAATATCAAGACAATCAATATTAAGACAAAGTTGTATTAAGAAATCAAGGTTAAATGAAAATTGAAGTGTGATATATACCTCCGGTGACTAAAGCACGAGCCTGGGCCCGGGCAGCAGCACGAGCGGGACGATAGTTCCTCCGATGAGGAACAGCCGGTGTCCCGGATGCGGACGCATCCCCTCCAACTAGAAAATAAACATTGAAGTGGCAGGAGTTCATGAAGTTCATATTTATTCTATAGAGGATATGTAAAATGAATAAATATTTTATACTTATTCATACTAACCTACAGACGATGCGGAGGGTACGGAAGTGACAGGAGTGGCCCCTGCGTCAGATGTGGACGCACCACCTATAATTAGACAATTAAAAATAGATTATATAAGTAATTGCAAAAAAAATGTGTAGATCAATAATATAACATTCTAAATCAATATGCATGCACTATAGAATATATAAACATACCCGCAGGTGCGGTGGTGTCACCACCTACAGCTAGACAATAAAAAAAATTACTATCTAAGTAAGAGCAAAAAGAATGTGTGTATATTTATGATATAGCATTCTAAATCAATATACATGCACTATATGATATATAAACATACCTAGAGGAGCGGGAGTGGCCTATGTCCCTGATGTGGACGCATCACCAACAACTAGACAATCAAACATTGACAATTTGAGTAATTTTGACATGAACAGGCATGAATATCTATAATATTACATTCAAAATGGATATGCGTGCAATATACCTGGAGGTGTGTCAAAGTCCACACGGAAGGAGGCATCCGAAGGGGTCTCCGATCTGGGTGCAAAACCGGCCCTCTGACGCTCCCTACGCAGCTCTCCGGGCGGCAGAACCGCTTTGCCTCTGCCTCTGCCTCTTCCGGTGCCGCGGCTGGAGCTCCTGCCGCCCCTCGCTGCTCCCGTCATCGTCATCAAATCTAGATAAACGGTTCATGGACGCATTAGACAATCATTACAAGTATTGACTATATATGTATAGATCATAAAATGTGAAGTAATAATATAACATTACTGATAACCTTTTTCGTTTCGTGGGCGCATTAAACAAATCTACTTGGATTTCATCATCGATATCATTTCTAACCCACGTAACTTCATGATCGGCTGAAGACAACCCGTCCTTCGAAACAGACGGTCGGAGCACTCTAAGCTTTCTCTCTTCTTCATCCTCATCGCCGTCCTCGAATTCTGGGACATCGTAGACATCCCTGGGTTTCCAACGGCATACGACACTCCATCCCGGATGCTTCAAAAATTATGAGTAGTATACTTAGAACGCTTTGTTCGGAAAGATAAATGGATCTTCCTGACCGTAAAATCGATGTGTGTTCACACTGGTCAATCCATATTCATCTTTCCAAGTCCCAAGATTGCTTCTCCACTTATCCGTATCGGTTCGCGTATCGTACTAAGTACACTGGAATATATAAAAGGGTTCTGATCGTCCGGGATAGTGGATGCCGAGTATACAATTTAAGTACCCATAATAAATCACACCGTCCGATCCTACCGTCGCAATCCCACTATTCTGAGTGGTTCTAAATGTTTCTATGTCCTTAACTTCGAATTTGTATCCAAGGACACCGAATCCTTTATAATATGCAACCTCCATACTAGGAAATTGAGCTAAACATCTTGAATCACTCTCAAATGATGCAGACAAGTTCGGATCGTGGATCTAACAAAACAAATTTTACGACAAATACATAACGATATAAGTTTAGATTAAAACTGATAGCAATAACATGTTATTCGAATAACTTATATGATCTGTGACCCAATCACAAAAATTATCCTGATGATATTTTTCCAATCGTTCTTCGTTCCAATAAGGATGCCCCTCACGTACCTCGTTAAAATGAATTCTGTTTTCGACAAATAATGGTGACATTAATATTATATCATTTCATACACACACAAACACAAATATAACAATTAATCCAAAAAAACTTACTCTCTAATTTGTTCAAGACATGCGCAATTAAGTAAGATAAACCGGTATATCTTGTTGATAAACATAGTGTCTACCCTTTTATAATCGGCTTTACCATATGGCCCGTCTTGAATTCTTCAAGGCCGGTTAAGTCTCGTCTCAATGTTCTTGTCCAGACAGCGGGAACAAAATGTGGTTGCTTCATCAAGAAGATAACCTTGCATGATAGAACCCTCTGGTTGATTTTTATTGCGTATGTACTTTTTAAAAGTGTAGAGGTACCTAAAGAAAATATGTTGAATAAATAAATACGGGCATATAGGACAACAATAATTTTAAAAATTGCGCGAAACGAAAAATTCCATGTACCTCTCGACGGGATACATCCATCGATATTGTACCAGTCCGGCTAACTTAGCCTCAGTTGCAAGATGAACCGTCAAGTGTATTATGATATCGAAGAATGACAGTGGGAAAATACGCTCAAACTTGCAAAGTATCAACGCAATAGAATTTTTTAGTTTATCCAGCGTCACAACCTCCAGTGTTTTAGCACATAACTCTCTGAAAAAACAACATAGGTCGTTGATTACTAGACCAACCGATTCGGGGAGAGAAGTCCTGAGGGCTAATGGAAGAAGGTGCTCCACGATAACATGGTGATCATGACTTTTCAGCCCATCGATCTTGCCTTTCACAATTTTTATTTTCTTGCTGAATGATCCTGAGAAACCTGTGGGAACTTTCAAATCATGCAACACCTGCAGGAATCTTTTCTTCTCCGGTTGTGACAGATGATAAGCGGCATTGGGAAGTACAAACTTGCCTAGTTTACCCGCTACCGGTCTAGGGTGCAATTCACTTCTTATTCCCCACTCCTGTAGATCCATCCAAGCATTCAGGTTGTCTTTCGATTTCCCATGTTTACAAAGAAGCAAGTTGAGTATGTGCTCTGATACTCCCTTCTCTATATGCATGACGTCCAGACAATGACGCACTAAATTTGTTGACCAGTACGGAAGCTCGAAGAAAATGCTTAACTTGTTCCAAAATGGTGGTTTGATCTGTTTTGTCGGATCCATCCCGAAGGTCACATTATTGTAACCATCCCACTGAGCAATCACGTCCTCTCTGGACAATGGTGCTAGAGGTCCAAGAAGCTCCTGATAACCATCAAAGTGAACAGTGTCTAACCTGTAGGGGTGGTCTAGAGGCAGAAAACGTCGATGGTCGCAATAACAAACCTTCCTGCTAAAATTCAAGAATTTCGATGTTGTGTGTTGATGGCCATGAGGACATGCTTTGTGACCATGTACGGACTAACCTGATAGCATTCCATACGCAGGAAAGTCATTAATTATCCACATTAAAGCCGCACGCAGTATGAAAGTTGTATTTGTGTTTGCATCGTATGTCTCTACACCATCAATGAACAAAGATTTTAACTCCTCGATCAGAGCTCGGAGATAGACGTCGATATTGTTTCCTGGTGAGTTTGGTCCGTCGATAAGAAGAGGCATCATAAAGTATGATTGGTCCATATCCAACCAAGACGACAGATTATAAATTATCATTACAACGGGCCATGTACTGTGACTTCTAGCCATATAGTTGAATGGGTAGAAGTCATCACTGTAAGTCCACGTTGCTCACCCCGGTTCTTACGGGGAGGCGGAAACGGCGAAAAACAATGATTTTAGCGCAAGGCAACATGGACTAAAAGTCGGATCTTTGCTAAACTAGAAACTAGTAAACACTTAGAGGTTTAGCTACTATGCTGTAGGAAGTATACCTCACGGAACCGGTCCTTCGGGTCTTCATCCCGCTGTCCCACTCGTCCATCCAAGCTCCAAGCGTCAATCCGGACCTTGGGCACTTCCGCGGCCTTCTTGAGTCGAAGACGATCCACCCGAGAGTTGTACACTAAGCTTCGCCTCAAGCCAAGGCAACTAGGGCAAGGAGATTGCTAATCTAAATGCCTTAAAATGTGTAGAGGAGATGTATGGATGTATTTGTCTTTGTGGATTCTTTTTCTCTCAACACATGAGATCAAAAGAAGAGATCAAGAGGAGAAAGAAGAAGGAGAAAGTTTACAACCATGGAGCTTTTCTTTTCTTCTCACTTCATGAGAGAGAATGAGAAGAGAATAATGAAAAGATTAAACCAAATGAAATGAACCATGGTTGCAATAATACACAATAATCATCATTACTAATCCTATCATGAAAGACTTGATGGCACATTGAATTGACCATTATCATAACACAAGAAATAAAAGGAAAATAAAAGAAGAGTGTGGATCTCTCTTGAAGGTCAATGGTCAACATGGTCAACAAGGTCAAGAGAGATCTAAGTGGTCAAATGGTCAATGCAATTAGCCATCACTAATCTATCACTAAAAGGATTAGTAAACAATGCCTCCGGCTCATAACGGTTTTGACCAAACGAACTGTCAAAACCCTAATAAGTGTGCCACATTATGGTTTTGGCCGAACCAACTGCCAAAACCCTAATGGGGCATCTCCTCTTTCATCGCTCCTCAAAACTATCCATGCACACCTGCATCCGCATTCCGTAGAATGCGAATGCACAGAAGACAAATCAAATCCATCTGTGCAATACTAGGATCTGGCTTAAACCAAAGCCCACTAGTATTGCCTGCCCGAACAGCATACGCACACAAGTGCACGTAAGTGATCGTAGCCCTGCCGTAAAACCATACGGCCTCTACACGTTTCGCTCAGTGCAGGGAAACTCTCTGTGTGGGACTCTAAAGACTTGACACTACGCTGGCAGTGGGTTTAACCACAGACTGCAAGCGGCACTAGCAGTACGTAACGGTCCCCAGGTAGATGTCGATAAGAAGGCCGATGAGATAAACCCATCCGAACTCCTACTGAGCCTGTATGTGACAATCTCCGTACAGTCCGGTCTGTTTGACTGATACATCGCATGGCGGGCCTAGGGGGCGGTGAACGTCAGTTCCCTAATAGCGGTACAAGTCGTGTCGGAGTGTAGCCCAGAACACCCTGAGATAACACTGGAAACCCACCAGTATATCTCGGTTGCCCTGGCCAGGGACTACTTGTGTAATGGCTCTCCTAGACACAGCGTGATGTCAACCCCCAATACCGGGAAAGACGAATCCTGTCTAACCGTCACTGCCTCCAAGTGCTTCGGGACTGCACCCAACTACTACTTGTTTGCACGACTCCTTTGAGCCGTGGTAGGGTAGTAATCTAAGTACAGTGAGAACACACTCGAGGCAAAGTGACAGTGTCAAGTCAGCAGACTAAGCTGTACTCATGTCACCTGGGAACTGATAACTGACGATAGGTATAATACCAACCAACAGTTCCCGACGAGTCCTGTCCAGTGTACTCGTAACCTAACGAGCACCCGCATACTATCTCAAGTACGACGTACTGACGGCTGTGGGACAGACCGTCTACCCCGCTGGGATGAGAAGCGCATACGCTAGTTTACTCCGGAGTATCGATGCCCTGTCTCGATAGTCCAACGACGAGGGACCTGTATAAGGATGTGCTTATAGATTACCCATCCCCCACAAGTGTGAGCGCCATCACAACGCTGGTAATCAAGCAAAGATCCTAAGGGCTCTACTAATATGTATACAAGCGATATGCTAAAAGAAACACATGCACATATTGAAGTAGAGACAAACCAAGTAGCATACTACCATTTTGAGCAAGATTGTCTATACAACTGTGAATATCCCAAGCTTCCATCAAGTAATATACAAGCTAGTATGATACAGTAATGGCCTCTAGGGCATATACACTAACAATCTCCCACTTGCACTAAGGCCATGTACTGGCGTATCAAAGACCTATCATCTCGATCAGCCGCTCGAACTGAGTCTGGGGTAGGGCCTTCGTGAGTGGATCTGCAGTGTTGTTCTCCGTATTTACTCTCTTCACCTCGATCTCCCGGCGATCTACGATCTCCCTGATCAGGTGGTACCGCCTCAAAATGTGCCTGGACTTCTGATGGGACCTGGGTTCCTTCGCTAAAGCTATAGCGCCGTTGTTGTCGCAATACAGCGGTATTGGATCAACAATGGTAGGAACCACCTGAAGCTCCGTGAGGAACTTCTTCATCCAGACAGCTTCTTTTGCGGCATCGCAAGCAGCTATGTACTCCGCTTCCATAGTTGAGTCAGCAACGGTCTCCTGCTTGGAACTCTTCCAGCAAACTGCCCCTCTATTGAGGGTAAAGACATAACCCGACATGGACTTGGAGTCATCCTTGTCACTCTGGAAGCTGGAGTCAGCAAAGGCCTCGAGCTGGAGGTCTTTTCCGCCATACACCAAGAACATCTCCTTAGTCCTTCTCAGGTACTTGAGAATGTTCTTTACCGCTATCCAGTGTTTCTCCCCTGGGTTCGACTGATACCGACTTACAACGCTCAATGCGTATGCTACATCTGGTCTGGTACACAACATCGCATACATTATAGAGCCTATCGCAGAAGCGTAAGGTATGATAGACATGCGATCCCTTTCCAAATCAGTCTTGGGAGACATCTCTTTGGAGAGGGTGATCCCGTGACAAGCCGGTAAATTACCGCGCTTGGAATCTTCCATACTGAACCTTTTCAGTATGGTGTCAATGTACCTTGACTGTGAAAGTCCCAACATCCTCTTAGATCTATCACGATAGATCTGGATCCCCAGAATGTAGTTGGCATCGCCCAGGTCCTTCATGGAGAACCTCTGCGACAAGAATCCTTTGACTGACTGTAGCATAGGAATATCATTTCCTATTAGGAGAATGTCATCCACGTACAAGACGGGGAATACCACAGTTCTCCCTACAATCTTACTGTAAATGCATGGTTCATCTGGATTTTTGATAAAGTCGAATTCTTTGACAGTATCATCAAAGCAGATGTTCCAACTCCGCGATACCTGCTTAAGTCCATAAATGGACTTGAGCAACTTGCACACTCTACCGCTGCTCCCACTCTGATTGAATCCCTCCGGCTGATCCATATAGACGCACTCTTCCAAATTTCCATTTAGGAAAGCCGTCTTTACGTCCATCTGCCAAATTTCATAATCGTGGAAGGCAGCAATGGCAAGAAGGATCCGAATGGATTTCAGTATAGCCACTGGAGAAAAGGTCTCGTCATAGTCCAAACCAGGTCTTTGACGAAAACCCTTTGCAACATGTCTAGCTTTATAGGTCTCAACCTGCCCATCTACACCAATCTTCTTTCTGAAGATCCATTTGCAGCCTACGGGTTTTACCCCTTCTGGAGCAAAGTCCAAAGTCCAAACTTTGTTGGTGTACATAGACTCCATCTCGGCCCGCATTGCATCCAGCCATTTTACCGAGTCACCGCTCTGAATGGCTTGCTGGAAGCTAGTAGGCTCACCATAATCCATAGTGCAATCCTCTCTATCCCCGTCAATGAGAAAACCGTAGTATCTCTCGGGCGGATGAGACTGCCTACTACTTCTGCGGAGTGGCGCTGGGATGTCCTGTTCTTTCGAACCCTCTGGTTCTACCAAGCTTTCAGTAATAGCTTGTGGTTCTGGAATTTCTTCCAGTTCTATTGCGCTCCCACTTATCTGATTTTCCAAAAAATCAGTTTCCAAGAAGCGGGCATGACGAGAAACAAAAACCTTTTGTTCCTCTGCGTAATAGAAAAGATACCCCTTGGAGTTCTTTGGGTATCCCACAAACTTACACTGTACCGAACGTGCCTCGAGCTTGTCCGCATGCTGCTTTTTTACAAAAGCTGGACACCCCCATGTCTTAAAGTGTTTAAGACTGGGTTTCTTCCCACTCCACATCTGATATGGTATGGTAGGCACTGACTTAGTAGGAACTTGGTTCAAAAGATATGCAGCTGTTTCTAGTGCATAACTCCAGAAGGATCGCGGCAACTCAGCCTTACTCATCATGGAACGAACCATATCCAATAGGGTTCGATTCCTTCTTTCCGATACACCGTTGTGTTGTGGTGTGTATGGAGGAGTAAGTTGAGAGAGAATTCCATTCTCTTTTAAGAAGCCCAGAAACTCGGCACTCAAGTATTCGCCACCTCGATCAGATCTCAGTGTCTTGATACTTTTGCCTTTTTGTTTTTCAACTTCATTCTTGTATTCCTGAAATTTCTCAAAGGCCTCGGATTTGTGCTTCATTAAGAAGACATGCCCATACCTAGAGAAATCATCTGTGAAAGTAATGAAGTATGAATAACCACTTCGCGCATGTGTAGACATTGGACCACACACATCACTGTGTATGAGTCCCAAGAGCTCGCTCTTTCTTTCTCCGTGTCCAGTGAACGGAGTCTTTGTCATCTTTCCCATGAGACATGATTCACAAGTGGCATAAGACTGGTACTCGAACGGATTCAAGTATCCTTCTTTATGTAACTTTGTCAACCGTGTCTCATTAATGTGACCCAGTCTACAATGCCATAAGAAAGCCTGATTTAATTCCGGAGACTTTCTTTTAAGTGTGTTCTGGACACTGAAGACCTGAGCTTGATTCAAAACGTATATACCGTATTTCAATGTACCTGACCCAATCAGTACTTGATTTAGGTGGATGTTTACTACATCGCTTACAAAAGTAAAATCATATCCTTCCTTAGAAAGTAAGGATACAGATATGATGTTACAAGTCACACCTGGCACATAAAAACAGTCACGCAGAATCAATATCTGCCCAGTTGTCAGTCCTAGATGATATTCCCCTACGGATTCAGCAAACATGCTCATTCTGTTAGCAACCCTGAGAGTCATATCACCTATCCTGATAACCCTACGGTTTCTCAAAGCCTGTAACGAATTACAGATATGAGATCCTGATCCGGTATCCAATACCCAGGAAGTAGGGTTAACTGACATACAGTTCTCTATCACAAACACACCCGAAGCCGAAGCCACAACATGCTTCGAATTCTGGCTACTGGCTTTACAAGCCCTGCAATCCTTCTGCCCATGTTCATTCCCGTAACAATAGGAACACCCTTCTTTTACTACATCTGTTCCTGAAACTTCTGCCCTTCCCTTTCTTTCTACTTCCCTAGTTTCCTTTAGGGTAGTAGGTAGAGACTGTTGAATTGAGTCAGCATCTGACCCGTTCTTCAACGTGGTCTTCAGGTCCGAGAGCTCAAAAGAGCTGGTCTCTGTAAGGACGTTGCCCCCTACAGATGACCGGATAGCCAACCTCGCTGGAAGCAATTCGTTCGAGGTCTCATATCTTGCGATACGAGATTGCTCTCCATATAAAACTTTGTTATGGAGGAAGATAGAAGATGAGTCCATCTTCTCGTGCTGCCTCTGGTATATACCATCAACTGAGGCTAACACGAGGCACTTGGCTTTCGCACAGTCTTCTTCCGATGTCCTACGAATATCAATATCCGTGACAGGGGAAACCGGACCTGAGACGGCAGGGGTTGGATCAGTCAAGAGGTGTCCCAGCTTGTCCTGGGCAATGGACATCTGGACAGACCTTTGCCAGTCATAACAGTCAGATTCAGTCATTTTATTATTTAGATGTAACCTAGGTGCGGTCACAGGGTCGCTGCAATTAAGAGAGAGAGAAGAAAACACTTAGCATGATGCTCTTGCAAGTTTAGATTGGTTTTTAATTTATCTAAACAGGATGGCTCCCACTGTCTCTCGAATCCCTCCTCAAACCACAAAGGAAGAATTAGTCGGGATCTTTCTCACCGTACAATACTTGCTTAACCGTTCAGCCAGGCCAGTGTCGGTACTTCGAGAGAGGTTTTCCAACGCTTTCGCGAAGTTCCTTAATTAAGTAATCTCTTTTCCCTGTGGGCGTAGCCCCGCTAACACCTTTCTAGACACCTACTAGGTTTATAGCATTGATCGTTAAGTGAGAGTTTTCCCGAGGAGTAGCATATACTCACAGTAGGATCGGGATCCAAATATCATCGCGTGATAAAACCGAAGGAATCCTACCAGAATCATCACACTCCAAATGGTATGCAGCGCTAGTAAGTTTCAGTACTTTTGAAACTCCCGATGTAGATTTTTGCCCCATGCTCTTATGACTTTGACTAAGGCCAACAAATCATAAGTCACATGTCAAGTTCTACCCGTCGTTATCCTGGTTAATTTGAACCCACCCGTATATACCCTTGACTATGGCCAACAAAGCAATACGACTGTCCCAAACCAACGCATTCTATCTATGCAACATATGAATACCCACTAGCTACCAAACACTGTGCCTTGACTAAGGCCAACAAACACAGCTTGAATACTGTTGAATATTCATATGAAACGACGGAGGGCTACGGATGGTTTTGGCGAAACCGTGAACGTAGTGAACTTGATATAGTCGATGGAACGAGATAGCTTTTAAAAGGAGTGGTTCAAGCTCTGCGTTTAAAATGCTTATTTTTGAAAAGAACCGAGTGGTTTTCAAAGTGTTCCAACGACTTTTACTTGGTTTATTTTCTTGCATTAGTTCTTTTAATGCGTCCCATCATTTAATCCTACCATTGCAGAAAACAACCAAAATATGACGTACGCTTATGCCATTCGCATTCGCCATGGGGCCCCGTCATCACCCGTTAGGTTACTTAACTAACGACAGAGCGGGGGCTGGGCTAGCGCGGCTGTAAAACATAAGCAACGCCTAAATAGTTATCATATATAAATATATAGCAATGATAGACATTACAGATCACAGATGAACACTTTGGATATACTAGGAATCCGCGATTTGTTCGAGCCTGCAACGAAAAACGGATTACACGGTCGCGATGAATAGCCAAACCCCACCCTAGACCCCTACGGGTGCGGCAAACTACCCGCCAGGTACCCGAAGCGAAGCAACCTCCCTCAACACCGTGAGTAGGCCACTCGGCACTTCGAGATACCCGGTAGTTTGTGCACCCCACCTTGGGTCTATCCTAGGAGCAAAAACAGTAAAAAGAAATTATACAATGACGGCTACAACCCTGACTCGGTTGTGCGGCCAAATAAATAATATTACATCAATTTACAAACTTTACAATGAATGAAAGAAAAAGAAACTCTCATCTCACACCCATTCCCGGCTATTCATCCGCGACAATCCACCGAGTTCATATACACAAACCATCAACATTACAGATCACAGATATGTATAACCCCCACTAATCGACGTATAGCGATTAGCGGACGTTCAATACATATATTACATCACAGATAATATACATTAGCCAACGAGTACGGAATATCGATCAAAATACGGATTTTTAACCACCCTAAAAGTCAATTTGCTCTCTGGAAAATCTGGGTAGAAAAAACATGTATTAAAAATCCCAAAACATCCAAACTAAAACACTGCACAAAACTCGATCCAGTGCCGAGTCAGAACGGCGGCGGAACCGCGGCAATGAGCATGTCATTGCCGCGGAACCGCGGTCGTTAGATCGAATCACTGGATCGTTTTTCTGCAGTGTTTTCACAAAACCCTGAGACGATTTTTGAAGTATGATTTTTTGTTTTTAGAGCAGAAAAAAAATCAACAGAAAGTTGTGGTTTTGCGGATGTGTTTTGCGACTTTTTTCCGATCGATGTTCTTAACACTTTGCTAACTTACTAGTTTATGTTTAGCTAGGCTCTGATACCACTGTAAGTCCACGTTGCTCACCCCGGTTCTTACGGGGAGGCGGAAACGGCGAAAAACAATGATTTTAGCGTAAGGCAACATGGACTAAAAGTCGGATCTTTGCTAAACTAGAAACTAGTAAACACTTAGAAGTTTAGCTACTATGCTGTAGGAAGTATACCTCACGGAACCGGTCCTTCGGGTCTTCATCCCGCTGTCCCACTCGTCCATCCAAGCTCCAAGCGTCGATCTGGACCTTAGGCACCTCCGCGGCCTTCTTGAGTCGAAGACGATCCACCCGAGAGTTGTACACTAAGCTTCGCCTCAAGCCAAGGCAACTAGGGCAAGGGGATTGCTAATCTAAATGCCTTAGAATGTGTAGAGGAGATGTATGGATGTATTTGTCTTTGTGGATTCTTTTTCTCTCAACACATGAGATCAAAAGAAGAGATCAAGAGGAAGAAGAAGAAGGAGAAAGTTTGCAACCATGGAGCTTTTCTTTTCTTCTCACTTCATGAGAGAGAATGAGAAGAGAATAATGAAAAGATTAAACCAAATGAAATGAACCATGGTTGCAATAATACACAATAATCATCATTACTAATCCTATCATGAAAGACTTGATGGCACATTGAATTGACCATTATCATAACACAAGAAATAAAAGGAAAATAAAAGAAGAGTGTGGATCTCTCTTGAAGGTCAATGGTCAACATGGTCAACATGGTCAACAAGGTCAAGAGAGATCTAAGTGGTCAAATGGTCAATGCAATTAGCCATCACTAATCTATCACTAAAAGGATTAGTAAACAATGCCTCCGGCTCATAACGGTTTTGACCAAACGAACTGTCAAAACCCTAATGAGTGTGCCACATTATGGTTTTGGCCGAACCAACTGCCAAAACCATAATGGGGCACCTCCTCCTTTATCGCTCCTCAAAACTGTGCATGCACACCTGCATCCGCATTCCGTAGAATGCGAATGCACAGAAGACAAATCAAATCCATCTGTGCAATACTAGGATCTGGCTTAAACCAAAGCCCACTAGTATTGCCTGCCCGAACAGCATACGCACACAAGTGCACGTAAGTGATCGTAGCCCTGCCGTAAAACCATACGGCCTCTACACGTTTCGCTCAGTGCAGGGAAACTCTCTGTGTGGGACTCTAAAGACTCGACACTACGCTGGCAGTGGGTTTAACCACAGACCGCAAGCGGCACTAGCAGTACGTAACGGTCCCCAGGTAGATGTCGATAAGAAGGCCGATGAGATAAACCCATCCGAACTCCTACTGAGCCTGTATGTGACAATCTCTGTACAGTCCGGTCTGTTCGTCTGATACATCGCATGGCGGGCCTAGGGGGCGGTGAACGTCAGTCCCCTAATAGCGGTACAAGTCGTGTCGGAGTGTAGCCCAGAACACCCTGAGATAACACTGGAAACCCACCAGTATATCTCGCTTGCCCTGGCCAGGGACTACTTGTGTAATGGCTCTTCTAGACACAGCGCGATGTCAACCCCCAATACCGGGAGAGACGAATCCTGTCTAACCGTCACTGCCTCCAAGTGCTTCGGGACTGCACCCAACTACTACCTGTTTACACGACTCCTTTGAGCCGTGGTAGGGTAGTAATCTAAGTACAGTGGGAACACACTCGAGGCGAAGTGACAGTGTCAAGTCAGCGGACTAAGCTGTACTCATGTCACCTGGGAACTAATAACTGACGATAGGTATAATACCAACCAACAGTTCCCGACGAGTCCTGTCCAGTGTACTCATAACCTAACGAGCACCCGCATACTATCTCAAGTACGACGTACTGACGGCTGTGGGACAGACCGTCTCCCCCGCTGGGATGAGAAGTGCATACGCTAGTCTACTCCGGAGTATCGATGCCCTGTCTCGATAGTCCAACGACTAGAGACCTGTATAAGGATGTGCTTATGGATTACCCATCCCCCACAAGTGTGAGCGCCATCACAACGCTGGTAATCAAGCAAAGATCCTAAGGGCTCTACTAATATGTATACAAGCGATATGCTAAAAGAAACACATGCACATATTGAAGTAGAGACAAACCAAGTAGCATACTACCATTTTGAGCAAGATTGTCTATACAACTGTGAATATCCCAAGCTTCCATCAAGTAATATACAAGCTAGTATGATACAGTAATGGCCTCTAGGGCATATACACTAACAATCACTAGCCAGTCCTAGCCGGACATTGCGAGGATCGCTACTGAATATTGCGTGCCTCCTATCGAAATCCTTCCATGCCGGTGAATCTCTTGGATGGTTCATTTTTCCATTTTCACTTGGAGGAGCACGGTGATGCCAAATCATTACCTCGGCTGTTTTCTTGCACCTGAATAGCCTCTGTAGCCTCTGTGTTATGGGAAAGTATCGTGCTATCTTGACAGGTATATCAGGCTTCTTATCAGAATCTTTCGGCTTATACCTGGCCTCTCCGCATGTTGGACACTCTTTCAAAGCTGAATTCTCTTTCCGGTACAACACGCAATTTTTAGGACATGCTTGAATCTCTCGCACTTTAGACCCAAATCAGACATCATCTTCTGGGCTCCGTACCAGCTGTCGGGTACGTTATTTTCCGGGGGCATAGAATCTTTCAAGAACGAAAGAAGCATTGTGAAAGACTTGTTGCTCTATCCATTTAGGTACTTAATCTGGAAAAGTTGGACGAATCATGAGAGGGTGGAATACTTTGCATTCTCATAAATTGGTTTTCTAGCATCATTCATGAAATTTTCATATTTATCCGCACGCGGTCCTTGATCGGAAGGAATGTCATTTTCAGTATGAATAGATTCACCTAGGGCAGCCTCTACCATATCCTCCATTTCTTCTGATGGAAATAAATTACCGTCTTCTCCTTCTTCTCCTGCCGCATTATCGTGTTCTCCTCCTTCTTCTGCCGCATTACTGCGTTCTTCTCCTTCCCCGTGATATTTCCAAGTTGTATAAAGTCTAGTAAACCCATATTTTACGATATGAAGCTCTGCCAATTCTACCTTCTGCCAGTACTTATTGTCACATCTATCGCACGGGCAGAGAATCTTCTCTATCATGATCTTATTATGTGCGCGTGCAAATTCAATAAAAGCAGCAACTCCTGCGACAAACTTAGGTTGCATACGTTGTTACCAATCCACATACATCCAGTTCTTAACTCTGACGTACTCATGGGCCATGTTAGACTGTATAACATATAAATTGTAGGTTATGGTGACTATATTGAGAAATCTAAGAATGGGATAGTTACTGACGAAAGAGAAAATCCGTATATATGCTTTGTGTGTGCGTTTGTCGTTGAAAAGAATAAATTATCGAACGTATGTTAACCGATAGACGGGGACTAAGTGGCGCTTTTAGTTTCATATATGAGTATCGATGAGAATATGAAAGTTTCATATTATCATCGAGTATCATATATTGGTTTTAACTTGAACATCTTGAATCACTCTTTAATGATGCGTTTGTTGTGTATTCTTGTTGTATGTGTGTGTTTCGGCTGTCGGGGGTAAGGCTTCTATCCTATTAAGAATGTATAGAGCGAACACCCATTCGCTTGTGCTTTCAACCGTTTCGAGTAAATTTTGGCAGCACCTCCCCGCTGTTCTACGAGTACACTGTAATAGAATAGATAATCATTTCAAAGCTGTGAAACAACGTTGAAATGAACATCTAATTTATCTTTGTACACGGAGAACCAGCGGAAAGGTACCGACGAAATATCTCGAAACGGATGAAAACACAAGTGAATGAAGGTGTTTGCTTTATACATTCCTAACTTGTCCATACGGGACAAATCTATCGGTTATCATACGATTGAATCTTCTCGTCACATAGACTATACGACGGTTGTTAGTATCGAGCTATACCGTCCGATATTTAACAACCTTTGTATAGTTCTATGTCACGACGAATATCGAACGTATGTTAACCGATAGACGGGGACTAAGTGACGCTTTTAGTTTCATATATGAGTATCAATGAGAATATGAAAGTTTCATATTATTATCGAGTATCATATATTGGTTTTAACTTGAACATCTTGAATCACTCTCTAATGATGCGTTTGTTGTGTATTCTTATTGTGTGTGTGTGTTTCGGCTGTCGGGGGTAAGGCTTCTATCGGTTATCATACGATTGAATATTCTCATCATATAGACTATACGAAGTATTTAAATGAAATATAACTGGTATCAGAAACCCGGTCCTGACACATAGGAAGCAACCCTTATCCTCAACTAGCCTGCATACTGAATATTATCTGTCGAGTTAACAAATTTAACCTGATCGGATATACCTGCTGGGTAAAACCTTACAAAGATAGGCACGAATTGAATGTAGATGGTGCAAAATCAAGTATAACAAATTTACCATACATCAGAGTTACATTCAAGGAAGTTCAATCCCAAGCTCTAAATTTTTAATTACTTTTGCTAAAAATGAAAGTGTATTCAGCTTTGCTGTCTCTGTTGTATATGCAGTTGCACTCAGCAGATCATAAATAAAATCTCCGTCCCCTGAGATCAGTTTTCCCACAAAAAAATAGTCCGTATCTTAACATGCACTGCACCATCAGAATCTATTCGTTCAAGAGTTACGCCTGAGCAAAATGCAAGCAACATCTTCAATTTTCAGCTTTAATTTGAACTGATCTGCAGTCCATGCTCTCACACACTTTTCCCCAGGAAAATTAGTACCACACCTATCATACTCTAAAATTTAAGAACCCAACCCCAACCCTAGCCCCAGCCCCAGCCCCAGCTCCAGCCCCAGCCAAACCCCAACCCCAACCCTAACCCTAGCCCCACCCCTACCCCCAGCCGAACCCCAACCCCAACCTTAACCCTAACCCCAACCCCAACCCCAACCCCAACCTCCTGCCGAACCCCAGCCCCAACCGCAACCCCAGCCCCAACCGCAACCCCATCCCTAAACCTAACGCTAACTCCAACCGATGCCTCATCGGTACCCAAACCATGAACCCTAGCCCTAAAATAATCAAAAATTTATTTAATTGAAGATTTCCTAACCTGTGCAGTGGAGGAGACGATCGATTGGTGGCGACGACGAAACAGAGGCGACGAGGAAGAACCAGGCGGTGGCGACGACGAAACGGCCTGCGCTGGTGACGACGAGAGATTTGGCGATCGGCGGGAACGAGGATTTGGGGATTTTGGGTTCGCGCAAGATACTTCGAGAATAAGATAATCAGCGTAGGGATCGATCTGTGCCTTTTTAATTAAATCCCTATTTACATGCCCCTACGGATAAGTCCGTAGGTTCTTGGTTTGCGGCTCCGTAGAGGCAAACAACAATTTACGATTTAATATTCTTAAATTAATATGTAAGAACCGTAGGGGCAACCTTAAGGCCCTACGGATTAGTCCGTAGGGCCAAACTAAATCTGCCCCTACGGATTTCGTAATCCGTAAGGGCAACCCCCTATTTTAGTAGTGAGACGTCCATTTTTACACAGATTACATTACAAGCAGATACCTTATATATTGCATGAGATCTATGATAAAACACTAGTTTATACCACAATGTACTGCAGCAAGAAGAAGAGGAGATTTCATATGCACATTAATTCCCAGTGCATCATCTGTATCTATATCCTCCTTCCTTATTCCATAAGGCAATTCCCAGTCAAAGAGATACAACATATTAGCGAGCGCAAGCTCAATAATGACTACTCCAGTTTTCATCGCAGGGCAAATTCTTTGTCCCGAACCAAAAGGAATAAACTCAAAATCATGACCTTTAAAATCCTTAGAGCTATTCAAGAACCTTTCGGGTATGAACTCTTCGGCTTGATCCCATCTTGTAGGATCTCTTCTAATTCCCCAAGCATTGACATTATTATAAAGAGAGAGAGAGAAGATTTAGGGAATGTAAATGGATGAATTGGACCAATCATAATCCTTTTTTTATATAGGCAATGCCAATGCTATTACACCCCTACTTAGCATCTAATTAACATATAAGAAATCCGTGTACAATACGAGTATTCTAACACCCCCTCAAGATGGAGCATACATATCATATATGCCCAGCTTGTTACATATAAAATGCACTCTACTTATTAAAAGTTTTGTGAATAAATCTGCTGACTGATGAGCAAATTGAACATAGTAAGTATCGATAATCCCATCTTCAACCTTCTCCCTCACAAAGTGACAATCAATCTCAATGTGTTTCGTTTACTCATGGAATACAGGATTAGAGGTGATATAGAATGCAAGCTTATTATCACAATTTAAGCGCATAGATGAAATTGTCTCAAAGCCAAGCTCCCTAAGTAGAAAACGGATCCATATAAGCTCACAAGTAGTATTCGTACTCGGCCATGTTGGTTGCTGGAAAAACCTGATGGTCGAGTAGTCTTTCGCCATTACTCGGGCCAGGTACTCTAACTCAGTACTGGAACGAGATATCGCGCTCTTCTTCTTACTCTTCCAGGAGACCAAGTTATCTCCTACAAACACAAAATATCATGTAGTAGATCTGCAATCAGATGGAGATCCAGCCTAATCTATATCGGTGAATCCAGCTACCCGAGAATGTCCATGATCTAAATACAGTAGACCCTTCTCTAGAGCATTCTTCAAATATCGAAGTATCCGAATCATCGCATCCTAATGAGCAACTCGAGGATCGGTCATGAATTAGCTCACAACGCTAACATGATATGCAATATCAGATTGAGTGACGATGAGGTAATTTAGCTTACCATCCAGTCATCGGTATCTTCTGAGATCTTCAAATAAATCACTTAGTATTAGGATCCATTGGAGTTTCTATGGGTTTGCACCCTGACATCCTAGCTTCAGTGAGCATATAAAGCATATACTTCCGTTGTGAGATATAGATGCCATCATTCGATTGAGCAATCTCGATACCCAAAAAATATTTAAGACTTCCAAGCTTCTTAGTCTGAAATTTTGTTTGAAGGTAGTTCTTAAACTGTGCAATATCAGCCACATCATCGCCAGTAATCACTATGTCATCAACATATACCATCAAAAGAATGGAAAGACCATTTTTGTTATTAAGATAGAACACCGAATGATCATGAGTACGCCATATGAGGCCAAATGAAATAACCACCTCAGTATACTTCCCAAACCATACTCGAGAAGACTGTTTTAAGCCATACAATGACTTCTTCAAGAGATAAACAAGACCAGACTCCCCATGAGCAATAAACCAGGCGGTTTCTCCATATAGACCTCCTCCACCAAAGAACCATGAAGAAATGCATTCTTTACATCTTGCTGATGCAACGGCCAATGATGAATAGCCGCAAGAGACATGAGTAGAGGAACATAAGTCATCTTGACCACCGGAGAAAAAGATCTCCTCATAATCAATCATGCCCCGCTTCCCAAAATACAGAAACACGAGAACGTAACTCGGCCAACCATGCTACCTTTAGTAAGAAATCCTCCTCCCATACTTATATTAAGCCTTCTTACAGTATATAAATTGATACAAAAATAAAAATAATTTTAATACAAGTTCATTGCCACACCAAAATAACGATAATGAAAGCAAATACTGAAATAACAAAAGTCTCAACTCTCAAACTGGTTCAAATAATAAATGAGAAAATAGTACATAAGTTCTAGTCTTTTATGGGCTCACAAAAGGAATCTAATGTAAGAAAGTGAGGTACCGGAATAAACTAAAACAACCTAATGACCTAAATAAGTGAAGATGCATCTCAAAGCTTGGCTATCTCCTCAGAATACTCTTGATCATGTGGTTCTACTGGAAATGGGTCTGGGCTTTGCAAAACCAAGACTTCATAGTGTCTAAAAATAGTATGATAATAACAATGGCATGAAAGTGACGTGATATATCGTTATAATAGGAACCAGTGACGTGTAGACAATCAATAAACAATAACAAGAATAAAATGTGATATAACAGCCGGAACATAGTAAATTAACATATTATGTGAAACCTAGGTGTCAATGTCGCTAAGTCTTGTCTATCATAATGGTATTTGAAATCAATTAATGAAATCTTTATCGTACCTCAATAGGATCCTGTGCATGCCCGGGACAACCGTAACATACCCTCGGGGATGAACCCGAGACGTGCCGCCAAGCACTAAATCCTATAATGTCAAATACAATCGAATGATGTCAGCATCATCATTCCGGAACACAGAGGCCCCTCTCGACTGATCAATCTCTAAAATCTATGTACTCTTGAGTTACAATTTAGGTTCCTTTTCTTGATTTCCCCTTTCCTCAGTTTTATGTTTTATGTAAAGTATCAATCTAATCCTTACCTAATACCAACTTTAAAACAATCACGTAATATGTCATGTCAAGTCCAGTCAAGCAGTAGATCAATCAGTAGGCATTATCATGAATTCGTTGGCATCGGGTAATAATTAAATTGCAAGAATATTCTGACATGGTAACGAGTAAACAAGTTCAAGCATGGGTACATATAACCAATCAATATAACTATCACTATCAGAAATAACATAAACACATCAATAACAATAAACAAGTTGTATCAATTGGTCATGCGCATAGAAGTTCAGTTCTGGAATTTCAGCAACACTCTGATTTGTAAAATACTTTAAAAATAACAAACGATCTTTAAAAATGATGAATCTTAAGCCAAAATGAAGCTAATTCGATAATATTTACACAGATATAAAATAGAGCATCTTAGGTTATTTCTACAGAGAGTTATGGATATTCGAAATTGGAAGTCTGGGTCTAGAACTTCCCTGGACAGCCGTCCAGAGGTGATTTTTTTCGCAGTTTATGATATTTAAATAATTTATTTAGAAGGAAAACTTTTTACAGATCTAAAGTATTCTGAATTAGCTTCGAAAAGAGATAAAGAACACCCACCAACGATTTTTTTGGAATTTATAATGAATTTTCCAACGTATAGGGTGCGGTAAATTCGTTTTCGCTTGGCGACGACATTTCATGTATAAAACTACAATATTTTCAGAATTCATTATAAATTCATTTTCGCTTGGCGACGAAATTTCATGTATAAAACTATAATTTATTTAGCAGGAAAACTTTTTATAGATCTAAAGCATTCCGAGTTAGCATCGAAACGAGATAAAGAACACCTTCTAACGATTTTTGTGGAATTTATAATGAATTTTCCAACGCAAAGGGTGCGGTAAATTCGTTTTCGCTTGGCGACGACATTTCATGTATAAAACTACAATATTTTCATCTATATTTTGCAACAACAATTATTAGTACGAATATAAACTAATGATCAAAACAAGGTTTTATTTGGCCAATTGATCGAGCACGTTCACATAATCAATCGCTACATATATGAATATAAAACAAACATAAATCATCAAATTCTCTAAATTGTATTATCGCTACATACATGAATATATAAACAAATATGAAGTATTAATTCTCTAATTTGTATTATATTAAACTAGTTAATATAAAGATGATATTTTTAGGCTTAACGATATATCGTGATCCAAATCTCGGTGTCTCGTCAATGGGTTTAATGCCAATTATCAAATAGTAATAATAATATTACAATAAGATTAAATCTTGCCGTAACTAGCATGCAAAACAAGTACACAAATATTTGCCTCGAGTCGAATGATCACGATAACGGAAACGACGACGAAGACTGCGAAGCTTGAAGCCAACGGCATGATCTCAGCTAAGGATGTTTGGGTAGGGTGCTCGGGTTTGGTGCGGTCGAGTAGGAGACTCGGGTAGGGGCAGCGAGAGGAAGAAGAAGAAGATGGCGGCGCATAACACGAGGATACGAGGAGGAGGTTTGATTGATGGCCGGCCAAAACAGACACACCCAAAGCCTTTCGCGTTCCTAGAGTATCCAAGAAAAATGCACTTAGTAGCCTTAGGGTCCAATTTAGATCCCGAGATTGTAGATCATGGACAAAACAGACACATCCAAAGACCCGCAAAGGAACATGGAAGGAGACCATCGAAGGGAACGGTTAGAATGAGGAATCTGTCCATCTAAGACAGATGATGGCATACAATTGATCAAGTAGTTTGCAGTAAGAACTGCATCCCTAAAAAGGATTTAGGTACTCACATATGAAAAAAAAAGGTACGAGTGACCTCTAACAAATGCTGTTGGATATTTATGCCCTGAAGGCCATTTATTGTATTAGATGCTGAGGATATATATGTATAGGATAATCTTGCTTGATATGATAGTATGTTATTTGGTTTGTTTTTATCTTAACATGTGTATATGTTTTACTTGTTATTACGTATCGCTAATATATGTTGATAAGTCCGTAGGATTTTTGCTTGACTACTAGGATTGTGATGGCTATTATAATTGTGGGGGCTGGATAGTTTATGTAATACCCCAAAGCAGTAGACATCATGGTGATCTGCTCTGTCCACACTCAGTACGGTCTATTGCAGACATATGGTGATCTGAGTGTGGAGCCACTTCAGAACAATAGGATCGGGTCCCTGAAGCACATTTTGAAAGAGGACCGAATTGTATTATAAATGTAATGATACCACTCTCAATTACGGAGGCGCCTTTTGGATGAACTGGCATTCCAGAGTTTGAAGAACTCCACAGTTAAGCGTGTTCGGGCTAGGAAAATCCTAAGATGGGTGACCTCCTGAGAAGTGACCCCTTCTTGAGTCTGCTTCGCTCCAAAGGACAAACCCATGCGGTTTCGGCCGGAGTGGACAATATTATCTGTACTGGGCGTGGGGCGTGACATCTATGGTGGCCCATGCAGGTCCCTCAATAGTACGTCTGTGGTTCGAGGACGAACCATTGTTCTTAGGTGGGGGGAATGTAATATCCCAGAGTAGTGCGGTCTTCAGATGTCATGGTGATCTGCTCTGTCCATACTCAGTGCGGTCTATTGCAGGCACATGGTGATCCGAGTGTAGAGCAACTTCAGAACAATAGGATTGAGTCCCTGAAGCACATTCCAAAAGAGAACCGAACTGCACTATTAAATGTAATGATGCCACCCTCAATTACGGAGGCGCCTTTTGGATGAACCGGCACTCTGGAGTATGATGAACTCCGTAGTTAAGTGAGCTCGGGCTAAGGAAATCCTAGGATAGATGACCTCCTGGGAAGTGGCTCCGTCTCGAGTCCGATTCGCTCTAAAGGGCAAAACCATGTGGTTTTGCCAGAGTGGACAATACCATCTGTACTAGGGCGTGGGGCGTGACATATCGTCGTAGTTGGGATATGTGGAACACATTATGCACTCCTTCTAATGAGGGTGGTAGTGCCAAGCGGTATGCCACTTCTCCAACTTGTTCGAGTATGTCGAACGGTCCGATATACCTTGGACTGAGTTTACCCCTCTTGCCAAAACGTATCACTCATCTATTCGGTGATATCTTTAGGAACACATGCTCTCCGGGTTAGAACTCCAGGTGTCGACGCTTTGCATATGCCCAATGCTTCTGTCGGTCCTGGGTTATGCTCATCTTTTTCCTGATCGTACGAACTACATCCACAGTTACCACGATCATCCCTACACTATAAATACACCCCATCCCCTAGCTCTCACCATTCTAAAATCCATAGCAGAAATTCTCCAAAATTCTCTAAGTTCAAAGAAGAGTTAAGGCTAGTCAAGTGGAGTTAGCGATCGATCTCATTTCGTTGAAAACCGGAGCCACTCTCGATGATACCACGACGCCACAAGACCCTTTCCTTCTCCCTCTCTTCTTCTAGCACAAAAAAAGTAAGTCCTTTCTTCTCTCTCTTCCATTTCATCTCAAATCGTTTTTCTTGTAAACAATATTGGTAAAAACAAAATGTGGAATTAACTTAATAACACTCTCCTTACAATATTTCTACTATCATTATCATGCTCTATTGATCATAAATAACTTGTAACCACAGTATTATAATAATGTTCATATAATTAATTTTGCACATGTTTAAAATTTCTCGTTAAATAGAACGTATATCGAATTTTACACCAAAATACCTTGAACTTTAATATAACCCTTTTTCGATAATTAGTCATACATGCCTCTAGAACATTCATGGGGTAACGGCATACCCCGCACGCACACTTTTGATTCATAGCACGACATTTTGGTTAGAATTTTTATCTAAATGAAACAATTTTCAATAAAATACCATCACTTTATAAAAAATACGTTTTTAATCGATATTTGAAAGCCTTTTGCAATTACACCTTTACAACCCTCTTCAGAGGACCCGCTTATGGATGGTGCGGATTATCGAATGTCCTTCGGATAGTAGAGTGAGATGCAGAGCTCCTCACGGAGAATTCGGTCTCGAAAGGAATGAAAATGCGATTTAAAAGAAATACGATTTTTTTAAAACAAATTAAACCTTAGAAAATTATATAAAATTATGAAATCGTATTTTCAATAAAAACAAATTGTGAAAAAATATATTTTTTAAATGAAAGATTAAATTTTCAATAAAATACCAACTAGTTCCAAAAGTAGTAGTTTCATAAAAATATCATAAACTTTTAAAAAATAGGTTTTATCACTAAAATACCACTAAAATTAAAATACATGTTCATAGAAATCTTAATAATATAAATCACCCTCGAGATTTATTTTTAAACAATATTAAAGGATTTTTTCATAAAACCCGCTTGAGGAGTGCAAACAATATAAATACAATGTAAACAAAAATAATAAATATTTTAAGGACTTTAGATTAATATAGATTTAAGCTGTATCATTTCTTTTGAGCCTCAAGGGGCCAGAGAAAGTGAGCGCTTGCCTATTCAGGTTAGACAACATTGCAAATTAACGGAGTGATCAATGACAATTGTCTTGAAAAAAGATAAATCCTGCTGTACATGTGCAACAGTTGTCCGATTTCTTCCGAACTTAAGATATTCAAAAGTTAAATCCATTCACATGAAATGTCTATAACTTGAACACTGTTTCCCCCAATCAGAGCAAAGCTCTGTTCAAAATTCAAATTTTAAAATGAAGCAATGCTTCATAGCAGCGCTAAGTGCGCTGCGCCCTAAGCAGCGCACTACGTGTAAAGTACGTGTGCGCCAGCGCTAAGAGCGTTGCACTATAAGCAGTGCACCACGTGCAAAGCACGTGTGCGCCAGCGCTAAGTGCGCTGCACTCTAAGCAGCGCACCACGTGCAACGCACGTGTGCGCCAGCGCTAAGTGCGCTGCACTCTAAGCAGCGCACCATGTGCAAGGCACGTGTGCGCCAGCGCTAAGAGCAATGCACTCTAAGCAGCGCACCATGTGCAAGGCACGTGTGCGCTATCACTAATTGCGCTGCACTCTAAGCAGCGCACCACGTGCAAAGCACGGGTGTGCTAGCGCTGGAACTAAAAGCTCCCCACCGTCAGATCAAAGATCCAATAAAGATGATAAATCATCAATTAACCAGAATAAAATTCTGTTAAGGAAAGATTCCTTAAAATCTTTCCAAACTAGAAGATTGTGCTCTGTAAATCAGAGCACCGTTGGATCAATGATCCAAAGGTGATTAAAAATCACTAAAATACAGAATAAATTCTGTATGGGAAAGATTTCCCAATCTTGTTAAAAACAAGAAAATTGCCTTCTGTAAATCAGAAGCCCTTGGATTAAAGATCCAACGATGGGAAAATCCCCAAATCAATTGGAGAAAAGATCTCCTTAACCGATTGAACAAATCAGCTCGCCCTATATAAAGGCCTCAAGACTTCAAGTCTTAGAGACAGAAACATACAGAGGAACCCCCCTACAAACTTTAAGAAATCTCAGAAAGAAGAGCCAAGCTCTCGGTAGAAGAAGAAGATTTTCTTCAAGGTAAAAAAAAATAGACAGAAAGACGAAATCGTCTCATATAAAAAGAAGAATTCACTTCTTTCTCATAGATCATAGATCTATAAGACCAAGGTTTTTCACAACAGAGATTAAAGGATCTCATCATAAAATAAGAAGAAGAACATAATTCTTCTCACAGATCATAGATCTATAAGACTAAGGTCTTTTATACAAGGAGATCATGGACATCTCATTATAAAATAAAAGGGGGGGGAGAATAATTCAATTCTCTTAGGATCACAGATCCATAAAGGCAAAGCCTTTCATCAAAATAAGAGATTGAAACATCTCCTATAAAATAAGAACTTTTGTTCTTAGAATCTTGAGACAAAGTCTCTTATAAACGAGAATTTATTTTTCAGATCATAAAATTGATCAAATAGCGCTTTGCGCTCATAAACTAGCGCTTTGCGCTTTTGGACTGGCGCTCAGCGCCAAGCGCACCACGTGCTCCTCACGTGTGCGCCACTTAACAGCTGGCGCTTTGCGCTCTTGGACTGGCGCTCAGCGCCAAGCGAACCACATGCTCCTCACATGTGTGCCACTTAACAGCTAGCGCTTTGTGCTTTTGGACTGGCGCTCAGCGCCAAGCGCACCACGTGCTCCTCACATGTGCGCCACTTAACAGCTAGCACTTTGTGCTTTTGGACTGGCGCTCAGCGCCATGCGCACCACGTGCTTTTCTCGTGTGCGCCACTTAATAGCTAGCGCTTTGCGCTCATAAACTGGCGCAATGCGCCCATTATCTGGCGCTTAGCGCCAAGCGCGCCATGTGCGCCACGTGCTCCTCACGTGTGTGCTACCCACCAGAAGCGGTCTGCGCTCTTTGACTAGCACAAAGGGCCAAGCACACCACGTGCTCCTCACGTGTGCGCTAAAAGAACATAAATTGTTCTATAAATAAAGCCCAGAGCTATGAGGAATGCTTAGCATTCAGTAAAAGACCAAAAACATTGTCAGAACTCAAACCAATGCTCAGCATTGTTAAACATTTTAACTGAATGGGCCGAGCCCAAGTTGGCCATAAACCCCTCATTCAGATTAATTGAGCCTATATGCTCATAAATCAAAGATCTTAGTCCCAATTGGACTACAGATCTCCCAACCAAAATTGGTTCAAGGGTACATCTCTTTACTCCTCTCATACATGTCATTGTAATCTTTCAACGTCTTCAGAGAGGTGACGGGTCCCGACAACCAAACATTCCTTAGACTGTGGGGTCCTTAAACCCATGAACTATGATGTCCTTAACCTTAGATTGTAGGGTCCTTAAACCCATGGACTATGATGTCCTTAAACTTTATAGACTATGACGTCTTTAAACTGTGGACTGTGGGGTCCTTAAACCCATGAACTATAATGTCCTTAACCTCGGACTATGGGGTCCTTAAGCCCATGGACTATGATGTCCTTAACCTTGGACCACCACGTCCTTAAACTGGTAATCGACTGAAATATCCCTAAACTAAACAACAGAGGCAAAATGCTCTTTTGTTGGATCTAAACGATCCTGCTAAGTTGATCTTAGTCTGAAATTAGACTAACGTATCCTTAACATACGTTTAAGTTGATCTTAGTCTCAAATGATACTAACGTATCCTTAAACCTAACCCCAACCCCAAATCTAAGAAAATACGGATTTGGACTAATCCACGCCCTACGGGCGACCATATAAATTAGTCTCCGTATACAATCCATGGGCAACCAAAAACAAAACAAACACCCACGACACGAAGTGACCATCTGGAGAAGTAGAAAGTGGTTACCGCGATGCGGTAGCATAATTAACTGCAGGGGCTTGCGCCTGCAGGGAAGAGCGTCCCCACAATCAAAAAACCCCTCAACGAGGGGGAATCTGACGAAGTCTGCTATATCGGCCGTATCCGTCTAAACCTTCGATATACGGTGCCATAAATCAACTTGGCATTTTCGGAGAGGTGGACGGATAGTACCAATTAGCATCTGCCCTTGGAATTCAGGCAAGACGAACCTACGCGGTTCCATCTTTGTTTTCGGCGGAGAACAGATTCTGGCACGCCCGGTGGGACCTTTTCCTCTTTCCACTCCATACTTTGTGTGTCGTATTTCGCGAACGAATCACAGTTTGCTATGGTTGCCTCCGGATTCGAGGTACTAAGATTTGGTTTCTTGCTCTATGCAGAAAAACAGAAGATCAAATGGCTTTCAACTGCACAAGCTGCAACAATGGCAATAACTCTCACTCCGTCCCTCATCCCGTCCCCGCAGGAGGAGTGACCTACGGGCCTCAGGCGGCCTCCGTTTTTACAATGCCGGTGGACCAGGTGACGCAAGCCACCACAGGGCTATTCTTTGGGACCATGCTCCCACCCATGAGCTTCAGCGCCCCTGTACCATTACAAGAAGTTCAAAAGAAGTCGGTCTTTGATCGGCTTACCACTACTGCGGCCCCTCTTAACGGGTTGCCCAAACCAAGCGCCTCAATTTTCAGCAGACTAGGCCAAAGCTCCAACGGGCCCGTGAAGAAGCCCGCAATACCAGAAGGCGTTATCCTGAAGCTGATAGCCATTCCTACTCCTGAAGTCACCAAGGTGGCTTCTCCGGCTAAGGGGTCGGTCTTCACAAGACTGGCCGTTTCAGCTCCCACTCCGGGTGAAGTAACCAAGGCCGTTTCCCCTGCACGAAAATCTGCCTTTTCAAGGTTGGCAATTCCCTCTCAGTAAGCATCTATCTTTAACAGGCTGGCACCAACAGCAAACTCTCATCAGAATAGGGGAATGGAAAAGCTGATCCAACAGCGGAGGTGATCCCGGACGCACGACATGCTCGACGTCGTCACTGGCACCGAGTGAGGAAAGCTGGGGGTAATTCCCCTTCTGGACTGACTCCGCCAGCTCCAATGGTGGAAGTTGATGTTGTTGTTCCAACTGGGAACAGTTTTGAACTACTTAACAGGGTGTGCAGAAATTCACCAACTGCTGTGCTGAAAAGATCTCCTCCACCAATAGAGAACGCTACAAAGGCGAAGCTGGAGCAGCCCCCTCAGCGGCTATCCTCTAAAATTTACAAGGTCTAGCGTCAAGTCCAAGACTCGGTGATTGATCAAGATTACTTCCGCCGACCGAAGAAGATGAAGGTTCGGCAAGAGAAGGACTACTCTGTCGTACCACAGTAGGTGTCGTCTACCTGGGTGCCCACTGCAACGGCCCCCTCAACTTTACCCACCCATAAAAAGAGGAGGCCGGAGAAAATCCCCGTGTCTGCGACAAATGTCAAGGGCACTGAATCTAAACGCCCCAAGCCTGTAGGCATGGTGGTCCACACTATTTATATGGCATCCGGGAAAGAGGATAGCTGTATCTCTACGGGTCATCGACCGCTCACGCGATCCGTGACAAAAGCCCAAGAGCAGCAACAGAAGCTTCAGGAAATGCTAACGCAAATGGCCGCACTCACTGGGCCAAAAGAAAACCCGAAGGCGTCATCAAAGCAGCGTCATGAACAGGAAATTGATGCCGACTTCCTCCGCAGAGTCCTCGAAAAGAAGGACAGAGAAGCAGCAGAACAAGTGGCCAATATAAAACGAATGGCGCTTCTCTTCCAAGACATGGTCGGGATGATGATATAACCGGATCCTCCAGCCGAAGGCCTTCCAGTAATAATTGAAGATGATAGAGGAGAGACATCAAATCCTCTGCCAGCTCTGTCAGCAGCCAAGGAGGAGACCATCTCTAAAGCTTCCCTGGATGATTACATCGCTCAGCAGATACGGGCTCATCAGGCGAATGAAGCGGCTAGGCAAATTGTTAAAACTGGACGACCTTATCCGGCTTGGTACGATCAGATAAAGTACCCGCCGGGATATACTATCCCTAAATTCCATATATATAAGGGGATGGGAAACCCGCACCAACATGTTGCTTAATTTAGAGCCTTGTGCGGTAATACGGGAGTTGATGATAAACTACTGCTCCGCCAGTTTGTTGGCAGCTTGTCGGAGACAGCATTCGAGTGGTATTCGGAACTCCCGAATGACTCTATCAAGACATTTGCAGAGATGGAGCTGCTATTCACCCAACGTTTTACGAGCGCTAGCGAACGTACCCCAATCACGGTGCTGATCAATGCCAGGGTGAAGCCGGGAGAAACTTGGGTCCAGTACGCGATACGGTGGCGGAATTTATGGTCGAAGTGCGAGCAGCGCATCTAAGAAGCGCCTGCGGTAGGCATGTTCGTGTGTACTCTTGATCTGCAGGCGACCATTTCGCAATTCATGATGTTCTTCAAGCCAACTACTTTCCAGGCCTTGATTGACAAGCTAGCCCAAATGGATCAGATGGGTCATAGACCATCTCCTTCATAGCTGGAATCTCGAAATGAAAAAGGGAAAGGGAAAGCAACCTTCGTCGCCAATACTCAACAACAGCCGGGCAACTTAAAGCCAGTTGTTCGCCAAAACAACGTGCATCCACGCCCATCCCTCGAGGAGAGACTAGGACGTCCTTACTCGTTTCCCCGAGATAAAATGAGGAGACTGTTCGAGCTGGCAGTCCGCAACAGACTCATCAATCTGCCAGATCCAAAACGTCCGTTGCATCCAGGCGATGTCAAAAATCCTAATTATTGCCCTTACCACCAAGCAGTAAGCCATCCAATCGAAAATTGCTTCGTCTTCAAAGGATGGGTTGAGGACCAATACCAACTGGGCAAATTCGCGCTGTTTGAAAACTGGAAGGTGAACCCGCCACAACCACATAATCAGAAGAAGATGGACATGCCGGGGGCATCATGCTCATTCATAGAGAAAGCCCCATGGACCGAAAAGTCCGTAAACTAGAAATTCGCCTCAAATACGGCAACGACGGACCGGGATGTCCTTAAACTAACGACGGACTGAAACGTCCCTAAACTAATGATGGACCACTATGTCCTAAAACTGGATGTTGACCGAGACGTCTATAAACTACTACTGACCGCAGCATCCCAAGGCAAAAAAAACGGTACGTCCATAAGCGAAATGGACACGGATGACAAAACCCGAAAGGGCTCCGTGAGTAAAAACAGCAGGGCCACCGACGAGTTTTGTGAAAACCTGAAAGGGCGCAATCTCGTTAAAAGACACTTGCAAGGTCCTCTCGACCTTGTGAGGAGAAAATACTTGCGTGGGATCCTTACGACTCACAAAAGAGAAACACACTTAGGAATCCTCACTATTCCTAAGGAGAAATTACACTTGCGAGATCCTCATGACTCATAAGGAGAATTCCCCTTTGAGACCCTCACGGCTCACAGGGTTCAAAAAGCCTTAAGCTACAGGGATCTGAACCTGTTCTTAAGCCATCACAACCTCCAATGCTGCCCTACAAGCGGTTCAATATTGAACCTTGTATACAATCCACGGGCATGAACAAACATTTCCCTAATAGAGTCCCACCCGCGACTAGGGATATGTTTACACAATGGACAACCCTTGTAAGTCCTCTCGACTTATAAGGAGAAAACACTCTTGTAAGATCCTTATGACTTATAAGAGAACACACACTTGGGAATCCTCACGATTCTTAAGGAGAAAACGCACTTACGAGATCCTCATGACTCATAGGGAGGAATCCCTTCATGAGACCCTTACGGCTCATGAAGTTAAAAGCCTTAGTCGACAGAATCCTAACTCTGTGCGCTAAGCCACCTTTGTTCGACATCGGTAGAGGCAAATGATGATTCGCTCCTGGCAATATCCCAGTTGTAGCGATGCTGATGCCTAAATCGGTATCAAATCCTAAACTCGTAGCGAAAAGTCAGCGAGCCAAAAAAATACATATGAAATAGCCGAAATGATGGGGCAACTTGCAACGAATCAGCAAGTAAAAACGTATGCATGCAAAATAGCCTAAATGGTTGGGCAACTCGCAATAAAAAGCAACGAGTAAATAAAACAAATAGCCGAAATGATTGGGCACCGCGAAAAATAACTGAAATGATTGGGCAATCGCGACTTTCGCAATATAAAAGTTGAAATGATAGAGAATCGCGGAAAGGAAAAAATATATAAAGTGAAACTTTTAGCCCTACAGACGAGATCACATCGATCCCTGTGTACAATCCAGGGGCACAAAACAGAGAAGGAACCATATCATCCCACCATGCTCTATTGAAAAGAGAGCCAAGTCTCGATGGACACATCTACAGCTTGGAGACGCACAACATCGTTCCTCCTCATTCCAGCAAGACTCGAACACGACACAAAACAACGGAGCCACGACAAAGTCCCTAGTTTCAGGTCCTGACGGTTCACCAACAACCTAGAGACCATCTCGACGTTCGTCTCGATACAGCAAACGTGATGTCACCCCAGCGTTCTTCCTCCAACAAGATGCAGACGCGATGCCAACAAATGAAGCAAAGGCAATATTCCTAGCTTCAAGGTCTTGACGGCAACTCATATAAAGCCTGAAATACTATCGGAGATCATCCCACACCAGCGCGGAGTGGTCACCACCTCGACGTTCATCTCGATACAGCAGACGCAACGCCAAAGCAAATGAAGCAAAGGCAATATTCTTAGCTTCAGGGCCTTGATGGCAACTCATATAAAACCTGAAAGACTATTGGAGATCATCCCACACCAGTGCGGAGTGGTCACTACCTCGACGTTCGTCTCGATACAGCAGACGCAACGCCAAAGAAAATGAAGCAAAGGCAATATTCCTAGCTTCAGGGCCTTGACGGCAACTCATATAAAAGCTGAAAGACTATCAGAGATCATCCCACACTAGCGCGGAGTGGTCACCACCTCGACGTTTGTCTCGATACAGCAGACGCAACGCCAAAGCAAATGAAGCAAAGGCAATATTCCTAGCTTCAGGGCCTTGATGGCAACTCATATAAAACCTGAAAGACTATCGAAGATCATCCCACACCAGCGCGGAGTGGTCACCACCTCGACGTTCGTCTCGATACAGCAGACACAACGCCAAAGCAAATGAAGCAAAGGCAATATTCCTAGCTTCAGGGCCTTGACGGCAACTCATATAAAACCTGAAAGACTATCGGAGATCATCCCACACCAGCGCGGAGTGGTCACCACCTCGACGTTCGTCTCGATACAACAGACGCAACGCCAAAGCAAATGAAGCAAAGGCAATATTTCTAGCTTCAGGGTCTTGACGGAAACTCATATAAAACCTGAAAGACTATCAGAGATTATCCCACACCAGCACGGAGTGGTCACCACCTCGACATTCGTTTCGATACAGCAGACGCAACGCCAAAGCAAATGAAGCAAAGGCAATATTCCTAGCTTCAGGGTCTTGACGGCAACTCATATAAAACCTGAAAGACTATCGGAGATCATCCCCACACCAGCGCGGAGTGGTCACCATCTTGACGTTCGTCTCGATACAGCAGACGAAACGCCAAACCAAATGAAGAAAAGACAATACTAGCTTCAGGGTCTTGACGACAATATAAAACCTAAAAGACTATCGGAGATCATCCCACCAGCGCGGAGTGGTCACCACCTTGACGTTCGTCTCGATACAGCAGATGCAACGCCAAACCAAATGAAGCAAAGGCAATATTCCTAGCTTCAGGGTCTTGACGGCAACTCATATAAAACCTAAAAGACTATCGGAGATCATCCCACACCAGCGCGGAGTGGTTATGACTCATCGGGGCTCCCAACCTAACCTCAAGTAAAAAGCAGCATGGCAGAATTCCTAATGCTTGCTCTTCCGACGGTCAAATCGCCCAGGAAGATTGCTTGAAAAACGTCTTGTCCAGCCCCTGAAGGGATCAGAGACACGACAGTTGCAAGGCTACTCGAACAACAAAATTGGCTATCGAGGAATACATCAGCCAACGCGACGGTACAACGGGCAAAACCCTAGTACCATAGACCCTAACGGACCTTTGTCGTAAAGAGCTGAGGTTAACTGTGATGTTAGGACATCCTTGCAAGAACTTCTCGATTCGTCTTGACTCGTAAGGCAAAGCCTTAGGTAGTGGGAATTAAAAACCTGTTTCCTAAGCACTGGGGCCCTGCAAGTCGGTCCAAGATGGACTCTTGCATACTATTGATGGGCCACACTCTCCGAAATCAAACATCAACGAAGAGGGAAACAACCACTTACGAGTCCTTTTAACTTGTAGGCGGGAAAATTCTCTTGGGAGATCCTTACGACTCTCAGAAGAAAACACACTTAGGAATCCTCACGATTCCTAACGAGAAAATACACCTACGGGATTCTCTCGACTCGTAGGGAGAAAAAGTCTTTATGAGACCCTCACGGCTCATAAAATTGAAAAGTCTTAGGCAGCAGACCTGAACCTGTTTCCTAAGCCATCGTTACCCTGCAAAGAGTCCAAGATAGACCGTCACTTACTATCTACAGGCTCCACTCGCTAAAATCACATGGCAACGACACAACAAAGATGAGAAAGCAACGATAGAACAAAAAAATGCGTATCTTTTATTTCATGAATTCAATGGAGTACAAGTTGAATCATATGAAAGAATAAAAAATAGATACATGTTATTTAAAGATTACAAGTGTTCAATCTATACAAAACAACTATTGGGAGGGAGACGTTTTCAATAAACCAGTCAGTTGCTCGCGCACTCCCCTCAGCCCCTTTTCACGGTCAGTTGCCGCGGCCAACTCCGCTTCAACCTGAGCCCGTTGCTGCAAATAAGATGAAACTTGCTCATCGATGACCCGCTGAGCTTCCTCACGACTCTGTGCATCTCGCTCGGTGAGGTCGAGATTCTGCCTCAGCATTAGCCAGTCAGAAATACATCGTAGAAGGCCCTCAAAGATAGCTTTCAGCTGTACAGCATTTGCGTCAACCTGAGCGTGCAGCCGGGAAGATTCGCTTGAAGTCTCTTCACGCTCCTTACGCTTTAAGGCCGATTCTTGTTCAAGATGGCGGAGGTAGGGAGTGCTCTGCTCGACCCATGCAGCCCGTTGGGAGTTTACAGCTAGGACCTCAGGAGCAGGACGTCCGAGCTCAAGCTCATGCAGGAAGGCCTCAATTTTCCTGCAATGATTAACCCAAGACTCAACGACGCCCTCGCTATGGAAGTTCACGAGCGTCGCCAGCATTGGATTAACCTCAGCAGCAAAATTTTCAGCGAATATAGGGGCTTCGGCGTCAAGCTCCTCGATGTAATCGCTCAACATACGCAGACTGGTCACGGCGCCTTTTGAAGATGGACGTCTGGAAAAGGACCCTGCCGGCATTATGATTCGAGACTCGAACGGAGCTGGAGTCGGTGTCACCGCTGCAAAACAAATCATAGTCAAATGACGGCCCAAGAAATAGAGAAGGTACATGAACAACGGAGTTTACTATACCGGCTGCAACAAGGGGCATGCTGGGAGTACCGGTGGCGCGACGATACCCTCATCCCCTCCTTCAATTTGTAATGCTACAAGTAATGCAAAGAAGAATTAGCAACGATATGACTACCCGTTAAAGAAAAGAAAGGACGTCAGTTAGAAAAGATACTCACCAGTACCAGCGGGCAAACTAATCTCTGACTGGAAGGGGAAGTGCGGGTTCAGCACCTGATACAGGTGATCAAAGAGAGCTCCTGCAAGATCACGATGATACATGGTCAGTACACGGAAGATGTTGCCCCTAATTTAAATTAATTACAAACCCATACCTTCCAACATTTGAGAAGATATAAGAGGAGAGGAAGGGGCAGTGAGCGTCAAAGCAGCAACTGTGATGCTTCCTCGGGTGGCACAACTTCAACGCTCACCACGCCTGCATTAGAAATGAGAGAAATACTTTCAGAAGAGATTAAAAGGGATTGCAGAATGAAAAGGAAAGCAATGACCCAAAATCTACCTGATGAGTCGCCGGTCGAAACCGCGACAAAGGCGTCACTAGGTGCAGCGACTTCTTCACCCTCCTCCACCAGAATGGTTTCGCCGCCCGTAGCTTCATCCCTAGACTCCACGAGAGCCGTCGTGATACTTGCAGCGCCCGGAAACGGCAAGGAACCCCAAGGGGAAAGAGTGGAAATTGGGTCAGTTCCAGACTTTTGAGAAAAAGTGGTCACTTCAGGCTCAGTGGTTGCCGCCGTTTCACCTACCACTTCCTCATCAAGACTCGGCCCTGCAGGGTATGACGTATGAGAATCTGAAGATCAGATTTTGACTAAAGGACCCAGTGTTACGTTACCTTGGGACGGCTTTTCAATTTCTTCCCAAGCCGCGCGTACCGCCTGTTTATGAGCGGTAGACAGGGCGGTCGGAGCACCCTCCGAAGAAGCAGGGACAGGGGTAGTAGCGCTCGAGCCTGCACCAGCGGCCATGGCGGCATTACGTTCTCTTGTTGTATGCTTCCTGCGCTTCTTTTCCGCCTGGGCCGTGAGAGCTGATCTTCTCAGGACCTTCGTCAAGGAGACGTCATCGTCCGCGCCAGGAGCTACCTCTAGAGCCGTTATGGTGTCCGTCATCGGTTGCTTAAGTAAAGCCTCTTTTGGCAATGCTGAGGAGGCTGGGACTTCAATAGCTGGCCCTGAAAGCATCTCCGCATCACCCTGCGGGATTGGCACTGTACTGGGGATGACCTGAGTTGAGGTAGTCCCTGCGATAAGATGAAAAAGGGGTCAGATTACCCATAGGAAAGGGGAATGAAGGCACAATGTGCCGAAATATACCAACGCCCAGCGAAGCACGATGCCTCTCTTCCTCTTCAAAAGTCTTGAGGGAAGCCGCGAGAGCCTCTTCAGTGGAAACGCTTGTTAAAAAAAAGGTGTCAGTCAAAACACGATAATAAAAATGTAATGCAAAAACAAAAAGATACAGCTGAAGATTACCCGACTCAGCGAGGATGAGCAGTCCTGCTTTGTGGCTAGCTAATCGCTCGGAAGCTGCAATGGCAGCCTCCAAATCAGTATCGTCCGGAGCCATGAATAGACCCTCGTTGGTCCCATATTCGCTCAGGCGCTCGCTATAAGGAGCATGAGGCTCCTGGCCGAGTACAACGTCTGCAGAAAGAATCGACTTCTTCTTCTTCTGCGAGCGAGTACCGGTCGCCGTTAGCACAAGCTTACGCTTGGTGGGCACCTTGGGACGACGAGTCCCGATATCTGAACCCACGCCAGACTCGGGAGAAGCCACAATCACCGCTTTCACAGGAGCACGGGGTATCGGTAGCTCAGGCCTATCACGCGGGACCACAACCGCAGCAACCTCTCTCAAAGGAGGGCGAACGATGGTCCGTTGATGGCTGGATTACCAGCAAAGGATGCACCCTTACGATCGAGCAACAACTTCTTTTCCTCCCTAATGACGGCACCCATCGCGTGTTGATACTATGCCACGTATACGTTCAGGGCTTTCGGAACACAACTTGGCTCACTTATGAAGAAATTGGACCCTGTGTTTAGGCGCATGAAGTGATGCAAAGCGCTCCGGATACCCTCTTCAGTATAAACCGGTTCTGCCAAGAATGCCTCGAGCGGAAAGCCCTGATTATAACTTGATTGCTGGGCAAAACGGTGGGGGTTATATCTCATAAACAAAGCCGAGTTGTTCTGCCTGAACACCAAGTATCCCGGCCTGATCGAGTACAAATGGAGAATCTCCCAAGCTTTTAAGATAGAAGCTCCGTCCTTAAAGGTGTCCCGCAACGGCTGCACCGTCTTAGCGGATTCCTTACCGATGGTCATAACCTTATCAACAAAGGTCATGCCATCCCCGATGGTACGTGGGCGAAGAATTACACCCCGAGCCTCTCGCTGACTTGGCTCCACAATGGAAGCATTCACCAGCCGCATGATCCATGGAAAATTGCAAGTTTCATAGAAATGAGGCCGCTTGTGCATTCCAAAAGCACCGAGCACATGCAGCTCAAGCCATGAAGTAAAATAATGCATTGGAAAGTTCACGGGCTGCACCCCCGGTTGAGTAGTGCCGGCCGCCAAACTAAGGCCGTGATACAAATGAGCCAGCCCGGCAATCCCAACAGCAACATATCTCCCTTCAACCATCCGATGAGCTGGGTAGAAGACAGACGACCTCATGTAGCGAGGGTGCATGGGAAGCGCGAACCAGCTTAACCACAAACCGAGGAACCCTAGAAAAAATGCTTCCTCATCGATGCCCGGAGCGGCAAATTCTGAAAAAGGCGATGATCACGACGTTTGGAAGAAAGAAACTCTTTTGATCAGCTTCAAATATTGGCCGGCTATTCAAACCAAAGCCGAAAGGATCATCAAGTTTGGCAAACCTTTCATCTTGTTGCGATAAAGCTTCTGGGCGGAGAAAACGGGCGATGAAGTCCGCAAAGCTAACCCCATGGCTTCCAGATTCAAGAAATAAGCCATCGTAAATGTTTAGCACCTTCATCAAGCTGGGGAATCGGTGCTGAATGGCATTCTCTGGGTTTAGACCCGTCATCACCAGTCGGGTAGCGAAAATATACTCATCAGGGGGCAAGATCTCCTCATAATGCTCCCCTCTGACAGGCAAGCCAGAGATATCCGCAAACTCTTCCAAAGAGATGGAAACTTCTCGATCTAGTATAAGGAAGGTATGAGTTGGAACGTTCCACTGTTCCAAAAAGGCTTTGACCCACCAGGTTGGAGATGGGGAATATTGAAACAGGGAAGCATAGATCGCGGGGTACAACTCGAGCCTCAGCAACTCTGACTTCTTTGCCGATAGGATGTATCGGGCCCACTGCAGATATCCAGCTGAGTGACGGGGAGTCAGGCCTATGTTGTATGGCTGTCCCCAAGGGCATGACTCGCCCTGGCATATACGCCGCCCTAGAATGTCCAAAGCCATCGGCGGTTGTATAGGTATTGCAGCCATAGAGGGCTGAAGGCAACCCTCTGAAGTCCAATTAATCACCTCCACGGCATAGTTCACCGGGGGTACGTCAGCATAATGAATCGCCGAGATGGCCTCTGAAGGTGTTGCATAAGACAAGCTGCCCCGACCCATGATGATCTGGTTATACCATGTTCCCCATAAATGAAGATTCTTGTGCTCCGGATCATGGTCTTTAATCAGTGCAAAAATTTCTCGGTCTACGGGCGCTTCGGGGAATCCGCCTTCCGAACGGGCGAACGGGAAGGAAGTGTCGAAAGACATAGTACCTGCAGGGAAAAGAACAAATTTTCAGCCGCCAATGCTACAGTTTAAGTTCTGTCACTAGGTACTTTAAATCTGTACCACACTGCAATGCAGTAAAAAGGGACCAAAGGGGACCCTCATAATCTAGATGACAGTTCATCATTAATAAAAACAGTCTCATCATTTGATGAGACTGTCATTAAATGAGGAAATCCTCAATTGATTCTCATTAAATGAGAACCCCTCGGGCTAAGGAGTAAATCTCCCCTTGAGAGCGGTGCTCTGTGACAGAGTGACATCTGTCAACACTAATGATGAAGGAATAAAATTCCTCAAGAAAATTCTAAGAGCCTTGCTCTGAAAAAGTGATGGGATAAACCCATCAGAAAACTTAAAGTAAAGTTTTAATGAATTAAAAATTCCATGATCATCAAGATCGAAGAACAAAGTCTAAGAGTTCTTCATAAGAGATTAATAAATCTACATGATTTGAAGAGAGCAAAGCTCCATTAATGGGTTAAGAAACTCCAAGAAAGATCTCTTTAGATCTATGAGAGTAAAACTCTGTTAATGAAACCCTAAAAAGGTTTTTCTTTAGATATAGGATCTATGAAGAGAAAAGCTCTGTTAATGGGTAAAATCCTAAAAAAAATTTGAGATCTATGATCTGAGGAAGAGCAAAGCTTTATTGATAAAGTTCAAATCTTACCAAAAATTTGGCAGAGTTTTGACTCCTGAAGCTTCTTAAAATGAAGAGCTATGCTCTGAAAGAGAATAAAGATTCTCAGAAGACAAAAATGAAGAGGAACATAAATCATCCTAAGGGCCAAGGGTCTTATTTATAGACACTGAGATGCCGTTTCAATTTCTAAGTTGATCTAAGGGCATAGATGCTGCCACCGCTGCACTCACATGTAGGCCATGTGAGCGCAACGGTGGGGAGGCATTTGTTTCCCCCAATCAGAGCAAAGCTCTGTTCAAAATTCAAATTTTAAAATGAAGCAATGCTTCATAGCAGCGCTAAGTGCGCTACGCCCTAAGCAGCGCACCACGTGTAAAGCACGTGTGCGCTAGCGCTAAGAGCGCTGCACTATAAGAAGCGCACCACGTGCAAAGCACGTGTGCGCTAGCGCTAACTGCGCTGCACTCTAAGCAGCGCACCACTTGAAAGGCACGTGTGCGCCAGCGCTAAGAGCAATGCACTCTAAGCAGCGCACCACGTGCAAGGCACGTGTGCGCTATCACTAATTGCGCTGCACTCTAAGCAGCGCACCACGTGCAAAGCACGGGTGCGCTAGCGCTGGAACTAAAAACTCCCCATCGTCAGATCAAAGATACAATAAAGATGATAAATCATCAATTAACCAGAATAAAATTATGTTAAGGAAAGATTCCTTAAAATCTTTCCAAATAAGAAGATTGTGCTCTGTAAATCAGAGCACCGTTGGATCAATGATCCAAAGGTGATTAAAAATCACCAAAATATAGAATAAATTCTGTATAGGAAAGATTTCCCAATCTTGTTAAAAACAAGAAAATTATCTTCTGTAAATCAGAAGCCCTTGGATCAAAGATCCAACGATGGGAAAATCCCCAAAACAATTAGAGAAAAGATCTCCTTAACCGATTGAACAAATCAACTCACCCTATATAAAGGCCCCAAGACTTCAAGTCTCAGAGACAGAAACATACAGAGGAACCCTCCCATAAATTTTGAGAAATCTCATAAAGAAGAGCCAAGCTCTCGGTAGAAGAAGAAGATTTTCTTCAAGGTAAAAAAAAAAATAGACAGAAAGACGAAACCGTCTCATATAAAAAGAAGAATTCACTTCTTTCTCATAGATCATAGATCTATAAGACCAAGGTCATTCACAACAGAGATTAAAGGATCTCATCATAAAATAAGAAGAAGAACATAATTCTTCTCACAGATCATAGATCTATAAGACTAAGGTCTTTTATACAAGGAGATCATGGACATCTCATTATAAAATAAAGGGGGGGGAATAATTCAATTCTCTTAGGATCAAAGATCCATAAAGGCAAAACCTTTCATCAAAATAAGAGATTGAAACATCTCCTATAAAATAAGAACTTTTGTTCTTAGAATCTTGAGACAAAGTCTCTTATAAATGAGATTTTATTTCTCAGATCATAAAATTGATCAAATAGCGCTTTGCGCTTATAAACTAGCGCTTCGCGCTCTTGGACTGGCGCTCAGCGTCAAGCGCACCACGTGCTCCTCACGTGTGCGCCACTTAACAGCTAGCGCTTTGCGCTCTTGGGCTGGCGCTCAGCGCCAAGCGAACCACGTGCTCCTCACGTGTGCGCCACTTAACAGCTAGCGCTTTGCACTCATAAACTGGCGCAATGCGCCCATTATCTGGCGCTTAGCGCCAAGCGCGCCATATGCTCCTCACGTGTGTGCTACCCAGCAGAAGCGCTCTGCGCTCTTTAACTGGCGCAAAGCGCCAAACGCACCACGTTCTCCTCACGTATGCGCTAAAACAACATAAATTGTTTTATAAATAAAGCCCAGAGCTATGGGGAATGCTTAGCATTCTGTAAAATACAAAAAACATTATCAGAACTCAAACCAATGCTCAACATTGTTAAACATTTTAACTGAATGGGCCGAGCCCAAGTTGGCCATAAACCCCTCATTCAGATTAATTGAGCCCATATGCTCATAAATCACAGATCTTAGTCCCAATTGGACTACAGATCTCCCAACCAAAATTGGTTCAAGGGTACATCTCTTTACTCCTCTGATACATGTCGTTGTAATCCTTCAATGTCTTCAGAGAGGTGACGGGTCTCGAGAACCAAACATTCCTTGGACTATGGGGTCCTTAAACCCATGAACTATGATGTCCTTAACCTTGGATTGTGGGGTCCTTATACCCATGGACTATGATGTCCTTAAATTTTATAGACTATGACGTCTTTAAACTGTGGACTGTGGGTTCCTTAAACCCATGGACTATGATGTCCTTAACCTCGGACTGTGGGGTCCTTAAGCCCATAGACTATGATGTCCTTAACCTTGGACCACCATTTCCTTAAACTGGTAATCGACCGCAATGTCCCTAAACTAAACAACAGAGGCCAAATGCTCTTTTGTTGGATCTAAACGATCCTGTTAAGTTGATCTTAGTCTGAAATTAGACTAACGTATCCTTAACATACGTTTAAGTTGATCTTAGTCTCAAACGAGACTAACGTATCCTTAAACCCAACCCCAAACCCAAATCTAAGAAAATACGGATTTGGACTAATCCACGCCCTACGGGCGACCATATAAATTAGTCTCCGTATACAATCCATGGGCAACCAAAAACAAAACAAACACCTACGACACGAAGTGACCATCTGGAGAAGTAGAAAGTGGTTACCGCGATGCGGTAGCGTAATTAACTGCAGGGGCTTGCGCCTGCAGGGAAAAACGTTCCCACAATCAAAAAACCCTCAATGAGGGGGAATCTGATGAAGTCTGCTACATCGGCCGCATCCGTTTAAACCTTCGATATACGGTGCCATAAATCAACTTGGCATTTTCGGAGAGGTGGACGGATAGTACCAATTAGCATCTGCCCTCGAAATTCAGGCAAGACGAACCTACGCGATTCCGTCGCTGTTTTCGGCGGAGAACAAACACAAACTCGAATCTAAACCGGACTTTAAACTCAACTCAAATCCAAACTCGAGCCTAAACTTGAAGTTGAACTCGAACTCAATCTACCCGACTAACTTGACTTGACCCAAGATTGTAATTGACATGACTCGCATTCTGCTCGACTTCATTCTTCAACTTTTGCAATCTATGGTTTCGATCAAGACAGTTATAATCAACCAATCAAATTAATTAAGGAGATTTTACAATTATAATATATATTATACTAGGGTGTTTGGGATAGTTTCTTGTGTAAATCCAATGGAGTTTCAGGTATCCCGTATTAATCTATTTTTCTATTTACTCGAATCTTAGTCGGGTCGACTCTTCCACTGCTTGGAGTTCCGATGCTAACACATGAAATGAGACCGTATTTCCTTGCTCCTGGGGACCCACTCTTGAGCTCATGAATACTTCTACGGTTGCGTTGATATTCACACTTGGAACTTAACGTTAACATAATGACCATATAGAGACTTATAGATACATATGCGCATATTCAGATCTACACATTTTTACCGGTCATTTACATCATTTTTTTATATACTTGTCACTTTTCACTTTTACTCTACCTTTGGGATTTACCGGGCGTTAGTTCGCTGACGGGCATTCCACCTACCTTTGTTTTCTTGGAATGTTTGTCAGATACCGAGGAGGTGGACGCTACAGAGGAGGAGTACGACCAGATCGCGGCTCAGGCTTTAGACTAGCCATTTCTTTTCAGCTTATGTATGCCACTTGTTTATGAATTTTTCTTTTATTGTATTTACTTTTTCAGTTGAACTTATGTATCTGTAAAAATTTCAAATTTGAATGAAAATAAAGTTGTTTGTTGAAAATTGTACAGTCTCCATTTCTTCTTGCATTGTGTATTATTGTTTCAATACACTTAGTATATTTATTTAAGAAATGACCTTCTCTGAATAAGTATGCTGCGGGCTTGCCACGTCATCGTTAGCGTCTACTGAGAAGCGGGGCGCGACAGTTTATAAGCGCATCCTTAAAATATCCCTAGTTGTAGGATTATCCAGATTGTGTATCGATACTCCAGAGTAAACTAATGTATACGTTTCTTATTCCCGAAAGGGGAGATGGCCGGTCCCATAACCATTGGTGTATGGCACCAAAAATTGTATACATATGCTTATTAAGTTATGAGTTACACTGGACAGACTCGCCGAGAACTGCTGGTTGGTATTATACCTAACGTCAGATAGCAGTTCTCTGGTGATATAAGTATATGGTAGTCTGTTGACCTAACATCATCATTTGTCTCGAGTGTGTTCCTACTGTACTTGGATTAGTATCCTACCACGGTTTTAAAGAGTCGTGTAAACAGGTTTTAGTTGGGTACATTCCCGAAGCAATTGGAGGCAGTGAGTGATAGATGAGATTCTTCTCTCCTGGTATAATGAGTCGATGGCGTGCTGTGTATGGTTGGCCAATACCATAAGTCCTTGGCCAGGACAAATAAGATTTACTGATAGTGTGATCAGTAGTTTCTCGATTGGTATTGAGTTTCATATCGACACGACTTATCAGATTATTAGGGGTCTGACGTCGTCCACCCCTAAACTCGATATGCGTCACTATCAGACGAAATGACCGGATTGTATGGTGACTATCACTTATAGGCTCAGTAAGGGTTAGGATGAGCTTACTTGTCGATTTTCTTTTCGACAGATAGCTAGGTAGCCGTTACGTACAGATAGTGCCACTGACGTGCTTGTGAGTTATGGATATCATCCAGTAACTCATCGTCAGCGTATTGTCGAGTGTTTAGAGTCCCACATAGAGGGTTTCCTAGCTCAGGCGAAACAATGTAGTTATCGTACGGTGGTATGCGCAGGAGTTCGATTAAAAACATGTATTAGATACACTCACTTTAGTCGGACGTTTGATAATACTAGCCGGTCTTTTGGAAAGCCGTCATATTAAATAATGTATTGATTTAATATGATAATATATATATATATATATATATATATATATATATATATATATATATTACTAGTATTATTTATATTTTCTTTTCTACTCTCTTTATTATGTATTTGCAATTTTGGTAGAAATAGAAAATGATACGTTACATATCATTTATTCTTTTCTTTTCTCACATACGTGCCATGTAAAGGAACATGGGTTTAGGGTACACACCCACCCCTTTGGCTTGACATGTGGAGGAGAGAGAGGAGAGGGGGTATATGAGAGTATACTCTCTTCCTTTTTCTTTAAGGCTTTTCATTTTTATTCTTCATCTTCTCTCCTTCATCTTTAAGTGCTCTCTAGTAAGAAAAGATAGAGAGTAAATTAAAGATAAATACACTACATCACTAGATCCTCACCCCAAACAAGTCTAAGGATCTAGTTGCTTCAAAGAGGTGGAGCTAAAGCATGATTAAGGAGGCCTTCAAGGTAGATCCATCTTTGACTTGAGAGATCTTCAAGCAGGTTTGTTCCTACAAGCTCTAGAGCCTAACAAGAGTTCAAATGAGTTCAATCTCAATTTTAGAGTATTTGAAGATGTTCCAAAGGTTATAAACATCTCAACTCTTAGTGTAGTGCTCTCTAGTTGTTTCATGTTCACATCTTTAGCTCTTATTACTAAGTTTGTAGTCTTTGCTCTCTTGATTTTTGAAAAACCCTATTATACTTAGCTTTAAATTGCAAGCAAGAGTGCATGGTAATTTCATGGTATCAGAGCCTACCTAAAGACTTGAACTTGTGTATGTAACTTTAGAATTCATAGAAACCCATTTTTTTCAAAACTAGGTTTTCAATAATATAATGACTCTGATTTTACTGTACGAAAATTTTTAAGTTAATGTCCCCGTGTCTTGGACACAAAACATTTGGCCTACCCCCATTACCCCCGCACTGTTTGATTTCTCTGAATTTAAACAGAGGCTTCAATTTCATCTTTAAATCAATTTTTAATGCATTTTAATTCATTCTTTCAATTTCAAAACCCTAATTCCGCACTATAAATACAACCGCATACCCTAGCCCATCCTCATTCTGAAATCCCTAGCCAAAATTATCAAATTTTTCTGAGTACAAGTGGAGTTAGCCAAATGTCGACTTCCGGCGAGGAATCAAGCAAGTTCCGGCGACTCCGCGACGCCACGGCAACTACGCCATCATCTTCTACCTTCTTTTCATTCAATTAGCTAGTAAGTCCCTCCCTATTCTACTCTTTCTTCTTAAAAAGGTTCTCTTTATAAAACATGTCGGTAAGTGGAGTTACTACCGACATCTCATTCTAAAACCTAAAAATATCATTATTTTCTTCCATAACTTTCATGAAAACTCTTACCCTATGTTTATAACCATGAATCTAATATTCAGAAATAATTTTCACTCACATACATCATGCTAGATAACATTAAATCAACTTTTACATTTAAATACCATGAACTTTGTATTTACCGTATTTTATTACTTTGCTTAATCATACCTCTAGAAAACTTCACGGGGTAATGACCTACCCTCACATACACATATGTTTACATAGCACGATACTTTTTGAAACATATTTTTGTGGCGATTACAACATTTCATTAAAATACCATGAACTATAAAAAACCCGGTTTTCTTTGAATTGTATTATCAAAATTCTTTGCGATTATCCCTCTACAACTCTTTTTAGGGGACCCGCTATTGGATGGTGTGGATTATCGCACATCCTTGGGCTACTAGAGCGAGATGCAGATCTCCTCACGGAGCATTCGGTCTCGAAAGATTTTTAATACGATTTTTTAAAAAAAACGAGATTTTCTATTTAATAATAATTTTTTTTTTTAAATATATAAATATTATTAAACCACATATTTTCAAGATATAATAAAACTCTATGTTTTCTAAAAAATAAAAGAATGACAAGTTTCATCAAAATACCCTCAAGTTATCCAAAAGTCAAGTTTTACACTAAAATACTTTGAACTATCCATGCTAAACTATTATCACTAAAATATTTCACATTCTTAAAATTCACAATTATGGAAACCCTAAATAATATAAATAAATACTCGAGATTTATTTTGAAAGTATATAAAATATTTTTCATAAAACCCCTTCGAGTTATATAAAATTACAATTAAGGACTTTAGTAAATATAAATTTTAGCGGGATCAATTCTCTTGAGCCTCAGGGAGCCGGAGTAAGTGAGTGCTTGCCTATTTAAAGTAGAAAAACTTAACGAAGTTATCAATGGTAATTGTCTTGGAAAAAGACACAAATCCTGCCGTCCATGTGAAGCAGTTATCGATAACTCCTAAACCTAATTCAGGATCCAAATCAGTTTTAAGTGTCTGCCTCAAATCCGAGTCCAAATCAATCTGAGTCTAATCCAAATCAGAATCCAATTCAACATGAATCCAATATACCAACATGTATACTTGAACCTGAACCTGAATACCAGAACAAGATCAACATGCAAACATGATTTGACTTGACCGAACCATGACTATATCTTAACTTGATTACATGTCTATTTGTTTACATCCTGAACCTGATTATATGAATAACTTGTACACATGGTATCAGCAAGTCTTGTAACTATAATTCAATACAATACATTACGGGGTTTAACGGGTTAGACTGGTACACAATGTATTAAAAGTGGCAAGATGATGGATACTAAAAGGCACCTACATGAACTCTCGTGCCGTTGTCCCGTGGGTTTTTACGGGGCCTTGTACTTACATGTTACCATAGTCTACGGGATAGTTGTACTCCTCTTATATACACTGATACATTCCATACCAAGGTACAAACAACTACGTTAGTATAACAAATATAAACCTGTACAAATAACAGTTATATTTCTCTCTACTTGTTGTATTCCTTCCTTTCTTTTGGGACTTACCGAGCGCTAGTTCGCTGACGACATTTCTATCTCTTTCTTTCTTTGGAATGTTCGTCAGGAGGACCCGACTCTCTGGAGACCGAGCCCGGCCAGGAGGACTTGGATCAGTTCACAGAGGAGCCATACTTCTAGTTGTTACTTGTACTTACCTTTTCTTTTGTATACCACTGTTTAGGCATTGCTTTTATCATTGTACATTTACTTTTCAAATCAATTGTAATGTAAAGAATATATATTAATAAAAGTTGTTGTTTATATTACATCTCTTGTCATTCTTGTGCATTTATTTATATTGCTTATTTACGCTTAACGTGTTTACTTTTGAGTAAATACGTCGCGTACCCGCCATGCCTACTTCCCCGTACACTGGAAAGTAGGGCGTAACAGGTTTTGTTGGTGGTCCATACAGGTCAGTTCTGTATGGAATCCTAAGCAATATATCATAAGAAGTATAAGAATCAGCAACTGTACATTCTTTACATTTCAAATTCCTTGAATTTATCCTAACCTTTGTTTTTCTATCAAGGTCATGGATTCTCCCAACAACACAAGTACCAACGTGAATGGAAATACCCCACCACCTACTACCGTTGCAGCTCCCATCAATGAGTAAACGATATTGCTTGAGGCGATCAAGAGCCTCTTGGAGGGTCAGCAGCAGCAGACTGCTATCCTCTTGCACTGCCCTGAAGCTGAGGCACCCGGAGTCAAGCAATTCCGGGCTTTGCATCCGAAACATTTCTCTGGGAAAGAGAGCCCACTAGAGACAGAGGAATGGGCTCAGTCTAGAGAAGATGACCTGGCAGCAGCACAAGTGCTAGAGGTTGCTTGGGTGAAAGTTGCAAAGCTGCAACTAATTGACAACGCCAGGGTCTGGTGGAAGGCTGAAGAAAGCCGACTCGCCCAACCGATTGAATGGAGGACATTTCACGATATGTTCAACACGAAATATTTCCCTGAGACTGCTCGTTTCGACATGGAACATCAGTTCATCCACTTGCAACAAGGCTCGATGAGGAGCAAATCCGTGGATGAATATGATGCTGAGTTTACCATGCTTAGCAGGTAACATATGTCTCAATATTCAATTTCCTGATATCACATAATACACTGCTAACACAAGGTCGTAACAGGTTCACGGCACACCTGATCCCGACTGCTGAGATCAGGGCATGAAGATTTTAGCAAAGGTTGGACCCAGAAATCCAAGCTGCATTAGCTATAGGGGATTTCCCAACCCATGATCTTGCTCTGAAGGCTGCCCGACGATATGAGACAGTAGTGAAGAAGAAGGGCAGACCTCAGACTGCAGGTGTGAAGTGCCTTGCTACTCAGATGGCAGGAGAAGCCTCTTCCAGGCCACCTTTTGTACCCAGGAGACCGGGAGTAACTTTTAACCGACCCAGTCCAGACTTTTGCTTCTAATGCAAGAGGAATGGACACCTGGTGAAGGACTGCAGGCGTGCGAATAGCCTGTGTTTGATTTGTGGCGCATCCACTCATGATATTGGAGCTTGCCCACATCATCTCAACCCAGCTCCTGCACCCCGACCAGCGATCACTTTTCCGCAGCGACTAGCTATCCAGGCTCCTGTACCTCATCTTGCTCTCCCTGCTCTACCTCCACGTAGACCTCCTGCACAGCCTCCTCGTCAATTCCATCAGGCACAGAGAAACATGCCTCAAGGGCAGAAAAACATGCCCCAGGGACAAAGGAATGTGCCTCCAGCAAGGAGGAATGTACCCCGGCGTCAGGCTTTCACAATGACTATGGAAGAAGCTGAAGCCACTGGCCAAGTCATCACTAGTAACTCCCAATCTTTCAAACATTTTCAATGCTTGTATACATCAATATATTTTTTCTATACCTAAACATATCCCACACAACTTAGGTACAATCTTAGTAGCCTCCCTACTTGCTTTAGCACTGTTCGACACTGGAGCTTACATTGCTTTATGTCGCAATGGTTCGTCCGAACTCATGCGATTCCAGTTAAACCGCTCGTATCCAGCTGGAATGTCAGTTCAGGGAACGGTGTTCTATAGGAAATTATGGGACACGATCTGTGTCCAGTGGTCGTCTGTAGCAGAGAATTTTATGCGGACTTCAAGGTGCTGGACATACCGAACTTCAACGTAGTCTTGGGAATGGATTGGCTAGGAACTTTCTTCACTACTATCGACTGTCGACAAAGGAAGGTAGTATTCGAGATACCAGATCATCCGGTCTTTTATTTCAAGAGTGAAGACCGTACCCTGGAACCTAGCACCTACAAGGATAAACTAAAGAAGGCAGTGATTGCAACATTACAGGCGAAAGAAGACAAGCCAGAGGTAGTTCGAGAGTTCGAGGACGTATTCCATGAAGATATAACAGGTTTGCCTCCTGATCGAGCTCTTGAATTCAGCATTGACTTAGTACCTGGTGCAAAACTGGTGATCAAAGCTCCGTACCGGTTAAGCCCTAAAGGATTGAAGGAGATCCGTACTCAGTTGGACGAACTTCTGAAGAAAGGTTGGATTCGTCCCAGTACTTCAAGTTGGGGATCTCCAGTTTTGCTTGTGAAGAAGAAAGAAGGTTCATACAGAATGTGTATAGACTACCTATCTCTGAACGAAGTGACGATAAAGAACACGTATCCACCACTGCGCATCGACGATCTATTCGATCAGCTAAGTAGGTCTTGCGTATTCTCAAAGTTAGATTTTCGTTCGGGTTATCATCAGGTAAAGGTCAAAGAGTCTGATATTCCAAAGACGACATTCAGGATTCGCTATGGTCATTATGAGTTTCTCATAATGCCATTTGGAGTGACCAATGCACCTGCGATATTTATGAATTTGATGAACCATGTTTTCCGAGAGTACTTAGACAGGTTCGTTGTTATTTTTATCGACGACATTCTGGTGTATTTAAAGATTCGGAAAGAGCATGCTGAGCATTTGCGGATTTTCCTGAAGACATTGAGACAGCATCAACTTTATGTCAAGTAAATCAAGTGCGAATTTTGGCTAGATCAAGTCGGATTTCTCGGACACATTGTTTCAGGCGAAAGAATCTCAGTAGATCCAGCTAAAGTGGCAACTGTCAGCGAATGGCCGACACCAAAGATGGTGAAGGATATTCGAAGTTTCTTGGGTTTAGCAGGATACTACCGAAAATTCATCGAAGGTTTCTCAAAGATTGCAACACCTCTGACCAAGCTCATATGTATAGATGAACCATTCGTGTGGTCAGAAGCATATGAATAAGCTCTTGTAGAACTCAAGTAAGATTGACATCAGCTCCTATTCTCATAATACTGGATCAATCTTTGAGGTTTCGTTGTGCATTGCGATGCGTTAGGTTAGGGATTAGGATGTGTTCTACACCAGCATGGAAAGGTTGTAGATTTTACATCAAGACAGCTGAAAGTTCATGAGCGCAACTATCCAACATATGACTTGGAGTTGACAGCCGTTATCTTTGCACTTAAGATTTGGCGCCACTATCTTCTTGGAGAACGAGTGGATATATACGGACCACAAAAGTCTGAAGTATATATTTACTCAGAAGGAGTTGAACATGCGGCAGAGAAGATGGTTAGAACTTATGGAGGACTTCGACATCAACCTACATTATCATCCAGGGAAGGTGAATGTAGTTCCTGATGCACTTAGCCGTCAGCCGTTATCAATGAACCTCACCGCACAGTGGAAGCTGTAGCAAGAATTGCACGGGATGGAGATCGAGGTAGTTATTCCAGGTAATGTTTCAGAGTTGATGAACTTTTTAGTCTACTATTGTCAATCAGATTAAAGCAGTTTAAGAAAATGATACCAAGCTGCAAAAGATCCGAGAACAAGTAGAAAGTGGACTTCGATCAGACTTCATCATCCACGAAGACGGATCCTTGAGATATGGAAGTAGATTGTGTGTACCACAAGGTCCTGTTCGAGAAGAGTTGATAAAAAAAGCCCACAGCTCTCCGTACTCAGTACACCATGGTGGTACCAAAATGTATAAGGATCTACGACAACACTACTGGTGGTATGGAATGAAGCGCGAAGTACCCAGAAGCGAAGCTAAGTGCTTGGTGTGTCAGCAAGTAAAGGCTGAATATCAAAGGACTGCTGGTTTACTTCAACCGTTACCTATCCCAGAATGGAAATGACAGCACATTACCATGGAATTCGTGACTACCCTTCCTCGCAGCACGAAAGGTAACGATGCAGTATGGGTTATTGTGGATCGACTCACCAAGTCGACTCATTTTATTCCCTTTCGAGTTGGCCAATCTACCGAGACGTTAACAAAGAAGTACATAGAGATAAGTATGAATCTAATTTAAGATTTAACCTCAAGATGTACTATTCCGGATACCTATAAACTCATGCAGGAGATTGTGAGATTACATGGAGTACCAGTTTGCATCGTCTCCGATCGCGACACCAGATTTCGATCACAGTTTTGGCAAAGTCTGCAAGCTAGCCTGGGAACGAGTCTGAACTTCAGCATAGCTTACCATCCACAAATGGACGGATAGTATGAGTGAACGATTCAGATTCTGGAGGACATGCTAAGAGCTTGTATGCTAGACTTCGGAGGTTTGTAGGAAGATCGCGTACACCTTGTGGAGTTTTCATACAACAGCAGCTATCATGCGAGTATTGGAATGTCACTATTTGCAGCTCTCTATAGAAGGAAGTGTCGATCACCACTAAATTAGGACGAAATCGGGGATCGTGAACTTCTAAGACCAAAGATGATCGTGGCAACTGTGGATGTAATTCGCACGATTAGTGAAAGAATACGCATAGCCCAAGACAGACAAAAGCATTGGGCTGATGCAAAGCGTCGGCACCTGGAGTTCCAACCTGGAGATCATGTTTTCTTAAAGATCTCTCCAAACATAGGAGTAATTCGCTTTGGCAAGAGGGGTAAGCTCAGTCCAAGATATATAGGACCGTTCGACATACTCAAACGAGTCAGAGAAGTGGCATATCGTTTGGCACTACCACCCTCATTGGAAGGAGTGCACAACGTGTTCCACATATCTCAGCTTCGAAGATATGTGAGCGACCCCAGCCACATCCTTGATCACTCTGAGCTCATTGTACAGACTGATCTACCTTGTGAGCAACAACCCGTTGAAATTCTGGACAGAAAAGTAAAGACACCGCTAAACAAGGAAGTAAATTTGGACCGAGTGATGTGGAGAAAAATTCACCAGAAGAATCAACGTGGGAACGAGAAGATGACATGCGTGCAAAATACCTTTTCTTATTTGTAAACTAGTCCTTATGTAATTGTAAATTTCGAGGACAAAATTTTTATAAGGAGAGTAGAATGTAACGACTCTGATTTTACTGTTTGAAATTTTTTAATTTAATTTACAGAAAGGAGTTTGCAAGCCTGATTACACTTTATAAGTTAATTTTGTTTAAGAACAGTAAGAAACAACTTGTAGCACATTGGTAAAGCCTTGCACTGCTGTGACGTAGCCCCTGTGTTTGAATCCCCTCAGGCACATTTTTTCTGATTTTTCTTTTAAACTTTTTGTGAGCCCAAAAGTTTATATGCGCACTACACGTAAAAATGAATAGTCAGGAAAAACAAACATGTGCAAAATGTTATATACAGTGAGTAGCACACGTGGCTTCAATCCGACGGCCCCCTCCTCAAGTTGGACCGACGAGATCGGCCATTGGACCGGCACCGACGGGTCGACCGTGGGGAAAAGTCCCCGTGTCTTGCACACAAAACCTTTGGCCTACCCATATTACCCCTGCACCGTTTGATTTCTCTGAATTTAAACAGAGACTTCAATTTCATCTTTAAATCAATTTTTAATGCATTTTAATTCATTCTTTCAATTCCAAAACCCTAATTCTATAATATAAATACAACTCCATACCCTAGCCCCTCCTCATTCTGAAATCCCTAGCCAAAATTATCAAATTTTTCTAAGTACAAGAAGAGTACAAGTGGAGTTAGCCAAATGCCGACTTCCGGCGAGGAATCAAGCAAGTTCCGGCGACTCCGCGACGCCACGGCAACTACACCATCTTCTCCTACCTCCTTTTCATTCAATTAGCTAGTAAGTCCCTCCCTATTCTACTCTTTCTTCTTAAAAAGGTTCTCTTTATAAAATATGTCGGTAAGTGGAGTTACTACTGACATCTCATTCTAAAACCTAAAAATTTCATTATTTTCTTCCATAACTTTCATGCAAACTCTCACCCTATATTTATAACCATGAATCTAATGTTTAGAAATAATTTTCACTCAAATACATCATGCTAGATAACTTTAAATCAACTTTTACATTTAAATACCATGAACTTTGTATCTACCGTATTTTATTATTTTGCTTAATCATACCTCTAGAAAACTTCACGGGGTAATGACCTACCCCTCACATACACACATATTTATATAGCATGATACTCTTTGAAACATATTTTTATGGCGATTACAACATTTCATTAAAATACCATGAACTATAAAAAACCCGGTTTTCTTTGAATTGTATTATCAAAATTCTTTGCGATTATGCCTCTACAATCCTTTTTAGGGGACCCTCTATTGGATGGTGCAGATTATCACACATTCTTGGGCTAGTAGAGCGAGATGCAGACCTCCTCACGGAGCATTCGGTCTCGAAAGGTTTTTAATACGATTTTTAAGAAAAACGAGATTTTCTATTTAATAATAAAATTATTTTTTTATAAATATATAAATATTATTAAACCACATATTTTCAAGATATAATAAAACTCTATGTTTTCTGAAAAATAAAAGAATGACAAGTTTCATCAGAATACCCTCAAATTATCCAAAGTCAAGTTTTACACTAAAATACCTTGAACTATCTAAGCTAAACTATTATCACTAAAATACTTTACATTCTTAAAATTCACAATTATAGAAATCCTAAATAATATAAATAAATACTCGAGGTTTATTTTGAAAGTATATAAAATAATTTTCATAAAACCCCTTCGAGTTATATAAAATTACAATTAAGGACTTTAGTAAATATAAATTTAAGCGGGATCAATTCTCTTGAGTCTCAGGGAGCCAGAGAAAGTGAGTGCTTTCCTATTTAAGTAAGAAAAACTTAATGGGGTTATCAATGGCAATTGTCTTGGAAAAAGACACAAATCCTGTCGTCCATGTGCATCAGTTATCGATAACTCCTAAACCTAATTCAGGATCTAAATCAGTTTTAAGTGTCTGTCTCAAGTCTGAGTCCAGATCAATCTGAGTCTAATCTAAATCAGAATCTATATCAACATGAATCCAATATACCAATATGTATACTTGAACCTTAACCTGAATACCAGAACAAGATCAACATGAAAACATGACTTGACTTGATTACATGCCCACTTGGTTACATCCTGAACTTGATTACATGAACAAATAGTACCTATGGTATCGGCAAGTCTTGTAATTATAATTCAATACAATACATTACGGGATATAACGGGGTAGACTGGTACAAAATGTATTAAAAATGGCATGATGATGGACACTAAAAGACACCTACATGAACTCTCGTGCCGTTGTCCCGTGGGTTTTGTCGGGGCCTTATACTTACATGTTAGCATAGTCCACGGGATAGTTGGACTCTTCTCGTATACACTGATACATTCTGTACCAAGCTACAAACAACTACATTAGTATAACAAACATAAACCTGTACAAATTACAGTTATATTTCTTTCTACTTGTTGTATTCCTTCCTTTCTTTTGGGACTTACCGAGCGCTAGTTCGCTGACGACATTCCTGTCTCTTTCTTTATTTGGAATGTTCGTCAGGAGGACCCGACTCTCAGGAGACTGAGCCCAGCCAGGAGGACTTGGATCAGTTCACAGAGGAGCCAGAATTCTAGCTGTTACTTGTACTTACCTTTTCTTTTGTATGCCACTGTTTAAGCATTGCATTTATCATTATACATTTCCTTTTCAAATCAGTTGTAATGTAAAGAATGGATATTACTAAAAGTTGATATTTATATTACATCTCTTGTCATTCTTGTGCATTCATTTATATTGCTTATTTATGCTTAACGTGTTTACTTGTGAGTAAATACGTCGCGTACCCGCCACGCCTACTTCCCCGTACACTGGGAAGCCGGGCGTGACAAATAATTTCCCTAAAACCCAATCCATTGCATGTTTTTTGATCCACACGGCTTCTTGGTTCGAACCATGGCGATGCATGCGATCTTGTTTACCCCGGAGATCCGTTAGAGAGGGAGTGAGGTACCCCCAACCCGAGACCACTTGATGGTGGTCTCGGGTTGGGGGGTACCCCAAACCCCCCCAACGGATCCCTGGGCCGAGACGGGCGTTCCATTTGATTCTCGAGCTCATTTTTGTATTTTCGATTTCCGTTTGAAGGCAATGGGATTGGTTTTAGGGTGGCAGGGGCGCTTGAATTTCAAGTGTACCCCTAGCGGGTTATGAATTCTAGTTGTTACGGCTTATTTGTAATGCATTAGTAAACGTCACTTGTTGAAGTGTAATAAACGAGAAGGGGTTGCACATTTTCTGTGATGTTGTGGTGTAGTGAGATCGTCGTGATGAATAGCACCGTGTGAATGTTTGTAAAAAGTATATTCTCATATGTTCATTGTTTGGGACGAGCGACCGAATGTGGTCGTCATTGCCGCGCTTTGTATATTCATTATTAGGACACATCTAGGATGCAGACGTAGTTGCCTCTGTATATTTATTTTTATTCATGTATCTAGGATATGCCCAAGGTGGGAGTGTTCAAGTTACCGGGTTCTAGAAGCGTTGGGTGGCCCACTCACGTCGTTGAGGAGGGTTGCTTCGCTTCTAGGATTTGGCGGGTAGCTTGCTGCACTCGTAGGGGTCCCGGTTCTTTGGTGTATGGGCTATTCACACGATCGTGAGTCCGTGTTTCGTTTGTGGCTCAAACGAAACACGGAATTCCCAGTATATCCGCTACTCCACTTTTATTATTGCTTCCGCATGACTGTGATGTTTATATCATGCCTGAAATGACTATGTATATAATAAATGATGTTATATGTTTTGCATCCGCGCTAGCCCTGCCTCCATCCTGCCGTAAGTTAAGTAACCTTACAGTGAAAACCCGAGGCCCCGTGATGAATGTGGATGGCATATACATACATTCTATTTTCGTTATTTCTGGTATGATAGGGTTAAATGACGGGACCGCATTAATCCTTATTAATGCAAAGAAACAAACATAAAATGATGTTAGAACAATTTTAAAACACTCGGTTTTCTTCAAAACTATATGTTTTAAAGCGGGGCTTAAACCACTCCTTTTCACAGCTACTCGGTTCCTTCAATGATATCAAGTTCAATACGTTCAAGGTTTTCACAAAAACCAGCCATAGCCCTTCGTCATTTCAGATAAGTAGAGCCTAGTATTTATGTTATGTTTGTTGGTCTTCGTCAAGGTACAGTGAATGGTAGTTATATGTTGCTCATCCGTAACATAGATAGATGCATTAATTTAGGACAGTCGTACAACCTTGTTGGCCTTCGTCAAGGGTAATTACGGATGGGTCTAAATTAATCAGAACAATGATGGGTAGAACTTGATTTGCATCTTATGATTTGTTGGCTTTCGTCAAGATCATAAGCCCTTGGGGCAAAAACCATATCGGGAGTTTCAAATATAAGGAAAACTTGCAAGTGTATACATACCTTCTGGAGTGTGGTAATTTTGGTTGGCTTCTATCAAGGTTATCACACGATGATTGTTGGGTCCCGATTCCTAATGTGAGTAATAGTTACTCCCCAGGAGAGGTTTTCACTTTGTAATTAGCTAATCAAGTAGGTGTCTAGAAAGGTGTTAACGTGGTTATGCCTCTGCAGAAATGATGTTATTTAATTAGGTCCATGCGAAAGCACGGAGAACCTCCCTCGAAGTACCAACACTGGCTTAGCTGAAGGATAAGAGAATTTGTAGGATGCGATTAATCCCGTTTAAGTTTTCTTTTATGGTTGAGAATTCGAGGAAGCAGCATGAGCCATCCTGATTACATAAATTAAATTAACCAATCCAATCTTGCAAGAGCGCATGCTAAAGTGTTTCTTTTCTTTCTTTCCAGGCAGCATGGCCCTTACTTATGATAAGGTTTCATATGTCCCCATAGCTACTGCTCCCTGTCTCTGGTCCTGATTCCTCAGTGTCGAACATTCAGGTTGATGAGAATTGAGATCTTGATTGCGCAAAAATCAAGTGCCTTGTGCTAGCCTCCATGGATGATAAACATCAGAGGCGGCACGAGAAGATGGACCTTGCATCCATCTTCCTCCATACCAAAGATTTATATAGAGTAAGCTTATATCGCAAGATACGAGAACACGAAGAAATTATTTCAGGTGAGCTTGGTTATTAGATCATCTGTAGGGGGCCACGTCCTGATGATGATTAGTCTCATAGAGGAGCTCGCAGACCTTGGATGTATATTGAAAAACGAGTTGTATATTGACTTGATTTTGCAGTCCATTCCCTCCACCTATGCCCAATTCATATTGAATTTCAATATGCAAACGATGGAAGTCATACTTTCTGAGCCCTTCAACATGTTGAAGAGTGCTGAGGGCACCTTGAAAAAGGCCAAGGCGACACCCGTTGTTATTGTTGTAAGGTTCCTAGGCACGCTAATGAGGTCTCACAAGGCATCAACCATGCCAATTTCAAATTTTACGGGTGCCGAGAAACCCTAATACGGATCGTTAACTAGAATTTTAGGTGAAAACTAAACTAGTTAACAACTTAACTACGAGTATACGGAAATACAACCTTTGTAGATCCGGTCCTCCACCTCCATAGCTCCGCAATGAAGTCTCCTCGCTGTCCAAATGGAAACTCGGGCTCTAGCGTCGGCTTCATCGGAGAAATGGGCGGGCAAGGTCGTCGGCTTCGTGTCGAAGATGATCTACATCGAGGCATCACTAGATCAAGCTCCCACTTCACCAAGTCATGAAACTTGTGAAGAAAACACCCCATACTACTTGGCAAGAGGTAGAGGATGAAGAAAATAGGAGGTGGGTTCACTTTAGAATTGGATTTCTCACTCAATTGCTCAAGTTGCCATTGATGAAGCAAGCTTCTTCTTGAAGAAGAAGAAGAAGAAGATGAAAAATGTTATGATAAGTATTTTTCAAAAAGAAAATAAAATGTATACTTATCATAATCCAACCATGGTCAAGTGTAGAGAATAAACTAAGGTTAGTTAAAGGGTTAGGGTTAAGCATGAAGACAAAATGGTCACTTAGTCAAAGATGCTTTGAAGCTTCAAGAAGCTTCAAGCAAAGAAAGCCACCATTTTCTCTTTTCTTTTGCCAAAAAGAAATAAATAAATAAATGAATAAATAAGTGAAAACCCTAACCAATATACAACCATGGTTTAATCTTTACACAAACCCTAGTGAGCATGTATCATCAAACATGATACAATCAAGTGCACAAAAGTATATCACATATACAACTTGTGAACTTCAAGTGAGAAAATCCATTTAAAGTGAACCAATACTAGTTAATGCAAAGTAATATATCAAATATATAATTATGCATTAAATCATTAAATCAACACTTGATTTAACGATCCGGTCATATCGCATATAACCGACTAATATACAATGTATCGATTTATCGAATCAATCCTTGATTCGATAACTAGGTTATATCGCATACAACCATATCGATACATTCATCGCAAGAATGAAATACGGTATCACATACACGCATTATTCTCGGTCCCGCACATATCTCATATGCGCTCCTATTTCGTTTCGCTTGAGCTAGGAAACCTCTGTGTAGGACTCTAAAGACTCGTCAATACGCCGGCAGCAGGTGATGATCATATCAAATACCCACAAGCCGCAAGCGGTCTGCTAAACGTAACGGCCACCCGGGTATTGAGCGATCAGAAGATCGACGAGCAAGCCCGCTCATACTCCTGTGAATCCAACCAGTAACAATTACCGTACAGTCCGGTCTCGTCGTCTGATATGTCGCATATCTCACCTAGGGGTGGTAAACGTCAGACCCCAATAGCTCGATAAGTCGTGTCGATATGAGGTCTATAACAATTCGAGAAACTACTGGTAACACTTACCAGTAAATCTCAGCAACCCTGGCCAGGGATTTCCGGTTATAGCCAATCGAACACAGCGCAACATCAACTCCCTATACCGGGAGAGACGAATCCCCTCCTATCGCTCATTGCCTCCATGTGATTCGGGACTGTACCCAAAAACCACCGTTTTGCACGCCCTCTTGGACGTGGTAAGGTGGAAATCAAAGCACAGTAGGAACCACACAAGACTCTATGACGATCTCGGGTCAACAGACTACTCTGTACCAGTGTCACCAGAGAACTGCCATCTGACGTAAGGTATAATACCATCTGGGAGTTCTCGGTGAGTCCGTCCAGTGTACCCAGTCTCCACTGAGCACCCGTATATCATCTCTGATGTCAAACACCAATGGATATGGGATCATCCATCGCCCATCTGTATGGGTCGAGAAGGTATACGCTAGTCTACACTGGTATATCGATGCCCCGTCTCGATACACCTACGACTAGGGACTTTGAAGGATGTACTTATGGACTATCTGTCCCCACTAGTATGATCTGCATCATAGTCCAGGTAGTCAAGTACAATGTCCTAAGGGCTTTACCAACATGTAACAGAGAGACAATCAGTATACACGTTAAGGTAAAGAGCAACCAGATAGCATACTATCATGTCGAGCAAGAAAGTCCTCCCTATATATGTCCCAGCATCCACTACAATATACATCCTATGTACAGTAATGGCCTCTAGGGCATACATATAACTAACAATTGTTGGAGAATCTTCTTCCTCTAAATCTAAGACTAAGGCTAAGGGGAAGAAGAAGAACCCCATCAAACTGAAAGAAGGTGTTAGGAAGGTGCAGGGAAAGGGCAAAGCTGGGGAAGTAGTAGCCGCAAAGGATGAGTGTTTCTATTATCATAAGAAGAGATATTGGAAGAGAGATTGCAGGGCTTTGAAAGTCACTCTCAAGAACAAGAAGCAGGTTGATGCTTTAGCTTCAAGTGTGTTCGTAATCGAAAACTGTTTTTTAGTTAACTCTACTTCCTGGGTATTGGATACCGTATCAGGATCTCACATGTGTAATTCTTTGCAGATACTGAGAAACCGTAAGGTTCTGAAGGCAGGCGATATGACCCTCAAGGTTGGCAACAGAGCAAGCGTTGATGCTGTGACCGTAGGGGATTATCACCTAGGATTGATGAGCGGCAAAATTTTGGTTTTGCGCAACTGTTTTTGCGTACCTAATTTGTTGTGTAATGTTATATTAGCTGCTTTATTAACTAAAGAAGGATATGATTTTGCACTTGTAAGAGATTTTATGAACATTCACTTAAATTGTGAACTAATTGGGTCTGGTACACTAGATAACAGTATATATATGCTCAATCAACATCAAGTTTTCAACGTCCAACATACACTCAAAAAAAAGACTCCAGACACAAATGAAGTTTTCTTATGGTATTGTAGACTTGGTCAGATCAATGAAATAAGACTAACAAAGTTATATAAAGATGGATATTTGAATCTGTTCGAATATACATCTTATGCAACTTACCAGTCATATATCAAAGAAAAGATGACCAAAACTCTGTTCACAGGACATGGAGAAAGAGCTACTACGCTCTTAGGACTCATATACAGTGACGTATGTGGTCCAATGTCTACACATGCAAGAAATGGTGATTCCTACTTCATTACGTTTACCGATGATTTCTCAAGGTATGGTTATATATTCCTAATGGAACACAAGTCCGAGGCCTTTGAGAAGTTTAAAGAATACAAGAATGAAGTGGACAACCAAACGGGAAAAAAGTATCAAAATACTTCGATCTGATCGAGGTAGGGAATACTTAAGTACCGAGTTCCTTGAATACTCAAAAGAGAATGGAATCTCTCTTACCTTACTCCTCCATACACACCACAACACAACGGTGTAGCGGAGAGACGGAATCGCACCCTATTAGATATGGGGTGTTCCATGATGAGCAGTGCGGAGTTGCCGATCTCCTTCTGTAGTTATGTGCTTGAGACAGCCACATACCTAATGAATAGGGTTCCAATCAAATCAGTTCCTATCACTCCATATGAATTGTGGAGTGGGAAGAGACCATATCTTAAGTATATTAAGATATGAGATTGTCCTACTTTTGTTAAAAAGCAAAATCCAGACAAACTCGAGGCACGATCAGTATTGTGCAAGTTTGTGGGATATCCCAAGAATTTGCAGGGATATTTTGTCTACCACACCGAGGAACAAAAGGTGTTTGTCGCTCGACACATTGTCTTTTTAGAAAGCGAATTTCTTGCAAAAGAAATTAGTGGGAGCATGGTAAAACTGGAAGAAATTTCAGAACCACAAATGACCGCTGAAGACTTGGTCGAACCTGAGGTTTCAATAGAACCCGATGTACCTACGTCACTCCATGGATCTAGTAGGCATTCTCATCCATCCGAGAGATATTACGGTTTTCTCATAGATAGGGATCGAGAGGAATGCATCATCAATGATGATAAGCCTACTAGTTTTCAGCAAGCCATCACGAGTAGGGACTCAGTGAAGTGGCTGGATGCTATAAGGTATGAGATGGAATACATGTATACCAACAAAGTTTGGACTTTGGACGTTGCTTCTCCAAGGGTAAAATCTGTTGGCTGCAAGTAGATCTTCAAAAAGAAGACTGGTGTAGATGGACAGGTTGAAACCTATAAGGCTAGACTTGTTGCTAAAGTTTTCGTTAAAGATCAGACTTGGACTATGACTAAATTTTTTCTCCAGTGGCTATACTTAAATCCATTCAGATCCTACTTGTCATTGCTGCCTTCTATAACTATGACATCTGACAGATGGACGTTAAAACCGCTTTTTTAAATGGAAGTTTAGAAGAGTGTTTATATGGATCAGCCAGAGAGTTTCGTAGACAGTAAGAGCAACATGAAGGTGTGGAAGTTTCTTAATTCCATTTATGGATTAAAACAGGCATCGCGAAGTTGTAACATGTGCTTTGATGAGACGATCAAAGAATTTAACTTTATCAAAAATATAGATGAACCTTGTATTTATAAGAAGATTATAGGAGGAGCTGTGGTATTCCTCGTTTTATATGTGGATGACATTCTTCTGATAGGAAATGATGTTCCTATGCTATAATCGGTTAAGCTCTTCTTTTCACAGAAGTTCTCCTTAGAAGACCTGGTGATGCTTTCTACATTATGGGGATTAAGATCTATAGGGACAAATCTAAAAGAATGTTGGGATTGTCACGGTCTAGGTACATAGACACCATACTAAAGATATTTAGTATGGAAGATTCCAAGCGCAGTAATTTACCCGCTTGTCACGGAATCGCCCTCTCCAAAGAGATTGTTTCCCCCAATCAAAACAAAGCTCTGTTCAAATTTTGAAATTTGAAATAAAGCAGTGCTTTATAAAAGCGCTGGCGCCAAGAATGCCAGCGCTAAGAGTCAAAGACTCTGAGGCAGCGCTCACGTGCAAAGCACGAGAGCGCTCGCGCCAAGAGCGCCAGCGCTGAGAGTCAAAGACTCTGAGGCAGCGCTCATGTGCAAAGCACGAGAGCGCTCGCGCGCAAAGGACGAGAGCGCTCTGGCCAAGAGCGCCAGCGCTGAGAGTCAAAGACTCTGAGGCAGCGCTCACGTGTAGAGCACGAGAGCGCTAGCGCCAAGTGCGCCAGCGTTAAGAGTCAAAGACTCTGAGGCAGCGCTCACATGCAAAGCATGAGAGCGCTAGCGTCCACGTGCAAAGCATGAGAGCGCTAGCGCCAAGTGCACCAACGCTGTAACGTTTTGAAAATCGTTTCGGTGAAATTTCGAAAAATCGGTAAAATAAGGGGGGTTTCTGTAAAAAGTCAAAATACAAATATCTTATTATAAAAATTAAATATACATATTCTAGCTATGTAATTGCTAGTATTTGGTGTTTATTAAGCCACTGGTGAAATTTCAAATTTTCTGAAAAATTTTCCGAAATTAATTATTTTAATATTATTTTAAGCCGTCACTAATACATTTAATTAGGGAAAATTACAAATTGGAATGAGTTGAAACAAATTTTGTGCATCATAAAACATTAAATAAAATTTTATCATGTGGTTTTTGAAATGAAATCGTTTGCCAAAACGGTTTAGAAAATATCGAAGAAAAAGGCTTTTTTATAGTGTAAATGGATGTTTGGGGTATTGTATTTATCATTTTCCATCACCCCACATCCATACTCACACTCACACCCCCCCATTTATTTCTTCCCTTGGCTAAATTCAGCATCCCCCACCCATTTTCCCCACTTGAATTTTAAAGAAAAGAAAAGAAAGAAAGAAAAGAAAAGAAAAGAAATGAGAATGGATAAAAGAGTTGGTATTTGGTTGACTTTGACTTTTCCCTCACCATACCTCACACCACACTCCCTCTCTCCTCTCCCCCACCTGCAATGGCCGAGCCCCCCCTCCATTTCAGCCCCTTCATTCTTCATCTCATTCTCTTTAAAAAAGTTCATCAAAAATGCTTGAAAAATCCACAAAAAATCAAGCAAAAATCCAAATCAAAATCCACCTCCTACCCATTTTTCCTTGGCTACCATAGCATGGATCTAGGGATTTAGATTTCAATTTGGGATGCTAAGTGTGCTTGTGGGAGCTTCAAATTATTTGGGTATAAATTCTAACCTTTTTGCTTAATGTGTTGTTAATTGCTTAGGTTAGCTTAATTAATTGTTTAATTAGGTTTTTAATTAGTTCTAGGTGCATGATTTAAAATTCAAGAGAGGGGTTTGATTTCAAATTGGTATTTTGTGTTGTGAGATTTAGTTTATGTGATATAATTGACATATTAATGTTATGCTAAATCTAATTTAAGTTGCTAGTTTGCATATTTGTTGATTTAAAAGTGATAATTATATAATTGGTAAACTAGGTTTTTTAAATAATTATATTCTTATGAGATAAAATTCAAATTTAGGTTTCATGTCATTATAAATATTATATTGAGTGGTTTAATGCTTTAGTTCATGAAAATCCAAGCTAGATTGTAGTTTGTTCATTTTTGCTATAAAATTGTTAAAATTGGTTAATATTGCAAACTAGGTTTTTGAAATCGAATTAAATTGTGGGTTTAAAATTTACGTAATGGTTTCTATGGCATAATTAAGATATTAAGTTATCATCTTGGTCACTAGAATTGTTAAAACATAATGTTTTGTACAAAAACGGCGAATTGTGCTTGCTAGATTTTCGGAAAAATGACTTTTTAAGTGAAATTGGGTTTTTTATGAGTTTTAACCTATTTTATATTAAAATTAGTGTTCGTGAATGTGCAAATGAGTGTATTTGGGGTTTTCTCGATGGTTTGGCGTTTGTACGCCGACGTCGAGGGTTTTTGGGTTGATTTGTGAAAAGCAACCATGGGTTTTGACCTATGTGGGATTCGCGTGTCGTTTTTGGGTTATGAGTCGGATTTTAATACGACACGGTGCGTTATGATATGTAGGTAACCCATGTGGACTTCGAGACGACAAGCAAGCGCATGGCGACGTCGGCACCGGCTAGCGAGGACCAGGTGAGTAGATTTATATCTACGGGGAGAAGTCGGGTGGATGGCGTATAGCACCCCCGCAGTCCGTAGTGTAGCTCATATATATATGTTTATATAGGTGTTTTATGATACGAGAATGTTTATTCATGTTATGATTATGTGTTCATGGATTAGCTTTGGGTTAGTTGCGAAACCCTAGAGTAGTTGTTATACCCACATACGCACACACAGACTTGCATACTTTACCTTCTTGTGCGTAGATTGGGATGTGTATATATGTATATATGCGTGGGTATGGGACTATGCATATGTACATTCATATACGCATGCATGGATAATGAGGATAGTACTTGGGATTATGATGAGTCGATGAGAATTGATTTGAGGCCGTGAGATCGGTGATATAGCAGGGTTCGTATTTGAGATACGACATGACGTTGTAGCGGGTCCTTGACGTAGTGTTTCATACACGTGCATGCATACTTAGGCGGTATCAGTATTGTACTAGACGTAGATCAGTACCCCGATCATGATATTTGATAAAGAGGATACCAGGTGAATAGTATGATGAATGTGATATTAACCCGTACCCAGATTTGGGGATGCCGTACGACGGATTTACGTACGAGCTATATTTTGATGATTGATCCGCACTCTTGACTTGGGATGCCTGCTTATAGATATGGTATCGGATATGATATTATTGAGGCGGGATCACCGACTAATATATATACAGGTATGTATATGTATCGACTCAGATGTTAGGCGGTTTCCTTACCTGTAGTCCAGCTTGTTAGCTTAGCCCTTTAGTTTAGTTTAGTTGTTAGATTAGATTCGATTCTTACCTATTTCAAAAACTAACGAATCGTGGGTATTTTAAAAGACAGCCCAAGGGATCCTACGGATATTTCAAAAGACGTATCTTTTCATAAAAACACCGTAGCCCCTATTTTCAAAACCCCATGATTCGTGTTATTTCAAAAGGCACCATTTGTAGGACTTATATTAGATTAATGCAGATTAGTTATAATTGCGTCTAGTATTCAGCTCCCGCTCATTATTGTGGTTCGCTTCGCATCGCATGCTTATATTATGTTTCATACTCCATTATTGATATCATGCTGTTAGGACACCAGCACTATTACCGATGATGCATATGTACCACGTACACTTACTTGCCGGCTCACACACATCTTCATCGGTAATTGCCATGTCACGTACACTTTAGAAAATATTATTGCTTGACATAGCCTGTTAGCTAATAGTTTAGACATTATATTAGCGTACTTGCTTTATATGTTAGTTTAAACATTGTAGTTATTACCTGCTACTTCATGCATACTGTTATTCATTGTTATGCCGCATTCATGGATTCTCATGCATATATTCACTATTTTACGTGTTATTGAGGTTTTGGATTCGGATTTCCATGAGATTTTCTGGATTTGGAGGAAAACCGCAAAAACATAAATAAACCTTTTCCCTCTTTTAAAATAAAAAGTGCGGTTTTCCCATGATGTATGAGTCGTCCACCATGAGTTTGCTGATGGATTTCGAGACCCGATTCGAGGAGTGGAGGAACCGTTTCGGGTACATGGTGGGCCCGGTGCGGTACCCCGGGTCAAGAGGATCGTGTTGTTGACGTTGAGCCTGGCAGGGGAGCACTACCGACCGGTGATATTACCCGACGCGTCGGATATCCGGAGGATACCGTCGTGGTCTTGAGATAGATGGTAGGGGCCGGTCTGGATTGACGACGCCCTAGATATTGTGATTGAGATATTGAGATTTTGAGATATTGAGGTACAGAGATTGTGATACAGAGATATCGAGATATTTGGACACTTGTTTTGTGTCGATGCTGGGCACTGTTTTATGCTGATTTCATTTGTGGTACCTCACTTTTAAAATACAGAAATCTCACTGATTTATGAAAGCAGTTTTCGTCAGTACATGCATTCTGTTCCATGCATTCATACATCATCCATATGATACATTGCTACCTGAGGCACTGGCACGGGCACATGAAATTACACTTGGATTAGATATTTATCCTAGTCATTGTTATAGACTGCTGGTTTTATTTGAGGATTATATATATTGATCGTATGACCTAGGATTGCGTCATACATGCGATTTCTATTCGTAGATGTTTTTCTATTCACGAGTTGGCAACTCACCCCCGTTGTGCCCCAGTTTCTTGCAGGTTTCGCCGTACAGGTTTCTTTACGGCTTTGCGGGTACAGTTTCATTCGGGTGACTTTCTAGTAGGTGGGTTTATTTGTATCGTACCCATCATTATACATTGTATATTATTATTCAGTTGTATCTAGAAGTTCCATCAACCAAACATGTATTTACTTTGAGATAGAGACCAGTGATGTTATTCCTTCGACCTTAGAGTCGCGCGTTATTTTTCTGTGGTTTTCTTGTGGTTTGAGTTTCCTTTTGAGTTTTGATCCTCGCCCTTGGCGTTGTATATTATATTGCTTGTGTGGTTATGACCGTCGATTAACGAAGAGCTAGCTCCCGCTTGGGGATGCCTTTTTATTGATTTCGTATACTATTCATGTTGTATCCCGTTTGGGAGCCAGTATTTACAAAGGAGACTCTGCCGAAATTTTCAGGAAAATTTTGATGTTTTTAGAAACCCGCATAATTCGGCTTATGCTATTGAAACTACTTGTTTTAAATTGGTTTTCCTTCACTCTACTACTTTTCTTGGTTTGGATTTTTGGGGTTTCGGTTTACTTAGATTACGTACGCCTCGAGACGTTCGTAGTTTAAGTGCCGGTCTTGTTCCGTACTTTCGGGACGTGACAAGCGCTAAGAGTCAAAGACTCTGAAGCAACGCTCACGTGCAAGGCACGAGAGAGCCAAACGCTAGAACTAAATGTTCCCTACCGTTGGATCAAAGATCCAACGAAGATGATAAATCATCAAATTACCAGAATAAAATTCTGTTAAGGAAATACTCCTCAGAATCTTTCCAAACAAGAAATATTGTGCTCTGTAAATCAGAGCACCGTTGGATCAAAGATCCAATGGTGATTGAAAATCACCAAGATACATAGTAATCTCTGTATGGGAAAATAATTTCCCAATCTTGTTAATAACAAGAAAGATGTCTTCTGTGAAACAGAAGCCCTAGGATCAAAAATCCAATGGTGGGGAAACATCCCCAAATCAATCAGAAAAAAATTTTCTTAACTGATCAGCCTCCACTATATAAAGGCCTCAAGACTTCAAGTCTCGCACAGAGGAACCGCCCCCCCCCCCCCCAAAAAAAATTTGAGAAATTTCAAAGAAAAGAGCAAGCTCTCGGAAGAAGAATTTCTTCAAGGTAAATAAAATAGAGAGATCAAAGCATCTCATCAAAGAAGAAGAACTTAGTTCTTTTTTTAGATCATAGATCTATAAGACAGAGGTCTTTCATAAAAAGAGATCATAGCATCTCATCATAAAAAGGGGGGGAGAAGAACTTAGTTCTCTTTAGATCACAGATCTATAAGATAAAGACAAAGTCTTTCACAAAAAAAACATAAGAGATTGTAACATCTCCTCTTAAAATAAGAACCTTGTTCTTAGAGCCCCGAGACAAAGCCTCTTATAAACGAGAACTTAATTCTCAGAGCACAAAATTCATCAAGAGCGCTCTGCACTCATTGGTTGGCGCTCAGCGCCAAGCACGCCACGTGCTCCTCACGTGTGCGCTATTTCATAAGGAGTGCTCCGCACTCATGGGCTGACGTTCAGCGCCAAGCGTGCCACGTGCTTCTCACGTGGGCGCTACTTAATAAGAAGCGCTCTGCACTCATTGGCTGGCGCTCAGCACCAAGCGCGTCACGTGCTCCTCACGTGTGCGCTATTTCATAAGAAGCGCACTGCACTCATCGACTGGTGCTCAGCGCCAAGCGCGCCACGTGCTCCTCACCTGGACGCCGAGGGAACACAAACTGTTCTATAAAGCCCCAAAGCCATAAGGAGTGCTCATCACTCAAATTAATGCTCAGCATTATTGAACAAAAGAGGCTAAGCCCAAACAAACTTTCAACGCCCAAATAAATGTTCAACATTTTATTTAAACTGAGTGGGCCGAGCCCAAGTTGGCCACAGACCCCTAATTCAGATTAATTGAGCCCATATGCTCATAAATCATTTTAACCGATCTTAGTCCTAAACTTGACTACAGATCTCCCAATCAACATTGGTTCAAGAGTACATCTCTTCATACCTATGATATATGTCGTTGTAATCCTTCAACGTCTTCAGAGAGATGAAGAGTCCCAATAATCAATAACTTTTGGCGCATCCCCAAACGGTTGAACCAAAACCACATAGACTATGACGTATTTAAACTGGACCATGATGTCCTTAAACTTTATGGACTATGATGTCCTTAAACTCCGTAGACTATAATGCCCTTAAACTTATGGACCGCAATGTCCCTAAACTAAAACAATAGAGCCCAAATGCTCTTTTGTTGGATCGCTAAATTCTGTTGAGTAGATATCCTTAACAAACTTTTAAGTTGATCTTGATCTCAACGAGATTAACGATCCTTAAAACCAAACCAAACCCAAATCTAAGAAAATACGGATTTGGACTAATCCACGCCCTACGGGCGACAACATAAATTAGTTTCCGTATACAATTCACGGGCAACCAAAAATAAAACAAACACACACGACACAAAGTGACCATCCGAAAAAGGAGAAAGTGGTTACCGCGATGCGGTAGCGTAATTAACTACAGGGGCTTGCGCTTGCAGGGAAGAGTGTCCCCACAATAAAAAAACCCTCACAATGAGGAGGAATCTGACGAAGTCTGCTACAACGACCGCATCCGTCTAAACCTCCGATACATGGTGCCATAAATCAACTTAGCATCTTCGGAGAGGTGGACGGATAAAACTAAATAGCATCTGCCCTCCAAAATTCAGGCCGGACGTCCCAACGTCCCGGTCGTCTCTTTCGGCGGCAAACAGATTCTGGCACGCCCGGTGGGACCTTTTCCTCTTTCCACTCCACTCTTTGTGTGTCGTGTTTGCGAATGAATCGCGGTTTAATGTGGTTGCCCCTGGATTCGAGGTACTAAGATTTGGTGTCTTGTTCCGTGCAGAAAACAGAAGATCAATGGATTTCAACTGCAACAACTGCAACAACTCCCACTCCGTCCTTGACGGAGGAGTGACCTACGGGCCTCGAGCGGCCTCCGTTTTCACGATGCCAGTAGAACAGGTGACGCAAGCCACCACTGGGATGTTCTTTGGGACCATGCTCCCACCGATGAGCTTCAACGCCCTGCTGCCATCGTAAGAAGCTCCGAAGAAGTCGGTCTTCGATCGGCTTAAAACTACCACGACCCCTCTCAACGGGCTGTCCAATTCCAAGTCTACTGCATCAGTCTTCGACAGGATGAGCCTAAGCTCCAGTGGGTCCGTAAAGAAGCCTGCAATACCTGAAGGAGTTATCCCGAAGTGGATAGCCATTCCAACTCCGACGGACGAAGTCGTCAAAGAGGCTTCTCCTGCTAAGGGATCGGTTTTTGCAAGGCTGGCCATTCCAACTTCCACTGCGGGTAAAGTCGTTACAAGTGCTTCTCCTATCCGAAAGTCAGTCTTCGACAGGTTGGACGTTTCCTCTTGGCGGACGTCAGTTTTCAATAGGCTGGCACCAACGACAGCCCTTCACCAGAACATGGGGCATGATGAAGCCACCTCCGTAACTGAGCCAATACCATCTGCAAGACATGCTCGACGTCGCCACTGGCGCCGGGTGAGGAAAGCTGGGGGCAGTTCCCCCTCTGGATTTACTCCACCAGCTCCGATGGTGGAAATTGATGCTGCTGTTCTAACTGGGAACAACTTTGAACCACTTAGAAGGGTGCGCAAAAACTCTCCAACTGCTGTATTAAAAAGATCTCCTCCACCTGTGGAGAGCGCTACAAAGGCAAAGCTGGAGCAGCCTCCTCAGCGGCTGTCCTCCAAAATTCACAAGGTCTGGCGAAGGGTCCAAGATTATGTTGTTAACTAAGACTACTCCCGCCAACCAAAGAAAATGAAGGTTTAGCAAGAGAAGGACCACCCTGTCATACCACAGAGGGTGTCATCTACTTGGGTTCCCGCTGTAACAGCCCCTCAACTTCGACCGTCCACAAAAGGAGAAGGCCGGAGAAGATCCCTGCGTCTGTGACGAATCGCAAGGGCATTGAATCCAAACGCCCTAAGTCTGGGGGCATGGTAGTGCATACTATTTATATGGCTTCCGGAAAAGAGAAAAACCGTGCTTCTACGGGTCACCAACCGCTCACCCGATCAGTAATAAAGGCTTAGGAGCAATAACAGCAAAAGCTCCAAGAGATGCTAACGAAGATGGCCGCACTCACTAGGCCAAAAGAAATCCTGGAAACATCGTCGGAACAGTGTCAAGAACAGAAAACTGATGCCGAATTCCTCCGAAGAATGCTCGAGAGGAAAGACAAAAAGGCCGTGGAACAAGCGGCCAACATAAAACAAATGGCGCTACTATTCTAAGACATGGTCGGCATGATGATCCAGTCAGACCCTCCAGCCGAGGATCCTCCAGTAATAATTAAAGACGATAGAGGAGAGTCGTCGAACCCTCCTCCGGCCTTTTCAGCGGCCAAGGAAGAGACGATCTCGAAAGCTGTGCTTGATGACTATATAGCTCAACAGATACGAGCTCGTCAGGAAAATGAAGCAACTGGCCAAGTCATCAGAACTGGGCGACCATATCCAGGATGGTATGATCAGATAAAGTACTCGCCGGGATATATGATCCCTAAATTCCACGTGTATAAGGGGACGGGCAATACCCATCAACATGTCACTCAGTTCAGGGCTCTGTGCGGCAGCACTGGAGGTGACGATAAGCTACTGCTTCGCCAATTCATAGGCAGCTTGTCGGAGACAGCGTTCGAATGGTATTCAGAGCTTCCCAACGACTCCGTCAAAACTTTTACGGAAATGGAACTGCTATTTACCCAGCGTTTCACCAGTGCTAGCGAACGTACTCCAATCACGGCATTGATCAATGCCAGGGTGAAGCCAGGCGAAACCTGGGTTCAATACGCCATTCGATGGCGAAATCTATGGTCAAAATGTGAACAGCGCATAGAGGAAGCTCCTGCAGTGGGCATGTTTGTGGGAACCCTCGATCCGAAGGCGACTATATCTCAATTCATGATGTTCTTCAAGCCGACTACTTTCCAGGCCTTGATTGACAAGCTGGCCCAAATGGACCAGATGGGCCACATGCCTTCCTTTTCGAAGTCGAAGCCGCGGAGTGAAAAGGGGAAAGGGAAAGCGACCTTCGTCGCCAATGCTCAGCAACAGCCGGCTGGTCCAAAACCAGCTGATCGCCAAAGCGATAGACAGCGATTCCTCAACGAAAAGTTAAGACGTCCTTACTCGTTTCCGCGGGAGAAAACAAAGAGACTGTTCGAACTGGCGATACGCAACAGGATCATCAATCTGCCGGATCCGATACGTCCATTGCAGCCCGGTGATGTCAACAATCCCAATTATTGCCCCTATCACCGAGTAGTAAGTCATCCAATCGAAGATTGCTTCGTCTTCAAAGGCTGGATTGAGGACCAATACCAACAGGGCAAATTCGTGCTGTCCGAGAATTGGAAAGTAAGCCCGCCCTAGCCGCACGCTCTTAAAAAGGTAGACACACCAGGGGCATCGTGCTCTTTCGTAGAAGAAGCTCCATGGAAGGTCGCTCTTTCAGCCAAAACAAAAAGAATGCTGAAGGATCTCCAAACATACTCGGCGGTCAGGTGGAAAAGTCCGCTGGAACCCGAGGTCATTGAGGGGATGCTGAAGCCGCGCCCAACGCTGAAAGTCGATGATGGTGGACAAAACATTCAATTCAAGTCTTCAAAGTCTTTAAAGAAAAAGAAGAAGGCCAAGAAGCCCGTCCAACCCGACGATAGTCATACAGGTCTGCAGAAATACATCGATGTACTGGAAGAACATAACCAGAAGGCACGAACACCAATCATGTTGAATGAATTCTTTAAGCATGTTCTTGAGAATGAAGCCGATGACACTGATGAAGGAGACAATTCTTCAGAAGCGCCCGAAGATTATGTGGCAAGCTACCACATGATCTCCCACCCGTCAATAAATGGTGAAGAAGCTCCTGATGCAGAGAAACTGGGGGCAGATTCTGAACCGGAACTTCTAGAACCGTCAGATGAAATGATTGACATGTTGCTGAACGAGGCCCGTCAAAAAAGCAAATCTGTCCGAGAGCGTGAAACGGCCATATATGAAAGGGCCAAGCGTCGGCGTCATGTTAAAGAAGCTTCGGTACTGAGAAGCCATAGAGTACCCCAACCGGATAGAAGCACTTCTACCGCCAGCAAAAGCAGGTTTAAGACAATGAAGCAATTCGCTAAAGCCCTGTCAAAGGGAATGAAGTTGCCACCTTTCAAAGAAGACACTTCAGAAAATATGTTCCCCGACGAACTAGATGCACATCCAAGCTACTGCTTATACCATCGGAGGATCACACACCCTGTTGGATATAGTGCCCTCAAAGTCAATTATTGGATCGCAGGTACGTGATTGCAATGATTGAGGGAAGACCTATACCGATATGAAAGTCTTTCTCAAGATGATAGTATGCTATCTGGTTTGACTTTATCATCGTTTGCATGCATTAGTTCTCTATTGCATGTTGATAGAGCCCATAAGATTCTTGCTTGACTGCCAGCAGTATGATGGCGATCATATACGTGGGAGCTGGGGTCTGTAAGCACATCCTTAAAGTGTTCCTAGTCGTAGGAGTTTCGAGACAGGGCATCGATACTCCAGAGTAGACTAGTGTATACAGTCGAGACCTCGACGAGGGGCGATGGCCGGTCTCATAAGCCATTGGTGTCAGTTGGTTCACCTAAGATGTATACAGGTGCTCATCTCGTTATGAGTATACCGGACAGGACTCGCCGGGAACATGCTAGTTGGTATTATATAGATCGTCAGATAGCAGTTTCCTGGTGACATGTGTACAGGTTAGTTTGTCGACCTGAGATCGTCATTTGTCTCGTGTGAGTTCCCACTGTGCTTTGATTTCTACCCTACCACCCTCAAAGGAGATGTGCAAACATGTATTTTTTGGGTACAGTCCCGAGCCACCTGGAGGCAGTGAGCGGATCGTCGGGGATTCGTCTCTCCCGGTATTGGGGGTTGATGTCGCACAGTGCACGGGTGGCCATCACTAGAAATCCTCGGCCGAGGTAGTGGAGAATTACTGATTTGGATCAGTAGTTTCTCAGGTGGTGATAGGCTTCATACCGACACGAATTATCGCGTTATTAGGGGTCTGACTTTATCCACCCCCCAGACTCGATATGCGATACTCTTAGACGAACGGACCGGACTGTACGGATATTGTCACTTTCAGGCTCGGTAGGGTTTATGGATGAGTTCGCTCATCAGCTTCCCCTTCCTTCAATACATAGGCAACCGTTACGTACAGCTAGTACTGCTAGAGGTTATACCCAGTGCCAGTGTGTTGATGAGTCATTAGAGTCCCCCACAGACCGTTTCCCAAGTTCGGGCGAAACGTTGTAGAGGCCGTATGGTTTTATGGCAAGGTTCGGAAAATGCACGTACGTTTACGCACGTGTCATATTTCGGGCAGATAATACCGGTGGGCTTTGGTTTAAGCTGGATCCGAGTATTATACTGTGTAGATATAATATCTTTGTCTCAGTTGCATTTGTATTCGGTCGTAATACAAATGCGGGTATGTTTATACTGTTACGGGGTTATCCTGAAATTCGTTTCAGGATCGCTTTTGGAAGTTGCCAGTTTCCAGTTTTCTATCACCCGTATTTAACGTTCGGTTAAATGCGGATTTATCTTTTCGTCTTGGGTGAGTCATGAGGGTGAGTCATTCTTCTAGAAGCTTCTAGATGTTGACTAGGATGATGAGGTGGCTAGTGACTCATTAGAGCATTAATTGTGCAATTAATGGATGATGACTAAGGGTTATGATTCATTGTTTGCCATTAATGTTTTGTGCTAGGTGTTTAAATGACTCATCCTCTTCATTTATCATTATGGTCACTCTCCCCCTCCTACCCTCACCCTCCTCTTCCTTTATAGTGGCCGGCCACCTCTTGGTGAAGGAGATGGTTGCTTGTAAAAAGATTATGATAGTTTTAGACTCATGGAAATTTGATAGATACTCATTTCACATTTCCACCAGATCCAAAAGGCAACTTCATTAACCGTTCGTCCATAGCTTTGGACGTAACGAGACAAAGTGTTCTACTCATTCTCTACATCAATCTTGGTCATCTCTTTTAGCAAACTTGATGATCGAGTTGCCTCGGTTCAGAGGCGGGAGCCCGTTTAAAGATCCGTCGACGTGGTGCCACCTGGACGAGAAGACTGGAGATTCAGGAGATCGGAGCAGCCGCAACAAAGCGTGGGATGATGGTTGAAGACCGAAGGACTCGGATCGTTCGGTATAACATTTCTACCCACTTTGTAGTTTGTTAGTTTAGCTTTAATGGCAGATCCGGGTTATAGTACGCGATAACGCCAGTTGTAAAAGTTTTTGTTCCGCATTTGGTGTCTGTCAGACGGCCGGGACACTACCGTGTACTTATAGTGGTATTAGAGCCTCACCTTTAAGCTTTACTAACTTGAGCTAACGCGTTTAAAACATCGATTGAACAAAATTTTCAAAACTGCAATTTCCATGTTCTAAGTTTCTGTCGATTTTTAACAGGGTCTAAAAATTATTTTACATATCACAGAAAATCGAGCAGGGTTTTTTATGAGCACTGGAGAAAATTGGATATCTGATCTCATTGTACAGCCGCGGATCCGCGGCCCAAGCTAGGGTTTGGCCGCGGATCCGCCGCCATATTGGGAGATCATTAATTCAAATTTCTACAGTAGCTTATGGACAGTAAATTGTGGGTTTTGGTATATTTCTTTTGGGCCCAGATTTTATTACTGTACAACAGATGTTCGTGGGGCCCACTTTGGGAAGTTTTGTCGATTGAAATTTTAAACTTGTTAGTATACAGTACTTATATTATATCTCCGACCGGGAATGTCATTTGAGCGGTAAACCGCGTCTAATTGCTATAGTTCTTTTAGACGGGTTTGCGAACGTGACATTCGCGTTGATGTTCTGTGTTGTGCTGTGTTGTTGCGGATTTGTCGTGGTGGATAGCAGTGTGCAATGGTAGTGCTGTTTGGATTTATTTATACATTTGATATTGCGGGGCGAGCGTCCAACATGTGGACTGCCGTCACTGCCTGTTTGTATATTATTCTTTTGGGGAACGACCGGGTTGAGGTCGATGTACCCGTTGTACATATTTTTATTTCTGTACTAGGTTTACCCCGCGACGGGGTACACGGATAGTCGGGTTCTGGAGGGCAACGGGTCCGTATCTCATGGCTTTGAGAGGCAGAGGGGCCTCACTCTAGAATTGGCAGACTATTCGCCGCACTCGTAGGGGGTACAGGTTGACCCAAGGAGGGGTGCTCAAGTTACCGGATTCCGTGAAGTGCCGGGTGGTCCATTCATTTTGCTGTAGGGGGCTGCCTCGCTTCAGGTTTTGGCGGGTAACTTGCCACATCCGTAGGGGTCTAGGTTTCATTGCACAGGCTGTCCATACGACCAGGGGAACGTCGGGTTTCAGTAGCGGCTCTGTGAAACCCGGGGATCCCAGATTATCTGTATTGTTCTGTGATGCTTATTACTTTTCTGTAATGTTGCATATTATCACGCCTGGAGCGATTATTGTATATTGGTATATATACTATTAGATGTTGTATATGTTTTACACTCGCGCTAGTCCAGTCCCCGCTCTGTTGTTAGTTAAGTAACCTAACGGGTGATGACGGGACCCAGTGGCGAATGCAGATGGCATATACGTACATTATATTTTCGTTCTTTTCTGGTGTGATTGATTGATGGGATTGCATTGATTCTTATCAATGCAAGGATAAAACAAACATATATTTGATGTTGTTGGAACAAATTTTAAAAAGTGTTATTACAAAGATGTTTCCTTTTGTTTTGCATAGCGGTATTCAGTTAGAATATCCTGCACCTCATTCGACGAGGCAAGGGCCGAGATCCCTTCACCGGGGGGGACCCCTTGGGCAGAAGTTTATGTCAGGGTAATAACTTCACTATAGTCGATTACAAGTTGCTTTGCATAGCGGTATTCAGTTAGAATATCCCGCACCTCATTCCACGAGGAAAGAGCCGAGATCCCTTCACCGGGAGTGACCTCTTTAGCAAAAGGTTTTTCGCCACTATATCTTTATAAAAAGCTATCAGGTTCCTTCAACGAGATCAAGTTCATTACGTTAAAGGTTTTTCGCCAAAAACCAGTCGTAGCCCTCCGTCATTTCTTTTTGGTATTCAGTAGTATTCAAGCTATGTATTTTGACCAACGCCAAGGCATAGTGTTTGGTAGCTGCTGGGTATTCATTTGTTGCATAGATAGATGAGTTGGTTTGGGACAGTCGTTCTGCCATTTTGGCCAACGTCAAGGGCATGTGCGGGTGGGTTCAAATTGACCTGGATAGTGACGGGTAGAACTTGGCATGTGACTTATGACATTTTGACCAACGCCAAGGTCATAAGAGCATGGGGCAAAAATTATATCGGGAGTTTCTAAAGAAACTGAAACTTGCCAAGTATGCGCATACCTTCTGGAGTGTGATAACTTGAGTGGCTTTCATCGAGTTATCATGCGATGAGAGTTGGATCCCGATTCCCATTGATGAGTTGGTTTACTCTTCGAGTGATCCCGATTGATTCTTCTTTCAGGTTTGGAGGAGAATTTGATGGAACGGTGGGAGGTTTCCTGATTAGATAAAATGATAACCATTCTGATCTAGGTTAGAGTGCACGCAGAGTGTTTCTTTTCGCTCTCTCTTTGGCAGCGACCATTGACCAACCCTAAAATGTCACTCAGTGACCAAGTTGACCGAACCTTCTTAAAATACTGGCTTGTCCTAGTTGCATAAGTCATTGCCGCTCCTTCTTTCACCCTTTGCATTTCTCAGAACACCCTGTATTACTACGGATATCCACTTCCATTGGATAGATCCATCGTATGGTTATATACGAACTCGAAGAGACTTCTTCGAGGATGGATCCAGGTTCAAGAGAAATAGAATTGGTTTATTCAGTTGTTTTTTATTATCACCTTCTCTCAGGTTGCCAGGGCTCCTTAGTTTAGGAGAGTACACCTATTACGCTTATTGGGTAGTCTTATTCCAAACCATAGGCAGGTGCCGAAAGGTAGGGAATGAAAAAAACCAATTAGCCTAAGTAGGGTGTACAGAAGGTAATAACTAAAGACAAAATAAAGGGATTAGAAAGAGGGCAAAGTAAATTGCGACTGCTATCATTCACGACCAAACCACGTACTTCATCGCCACTCCTATTTCACCTTTGCTTTTTTCCCAGTTCGGGAGAAATAGAATAAGGTATTATTCAGTTGTCTTTTATCATCACCTTCTCTCAAGTTGCGAGTACTCCTTAGTTTAGGAGGGTACACCTATTATGCTTACTGGATAGTCTTCTTCCAAACCATAGGCTGGTGCCGAACGGCAGGGAAGTAAGAAAACCATTTAGCCTAACGATGGTATACAGAAAGTAATGAATAAAGACAAATAAAGGGATTTGGAGAGGTAGCAATGAAATATACGGTTAAAGTCATGAATTGGATTATGGAAGAGGCATTACTAGGAATACCTGGATACCCCTATGAAACATTTTCATGTTTCAGTGCATTGTTAAAAGAAAACTGATTTCCCGATTAGATACTTACTCCAGGGTATGTATTTACTAGGTTACATTCTCATATCTGTATGGTTTTACAGATGATGAGTATGAGTAAGTTATTGGGAATTAGGTGATCATCCTCATTATATCGGAATTCGTTGTAATTGGTGATATTTGAGGAAATCGCCTGGGTACCGTTTTTCAACCTACGATGCACAGGTTTTTGAGTTATTCAACTCAGCGGACTTATACAAAGTATTGTATGTTGTCCAGTGTCCATCAGGACAAAGGGGTTGGTTCTCGTACTATGTTCTGTTTACTTGTAACTTCTCTAGTTTTTAGACAAGTGTTTCGTAGAAATACAATGTCTAAGTTTTGAGAAGTTATGGGTATAAGAATAAAGTAGAGAACCAGATGTCGCAAGTATCAGGATTCTTCAAAGAGATAGAAGATATAGATACTTATGATTGGTATTCAGTTGATATTAATGGTTTTGAGAAACTTGTTTCTCTTTCAGGTTACTCATAATTGGATGTATTCCTAAGTTGAGTAATGCCGATTAGCCTTTCTCCATTGAGTTGATATGCACTGGAGACAGTTGCATGATTAGAATCTGGTTCCAATTAAATAAGTGCCAAAGTTTCTATATTGGATATAGAATGGTTCATATCTTAACGATGTTAAGGTACGATGAGTTGTCCAGCTTATGCTTAAAACCAGACACTGGATAACTCAAGGCACGTTTCTGTAATGGCAGTTTGTGGGTTAACCCTGGCTTTGACGAGGGTTGATTTTCTACCATCTGGAAGATCAATAGTGATATTGTTCTTGACTCGCCACAGTTTTAGTAAAATGGATTTTTTCAGAAAACAGTAGTGGGAGTATGGTAGAACTGGAAGTGATTCCAGAACCGCAAACGATTACGGAAAATTTAATAGGACCTATATATTCAATCAGGTTTGACATTCCATTAGCCACTCCGCAGATATGGTGGGTTACCTCAGACACCCGAGAGGTACTCAGGCATCCTCAAGGATGGTGACAGGGAGGTTCTTGTTTACCCAGACTTGACACTACGGTTGTTCCAGGCTATGAGACCCGGCAGGAGGTTATGTATAGTGTCATTCTAAACTAGCTTTAGAAGTGTACATATATATTATTCTGCCAGAGGGTTGTTGTGGTCAGTGGGAGCAGCGGAAGCATAGTGGGCAAGTAGCTTATGTCTATTTATAGGCTTGAGCAGATATAGCGGAGATAAGATCATCTATTTTTGATGTGACAGTCATGGCTTTGACTTCATCAAAATAGGGGATGGATCTGTTAAGAAGGTAGTAGGGTGTGATGTCCTGGTATTTGGATGACATACACAGAGTAGGAAGTAAAATTCCTATACTACGATCGGTTGTACTGTGGTCTTCACACAGTTGTTTCTTCACAAAGGACATGGATATAATATTAGACATTCTGGTTACTAGATCTATGGTTTTAGATCTAGAATTGGGTAGTTTCCCAATGTGGGTACTTTGACAGTATTCTAATAGTATTTTAGAATAGATGACTCCTCGCATGGTGGTGTACGTGCAGATGATGGAGTCACCCTCTCTAAAGGTGTTTTACAGACTAAAAGGGAGAGGGAAGTGTATGATTGGCATATCACTTGCTTAGGCAATTGAGTCAATCGTGAGATGTCAAGTACCACACCAGATGTTGTTTTTACACTAGATGCGATAAGTTTATATTAATCCAATCCTGAAGAAACATAAGGAAGCAGTTTTAGAACATAAGTGCATGTTCTACGGATTTGATGACGGCAGCCTCCTTCGGGAGACAGTTATCATTCCAGGCTTCAAAGGTGACATGGATGACAGAGTGATTGTCAGAGTTATAGTTTTCCCTTTGACAAGGGACAGTATTATGGACAGGTGGTCCAAGAGGATACTGTGGGAGGAATGGTGCAGGATACTGATTAGGTTCAGTTGACGATACAGTCTAAGAAGTTTGGATTTGAAGTTCATTTATGAATTAGGTCCCATCAGATATCCAGACATATTCTAAGACAGGTATTACTCGATTCGGGAGATGGCTTTCTCCGCGAACTTAAGATTAAGAGAGACATAGAAAGAAACATCAGGACGGATCCACTCACTGAGGCTAAGAGTATGCGACATCGCAATAATAGCCTTAAGTGCAAGTGGGAGATTGTTGGATATAGTGCCCTTAAAGTCAATTATTGGATCGCAGATACGTGATTGCAATGATTGAAGGAGGACCTATACCGATATGAAAGTCTTGCTCGAGATGATAGTATGCTATCTGGTTTGACTTTATCATCGTTTGCATGCTTTAGTTCTCTATTGCATGTTGATAGAGCCCATAGGATTCTTGCTTGACTGCTAGCAGTATGATGGCGATCATATACGTGGGAGCTGGGGTCTGTAAGCACATTCTTAAAGTGTCCCTAATCGTAGGAGTTTCGAGACAGGGCATCGATACTCCAGAGTAGACTAGTGTATATAGTCTAGACCCCGACGAGGGGCGATGGCCGGTCTCACAAGCCATTGGTGTCAGTTGGTTCACCTAAGATGTATACAGGTGCTCATCTCGTTATGAGTACACCGAACAGGACTCGCCGGGAACATGCTAGTTGGTATTATATATATCGTTAGATAGCAGTTCCCTGGTGACATGTGTACAGGTTAGTTTGTCGACTTGAGATCGTCATTTGTCTCGTGTGAGTTCCCACTGTGCTTTGATTTCTACCCTACCATGCTCAAAGGAGACGTGCAAACATGTTTTTTTTAGGTACAGTCCCGAGCCACATGGAGGCAGTGAGCGGATCGTCGGGGATTCGTCTCTTCCGGTATTGGGGGTTGATGTCGCACAGTGCACGGGTGGCCATCACTAGAAATCCTCGGCCGAGATAGTGGAGAATTACTGATTTGGATCAGTAGTTTCTCATATGGTGATGGGCTTCATATCGACACGAATTATCGCGTTATTAGGGGTCTGACTTTATCCACCCCCCTAGACTCGATATGCGATACTCTTAGACGAACGGACCGGACTATACGGATATTGTCACTTTCAGGCTCGGTAGGGTTTATGGATGAGTTCGCTCATCAGCTTCCCCTTCCTTCAATACATAGGCAACCGTTACGTACAGCTAATACCTCTGACGTGCTAGAGGTTATACCCAGTGCCAGTGTGTTGATGAGTCATTAGAGTCCCCCATAAACCGTTTCCCAAGTTCGGGCGAAACGTTGTAGAGGCCGTATGGTTTTATGGCAAGGTTCGGAAAATGCACGTGCGTTTACGCACGTGTCATATTTCGGGCAGATAATACCGGTGGGCTTTGGTTTAAGCCGGATCCGAGTATTATACTGTGTAGATATAATATCTTTGTCTCAGTTGTATTTGTATTCGGTCGTAATACAAATGCGGGTATGTTTATACTGTTACGGGGTTATCCTGAAATTCGTTTCAGGATCGCTTTTGGAAGTTGCCAGTTTCCAGTTTTCTATCACCCGTATTTAACATTCGGTTAAATGTGGATTTATCTTTTCGTCTTGGATGAGTCATGAGGGTGAGTCGTGCTTCTAGAAACTTCTAGATGTTGACTAGGATGATGAGGTGGCTAGTGACTCATTAGGGCATTAATTGTGCAATTAATGGATGATGTCTAAGGGTTATGATTCATTGTTTGCCATTAATGTTTTGTGCTAGGTGTTTAAATGACTTATCCTCTTCATTTATCATTATGGTCACTCTCCCCCTCCTACCCTCACCCTCCTCTTCCTTTATAGTGGCCGGCTACCTCTTGGTGAAGGAAATGGTTGCTTGTAAAAAGATTATGATAGTTTTAGACTCATGGAAATTTGATAGATACTCATTTCACATTTCCACCCGATCCAAAAGGCAACTTCATTAACCGTTCGTCCATAGCTTTGGACGTAACGAGACAAAATGTTCTACTCATTCTCTACATCAATCTTGGTCATCTCTTTTAGCAAACTTGATGATCGAGTTGCCTCGGTTCAGAGGCGGGAGCCCGTTTAAATATCCGTCGACGTGGTGCCACCTGGACGAGAAAACTGGAGATTCAGGAGATCTGAGCAGCCGCAACAAAGCATGGGATGATGGTTGAAGACCGAAGGACTCAGATCGTTCGGTATAAAATTTCTACCCACTTTGTGGTTTGTTAGTTTAGCTTTAATGGTAGATCCGGGTTATAATACGCGATAGCGCCAGTTGTAAAAGTTTTTGTTCCGCATTTGGCGTCTGTCAGACGACCGGGACGCTACCATGTACTTACACACCCTACAGAAGAGTGCAATGCCTTTAAAAACCGGTGGCAGGGATATGTTGCCCACCGACAACACGTCAGGCGATTGAAGCGTAAGACTCGTCGAGAGCAAAGAAGCATGACTGATGAGCATAAAAGAACTGCTGGCAACTGTTACATGATTGATAGCAAGGGATCGTAAGTTCTCACCTTCGGGAGCGATTCCAATGAAGAAATATCCCTCGGCCCTCTCTTCGAGGAATCCATCTCCGAAACAGAAGTGATGAAGACCTGCGAGAACATTCAGCAGTGCAATCATACGTTACCCGATCTTCGATCTACAAATAAGGGATCAAACAAAAAAGATAAGGGGAAAGAAAAATTCCTTGAAGATATCGCCCTCAATGACCGAGTCGTCGAAGAGCTGGCAGCCAAGGACCCGCCCAAGAAAAATAAGGTGGATTACAACGTTCTGGCACACCTGAGGAAGATACCCTCGTAGCTAAGCATTCTCGATGCCCTTCTGCTATGTAAAGAGGCGAGAGATTCTTTGATCAAGGCACTACAAGTGCCCGAGCAGTTCCAATCTTTCCTTGCCGAAGAAAATGTAACACCTTAGAATGTGTTTTGTAGCTAATTATATTTTTATATATGGGTTTTTAATAACAAAGTTTACCAAATTAAGTTTCAAATATTTTATCCTATTTAATGAGTATTTTATTAGAATTTTTCTAGGCACACACACACACTTGTGCATGATAACTAGGGTGTTAAGTGTGGTCTAACCATTTCTATAATCTAGTTTTATACTTTTGTTTAAGTGTTTTGGGTTTATTGTTCATGGTTTGTTTTAAAATAAAAAGGATTTAAAATTATGGTTGAAGTGTTGACTTTGGGGGAGAGAGAGAGAGGGAAAGCATGGGGCAACATGGCTCATGCCATGCTCATTAAATGAGGGAAGAGAAAGAGAGTGGAGGGTTTTTTTGAATTTCCTCTCATTTCTCTCTTTGTTCTCTCTTTTCACTCACTCTCTCACTCTCTCTCACACACACACACCACAACTTCAGCAGCAGCAGCTAAAACAACAACAACAACAACTGAAGCAGCAGGAGCAGAGAAGGAGCAGCAGCAGACAGCAACAGCTTCAGCAGTGGCATCAACATCACCAGAAGCTAGCAACGGCAGCAGCTCCATCAGCAACACACCCCCACGTATCAGCAACAGCAGAGGCAAACAACAACAACAGCATCAGCATTGCAGCACAAGAAACATCAGTAGCAGCAGTCTCAGCTTGCAGCAGCAGCAGCTCCTGAAGTAGCAGTAGCAAGCTCTCACCTCCTCCATACACTTCTTCACCTGCTTCTTAGGGTTCTCTAGGGTATATCTTCTGAACCCATCTCTTTTTTGCTTAGCTTGTGTGCTAATTAGTGTCGGTTTGTGTTAAATAGTGGGTTTAGTGCTAGATTTATGGTGTTTAAGTCGAATTTTGGTTAAGTATTGATTGTGTTGGTAAACCCTACCTATTTTAGTGTTATTAAGGTCACTTTAACTGAGATTTAACCCAGATTACACTAAAATACCATAGGGTTTCCTTTTTAGTGCAAATTAGCGTTTTAAAGCGATATGTTAGCATTTTGTAACCTGCTTTTGCCCCGGGGCCTTCAGGTTAAAATTGAGAAAACTGGGGCATGTACACTAGGTCTAGATACCACCACCTGAACACGAGCCCATAATTCCCTACCCAGGCTGCAGATTTATTGTGTTTGGCCGCAATTTGCGGCCAAGTTGGGGACATGGGTGTTGGGGTCTTGGCTAGGGTTGTCTGCTATGTTTACTAGTGTTTTGGCATGTATAGTTTTATAAGTTTTGACCTGTAGGAAAATCTGGGGCTATATATCGTATTTGGTGTTCGTTGTGTTTGCGCGATACGCCCGATACGTGAGAGGGTTCTGTGATCCAGCGTATCGCGGCGTGTCGCGATGGTTTTAGACGCGTACACACACGATTCAGCGTATCGTGCACACACGCGATTAGTTCGCGACGCGAGTTTCTCGTTTTGGTTCGATATCGCGTTTAGCGGAATATTTGGCTTATATATGATTTCCGTGTCTTATTTGCAGGTTTGCAGGCAGGGACTACGGACACTACTACAGGGGGAGCAGATGGTAGGATTCACCTAGCGTGGAGCGTAGGTGAGTAGATTTAACATCTACAGGGGAATCGCCCGCATGGCGTTATGCGTCTGGGCAAGGATTCAATTACCTGTCGCATATTCTACGTCATTGTTAGAATTGCGCCTTTACTTTATTTCCTTGATATAGTTGTACTGTGACTAGCAGCCATAGGACACTGCACATATTATTGACGGTTCATGTTGCACGAGCATGGATTGTATGCTACATACACACCGTCAATAATTGCCATGTCACACACAACCCTTTATAGATACTATATTGCTTATCATACTTGACATCTGGCTTATCGGTATACCTATAGTGTATCTTACCCTTAGTGATAGGTACTTCTACACCTTGCGATATAGCTACAGGTATACCTTGTACATATTTTACTTATACCCAGTGGGGTATCCTTCATATTCTACTTATACCCAGAGGGTATACGACATCTTTTACTTATAGGTAGATACCTATACTTAGTTGTACCTTATTGATTTTGCATACATCTGGTTTCAGCTATATACTTTCATTTACATGCTTGCATTCAGATATATCGCATATATTTATTCCTGGATTTGCGCATTGTTTATTTGGATTTTACATGATGTTTTCTGGATTTAGGAACCGCGGGAGTTCATGAAATTATGCATACATTGAAAAAACCGGGTTCCTTGATATGATATTTGCACAGCCACCATGAGATTTATCGGTTCCGATTATATACTTCATACGAGGTGTGGTTGCCGTATGAGGGTACATGGTGGGGCCCGGTATGGTTCCCCTCGGCAAGAAGATCGATGGATTTTGCCGATTGAGCCTGGAGGTGGGCGAGTACCTACCGGTGACAGTACCCATGACTCGGCAGGGGAGCACGGAGACACTGCTGGGAGTCATGTACGTATGCATACGTCGAAAGGCGAGGGTCAGAGCTAGGCACTCGTGCTTTCGGGATAGCGTATGATACGTGATCAGGATTTCTGTGTCGATGCTTGGCACATTGGTTTTCATGATATTTCTTTTAATACCTTTGTATATATAACAGGGGATTTAGCCGTTGTTATATATACCCTTACACCAATATTAGTGGAATGGGACGCTAATATATGTGTATTGCCCCCATCATATTTATTTCTGCAATTATATATATTTAGGATGTTAGAAATTATTTGAGATTCGACTTGGGATATAGGTGATTCATTGAGATTGGATATTGGATATGAAAGAGATTGCTGATTTGTATATTCGTGATATAGGAGATCTATTCGATATTGTACATTGAGGAGATGTGAAACTTATATGATATGAGAGCCCAACTTGGGGGCTGATTTGAGGATTTGGGATTTGAGTGTCTTGATGGATTGTGATCCGGCCACGATGTCAGGTTTCCGTGGAAATGACATATTCCACCCTATACCTCACACTTATCTATTCTTTGCACAGATTCATATATTGGTTGTACCTGTTAGCGTACCCTTATGATAGTTGCATATTTACTTTTTCATATCCCTATTGCATACTATTATCATGTCATCATTGCTTCATATATTGATTGTACCTGCTAGTGTGCTTTCCATTATCTTGCATTCACATGACATGTTATTCTGTAAGCGCATATCTTAGATTCATGCTGTACGTACATTCCTGCGATTACCTGCATATGTTATCTACTATTCACGAGTTGGCAACTCACCCCCGTTATGCCACAGGTGTTTCAGGTTTTCCCCCAGAGCAGTCGAGGCAGGTTATTCAGCTATTCAGCAATTCAGCTTCTCATCTATCATCTTTTGCTACAGATATCGCATCAGCTCACAGTATACCATTTTGCTTAGGTGGGTTGGATGATTATCTGTATTTCATATTGTACATTAGTTGTATTTTGTACTCTCCATCTACTATTGTTATGTTGACTTAGAGACTTGGTGAGGACGTTATTGTGTATTATTTATGGATTTGTCGCCTTTTTATATACAGTTTCTTCCTATTGTCTCTTATTTCTTCGCTACGGCGTCGTATATTTATGATGTTATTGTTTTCCGTCTTGAGCTAGTTTTTACAAAAAGGGGTGTTGCCAAAATTTTAAAGAATGAAAGTGGGGCTTTTAAAGAATTTGGGTTGCGATTTCAAATGTTTCAGAAACTATATTATCTTTTCTGTATTTTTCTTTGTTTAGATTTCTGGGTTTTGGCTTTCTTTTACTGTGTTACGTCTTTTGGCGTTGCGTAGTATTACGGCTGTCACGGGCCAATTTTGGGTCATGACAAAGTTGGTATCAGAGCGCTAGATTTTACCTTTCGGAGTGTAGGATGACCTTAATATGATGGAGTAGGTAACTTAAGCAGAGTAACGTAGTGTGTGTATGTCTGCAGCATACCCACGATGCGGTACTTCGCCTTAAGTGACCTAAGTACAAATTGCTTGACATTCCTTCCTTGATGATTCATATCCTTGAGATTCGATTCCTTATTCTCATCGAATCTTATATCTAATTATAGCCTTGCCACCGATGACTATGGGGACTCTGAGTGATGCAGCGAGGGCCGAGGTCAGAGTTGGCTCGGATGAGACGAGTACTGACCAGGATGGCACTCTAGTTGCACAGGTGCAGACGGATCAGCCTACGACATATACTATTGATAGACTTTTGGCAGAGATGCAGGACTTCCGCCAGACTATGAGTTCTTTGGTTGATGTCGTTCGGGAGCTACGACAGGAGGTTGTCACCCCTGTTACTCAGTTGTCACTTACGATCAGCGTGCAGCAGTCCGTCACCTACATAGCACCAGTGGTTGCAGCTCCAGTTGACGAGGCGTATATTCCGGAGGCTCAGAGAGTTCCAGGACAGTGGAGGACTCGTACCAGCGTACCAGCCCAGAGGCAGAGATTTGGTCATCGAGACAGATTTCGTGGCCGTCGCGGGAGTAGCAGAGGCTTAGGACGAGGACAGTCGTTCAGCTCTCATCCCCAAGATGGTCAGCAGTCAGGGCGTGGATGTTTTCAATGCGGAAGCCTTCAGCACTTCGTCAGGGATTGTTCCTTAGCACCTCGTCAGGATCGTCATTAGAGAGGCCGTGGACGTAGAAGATTTGCTCAGAGGGCTCAGTCTACTAGAGGAGTTCAGCCAGTTGCGGGTAGAGGGCAGACACAGGAGTTTGCTTCTACTCATCGGGATGCGCAGACGTCAAATGTGGAGTTTTCAGGTATCTTTTATTTATATGTTCTTTTCATGTATTCGTTTGTTTTTCATGCTTGTACCTTGGTTGGGTAGATTAGTCGTAGTTGTGTTAACTTCTGTTAGCGATTCTTTTGTTGCGCGACACGTATTTCAGTTGTGTGCCAATCGGATAGGAGAAAGAGATTCGTCCATCGTTTCGATCCTTCTAGAGATGTTGGTTTTGACGTTCTCCTGGGCACGGACTGGTTAATTACGTGCTAGGCGTCTGTGGACTACCGTGAGGAAACAAGTTAGGTTTTGTTTTCCCCGGCAAGTCAGTTCTTGTTGTGCAGGTGGATAGTTATGCCGCCTCTCACAGCTTGAATTCAGCCTTTTTCGCTAGTCGGCTACTGAGGAGATGTCGTGGATTCTTGGCGTTCATTCGTGATACCAGAGCCACAGTAGGATTGTTGGATCGGGTTTCTTTCGTGCGAGAGTTTTTCCGACGTTGTTCCGGATGAGCCGGCGAAGCTTGGGAGCTAAGGGATCAGCTGCAGAGTTGTTTGTTGGGAAGTTTTGTGCGTCGGAGTGTTTCGCTTTTAGAAGCTCCTATTTCTGTTCGTCGAGGAGGAAGACGGCAGTTTGAGCTTGTGTATCGACGGATCGTCAATTGAACCGGCTTACAGTGCGGATAGGTATCCTTCACCTCGCCGTGACGATTTCTTCGATCAGCTCCAGAGTGCGGGACATTTTCTAAGTTTGCTTGGGATCAGGTCATCATTATTGCGGTTCGGAGTGACGGCATTCCGAAGACTGCCTTGTGCGTGCTACGGGCTTTGTGTGTTTTGGTGAGTCATTGGATTCACTGATGCCCTGGCAGCATTTGTAAATGTGATGAACCAAATTTCTTCAGGCCGTTCCTCGACCAGTTTTTGTTGTGTTATATACGACATTCTGGTCTATTTAATATGTCTTGAGGAACAGGAGTAACACTTGGGAATTTGTTATGCAGATACTGGGAGTGCACCAACAGTTTGCTAAATTCTCGGAGTGTTTCTTCAGGCTTGTTTTGTGTTGACTCCTAGGTCTTGTAGTCACGGGAGACGGTTTCGTATGGTTCCGAGGGAGATCGTGGCCGTACAGTTTAGGTCCAGACATGTGTGCAGGACGGAGATCCGCAGATTGTTAGGCTTAGCAGGTTTTTACCGCCGTTTCATGCAGGATTGCTAGAGTAGTACTGCACCGTCGACTGAATGGACCGGAAGGGAGGTTTCTTTTCTGTGGACTGAGGCATGTGTACGGAATTTTCGGCAGTTGAAGATTCTGTTAAACAACTGCATCAGTTCTTTCTTGCTTTTGGTTCGGGCGACCTTGTTGTTTAACTGTAATGTTTCTTGAGTGGGCTCGAGTGTGTACTGAGGTGACACTATAGAGTTATCGCTTTTGCTTCCCTACATTCGGAGGAAGTACGAGAAGGATATTCCACTCATGATCTGGAGATGGCCGTGGTGGTTTTGCGTTGGAGATTTGGAGACACTACTTGTTTGAGAGTCGTGTCAGATTTTCCACGGACCACTAGAGCTTAATGAACATCTTCCTGCAGCGGATTTTGATTGTTGTGATAGTCTTCTGCAGATTTACAGTTCTTGTGTGATCGTTGAGTACAGCTTAAGTTCGTCTCTGCGGAGAGGACAGCTTGCACATGTCCGCGCCCGACCACTTTCCTTAAATCGTTTTCGCGAGACACTGCCCGCCGATACTCGTTCGTCAGTGATACTTGAGCATACTCGGCTGGGTAATGATTCGGAGTCCTGGATTTGTGACAATGGTGTGCTAAGTTAGGGACGCGTTTGTGTACCTGATATTATCGGGTAGAGACGTGAAATCCTAGAGAAAGTACATCAGTCAACTCTCTGTATTCATTCAAGTCCCACCAGTTTTGACGTGACTTGTGAGATAGTTACGGGTGGACAGGGATGTAAAGAGAAGTTTCAGGTTTTGTTTCAAAGTGTCTGTCTTGTTGTGTGCTTGGGTCGAGCATCTGAGGCCGGCTGGAGAGTTGCAACCTTTTATCGTTCCGAAGTAGGAGTAGGAGCAGATCTCCACAAAATTTCGTTATGGTTTTTACTCAAGTTTAGTCAGGGTGTGACTCCATTCGGATTCTTGTCGTCCGGTTATACTCAGTTTGCTCAGTTGCTTTTTGTTAAAGTTGTGGGTTGTGTTGTTTGTTGTCGGCAGTTGGGGATCGTCACTCGCCATCGTTAGGATTCTCCTTCGATAGCTGTTATCAGGAGACACTCCAATTGGCCACCTTTAGGTTTAGGGGTTAGGTCGTGTCGATCACCAGTCTGTTGTTTTCTGACTCTGCGTAAGTAGGACTTTGGACACCAGCTAGTCTAGAGACTTCGGAGATGGTCCAGTTGTGTTAGGTCAGGATGGGAATTGTCCATTACGAACTGAGGTCTTATGCCGACTGTGTTGGTCATAGACTCGAGTTCGCAGGGACAGATCATGTATTCCTACGGACTTTTCCGATGAATGACATGTTGGATTGTGGGGAGCTTGTCCCAGGATTTAGGTCTTTCCGAGATCCTATAAGCGAGTTAGTTTCGTTGCCTTTAAATTGGCACTTCCGCCCAGATTATTGGATTTTCGCCCTGTATTCCTTGTGATGATACTTTACAATTACCTTCTTGACCTTTCTCACATGATCTAGCACAGACTTTTTTGCTTAGACGCGATTTTTCGTTCACTAGCAGCCAATAGTGTTAATGGCTCAGCAGGTAGAGAAACATCGGTCAAGGGACTTGCTATCTGTGGAGGGTTTTCTTGGGCGTAGCCGTATAGTGAGGTAATCACTTGGGAGGCTGCGAGCGAGATTTGAGATTTGTAGTCTTCTCTTTGAAGGTACGAGTAGCAGTATATTTTTAAATTCGGTGACGAATTTCTTTTAAGGGGGGGAGATTGTAACACCTTAGAATGTGTTTTGTAGCTAATTATATTTTTATATATGGGTTTTTAATAAAAAAAAGTTTACCAAATTAAGTTTCAAATATATTATCCTATTTAATGAGTATTTTATTAGAATTTTTCTAGGCACACACACACTTGTGCATGATAACTAGAGTGTTAAGTGTGGTCTAACCATTTCTATAATCTAGTTTTATACTTTTGTTTAAGTGTTTTGGGTTTATTGTTCATGGTTTGTTTTAAAATAAAAAGGATTTAAAATTATGGTTGAAGTGTTGACTTTGGGAGAGAAAGAGAGAGAGAGAGGGAAAGCATGGGGCAACATGGCTCATGCCATGCTCATTAAATGAGGGAAGAGAAAGAGAGTGGAGGGGTTTTTTGAATTTCCTCTCATTTCTCTCTTTGTTCTCTCTTTTCACTCACTCTCTCACTCTCTCTCTCTCACACACACACCACAACTTCAGCAGCAGCAGCTAAAACAACAACAACAACTGAAGCAGCAGGAGCAGAGAAGGAGCAGCAGCAGACAGCAACAGCTTCAGCAGTGGCATTAGCATCACCAGAAGCTAGCAACGGCAGCAGCTCCGTCAGCAACACACCCCCACGTATCAGCAACAGCAGAGGCAAACAACAACAACAGCATCAGCATTGCAGCACAAGCAACATCAGTAGCAGCAGCCTCAGCTTGCAGCAGCAGCAGCTCCAGAAGTAGCAGTAGCAAGCTCTCACCTCCTCCATACACTTCTTCACCTGCTTCTTAGGGTTCTTTAGGGTATATCTTCTGAACCCATCTCTCTTTTGCTTAGCTTGTGTGCTAATTAGTGTCGGTTTGTGTTAAATAGTGGGTTTAGGGCTAGATTTATGGTGTTTAAGTCGAATTTTGGTTAAGTATTGATTGTGTTGGTAAACCCTACCTATTTTAGTGTTATTAAGGTCACTTTAACTGAGATTTAACCCAGATTACACTAAAATACCATAGGGTTTCCTTTTTAGTGCAAATTAGCGTTTTTAAGCGATATGTTAGCATTTTGTAACCTGCTTTTGACCCGTGGCCTTTAGGTTAAAATTGAGAAAACTGGGGCATGCACACTAGGTCTAGATACCACCACCTGAACACGAGGCCCTAATTCCCTACCCAGGCCGCAGATTTATTATGTTTGGCCGCAATTTGCGGCCAAGTTGGGGACATGGGTGTTGGGGTCTTGGCTAGGGTTGTCTGCTATGTTTACTAGTGTTTTGGCATGTATAGTTTTATAAGTTTTGACCTGTAGGAAAATCTGTGACTATATATCGTATTTGGTGTTCATTGTGTTTGCGCGATACGCGCGATACGTGAGAGGGTTCTGTGATCCAGCGTATCGCGGCGTGTCGTGATGGTTTTAGACGCGTACACACACGATTCAGCATATCGTGCACACGCGCGTTTAGTTCGCGACACGAGTTTCTCGTTTTGGTTCGATATCGCGTTTCGCGGAATATTTGTCTTATATATGATTTCCGTGTCTTATTTGTAGGTTTGCAGGCAGGGACTACGGACACTACTACAGGGGGGAGCAGATGGTAGGATTCACCTAGCGTGGAGCTTAGGTGAGTAGATTTAACATCTACAGGGGAATCGCCCGCATGGCGTTATGCGTCTGGGCTAGGATTCAATTACCTGTCGCATATTCTACGTCATTGTTAGAATTGCGCCTTTACTTTATTTCCTTGATATAGTTGTACTGTGACTAGTAGCCGCAGGACACTGCACATATTATTGATGGTTCATGTTGCACGAGCACGGATTGTATGCTACACACACACCGTCAATAATTGCCATGTCACACACAACCCTTTATAGATACTATATTGCTTATCATACTTGACATCTGGCTTATCGGTTTACCTATAGTGTATCTTACCCTTAGTGATAGGTACATCTACACCTTGCGATACAGCTACAGGTATACCTTGTACATATTCTACTTATACCCAGGGGGGTATCCTTCATATTCTACTTATACCCAGGGGGTATACGACATCTTTTACTTATAGGTAGATACCTATACTTAGCTGTACCTTATTGATTTTGCATACATCTGGTTTCAGCTATATACTTTTATTTACATGCTCGCATTCAGATATATCGCATATATTTATTCCTGGATTTGCGCATTGTTTATTTGGATTTTACATGATGTTTTCTGGATTTGGGAACCGCGGGAGTTCATGAAATTATGCATACATTGAAAAAACCGGGTTCCTTGATATGATATTTGCGCAGCCACCATGAGATTTATCGGTTCCGATTATATACTCCATACGAGTTGTGGTTGCCGTATGAGGGTACATGGTGGGGCCCGGTATGGTTCCCCTCGGCAAGAAGATCAATGGATTTTGCCGATTGAGCCTGGAGGCGGGCGAGTACCTACCGGTGACAGTACCCATGACTCGGCAGGGGATTACGGAGACACCGCTGGGAGTCATGTACGTATGCATACGTCGAAAGGCGAGGGTCAGAGCTAGGCACTCGTGCTTTCGGGATAGCGTATGATACGTGATCAGGATTTCTGTGTCGATGCTTGGCACATTGGTTTTCATGATATTTCTTTTAATACCTTTGTATATATAACAGGGGATTTAGCCGTTGTTATATATACCCTTACACCAATATTAGTGGAATGGGACGCTAATATATGTGTATTGCCCCCATCATATTTATTTCTGCAATTTTATATATTTAGGATGTTAGAAATTATTTGAGATTCGACTTGGGATATAGGTGATTCATTGAGATTGGATATTGGATATGAAAGAGATTGCTGATTTGTACATTCGGGATATAGGAGATCTATTCGATATTGTACATTGAGGAGATGTGAGACTTATATGATATGAGAGCCCAACTTGGGGGCTGATTTGAGAATTTGGGATTTGAGTGTCTTGATGGATTGTGATCCGGCCACGATGTCAGGTTTCCGTGGAAATGACATATTCCACCGTATACCTCACACTTATCTATTCTTTGCACAGATTCATATATTGGTTGTACCTGTTAGCGTACCCTTATGATAGTTGCATATCTACTTTTTCATATCCCTATTGCATACTATTATCATGTCATCATTGCTTCACATATTGATTGTACCTGCTAGTGTGCTTTCCATTACCTTGCATTCACATGACATGTTATTCTGTAATCGCATATCTTAGATTCATGCTGTACGTACATTCCTGTGATTACCTGCATATGTTATCTACTATTCACGAGTTGGCAACTCACCCCCGTTGTGCCACAGGTGTTTCAGGTTTTTCCCCAGAGTAGTCGAGGCAGGTTATTCAGCTATTCAGCTATTCAGCTTTTCATCTATCATCTTTTGCTACAGATATCGCATCAGCTCACAGTATACCATTTTGCTTAGGTGGGTTGGATGATTATCTGTATTTCATATTGTACATTCGTTGTATTTTGTACTCTCTATCTACTATTGTATTGTTGACTTAGAGACTTGGTGAGGACGTTATTGTGTATTATTTGTGGATTTGTCGCCTTTTTATATACAGTTTCTTCCTATTGTCTCTTATTTCTTCGCTACGGCGTCGTATATTTATGATGTTATTGTTTTCCGTCTTGAGCTAGTTTTTACAAAAAGGGGTGTTGCCAAAATTTTAAAGAATGAAAGTGGAGCTTTTAAAGAATTTGGGTTTCGATTTCAAATGTTTCAAAAACTATATTATCTTTTCCGTATTTTTCTTGGTTTAGATTTCTGGGTTTTGGCTTTCTTTTACTGCGTTACGTCTTTTGGCGTTGCGTAGTATTAGGGCCGTCACGGGCCAATTTTGGGTCGTGACAGAAAAGATGAAGGACGAGCTGGAAGAAGTGCACATGGCTGACATCACTTTCGACGATTAAGATCTCCTCCTCGGAACATGCAAACACAACCGTCCCTTGTATGTCACCGGATACTGCCATGACATCAAGATAGGGAAAATCTTAGTTGACAACGGGTCCTCTATCAATCTCCTAAATGGGAGGGTGCTAAAAGAAATCTGCATGAGCGTCCCGCATCTTGCTCGGGATAAAATCACCATCTCCGGGTTCGATTCCCAGTCATCACGGATGCTCGGGTCTGTGATACTGACGTTACGCTTTGGGCTGCTCGTCACTGACATCAAATTTCATATCATTGACGCCAAAACCTGTTATAACGCTTTACTCGGAAGACCTTGGTTACACGAATACAATATCATCACTTCTACACAACATCTTAGTATGAAGTACTTCAAAGATGGTCTTGAGTATACCGTGACAGGGGAACTAAACCCATTCTCTGTAAATGAAGTCCGCAAATATGAAGACGCCAAGTACTTCTTGCCAGACTTCGAAGACACGAAAGATGCCATAAACCGGAGAGTAAACAGAAAACTATCACCACTATTCCAGTCTTCGGGACTGATACCGAGGAGGAAGAAGAGATAGTTTATTCAGGGCTGCCCCAATGCAACAAAGCTGGACCATTGTTCATAACAGAATACTGCATTTTATACCGCCCATTCTTATGCTCGTGTGTTTATAGGTAGGTACTTTTAAACCGTGTTTGTTACATATTTACAGAGTACAGGTTTCCAGTCCAAATATTGCAAATCAAGACAAAATCTCCACAGTTACACCAAATACAGAACATCTGTCACAGCAGATAAAAGCCGGGTTCCGGTCATCCATATCCGTCCAGTGCCGAGTACCTGTTCCAGAGACAAGACATATGACAGTGGTCATTCGTGTCTCGGACAAGCACAGAGCACGAGGGGGGCAGCACAAGAATCAATGGGTGCGCGGAGCTCAAGAGAGATAGAAGTCAAAAGTTAAGAAAAGATAGCAATCTTGGACTATGAATTCTGCTGATATTCTGGAAGACTTTTGTGCAGTATGAAGTTTTCAAACACAAGGACAAATGAAACCAGACAAACCCACAAAATCCCACCTGACAACTCACCTATATGGCCGCGGAACCGCGGCCAACATAAGGTCTAGGCCGCGGTTCCGCGGCCATATTGACTCTTCATGGTGTCGTTTTCTGTGGGCAGTTTGGTCACTTCATTTAGGGGCAGAATCTGGCCCTAGGGTTTCAACTCTCCTCCTATAAATACTCCAGAACTGAGCCAAGCCAAGGGGTGAATTCTTTGTTCTTCTTTCTTTTTAGGATTTAGTCTTTTTCTTCTTCTTCTTCATTTCTTTTTCCATGAAAATTGTAGTGAGAGCTTTTTGAGTGGGAGATCAATGAAGATGAAGGCTTTTTGTATCATTCTCTTTTGTTTCTTCTTCCCCTTGAGATTCTTGCTTTCTCTTGATCATTCAACCTCTTCATTGAGCTTGAATGGTTAAGGGTTAGTTATTGATCTCAAGGGTCGTATTTTCTTATGGAATTAGCGCTTCATTTCACATGCGTTCTCTACCCTTCCCTTGATCTTACAACCTCTTGATTGGGCTTGCAAATTTAAGGGTTGGCTATTGATCACATGCTTGTCTTGAGTTCTAGTTTCTTGTTCTTTTTATCGCTTTTTATTACTTGCTTATTATTATCTTGCTTTACTTTCTTGCAATTTTATTCATGCACTTAATCACTTGTAATCTTTTCTTTTCTTTGTTCTTTTCTTTTGCTCTCTTTTGTTCATTTTGTGAATGGTTGTAATTATTGTTGTTAAGATGAAATACGGTATTGTAAGTTAATATCTTCTTTCTCATTTTCTTTTCCCGTTATTTTCCATTGAACTCCGTCCAAACCATACGCAAGCGCTCCGTTAGGCACCCTACCCTAACAAGGTAACGGTGATTCCTAACCGCGACCGGTTGCGTTCGGTTTGGCCGGAGGCGAAAGCAAGAGACAAGAACGGAAGGACAAGGGTAAATAAGCCGTATTCCACGAATACCGCGCTTAAATCCCCTAATCCACGTTGTTGCCGATTGCTTTAGCTTCAATTGGTCAAGACTCGGCTCAAAGGTTTTGAGTACGGATTTCTTTAGCTTACAATCTCGTATCTTCTTCTTAACAACTTTATACTTGCAAATAATACACATAGGTTAGAATCGAACAAACTCATACTCATTCTTTATTGACTCGTCTAAAACAAGAAAGGACATACAGCCATCTCCCTGTGGATCGACCCGTGCTCAACCGGCTAGCTGCATAGCGACACCGTCTTGATTGCGGTTAACTTTAATTCTAACAACCAAATGGCGCCGTTGCCGGGGAGACGGTAACGTATTTCTTTTCTTGTTATTCGGGTTAATATTCTTTTTGTATATATATATATATAAAAATATTCTTTTTGTTTTTTTTTGATCATTTTTGTGGGCAAGAGTGAAGATTTTTGCGGATTTGCAAACTGCGATTGTGGGAAGCAAAGTGTACATTCAAGGCTAAGGTGATTGCATAGTACAGTGCCAAAGATCCGGGTAGTTTGACCCGCGCAAGCGAACTTTTCAAGCTTACCGGATTTGATTCAACGGGGGTTTCCTAACCCAAAACTTAACGGTACGTACTTTACTAACACCTTCTTCTTAAATCCGACGCATCCAATATACTATTCTTTGCAGGATTCTTTGCAAGTTCGCTAGCAAACGCTAAAAAATTGACTAACCCATATTTGTTGCAGTGCCGCGCTTAAACTAAAAAACGATTTTTTGATTCTTTATAGAATTTTTATTGAATTGCGCATTGCATACATTAATACGGATTTAAGGGCAAGCGAACCCCACAACATACGGTAAAGGATTTCATCACCTTTTCCGTGGCCCACAAATCACGAACATGAGCATAACGTTTACCCGCACAAAATTTAAAAGAAACTAGACTTTAAGCCTTAAGGACTTCGCGCTCACTAGGAGAAGTTAACTGTGTTTAGAATCTTGCTTAACGGTATATTGTTTACGGGGTGTCTAGGAAAGTGTTAACGGCGAAACCGCCAAAAGAGAAAGGGTTATTTAATTAAGGAACTTCGCGAAAGCGTTGGAAAACCTCCCCTTATCTCTGCACTTACCTGGCCTCGTGATCAGTGTATTTTGAGCCTGTTTCTCGACACAGTTTTACTTCGACAATCAAGTTCTGGAGCAGGTCTAGTTGACCTAGGTGAACCCTAGAACGATTAGGTGTGTGGTATTTTTGTGTCGTGATTGTTTTTGTCCATATTCTTTTTGTGTGTATATTTCCTTCTTCTGTTAATATATAAACTAAAAAAAAAAAAAATATCACATTCTTTTTCCCCTCCTTTTCTCTGCCTTTCTTTCTTTCTCTTTTCATATCATGGGTACTCCACCTCGCAAAACTCTTGCCGAACTTTGGTACCCACAACCAGACATTACTTCTTACGGTTCTTGCTTTGGCCGAACTTCGAACGACCCCTCCATGCCCAAAATTTCATTGAGAGATCGGATAGACGCGTCTAGGACAAACAATTTGACTCCGCAATCCACTTCGTATCAACCATTTCATACATTCACCCCTTCTTACGTTGATACCCCTTCTTCGAGTCATGTTGCAACTCCACGACCTATGTCTATTGCAGAACGTATTGAACAATCTCGTAGCCGATCTTTCACTCCTTTCACCACTTCAAATTCTTGGGATCAACAATTCCATTCACCTTCCTATCCAAATGTTGATCCTGCTCCTGTCCAGCCATTCAATTCCTACCAATCCTACCCTACTTTTGCACCTTCCCTAGACATTGCTTCAGAACCGCCATTTAGGAGTTTTCAGTATCCAAACAACTTTGAATCTTTTACTGAAACCCATTCACAACCCATGTCTAGTCTGGAACAGTCGTTGGAAGACTTTAGGGTAGCATCAAGCCAACAAATGATGAATTTGAATGCGTCCATGGCCGCTCTCGTACAACATACTGACCTGGTAGCTAGTTTTCAACTAGCTCCTAATTTTTCAATGTATGATGAGGCGGTCGGACAGGCTGTGAATTTGAGTGGAGAGAGTGAGCTGTACCCCCTTCCAAATCAAACCTACCCGTTTCAAATTGAATCCCACAACTCCTGTGTTGAAAGTCTATCAAGTGTCCCAACTGCATTATCAATTGAAGATAGAATGTTTAATGAGTTGTGCGACTTTGTAGTGTTTGATTTACCTGATTGTGAAGGGTCCCTTCCAAGTGAAACCAATCCAGATCCTTTTGACCTCTACACCTCCATCTTAGAACCAAAATCGATTGAAATCCATGCTTTTGATGAGGTGTCTGAGAATATTGATTTTCACTTGATTGAGGATATTGACGCTGGGGATATTTTGGATGATGAACCCGTAGATTTGGCTGAGTTTGTCTCTTCAAATCATCATCCTGAGTCATTAATTGTTTTTCCCGAACTTCATATGCGTCTTGATATTGATGATAAAGGCATGGATGAGATAAATTTTGAGGAGAATTTTGAGGATAGCTTTGAGGATGAACCAGTTTTAATTGATGAGTCGGATTTTCTAATTCATCCTGTTCCTTTCATTGACTGTGTGCACCCTCCCGAAATCTTAACCGATATCCCTCCTCGATCACTTTCCTCCATCCTTTCCATCGTTCCGACCTTGCAAGAACCCGTCTCACTTACACTTCATATGTCTGGTTTACCAAGTTCGGCGTACCCATGGCTTCTTACGAATCTTGAGGGATTTGACCCAATTTCTCGCCATATTGATAGATTAGTACAATCCATCTTTTCACATCGATCATTACAGATTGTACTAATTTATTCAATCCATTTCCACCCTCAAGTTCGTATTCTATTTCTTTCTCCCTTCCGCCATTCTTCTTCTTCTGATATACCGAGACCGTATCCCGCTTCTATCTCCATACGGTCTGCGTATTCTCCATCTCTTTTCTCTCCGCCTTCTTTGACCAACCACTACTTTATCACGATAAGATCTTTGAATGGTTGGTACTAGCTTTTGGCCTGTGTAAGGCCTTGTATAGATAGATACTGTTCTTTCCCCCCTAATCCTGAACTTCAATGCTTAACAGTGGAAACACTGTTTTACTTAAGTTTGGGGAGGACTCCTTTTTTGTATATATTTTTTTTGTTTTCCTTTTTGTTTTGTATATAATTTGTTTTTAGGGAGCGCCGGCAATTTTGACCCTCTTGGTGTAGCCTGACAGTGAGGGCACTGTCAAGTTTAAGTTTGGGGGTGTGCTCGGTAAGCTTTCTTCCTTCGCATTCATTTGTATATTTTGCATTTGCATACCTTATTAAAAAACCACAAAAATCGAAAATTTTCCAAAAAAATATAAAAACTTTGTCGTCAAGTTAGCTAATAGGGTAACTTAGATCTTTATTCCGAAAGTTTAGTTGATATGATAGAAATAACTAAATTCTAGGCTTAGGGATTGAAAACCCTAAAAATAACCCTCGTTCTGTTTAAACTTGGTGATTATACGTCCTTATAGTTTTTTTTGAGAAATAGGTAATTTTGAGTTCAGTTCTTGAGTTAAGTCAAGATGAAGGAAGAGTATTGAAGCTTTGCTGAAGGATAAGTCTGAAAAATAGTTTCTTTTCTTGAGTTCAAATTTAGAAAGTATATACCCTACAAACTGCACTTACACGCACCTTGAAACTTGGGATAGTAGAGGATACCTAGAAATATTCTTGCCTGAAAGTCTAGTATGAAAGAAAAAACGGTATTTAAAGCTAAACACCAAAAGAGCATATTGAAAAATATATCCGGTCTTGAAAAAGAAAAAGAAAAAGAAAAAGAAAAGGAAAAAGAAAAAAAAAGAATAGAGTCAAGACCTGGAAACTGCTATTTACGCTTTAAAGTTCACACATTCAGTAATCGGCCGTTAGTGCCTCAAGAAGCATTAATAGTCGCATGAAAGGTGTGTGAGCAAATCCGTCCATCCTTAATAAAAAGAAGTAGTATTAGGTATTAGGGCAAGGGTATTATAGCTTGAATTGAATTCTCAAGTGTAGGGGTGCAAATATACACACACGTAGGGGTATACAATCGATGTTTGGATAAAAGATAGAGATAAAGAATAAGACTTGTGTTTTCTGTAAAGTTGATAAAAATCCTTGATTTAAGGCCGCACTTTAGAAGGAAAACTCAGGAGAACCGACATCTTTCTAAACTTTTTTGGAACGTATATGACCTAAGGTTAAATAGATAGGAGGTGTGAAAAATAAGGGTTGGATATTTCTGACTTAGGATAATAGAGTTTCTAACGTAAATACTAAACCGTAGGAGTAGAATCGATGTTAGCTTATGAAACTAGCTTGACGGGATTTTGTGGGTGTAATCCGCTGAAAACCCTCAGGAGACAACACTCCTCCTACTAGGGACACCTAGAGGTTTAACGGCTTGTTGCACGCGCTCAGTGCAATCGCGTTCCCTGCGAAAGTGCGGTTATCATTATATTTTTATGAATAATTGGTTTTGCTCGGGACGAGCAAAAGTTAAGTTTGGGGGTATTTGTTCATAACAGAATACTGCATTTTATACCGCCCATTCTTATGCTCGTGTGTTTATAGGTAGGTACTTTTAAACCGTGTTTGTTACATATTTACAGAGTACAGGTTTCCAGTCCAAATATTGCAAATCAAGACAAAATCTCCATAGTTACACCAAATACAGAACATCTGTCACAGCAGATAAAAGCCGGGTTCCGGTCATCCATATCCGTCCAGTGCCGAGTACCTGTTCCAGAGACAAGACATATGACAGTGGTCATTCGTGTCTCGGACAAGCACAGAGCACGAGGGGGGCAGCACAAGAATCAATGGGTGCGCGGAGCTCAAGAGAGATAGAAGTCAAAAGTTAAGAAAAGATAGCAATCTTGGACTATGAATTCTGCTGATATTCTGGAAGACTTTTGTGCAGTATGAAGTTTTCAAACACAAGGACAAATGAAACCAGACAAACCCACAAAATCCCACCTGACAACTCACCTATATGGCCGCGGAACCGCGGCCAACATAGGGTCTAGGCCGCGGTTCCGCGGCCATATTGACTCTTCATGGTGTCGTTTTCTGTGGGCAGTTTGGTCACTTCATTTAGGTGCAGAATCTGGCCCTAGGGTTTCAACTCTCCTCTTATAAATACTCCAGAACTGAGCCAAGCCAAGGGGTGAATTCTTTGTTCTTCTTTCTTTTTAGGATTTAGTCTTTTTCTTCTTCTTCTTCATTTCTTTTTCCATGAAAATTGTAGTGAGAGCTTTTTGAGTGGGAGATCAATGAAGATGAGGGCTTTTTGTATCATTCTCTTTTGTTTCTTCTTCCCCTTGAGATTCTTGCTTTCTCTTGATCATTCAACCTCTTCATTGAGCTTGAATGGTTAAGGGTTAGTTATTGATCTCAAGGGTCGTATTTTCTTATGGAATTAGCGCTTCATTTCACATGCGTTCTCTACCCTTCCCTTGATCTTGCAACCTCTTGATTGAGCTTGCAAGTTTAAGGGTTGGCTATTGATCACATGCTTGTCTTGAGTTCTAGTTTCTTGTTCTTTTTATCGCTTTTTATTACTTGCTTATTATTATCTTGCTTTACTTTCTTGCAATTTTATTCATGCACTTAATCACTTGTAATCTTTTCTTTTCTTTGTTCTTTTCTTTTGCTCTCTTTTGTTCATTTTGTGAATGGTTGTAATTATTGTTGTTAAGATGAAATACGGTATTGTAAGTTAATATCTTCTTTCTCATTTCATTTTCCCGTTATTTTCCATTGAACTCCACCCAAACCATACGCAAGCGCTCCGTTAAGCACCCTACCCTAACAAGGTAACGGTGATTCCTAACCGCGACCGGTTGCGTTCGGTTTGGCCGGAGGCGAAAGCAAGAGACAAGAACGGAAGGACAAGGGTAAATAAGCCGTATTCCATGAATACCGCGCTTAAATCCCCTAATCCACGTTGTTGCCGATTGCTTTAGCTTCAATTGGTCAAGACTCGGCTCAAAGGTTTTGAGTACGGATTTCTTTAGCTTACAATCTCGTATCTTCTTCTTAACAACTTTATACTTGCAAATAATACACATAGGTTAGAATCGAACAAACTCATACTCATTCTTTATTGACTCGTCTAAAACAAGAAAGGACATACAACCATCTCCCTGTGGATCGACCCGTGCTCAACCGGCTAGCTGCATAGCGACACCGTCTTGATTGCGGTTAACTTTAAATCTAACAACCATCTACCCCTTGGTTGATCTTCGGCAGTGACTCTGAAGATGAGGTCAATATAGTATTTTCTGTTCGGCCATCAATACAAGCCTTCACTGGTGATGAACGGAGTTTGCAAATCGCCATGGTTCCGCAAAAGCATTACAAAGAGCTTGACGCACTTGATACCTATAGTGTGTAGGAACTGCAGAAGTTCTACGTCCCTCCCAGGCGAAGAGATGAAAAAGTGATCCTCTTTTATCGATCCACGGAAACCAAAGTGGAGAAAGAAATCTGGCATGGTTCCGATTCTACACTTGACAGGCTCCAGCCCATTCGTTTGCCCAGATACTACACGGAAGGATTAAAAAGGCTGTTGAGGCGCTAAGGTATACTCTTCAAACAGACTGCCCGACAAGTTCATTTCTACAACAGGATCTGGAATGTCTCCGGAACTCAGCGAAAATTGCCCAACGGGAGAATGAAAACGATCGGGCTTGGATATGTTCAATCCAAGAAGCGGGAACGATTCCATGGCTGCTATGTTATACTTGACTTCGATGAAGAAGGAGATGCTCTGTTAGAAGATACTGCAATTGAACCAAAAGGAAATCCTGCTGTAAAAATGCCAAGTCCATCGTTTGAGGAACAGATGGACAAGCTAATAAAGGAAGCGAGTCAAAAGGTTCGGGATGACCACAACCGTGAAATGGCCATTTACGAGAAAGCCAGGACGCAGCGTCTCCTTCAGCAGACTACGGAGAATGACGATGCCCTTCGCCGTCAGCCCGCCATGCATTCCCGAGATGAGAAAAAGGCCCGACGCGGAGGCAAAAACAAGTTAAAGAACGGAAAAAACGTTCGACAGCGGCAAGACGGATCCAAAAAGCCCCGCGATCGAAAAAAGATCAACCAAAATCCATCCTTGATGAAGAAGATGGATCAAGAATATTCTTTCCCTCAAGACAAGACAAGGAAGATATTCGACCTCGTCGTGAAATATCAAATGATTACACTCCCGGAATCCAAGCACCCCGAGCAAGCAAACGAGGTTCATCAGCCGGATTATTGCTCCTATCACCGAGCGATAGGACATCCTCTCGAAGACTGCTTCACCTTCAAAGACTGGGTAGAAGACCAGTATCAGCAAGGCATGTTTGCTCTATCCAGCAGTTGGAGGATAACCCCGCCACAGAAGCATGAACCGAAAGCCACGTATACGGCGAAAGTAGAACCGGATCAACATCGGTCTTAGAAGCGATCTCGTACCTGTCACGCGATAACGCTGTCAGAAGAAGGAGTACGCGAAGATATGGATGACCTCCCCTGGTGCTTCGAAAATCAAGATGAAGATGAGTTGATCTCAGAATTTCCACCTGCGCCAAAAGAGTTGGAAGATGGAATACATACTACTGTGGGTAATCTAAAGAAAATTGACTTGGGGACGGCAAGTGACCCATGACCGACGTTCGTCAGTGAGCTGTTGTCTAAAGAACAGTTGACTACGCTAAAAGACGTGCTCATGCAGTATAAGGACTGTTTCGCATGGAATTAATCCGAGATGCCAGGGCTAGACCCGGAAATAGGTGTGCATAAATTGGTGATATCTCCGGATGTCAAGCCAGTCAAACAACCACCAAGAAGGATGCAGCTCGAACTTGAAATGAGCATCAACGCCGAGGTCAAAAAGCTAATCGACTCCGGCTTCATCCGAGAAGTTCAGTACCCAGACTGGATCACCAACATTGTCCCGGTGATGAATAAAAATGGGACGGTGCGCATCTGCGTGGACTTTCGGGACCTCAACAAAGCCTGTCCGAAAGATAATTTTCCCGTACCGGTTACCGAGCTGATGATAGACAACACGTCCACTCACGAAGTCTTTTCCTTCATGGATGGCTCGTCAGGATACAATCAAATAAAGATACATCCCGAAGACCAGAAGCATACCGCTTTCTGGACTCCTCTAGGCATATTCTGCTACAAAGTGATGCCTTTCGCCCTGAAAAACGCCGGCGCTACCTATCAGAGGGCCATGACGAAGATTTTCGATGACCTCATACATGAAGTCGTCGAATGCTATATTGACGACCTCGTGGTTAAAAGCAAATCGTACAAGGAACATTGGGAGCATCTGAAAATCGTGTTTCAGCGCCTTCGGAAATACAACTTGAAAATGAACCCTCTCAAATGCGTGTTCGGAGTCTCCTCAGGTAAATTCCTAGGATTCATCGTACGACACTGGGGCATCGAGATAGACCCGTCGAAGATCAAGGTGGTCATGGAAATGCCTCCGCCAAGAACTCTCAAGCAACTGCGGTCTCTCTAAAGAAAGCTCGCATATATCCGATGGTTTATAGCTAATCTCTCCGGCAAATGTCGCCCCTACAGTCACCTAATGAAGAAGGGGAACCCGTTCGTCTGGGATCGCAAATGCTAGAGTGCACTCGACGAAATCAAGCAATACCTGCAGAATCCGCCAGTACTAACTACTCCAGTCAAAGGGAAACCCCTCATCCTGTATACAACTGCCCTTAAAGGTTCCTTAGGAGCACTATGGGCACAGGAAAATGACCAAGGGAAGGAGAGAGCCCTCTACTATTTGAGTCGAGTTCTCCTGGGGGCAGAAAATAACTACTCCCCGATCGAAAAATACTGCCTGGCGTTAATCTTAGCAATAACGAAGCTCAGACACTATGCTTTGGATCATGAGGTCCATCTCATATCAAAAGTGGATCCTCTTAAATACTTGATGTCAAGGGCCATACTAACGGGACGGCTCGCTAAATGGGCCCTCCTCTTGATGGAGTTCTCGATAACATACCGACCCCTCAAGGCAGTAAAAGGCCAGGCTATCGCCGACTTCCTCGCTGAGCATCCGATACTTGCCGATTCACTCATAAATTGCGAGTTTCCAGATGAGCACGCGTTTGACACGATTGATGGGGAAAGAGGAGGGAGTGATACCCGATGGGAACTCTACTTCGACGGGGCATCTTCCATGAAAAAGCGAAAGCATAACTCTCCTGTAATCAAATCGGGGGTAGGCCTTATCTTCATGATTCCGCAAGGAGGGATAATGCGCTTTGCCTTTTCCTTAACAGATCCGAGGACAAACAATGAAGCCGAATATGAAGCTTTGATAGCAGGTCTTGAGATCGCTGTCGACATGGGAATCGAAAACCTCCTCATATACGGAGACTCCCAAGTGGTCGTTAGTCAAGTAAACGGCGACTGTCAAACATGCAAACCAGAGTTGGTAAGGTACGATGAGAGAGTGCAGCAATTGCTGGCTCAAATTCCTGCCTACGCCCTGGAAAGCATACCGCGTGCGGAAAATAGCAAAGCAGATGCGTTAGCCAAACTCGCTAAAGAATTGGCTGACGAAAACCTCGATGACGTAAAGATCGTAGTACAAAGCCGTCAGGTTCTTGCACCAGCGGAAATATCTCTGGAATCTTCTGAAGAAAAGGAAGCGACCAAGCAAACGACCTTACAAATAAAAGACCAGGAAAAGGGTAAGGATTGGAGGGAAGTCTTTATAGACTACTTCAAATCCTGTCGAATACCTGAAGATGCATCCTCAAGACATCAGTTCATGAAACGAGCTCTGTCCTTCGCCTTCGTCAATGACACGCTGTATAAGAGATCATTCGACTCTCTATGGCTAAGATTCCTGGGGCCAGAAGAAGCAAAGAGAGTCGTCTAAGAAACTCACGACGGACTCTGCGGTTCTCATCAAGACGGGCCAAAGATGAAGCTGAAGATCAAAAAGATGGGCTACTATTGGCCCACGATGATTCAGGACTGCCTTGAATATGCGAAGCAGTGCCACTCGTACCAGATTCACGGGGATTTCATCCACCAGCATCCAAACCCGCTACACCCAACGGTGGCTAGCTGGTCGTTCGAAATGTGGGGAACTGACATAATTGGGCTCATCGAACCAGCATCGTCCAAAGGACATCGATTCATATTGACGACAAATGATTACTTCTCTAAGTGGGCAGAAGCAGTATCGCTGAGAAAAGTGAAGACAGAGAATATTCTCCATTTCTTCAAGACACACGTTATTTATCGGTTCGGCACTCCGCGACGGATTATCTCCGATAATGGACCAGCCAACAGAAGTCACAGAATCAGCCGCTTCGCGCAACAACATAATATAGACTGGAGATACTCTTCGGTCTATAATCCCCGAGCTAATGGTCTAGCTGAGGCTTTCAATAAGACCTTGACGAAGATCATAAAGAAGACGGTGTCCAGAAATAGAAGAGATTGGCACGAGAGATTGCATGAATCTCTCTGGGCGTATCGGATTATGTTCAAAACGGCCACAAACACAACGCCGTATGCATTGGTATTCGGCGCTGAAGCAGCACTCCCCTTGGAGATAGAGCTACCATCTCTACGAGTGGCAGTTCATTACGAACTGACAGGCGAAGAGAATGCTCATCTTCGGTTCGAGGAGCTCGACGCCCTCGATGAAACTCGACTTATGGTGCAGCAAAACTTGGAGGCTTACAAAGCGAAAATGACGCGCTCATACGAGAGATTGACTAGGCCGAGGACATTTCGCCAAGGTGAACTCGTGCTAGTGGTCAAGAGACCTATGATCCCCAATCATGCCAAACGGGGGAAATTCAAGACGAACTATGAGGGCCCATACATCATAGACAAGGTCTACCAAGGTGGGGCTTACTTACTCATGAATATGCATGGTGAAAGACCCTTCAGGACAATAAACGGTCGGTTCTTAAAATAATATTATGCCTGACCGAAACGTCTGTAAACTACCACGAACCGCAGTATCCTAAGGCTGACGCAAAAAAAAAGATACATCCATAAGCAAGATGGGCATGGATGAAAACCCAAAAGGGCTCCATGAGTAAAAACAGCAGGGCTACCGGCGAGTTTCTGAAAACCCGAAAGGGCGCAATCTCGTTAAACAACACTTGTAGGTCCTCTCGACTTGCAACGAGAAAATGCTCTTGTGAGATCCTTACGAATCTCAAGAGAACACGCACTTAAGGATCCTCACGATCCCTAAAGAGAAGTTACACTTACGAGATCCTCACGACTCGTAAGGAGAAATCCCCCATGAGACCCTCACGGCTCATAGGATTCAAAAGCCTTAAGCTACAGGGATCTGAACCTGTTCTTAAGCCATAACATTTCCCAGACTGCCCTACAAGCGGTTCAATACTGACCCTTGTATACAATCCACGGGCACAAATAAATGTCTCCTCCACCCAGTTCCACCAATGGTGTGAAATTCCCTTATTTGGTGAACAACACTTGTAGGTCCTCTCGACTTACAAGGAGAAAATGCTCTTGTGAGATCCTTACGACTCTCAAGAGAACACGCACTTAGAAGTCCTCACGACTTCTAAGGAGAACACACACCTACGAGATCCTCACGACTCGTAGGGAGAAATACCTTTATGAGACCCTTACGGCTCATGAAATCAAAAGCCTTATGTTCCCCTCCGAAAGACGGCGCACAAGACTGCGATATCCTGACGCTGAGATTCAGGGCAGATGCTATTTGGTTTTATCCGTCCACCTCTCCGAAGATGCCAAGTTGATTTATGGCACCGTATATCGGAGGTTTAGACGGATGCGGCCGATGTAGCAGACTTCGTCAGATTCCCCCTCGCTTGAGGGGGTTTTTGATTATGGGGACGTTCTTCCCTACAGGCGCAAGCCCCTGCAGTTAATTACGCTACCGCGTCGCGGTAACAACTTTCTCCTTCTCCAGAATTTCACTTCGTGTCGTGTGTGTTTGTTTTGTTTGTGGTTGCCCGTGGATTGTATACGGAGACTGAATAATGCCGTCGCCCGTAGGACGTGGATTAGTCCAAATCCGTATTTACTTAGATTTGGGTTTGGTGTTTTTAGTTTAAGGATGCATTAGTCGCGTTGCGTCTAAGATCAACTTAAACGTTCGTTAAGGATACGATAGTCCTGTTTTAGACTAAGATCGACTTAACGTGGTAATCTATTTAATATCTGGCCATCAGGACTCGTCACCTCTCTAACGTCGTTGAAGGATTACAACGGCAGATGTCAGAGGAGTTCAGAGATGTACCCTTGAACCAAGGTTGATTTGGAGTTTTATAGTCCGTTTAAATGTTTAAGAATACGTTAGCCGTATTTGGGGCTAAGATCAACTTAAACGGGACCGTTTAGATCCGGCAAAAGAGCATTTGGGAGCTCTATTGTTCCACTTTAGAGACGTAGTAGTCCATGTTCCAGTTTAGGGACGTAGTGGTCCACCATTAGTTTAGGGACATTTCGGTCCAACATTAGTTTAGGGACGTTTCGGTCCACGAGTTTAAGGACCCCGTAGTCCGTATTGATGTGTGGTTGTTGGGACCCGTCACCTCTTTGACGTCGTTGAGAAATTACAACGATGGATGTCAAAGGAGTTTGGAGATGTACCCTCGAACCGGGTATAAATTGATTTGAGAGAGCATTTGTGCTCAGTTCAATTTAATTTAAGGACTTACGGCCAGAATTGGGCTAAGTCCAGTTGAAAATGTTCAACATTTTATTTATTTTTAGTCCATTAGACCTGTGCTAGGGCTTTGCCCACACTTAAATAATGCATTGCATTACTTCTATTTTCTTGTTTGGGCTCTGCCCATAAAAGATGCAGAGCATCAATTTATTTTGGGCTCTGCAAGGCATCTGCATAGCATTTTATTATTTTTGTTTGGGCTTTGCCCATTTATAAATGATGTAGAGCATCAATTTAATTAGGCCTGTTTGGTCTTTTAATTGGGCTTGGCCCTGCATTGCATTTGTTAGGCGCTTTGCGCCACTCACTGAGCGCAAGCGCTTGTGGTGAAGACACGTGTCATGCTCTGATGAGCGCAAGCGCAACAGTGCAGTGCGCTGCGCTAGTGCGCTGCTGACACGTGGCGCGCTCTGGTGAGCGCAAGCGCAATAGTGCAGTGCGCTGCGCTAGTGCGCTGCGCTGTTGCGCTGCTAACACGTGGCGCGCTCTGGTGAGTTGCGCCAACTCTAGAGAGCAAAGCTCTTATTTCAAGAGCGTATAGCGCAAGTGGTTTAGATGCTGACACGTGGCGCTCTCCCAAGAGCGCAACAGCGCAGTTTGCAAGTGCAAAGCACCAAGAATCTTTTAGATTCAAGAACAGAAGTGCAAAGCACTATTTGATCTCTTGATCTAATTTAGATCAAAGAAAAATAAGTTTTTTCTTGTTTTTCTTATCTCAGAGAACCAAAGGTTCATGAAAAGTGCAAAGCACTATTTTTGTTTTATTTTATTTTTATTAAAGATCATTGATCTTCTTTTTAGATCTATGATCTATTCATAAGAGAACTTTCTCTTTTTTTCTAAAGGTTTTTACCTCTTTTTTTATTCTTGAGGAGTTTCTCAGAGTTCTCTTCTCTCCCTTTTTTTTAGAAAGATATTGATCTCTTTTAATTGAGGCCTAGGTCCTTGTTACAGTGCCCATAAATTAGTTAAATTTGTTAAAAAGATCTTTCTCTGAGTGATTTGGGGAATTTTCCCCACCGTTGGATCTTTGATCCAAGAGCTTCTGCTTTGCAGAAGAAAATCTTCTTATTTTAACAAGAACAGAAAAGATTTCTTAAAATTTTAATTCTGTTTGGCGCAGATGCCCCAGCGCGTGACACGTGTCGCGCAGCGCACAGCGCAGCGCAACTGTGCTAGCGCATCTGCGCAGACACGTGTCGCGCAGCGCAACTACGCTAGCGCATCTGCGCAGACACGTATCGCGCAGCGCAGTGCTTGCGTAGCTGAAGCGTTGCTTCATTTAATTTTTCTTTAAATAGAGCTTTGCTCTGATTGGGTGCGCTGCCTTGGGCGCTGCGCTGACGCATCTGCGCCTGACACGTGGCGTGTTGCGCAGCGCAAATAATCTGAAGCGTTGCTTCATTTATTAAATTTTTAAATTTTCAAAGCAGAGCTTTGCTCTGATTGGGGGAAGATGAAGCGTTGCTTTATCTCCCGCCTCAGAATTTGAACAGAGTTTTGCTCTGATTGGAGTAAACAAATGCCCCCCCACCGTTGCGCTTATGTGGCCCCAAACGTGAGCGCAACGGTGGCGGAATTCCAACCGCCGTGATAACTTTCGGAAGTCGAAGAGGCACTTGATGCCTATAAATAGGACCTTTGGTCCCCCACAGATGCTTATCATCTTTCAGATTTTTATTTTCAAAAAACTTCAGAGCTTTGCTCTTGCCTTCAAGAACTCCAGAGCTTTGCTCTCCTTTCCAAAGTTTTTTTTTTATAGAAAAACTTTAGGTAAAATTGATTCTTTGATTAAATTAATTTTAATTAATCTTAACCAGCAGAGTTTTGCTCTCATAGATCTTTTGATCTAAAGAGATCCCCATTAGGGTTTCACTAGCAGAGCTTTGCTCATTTTCAAAGTTAGAAACTTTAGGTAAAATTAATGTAAATCAAATTAATTTAAATTAATCTCAGTCAAAGAGCTTTGCTCTCACAGATCTTTTGATCTAAAGAGATCCCCATTGGGGTTTCATTAAGCTTTTGTTCATGGGTTTTAATCCCTGAACAAAGCTTTGCTCTCTAGGAATTTAGCCCTCTATGTATATTATTTTTCTTCTATCGCTAATCTTTCTGTGGTATTTCCTCCAGGCATAATGGCGGTGCATCTATACAGTTTGCACGAGTTCATCACATATGACGATATTCGCGCACAGGGTCATCAACAAAATCAGAAGTTTACAGACGCTCAATGTGCAGAGGTCATGGGTCGTCTGAACGCAAGCGGTGGTTGGCTGCTACCCCGTCGTTCGGCTCTTTTGAAAGTCGTGCTGGGAGCAATATGGAGAGCACTTCCGGGTCTTCACGAGGCCCTACCGCTCAATGCGCTGGATGATGCCGAGAACAAGGTGCATTCAGTGTACCTGACGGGGTTGATCTCGAAGAAACGGCGGGACAGCCTCATTGACATCCTACACCAAATCTTCCAGCAGACGACGATAGTTGCTGCTTATCGAAGGCCGGGAGGGCTTGCCGAGGATCTTGACACAGAGGAGCGTGAGAGGCTGCGCATAAGAATAATTAGAAAGGCCAGAAGAACTCTGGATGGCCTTACTTTTGAATTCCTCAATCCGTGTCCCGGATTTGAGGTTATACCATTGTAATAATTTGAATAATGTTTCTTATTCATTGCTCTTGTGATTGTAAGAATTTTTAGCAATATGAATAGAAACCCTCCTTTTTTTTTATTTCAGCTTGTCTTATTTCTCGTCCTGAGTCTTCTGCCCATGCATAAATCAATGCGTCTCGAACGCCTGATCAAATGTAAATCGGATGTTCTTTCTGTAGCTTTCTTCTTTCTCTTATTATCGGCATGCTATCCTAATAAACATGGTTGACGGATAATAGAGCACGCATCTTGACTTTCTTAAGAAACAGTGATGGCTTAGGCCGCAGGTTCAGATCTGCTGCCTAAGACTTTTCAACTCCATGAGCCGTGAGGGTCTCATAGAGATTCTTCTCCCTACGGATCGAGAGGATCTCGTAGGTGGGCTTTCTCCTTAGGAATCGTGAGGATTCCTAAGTGTGGTTTTCTCTTACAAGTCGTAAGGATCCTATAAGAGAATTTTTCCCTCTTACGAGTCGAGAGGACCCACAAGCGGTTGTTTCCCTCCTCGTCGAAATTCGATTTTGGAGAGTGAGACCCGTGAATAGTATGCAAGAGACCATTTTGTATTGACTTGCAGGGTCCCATTGTTCAGGAAGCAAGTTTTTTAGTCCCTGCTGCCTGAGGCTTCATTTGCATGTTAAGACGAATCGGGAATTTCCCGCGGAGACACAGTTTCTCTGTGAGCCGACGCGAATCAAGAGGCTCTCATCAAGGAGTGTTTGTATCCGTGAGTCGAGGAATTTGCTAGGGATTATTTGTTTCACAAGCGCCAAGGATTGTTTGTTTCCTTGGGGTTTGAAACGAGTCGAGGATTTCCCACGGAGGCACTGGTGGCTCTGCGAGTCGACGCGGATCAGGAGGCTCTCGTCAAGGAGTGTTTGTATCCGTGAGTCGAGGAATTTGCTAGGGATTATTTGTTTCCCAAGCGCCAAGGATTATTTGTTTCCTTGGGGTTTGAAACGAGTCGAGGATTTCCCACGGAGGCACTGGTTGCTCTGCGAGTCGACGCAGATCAGGGGGCTCTCGTCAAGGAGTGTTTGTATCCGTGAGTCAAGGAATTTGCTAGGGATTATTTGTTTCCCAAGCGCCAAGGATTATTTGTTTCCTTGGGGTTTGAAACGAGTCGAGAATTTCCCACGGATGCACTGGTGGCTCTGCGAGTCGATGCGGATCAGGAGGCTCTCGTCAAGGAGTGTTTGTATCCGTGAGTCGAGGAATTTGCTAGGGATTATTTGTTTCCCAAGCGCCAAGGATTATTTGTTTCCTTGGGGTTTGAAACGAGTCGAGGATTTCCCACGGGGGTACTGGTGGCTCTGCGAGTCGACGCGGATCAGGAGGCTCTCGTCAAGGAGTGTTTGTATCCGTGAGTCGAGGAATTTGCTAGGGATTATTTGTTTCCCAAGCGCCAAGGATTATTTGTTTCCTTGGGGTTTGAAACGAGTCGAGGATTTCCCACGGAGGCACTGGTGGCTCTGCGAGTCGACGCGGATCAGGAGGCTCTCGTCAAGGAATGTTTGTATCCGTGAGTCGAGGAGTTTGCTAGGGATTATTTGTTTCCCAAGTGCCAAGGATTATTTGTTTCCTTGGGGTTTGAAACGAGTCGAGGATTTCCCACGGAGGCACTGGTGGCTCTGCGAGTCGACACGGATCAGGAGGCTCTCGTCAAGGAGTGTTTGTATCCGTGAGTCGAGGAGTTTGCTAGGGATTACTTGTTTCCCAAGCGCCAAGGATTATTTGTTTCCTTGGGGTTTGAAACGAGTCGAGGATTTCCCACGGAGGCACTGGTGGCTCTGCGAGTCGACGCGGATCAGGATGCTCTCGTCAAGGAGTGTTTGTATCCGTGAGTCGAGGAATTTGTTAGGGATTATTTGTTTCCCAAGTGCCAAGGATTATTTGTTTCCTTAGGGTTTGAAACGAGTCAAGGATTTCCCACGGGGGCACTGGTGGCTCTGCGAGTCGACGCGGATCAGGAGGCTCTCGTCAAGGAGTGTTTGTATCCGTGAGTCGAGGAATTTGTTAGGGATTATTTGTTTCCCAAGCGCCAAGGATTATTTGTTTCCTTGGGCTTTGAAACGAGTCGAGGATTTCCCACGGAGGCACTGGTGGCTCTGCGAGTCGACGCAGATCAGGAGGCTCTCGTCAAGGAGTGTTTGTATCCGTGAGTCGAGGAGTTTACTGAAGACACTGGTTTCTTCAGAATTGGACTGAACCGTCAAGATTTGGCTTCGTCTTCTGGCGGAGCCTGTTGGGAAAGTATGGTTCCCTCTTTGTTTGCGCCCTTGGATTGTATACAGGGATCGATGTGATCTTAACTGTAGGGCCGAAGTTTTGTCACCATTCTTTTTGTTTTATCTCCGCGATGCTCTATCATTTCAGCTTTTATATCGCGAAGGTCGCGATTGCCCAATCATTTCGGCTATTTGTCGCGGTGCCCAATCATTTCGGCTATTTATTTTATTTTTACTCGCTGCTTTTTATTGCGAGTTGCCCAATCATTTCGGCTATTTTGCATGCATACATTTTTACTTGCTGCTTTTTATTGCAAGTTGCCCTATCATTTCGGCTATTTCGTATGCGTGTGCGGCCTATTGACTTTTCGCTGTAAACCGATTTCGGCATCAGCACCGCTACAACTGGGATATTACCAGGAGCGAATCATCATCTGCCTCTGTCGATGTCGAACAAAGGTGGCTTAGCGACCAGGGTTAGGGTCCTGTCGGCTAAGGCTTTTGACTTCATGAGCCATAAGGGTTTCACGAAGTTATTTCTCCCTACAAGTCATGAGGATCTTGTAGGTGTATTTTCTCCTTAGGAATCGTGAAGATTTCTAAGTGTTCTGTAAGTCGTAAGGCTCCTACAGGAGGGTTTTCTCCTCATAAATCGAGAGGATTTACAAGGGTTGTTTACCATCCCCAGTCACAGATGAAACTCGGTTAGGGAAATGTTTATTCGCGCCCGTGGATTGTATACAAGGGTCAGTATTGAGCCACTTGTAGGGCAATATCGGAAGTTGTGGGGGTTGCTTAAGCACAGGTTTAGGTCTTTGTAACTTAAGACTTTCAAATCTTATGAGCCGTGAGGGTCCCATAAGAGAGTTCTCCTTACGAGTCGTGAGGATCTCGCAAGTGTATTTTCTCCTTAGGGATCGTGGGGATCCTTAGGTGTGCTGCTCCCTTGTGAGTCGTAAGGATCTCATGTGGGTGGTTTCTCCTTATAAGGTCGAGAGGACCCTATAAGTGTCCTTTAACGAGGTTGCGCCCTTTCAGGTTTTCACAAACACTCGCCGGTAGCCCTGCTGTTTTTACTCACGGAGCCCTTTCGGGTTTTCATCCGCGCCCATTTTTCTTATGGACATACCGTTTTTTTTTATTCTTTTTATTTTTATATATTTTTTTCTCTTTTTTTTTACGAGGTCGCGCCCTTTCGGGTTTTCACGAACACTCACCGGTAGCCCTGCTGTTTTTACTCACGGAGCCCTTTCGGGTTTTCATCCGTGCCCTTTTTGCTTATGGACATACCGTTTTTTTATTTTATTTTTATATGTTTTTTTTATATCTCCTCAGCCTAAAGATGCTGCGGTAGTAGTTTAAAGACGTTTCGGTCTGCTATTAGTTTAAGGACATTTCGGTCCGCTATTAGTTTAAGGACGTTTTGGTCCGTTGGCCAGCTACTACTTATAGAGTTTTGGGCTTAGGAAGACAGAGAGTGGACATAGTCGTCGTCATCTATCATTGACCTAGGCCGTAACTCATTAGGCGTAGTATTTCTTCAGGAAGCGACCGTTTATCGGCCTGAAAGGCCTTTCACCATGCATATCCATAAGCAGGTAGGCCCCACCCTGGTAGACCTTATCTATGACGTACGGGCCTTCATAGTTTGGCTCGAATTTTCCCCGCTTGGCGCGATTTGGGATCATAGGCCTTTTGACCACTAACACGAGTTCGCCTTGGCGGAATGTCCTTGGTCGGGTCAATCTTTCGTATGAGCGCGTCATCTTTGCTTTATAAGCTTCCAGATTTTGCTGCGCTATGAGCCGGGTTTCATCAAGGGCGTCAAGCTCCTCAAGCCGAAGGTGAGCATTTTCTTCGTCCGTCAGCTCGTAGTGGACTGCCACTCGTAGAGAGGGTAACTCTATCTCGAGGGGGAGTACTGCTTCTGTACCGAACACCAACGCGTACGGCGTTGTGTTCGTGGCCGTCTTGAATGTAGTTCGATATGCCCAAAGAGCTTCTTGCAGTCTTTCGTGCCAATCTTTCTTATTTCGGGACACCGTTTTCTTTATGATTTTTGTCAAGGTCTTGTTGAAGGCTTCAGCTAGTCCGTTAGCTCGCGGATTATAAACCGAGGAATATCTCCAGTCTATATTATGTTGTTGCGCGAAGCGACTGATCTTGTGGCTTCTGTAAGCTGGCCCGTTATCGGAGATGATCCGTCGCGGAGTTCCAAACCGATATATGACATGCGTCTTGAAGAAGTGGAGGATATTTTCCGTCTTCACCTCTCTTAACGGTACTGCTTCTGCCCATTTAGAGAAGTAGTCAGTCGTCGCCAGGATGAAACGATGTCCCCTAGACGATGTTGGTTCGATAGGTCCAACTATGTCAGTCCCCCACATTTCGAATGGCCAGCTAGCCACCGTTGGATGTAGTGGATTTGGGTGCTGATGGATGAAGTCCCCATGAATTTGGCATGAGTGGCATTGCTTCGCATATTCGATGCAGTCCTGAATCATCGTGGGCCAGTAGTAGCCCATCCGTTTTATTTTCAACTTCATCTTTGGGCCTGCTTGGTGATAACCGCAGAGTCCGTCGTGAATTTCCTGGACGACCCTTTTCGCTTCGTCAGGTCCTAAGCATCTCAACCACAGAGAATCAAACGATCTCTTGTACAGAGTGTCGTTGACGAAGGCGAAAGATAGAGCCCGCTTCATGAGCTGATGTCTTGTGGACGCTTCTTCAGGCAATCGGTGGGATTTGAAGTAATCTATGAAGACTTCTCTCCAATCCTCGGTATTTTCCCAGTCTTTTACTTGCAGGGTCATCTGCTCGCTCGCTCCTTTTTCTTCGGATGATTCCGGAGATATTTCTGCTGGGGTAAGCACCCGACGGCTTTGCACCACGATTTTAACGTCATCGAGGTTCTCGTCAGCCAGTTCTTTAGCAAGTTTGGCCAATGCGTCTGCTTTGCTGTTTTCCGCGCGCGGTATGTTTTCCAAAGTATAGGAGGGAATTTGAGTCAACAGTTGTTGCACTTTTTCGCCGTACTTTACCAATTCTGGTTTGCATATTTGGTAGTCGCCGTTTAATTGATTAACGACCAGTTGAGAATCCCCGTATATGAGGAGGTTTTCAATTCCCATGTCAATGGCGATCTCGAGGCCTGCTATCAGAGCTTCGTATTCGGCTTCATTATTTGTCCTCGGTTCTGTTAGGGAGAAAGCAAAGCGCATTATCCCTCCTTGTGGAGTCACAAAGATGAGTCCTACCCCCGATTTGATTATAGGGGTACTTTGTTTGCGCTTCTTTACGGAAGATGCTCCATCGAAATAGAGCTCCCATCGAGTACCATCACCGTTGACCGTATCAAACGCATGTTCGTCTGGAAGATCGCAGTTTAGAGGAGAATCGGCGGGTATGGGATGCTCAGCGAGGTAGTCGGCGATGGCCTAGCCTTTCACTGCCTTAAGAGGTTGGTACGTGATCGAGAACTCCATCAAGAGTAGGGCCTATTTAGCGAGTCGTCCCGTCAATATGGCCTTTAACATCAAGTATTTAAGGGGGTCCACCTTTGAAATGAGACGGACCTCATGCGCCAACGCGTAGTGCCTGAGCTTTGTTATCGCGAAGATCAACGCTAGGCAGTGTTTTTCGATGGGGGAGTAGTTGCTTTCTGCCCCCAGTAGAACTCGACTTAAGTAGTAGAGTGCTCTTTCTTTCCCTTGATCGTTCTCTTGTGCCCATAATGCGCCTAAAGAACTTTCGAGGGCGGCTGTATAAAGAATGAGAGGCTTTCCCTTAACCGGAGCAACCAACACTGGAGGGTTTTGCAGGTACTGTTTGATCTCGTCTAGTGCGCTTTGGCACTTTTGATCCCAGACGAACGGGGTTCCCTTCTTCATCAGGTGGCTGTAAGGACGGCACTTACCTGAAAGATTGGCTATAAATCGCCGTATGTATGCGAGTTTCCCTTGGAGAGACCGCAACTGTTTAAGAGTCCTCGGCGGAGGCATTTCCATGATCGCCTTGATCTTGGATGGATCTATTTCAATACCTCGATGTCGAACAATGAATCCCAGGAATTTGCCTGAGGAAACTCCGAATGCACACTTAAGCGGGTTCATCTTCAAGTTGTATTGTCGAAGGCGTTGAAATACGGTCTTCAGATGCTCGAGATGTTCCTCATATGATTTGCTTTTAATAACGAGGTCGTCAATATAGCATTCAACGATTTCGTGTATAAGGTCATCGAAGATCTTCGTCATGGCCCTCTGATAGGTGGCACCGGCGTTCTTTAAACCGAAGGGCATCACCTTGTAGCAGAATATACCCAAAGGAGTCATGAAGGCGGTGTGCTTCTGGTCTTCGGGATGCATCTTTATTTGATTATACCCTGATGAGCCGTCCATGAAGGAGAAAACCTCATGAGTGGAAGTATTGTCTATCATCAGTTCGGTGACTGGCACTGGAAAATCATCCTTCGGGCAAGCTTTATTAAGATCGCGGAAGTCTACGCATATACGCACTGTCCCGTTTTTCTTCATCACCGGGACGATGTTGGCGATCCATTCAGTGTATTGAACCTCCTGGATGAAGCCAGAGTCGATCAGCTTCTTGACCTCGGCATTGATGCTCATCTCAAGCTCGAGTCGCATTCTTCTCGGCGCCTGTTTGACTGGCTTGATGTTCGGGGATATCGCCAATTTGTGTATAGCAATTTCTGGATCTAGTCCCGGCATTTCAGAATAGTTCCACGCGAAGCAATCTTTATGCTGCAGAAGCACATCCTTTAACGCAGCTACCCTTTCTTCAGATAGTAGCTCGCTGATGAATGTCGGTCGCGGATCGTCTGCTGATCCCAACTCAATTTTCTTAAGGTTATCTGCAGTGGTATGGATTCCATCTTTCAGTTCTTTCGGCGCTGGTGGGAAATCTGAGATTACCTCATCGTTGTTGTTTTTGAAGCACCAAGGAAGGCCATCCATGTTCTCGGGCTCTTCTTTTGATATCGTTATCACGTGACAAGTACGAATTCGCTTCCAATCCCAATGCGGAACTGGCTCTTCCTTCGTGGCCTTGGGCTCGTGCTTCTGTGGCGGCGTTACCTTCCAGTTGTCAGACAGAGCGAACTTGCCGAGCTGGTACTGATCTTCGACCCAATTCTTAAAGATGAAGCAGTCTTCGAGCGGGTGCCCTATTACTCGATGGTAAGAGCAATAGTTTGGGTCAGAGACTTCGCTTGCTTGTTCGGGGTGCTTGGACTCCGGCAGTGTGAGCATCTAATGTTTTAGAGCAAGCTCAACTATCCTCCTTGTCTTATCCCGAGGAAAAGAGTTGCTCGACTCATTTTCTTCATGAGGGATAGATCAATAACGCTCGCCTTCCGTTTGCATGGCTTCTTAGCCCTGCTTTGTTGCTGTTGAGCGCCTTTTTGGCCTTTCGACTTATTTCTGCTTTTGCGCTGAGCCTTCTTTATAACAGGTTGACAAGGAGCGGCATTTTCATCCTTTACGGCCTGTTGGAGAAGGCGTTGTGTCTTGGCTTTCTCGTAGATGGCCGTCTCGCGGTTGTGATCATCTCGGACTTTTTGACCAGCTTTCTTTATAAGTTTGTCCATTTGTTCCTCGAACGACGGACTGGGTTCCTTTGCATCTGGAAATTTCACTGGCTTGGGATTAGCGTCCTCCCATTGAGCATCCGCTTCTTCATCAAGGTCATACACGACGTAGCAGTCGGGTAGTAACTCTCGTTTCTTTGACCGGATGTATCCAAGCCCTTTTGTTTCCATTCTCCCACTAGGCAGTTTGCGTTGAGTCCCGGGAACGTTCCAGACCCCGTCATAGAATTTGGCCTCTCTAACGGTCTGTTTGAAGGATATCCCCTGGCGTTTCAGCAGCTTCTTCAAACCCTCTGTATAATATCTGGGAAGACAGATAGGCTGAAGCCTGTCAAGCGCAGGATCCGCGCCATGCCAGATTTCTTTTTTCACCTTGGTTTCTTCAGAGCGGTAAAATAGAATTGCTTTTTCGCTTTCTCGTTTGGGAGGGATATAGAATGTCCGCAGCTCTTCTACACTGTAGATATTAAGTGCATCCAGTTCTTTATGATGCTCAGGCGGCACCATGGCGACTTGCAGGCTTTGCTCTTCGTCAGTGGACATTTGTATTAAAGGTCGAGCAGAGAATACGGCATGGACTTCATCTTCCGAGTCGCTGCCAAAGATCAATGTAGGAGCCGATGGTCCCGGCTTGTTGTGTTGGGGCGGATCCGAATAAACCATCTCCTCTTCTTCCTCAGTATCACTGCCGAAGACAGGGATGGTAGCGTTAGTTTTATTCTCCAGCTTGTGACACTTCTCCGTGTCTTCAAAATTCGGCAAGAAGTATTTGGCATCTTCATATTTGCAAACTTCATTTACGGAAAACGGATTCAGTTCTCCCGTTACGGTATACTCGAGACCATCCCTAAAATATTTCATACACTGATGCTGTGTAGAAGGGATGATGTTGTACTCGTGTAACCATGGTCGGTCGAGCAGAGCGTTGTAGCATGTCTTGGCATCTATGACATGGAATTTAATGTCTGTGACGAGCAGCCCGAAGCGTAGTGTCAGTATCACAGATCCAAGAGTTTTTAACGATTAGGAGTCGAACCCGGAGATGGTGATCTTGTCCCGAGCAAGGTGCTGGACGCTCATGCAGATTTCCTTCAACACCCGTACGTTGAGTAGGTTAACAGACGACCCGTTATCGATCAGGATTTTGCCTATCTTTATATCATGGCAGTATCCCGAGACATAGAGAGGGCGATTGTGTTCGCACGTCCCAAGTAGAAGGTTTTCATCGCCAAAAGTGACATCGGCCGTGTGCACTTCCTCCAATTCATCCTTCATCTTTTCCTCGGCCAAGCATGCTTGGAATTGTTCCGGATCTTGGAGCACCTTAATCAACGAATCTCTCGCCTCTTTTGATAGCAAAAGGGCGTCAAGAATGCTGAGCTGTGAGGGCAGCTTCCTCAGATGTGCTAAGATGTTGTAATCCACCTTATTCTTCTTTGGTGGGTCTTTGGCAGCTAGCTCTTCCACCACTTGGTCATCTAAGACGATATCTTCAGAGGCCTTTTCTTTCCCTTTATCTTTCCTGTTCGAGGGTCCGAGGTTCTTTTCGGGTAGCGTGCGATTACGTAGCCGGATATTTTCGCAAACCTTCGGTTCTTCTTCTTTTCTCGAATCGGACTCTTTAAAGAGGGGGGCAAGTTCTAGCTCTTCATCAGAATCACTCCCAAATGTAGGCACTTGTGGTTTACCGGTGTTAATCATGCAGCAATCGCCAGCAGTTCTTTTAAGCCCTTCGGTCGTATTTCTTTGCTCCCGATGAATTTTGCGTTTCTCTTGCTTAAAGTGTTGTCGATGAGCAACATACCCTTGCCACCATCTATCGAAAGCTTTGCACTCTTCAGTGGGGTGCGAAATCTTCTGATGATACAAGCAATAGGAGGGGTGCGTTTCCATTTCACCAGTGATGTTTCCTTCAGAGGATGGTAGCTTCATACCCATTGATATGGCCTTAGCAAACTTTTTCCTCATCTTGAATTGGCTTTTGTCGGTAGCGGAGGTGTTTAGCTCCAACGGGATCGTCTCAGCTCCTTCATCAAGTCGCTGGCGCTTGGCCCTTTCAAATATAGCCGCCTCGCGCTCCCGATCAGCTTTACTTTTCAACCGAGCTTCATTAAGGAATGCGTCGATTACTTCATCTGGTGGCCCCAGAACTTTTGGTTCAGGATCTGCCCCCAGCTTTTCAGTGCAAGGAGTCTCCTCATCGTTCGTGATCGAATGGGAAATCATATGACAGCTCGCCACATATTCCTCGGATTCATCCGATAAACTTTCTCCTTCATCTTCTTCTTGAAAGACATGATTGAGGAACTCTTGGAATGTAATGGGAGTCCGCGCCTTTTGGTTGTATTCTTCCAACGCGTCAATTTGCTTTTGTAAGTCCGTGCGTTTGCCGCCAGGCTTCACAGGCTTCTTAGATTTCTTCTTCTTCTTTTTCGAAGATTTTGACGGCTGGCTGCAAGTGCTTGAACCGCCACCATCGGTCTTTGGAGTTGGACGTGGCTTCAACATCCCTTCAATGACCTGTGGTTCCAACGGATTCTTCCACTTGATCGCTGGACATGTCTGAAGATCGTTTAGCATCCTCTTTGTCTTGGCTGATAATACAACCTCCCAAGGAGCTTCTTCAATGACGGAGCATGTTGCCCCCGGCGTATTCGTCCCCTTAGAGGTGTGGGGCTGCGAGGGATTCACCTTCCATTTGTCAGATAACGCGAACTTGCCCTGTCGGTACTGGTTTTCAAGCCAATTTTTGAAAACGTAGCAATCTTCGATCGGATGGCCTAGTACTCGATGATAAGGATAGTAGTTGGGCTCGTTGACGTCACTTGGTTGCAACGGACGTTTTGGATCCGGCAAATTTATGAGTCTGTTGTGCAACGCCAGCTTGAATAACCTCCTCGTTTTATCGCGGGGAAAAAAATAAGGACGTCCCATCGTATCCTCAAGGGGCACGTACGGTCGCGTATTATTTTGATGAGCAACCGGCTTCGAGTCGCTCAGTTGTTGTTGAGCATTAGCGACGACGATCGCTTTTCCCTTCCTTTTGTCATTTCGGGTGTCTGGCCTTGGAAGAGGGGGTTTATGGCCCATTTGATCCATTTGCGCTAGTTTGTCAATCAAGGCCTGGAAGGTAGTCGGCTTGAAAAACATCATAAACTGCAAGATGGTTGCTTGTGGATCGAGGGTTCCCACAAACATACCCACCGCGGGAGCTTCTTCAATGCGCTGCTCACACTTTGATCATAAGTTCCGCCATCGTATAGCGTATTGAACCCACGTCTCGCCGGGTTTTACCCTGGCGTTAATCAGTGCTGTCATCGGGGTACGTTCACTGGCGCTTGCAAAACGCTGAGTAAACAACAGCTCCATCTCCGCGAAGGTTTTAATAGAGTCGTTCGGGAGCTCAGAGTACCATTCAAACGCCGTATCTGATAAGCTTCCAACAAACTGGCGAAGCAACAGCTTGTCGTCACCGCCGGTGTTGCCGCAGAGTGCCCTGAACTGGGCAACATGCTGATGAGGATTGCCCGTCCCCTTGTAGACATGGAACTTGGGAATCGTATAACCTGGCTGGTACTTGATTTGATCGTACCAACTCAGATATGGCCTCCCCGTTTTCACGACCTGGCCGGCTGTTTCGGTTGCATGATGAACCCGTATTTGTTGGGCGATGTACTCATCCAAATCAGCTTTGGAGATTATATCCTCTTTAGCTGTGGACAGAGCTGGTGGAGGATTCGACGTCTCTCCCCTATCGTCTTCAAGGATGATCGGGGGATCTTCAGCAGGTGGATCTTGTTGAATCATCATACCCACCATATCCTGGAACAAGAGGGCCATTTTCTTTATGTTGGCTGTCTGCTCCGCAGCTTCTTTATCCTTCTTCTCCAGTACGCGACGAAGGAATTCTGCGTCCGTTTCTTGTTCTTGACGCTCGTCCGAGGATGTTTCAGGGGTTTCTTTTAGCCCTGTAAGTGCGGCCATAGCGTTCATCATCTCTTGGAGCTTCTGCTGCTGCTCCTGAGCCTTGGTCACTGACCTCGTGTGCGGTCTATGACCTGTTGATATGCGGCTATCTTCTTTTCCCGATGCCATATAAACCGTATGAACTGTTATGCCCCCTGACTTGGGGCGTTTAGGTTCACCATTTTTAACTTTTGCCGCTGACGCGGGAGTTTTCTCTGGCCTCCTTCTTTTGTGGGCCGTTGAGGTTAAAGGAACCGTTGAAGGGGGCATCCTAGCAGTTGCTGTCCCCCGCTGTTTAATGGGACGGTCCTTGCCTTTTTCCACCTTCGCCTTTTTTCGTTGACGGGAGTGATCCGTGTCGATAACGGAGTCTTGAACCCTCCGCCAAACTTTATAAATTCTTGAGGATAGCCGTTGAGGGGGCTGTTCTTGCTTTGTTTCTGGGGCTTTCTCCGCAGGCGGAGGAGACCTTTTCAGTGTAGCGGTTGGAGAATTCTTCCGTACCCTCCTCAGCAGTTGAAAGCTGTTCCCAGTTGGAACAGCAGCACTGACTTCCACCACTGGAGCCGGTGGAGTTAGCCCTGAGGGAGAGTTTCCCCCTGCCTTCCTCACTCGTTTCCAATGGCGACGTCGAGCACGGCGAGCCGTTGGGACTGGCTCGGAGATTGAGATAGCTTCTTTTTGCCCCCTGTCTGAATGAGGCGTCGCTGGTGTTAACCTCTTAAAGACTGAGGTTGTCTTTTAAGGGGTGATATTCAACCTGTTGAAGACAGATCCTCGGGCAAGGGCAGGAGCAGGAATCGTCAGTCTTGAGAAGACTGACTCTTTGACAGGGGAAGCCGCCTTGACGACTTCTGGAGCAGCAGTTATTGCTTTCCTTGGGACAGCCAATTTAGAGTTCTTATTTAGCCTGGTGAAAACAGAGGCTGTCGGTTTGGTAGTGGATGACCCGTTGACAGGGGTCGTCGTAGCAGTAAGCCGGTCAAAGACCGACTTCTTGTTCACTTCCGGTGCAAGTATTGGCTCAGAGAAGCTTGTAGGTGGGATCATGGTCCCGAAGAACAAGCTAGTGGTGGCCTGGGTCACCTGGTCTACTGGCAGAGTGAGGAAGGAAGCCGCTTGGGGCCCATATGCTACACCTCCCAGTGAGGTGGAGCGTCCGTTGCAGTGGCACTTCGAGCAGTTGGTGCAGTTAAAGGCTATTGATTCTTGAGTTCTCTCTGCCAGGCAAAAGACCAAATCTTAGTAACTTGAAAATCCAAAGGCAACCATTTAACAAACCACGATTGATTCGCGAAGACGACACACGAAGTGTGGAGTGGAAAGAGAAAGAGGTCCTACCGGGCGTGCCAGAATCTGTTGCCCTCCGAAAGACGGCGCACAAGACTGCGATGTCCTGACGCTGAGATTCGGGGAAGATGCTATTTGGTTTTATCCGTCCACCTCTCCGAAGATGCCAAGTTGATTTATGGCACCGTATATCGGAGGTTTAGACGGATGCGGCCGATGTAGCAGATTTCGTCAGATTCCCCCTCGCTTGAGGGGTTTTTTGATTGTGGGGACGCTTTTCCCTACAGGCGCAAGCCCCTGCAGTTAATTACGCTACCGCGTCGCGGTAACAACTTTCTCCTTCTCCAGAATTTCACTTCGTGTCGTGTGTGTTTGTTTTGTTTGTGGTTGCCCGTGGATTGTATACGGAGACTGAATAATGCCGTCGCCCGTAGGACGTGGATTAGTCCAAATCCGTATTTACTTAGATTTGGGTTTGGTGTTTTTAGTTTAAGGATGCATTAGTCGCGTTGCGGCTAAGATCAACTTAAACGTTCGTTAAGGATACGATAGTCCTGTTTTAGACTAAGATCGACTTAACGTGGTAATCTATTTAATATCTGGCCATTAGGACTCATCACCTCTCTAACGTCGTTGAAGGATTACAACGGCAGATGTCAGAGGAGTTCAGAGATGTACCCTTGAACCAAGGTTGATTTGGAGTTTTATAGTCCGTTTAAATGTTTAAGGATACGTTAGCCGTATTTGGGGCTAAGATCAACTTAAACGGGACCGTTAGATCCGGCAAAAGAGCATTTGGGAGCTCTATTGTTCCAGTTTAGAGACGTAGTGGTCTATGTTCCAGTTTAGGGACGTAGTGGTCCACCATTAGTTTAGGGACGTTTCGGTCCAACATTAGTTTAGGGACGTTTCGGTCCACGAGTTTAAGGACCCCGTAGTCCGTATTGATGTGTGGTCGTTGGGACCCGTCACCTCTTTGACGTCGTTGAGGAATTACAACGATGGATGTCAAAGGAGTTTGGAGATGTACCCTCGAACCGGGTATAAATTGATTTGAGAGAGCATTTGTGCTCAGTTCAATTTAATTTAAGGACTTACGGCCAGAATTGGGCTAAGTCCAGTTGAAAATGTTCAACATTTTATTTATTTTTAGTCCATTAGACCTGTGCTAGGGCTTTGCCCACACTTAAATAATGCATTGTATTACTTCTATTTTCTTGTTTGGGCTCTGCCCATAAAAGATGCAGAGCATCAATTTATTTTGGGCTCTGCAAGGCATCTGCATAGCATTTTATTATTTTTGTTTGGGCTTTGCCCATTTATAAATGATGCAGAGCATCAATTTAATTAGGCCTGTTTGGTCTTTTAATTGGGCTTGGCCCTGCATTGCATTTGTTAGGCGCTTTGCGCCACTCACTGAGCGCAAGCGCTTATGGTGAAGACACGTGTCATGCTCTGGTGAGCGCAAGCGCAACAGTGCAATGCGCTGCGCTAGTGCGCTGCGCTGTTGCGCTGCTGACACGTGGCGCGCTCTGGTGAGCGCAAGCGCAACAGTGCAGTGCGCTGCGCTGTTGCGCTGCGCTGTTGCGCTGCTGACACGTGGCGCGCTCTGGTGAGCGCAAGCGCAACAGTGCAGTGCGCTGCGCTAGTGCGCTGCGCTGTTGCGCTGCTGACACGTGGCGCGCTCTGGTGAGTTGCGCCAACTCCAGAGAGCAAAGCTCTTATTTCAAGAGCGCATAGCGCAAGTGGTTTAGATGCTGACACGTGGCGCTCTCCCAAGAGCGCAACAGCGCAGTTTGCAAGTGCAAAGCACCAAGAATCTTTTAGATTCAAGAACAGAAGTGCAAAGCACTATTTGATCTCTTGATCTAATTTAGATCAAAGAAAAATAAGTTTTTTCTTGTTTTTCTTATCTCAGAGAACCAAAGGTTCATGAAAAGTGCAAAGCACTATTTTTGTTTTATTTTATTTTTATTAAAGATCATTGATCTTGTTTTTAGATCTATGATCTATTTATAAGAGAACTTTCTCTTTTTTTCTAAAGGTTTTTACCTTTTTTTTAATTCCTGAGGAGTTTCTCAGAGTTCTCTTCTCTCCCTTTTTTTTTAGAAAGATATTGATCCCTTTTAATTGAGGCCTAGGGTCCTTTTTATAGTGCCCATAAATTAGTTAAATTTGTTAAAAAGATATTTCTCTGAGTGATTTGGGGAATTTTCCCCACCGTTGGTCTTTGATCCAAGGGCTTCTGCTTTGCAGAAGAAAATCTTCTTGTTTTAACAAGAACAGAAAAGATTTCTTAAAATTTTAATTCTGTTTGGCGCAGATGCCCCAGCGCGTGACACGTGTCGCGCAGCGCACAGCTCAGCGCAACTGCGCTAGCGCATCTGCGCTGACACGTGTCGCGCAGCGCACAGCACAGCGCAACTGCGCTAGCGCATCTGCGCTGACACGTGTCGCGCAGCGCACAGCGCAGCGCAACTGCGCAGACACGTGTCGCGCAGCGCAGTGCTTGCGTAGCTGAAGCGTTGCTTCATTTAATTTTTTTTTAAATAGAGCTTTGCTCTGATTGGGTGCGCTGCCTTGGGCGCTGCGCTGACGCATTTGCGCCTGACACGTGGCGTGTTACGCAGTGCAAATAATCTGAAGCGTTGCTTCATTTATTAAATTTTTAAATTTTCAAAGCAGAGCTTTGCTCTGATTGGGGGAAGATGAAGCGTTTCTTTATCTCCCGCCTCAGAATTTGAACAGAGCTTTGCTCTGATTGGAGTAAACACCTTAGTTGACAGGATCTTAACCCTATTTGCTAAGCCTCCTTTGTTCGAACTGACAAAGGCAAATGATGATTCGCTCCTGGCCATATCTCAGTTGTAGCAATACTGATGCCAAAATCAGTATCGGATCCCAAATCCCAAACTCGCGGAGAAAAGTCAGCGAGCCACAAATACATATGAAATAGCTGAAATGATAGGGCAACTTGCAACAAAATCAGCAAGTAAAATATATGCATACAAAAACAGCCGAAATGATTGGGCAACACGCAATAAAAATCAGCGAGTAAAAAGAAAAAATAGCCGAAATGATTGGGCAATCGCGACTTTCGCGATATAAAATGCTGAAATGATAGAGCATCGTAGAAAGAAAACAAAAACATATATAAAATAAAACTTTTGCCCTGCAGGTAATTCCATACTGACCCCTGTATACAATCGATGGGCATAAACGAAAAGGGAACCACATGTCCCAACAAACTCTGCCAAAGGGAAAGTCAGATCTCGACAGCAACATCTGCATCCCAGAAGACCAATAGCGGCATTCCTCCTCACTCCAACAGGATACATAAACGACATCGCCGATCGAAGCCACAGCAAAGTCCCCGGTTCCAAGACTCCACGGTTCACGGACAACCTAGAGTCAACCCTAATACCGTAGGAAACGGAGCAAGTCAACCACGACACCGTAGAAAGCGGAAACACGTCAGCAAATGACCCCGTCTCGGAAATACGTCAGCCAATGACCCCGTTTCGGAAATACGTCAGCCAATGACCCCGTCTCGGAAATACGTCATCCAATGACCTCGTCGCAGAAATACGTCAGCAAATAACCCCATATCGGAAATACGCTATCCAATGACCCCATCGCGGAAACACGTCATCAAATGACCCCGTCTCGGAAACACGTCATCAAATGCCTCCGTTACGGAAATACGTCATCCAATGACCCCGTCGCGGAAATACGTCAGCCAATGACCCCGTCTCGGAAATACGTCATCCAATGACCCCGTGTCGGAAATACGTCATCCAAATGACCCCGTCGCGGAAATACGTCAGCCAGTGACCCCCGTGTCGGAAATACGTCATCCAAATGACCCCGTCGCGGAAACACGTCATCAAATGGCCCCGTCACGGAAATACGTCATCCAATGACCCCGTCGCGGAAATACGTCAGCCAATGACCCCGTCGCGGAAATACGTCAGCAAATGACCCCGTCCCGGAAATACGTCATCCAATGACCCCGTCACGGAAATACGTCAGCAAATGACCCCATCTCGGAAATACGTCAGCCAATGACCCCATCTCGGAAATACGTCATCCAATGACCCCGTCGCGGAAATACGTCAGCAAATGACCGCGTCTCGGAAATACGTCATCAAATGACCCCGTTTCGGAAATACGTCATCCAATGACCCCGTCACAGAAATACGTCAGCAAATGACCCCATCTCGGAAATACGTCATCCAAATGACCCCGTCACGGAAATACGTCATCCAATGACCCCGTCACGGAAATACGTCAGCCAATGACCCCGTCGCGGAAATACGTCAGCAAATGACCCCGTCTCGGAAATACGTCATCCAATGACCCCGTCGCGGAAATACGTCAGCCAATGACCCCATCTCGAAAATACGTCAGCCAATGACCCTGTCTTGGAAATACGTCATCCAATGACCCTTTCTCAGAAATACGTCAGCCAATGACCCCATCTCGGAAATACGTCAGCCAATGACCCCGTCTCGGAAATACGTCATCCAATGAACCCATCACGGAAATACGTCAGCCAATGACCCCGTCTCGGAAATACGTCATCCAATGACCCCGTGTCGGAAATACGTCATCCAATGACCCCGTCGTGGAAATACGTCAGCAAATGACCCCGTCTCGGAAACACATCAGCCAATGACCCCGTCGCGGAAATACGTCAACCAATGACCTTCTCGTCGGAGCAATGCTTCAATTTGGGAACAAGTCAACTTACTAGTCACTTACGAGTCCTCTCGACTTGTAAGGGAGAAAACTCTCTTGTGAGATCCTTTTGACTCTCAAGAGGAAACACACTTAGGAATCCTTACGACTCCTAAGGAGAAAATGCACCTACAAGATCCTCATGACTCGTTGGGAGAAAATTCTTTATGAGACCCTCACGGCTCAGAAAGTTGGAAAGTCTTAGGTAACAGATCCTAACCTGTCTCCTAAGCCATCGATGTCCTACAAAAGAGTTCAAGACGAACTGTTACTTATTATCTACAAACCATCCTTGCCAAAATTACATGCCATCGAAATCGAGGTGCTACTCAAAAGTACGTAAACTGCATTGCGCCAAGTCAAAACAAAAAGGCATAACCCACGGACGTCAATCACCTATTATGCAAGATAATAAGGAGAACATTTGATTTACATCCAATTGAGTGTCCGAAGCGTACCCACTCATGTATGTGCGAAAAGGATAAAATAAATGCATGGAAAGGAAAAATTTGTTATTCATACCTCAGAAAAGTTCTTACATTGATGAAAACAGTAAACAAAAGCATCATTAAAATGTTTACAATGCCAAAACATTGAATCCGGGACACGGATTAAGAAATTCGAAAGTGAGGTCGTCTAAAATGTTTCTGGCCTTTCTGACCATTCTCGTGTGCATCCTCTCACGATTGCAAGCATCAGGATCTTCGCTGATGTCCTCCACCCTCTGATAAGCAGCGATTATCATCGTCTGTTGGAAAGTTTAATGCAAAATATCAATGAGATTATCTCGCCGCTTCTTCGAGATCAGGCCAGTCAGATACACTAAGTGCACCTTATCTTCAGTGTTATCCAGTATATTAAGCAGAATGACTTCATAAAATCCAGGAAGTGCTCCCCAAATTGCTCTCACTATAATCTTCAAGAGAGTGGAGCGACGAGGAAGTAGTCGACCGTTGTGTGCATTTAAACGATTCATAATTTCAGCGCATTGGGCGTTTGTGAGCTCCTGGTTTTGACAACAGCCTTGTGCGCGAATGTCCTCATAAGAAATGATTTCGTCAAGACAGTACGGATGAGCGGCCATAGCACCCGAAAATGAAAATCAGTGAGAGTTTAGTGGACCGACTGATCAAGACATAGGGATTTAAACAACTCTTGATATCCGCATGAAGAAAACAAGTACTGATTAAGACACCCAACAAATTCAAATTTATGCAATTAAGGAGGGAATCCTAAAAGGATTCTCATTTAATGAGAGACTCCTCGGGCCAAGGAATTAGACTCCTCGAGAGCAACGCTCTGCAGATAGGAGTGACATCTGTTAACTCTAATCATGAGGGAATAAAAATTCCCCCAAAAATTCTGAAGAGCTATGCTCTGTGAAGATGATGGAATAATCCATCAGAAACCCTAAAAGCAAAGCTTTTTACAGAAATTTAAAACTTCAGGATTTTTAAGATCTGTAAAGCGAACTCTAAGAGTTCTTCGTTAATGGGTTAAAAGAACTCTAAAAAGGATTTCTTTTTCTGATTTATGATCTAGAAAGAGTAAAGCACTGGTTTTTAATCAACGGGTTGAGAAACCCTAAAAATCTTTAAGATCTGTGATCTAAGTAGAGCAAAACTCTGTTAATGTGTTCAAATCTCATCAAAAAAATTTGACAAAGTCTTAACTCTAAAGGAGTTTTCTGAAGCAGAGAGCGTGGCTCTAAAAGAGAATTAATTCTCAGAAAAACAAGAAAGAAGATGAACAAACAGTCATCTCAATGTCCAAAGGCCCTATTTATAGGCACTGAGATCCGTTTAAACTTCTAAGTTGATCTAACGGTAGAAAGGCTATCACCGCTGCACTCACGTGTGAGCCATGTGAGTGCAACGGTGGGGGCATTTGTTTTCCCCAATCAGAACAAAACTCTGTTCAAATTTTAAAATTTGAAATAAAGCAGTGCTTCATAAAAGCGCTGGCGCCAAGAGCGCCCGTGCTAAGAGTCAAAGACTTTGAGGCAGCGCTCACATGCAAAGTACGAGAGCGCTAGCGCCAGCGCTGAGAGTCAAAGACTCTGAGGCAGCGCTCACGTGCAAAGCACGAGAGCACTCGCGCCAAGAGCGCCAGTGCTGAGAGTCAAAGACTCTGAGGCAGCGCTCACGTGCAGAGCACGAGCGCGCTAGCACAAAGTGCGCCAGCGCTAAGAGTCAAAGACTCTGAAGCAGCGCTCACGTGTAAGGTACGAGAGCGCCAAGCGCTAGAACTAAATATTGCCCACCGTTGGATCAAAGATCCAACGAAGATGATAAATCATCAAATTACCAGAATAAAATTCTGTTAAGGAAATACTCCTCAGAATCTTTCCAAATAAGAAAGATTGTGCTCTGTAAATCAGAGCACCGTTGGATCAAAGATCCAATGGTGATTAAAAATCACCAAGATACATAGTAATCTCTGTTTGGGAAAATAATTTCCCAATCTTGTTAATAACAAGAAAGATGTCTTCTGTAAAACAGAAGCCCTAGGATCAAAGATCCAATGGTGGGGAAATATCCCCAAATCAATCAGAAAAAGATTGCCTTAACTGATCAGCTTCCACTATATAAAGGCCTCAAGACTTCAAGTCTCGCACAGAGGAACCCCCCTCCCACACACACACATAAACTTTGAGAAGTTTCAAAGAGAAGAGCAAGCTCTCGGAAGAAGAATTTCATCAAGGTAAATAAAACAGAGAGATCAAAGCATCTCATCAAAGAAGAAGAACTTAGTTCTTTTTCTAGATCATAGTTCTATAAGACAGAGGTCTTTCACAAAAAGAGAACATAGCATCTCATCATAAAAAGAGCGGGAAAAGAACTTAGTTCTCTTTAAATCACAGATCTATAAGATAAAGACAAAGTCTTTCACAAAAAAAACATAAGAGATTGTAACATCTCCTCTTAAAATAAGAACCTTGTTCTTAGAGCCCCGAGACAAAGCCTTTTATAAACAAAAACTTAATTCTCGGAGCACAAAATTCATCAAGAACGCTCTGCACTCATTGGCTGGCGCTCAGCACTAAGCGCGCCACGTGCTCCTCACGTATGCGCTATTTCATAAGGAGTGCTCTGCACTCATGGGCTGACGTTCAGCGCCAAGCACGCCACGTGCTCCTCACGTGAGCGCTACTTAATAAGAAGCGCTCTGCACTCATTGGCTGGCGCTCAGCGCCAAGCGCGCTACGTGCTCCTCACGTGCGCGCTATTTTATAAGTAGCGCACTATACTCATTGACTGGTACTCAGCGCCAAGCACGCCACGTGCTCCTCACGTGGACGCTGAGGGAACACAAAGTGTTCTATAAACCCCTAGAGCCATAAGGAGTGCTCAATACTCAAATTAATGCTCAGTATTATTGAAAAAAAGAGGCTAAGCCCAAATAAACGTTCAACGCCCAAATAAATGTTCAACATTTTATTTAAACTGAGTGGGCCGAGCCCAAGTTGGCCACAGAGCCCTAATTCAGATTAATTGAGCCCATATGCTCATAAATCTTTTTAACTGATCTTAGTCCCAAACTTGACTACAGATCTCTCAACCAATATTGGTTCAAGGGTACATCTCTTCATACCTCTGATATATGTCGTTGTAATCCTTCAACGTCTTCAGAGAGATGGAGGGTCCCAATAACCAATAACTTTTGGCGAATCCCCAAACGGTTGAACCAAAACTACATAGACTATAGCGTCTTTAAACTGGACTATGACGTCCTTAAACTTTATGGACTATGACGTCCTTAAACTCCGTGGACTATGATGTCCTTAAACTTATGGACCGCAATGTCCCTAAACTAAAACAATAGAGCCCAAATGCTCTTTTGTTGGATCCCAAAATCCTGTTGAGTAGATCTTAGTCTAAAATTAGACTAACGTATCCTTAACAAACTTTTAAGTTGATCTTGATCTCAACGAGATTAATGATCCTTAAACCCAAACCAAACCCAAATCTAAGAAAATACGGATTTGGACTAATCCACGCCCTACGGGCGACAACATAAATTAGTCTCCGTATACAATTCACGGAAACCAAAAATAAAACAAACACACACGACATGAAGTGACCATCTGGAGAAGGAGAAAGTGTTTACCGCGATGCGGTAGCGTAATTAACTGTAAGGGCTTGCGCCTGCAGGGAAGAGTGTTCCCACAATCAAAAAACCCTCACATTGAGGGGGAATCTGACGAAGTCTGCTACAACGGCCGCATCCGTCTAAACCTCTGATACATGGTGCCATAAATCAACTTAGCATCTTCGGAGAGGTGGACGGATAAAACCAAATAGTATCTACCCCCCAAAATTCAGGCCGGACGTCCCAACGTCCTGTTCGGGTCTTTCGGCGGTGAACAGAGATGTCTCCCATGACTGATAAAGAGAAGGCTCACATGAGTATTATACCCTATGCTTCGGCGGTAGGCTCTATAATGTATGCGATATTATGTACCAGATCAGATGTATCTTACGCATTTAGTGTGGTAAGAAGGTATAAATCGAACCCAGGGAGAAGCATTGTATAGCTGTGAAGAATATTCTGAACTACCTAATAAGAACTAAGGAGATGTTCCTGGTGTACGGTAATGGAGACCTCCAGATGGTGACCTTTACCAATTCAAACTTTCAAAGTAATAAGGGTGACTTTAAATCTGTCTCGGGTTATGTGTTTACCCTTAATGGAGAGGCGATCTGTAGGAAAAGTTCCAAACTAGACACCATAGCGGACTCGACGATGAAGGTTGAGTACATCGTTGCTAATGATGTTGCTAAAGAAGCGGTCTGGATGAGAAAGTTCATTTCTGAACTTCAGGTGGTTCCAACCATTGTTGATCCAATATCTTTGTATTATAATAACAATAGAGCTATGATGTTAGCTAAGGAACCAATGTCCCATCAGAGATCCAGACACATCTTGAGGCGGTATCACCTGATCAAGGAGATCGGAGATCACCGAGATATTAAGGTTCGGAGAGTAGATACAAAGGATAACATGACGGATCCATTCACCAAGGCTATCCCTCAAAAACAGTTTAAGCGGCTGTTTGAGATATTGGGTATGCGTTACGCCAATAACTGACCTTAGTGCAAGTGGGAGATTGTTGGATATGTATGCTTTGGAGGCATTTATTGTGTTGGATGCTGAGGATATATATGTACAGGTCAGTCTTACGCGATATGATAGTATGCTATTTGGTTTGTCTTTATCTTAACATATGTATATGTTTTACTTGTTATTACGTATCGCTAATACATGTTGATAAAGCCCGCAGGATCTTTGCTTGACTACCAGGACTGTGATGGCTATCATAATTGTGGGGTGCTCGGTAGTCTATAAGCACATCCTTAAGATGTCTCTAGTTGTTGGATTATCGAGACTGAGTATCGATACTCTAGAGTAAACTAGTATATGCATTTCTTATTCCCGAAAGGGGAAATGGCCGGTCCCACAGCCATTGGTATATGACACCAAAGATTGTATACATGTGCACATTAGGTTATGAGTTACACTGGACGAACTCACCGAGAACTGCTGGTTGGTACTATACCTAACGTCAGATAGCAGTTCTCTGGTGACATGAGCACATGGTAGTCTGTTGACCTGACATCATCATTTGTCTCAAGTGTGTTCCCACTGTATTAAGATTACTACCCTACCACGGCTTTAAAGAGTCATGCAAACAGCTTTTAGTTGGGTACAGTCTCGAAGCACTTGGAGGAAGTGAGTGATAAAAGGGATTCGTCTCTCCCGATATAGGGAGTCGATATCGCGCTGTGTATGATTGGCCAATACAATAAGTCCTTGGTCTGGGCAGATGAGATTTACTGATAGTGTTATTAGTAGTTTCTTGATTGGTATTGAGCTTCATATCGGCATGACTTATCGGGTTATTAGGGGTCTGACGTCATCCACTCCTAGACACGATATGCAACGCTCTCAGATGAAGAGACTGGATTGTATAATGACTGTCACTTAGAGCCTCAGTAGGGGTTCGGATAAGCTTGCTTGTCGATCTTCTTTTCGACAGATACCTTGATAGTTGTTACGTACATCTAGTGCCACTCACGTGCTTGTGGGTTATGGATATCATCCAGTAACTCACTGCCAGCGTATTGTCGAGTTTTTAGAGTCCCATACAGAGGGTTTACTAGCTTAGGCGAAACGATGTAGTTGTCGTACAGTGGTACGCACAAGAATTCGATTAAAAATGTGTTTTGAATACACTCACTTTAGACAGACGTTTGATAATACTAGCCGGTCTTTTGGAAAGCCGGAATATTAAATCATGTATTGATTATATATATATATATATATATATATATATATATATTATATATTACTAATATTATTTATATTTCTTTTTCTACTCTCTTTATTATGTATTTGCAATTTTGGTGCAAATAGAAAATGATATGTTACATATCATTTATTCTTTTCTTTGCTTCATATATGTTCCATGTGAAGGCACATGTGTTTAGTACCACACCGACCCCCTTTGGCTAGACATGTGGAGGAAAGAGGAGAGAGGGTATATGAGAGTATACTCTCTTCCTTTTTCTTTAAGGCTTTTCATTTGTATTCTTCATCTTCTCTCTCTTTCATCTTCAAGTGTTCTCTAGTGAGAAAAGATTTATAGAAATATAGAGAGTAAATTAGAGATAAATACACCACATCACTAGATCCTCACCCCTAGAAAGTCTAAGGATCTAGTTGCTTCAAAGAAGTGGAGCTAAAGCCTGATCAAGGAGGCCTTCAAGGTGGATCCATCTTTGACTGGAGAGATCTTTAAGCAAAGCTTGTTCCTACAACCTCTAGGGCCTGGTAAGAGTTAAAAGGAGTTCAACCTCAACTTTGGAGCATTTGAAAATGTTTCAAAGGTTGTAAACATCTCAACTCTTAGTGTAGTGCTCTCTAGTTGTTTCAAGTTCACATCTTTAGTTCATATTATCAAGTTTGTAGTCTTTGCTCTCATGATTTTTGAAAAACCCTATTATAGTTAGCTTTAAATTGCAAGCAAGAGTGCATGGTCTACTTTCAAATGCCTATTCTTCCTTTCTGCAACCCCATTTTGTTGGGGTATAAAGACAAGAAAATTCATGAATAATACCAAGTTTCTCCATATACGTCTTAAAGGGCGTACTAAAATACTCCTTGGCATTATCATTCCTCGAAGTACCATCGGTGACCCCAAACTAGGTCTGAACTTCAGAACAAAAGATCTGGAAATGAGAAAACACTTAATTCCTAGATTTCATCAAATATAACCACGAGACTCAAGAAAAATCATCAATAAAAGGCATAAAGCAGCGAAAGCCTACTTGGGAAACAACAGGGCATGGCCTCTATATATCAAAATGAACTAAACCAAAAAGTTTTTCAGCTCTCTTATTGATAGGAGATGGGTAGTTAGAGCGATGATACTTACCCAATTCATAAGACTCACACTCTAAACTAGACAAAATACCAAAAGGGAATAATTCTCTCCAAGATTTGCAGAGAAGGGTGGCCAAACCGAAAATGGACATCAAAGGCAGATATGGATGTTGTTGGGCAGGCTATAGGGCATGAATGCTCATCAAGGTAGTGCAACCTATCAACCTCAGTCCTTGTGCCAATCGACTGTTTTGTCTCAAACTCTTGAAAAACATATCCACCAAAAATGAAAGTTGCGTCACAGTTCAAGTCTCGAGTGAGCTGGCTAATAGAAAGTAAGTTGAAAGGAAAGCCAATAAAGTATAAAACAGTAGAGAGGCAACTGTGATGTGGCACAAACAGACCCTGCTCCCTTTATAGCAGAGGTGGCGCCATTCGGTAAGGTCATTGAGGTACACCCAGGCCTTAGCTTATATGAGGACAATATGCCCCTCTCTCCTGTCATATGATCCGTCGCTCATGTATCGATCTCCCAAGGACGACATACAGAAGTTGAAGTAATAAAAGTTGTATGGTTATCTCTAGAAAGACCCAAAATGGTCACGGCTGAAATCCGAGGAGTAGCCGATCCAGCCTGGCTAGTAGAAGCAGATGAGGTCATAAGAAACCTCAATCGAGCAATCTCTTCCTCTATAAACTTCATGGAACTCTTGGATGATGCTGAATTCATCAAAGTAGTGGAGGATACAGAAGATAATGTCCCAATATGTGCACGGGTGGCATGGCGAGGAGGCCTCCCATTCAACTTCTAACAGGTACTGTGAATATGTCCCTCCTAATAGCAGTAGTCACAAAAATGAGCCTCTCCTCGACCTCTGCCTCTACCTCCGGCTCTGCCTCCTCCACAACCTGCTTCCTCCCTCCTTCGTGGAAAGTAATATGTGGGAGAACTCTCCGGCCTGATAAGAGCACTATGTTCATCAGATGCAGACTGCTTATCGGTGATCTCCGACTGAAATATCTGGTGAAGCGTATGATAAGTGGTCGCAAGAGTAATATCTGCCTTCCCAAGTAAAGCCGGACGTGTTGACTGATATTCAGGCCACAGCCCACCAAGGAAAATGATCACTAGAAAGGCCTTATATCGCTTAATCATCTCCATAACGTCACTCTTAATCAGGAACAACTCCGAGACAAGCTGAGTGAGACACCGAAACTCAGAGTAATAATGATGCAGTGATCAAGTTCCTTGCTGAATTTTGTAGAACAGATGTACAAAATTATAAGCCTTCGAGAGGCTCTGCTGTGAAGAATATAGCTCATGGAGCTGATCCCAAATCTCCTTCATGGATCCCAAGTGAACAAGTCCATCCATGATACGCCGCTCCATAGAATTGAGCATGAGATAACTAAGCTGGGCATCATCCGCCTCCCACTCGGCAGTCATCGGATCAGGGGGATGCTTCGTCGAATGATCACCATTCTTCCTCCCCTTGATATACCTCTCATCATAAGCTTCCAGCTATGGAAGTTCTGATCATCAAGCTTGAAGTCCACCATCTTTTTGGCTAAGACATCTGTCAAGAAGATCGACTTCCTATCTACTTTACTCTCCATCTCTAAAACTCCTTAACAATGAACCACAATATCCAATCGACAAGCAGCCGACCTCATAATATCCAAACAACCACTAAACAATCGCAAATCAAACAAACATCAAACTCAATCGGGCTACAATCTCCAAGAGTACACACCAATCAATGACACAATCAATACAACAATCCAAAACAATCTCCAAATCAATGAAGAAATTCATGGAGTCAATCTTCATGAGCTCAAATAAGCTAAGAACAGCCCCAAATCAGCCACAAAAATCAATCTCTTGAGCTCAAATTTCTCAAATCAACCAAGAACAAGCCAAGAACTTCAAGAAATCGAGCAAAACAACTCCTCAGATATGAAAACGACCAAGAACTAGAGAGAACTTTTAAGATCTGAGCCAAAACTGAAGAAAAACCGGGGAAAACGAACTCAAATCAACAAAAAATGAACTCAAATCATCAAGGAATCCAGATCAAACATCAAAATGAACTCAAGAGACCCAGATCGAACTCAAATCGATCAAGTAGAGCTCGATTTTCTCATCGATTTCGACCAGTTATGAAATTGACAAGAAAACAAACTCGATCTGAGTCGATCTGGCTCAATCATCGTCGAGGAGGAGCGTTGGACGTCTGGCGAGGTCCGGCAAGGCGGCTAGAAGCTCGGTGAAGCTCATTGAGGGTAGTAGTGGGGCGGTAGGGTCGGTAAGAATTAAGGTTAGGGTTTTGGTGAAGAGATGAGATGGAAGGTTGAGATTAGATCTAGATTGGATGGATGGTTCATATTAGGTTAATAGGAGTGGCTAGTATACCAATATCGGTTATTTGGTTATTTTTTATATAGATATACTATCAGCATTCAGGTTTTTCCATCATTAGAAAGGGGGATAATGTTAGCTTATGGATTTTTTATGATATTAGTTTATCCATTTTCGCTTTATTTTGATGATGGCTTAAACATGAATAGTCATTTAGTGTCCATGCTTATCTTGCTTTACCTTATCGACACTAAACTTGTATACACTTGATATTTAGCTTACTTATCCTATATCTTGTGTATATCGAGTAATATATCAATATCGATATGCATTACTTGTGTTATATTCTTTGATATCGATATAATACTCATATTCATTGTTTTGATGATTCGCAATATGAATACATATGTTCTATATCTTGGTTGTCATATAACATGTATATATGTTTGGTATATCAATATCTCATGCTTTGCTTTTAGTTTATATCTTGATATTGATATACTATTCATAGTTTTGATATCGAAACAATGAATGTTCATATACATGTGTTTATATCTTGTTTATTCCCCTGTGTATGATAAGCTTGGTCTTTGAGATTGCATTTTAGGATATCGGATATCTCGAGACGAAACACTTTAAAGGAGGATGGAGGAAATTGAGTTGGAATGGAATATCTAATGGAGGTTGGAGGATACGGACGAGAGCTTCCCAAATTGACATATCAAGCTTCATGAAGCTAAGTAGCAAAGGTAACAGACTTGAAGAGTTAAAGCTACGAATAACGAAGAAGGTAAAAGCTAAATCCGAATTTGAAGCGTCGAAGTTGAAGTCCAAGATAATCCAATATTTGATGATCAAATGTTGATTTCGAGACGATAGTAGGTGGATTGGCGAAGATCAAGGAAGATTTGAAGTGTCGAAGCCAATTGAAGATCAGTCGACCAACAGGTTCAAGCTTCACCAAAGTTTCGAAAGCTTAAGAGTTCAAGAATTCAAGAATCAAAGATTTGTGACAGCCGACATAGAAATCCTTGTAAGTACTCTATGGATTATGGATATATCAATTAAAGCTCTTGAACACTCACACATGATAGCACAAAAGTTTTACAATATTCGGGTTTTCGAGTTTAAAGTTTTTGCTTTTATAAAAACCCAAACTTTTGCTTTTTGTGTTTATCCAGACGTCTACAACGTTGAAGTTCAGACGTCTGTACACCGTTCATTTTCTGACTTTTGAAAATATCAGAAGTTTGTGAGATGAGATAGACATCTGAAGATCATAGTGGCAGACGTCTTAAGCTCAAAACTATTTTCAAAAACTTTTAAAATCATCACCAGATGTCTGTCACTTTGACCATCAGTCCGAATGCCTTCAGACGTCTAGTCAAAATCCCTTCAGGCATCTCTCGCATCTCTAACTTGAAAACTTTTCTGATATTTTAGATATCAACAGTACCCAGATGTCTCTAGGTCAAAAAGGCAGACGTCCGGTGAAGCACAAAACTGAAAGTTTGGGTTTTTAACAAATAGAAAACTTCGAAATCCAAAAAACCCAAGTTTATGCAATGTAAATAGTATGTGCATGCAAGTGTGGATTTTTAAACAAAGAGAGAATGGATAAGCTAATATCATCAAAAATTTATAAGCTAACATTCTTCCTTTTTTTGATAATGGCAAAATATGAATAGGAGATAGTATATCTATATCAAAAATAATCAAATATCCGATATTAATATACTGCCCACTCATATTATTCTTCCTTTTTTGACATAATCAAAAAGGGTATTTAGGGAATTTAGAACGTTTGAACTACCCTCTAAATATATGCGTATACCTAAAGCAAAGCAAACGTTTGAATCACTCCTCCTAAATGTATGCATAAGAGAATACTAGAAGATGAATACGAGCACAAGTAAAATGCAAATTTTGAAAAATAAACTCAATTCGTATCCAAAATCATGTATATAAGAAATATGCATAGACAAATAAGTATACATGCAACAATTCACATGAAGAGAATAGGTAAGATCTAAAGGCATGTGGAGGCAAGCACAAGTAATCAATGATGTGCAAAATAAGGAGTGTACTCATGCAAGGTGTGTGCAACAAGAAAGGATATTCAAGTTAAAGCAAGCACACACGAAATAGGGAATGGATACGAGTAAGTAAAATGAGATTTTTGAAAACGAAACTCAATCCATATCCAAAATCATGTAATGAAACAATACACAATGAAAAGTTCAAAAATATACGCTAGCTCGTAAAAAGTAAAAGCAAGTTTTGAAATGTATGAGTTAGAATACATGGGTAGAATACGATTCATAAACATGAAACATAGAATATATCGTATTACTCATGTACAAAGTGTGTGCGTGTATTTAAAGACATAGACTTTTAAAAGGTGTGCACAACACGAGATTGAGAAAGTAAATACGAAATATAACCTCATAAGGGTGAGATTTACCTTCCCCAAACGTTTGAATCTTTTAAGTAAGAGAAGCAGGCCTAAATGATCGATTCATGAGTCCTATCTCACAATCACTTGAATACCAAACTATTAGGGCTCAAACATAATATATAATGGAGTACAAATGATAGAATTTAATGATCTAACTCATGAATTGTTCAAAATATACATAAATAAACAAGATGAAACCAATGAAATGCTCAAATGTACAAGCTACTCACATAAACAAGATACCAATTGAAAACAATATGAAACCAAATGGAAATGATTAAAAAACGCATGTGAGTGCAAGTATGAGTAACTCTCTCATCTTAAGAATCGACTCCCCCGCGAAAGGTATCTAATTCTCTCTGCTATACCCATAGAATTCGTTATAATTAACAGAATTCACAAGTGGGTCCCCTGAAAGGATTGCAGAAATCATTTGGTAAAATGAGCAAAGAATTCAATACCAATGAATAATTTTACTCATGCAAGAAATGTGTGTGTAACAAATAGGCAAGTTTACACATAAACACACATCAAACCAAGACACAACAAAGGACATCAATTGAAAATTGGTTCAAATTTAAAACACATGTGCCAAAATGTACCCATATTGAAAAAGATTTAAACAAATTTAAAATTATATGGATACAAACTCTCACTTATAGGAATAAAAAAAATATGAACAAGTGAGATGAGTTGTGGTTTGAAAAACAAGGTTATACAAGTTTAAATAAGTTTTCATACCAAGTTGTGCTCAAAGTTTAAAAAGATAATAAGTTTGAAGCAAATGAGCACAAGAATTCATATATGAGCAAAAGAATGACATGATATAAAGCATCTCATACAAGAAACAAACACAAAAGGATATAAGCGGTAGCAAAAACGTTGTGCAATTTACCCAAATGATCATACCAATTGTAGAGCATGGGTCTAAAGAAAAACAAGGATCATATGGGGTATATATATGATTATCTACTTCTTGAATATCACAATATAAGCACAAGTCAATAGGCGATATTCATAAAAGAGAATCATAATAGAAGATGATACCCTACAATGCGATGAGCGAAGCAAGTTTTTCCGTTGAAGCGCTCTTGCCCATCGCGATCCTGAATATCTCATCTTTTCAAATTGTCCATACCTACAAAATAAGGTATGGAATGGATGGGGACTTTGGTATCCAAGTTTTATTGGATCCATATAGGTTAGGTTTCGGAACCCATACTAAATTGGCATACATAGAAATATTCTTCTTTAAACCACATGCATAAGCTAAGTGTCCATGTGCACCACAAAAATTGCAAGAATGAGTGTGCATGCATGGAGGATCTAGATGTGTCAATAGCATGAGAAAAAGCAATAGAATGATGCACATATTTCTTGAAAGTTTGTTTCGTACCAGATATATAAAGATATGCATGATTATAAGCATGAGATTTAGTAAAATTCGAAACACGTTTGACAAATCTAGATGAAGAGGGTTTTTAAAACTTTGAAGATTTAATACCAATCCTTCTTCGGTTTAAAACTTTCTTCTCCTTGCTATTCAAAGAATCAACACTAGAAAACTTAGCATGAGAAGAACTCAAAATCTCATTTTTCTCCTTAAGAGAAACATTTTCCAAAATAAGCGATTCTTGAGACAAAATAGATGATTTCAAAATATCAATCTCCCTTTGAAAACTTGAAATCAAACCGTTATTTTCCTTTCTCAAAATATCGCACGATAAAACCAACTTCTCATTTTCTTGCTTGAGAGAAGTAACTTCTAAAACAAGAGAATCTTGAGAGAACATAGAAGATTTCAAAGCATCAATTTTACTTATAAAACTTGAAATCAAATAATGGTTTTCTTTTCTCAAGACCTTACAAGACAAAGCCAAATTTTCATTTTCATTTTTCAAAGCATTAATAGTAGTGCATTGTAAATCAAGTTTTGAAAGAAACTCGTTTTTCTCAAAAACTAATTTATCACATAAAATGACTTAAGAATCATGAGCAAAAGTTAAAGCATTAAATTTGTTAACCATCGCCTTATTCAAAACTTCAAACGAATCACAACAAGTGTAACATCCTAGTTCATTTATACCAATTCCAGTTCTTGTATTTCCTTAATTGTGGTTTTTTCCTGATTTATCGTGTTTTGGGTGCGAATAGTATTTTACATTTTACATTGCATTCGACCCGACCCGCTTGCTTAAACCTATTTGATTCATATTTATAGATTACCCTGAGTTGTTATATAGACACGTGCATCTCATATATACTGCATACTGGCATTTTACCTGGCATTGCATATTTTACCATATAACATTTTAGGTCATGTAAAATAATTTAAAATTGCATTTCATAGCCTGCATGATACCCCTAACCCCATGGTAGCATCCGCGTATCTTGTTCTCGTCCCGTTCAGTGAAACGAACGTGTTTGGATGGCTACGCGCATGTACGTGCATCCGTTCTTGGGGGTATGCATTTTCGTTACCTGAGCATTCATTTTGAATTTTGAAAGTCGCACATATTTTTCGTATTTTAAATCTGAATTTTTAGACCCGACCGGCGCGTTTTGAAATATTTTTGTATCCCGCCAAAATTCAATTTATTTAATTTTAAAATTTAGTTTAAATATTTTCATATGATTTCTTTAACAAACTGAAACCTCTTATCTAAAATTTTAAATCTAAAAATCTTTTAAAATTTTAAATCTAATTTCCTAACAAACTAACAACTCCTTTCTCTCTCTCTCTCTCTACTCTGCATATATATATTTATATATATTTTATTTAGTTAATTTTTCTTTCCTTATTTAATACACAACCTCTTCTTCATACTTCTTCTTCTTCTTCTTCTTTCTTCTTTCTTTTTCTTGATCTTGTTTCTTGATTCCGGTGATCACCGCCGGAGCCGTGCTCGTCGCCGACGATCCGAGTGATCCAGTGAATGTACCTGACTTGCGTGATCACCCTCGTGCGTTGTTTGGAACCGTTCCGTGTACCGTGCGCGCGTCGCGACATTTCGCCGACGAAGGACGTTCCGTACACATCCGTTCTTATTCCGTCTAGGCAAGTTAATCTTGCTACATGCTATATAATTCATTTTATACCTATTTAAATAAATACCATACCTATAGTTTAAATCTAGTGCCTCATGTTTAATTTTATAACGTTTCGATGTTCTGTTTGCATCCGTTTATATCATATTAAATCTAGATCATGAAAACTTATCTTGTGACATACTAGATTACATTATACTGCATCCATATCATTTAAAATATATATCGTCATAATATTTCTTATTATTATCTTTAATTAGTTTATAATCTGCATTTTATAATGTTATACATTTGAAAATATTATAGTTTACACATGAAACTTCGTTGAAAAGCGGATACGACAAATCTGAAATTTACTGTACACCTTACCTTATAAAATTCATTATAAATCATAGAAAAATCATTAGTATACATTCTTTAGTTTGTTACGAAGCTAACTCGGAATACTATAACTCTATGAAATATTTACTTGCAAAATAAATTGTTTAAATAACGTAACATGCAAATGAAAATGTCTCTAAACTGCTGTCCAGGGAAATTCCAGCAGCAAACTTTCAACTTCGAATGTTCATAACTTTTTGTAGGGACAACCTGAGATGCTTATACTTATAAAACTGAAAAACTTATTGAATTATCTTTGTTTTGGTATAAGACACGTCCCTTTTGGAGAACGTTTGTTATTTTTAAGCTATTTTACAAATTAGGGCGACGCTGAATTTCTGAACGGAACTTTCTTGTGCATGGTTAATCAATACCACTTTTATAGTTATTAATCGCTTTGAATATGCTATCCATATTAATATTATTATATTAATATTTATATCATATATTGCTTAGTTGTACATCCCACATTACTATTTTATAGTTTTATAACTTTTCGGATACCCGTTTGCATCCATCGCATTTAAGATACATATAATTGCATCCATAGATCACATTACTACATAATACTGTGATATTAACACTTCATGTTTAATAAATTGCATCCTAATTAATATTGGAACTATAAATGTAAGCCTAATCGATAACTGTGCATCCATATCCTTGAAATTATATCTATTTGCTTATCATATTACATGTTCCAGTTTATTGTTCTGATAGTACCCATGCTTGTTTATTTATACACATGCTTATGTTAGTTTGATTATGAGCACCCACATGACATCTTGTGCTTCCTGACATGACCTGTTACACTTCCTACTTGACATGACATGGAACCGTACACTCTTGACATGAACTGACACCTTTATACATTACCTGGCTTGACCTGATGTACCATGGCTTTACCTGTTACCTGATCTTGTGTCTAATGCCAACAAACATAACCTGTAGTCCTTACGGATCGTTCCTGTTGTCTATCCAGACAAACCTGCACCTACCTGCTCCTGTGTTGGCATTAGTTCTTGATTATTTAAATACCTGACTTGAACACATATAACTTGGGGGTATGGGGAAATCAATGATGAAACCTGACTTGTAACTCGACAGTTCGATACTTGTTCTGATCAGTCTTACGGGCTAGGCCAGCCCCGGGGTAATGATGCTGACATCACTCATCTGTACATGCTACCTTTTACTGCCTAGCGACACGTCTCGGATTCAGCACGAGAATCTTGACCGTGGTCCCGGGCATGCACGGGATACTATTGAGTTACATCGACGATTCATTAAATTGATTTCAAAGACTTGAGAGTATTTAACCCAATAGACCAGTTTAGATTACTCACTGCACACTACCTGTCACTGTCCTGATTTACATTGCTGTTACACTTGCTTTACCTTTTATGATCATACTTGCATGTCTTGCTACACTGTTTATATATTATTGCTTGATGTTATGACGCGCTGACGTCTGGGTTTTGCATGGCCCAGATCCTCTACCTTTGTTGCAGACTGATCAGGAGTTTTGCCGCTGTTAGACCGAGCGGTAAGGATCCTGTTGGTATCCAGCCTTACTTTCCAGGTGTTCATTTGATCCTTTGCTTCCGCATACTATATTATTTCTTGACTCATTTATTCTGGCTCATGGACATGTACTAGATAGTTTAGTCTACTTTCCTGTTCTTGATATCTCTACAGCCGTAATGTGACTGTGGAAGGATTTTTCCTATCCACGGGTAGTATGGTTGGCTATGTCACGTGCCTACCTTAGCGTACTCTGGGAAGCGGGGCGTGACAACAAGTGGTCAATTCCTCTCGCTCAATATCAAAATCATAAGAACGTTTTTCGAGGAATTCATTTCTAGATGCAATCACATTAAATTTTTTATTAATATCATGATATGCATAAGTAATTGTTTATGCGTAAGTTTACGATAATCAATGGAAAAAAATACTTACAACGCTATGATCCCAAGCATGTTCGATTGACTCCATAAAGTTGGATGTTCTCTCTTGATTTGCTATTTGTTGAGAATCATCCAAAGTCACTAAACAAGTCTCTTTCTTTAATTCCTTGCAAGCTACATACTCTCCATAGGTTTGCTCCAATGAGTACCAAATATCATGAGCCGTCTTGCAAGATAAAAAATTGTTTAAAATATCAATATCTAAAGCAAATTGAAAATATTGAATAGCTTTGATGTTAATAGCAAATAATTCTCTATTTCGATCACTCCACTTAGATTTATCATAAAGTAGAATAGCATAAGCATCTTCAACTATTTTCCAATATTTTTTACCAAGCATTTCAAGAAAACATTGCATCCTAGCCTCCCAAAAAACGAATTTTATACCATTGAAGCGAGGAGGATAAAAAATAGAATCACTTTCGATGCAAGAATATGTCATAGGATCACTCTAGGATGTCAAGCCTACAAAAAGAGTACCTTTCTCTGATACCAACTAAAAATATTCCTAAAGGAGGGGGAATAGGAATAAGCTACGATACAACAACAACTGAGCCTTTTATCCCAGACATATGGGGTACATGAACCAACATGAGAATTATGACGGGTCCAACACATGAATCCTCCACCTCCACTCACTTCTATCGAATAATATACTTTCATTGAGGTCTTTGGCAACCATATTTTTTCGTATCACCTCCATCTATGTTTTCTTCGGTCTCCCTTTTACCCTTTTGACATTGTCTATATCGAGAGTATCCATTCGTCGAAATGGTGCTTCCATAGGTCTGCGTTGCACATGACCAAACTATCTTAGCCGGTTTTTCCGTATCTTCTCTTCCACAGGTGCTACACCAACTTTTGCACGAATATTCTCATTTCACATCTTATATTTTCTAGTGTTACCATACATCCAACGAAGTATGCACATCTCCGCTACGTGCATCTTCTGTGTATGATGCTTCTTAGGAGCCCATCATTCTGTACCATATAATAAGGCAGGCCGAATAGCGCTCCGATAAAACTTCCTTTTCAACTTTAATGGAAAATTACGATCGCACAAAATCCTTATTGCACTCCTCCATTTCAACCAACAGGCTTGAATCCTTTGATTGATATCACTATCGATCTCCCCATCCCTTTGAATGATGGAACCTAGATATCTAAATCGATCGCTCGATGATCTCTTTCCCATCCAATGTTATACCACTATGGTCTCGATTTATCTTTCTGCTAAATTTGCAATGCATATATGCTGTCTTGGACCCGCTCAATTTGAACTCCCGAGATTCCAACGTTTGCCTCCATAACTCCAATTTGGCATTAACCCCTGCTTTCTTCTCATTTACTAGAACAATATCATCAGCGAATAACATACACCAAGATACCTCATCTTAGATAGTTCTAGTAAGCTCATCCATCATGATGGTAAACAAGAATGGACATAATGCAGATCCTTGATGTATTGGAAAATCACTCGTTGGGCCACCGTACGTTCTGACATTTGCCACTACTCTATCGTACATGTCCTTGATTATGTCAATGCACTTGACTGGGACCCCCTTCTTGAATAAGCTACGATATGCTCAAATTAAAAAATCTACACTTGCAAATAGAAATCACAATTGTAAACTTAGATAAATGATACATCAATAGAGATATAGCTAAACAATACTACAATTGTTATACAAGAACATATAACAAGCAAAAGCAATATTAAGAGCAAGTAATGAACAATTAGAGTAAGTAGGGAACAAGCATACAATCGAGCAATTTCTAAGTTATGAATGTAAAACAAGAGATATAGAGAAATTGCAAACACAGGTCATTTTTATAGTAGTTCGAAGATCCCCTAGTCCACTTTCTTTAGACGCACGAGCCCGTTCCACTAAACATGTCTCCACCAAGACAATCACGTTGTGTACCCACAACCAAACACATCACTCGACACATGAGTGACTCTTCTTTACAAGCTCTCCTCTATTATAAAGACACCCTTGCATTCAAGAATTCTTACACAAAGGAAAGAAAAACTTCTCTCATTCTCCTCTCTTACAAAGATACTCTTGCACTCAAGAGTTCTCACACATAGAAAAGAAGAGATTTACAATGAAGCACAATACTCTCTAGGAGTTTCTCTCAAGCTCAAACTAATACTCTAACAAGTATGGATAATTAATTGAAGCTCTTGAATCTTTGTGTGTGAGAGTGATTAGATAAGTAAATGAGAATCCTTTTTTGTTAATTCTTACAAGGGATGAGATTTTTTGCTTAAGAACACTTGGATATTGGCAATTGAAAAGCTCAAATAATTGAGTAAGTGATGATAAGAAAAATCCAACCCAAACCCCTTTTACAGCCCAAAGAAAAACAACTCAAAAACAAGGAGGGACAAGCATAATTAACACACGGCAGACGTCTGAAGTTATAGAGCGCAGACGTCTGGCCTCATATAAAACAAATCCCCAACGGCTATATTTTTTGAAAAAATCCTAATAGTAAATGTCTGAAGTTCAAAGAAGCAAACGTCTGAAGAAGAAAACTTTTGGCCAAAACAATATATCAAGCGTCTGCCCTGGTGAGCTGAAGACGTCTAGGGTTCCAAAGCAAAATACCAGAGCGCAAACCAGACGTCTGAAGTTCATACAGAAAGACGTCTGAAATTTAAAAAATGCTATTTTGAAACCCTTCATCAGACGCTTGGTCTATCGACCTTTAGATGTCTATCCCATCATAAAAACTTCTGATATTTTCAAAAGTCAGAAAATAAACAGTGCACAGACATCTGAACTTCAGCAAGGCAGACGTCTGGCAAAGCACAAAAAGCAAAAGTTTGGGTTTTATAAAAGCGAAAACTATAAACTCGAAAACCCGAAGATTGTAAAACTTTTGTGCTATGGTGTGTGAGTGTTCAAGAGCTCTAATTGATATATTCATAATCCATAGAGTACTTACAAGAATTCCTATGTCGGTTGTCGCAAATCTTCGATTCTTGAATCCTTGAACCCTTGAGCTCCCGAAACTTTGGCGAAGCTTGAACTTATTAGTCGATTGATCTTCAATTGGCTTCAACACTTCAAATCTTTCTTGATCTTCACCACTCCACTCACTATCGTCTCGAAATTAACATTTGATCTTCAAATCTTGGATTATCTTAGACTTTGACTTTGATGCTTCAAATTCGGACTTGGTTTTTTCCTTCTTCACTATTCGTAGCTTTAACTCTTCAAGTCTTGTACCTTTGCTACTTAGCTTCACGAAGCTTGATATGGCAATTTGGGAAGCTCTCGTCCGTATCCTCCAATCTCCATTAGATATTCCATTTAAACTCAATTTCCTCCATCCTCCTTTAAAGAGCTTCTTCTCGAGATATCCGATATTCTGAAATGCAATCTCAAAAACCAAACTCATCATATACAGTGTTACAGAAAAATAATATATAAACACATGTATATGAACATTCATTGTTTCGATATCACAACTATGAATAGTATATCAATATCAAGATATAAACCAAAAGAAAAATATGAGATATTGATATACCAAATATATATACATGTTATATGAGACCAAAGATATAGAACACATGTATATACATATTCATAATGCGAATCATCAAAACAATAAATGTGGGTAATATATCGATATCAAAAAATATAACACAAGTAAAGCATATCGATATTGATATATTACTCGATATACACAATATATAGGATAAGCAAGCTAAATATCAAGTGTATACAAATTTAGTGTCGATAAGGTAAAACAAGATAAGCATGAGACACTAAACGACCATTCATGTTTAAGCTATCATCAAAACGAAACGAGAATGGATAAACTAATATCATTAAAAATTCATAAAATAACATAGGTTTGCTTTGATACCATATTATAGAGAGAGAGAGAGAAGATTTAGGGAATGTAAATGGATGAATTGGACTAATCCTAATTCTCCTCTTTATATGGGCAATGCCATTGTGCTATTATACCCCTACTTAGCATCTAATTACATATAAGAAACTGGTGTATAATACGGGTATTCTAACAGACATAAACTAGCGTGTTTGGTAAAATATGGTAAATTCCAATTCTACAATTTCACATTGTTTCTCGAGGGAGAAGTAATGGGACTGGTGCATGCAACCTTAGCGTCTCTTTGACTAATTGATTTGAGGTATTGAAGTTGATGAAGGTCAAATTCTCCGACCTTTGGTTTTGATCCAACAAAGAGTCTTACTTCCTCTTCAGCTTTCTTCATTGCTTTTAGATTCTTTATGAGCTCTACCATTGCCCAAACTAAAGTTGCGGAGGCTGTTTCAGTTCCAGCAATGAATATATCCTGATAAGTATTAAAAAATTTGCATGTACAAGCTTAATTAAGCAAGGGGTAGGAAAAAGTTGGTCTAGTAATGTTCCATTTTTGGCATATAAATCAAGATAGTTATACAATGATATATCTTAAGCTCAATTTGAAAGATAAAGTTACTGAAATTATAACAATGAGTTCATTATTATATGTAGATTGTTCAGAAATAACGTCAGGCTCTAGTTGTTGAATCAACAGTTGCTAGTGTAACAGACGTTTAACCTAACTGTATCGATTGAAATTTGAATAATTGCTCTTGATCTTGTGTGTTGTTGTTGGCAGTAAATGATCTTTGATTTTGTGCATACGATAATGTTATTTTTGCATACTTAATTTGGTAAGTTGTATATATTAGGAAGCGGAACATCGATCAAAGAAGAAGCACTTGATGTTGAATATGGCAACTGGCGAATAGAGGAGGTAGAGGATGATGAACAATTACAAACCATACATAACGGTGAAATTTTTTTATGGTATACAATCCATCTTGTTCATTTACATGTTATTGCATCTTCCATTATTGTTAATTTGCTTATTATGTTCATATGTTATAATTACTTGGAAATTTTATTGCTAAGGGATCGAAGTTTCTTCCTACAGTTTTATCCGGTAGATATGTTAAACAATGATGGTATTCTGATGTAGCCACCATTAGATTATGAAATAACTAATGAAATTGAAACATTTGTACACTTTTTATATGAAAAAATACAACTTGTCTATTTTCACTGTTTGCCGAAATTTTTTTAACCATAGAAACAATTATCAATACCGTAAGGACTCCCTTGATGTTTTCCATAGTAAGATTCCCTCCATCCTTTTGTATAAGAAGCAATACATCAACTATATCTTCATTTTGGGTCTCCTTTTCGGATCAAGATGATCGTTTATAACATCTTCATAAAAAGAATCAATCTCGTCAGCGCTCTTCTTAAGCTGGTCTTCTTGTCCATTCCGCTTATCGATCCATCCCAGCTTTGGAAACCAATTGCCAACAAAGAAACCCCCAACACCGCCTCAACCTCTTTAAATATCTGGTAACATGGTACTTTCTCCCTAAAGCAACCATACATATAATACTATTCGTAAGGCTTACCATCTCTTTCCTCATATTGATCGGCTTCGATGGAGAATTTTCGATAGATTGAATCATTCTATATACTTCTTCTTCTCTTATTGCATGAAATGTTTCCACCATTTTGGCGCTAAAAAGTTCGAGGGTGCATATCTTCCTCATCTATCTCCAGTACTCTCCGTAGGGTGCCATGCTGATATCAGAACGGCTATATGAGTACTTGTCGGTGCTGATGTGTCTTAGCTTTGTGTAGAAGTCGAGATCATGTGTTTTTAATACTTGCTCGGCCATGTCGGCTGATGAAACTATTAGTGTTGGCATTAGGCCGGGGTTTAAGTGCATGAGAGCGCCGTGTTTTTTAGAGAGTCGCCAAAGGGAGTGGTGAGGGGTCGAGCCAAGGCGGTGTAGGTTTACGATTAAGGGAATTTTTTTCAGGCTAGCAGGGAACTTGTGTTGTTGATCTTTGTTTTGGTTTGTTTTGTGAATGAGGAGAAGAAGAGGGGGGAGTAGGATGAAGAGAAGCCATAGGGGTATTGTGGAGATAGTCATTGAAGAGGGAAGAAATGTTGATACTTGGTTTCTAGCTATGATTAGTATGAGTACTGATTAAAGTTTGTTTATTTAGCAGGTATTGAAATCAGAAAGGACATGAATTAATATTTTTGATAGAGAGACAGGATTAATAATAAAGGTTAATGTAACAGTGAAGTTCACAGTTGGCTGTGAACTGCACTCATATTTACTGTTTTGGATCCTGAATCTTAAAAAGTGGTACCCACGCAAACAGAAAAATGTGAGTGAAGTTCACAGCTAACTTTGGCCGTGAACTTCACAACTACATTTATGCCTTAATAATAAGTACTTTAGATAAGATGTTTCAGTATTGAGCATCTTTCATAGATTGCAACCTTTAGACAGAAGCTATAGTTATATTAAAGATTTGAAAAAACATAATCAAACATTATAATAAATTAATAAAAGGATGTCATAATATTCCAAAACCATGGATGAAAATATTTAACCGCACGAAACCCCCTATAGTTTACTTTGTATGGCACTTATGCCCTCTTGAGTGATTTATAAGTGCAAACATGCGTTCTGTTTATTCATCGACTAAAACCCGAAAAATCACTCAAGTTTTTTACTCTAAACAACACGAGTTCTATACTTGAATTAGACAATCATTTAATTGGCGTAGCTTAAGGGTTTTGGTTGATGGTGTGTGTGTGTGTGTTGTGTGTGTTTGTGTGTGTGTGTGTGTGTGGAGAGAGAGAGAGAGGAGATTAGGGAAATGAAAATGGATAGATTGGCCTAAGACAAATTCTCTTCTTTATATAGGCGAAATCATTTTTCTATTATACCCCTATTAAATATCTAATTACATATAATAAATCCGTGTACACTACGAGTATTCTAACACTCTCTCTCAAGCTGGAGCATACATATCATACATGTCCAGCTTGATATAAATAAAATGCACTCTATTCCTTCCTAAGGGTTTTGTGAATAAATCTGCTAACTGCTGAGCAGATTGAACATAGTAAGTATCGATGATCCTATCTTCAATCTTTTCCCCTATAAAATAGTAATCCACCTCAATGTGCTTCGTTCGCTCACGGAACACAGGATTAGAGGAAATATAAATTGCAACTTTATTATCACAATATAGCCGCATAAAGGAAGTGGGCTCAAAACCAAGCTCTTCCAGTAGAAAACGAATCCATACAGGCTCATAAGCGGTATTCTCCATGGCCCGGTACTCTGATTCGGCGCAGGAGCGGAACACCATGCTCTGCTTCTTACTCTTCCAAGGGACCAAGTTACCCCCTACAAACACTCAATATTCTGTAGTAGATCTACGATCGGATGGAGACCCAGTCCAATCTGCATCAATGAAGCCTGTTACTCGAGAATGTCTATGATCCGAGTACAGCAGACCCTTCTCTAGAGATTCTTCAAATAGTGAACTATTTGAATCACCACATCCCAATGAGCCACTCGAAAATCGGCCATGAATTGTCTTACAATGCTAACTAGGTATGAGATATTAGGTCGAGTGACGGTGAGATAATTCATCTTACCGACTAACCATCGGTATTTTCCGCGATCTTCAACCGAGTCATATTATCCTGAAAGCAGCTTAGCATGAGGATCCATTGAATCATTTATGAGTTTGCACCCAAATATCCCGCTTCAGTCAGCATATCAAGCACATTATTTCGCTGTGAGATGTAGATGCCATCCTTCGATAGAGCAATCTCGATACTCAAAAAGTATTTAAAGCTCCCAAGATCCTTAGTCTGAAACTTCGTTTGAAGATGATGCTTAAGTTGTGCAATACCAGCCGCATCATCACTAGTAATCACTATGTCATCAACATATACCATCAAAAAAATGCGAAGTCCATTGGTGTTATTATGGTTCGTCTGAGGCTAAACGAAATAACTACCTCAGTAAATTTTCCATACCATGCCCGAGAAGATTATTTCAAGCCATACAATAATCTCTTCAATAGACAAACTATACCAGGCTCCCTCTGAGCAACAAACTCATATGGTTGCTCCATATAGACCTTCTCGACCAAAGAATCATGAAGAAACACATTCTTCATATCAAGTTGATACAGTGGCCAATGATGGGTGCCGCAAGAGACATAAGTAGATGAACAAAGGTCAGCTTGGCCACATGAGAAAAGGACTTCTCATAATCAATGCCATAAGTCTGTGAAATACCCTTTAGCAACCGAACGTGTTTTCAAACGAGAAAGGGTCCCATTAGGATGAAATTTCACAGTATATACCCAGCGGCACTCTTCTTCCTTTAGGATGTTTTGCTCACCATGCAACATTTAAAACACAAGGCAGAAGGTAAAATGAAAATTTCAAGAGAGCAAACCATCCAAAACCATAGAAAACACCCAAAAGACTAAAACTTGCATCAAGTAGATAGCTTTATCTAAGAGTTTTGAGACTACAACCTTTGTAGCGTGCTTGAACGTTGTTGTAGACTCTTGCTAAGCGTCTAAATACCGGGAACGAGCTTGATAGTCAATCTCCTTCGTCGAAGATGATCCACTTGAGAGAAACCCTAGCCCAAGCTTTAGCTTCACTTGAGGATGAACTTTAATGAAGCAACTAGATCTCTTTACTTGCTAGGATGAGAGATCTAGAGATGTAGTAGTGTTTATCTCTTTCTCTCTATTTTTCCTCTCTTTCTTTTTCTCTTGTGATGGAAGCTAACATGAAAGAGAGAGAAAGTAAAATGAGAAATGAGCAAGCTTAAAACAGAACGAGAGAGGATCTCTACTCTCATATCCCTCTCATTTCTCTCTCTTCTACATGTCACTAACATTAGTGTGGGAATGCACCCCCATATGCCATCACATGGCTCACAAATGAAAAAGAAGAAGAATATGGAAAATTAATATGTAAACATATTAATTTCCCTTTGCATCAAAATGCAAAAACATAAAGAGAGGGAAAAAGAAATAAAACATAATACTATATATATACAAACACATACATATTAAATCAACACTTGATTTAATATTCCGGCTTTCTAAAATACCAGCTGGTATTATCAAACGTCTGATTAAAGTCTGTACATCCAATACACGTATTTAATCGAACTCCTGCACGTATCATCATACGGCCTTTATATCGTTTCGTCTAAGCCAGAAAACCTTATATGTGGGACTCTAAAGACTTGACAATACGCTGGCAGTGAGTTACTGGATTAAATCCATAACCACAAACACGTTAGTGGCACTAGCTGTACGTAACAGCTACCCGGGTATCTATCGAAAGGAAGGTTGACAAGCAAGCTCATATGTATCCCTACAGAGCCTATAAGTGACAATCGTTGTATAGTCCGGTCTCTTCATCTAAGAGTGTTGTATATCGGGTCTGGAAGGTGGAATCTGTCAGACCCCCAATAATCCGATAAGTTATGCCAATGTCAAGCTCATAACCAACCGAGAAATTACCGATAGCACTTATCAGTAATTCTCATCTGCCCTGGCCAGGGACTTATGGTTATAGCCAATCGTGCACAGTGCAACATCAACTCCCTATACCGGAAGAGACGAATCCCTTCTGATCGCTCACTGCCTCCATATGGTTCGGTGTTGTACCCAATTAAAACCTGTTTGCATGGCTCTTTAAAGCCATGGTAAGGTAGTAATCAAAGTACAGTGGGAACCACACAAGACACTATGACTATATTAGGTTTACAGACTACCCTGTACTCATATCACCAGAGAACTGCTATCTGACGATAGTTATAATACCATCTAGGAGTTCTCGGCAAGTCTGTTCAGTGTACCCATTCTTCAATGAGCACTTATATATAATCTTTGGTGTCAAACACTAATAGCTGTTGTACCAACCATCGTCTCGATCGGGATCAAGAAATGTATACATTACTCTATTCTGAAATATCGATACCCAGTCTCGATACTCTTACGACCGGGAACATTTAAAGATGTGCTTATGGACTACTCATGCCCCACTAGTATGATCCACATCATAATCCTGGTAGTCAAGCAAAAGTTCTACGGTCTTTATCAACATGTATTAGCGATACGTAGACAGTAAAACATATACACATGTTCATATAAAGACAAACCAAATAACATACCATCATATCGAGCAAGACTGTCCTGTACATACATATATCTAAGCATCCATTGTAATACACAATAATGGCCTCTAGGGCATACATATCCAACATTGCCTTTTTCCCAGCAGGAGATAAATGAGAAGTGACCACATGATGAGCTATAGGGTGAGAAGTGAAACCGCGGATGCCTTTCCGTATGACAATAGGAAGATCAATGTCAGTCTTCGGTGAAGCTTGAGACATTGGAAGATCAACAGCAGGAGGTTGAGGTTCAGGAGCCGTACGGACCCGGCGAGCATACACCCTTATAACCGGTGGTGTGGGTCCCAACAGTAGCGAATCAGGGGTGGGTGGTAGGTCAATAGAAATAGTGCGAGTGACCTCCAATACGGAGGGTGGAGAATCAACCGACTCAGAAGGGATGCTGTCTTGTGACAAAAGATATGAGATATGAAGAGAAAAGTCACTGTCCATATCTACAGGAGTGTGAGATGTAGAAAAGTATGGATAGATTAATGAAAGGTCATGTCAGCTGATATAAACCGACGATGTAACCTAGGACTATAGTAATGATATCCCTTTTGAGTCCAAGTGTGCGCAAGAAAAACACACTTGATGTCCTTAGAGTCCAGTTTAGAATCCCTAGGTTGTAAATCATGGAAAAATAAACATACCCAAAGACCCGCGGAGGAACAGGGAAATATTCCATCAAGAGAAACAAAGTGGAGTGAGGAATCTGTCCATTTAGGACATAGAAGGGCATGCGATTAATCAAGTAATTGGTAATAAGGACTGCATCCCTAAAAAGATTTAGGCACTCATATATGAAACAAAAATATGTGAGTACCCTCCAACAAATGTTGATTCTTCTTTTCTGCCATCCCATTTTGTTGGGGGTATAAAGACAAGAAGATTCATGAACAATACTAAGTTTCTCCATATACTCCCTAAAGGGCGTACTAAAATACTCCTTGGTATTATCATTCCTCAAGATACCAACAGTGACTCTAAATTGATTCTGAACTTCAGAATAGAATATCTAGAAATGAGAAAATACTTCATTTTTATACTTTATCAAATAGAACCATGCGACTCGAAAAAAATCATCAATAAAAATCACAAAGTAGCGAAAGCGTCTTTGGACAACAACAGGGCATGAACCCCAAACATCAGAATGTGCTAAAGTAAAAGGTTTATTAGCTCTCTTATTGATACGAGATGGGTAGTTAGAGTGATGATACTTACCCAACTCACAAGATTCACACTCTAAACTAGATAAAGTACCAAGAGAGGGAACAATACTCTTCAAGGTCTGTAGGTAAGGGTGACCAAACCAACAATGGACATTAAAGGCAGATGTGGATGCTGTTGGGTAGGTTATAGAGCATGAATGCTCATCGAGGTGGTACAACCCGTCAACCTCAGTCCCTGTGCCAATTGTCCGTCTCGTCCCAAGCTCCTGAAAAACACATCCTCCATAAAAGAAAGTTGCATCATGGTTCAAATCTTGAGTCAGCTGAATAATGGAAAGTAAGTTGAAAGGAAACCCTGGAAAATATAAGACAGTAGAGAGAGATAACTATGATGTGGCATGAACAAACCCTACTCCCTCTATAGCAGAGGTGGTGCCGTTCGCTAAGGTCACTGGGATACACCCAGGTCTTAGCCTATATGAGAACAATATGCCTATCTCTTTCTCTTGTAAGGCCCAAACGGTCACAGCTGAAGCCTGAGGTGTAGCCAATCCAGCCTGACTACTAGAAGCAGACAAAGTCATAAGAAGCCGCAATCGAGCAATCTCCTCCTCTATAGATTTGACGGAACTCTCGGACGATACTGAATCCGTCGAAGTGGTGGAGGGTGCTAAAGAAGAAGAGGTCCCAACATGTGCATGGGCAACAGGGTGAGGATGCCTTCCATTCAGTTTCCAGCAAGTATTGCGAATGTGACCCTCCTAATGACAGTTATCACAAAAACGAGGATCTCCTCGTCCTCTGCTTTCGGCTCTACCTCTTCCACGGCCTGCTCTCCCTCTCCTTCGTGGAGAGTAAGATGATGGAGAACTCTTCGGCCTAATGAGAGCATTGTGCTCACCAGATGCAGTCTGCTCATCAGTGATCTTCGACTAAAAAATTTGGTGAAGTATATGATAAGTGATCGTAAGAGTAATATCTGACTTCCCAAGTAAGGCCGGACGAGCTGACTGATATTCAGGCCGTAACCCACCAAGGAAAATGATCACAAGGAGAGCCTTAAGTCGCCTCCTCATCTCCACAACATCACTAGTGATCGGAAATAACTCCGAAACCAGCTGAGCGAGGCGACGAAACTCAGAGTGATACTGGTGCAATTAGCGAGTTCCTTGTTGAATTGTGTACAACTGATACACCAAATTATAAGCCTTCAAAAGTCTCTGCTACGATGAATAAAGCTCGTGTAGATAATCTCAATTCGTCTTTACGGATCCCAAGTGCACAAGTCCATCCATGATCCGTCACTTCATCGAGCTAAGTATGAGGTGACTCGGCTGAACGTCATCTGTCTCCTAATCGATGGTAAGCGGATCAGGGAGAGTCTTTGCCAAATGATCGCCTTTCCTCCTCCCCTTGACATAACGCTCCATCATGAGTTTCCAACTATGAAAATTCTGATCATCAAGCTTGAAATCCACCATCTTGGTGGCTAAAATATCCATAGAAGAGATTGACTTCCCTTTTATTTTACTATCCATCTCTAATTCTCCTCAACAAGGAACCGATGTCAATCTCCGAACCAATCAAACGACAACTAAAAAACTACAAATCAAATAATCGCCAGACTCAATCGGGCTACAATCTCCGAGAGTGCGAACCATTTAACAACACCATTAACATACCAATCCATAGCAAATAAAAAATATAACACTCTAAGAAATCAGCGACAAAATCCCCAAATCAGCGACAAAATCTCCTAAATTAGCTAAGAAATTCCCAAATCAGCCAAGAAGGGACCAAGAACTAAATGGTCTCAAGCTAGAGAATTGAGCGATTACCAAAAACTCTTGAAGAGATTCGAACACAAATCAGCATATTCGACCCCAAATTGACAGAAAACCGGAACTCAGATCACCGAACGAACACAAATCGACCAAGAGAAATATCTAGGGCATCAAAACAGCGTAGAACAACTCAAGTCGAACCCAAATCGATCAATTCGAGCCCCCAAATGTCACCAATTTCATATCTAAATGAAAAAATCGATGGAAAAGGGTCCCGATCTAGGTTTCCAACGTTTGATCGGCGTCGATCCGACGAGCTGGAGGTCAAGCAACATCAAGCAATGGTCGACGAGGTGGCTGGAGGTCCGGCGAGGGTGCTGGTAGGGTTAGGGTTAGGGTTTTGGTTAGTTTGGTGATGATGATGAAATGGATGGTTTGGATTAAATCTTTAGGAATGAGTGGTTCGGATTAGAAGGCTCTGATACCATATAAAACTCGGTTTGGGCCCACAACGCATGAGCCCATATATGAATGCGCATAGGCTTTTAATATAGCGTGACTCTATCCAAAAGACTCAAGCATTGTAGAGGTTTATCCCATCTTATATCTTATATCTATATGCATCCTGCAATATTTCCAATGTGGGACTAAATGTTAACTATATTCTCAACACTCTCTCTCACATGCAACACACGTGGACAAAGAGAACTTCACGTACGAGAGCTCAAATCTCATGTGCAACGTACGTGGACAACAAACAACCTGGCTCTGGTACCATATGAATAGAGAGAGAGAGAATATTAGGACAATGTAAATGGATAGATTGACCTAAGCCTAATGCTTCTTTTTATATTGGCAAAGTCATTTTGCTATTACACCCCTATTAAGTATCTAACTACATATAATAAACCCGTGTACACTAACAGATCAGAAGAGACAATGTTTGTGCTAATGAACCATTTAAGGATGTACAACTGTACAAGTACCATAGAAGGTAAACTATAGGGGGTTTTGTGCAATTAAGCGTATAAAAAATACCCTCGTTGAAATAGTAATACACTAAAAGCCAGTCGAAAACGACATGATATCTCCTTTCTTGATACACCCAGATTTTCTTATGAGAGGCACTTAGAATCATCCCTCATCGATGTATAAGCAAGTATGATGCACGTGCCATGTTCTACACATATATGACCCATAGACATTCCTAAAAAATGTTTCATTTCATGCAGGGCTAAAAATATCTCAAAAAACAAAACAAAAACAAAGAAGAAGAATAGATCTGATGGAGGTCCTTTTCGGGTCTCCGTCAGATGTTGTCTTCCGTCGATCTCCCGATGGATTTTGGAGGTGATCTCTTGTTGCGCGTGGGTCTCAATAGGTTTTGAGGAGATTGGTGATTTAGGGGGCTTAGCGCCGAGTACCTGCAAAGAAGTCCCGGGGTGGTTTGGTACTACCGAGGATCCTCCGACGATCAAGTTAGTACTAGATCCGAGCAGCGTAACAGCTAAGTGGAGTAAAAAATAGCTTACTTGATCCCTCTATGATGGGGGTTTATATAGCGGTGGCGGTACGCAGCAGCAGGCGCGAGAATCTTGCTGGCAGTTAGCTCCCGACGTCACGCCCGCGTAGAGAGCGGATCGCCCATTAATGGGGATCGTGAAGGCGTGGAACGTAGGATGTTGCTAGCGGAGAATCCGCGCATGGCGAGGTTTGCGGAGCGACGGTTACGCCTGTAAGCGGTGGAGTTGGTCGGAGGACCGAGGAAGACGGCCTCGGCTGGGGGGCTCGGGGACGAACGAGAAGGCCGAGGAGTCATGGTCTTGTGGCAGCTCGGGCGAGCTGAGGGGCCGAGGAGACCAATTTGCAGGGGGCCCCGAGGAGGGCTAGCTTGTGCTTGCAGGTCGGGTACAGGGGTGGCCTGGTCGGCCTCTGTGGGCCCTTTCTTCTGAGTTCTGGGACACGCCATCTGCCACGTGTCCTGATCTTGGGGATCGCCAGTATTGACCATCATCATTAGCCCCCCACTCTTGTCCCGACCAGCTAGCGGGTTGGGTCAGGAGTGGACTGCCGGGCCGCCCGGGGTGAGCTCCCTCCTATGGTTTCGTCGGGACGCGTCCCCAGGCCGTGAGTTGTCTTTTCTGCCAGTGAATCAGGGCGAGATCTCTTCCTTTAAGGAAGGTGCGCCGGTTCGTACATTTTGCCATTAAAGCGAAGGTCCACGTGTCAAGCGTCGGTTGGCTGACGCGATGTATGCAGACCTGCAACGTCTGAAAGGGTGCGGTCCAGTGTGGGAACGACAAGTGGAGTGATCGGAGTCGTTGGACGCGAGGAGGAATTTTGGCGGGAGATGAAAGGCGCCGTTGGATGAGGTCGCTCGTGGTGATAAATAGGGGTGGGGCCCGTTCCAGGGCCCCTACTCCTTCATATTTTCCCATTCTAAGCCTGGTAGCTCAGCGCTCGTCTTCTTTCTTCCACTTTCGTTTCCCGAGGATCCTTCTTCTCAAGGTTAGATGTCTTCTTTTGTTGAGTTAGTAGATGTTGTTGAAGTAGGTTTTAGGAACCCTTTAGGTGAGCCTGAGTCCTCCCAGGGAGCAGGGGTCGGGCCCTTTTCCCGGGATCGTGTGGCGGGGGCAGCCCCCAGGGAGGAGGCGGTAGATGCTGCCCCCGGCGCCTCATGTTGGGTGAGGTATGAGGACGAGCTTGCCAATGCTCGGGCACGCTTCCAGATCCCGTCACGTTATACGCTTCGTCTGGCCAAGGAGGGAGAGAGGGCAGACCAAGTACGGGGCAGGAAGATCGCCCTGTATTTGGAAGGTTTTTGGGGTGGAATGCGCCTGCCCTTCTCTCCTAAGGTCGTGAAGCGTTGAACTTCTTCGGGTTAGCTCCCGGCCAGTTAGTGCCGAACTCGTGGAGGATTCTCCTCGGGTTCCTGATCCGCTTGAAGTTACAGGCGATTCCCTTCAGCCTCTCCCTCTTTGATTCTTCCCTCGTCTTCAAAAATCACCCTGGTGGTCGAGCGGGTGACCCGAGGTGGGTTTATCTCTCTTTCAGAAAGCGACAGAGGGGCGCCGCCAGGACGGGGGTTGTGGCCCTGCCTTCTTCCATTCATGACTAGAAGAAGAAGTTCTTCTTCGTTTCCCCTCCCGAGGGTGAGGACTGACCCGTGCCTACAAAGTGGTCGAGGGAGAAATAATTGCCGGGGAACCAGTCCAGTGACCCCATCGCGGTGAGAGTGACGTCATGGGAGCCCATCCCCCGTTTCGACGTGCTGTTGTCTGAGAGGGTCCTGAGTTGGGCCGGGCTCAGCCCCGTCAAGTTCGCCAGTAAGTTTAGGTTTGCTTTTTGGCTTGTATATTGCTTGTGTCGCTGACTTCTTTTACATTCGGTTTTGTGCAGGACCCATGGATATGGACTCGCTCCGAGCTTCCATGCGCCGGCCAAGGAAAGTCGCGAAGGCTGGGGGTGCCGGCTCTTCCCGCTCAAAGCCTGCCCCGGCTCCTTCTCCTCCGGTGGTCGCGTCCCGCGAGCGTTCGGAGGCGGATCTCGCCCCGGGGCCCAGCAGAGTGTCGGGCCGGAAGCGAGCTCGGATTCTGGAGGACCCGACCTCGGTGGAGGAGATCGGCTCTCCTTCGGAGCCGCTCAAGAGGAGATCTTCCCGGGGCCCGTCCTCGCCGATCATGGTGGAGGAAGGGGGCCTCCAGTTCGCAGTGCCTTCGGGGCTATCCGTCGCGGATAACTTGCTGCATGAAATAGAGACATCGGCCGGGGGTAGAGTCTCCGGGGGGACCTTCAGGGCTCAGCTGGCATCCATCGCCCAGGAGTCCGTGCAGGTAAGTGTTTGGTTTTTTTTTAGATTCGGTGTCTCCCTCGTTTTTCTGATCTCTCTCCTGCCTTTCAGGTTCTCCAGCACGTTGCCCTCGCCTTACGCATGGAGGCCGAGGTGATAGCCCCGGCGATGAAGGCTGCGGGCCAGCTCGCCTCGCTGGAAGAAAGCTCCAAGCGGGAGCTGGAGGCGGGATGGCGAGGGTCACCGCCCTGGAGGGCGAGATGGAGGCCGGGAAGCGGGAGGTCGCCTGGTACCACGAGGCCGCCGCGGCTGCCGAGGCCAAGCTTGAGGATGCTCAGGTGCTTGCCGGCAACCTGAAGAAGATGGTGAAAACCCTCCGGAAGGAGCTGGGGGCGGCAACTGAGTCGGAAAAGTCGGCCGACCTGAGAGCGGCGAAGTTGGCCAACCTCTCAGCGACGAAGGCGGTGGAGGGCTACAAGAAGTTGGAGGACTACTATGATGACCTGGTCGTTTCCACGACCCTCATCTGGCACGAGGCCCTCGACGCCGTTAAGGCCCGGATGCCGGGGTTCGCTGACGAAGAGCTCCGGGCCGAATACCCCCTCGCGGACGCCGATGAGCAGGGGTAGGAGATTCCTAGCAAGGAAGTCGCCGAGGACCCAGCTCACCTCGTGGTGGATGTCGAGGGCCCCGAGGTCGCTCCTGTCCCCGAGGCCTAAAGTCCCCGTCTTCCTCCTCCTTTTATTTTGTTGTTTCTGGAATTTTGTAAGCCTCTGGGCATTTTGTAAGGCTGGGGAGCCCAAAATACCCTTTGTAAAGACTTTGCCTTTTAATAGTAAAACTTTTTCTGTGGTTTCATCGGTTTGCACTTCGTCTTTTGTTCATGAAGAGTGCTTGTACAATACCTCTGCTTGCACCGTTGGGCTTCCATGTCAGGTCGGTCGTCTGTCTAGCGATCGTTCGTCGAGTTGATTTCGATCACTTGCCAAGCACGCCAAGCGCTGCCGAGAAGGAGGCATCTCCATGGCCCCGAAGTTGAGGGGGGATCGCTCAGACTCGGATAGACTTGATGCCCCTTGTTGGGGTCTTGGATTTTTTGCATGTGACGGGCAGAGGGCTGTCCGTCGTGTTGTCGCTGAGCATGAACGGGAAGCTGCTCAGTTATCCCTTGGCGAGGGCCTTTCACTTCTGGCGTCGCGAGTAACGACCCCTAGCCGGGGCTGGTCGAGCGAGGGTCGGGCTCGACTGCCTCTGGGAGGGCTTCGGGTCCTTAGCGTTGGAGGGGCTATAAGAAGCCCACTGAGGATGACCGGGCGGTGAAGCTGCACGGTTGCGTCTTGGCGAGGGCTTAGTTCTCTGGCGTCGTGGGTAGGCAACTCCCAGCCTGGGATGAATGAGCGGGGTAACTGATCGGGTGCCTCTTGTGGGGGCTTCGATCCCTGGCGTCATGGGTAGGGAGCTACCAACCAGAGATAGCCGAGAAAGGACTCGACTGCCTCTGGGAGGAGTTTGATCCTTAGCATTGGAGGGACCGTGGGAGGCCTGCTAAAGATAACCGGGCAGTGAAGCTGCGCGGTTGCCTCTTGGCGAGGGCTTTGATCCCTGGCGTTGTGAGTAGGGAAGCTACCGGCCAGGGATAGCCGAGCAGGGTAGCTGCTGAGCTGCCTCTAAGGAGGACTTGGATCCTTAGCGTTGGAGGGGCTGTAAGAAGCCCACTAAGGATGACCGGGCAGTGAAGCTGCGCGGTTACCTCTTGGCGAGGGCTTAGTTCTCCGGCGTCGTGGGTAGGTAACTACCAGTCTGGGATGAATGAGCGGGGTAGCCGCTCGGGTGCCTCTTGTGGGGGCTTCGATCCCTGGCGTCATGGGTAGGGAGCTACCAACCGGAGATAGCCGAGCAAGGACTCGACTACCTCTGGGAGGACTTTGATCCTTAGCGTTGGAGGGGCCGTGGGAGGCCTGCTAAGGATAACCGGGCAGTGAAGCTGCGCGGTTACCTCTTGGCGAGGGCTTTGATCTCTGGCGTTGTGAGTAGGGAAGCTACCGGCCAGGGATAGCCGAGCAGGGTAGCTGCTGAGCTGCCTCTAAGGAGGACTTGGATCCTTAGCGTTGGAGGGGCTGTAAGAAGCCCACTAAGGATGATCGGGCAGTGAAGCTGCGCAGTTGCCTCATGGCGAGGGCTTAGTTCTCCGGCGTCGTGGGTAGGCAACTACCAGCCTAGGATGAATGAGCGGGGTAGCCGCTCGGGTGTCTCTTGTGGGGGCTTCGATCCCTGGCGTCATGGGTAGGAAACTACCAGCCGGGGATGACCAAGTAGGGTAGCTGCTCGGTTGCCTCTTGCGAGGGCTTTTGATCCTTCAGGACGGGGACCGAGCAAGGTTACTGCCCAGTTCCTCTTGGCGAGGACTTTGATCCCTGTCGGTTGTGGTAGGAAGCTACCAGCCAGGGATAGCCGAGCAAAGACTCGACTGCCTCTGGGAGGACTTTGGACCTTAGCGCGGGAGGGGTTGTAAGAAGCCTACCAAGGACCCTCGGCCAGGCAGGGTTACTGCCCGGTGTCTCTTGGTGAGGGCTTTTGTCCTGAAGGATAGCCGAGCGAGGGATCCTCGGGCTCGACTGCCTCTGGGAGGGCTTTTGATCCCTGTCGGTTGTGGTAGGAAGCTACCAGCCGGGGATAACCGAGCAGGGTAGATGCTGAGCTGCCTCTAAGGAGGACTTGGATCCTTAGCGTTGGAGGGGCTGTGGGAGGCCTGCTAAGGATAACCGGGCAGTGAAGCTGCGCGGTTGCCTCATTGCGAGGGCTTTGATCCCTAGCGTTGCAAGTAGGGAAGCTACCGGCCAGGTATAGCCGAGCAGGGTAGACGCTCGGCTAATTCTTCATGTGATTTAGCCCGACCATCCCGTTGTAGGCATGGAACAGGAACGGTCGCGGCGACCGTGCGCGTAGCATGTGCATTGAATGTGGGGGGAGGCGAAGCGCCAGGGTCGCGTCGTTTCGATTCTTCCAGAGAAGGCTTGATGATCGCCGCGTGGCATTGACTTGTTGGGCGAAAGCGGGCGACCGTTGAACTTCGTTGGGGTGCAGTGGGCTATATAAGGATGGAGGAGCACTGGTCCTTTCTTCCTTCATAAACAGATCGTCGAGAATGCAAGACTTCCCCTTTACCATTCCCGATATCATTCTCTTCGAAGACGTATACCTTTATGACCAGAGCTGCATCGAGGACACGGTGCAGTTGGTCTATGGGAGTATCGAGGACCACTTCGGCCGGCTGCTCCCCCGACGCTCCTCCCTGCTGCAGCTGCTAATGTACTCCATCTGGAGGACGTCGCCAGGGCTTTACAACCCCCTGTCTGAACAGCTCTATGACGAGGCCGTGGGCAAGCTACGGTCTCTGAGGCGCTTCGGCCACATCTCCGCGAACCGGCTCGCTCGCTCGGAGGTGCTTGTCCGCGAGTGCTACGAGCTGAGGCTTGGGGTCGACGTGCGCGGGGGGAACCGAGGGTAGAGGTTGGATCTCGCGAGGCCTCGGCTGGCGGAGATCTTCACCGAGTATCACGAGCAATGCTCTCTGCACCCCTTCCCCCGCTGTTGTAATTTTCTCTTTTTCTTTTTTGTATGTATGGCTGAGGAGCCCATAATACCTCTTTTGAATAAATGAGATCTTTCCTTCTTTTCGCAGTATTCCATTGATCTTTATTAAATTAACAACAGACCCTAGGAAAAGTTTACATTGCCCTAGAAGAAAAGTACATGCTAATAGATGACCTTATTAGCGCGACCCGAGCTCCCCGGAGGCTTGTTGGTCTCCATGCTCGGCACCGGGCACGGGGCTCCCTGAGCACCGGATTGATCATCTTTCGAAACGAGCATGATCTGGCCGATGGTCAGCTCGGCGGGAGGAGGACGCTGCTCCTGCTCGTGGTCGGCCTGCCGTTTGTCCCTCAGGTAGGCGGCGAGGTGCCCCGATCGGATGAGCTCCTCGATGTAGTCCCGGAGTTGCTTACAATCCTCCGTGGCGTGGCCCAGCATCCGGTGGAAGGCGCAGTAAGGGCCCCGGGTTCGCTTCGAGGCCTGACGCAAGATTGGAGGGAACTTGAAGAACCCCTCGCCCTGGGCCTCCTCTAGTAATACTGCGAGGGAGACGTTGAGTGGGGTGTACTCCTGGAACTTCGGGTGATAGGGCTGCTGACGCTCCGGCCTCTCTTCCCGGGCCCTCTTCTTCTGGTCGGTCCGTTCTGCTCAGGGGAGGTTTGCGTTCACCTCGGACTCCAGCTGAACCTCGCGCTCGGTCCACGCCGTGACCTCGGCTATGGTCTTAGGCTGTGCCAACGCAAAGGAGCGTAACCACTCCTTGTGCCTAAACCCAGATCTGAGCGCCGTGATGACGGTCTCGTCCCGGTGCTCGGGGACCTCGAGGAGGGCGTTGTAGAAGCGGGTGATGTAAGCTTTGAACGTCTCCTTGTTCCCGCTCTTTATTGTGAAGTGGTAGTCGACCGTGCGCTTCTGCCGACGGTTCCCAACGAAGTGGCCGAGGAACTGAGTAGCCAGCTCGTCGAAGGTCGAGATTGAGCGAGGCTTGAGCCCTCGAAACCAGTCCCGACCTGCGCGGATGAGGGTGGCTGGGAAGGCTCTGCACTGGGCGGCGTCGGAATGGTCCTGGAAGCTCATCCCCGCAGTGAAGGCATCCAAATGGTCTTTGGGGTCGGTTTTCCCGTCAAACAGAGAGACCTTTGGGGGCTTGTTGCGCGAGGAGACGTGGACAGCGAGCAGTCCCTCGGCAAACGGTTTGGTGAGCGAGTCGGCGGCGTACTCAGCCCCGTCGGCCGAGAGGTGACCTTCCCGGCGCATGCCCTCGATCTTCTTCTCGAGGGCGTCGAGTCGGTCGTGGTACCCCGAGGACTCGGCGCCCCGTGATTCTTGACCTCTGCTGTGGGAGACCTGCGTCTGGGCACGGGCCCGGTTCCTCTCGATGAGGTTCCTCAGATCCCCTGGCGAGGTGGCTCTCGAGCCGTCGTGGCGAGCCCTTTCTGTGCGACCCCGTCGAGGGAGGGGGTGTCGGTCATGCCTGTGGGCAGGCGAGGTGACCGACATCTCCTCAGGGGGGTAAGGGTCGCGAGGAGGCTCGAGGCGAGGCGCTCCGGCGGCGGACCTTGGTGTGGAGCAGTGGGGCGCCCAACGGGCCTTAGAGAGTATCGGCCCGTGAGATCTGTGGTCAGGAGTCGTAGCCTGTCGGTGGTCAGCCGTGCCGACGGGGGCAGAGCCTTCTGGAGGCGGAGGAGCGGCGATCTGGGGCCCAGGCCCGGCCGTTTGGACGCAGACGAGTGCCTCTACGAGGGACTGTAGCCGATCTTTCGGCTAGCGAGGGCGTTGATGATGGTCGCCGGAGGAGGTTCATCCGCGCCTCCGGTGAGGAGGAGGCGGCGGCTGGTACCCGGATCTTCAGGATGGTTGCTTGCCATGTGGACGGAGATCGGAAGGCCAACTTTGTTTTTGTGGAGTTTGCGTTCCCACAGACGGCGCCAACTGATGGAGGTCCTTTTCGGGTCTCCGTCAGATGTTGTCTTTCGTCGATCTCCCGATGAATTTTGGAGGTGATCTCTTGTTGCGCGTGGGTCTCAATGGGTTTTGAGGAGATTAGTGATTTGAAGGGTTTAGCGCCGAGTACCTGCAAAGAAGTCACGGGGTGGTTTGGTACCACCGAGGACCCTCCGACGATCAAGTTAGTACTAGATCCGAGCAGCGTAACGGCTAAGTGGAATAAAAAATGGCTTACTTGACCCCTCTGTGATGGGGGTTTATATAGCGGTGGCGGTACACAGCAGCAGGCGCGAGAATCTCGCCGGTAGTTACGCTCCCAACGTCACGCCCGCGTAGAGAGCGGATCGCCCATTAATAGGGATCATGAAGGCGTGGAACGTGGGATGTTGCTGGCGGAGAATTCGCGCATGGCGATAGTTGCGGAACGGCGGTTACGCCTGTGAGAGGTGGAGTTGGTCGGAGGAAGACGGCCTCGGCCGGGGGCTCGGGGACGAGCGAGAAGGCCGAGCAGTCTTGGTCTTGTGGCAGCTCGGGGCGAGCTGAGGGGACGAGAAGGCCAATTTGCAGGGGGTCCCGAGAAAGGCTAGCTTGTGCTTGCAGGTCGGATACAGGAGCGGCCTGATCGGCCTCTGTGGGCCCTTTCTTCTGAGTTCTGGGACACGCCATCTGCATGTGTCCTGATCTTGGGGTCGCCGGTATTGAGCATCATCAAGATCTAAATAGCATCAGATATGTTGTGCAGGACAAGTGATTAAATTCAAATATAGAATTTATCAACAAAAATCACTACATCTAACAACACTCTTTATCTTACCAACTCCTTCCATATTCCCCCTATATACAGTAATTAAACATGTACAACCCCGAAAACAATCGATTCCAAGAATTATTGCTCATATCAAGATTTCTGGCGCACAATGAGCACAGCTTCGTTGCTCGACGCTTTCAACGACGCGATCTCTTCAAGCCGCTTCCAGTTAATCTCGCGGCGCGATTTGATATCTCTGTCTTTGACTTCGTCTTCCTGAAATTTCCTTAAACACTCTTCAAATAGCATGGAATCATGATCAGAGAAAATTTTGCGAACATTGAGAGTTAGGCTTTGAACCGCTTGGTTCCAATGTCCCCTTGTGTTTCTTTCGAGAGAAGGGAACATGATGGGGAGTAGTATTTTTCGGTTTTGATTGACCAAATTTTCGATATGATCATTGTTCCATAAGAATAATGCCCTCTCTGCTACCTGCAGCAACGGGGAGTAAAAGATGAGCATCTTAATCAAGCTTAATGATCATATGTTCAAATGAAAGTAAACATAGAAAGATTGATACCTGAAAGTGCAAACTGTTCATACAACGAGAAATCTGCTGAAAAAGTGGAACCATGCATCGCTGAAACTCTGCCGGCTGAGTTGCTTCCAAGATCTCCTCCAACTCCCCTAAAAACGTCACTTCCTTCGAACTATTCGTGACAGGCCAATACTTCAACAACCCCCTAATGACAATATCCGCGAGCTTACAATCTTTCTCGACAAACTGCGTAACGCAATAACTCAACTGCTGATGATACACGGACAGACGCTTTGGCTTGTGAAGAGGAATTAATGCTCGAACGAGGAACAATTTGTGCTCTTCCTTTAATGGCAGTGCAAACCCGTTAATTATACTTCCTAATATCTCCAACAATTCCGCAATGCCATTTTGCCTCTCCGTCTCATAGACGAACAGATAGAAAATGTTGTTGATGGATTTTCTGATGAACGGGCGGTGCACCATAAATTTACCGTAAATCCGATGAAGTACCGTTTTTAAATACTCTCTCTCTCTGGGATCTTCAGAGTCGAATAGATCGAGTAATTTGAGAACAAAAGAATGGTCTATGTATTTCTTGGCCAGCTTGGCGTCTGTCTCTGGCGATGCAACAAACCGTAAAATCAATTCGTAGACAAATTGCAAATGTGACCATACCGGGTCTATCGAGGGTTCCTCTTCTTCTAAGTCAAGGGTTTCAAATACTTTACTTTCACAAGGCGGGGATGTTAGGGTTCTGAATAGGTTAATTGATACCATTTTCATAATTTCCTGCATGATGAGTTCAGTGAACTTCACATTGGATGATGTTACATAATCGACGAGTTCTATTAGGGTTTGTCGTTTCATCTCCTTCTCCCTTAAATTCTTTGTCACGTCTCTGAAGTCGAAAAGAACACAACATAGGTTCAACTTTTTTACAAATAAGCTCGGCTTTTCAGAGGTCGATACATCTCTGAACGCGGGCAATGCTTTAAATGAAGGGGCTATCGAGTTTCCGTTAAGCTTTGGGCTCACAAATGAAGAGTATTTTCCGAAATTGTTATTAAGATTTGAGGGCTTATTACTTGAGAAATCCCCATTTCCATTTGAATCACTCGATTTCAACTGCTTTCGCCGTCCGAAAATTTGTTTAATCATATTTCTCAGAATGCGAAAACAAAAGGAGGCAAAATTTTCAGATAATAAATTTCCAAGCAAATTCAGAAACTTTTCTTGAGCACTTTCTTCAGCTGATCAAGAGATTCTTCATCCATTTAGTCAAACAAATTCTCATCTACAAACTATGACAAAACCCCATATCTAAAAGGATGTCATTTTGAGATCACAATTGAATTGATCTTTCCGATTCTCTTGGAAATTTAAACCCAGAAGAAATTGTGGTAGATATAGATATCATCACAAGGAGCCTGCTTTCCTCACTTCTTTGCCTAAAATCAAAGGGCCCAAACTGAATGGGGGTATAATCTAGAATGAAAAAAGTTTACATTGGATGAAAATAAAATAAAAAGAAAACATGCATAGTATCAAAAAAGGTCAGATTTTTATTGTAAGCAACACAAGAAGGAAAGTAAAGCTTACCACCCTTCTCTTTCTACAGGCTGCTGGTGCTGCTTCTGTTTTCTCTTTGTGAGAGAGAGAGAGAGAGAGAGTGCTCTGTTTCAACACCAGAGAGAGAGAGAGAGAGGAAGTTGGGTTGCGCGAACAAAGAGAAAAGGACTTCTTGTCTCTCTCTTCTATCTTACTGTTTTATACAAGAGTAAAATTAAAAATACAAGTTTTAGTTGAATACATGGCCAGATATGTTATGCCAACAGTGAAAATATCATTCGTGGCCATTAGTATTTTATCCTTCTCAACACCTTTCTTTTCTCGTGAATTGTATACAACCATCAATATTATAAAAGAAAAAAATAAAGACAAGTTTATGGATTTTCACCCATCATGAACGAAAAACGGAGATGGGAATTCCTATTTACTAAAAATGTGGAGCACCCATCTCATCTTTTGCTAGTTTTCATAACATTTTTTATGACATAAAGATCCTAATTGCAATTACATCAGATAAAAACTAGTAGCAATGTGAATTTTATTAATATATAAGGGGAACAGATATACTTTTATATTAATTAAGTAGTTTAGTTTACATTACTATCTGTATTTTTATTGGCGGTGGGTCCTGTTGTAGTTTATGAGGTTTAACGAGTTTCGAAAAGATGACGAGCGGGTAATAAATGGGTATAAAGCTAAATAAGACCGTGCAAATATGGTAGCATTTTTGCGTAAAAACATAATCGCTGTCTATATGCAGTATATCTATCTCTCATTCAAGAGATATGGTCAAAATGCATAATAACTGGACTTTTGCATTATATCATGCATGCTTTGTCTATTGTATGGTATAAAATGTTTGCAAGTCATCTTTGCACATTAAAGTTTCTTTTACTTTTTTTTTTAATTTATTTTTATTTCTCTTTGCATAGTATTTTTCTCTTTTTTTCCCCCACTTTCTTGCTGCCTATGGGAAATGGACCAATCATGCAAAGGGCATGATTCTGTTGTCTTTTGCTTCAAAGCACTGATATTCCATACTCCATGTGCTATCTATCCATTGTGGATGTATGGATCCAATCAGTGGCTATGTATATGGATTTTGTTAGTGGATAATGCATCAATAGCCCAAAGTTAAAAGTACAAGTGAAAAATAATACATGAATTTGTTATGTTATAATGTGATGACAATATTCAAATTGCTGGATGAGTCGAAATTGAAAAGTAACTTGCTAATATTTTAATATGAAAGTAGCTTGCCAACATGATCAAGTCACCATTGTACTTGAAATACCAAAAATAAAATAATAACAAAATTAGCTTATTCTTATGCTTATTTCAATTTTCTACTACATTGCGTGTGTGTGGAAATTCTAGCTAGGAGTTAAATTGAATATAGTGTGAGTGTTGTTTGATTCCAACCTAACACATGTTCAAAGGTGAAAATAGGAGTTCAATACTAGTCAATGCATGACTTATTGGACTATGAATGAAGACTGGTGAGAAACTTCATTGAATGTTGGAAGTTTCATATATATTATGGTGATGATTATTATCCTCATCATCAAAGATTTTCACATTCAAAAATTTTCCTCTACTGATGAAAGTTCTTTTGTAAGTATCAATCTTCTTTTGTAAGTATTGACCCAAAGAAAGAAGGGGAAAAGAAAGAAATTGCATCAAGGATTTATCATTATTCTAAATATATGGTATGCGTCCTTCGTTTCATTAAATGTGTTATATATCATTAAGAAAAAATACATTTTTTCAATCACATTCATTATCCCTTTGCAGAAAGTAGCAATGTATTTGTTCTGCCATGGTACTAATATTCCTCGTATATTCATAGAACAATCATTATTTATTTTCTATCCACAGGGGAGTTAGAAAATGGTATCTTTTGTCACAACACGACAAAAGCATGATTTTTGTCACTACTTTTCAATTTTGCCAGTATATTTTGCCAACTATTACTTGGCAACCATAAATTTCATGGCTGAGGCATGAGAATGAGGCTTTGGTGTTTTGGGATTTATTGATTTTTATGCATAGTACCCCTTTAAATTGTTACTTCATATATACACATATGTTAATAATACATGTAACTCTAAAGTTTTGTCTATTATTTAATATTTATATTGAATGCCAAATATATATGTTATTTACTGTGTATTTATTTATCCTTGGGATATTGACATTAAATTTTCATTACATTTTAGGACGTAGAATGTGAATAATGATAACTTCAAACAAACAATCTCATTTATCTACAAGCTAAAATTGAACAAATATTCCTTAAGTATTGATCTTGAGTAAAATGAGATTATTATTTAAGGATTGGTAATCTCATTTTTAGATCTCAATAATGACCTGAACAACTAATAGTTCATATGCATTATAAGCTCTCTTCTTTTATAGGATGGAAGAATAATGATATCAACCAGAATCCAAAAATATGAGATGTCTTCGGATCCAGATACAATATTTATTTATATTTTTTGGCATGTGATGGAGGTCAGGATCTCCTTCAGATGTTGTCATCTGTCGATCTGTCACGGGCATCGATGAACGACTGAGATTGGGTTTGAGGGTTGCCTCCTGGAGCGAGTGGATCTCAGTGGGCTTGATTTGGAGCAAAGCCGAGCTACCTGCAAAGAAGTCCCGGGGTGATTGTACCACTGTGGACCCTCCGACGATCAAGTTAGCCGAGATATTTGAGCAGAGTAGTGGCCTATTGGAATAAATTTGCCTTACCTGAGTCGTCTGAGAGAGGTTTATATAGTGGTTGTCATGGGCTAGCTAGCGCGAGATCTTCGCCGGCTGTTACGCCTACGTGAATGGCGGGATCCCCCATTAATGACGAGATACGCTCGTTAATGAGGGGATGCGATGGCGTGGAACGCAAGATCGTGGGGCGGCGGATATCTCGCGTCTGGCGAGATCTGCAGAGCCGTGGTAGAGACGCCTGTGATTTGCGTTCCAGGTCGCTCCAAAGAACCGAAGAGGCCTAGCTCAGTGAGAGGCATAGAAGAGGGCGGGAGGCCGAGCTAGTTCGTCTCTGTGATAGCTCGGACGCGAAGGGCTGAGGAGCTCGGCGTGTAGGAGGGCTCGGAGGCGAGCCAATGGTTGTTTACATGGCAAGCACAGGAATGTTCAGGGATTTCTCGGAGGTCGGGTCCAGGCAGCGGGACGATAGCCTAGGGACGCCTCCAATGTATGGTGCTTGCCCTGTTTCCTTGTGCCTCGGGACACGTCAACTGCCGCGTGTCATGATCTGGGGAGTTCCCACTTATGAGCATCATCATTAGCCCCCCTACTCTCGTCCCAACCTATTTATGGGTCGGGTCGAGAGTGGTCTGATCGGTCCCCCGGGCTCAGTTCGTAGTTTAGGACCTTGTCAGCGTGGATTTTCGAGGCGGTTAGGCGTATCCTCGATGACGTCAGCGGATCATAGAAGAGATCGTGCATTAAAGAGGGAGCGCCGATTCGATCGTACGTTCGTTGAGGCGCAGGCCGCGTGTCCGACGCCGATTGGCGGACGTGACGGGTCGTCGCAGTCTTCTGCGCTCAAAGGGACGTCTCCAATGGTTGTGCGACACGTGGAGCGTCGACGGCTGGCGAGCGCGAAGCGTCGTTTTGGCGGGAAACGATCTGAGCCGTTTGATGCGTTGCCAAAGTACTATAGATAGGGGTGGGATCCCCCCAGGGTCCACACTTTCGCCATCACTTCTCTATTGCTGCGAGAGATAGCTCGGCGCTCTATCTTTTAGATCGGATCTCTCGCGCCTGTTTCCCTAATTATAGCAAAGCTCTGTTCAGAATTCAAAATTTGAATTAAACTTACGCTTTTATAAAAGCGCTGCACTACAACTAGCGCACCCCGTGCACAGCGCATATGCGCTAGCGCTAGATGCGCTGCGCTCCAAGTAGTGCACCATGGGCAGAGCGCATAAACGCTAGCGCTGGAACTAAATGTTTCTCACCGTTGGATCAAATATCCAACGGATATGATTAAATCTTCAATTAACAAGAATGGAATTCTGTTGAATCTTTCCAAACAGAAAAGATTGTGCCCTGAATTTGGAACACCGTTGGATCAATGATCCAATGGTGATTAAAAATCACTAAAATACAGAATAAACTTTGTAAGCGGGAAAGATTTCCCAATCTTGGTAAAAAACAAGAAGATTATTTTCTGTAAACCAGAAGCCCTTAGATCAAAGATCCAACGATGGGAAATTCCCCAAATCAATTGGAGAAAAGATCTTCTTAACTGATTGAACAAACCATCTTGCCTTATATAAAGGCCCCGAGACTTCAAGTCTAAAAAGGAGGAACCCCCCATAAACTTTGAGAAAATCACAAGAAGAAGAAGAAGCTCTCGGCAAAAGAAGACAATTCTTTTTAAGGTAAAAAAGAATAGAAAGACGAAATTGACTCAATATAAAAAGAAGTATTTACTTCTTTCACAGATCATAAATCTATAAGACAAATTGTTTTTCACAAAAGAGATTATGAACATCTCATTATAAAGGGGGGAGAATTATTCAATTCTCTTAGGATCACAGATCCATAAAGGCAAAACCTTTCATCAAAAAGAGATTGAAATATCTCTTATAAACTAAGAACTTTGTTCTTAGAATCTTGAGACAAAGTCTCTTATCAAAGAAAAGATAATTCTCAGAGCGCAAAGTTAACCTAAAAAGAGCCTTAGCGTTCTTAATCTAAGAAGAGCCTTAGTGCTCCTAATTTAAAAGTGCCTTAGTGCTCTTCATCCAGCGCAAAGCGATGCAGTGCCATAGCGCTTCAAACACAGCGCACTGCGCTCATTGGCTAGCGCTCAGCGCTAAGTGCGCCACGTGCTCCTCACATGTGCGCTGCATTACTAAAAGCACTTTGTGCTCATTATATAGCACCAGCGCCAAACGCCTCAACGCTTCAACTATAGCGCATCAGCGCTCTACATCTAGCGCCAAGCGCATTAGCTCTTCATATCTGGCGTAAAGCGCTAAGCGCATTAGCGCTTTAACCATAGCGCACTGCGCTCATCGACTGGCGCTAGTGCCAAGTGCGCCACATGCTTTTATGTGCGCTTGAACAGAACATAAATTGTTCTTTGAATAAGTCTGGAGCTATGATAAATGCACAGTATTCAACTAAAGACAAAACATTGTCAGAGACCAAACCAATGCTTCGCATTTTTAAAGGGATTGGGCTCAAACAAACATCTAACAACTCAAAAAACAAATGTTGAACATTGTAAATGAATGAACCTAGCCCAAATTGGACATAAGTCCTCAATTCAGATTAATTGAGTTCATATGCTCATAAATCACAGATCTTAGTCACAATTAGACTACAGGTCTCTCAACCCACATCGGTTTAAGGGTACATCTCTGAACTCCTCTGATATTTGTCGTTGTAATCCTTCAACGTCTTCAGAGAGATGATGGGTCCCGACAACCATACATTTCATGGACTATGATGTCCTTAACCTGGACTGTAGGGTCCTTAAGCCCATGGACTATGATGTCCTTAACCTTGACTGTGAGGTCTTTAAACTCATGGACTATGATGTCCTTAACCTTGACTGTGAGGTCTTTAAACTCAAGGACTATGATGTCCTTAACCTTGACTGGGAGGTTTTTAAACTCATGGACTATGATGTCCTTAACCTTGACTGTGATGTCTTTAAACTCACGGACTATGGTGTCCTTAACCTTGGACCGAGATGTCCTTAAACTAACATTGGACCGTAATTTCCTTAAACTAATCGACCGCAATGTCCTTAAACTAAGCAATAGAGTCCAAATGCTCTTTTGTTGGATCTAAAAGATCCCGTTGAGTTGATCTTAGTCTAAAATTAGACTAACGTATCCTTAACTAACATTTAAGTTGATCTTAGTCTCAAATGAGGTTAACGTATCCTTAAACCCAACCCCCACACCCAAATCTAAGAAAATACGGATTTGGACTAATCCACGCCCTACAGGCGATAACATAAATTAGTCTCCGTATACAATCCATGGGCAACCAAAAAACAAAACAAACACACACGACACGAACTGACCATCTGGAGAAGGAGAAAGTGGTTACCGCGATGTGGTAGCGTAATTAACTGCAGGGGCTTGCGCCTGGAAGGAAGAGCGTCCCCACAATCAAAAACCCCTCAAATGAGGGGGAATCTGACGAAGTCTGCTATATCGGCCGCATCCGTTTAAACCTTCGATATACGGTGTCATAAATCAACTTGGCATCTTTGGAGAGGTGGACAGATAGCACCAATTAGCATCTGCCCTAAAATTCAGGCAAGACGGACCTACCCGGTCGCGTCTCCGTGTTTTCGGAGGGGAACAGATTCTGGCACGCCCGGTGGGACCTTTTCCTCTTTCCACTCCACACTTCGTGTGTCGTGTTCGCGAACGATTCGCAATTTGATATAGTTGCCCTTAGGTTCGAGATACTAAGATTTGGTGTCTTGCTCCGTGCAGAAAACAGAAGATTAATGGCTTCAACCTGCACTAACTGCAACTGCAACTCTTGCTCCGTCCCGTCCGGAGGAGTAACTTACGGGCCTCAAGCGGTCTCCATCTTCGCTATGCCGGTAGAACAGGTCACTCAGGCCACCATTGGATTGTTCTTCGGGACCATGCTCCCGCCAACGAGCTTCAGTGCTCCTGTACCAACACAAGAAGCTCAGAAGAAGTCGGTCTTTGATCGGCTTACAACTACTGCGGCCCCTCTCAACGGGTCATCCAGCTCCAACGCCTCAGTCTTTGACAGACTGGGCCAAAGCTCAGTGAGGCCCATGAAGAAGCCCGCGATACCAGAAAGGGTTATCCTAAAAAGGATAGCCATCCCTGTTCCCGAAGTCGTCAAGGCGGCTTCTCCTGCTAAAGGGTCGGTCTTCACAAGACTGACTATTTCAGCTCCTGTTCCAGGCAAAATCATCAAGGTTGCTTCCCCTACCCAGAGGTCTGTCTTTGACAGATTGGACACTGCTTTTCAGCAGACATCAGTCTTCAATAGGCTGATAACGACAACCCTCCGCCAAGACAGGGAGCATGACAAAGCCATCCCCATAGCTGAACCAACTCCATCCGCACAACATGCTCGCCGTCGTCACTGGCGCCAAGTAAGGAAGGCTGGGGGCAGCTCCCCTTCTGGACTAACTCCGCCAGCTCCCATGGTGGAAATCAATGTTGCTGTTCCAACTGGGAACAGTTTTGAACCGCTTAGGAGGGTTCGCAAGAACGCTCCGACTGCCGTGCTGAAGAGATCTCCTCCACCTATGGAGATTACTACAGAAAAGAAGCCGGAGCAGCCCCATCAGCGGCTGTCCTCCAAAATTGTAACAACCGAGCCCAATGCTACTAGCTCTGTTACCGTATGAATGGTGTATGGTATTTATTTCATTGATCCTAATTGACTGTTGCTAATATAAATTTTTTTTACCCGACAACTCATTTCTGCATATAACAATTTAAGACATCTAAAATAAAATTAAAAATATTTGTCATGGCCTGCTTGACACCCCTAACCCTATGGTAGCGTTCTTGCATCGTGTTCTCGTCCCGTTCAGTGAAACGGGCGAGTTTGGACGGCTACGCGCACGTACGTGTGTCCGTTTTGGGGGTATGCTTTTTGGTTGTAAAATACTTCATTTTAAAATTTGGATCCCGCCTAAAATTTTTGTATTTCAATTTCAAATTTTTGGACCCGACTAGGACGCAATTTGGGAATACTTTACATTTGTGCCAAAATCCCAATTTCTAAATTTTCTTAACCGTCGAATATATTTAATTTAACCCTTATAATATTTTTTTCCTATTTTCTTAAATCTTTAAAAGATTTCTTTCCCTAACTTAACCCCCACAAATCTTTCAGCCAATCACCTCCTTTCTTTAACCCCCGTGGGCCCCATCATTTTTCTACGTCTCTCTCTCTCTCCCCCCTATATAATTCTCTCTTCCTCCTCTTTTTCTTTCTTTCACATAACGCGAACCCACCTCGCGAAGCCCTAGCCGCTTTGCCCTTCGCCGCCGCAGCCCCAACGCCGACGCCATCATCGCCGACCGCATCGCCTCCTTGCCCTCGTCCGCTCCACTGCACCTCCTTCCTCCTTTCCCATTCCTCCCGAGCACCTGCACGAGGGATCTGCGCACCCCTGCACACGTCGGCGCCGCCGGAAACCGCTGCCGACGACCCGTCTCCATGCCCCTGGCCATCGCGCACACCCCCTCCGTGAGTGATGCTCCCTCTCTCTTCTCCTCTCTTCTCCTTTCTCCCTGCTCATGGTTCTTGATCTGTAGGTTTCTGTCGCTGTCGTCGTAGGCCGACCGCTGGAGCTCCGTCGACGTGGTCGGCAATCACAACCCCTCCACGGATCATCGTGAGCACCCTCTTCTCAGATCCTTCTTCTTTTCTTCTTTATTTTCTTTCCCTTCTTGTTTGCAATTCTTGATGTTCACTGTTTTGGGTTCGCCGGAATCTGGCCGTGCCGGCGATGTGTCCCGACGATCCAGCGAGGTACCCTGACCTATGTGGTTCCACTGTTCATCGTTTGGGTTCATTCCGTGAACCGTGCGCCGTCGTGAGTTTTCCCGCCGACATTTTACGTTCCGTTTTCCCGATTCGCGACCCGTCGAGGCAAGTACCCCTTGCTACATGCTAAACAATATTTACATATACATTGATAACACCCTAAACTTGCAGTTTAACCTTAGGACTATAATTTCCCATTTTTCGTGTGCAATGTCGTGTTATATCATTTTATCTTCCAAGCTTGAAACCTACCGTCTGCAATTACTATATTAAACCTAATAACCACATTTGCATGTTTTAATCACACTTTCACTATTGACGTAGCCTATGGCACTTTCTCTATAGTTTTACTTCATTCGGACACTCGTGTACATTTAACCTGTATTAACTGTGATTTCATCCATTGAACCTATATATATATCATTGCATCCATACAATTCTTAAACTTGTTAACATGATTTAACGGCCCTCACTGTCATGCTGTATTCTTATAATGTTGATAACACCTCTGAAACACAATTGATAACTGTGTTGCTAATTCATTGAAGCTTCTTTATTGTTTAATTCGTTGCTTAAATTTATGTTGTTGATAACCATGCTTGATTATGTAACTGAGTATGAGCACACCCATGATATCGTCACATCTTGACCTGACTTGCTACATACATATTGATTGACCCGACATGGTACCGTATACTGCTTGATTTGACCTGTTGTATCATAACTTGACTCGTTACCTGATCTTGTGTCTAATGCCAACAAACCTGACATGTAGTCCTCATGGACCGTTCCTGTTGTCTATCCAGACAAACCTGTTTACCTGATCGTGTGTTGGCATTAGTTCTTGATTATGGGATATCTGACTTGACATACACATATAACTTGGGGGTATGGGGAAATCAAAGGTGAAACCTGACTTGTAACTCAACAGTTCGCTACTTGTTCTGATCAGTTTTAGAGGCTCGGCCAGCCTTGGAATGATGCTGCTGACATCATTCATCTGTACACATTCCTGTTTAGTGCCTAGCGGCATGTCTCGGTTTCAGCCCGAGAATCTGGGCCGTGGTCCCGGGTATGTACGGGATACTATTGAGTTACATCGATGATTCATCAATTTGGTTTCAAAGAGTTTAGAACAGAAAACCTGATAGAACAGTTTAGTTTACCCACTGCACACTACCCTGCACTGCTCTGAGTTATATTATTGTTACCCTTGCTTTATTCATGTTTATATTCGCATTGCCTGTTACCCTGTTTATATATTAATACTTGATGACTTGACGCGCTGACGTCTGGGTTTTGCATGGCACAGATTCTGTACCGCTGTTGCAGTCCGAGCAGGAGTACTTCAGCCAACAGGCTGAGCTGTGAGTATCAGCAGTAGTTAGTTTTTCTTTCCTGCATTTATTTCCTGATGTGAGCCCGCATTATGGGACATACATTCCAGTTATTTTGTATTGGATCTTTCGCTTCGGCATTTTATTATTCTTGACTCATGTTATCTTGGATTATGGACATATTTTAGATAGTTTTATTTTGTTCTTGATATCTCTACAGCCGTAATGTGACTGTGGTTGGATACTTCCTACCCACAGGTAGCATGGTTGGTTATGTCACGTGCCCATTTTAGTGTACTCTGGGAAGCGGGGCATGACATGGTTCTTTTGGTATCAGAGATATAGGTTAGTCGGGTTGATTCTTTTGTAGTTGGGTATTGTACCCAATATATGAATCAGAATACCCGTGTTTAGGAAACATGTCCTGCCACCTTGCCGTTTTACCATTCTTGAATCACATTCTTTCTGATTATATCTTTTACGATGTGCAAACTTCCTTTGCATATCAACTCGAAAACCTGATTCCTTGTTATCTCTAGGACTTAGGCGACTTGGGTGGAGTTATGTAATTGTGGCTATGATACCGCGGCATAGTTACAATGCGGCACTCTATTTAAGTAACTGGGAGTTCTAGCCTTGATCTATATTTTGAATCTATCATCATGCTAATGTTGGGTGTTTTGATTTCAGGAATATAGCAGATAAGAATTTGAAGACGTACCAAAGGCGTGTGGACGAAGCCGACATGCTTGGAGTGATAAGGGGAATGCTGGAGAATCAAAAGAGACAAACCGAGCTGATCCAGCAGCAAGCGGAATCGTTTCAGGAAGGTTTGCAGATCGTTCAGCAGTCTGTGAACAATGTTGGAGCTAAACCAGTTGACCGAGTAGGGACCATAGCAGATTTCAGGCGTTTGGGTCCGTCTACATTTACTAGTTTGGAGGAGCCGTTGCCAGCGGAGCAGTGGCTAATTGACACAGAGAACTTGCTTATTGCGGCACAGATTCCAGATGAGAAAAGAGTTGATGTGGTACGCATTCAGTTAGTGGACTACGCCCGAGAATGGTGGCTTGTGGAGGAGAACCGCTTGCCCAAGCCGATCAAGTGGGCGGATTTTTCGAAGAGTTTCTTAGAGAAGTTCTTCCCGCGGGCTGCACGGGAGGAAATGGAGGAGAAGTTCATCGGGCTAAGGCAGAATGGAGCACCCGTAGATGTGCATGCAGCAGAATGGACAAGACTTAGTAGATTCGCTGGACCTTTAGTTGCCAACGATGCAGACAGGGCACGGAGGTTCATACGCAGCTTGGACGTGGACATCCAGAGACAGATTGTCTCCCTGGGTTTGACCACTTTCTCACAAGTACTTGCGGCCCGAGAGCAGCAGAGTTTATCTAGGATGAAGGGGAGTTTGCAGCAGACAGCAGTTGCGGTAAGGAAGCCAGCATTTGTACCAAACCGAGCTCATGGTCGCAGAGGTATTCCAGTGGACCGTCGAGGTATAGCACCCATGAAGAAGCCTGTTGTTGTCGATCGAAGAAAGAGCATGACTTGTAACTACTGCAATTTACCTGGCCACGTGCAAAAGGATTGTCAAAGGAGGCTGGGACTCTGTTTGGTTTGTGGAGCGGCAGATCACGCTGTTAGTGCTTGTCCGTCGAAGCTTCGTACGAGGGATGTTTTTCAGAAGCCTCCGCAGAGACCGTTCCAGGGATAGAAACAGCTGACTCAAGGACCTAATCAGGCTCGAGCTTTTACCTTGACAGCTGAAGAAGCTAAGGCGTCAGGAGAAGTTGTTTCAGGTACTCTACTCGTTCATGGTTTTCCCGCATTAGCGTTATTTGATTCTGATGCATCCTATTGTTTTATTTCATCCAAGTTTATAACTACACACTCGATTGACTGCACGACCCTGTCTAGTTTCTGGGACATACACACTAAGAATGGGAAAATCATAGCTAGTAGGGAATGTAAAGATTGTACAGTTGTTGTATGCGGACGGGAGCTTTTTGCAGATTTCTTGGTGATTGATACGGGCAGCTACGAGGTCATCTTGGGAATGGATTTTCTTGGCACTTTCCACACTCACATTGATTATAGGGCAAGGAAGGTAATTTTCCAGATTCCCGGACATCCCGAGTTTAGCTTCACTGGAGGAAGCAGTTCTGTCGGGCCAGTCAAGTTTAGGGCTAGGCCGACAAACAATATTCTTGCATCAATGGAAGTTGATAAAGATGAAGAGCCAGCTGTCGTTCGTGATTTTATGGACGTGTTTGAAGATATATCGGGTTTACCGCCGAAGCGAGACGTGGAGTTCGCAATTGATCTTATTCCTGGTGCAGCGCCAGTATCCAAAGCGTATTATCCAATGGCACCAGTAGAGTTGGAAGAAGTCAAGAAACAGGTTGCTGAATTGCTTAAGAAGGGTTGGATTCGAAGCAGTAACTCGCCTTGGGGAGCTCCAGTTCTTCTAGTGAAGAAGAAGGATGGCACAAGAAGGATGTGCATCGACTATCGAGAATTAAACCGGGTGACTATTAAGAACAAGTACCCGATCCCTCGCATTGGCGAACTTTTCTAGCAGCTTAGTGGCGCGAGGGTATTCTCGAAGCTGGATTTGCGATCCGGATATCATCAGGTCCGAGTGAAAGCAGAAGATATTTGCAAGACGGCGTTCCGAACTCGGTATGGACATTACGAATACTTAGTGATGCCCTTCGGAGTAACGAATGCGACGGCATTATTCATGGACTTGATGAACCGAATCTTTTCACCATTCTTGGATCAGTTTATTGTGGTATTCATTGACGATATTCTGGTTTACTCGAAGAGTTTTGAAGAGCATGCTGAACATTTGAAGATCGCACTGCAGACGTTGAGATAGGAGAAGTTATATGCGGAGATGAGTAAGTGCGAGTTTTGGCTGGATGAAGTAAAGTTTCTGGGGCATGTTGTGTCTGGCGATGGAATCGCCATCGATCTCGAAAAGATTATAGCAGTTCGTGATTGGCCGATTCCAAGAATGTTGCGGAAATAAGAAGCTTTCTTGGACTCGCCGGATATTACAGAAGATTTATGGAGAACTTTGCTCGTCTGGCGGAGCCGTTAACCAAGCTTACGCGCAAGGAGGTACCTTTTGTATGGACGGACAAATGTGCGTTAGCTTTTGAGACGTTGAAACAGAAATTGATAACCGCCCCTATTCTGACCGTGCCAGACAATTCCGGAGGATTGGTGATTCACAGCGACGCATCTGGGAAATGATTGGGATGTGTTTTGATGCAGCATGAGAAGGTTGTAGCGTACGCATCGAGACAGTTGAAGACCCATGAGAAGAATTACCCAACTCATGACTTGGAACTTGCGGCTGTGATTTTCGCTTTGAAGATTTGGAGACACTACCTTTTGGGCGAAAGGGTCGAAGTTTTCACGGATCATAAGAGCTTGCAGTATGTGTTCACGCAGAAGGAGCTTAATATGACGCAACGTAGATGGTTGGAGCTGATGGCTGACTACGATCTTGATCTTAAGTACCATCCGGGGAAGGTTAATGTCGTGCCGGATGCGCTTAGTCGGTTACCGGCAATTCAGATGTTAACTACGCAGAAGGAGCTCGTTGAAGATTTTCGAAGATTTGACTTGGAGGTTGTACTACCGCATTCTTCGGGACAGTTGATACAGCTGCAAGTACGTTCATCATTGATCGAGAATATTAAAGCAGCACAATCGCAGGATCCTAGACTGCAAAAGTTTCGAGAACAGGTTGAAGCCGGACTACGAACAGATTTATTGATCCACGAAGATGGTTCGTTGAGGTATGGTAGCCGTTTGTGTGTGCCAAGGGGAGATATTCGTGAAGAGCTTATGAAGGAGGCACACAGTTCAGCTTATTCTGTACATCCAGGAGGCACAAAGATGTACCGAGATATTCGACAGCATTTCTGGTGGGAAGGCATGAAGCGGGAGATTGCTCGCTTTGTGGCAAAGTGCTTGGTGTGTCAGCAAGTTAAGGCTGAACATCAAAGGGTTGCTGGTTTATTGCAACCACTTCCGATTCCTCAGTGGAAGTGGGAACATATAACCATGGATTTTGTGACGGCTTTACCGCGGAGTCCAAGGGGCAACAATGCTGTATGGGTGATTGTTGATCGTTTGACCAAGGCAGCTCACTTTATCCCTTTTCGGGTTGGTCAATCAACAGAGACTTTGGCGGAGCGGTACATACAAGAGATTGTAAGATTGTATGGAGTACCGGTGAGCATCGTGTCCGATCGGGACACTCGGTTCTTATCACACTTTTGGCGGAGTTTACAGGAAAGTTTGGGGACTCGATTGAAGTTTAGCACCGCTTATCATTCTCAAACTGATGGTCAGTCGGAGAGAATAATCCAAACTCTTGAAGATATGTTGAGAGCATGCATGTTGGACTTCAAGGGTTCATGGGAGGATAATCTACATTTGGTGGAGTTTTCTTACAACAACAGTTTTCAGGAAACTATCCAGATGGCTCCGTTTGAAGCTTTGTATGGTCATAAATGCCGTTCACCTGTTTGCTGGGACGATGTCGGTGAACGAAGATTATTGGGACCAGATTTGGTTGTGCAGACAGTTGAGAAGGTTAACACTATCAGAAATCATATGAAGGCAGCTCAAGACAGACAGAAGAGTTGGGCAGATACGTCGAGAAGACCTCTAGAGTTCGCCGTGGGTGACTTGGTATTCTTGAAGATATGACCGACTAGAGGGGTAATTCGTTTTGGAAGTCGAGAAAAGCTCAGTCCTCGATTCGTTGGACCCTTTGAGATCTTGGAGCGTGTTGGTGAGGTAGCGTATCGTTTGGCGTTACCACAGTCCTTGGCGAATGTGCACGATGTGTTTCACGTATCCCAACTCCGTAGGTATGTTCGAGATGAAACGCACGTATTGGATCATTCTGAGCTAACAGTACGAGAAGACTTGACTTTTGAGGAGCGACCGACTGAAATCGTGGATCGAAGGGAAAAGGTTCTTAAGAACAAGGTGATCCCTCTTGTGCTTGTTTTTTGGGGTAATCGCTCGCATGGAGAGTCCACTTGGGAACGGGAAGATGAAATCCGGCAGAAGTTTTCTCATCTTTTCTTACAGTTATTTGTTGTCTATCCTTGTATTCTTGGAATTTCGAGGACGAAATTCTTTTTATAGTTGGGTATAATGTATCAACCGAGCCCAATGCTACTAGCTCTGTTACCGTATGAATGGTGTATGGTATTTATTTCATTGATCCTAATTGACTGTTGCTAATATAAATTTTTTTTACCCGACAACTCATTTCTGCATATAACAATTTAAGGCATCTAAAATAAAATTAAAAATATTTTTCATGGCCTGCTTGACACCCCTAACCATGTGGTAGCGTCCTTGCATCGTGTTCTCGTCCCGTTCAGTGAAACGGGCGAGTTTGGATGGCTACGCGCACGTACGTGTGTCCGTTTTGGGGGTATGCTTTTTGGTTGTAAAATACTTCATTTTAAATTTTGGATCCCGCCTAAAATTTTCGTATTTTAATTTCAAATTTTTGGATCCGATCCGGACGCAATTTGGGAATACATTACATTTGCGCCAAAATCCCAATTTCTAAATTTTCTTAACCGTCGAATATATTTAATTTAACCCTTATAATATTTTTTCCCTATTTTCTTAAATCTTTAAAAGATTTCTTTCCCTAACTTAACCCCCACAAATCTTTCAGCCAATCACCTCCCTTCTTTAACCCCCGTGGGCTCCACCATTTTTCTACGTCTCTCTCTCTCTCTCTCTCCCCCTATATAATTCTCTCTTCCTCCTCTTTTTCTTTCTTTCACATAACGCGAACCCACCTCGCGAAGCCCTAGCCGCTTTGCCATTTGCCGCCGCAGCCCCAACGCCGACGCCATCATCGCCGACCGCATCGCCTCCTTGCCCTCGTCCGCTCCACTGCACCTCCTTCCTCCTTTCCCATTCCTTCCGAGCACCTGCACGAGGGATCTGCGCACCCCTGCACACGTCGGCGCCGCCGGAAATTGCTGCCGACGACCCATCTCCGTGCCCCTGGCCATCGCGCACACCCCCTCCGTGAGTGATGCTCCCTCTCTCTTCTCCTTTCTTCTCCTTTCTCCCTACTCATAGTTCTTGATCTGTAGGTTTCCGTCGCTGTCGTCGTAGGCCGACCGCTGGAGCTCCGTCGACGTGGTCGGCAATCACAACCCCTCTACGGATCATCATGAGCACCCTCTTCTCAGATCCTTCTTCTTTTCTTCTTTATTTTCTTTCCCTTCTTGTTTGCAATTCTTGATGTTCACTGTTTTGGGTTCGCCGAAATCCGGCCGTGCCGGTGACGTGTCCCGACGATCCAGCGAGGTACCCTGACCTGTGTGGTTCCACTGTTCGTCGTTTGGGTTCATTCCGTGAACCGTGCGCAGTCGCGAGTTTTCCCGCCGACGTTTTACGTTCCGTTTTCCCGATTCGCGACCCGTCGAGGCAAGTACTCCTTGTTACATGCTAAACAATATTTACATATACATTGATAACACCCTAAACTTGCAGTTTAACCTTAGGACTATAATTTCCCATTTTTCGTGTGCAATGTCGTATTATATCATTTTATCTTCCAAGCTTGAAACCTACCGTCTGCAATTACTATATTAAACCTAATAACCACATTTGCATGTTTTAATCACACTTTCACTATTGACGTAGCCTATGACACTTTCTCTATAGTTTTACTTCATTCGGACACTCGTGTACATTTAACCTGTATTAACTGTGATTTCATCCATTGAACCTATATATATATATATATATATATATATATATATATATATATATCATTGCATTCATGCAATTCTTAAACTTGTTAACATGATTTAACGGCCCTAACTGTCATGCTGTATTCTTATAATGTTGATAACACCTCTGAAACACAATTGATAACTGTGCTGCTAATTCATTGAAGCTTCTTTATTGTTTAATTCGTTGCTTAAATTTATGTTGTTGATGACCATGCTTGATTATGTAACTGAGTATGAGCACACCCACGATATCATCACATCTTGACCTGACTTGCTACATACATATTGATTGACCCGACATGGTACCGTATACTGCTTGACTTGACCTGTTGTATCATAACTTGACTCGTTACCTGATCTTGTGTCTAATGCCAACAAACCTGACATGTAGTCCTCATGGACCGTTCCTGTTGTCTATCCAGACAAACCTGTTTACTTGATCCTGTGTTGGCATTAGTTCTTGATTACGGGATACCTGACTTGACATACACATATAACTTGGGGGTATGGGGAATCAAAGGTGAAACCTGACTTGTAACTCAACAGTTCGCTACTTGTTCTGATCAATTTTAGAGGGTCGGCCAGCCTTGGAATGATGCTGCTGACATCATTCATCTGTACACATTCATGTTTAGTGCCTAGCGGCATGTCTCGGTTTCAGCCCGAGAATCTGGGCCGTAGTCCCGGGTATGTACGGGATACTATTGAGTTACATCGATGATTCATCAATTTGGTTTCAAAGAGTTTAGAACAGAAAACCTGATAGAACAGTTTAGTTTACCCACTGCACACTACCCTGCACTGCTCTGAGTTGTATTATTGTTACCCTTGCTTTATTCATTTTTATATTCGCATTGCCTGTTACCCTGTTTATATGTTAATACTTGATGACTTGACGCGCTGACGTCTGGGTTTTGCATGGCCCAGATTCTGTACCGCTGTTGCAGTCCGAGCAGGAGTACTTCAGCCAACAGGCTGAGCTGTGAGTGTCAGCAGTAGTTAGTTTTTCTTTCCTGCATTTATTTCCTGATGTGAGCCCGCATTATGGGACATACATTCCAGTTATTTTGTATTGGATCTTTCGCTTCCGCATTTTATTATTCTTGACTCATGTTATCTTGGATTATGGACATGTTTTAGATAGTTTTATTTTGTTCTTGATATCTCTACAGCCGTAATGTGACTGTGGTTGGATACTTCCTACCCACAGGTAGCATGGTTGGCTATGTCTCGTGCCTATTTTAGCGTACTCTGGGAAGCGGGGCGTGACAAAAATTTATAAAGTCTGGCGACAGGTCCAGGAATCGGTGATTAACCAGGATTACTCTCGCCGGCCAAATAAGCTTAAGGCTCAGCAAGAAAAGAGCCATCTCGTGGTACCGCAGAAGATGTCATCCGTTTGGGTGCCCGCTGCAATGGCCCCCTTCGACTTCAATTGCTCACAAGAGAAGGAGGCCAGAGAAAGCCCCCGTGACCACGGCAAACCGCAAGGACGTTGAATCTAAACGCCCTAAGTCCGGGGGCATAGTAGTGCATACTGTTTATATGGATTCCGGAAAAGAGGAAAGCCGTGCTTCTACGGGTCATCGACCTCTTACCCGATCGATAATGAAGGCTCAGTAACAACAGCAGCGGAAACTTCAGGAGATGTTGACTGCAATGGCCGCACTTACTGGGCCAAAAGAAAATCCAGAGACCTCCGCGTCGGGAACAAGAGACTGATACTGAATTCCTCTGAAGAATGCTCGAGAGGAAAGAAAAAGAGGCCGCGGAACAGGCAGCCAACATAAAACGAATGGCTCTTTTGTTCCAAGACATGGCCGGGATGATGTTACAGACGGAACCACCAGCTGAAGACCCCCCGATTATCATTGAAGACGATAGAAGGGAGACATCGAACCCTCCTACGGCTCTTTCAGCAGCCAAAGAGGAGACCATCTCCAAAGCTACCCTGGATGATTATATCGCTCAGCAAATACGAACCCACCAGGCGAATGAAGCGGCCGGCCAAATTGTTCAAACTGGGCGACCATATGCAGGCTGGTGTGACCAAATAAGGTACCCGTCGGGATATACGATCCCTAAATTTCACGTATATAAAGGGACGGGAAATCCGCATCAGCACGTCGCTCAATTCAGAGCCTTGTGAGGTAACACCGGAGGTGATGATAAACTTCTGCTCTGCCAGTTTGTTGGTAGCTTGTCGGAGACGGCGTTCGAGTGGTATTCTGAATTTCCAAATGACTCTATCAAGACATTTGCGGAGATGGAGCTACTATTCACCCAGCGTTTCGCGAGTGCTAGTGAACGCACCCCAATAACGGCATTGATCAATGCCAGGGTGAAACCTGGCGAGACATGGGTTCAATACGCAATACGATGGCGGAATTTGTGGTCAAAATGTAAGCAGCGCATCAAAGAAGCACTGGCCGTGGGCATGTTCGTAGGCACTCTTGATCATCAAGCGACTATTTCCTAATTTATGATGTTCTTCAAGCCGACTACGTTCCAGGCCTTGATCGACAAACTGGCCCAAATGGACCAGATGGGTCATAGACCGCCTCCTTCAAAGCCGGAGCCACGGAATGAAAAGGGCGAAGGGAAAGCAACCTTCGTCGCAAATGCTCAACAGCAGCCCAGTGGTCCAAAATTAACTGATCGCCTAGACGAGAGGCGGCAATTCTATAATGAGCAGATGAAGCGCCCTTATTCGTTTTCCTGGGACAAAACGAAGAGATTGTTCGAGCTAGCGGTGCGCAACAGGCTCATCAATTTGCCGAATCCAAAATGACCGTTGCAACCCAGTGAGGCTAATAGTCCCAATTATTGTCCCTACAATCAAACGGTAAGCCATCCAATTGAAGATTGCTTCGTCTTTAAAGGCTGGATCGAAGCTCAATACCAACAGGGCAAATTTGCCCTGTCCGAGAATTGGAAGGTGAACCCACCACAGCCATACGCTCCCAAGAAGACGGACACACCAGGGGCATCATGCTCTTTCATAGAAGAAGCTCCATGGGAGGTCGCTTTTTCAGCCAAAACTAAAAGAATGTTGAAGGATCTCCAAACATGCCCGGCGATTAGATGGAAAAGTCCGCTGGAACCCGAGATCATCGAGGGAATGCTGAAGCCGCGCCCAACTCCAAAAATTGGTGGTGATAGTCAAAGTGCTCACACCCAGCCGTCAAAGTCTTCGAAGAAGAAGAAGAAGACCAAAAAGCCCATGAAGCCTGGTGACAAGCGCACGGACCTGCAGAAGCAGATTGACGCGCTGGAAGAATATAATCAAAAAGCACGGACTCCAGTCACACTCCAAGAATTTCTCAGCCACGTCCTCGAGGACGGAGATAATGACAATGGAGAAGACTCGTCGGATGAATCTGAAGATTATGTGGCAAGTTACCATGTGATCTCTCACTCGTCGATAGACGATGAAGAAGCTCCTTACACAGAGAAACTGGGGGCAGATCCTAAGCCGGAACTTTTAGGGCCATCAGACGAAATGATTGATGCATTCATGGTCGAAGCTCTTCTTAAAAGCAAAGCTGCTCGAGAGCGTGAGATGGCCATATTTGAAAAAGCCAAACGTCAGCGACTGGACGAAAGGGTTGAAACACTCCCACCAGATCAAAGTACATCCGCCACAAATAAAAGCAGGTTCAAGACGAGGAAGAGGTTGGCCAAAACCATATCAATGGGGATGAAGCTGCCACCCTCCGAAGGGAACACTCCTGATGAAGTGGATATACATCTTAACTACTGTCTATATCATCGAAGGATTGTGCACCCTACTGAAGAGTGCATAGCCTTTAAAATCTGGTGGCAGGGATATGTCGCTCACCGACAACATTTCAAGCGGATGAAACGCAAAGCTCGTCGGGAGCAAAGAAATACGACCGAGGAGCGCAAAAGAACTGCCGGCAACTGCCATATGGTTGACTATGAGGGATTGCAAGTCCTCACTTTCGGGAGCGACTCTGACGAAGAAATAACTCTTGGCCCTCTCTTTAAAGAACCCACATCGGGAAAAGAGGAAGAACCTAAGAACTGTGAAAATATTCAGCTGCGCAATCGTACACTGCCTGAAAAGAATTTTGGGCCCTCGAACAGTGGGTCAAATAGAAGAGATAAGGGGAAAGAAAAGGACCCTGAGGATATCATCCTTGATGATCAAGCCGTCAAAGAGCTGACAGCCAAGGACCCGCCAAAGAAAAGTAAGGTGGACTACAACGTTCTGGCATACTTGAGAAAGCTATCTTCGCAGCTAAGTATTCTCGACGCCCTTCTGCTATCCAAAGGGGCGAGAGATTCATTGATCAAGGCACTAAAAGAGCTAGAGCAATTCTAAGCTTTCCTCGCCGAAGAAAAGATGAAGGACGAGCTGGAAGAAATGCACACAGCCGATATCACCTTCGGCGATGAAGATCTCCTTCTCGGGACGTGCAAGCATAACCGTCCCCTCTATGTCTCCGGATACTGTCATGATATCAAGATAGGCAAAATCCTGGTTGACAATGGGCCCTCTATCAATCTCCTCAATGTGAGAGTGTTGAAGGAAATCTGCACGAGCGTTCAGCACCTCGCTCGTGATAAAATCACCATCTCCGGTTTCGACTCCCAGTTATCACGGACGTTTGGGTCTGTGATACTGATACTACGCTTTAGGTTGCTTGTCACGGACATCAAGTTTCACGTCATTGACGCCAAGACTTGCTACAATACTTTGCTCGGCCGGCCTTGGTTACATGAGTACAACATCATCCCTTCTACACAACACTAGTGTATGAAGTATTTTAAGGATGTTCTCGAGTACACCGTAACATGGGAACTTAACCCGTTCTCCATAAACGAAGTTCACAAATATGAGGATGCAAAGTATTTCTTGCCGGACTTTGAAGATACAGAGAGATGCTGTAAACCGAAGAACAAAGCTATCATCACTATTCCGGTCTTCGGGAGTGATACCGAGGAGGAAGAAGAAATAGTTTATCCAGGTCCGCCCCAATGCAACAAGCCGGGACTGTCCACCCCTATGCTGATCTTCGGCAGCGACTCAGAAGATGAAGTCAATGCCGTATTTTCTGTTCGGCCATCAATTCAAGCCTTTGCTGATGATGATCGGAGTTTGCAAATCGCCATGGTTCCGTGAGAGCATTACAAAGAACTCGATGCACTTAATGCCTATAGTGTGCAGGAACTGCAGACATTCTACATCCCTCCCGGGCGAAAGGGTGAAAAGGCGATCCTATTCTACCGATCCGGGAAAACCAAAGGGGAGAAAGAAATCTGGCATGGCGCGGATTCTACACTTGACAGGCTCCAGTCCATCCGTCTGCCCAGATATTACACAGACGGATTAAAAAGACTGTTGAGGCGCCAAGGCGTACCCCTTATGCAGACCGCTCGACAAGCTCAGTTCTACAACAGGATCTGGAGCGTCGCCGGAACTCAACGAAAGTTTCCCAACGGGAGAATGGAAACAATCAGGCTTGGATATGTTCAAACCAAGAAACGGGAGCCAATCCATGACTGCTACGTCATACATGACTTCGACGAAGAAGGAGACGCTCTATGGGAAGATGCTAACCCAGAACCAAAATGAGCTCCCGTCGTGAAAATGCCAAGCCCGTCGTTCGAAGAATAAATGGACAAGCTTATAAGGGAAGCGGGTTGAAAGGTTCGAGATGACCATAATCGCGAAATGACCATCTATGAGAAAGCCAAAACGCAACGCCTCCTTCAGCAAGCTGGGAAAAATGAAAATGCTCTTCCTCGTCAACCCGTCATACAAAAGGCCCGACGCAGAGGCAGAAATAAACCCAAGAACGAAAAAAACGTTCGACGGCGACAAAGAGGGAACAAGAAGCCACGCGATCGAGAATCGAACAATCAGGATTCGTCTCTTATAAAGAAGATAGGTCGAGCGTATTCTTTCCCCCAAGACAAGACAAGGAAAATACTTGATCTTGCCGTAAAACATCAAACGATTACCCTCCCGGAGTCTAAGCACCCCGAGCAAGCAGGTGAAGTTAATCATCTAGATTATTGCTCCTATCACCGGGCAATAGGACATCCTCTTGAAGACTGCTTCACATTCAAAGACTGGGTAGAAGACCAGTATCAACAAGGCAGGTTCGCTCTATCCAGCAGCTGGAGGGTAACTCCACCGCAGAAGCATGAACCAAAAGCCGCGCATGCAGCGAGAGTAGAACCAGATCAATATCGGTCTTGGAAGCGATCCTGTACCTGTCATAAGATAACGCTATCAGAAGAAGAAACCGAGAATATGGATGACTTCTCCTGGTGCTTCGAAAACAACGATGACGAGGTGATCTCAGAGTTTCCACCGGCGCCAAAAGAGCTGGATGATGGGATACATACTACTGCAGATAACCTCAAGAAAATTGACTTGGGGACGACAAATGACCCACGACCGACGTTCGTCAGTGAGCTTTTGTCTGAAGAAAAGGTGGCTACGCTTAAAGACGTGCTCATGCAGTATAAAGATTTCTTTGCATAGAACTATTCAAAGATGTCGGGACTCGATCTAGAGATTGCTGTCCACAAATTGGCAATATCCCCGGACGTCAATCCGATCAAACAAGCACCGAGAAGAATGCGACTCGAGCTTGAGATAAGCATCAACGCCGAGGTCAAGAAGCTAATCGACTCTGGCTTCATCGAAGAAGTTCAGTATCCTGACTGGATCGCCAACATCGTCCCAGTGATGAAGAAAAATGGGACAGTGCGCATATGTGTGGACTTTCGGGATCTCAATAAAGCCTGCCCGAAGGACGACTTCCCAGTACCGGTCACCGAGCTGATGATAGATAATACGTCCACTCACGAAGTCTTCTCCTTCATGGACGGCTCATTAGGATACAATCAGATAAAGATGCATCCCGAGGACCAGAAGCATACCGCTTTCCGGACCCCTTTGGGTATATTCTGCTACAAGGTGATACCTTTCGGTCTAAAGAACGCCGGTGCCACCTATCAGAGGGCCATGACAAAGATTTTCGATGACCTCATACATGAAATCATCGTATGCTATATCGACGACCTCATAGTTAAAAGAAAATCATATGAGGAACATTTAGAGCATCTGAAGATCGTGTTTCAGCGCCTTCGGAAATACAATTTGAAGATGAACCCTCTCAAATGCGCGTTCGGAGTTTCCTCGGGCAAATTCCTAGGATTCATCGTATGGCACCGGGGCATCGAGATAGACCCGTCAAAGATCAAGGCGATTATGGAAATGCCTCCGCCAAGGACTCTCAAGCAACTGTGGTCTCTCCAAGGAAAGCTCGCGTATATCCGGTGGTTCATAGCCAATCTTTCCGGCAAGTGCCGTCCTTACAGTCACCTAATGAAAAAGGAGACCCCTTTCGTCTGGGGTCGCAAATGCCAAGGCGCACTGGACGAAATTAAGCAATACCTGCAGAATCCGCCGGTGCTGACCGCTCCGGTCTAGGGAAAGCCTCTCATTCTGTATACAACAGCCCTAGAAAGTTCTTTAGGAGCGCTGTGGGCATAAGAGAACGACCAAGGGAAGGAGAGAGCCCTCTACTATTTGAGTCGAGTTCTACTGGAGGCAGAAAATAATTATTCTCCCATCGAAAAACACTGCCTGGGGTTGATCTTCGCGATAATGAAGCTCAGACACTACGCGTTGGCACATGAGGTCCATCTCATATCGAAGGTGGATCCTCTCAAATATTTGATGTCGAAGGCCATATTAATGGGACGACTCGTTAAATGGGCCTTGCTCTTCATGGAGTTCTCGATAACTTATCGGCCTCTTAAGGTAGTGAAAGGCCAGGGCATTGCCGACTTCCTCGCTGAGCATCCGATACCTGCCGAATCTCCCTTGAACTGCGAATTGCCAGACGAACACGCGTTTGACACGATCGATGGGGAGAGAAGATAGAATGATACCCAATGGGAACTCTACTTCAATGGAGCATCTTCCATGAAGAAGCGCAAACAAAGCACTCCCATAATCAAATCAGGGGTAGGCCTTATCTTCGTGACTCCATAAGGAGGGATAATGTGCTTCGCCTTCTTCTTAACAGAACTAATGACAAACAATGAGGCTGAGTATGAAGCTTTGATATCAGGTCTTGAAATCGCCATCGACATGGGAATTGAGAATCTCCTCATATACGGAGACTCCCAGCTGATCGTTAGTCAAGTAAACGACGACTATCAAATGTGCAAACCAGAGTTGGTGAAATACGGCGAGAGAGTGCAGCAATTGCTGACTCAAATCCCTTCCTACACACTGGAAAGCATACCGCGTGCGGAGAATAGCAAGGCGGATGCGTTAACCAAGCTCGCTAAAGAACTGGCTGACGAGAGCATCGATGACGTGAGGATCATTGTGCAAAGCCGTCGGGTTCTTGCACCGGCAGAAATATCTTCAGAATCGTCCGAGGAGAAGGGAGTGACCGAGCAAACGACTCTACAAATAAAAGACCAGGAAAAGGCTACGGATTAGAGAGAAGTCTTTATAGACTACTTCAAATCCCGTCGAACACCTGAAAATGCATCCTCAAGGCATCAACTCATGAAACGAGCTTTATCCTTCGCCTTTGTTAATGATACTCTGTATAAGAGATCATTTGATTCTCTATGGTTAAGATGCCTGGGACCTGAAGAAGCAAAGAGAGTCGTCCAAGAAACTAACGACGGACTCTGCGGTTCTCATCAAGCCAGGCCGAAGATGAAACTGAAGATCAAAAGGATGGGCTACTATTGGCCTACGATGATCCAAGACTTCCTCGAATACGTGAAGCAGTGCCACTCGTGCCAGATTCACGGGGACTTTATCCAACAGCATCCAAATCCACTACATCCAACGGTGGCTAGCTGGCCGTTCGAAATGTGGGGAACCGACATGATCGGGCCCATCCAACCAGCATCGTCCAGAGGGCATCGGTTCATTTTGGCGAAAACTGATTACTTCTCCAAATGGGCAGAAGCAGTACCACTGAGGGAAGTGAAGACGGAAAATATACTCCATTTCTTCAAGACGCACGTCATTTATCGGTTTGGAACTCCGCGACGGATCATCTCCGATAACGGGCCAGCCTATAGAAGCCACAAGATCAGCCGCTTCGCACAACAGCATAACATAGACTAGAGATACTCTTCAGTCTATAATCCTCGAGCTAACAGTCTAGCTGAGGCTTTCAACAAGACCTTGACGAAGATCGTGAAAAAGACGGTGTCTCGAAATAAGAAGGACTGGTATGAGAGACTGTATGAAGCTCTCTGGGCGTATCGAACTACGTTCAAAACGGCCACAAACACAACGTCGTATGCTTTGGTATTCGGCACAGAAGCGGTACTCCCTCTTGAGATAAAGTTACCCTCTCTACGAGTGGCCGTTCACTACGAGCTAATAGACGAAGAAAATGCTCACCTTCGGCTTGAGGAGCTCGATGCCCTTGATGAACCCCGGCTCATAGCGCAACAAAATCTGGAGGCTTATAAAGTAAAGATGATGTGCTCATATAAGAGATTGACTAGGCCGAGAACATTCCGCCAAGGCAAACTCGTGCTAGTGGTCAAAATGCCTATGATCCCCAATCGTGCCAAGCGGGGGAAATTCGAGCCAAACTATGAAGGCCCGTATATCATAGACAAAGTTTACCAGGGTGGAGAATATCTACTCATGGACATGCATGGTGAAAGAACTTTCAGGCCAATAAATGGTCGCTTCCTAAAGAAATACTACGCCTGACGAGTCATGGCCTAGGTCAACGATAGATGACGACGCCTATGTCCGCACGCTATCTTCCTAAGCCTAAACTCTGTAAGTAGTAGCCGGCTTCCTTTTCGTCTGACCGAAATGTCCTAAAACTAACAACGGACCGAAACGTCCTTAAACTAACGACTGACCGAAATGTCCTAAAACTAACAACGGACCGAAATGTCCTTAAACTAACGATGGACCACTATGTCCAAAAACTAGCGTCAAACCGGAACGTCCTTAAACTAACGATGGACCACTATGTTCTAAAACTGGCTGTTGACCGAGACGTCGATAAACTACTACGGACCGCAGCATCCTAAGGCTGACAAAAAAAACGGTATGTCCATAAGCAAAATGGGCATGGATGAAAACCCGAAAGGGCTTCGTGAGTAAAAACAGCAGGGCTACCGGCGAGTTTTGTGAAAACCCAAAAGGGCGCAACCTCGTTAAAAGACACTTGCAAGGTCCTCTCGATCTTGTGAGGAGAAACCACCTGCGTGAGATCCTTACGACTCATAAGGGAACAACACACTTAGGGATCCCCACGATTCCTAAGGAGAAATTACACTTGCGAGATCCTCATGACTCGTAAGGAGAACCCTCCTATGAGACCCTCATGGCTCATACGATTCAAAAGTCTTAAGCTACAGGGATCTGAACCTGTTCTTAAGCGGCCATCACAACCTCCAATGTTGCCCTACAAGCGGTTCAATATTGACCCTTGTATACAATCCACGGACGCGAATAAACATTTCCCTAACAAAGTCTCATCCGTGACTAGGGATATGTTTGCACAGTGAACAGCCCTTGTAAGTCCTCTCGACTTATAAGGAGAAAGCCCTCTTATAAGATCCTTACGACTTACGAGAAGCCATACACTTAGGAGTCCTCACGATTCCTAAGGAGAAAACGCACCTACGAGATCCTCACGACTCGCAGGGAGAAATACCTTTATGAGACCCTTGCAGTTTATGAAGTTAAAAGCCTTAGTCGACAGGATCCTAACCCTGTTCGCTAAGTCACCTTTGTTCGACATCGACAGAGGCAAATGATGATTCGCTCCTGGTAATATCCCAGTTGTAGCGGTGCTGATGCCGAAATCGGTGTCTAATTCCAAGCTTGCAGTAAAAAACCAGCGAGCCACACATGCATACGAAATAGCCGTAATGATGAGGCAACTTGCAACAAAATCAGCAAGTAAAAATGTATGTATACAAAAATAGCCGAAATGATTGGGTAACTCGCAATAAAAAGCAGCGAGTAAAAATAAGACAAATAGCCAAAATGATTGGGCACCGTGAAAAATAGTCGAAATGATTGGGCAATCGCGACCTTCGCGATATAAAAGCTGAAATGATAGAGCATCGCGGAAAGAAATAATTTTTTTTTTTGAAGGAATGAAACTTTTGCCCTACAGGTGATATCACATCAATCCCTGTATACAATCCAGGGGCGCAAACAAAGAAAGAATCACACCTTCCCTCCCCAGGCTCCATCAGAAGAAGAAGCCAAATCTCAATGGTTCACAGACAGCCTGGAGATCATCTCAATATCCGTCCCATTTCAACAGACACGACATCAACAAATTGGAGCTGCGGCAAAATTCCCAGTTCCATAACTCGACGATGCACAAACAACCGAGAGTCAACCTTTCCTGGTCACATGGAACGCGGCCTATATCAATCCTGACCCTGTGGGAAACGTCCAGAGCGGAGCTTGGTCCTCGTAGAACACGGCTATGTCATACCGACCCTGTGGGAAGCATCCATAGCAAATTCCTGGTCACATGGAACACGGCCTATGTCAATCCTGACCCCGTAGGAAACGTCCAGAGTGGAGCCCGGTCCTCGCAGAACACGGCCATGGCAATCAAACCCCGCGGGAAGCATCTAGAGCAAATTCCTGGTCACGTGGAACACGGCCTATGTCAATCCTGACCCTGTGGGAAACGTCAAGAGCGGAGCCTGGTCCTCGTAGAATACAGCTATGTCAATCAGACCCCGTGGGAAGCATCCAGAGCAAATTCCTGGTCACGTGGAACACAGCCTATATCAATCCTGACCCCGTAGGAAACGTCCAGAGCGGAGCCTGGTCCTCGCAGAATACGGCTATGTCAATCAGACCCCGTGGGAAGCATCTAGAGCAAATTCTTGGTCACGTGGAACACGGCCTATGTCAATCCTGACCTCGTGGGAAACGTCCAGAGTGGATCCTGATCCTCGCAGAACACGGCTATTTCAAACCGACCCCAAGAGAAGCATCCAGAGCAAATTCCTGGTCATGTGGAACACGGCCTATGTCAATCCTGACCCTGTGGGAAACGTCCAGAGCGGAGCCTGGTCCTCACAGAACACGGCTATGTCAATCAGACCCCGTGGGAAGCATCCAGAGCAAATTCTTGGTCACGTGGAACACGGCCTATGTCAATCCTGACCCCGTGGGAAACGTCCAGAGCGGAGCCTGGTCCTCGCAGAACACGGCCTATGTCAATCCGACCCCGTGGAAAGCATCCAGAGCAATTCCTGGTCACGTAGAACACGGCCTACGTCAATCCTAACCCCGTGGGAAACGTCCAGAGCGGAGCCTGGTCCTCGCAGAACACGGCTATGTCAATCCTGACCCCGTAGGAAGCATCCATAGCAAATTCCTGGTCACGTGGAACACGGCCTATGTCAATCCTGACCCTGTGGGAAATGTCCAGAGCGGATCCTGGTCCTCGCAGAACACGGTTTTGTTAATCCTAACCCCGTGGGAAGCATCCAAAGAAAATTCCTGGTCATGTGGAATACGGCCTATGTCAATCCTGACCCCGTAGGAAACGTCTAGAGCGGAGCCTGGTCCTCGCAGAACACGGCCTAAGTCAATCCTGACCCCGTGGGAAGCATCCAGAGCAAATTCCTGGTCACGTGGAATACGGCCTATGTCAATTCTGACCCTGTGGGAAACGTCCAGAGCGGAGCCTGGTCCTCGCAGAACACGGCTATGTCAATCAGACCCCGTGGGAAGCATCCAGAGCAAATTCTTGGTCATATGGAACACGACCTATGTCAATCCTGACCCCGTGGGAAACGTCCAGAGTGGATCCTGGTCCTCGCAGAACACGGCCATGTCAAACCGACCCCGTGGGAAGCATCCAGAGGAAATTCCTGGTCACGTGGAACACAGCCTATGTCAATCCTGACCCTATGGGAAATGTCCAGAGTGGAGCCTGGTCCTCGCAGAACACGGCTATGTCAAACTGACCCCGTGGGAAGCATCCAGAGCAAACTCCTGGTCACGTGGAACACGGCTTATGTCAATCCTGACCCCGTGGGAAACGTCCAGAGCGAATCCTGATCCCATAGAACACGGTTAAAGTCAATCTTGACCCCGTGGGAAATGGCCAGAGCAACTCTTGACTCCGTGAAATGCGGATAATGGTAACCTCACCCATCACTTACGGGTCCTCACGACTCGTAAGGGAGCAAACTCTCTTGTGAGATCCTTAAGACTCTCAAGAGAAAACACACTTAGGAATCCTCACGATTCTTAAGGAGAAAATACACCTACAAGATCCTCTCGACTCGTAGGGAGAAAAGTCTTTATGAAACCCCCATGGCTCATGAAGTTGAAAAGCCTTAGGCAGCAGATCTGAACCTGCTGCCTAAGCCATCACTACCTTTCGAAGAATTCAAGACGTAATGCTCTCTATTATCTACAGGCTATGCTTACTAAAGTAATATGCCAACAACAAAGCAGAAAGTAAAGGAACAGAAGCGAAAGATTTGTTATTCATACTTCGGAAAATTCTTACATCAATAAAGACAATAAACAAAAGATGCATCGAGATGTTTATAATGGTAAAACCTCAGATCCAAGGCATGGATTAAGGAATTCGAAAGTAAGGCCGTCTAGAATCTTTCTGGCCTTTCTGACCATTCTCGTGTGCATCCTCTCGCGATCGCAGGTGTCGAGATCCTTGCCAATGCCCTCCTCCCTTTGATAAGAAGCGATCATCGTCATCTGCTAGAAAGTTTGATGCAGAATATCAATGAGGTTATCTCGACGCTTCTTTGAGATCAGGCCAGACAGGTACACCGAGTGCACCTTGTCTTCAGCATTATCCAGCGCATTCAGCGGCATGGCTTCGTAAAACCCAGGAAGTGCTCCCCAAATTGCTCCCACTACGATCTACAAAAGAGCGGAGCGACGAGGAAGCAGTCGACCGTTGTGTGCGTATAGACGAGCCATAATCTCCGCACATTGGACATCCGTAAACTCTTGGTTCTGGTGATGACCCTGTACGCGAATATCCTTATAAGAGATAAATTCGCTCAGACTATATAAATGAACAGCCATAGTGCCTGAAAAGAAACATCATTAAAAGATTAGTAATGAGGAAACCCTCAAGAAATTCTCATTAAATGAGAAATCCATCGGCCAGAGGAGTAAAACTCCTATTGAGAGCAACGCTCTTCACTAGACAGACATCTGTCAAAGTCTAATAATGAAGGAACAAAATTCCTCAAGAAAATCCTAAGAGTCTTGCTTTGAGAAGATGATGGAACAATCCATCAAAAATAAAATTTTAATTTGATCTTCAAGATCCATGAACAAACTCTTAAGAGTTCTTCTATATGATCTGAAAGGAGCAAAGCTCCATTAATGGATTAAGAAATCATAAGCAAGACCCTTTTAGATTTGTGATTCCAAGAGGGCAAAGCTCTGTTAATAAAACCCTAAAAAGGATTTTCTTTAGATCAAAGATCTATGAAGAGCAAGGCTCTGTTAATGGGTGAAACCCTAAAAGATATTTCAAAAAGATTTAAAAAGATTTAATCTTTTACATAAAAAATTTGACAGAGTTTGGTCCTTAAGAAAATTCTTAAGAGGAAGAGCTGCGCTCTGAAGGAGAAAATAAGTTTTCAAGAATGATTGAAGATGAACAGAAGTCATCTCAAGGGCCAAGGGTTCTATTTATAGGCACTAAGCGCCGTTTCAATTCCTCGGTTGATCCAAGAGTGGAGATGCTGTCACCGCTGCACCCACGTGTGGGCCCCGCGAGCGCAACGGTGGGGGGCATTTGTTTCCCCAATTAGAGCAAAGCTCTGTTCAGAATTCAAAATTTGAATTAAAGTCGCGCTTTTATAAAAGCACTGCGCTACAACTAGCGCACCCCATGCACAGCGCATAGGCGCAGCGCTAGAGCTAAGTGCGCTGCGCTCCAAGTAGCGTACCATGGGCAGAGCGCATAAGCGCTAGCGCTAGAACTAAATATTCCTCACCGTTGGATCAAATATCCAATGGATATAATTAAATCATCAATTAACAAGAATGAAATTCGGTTGAATCTTTCCAAACAGAAAAGATTGTGCCCTGAATTTGGAACACCGTTGGATCAATGATCCAATGGTGATTAAAAAATCACTAAAATACAGAACAAACTTTGTAAGGGGGAAAGATTTCCCAATCTTGGTAAAAAACAAGAAGATTATCTTCTGTAAAGCAGAAGCCCTTGGATCAAAGATCTAACGATGGGAAATTCCCCAAATCAATTGGAGAAAAGATCTCCTTAACTGATTGAACAAACCATCTTGTCCTATATAAAGGCCCCGAGACTTCAAGTCTAAAAAGGAGGAACCCCTCCCCCCTTAAACTTTGAGAAAATCTCAAGAAGAAGAAGAACCTCTCGGCAAAAGAAGACAATTCTTTTTAAGGTAAAAAAGAATAGAAAGACGAAATCGTCTCAAAAAGATGTATTTACTTCTTTCACAGATCATAGATCTATAAGACAAATTGTTTTTCACAAAAGAGATTATGAACATCTCATTATAAAGGGGGGAGAATTATTCAATTCTCTTAGGATCACAGATCTATCAAAGAAAAGCCTTTCATCAAAAAGAGACTGAAATATCTCCTATAAACTAAGAACTTTGTTCTTAGAATCTTGAGACAAAATCTCTTATCAAAGAAAAGATAATCTTCAGAGCGCAAAGTTAACCTAAAAAGAGCCTTAGCGCTCCTAATCTAAGAAGAGCCTTAGCGCTCCTAATTTAAAAGTGTCTTAGTGCTCTTCATCCAGCGCAAAGTGCTGCAGTGCCATAGCGCTTCAAACACAGCGCACTGCGCTCATTGTCTAGCGCTCAGCGCTAAGCGCGCCACGTGCTCTTCACGTGTATGCTGTATTACTAAAAGCGCTTTGCTCTTATTATATGGCATCAGCGCCAAACGCCTCAACGCTTCAACTATAGCGCTTCAGCGCTCTACATCTAGCGCAAAGCACCAAGCGCATCAGCGCTCTTCATTTAGCGCTAAGCACATTAACGCTTCATATCTGGCGCAAAGCGCTAAGCGCATTAGCGCTTTAACCATAGAGCATTGCGCTCATCGACTGGCGCTAGTGCTAAGTACGCCACATGCTTTTATGTGTGCTTGAACAGAACATAAACTGTTCTTTGAATAAGCCTGGAGTTATGATAAATGCACAACATTCAACTAAAGACAAAACATTGTCAGAGACCAAACCAATGCTTAGCATTTTTAAAGGGATTGGGCTCAAACAAACATCTAACAACTCAAAAAACAAATATTGAACATTGTAAATGAATGGATCTAGCCCAAATTGGCCATAAGTCATCAATTCAGATTAATTGAGTTCATATGCTCATAAATCACAGATCTTAGTCCCAATTGGACTACAGGTCTCTCAACCCACATCGGTTTAAGGGTACATCTCTGAACTCCTCTGATATTTGTCGTTGTAATCCTTCAACGTCTTCAGAGAGGTGATGGGTCCCGACAACCATACATTTCATGGACTATGATGTCCTTAACCTGGACTGTGGGGTCCTTAAGCCCATGGACTATGATGTCCTTAACCTTGACTGTGATGTCTTTAAACTTACGGACTATGATGTCCTTAACCTTGACTGTAAGGTCTTTAAACTCACGGACTATGATGTCCTTAACCTTGACTGTGAGGTCTTTAAACTCACGGACTATGATGTCCTTAACCTTGACTGTGATGTCTTTAAACTCACGGACTATGATGTCCTTAACCTTAGACGGAGATGTCCTTAAACTAACATTGGACCGTAATGTCCTTAAACTAATCGACCGCAATGTCCCTAAACTAAACAATAGAGTCAAAATGCTCTTTTGTTGGATCTAAACGATCCCGTTGAGTTGATCTTAGTCTAAAATTAGACTAATGTATCCTTAACTAACGTTTAAGTTGATCTTAGTCTCGAATGAGGTTAACGTATCCTTAAACCCAACCCCCAAACCCAAATCTAAAAAAATACGGATTTGGACTAATCCACGCCCTACGGGAGACAACAAAAATTAGTCTCCGTATACAATCCACGGGCAACCAAAAAACAAAACAAACACACACGATACGAAGTGACCATCTGGAGAAAGAGAAAGTGGTTACCGCGATGCGGTAGCGTAATTAACTGTAGGGGCTTGCACCTGCAGGGAAGAGCGTCCCCACAATAAAAAACCCCTCAAATGAGGAGGAATCTGACGAAGTCTTCTACATCGGCCGCATCCGTTTAAACCTTCGATATACGGTGTCATAAATCAACTTGGCATTTTCGGAAAGGTGGACGGATAGCACCAATTAGCATTTGCCCCGAAATTCAAGCAAGACGGACCTACCCGGTCGCGTCTCCGTGTTTTCGGAAGGGAACAGCGCCCTTTCCTCAGAGGACTCCTTCTTTTTGAATCAGGTTAGATGTCTTTCTTTGAAGGGTCTGTTGAGATAGTTAGGTTAGAGTCTAGGGAGTCTTCTTCTGCTTCCTCCTCTGCCCCATTCAAGTCGGATTCCCCTAGTATAGTTAGGGTTACCCGCGTCGCTCGTGGTCGGGAAGGGTCCCCAAAGCGCGCATCGGTAATGCTCGCGATGCGCCCTCCCTCCTAAGGAATGTGGACAAGCTCACCACGATCCGGGCTCGTCTCCACATTCCCCCTAGCTATTCGCTTCGTTTGGTTAGGGAGGACGATAGGGCGGATCAGGTGTAGGGCAAGGAGATTGCCTTGTACTTGGACGCATTCTGGGCTGGAATGCGTCTGTCCTTTCCCCCCGAAGTATGCGGGGCATTACGTTGCTTCCAACTTGCCCCGGGCCAGCTAGTGCCGAACTCATGAAGAATTCTCCTCGGGTTCCTGGTCCAGTTGAGACTTGAAGAAATCCCCTTCAGCTTGACCCTTCTCCTTTCCTTTCTTTGTTATAAAAATCATCCCGGCACCCGTAAGGACGAGCCGAGCTGGGTGTACATTTCCTTTAAAAAACGCAAAGGAGGGGCGGCCGGGTCGGGGGTTGTAGTAGTTCCTTCTTCCATCCACGAATAGAAGGAGAAGTTCGTATTCGTTGGGCCACCAGAGGGCGAGGATTGGCATGTGCCTGTACAGTGGCACAGGGCCGACTGCCCGTGAGTGAAGTAGCCGTCCTCTCCCGAGGTGAGGGCGGTGTCCATATGGGATCCGATCCAACGGGCCGACGTTTTTCTGTCCGAGCAGGCCCTTAGCTGGACCGGGCTCAGCCCGCTCGTTTTGTGGGTAAGTTAGGAGCTTGAACGATCTGTCTAGACTTGAATATCTTTCTTTTTCTCTTTCCCGTGTTACTAACCCCCTTTGTGTATTTTCCTCTTTGCAGAGCAAATGGACCGATCTAAATTCCTGGCTGCCATAGCCTCTAAGAAGGGGAGGAAGACCGGGGGCGCTAGCTCGTCCCTCCCCGGTTTGAGCCCGGCCCCGAAGGCAGACGCACTGACTAGGCCTTCCACCACGCCCTGAGCTTCAGAAACCAGCCTCGGGGAGAGCCATAAGCACGCTCGGGAACCGGAGCCCCCCGTAAGGGAGGTGGAGGATGAGGCTGACCCCCACGAGGTCCCCCTCAAGAGGTACAAGAAGACAATATCTCGATCTCCGTCCTCCTTGATCTTCATGCAGGAGGGCGATGTCTGTTTCGAGGTGCCCTCGGGGCTTTCTATTGCCGATAACTTGCTTTCGGAAATGGAACGATCGGCCGGGGCAAAATTCTCCGGAGGACCCTCAAGGCCCAAGTTGCCACCATTGCTCAAGAGGCTGTACAGGTCAGTATCTTCTTTCCGTTAAGGTTTTCGTCAAGCATTTTTTCCTCGGATCAGACGCCTTTTAACCCCTTCTTTTACTTTCCTCAGGTCTTCCAGCACTGCGCCTTCATCGCCAACATGGAGCATAAGGAGATTGCTCCGGCGATGAAGAAGGTGGGTGACTCGTCCTTACGGGAGGAGGATCTACGGCTGGATCTGCAGCAGGCGAAGGAGAGGATCACTGCCCTCGAAACCCGGGTGGCCTTCGAGGAGGTGACAAACTCCAAATGCAAGGAGCCTATCTGCCTTCTGAAGGAATCCAACAAGGCCGTCCAGGCTAAGTTGGAAAAGGCTAAGGTGCTAAACACCATGATAAAGAAGTCGCGGGACACATGTAAGAGGGAAACCGAGGCGCCAAAGGAGGCAGTGAAGATCGCCGACCTCCGGGCTACAAAGTCGGTGGAGAGGTACAAGACGTAGGAACGGTTCTAAGCCGACCTTGCCGACGCCTCGGCCATTGTTTGGCACCAGGCCCTCGACGCTGTCAAGGCTTTGATGCCGGGGTTTGCCAATGGCGAGCTTCGGCTTGAGTACCCTCTCTCCAAAGATGAGCCGCAGAGGAAGGCCGCCGGGAGTGCCGCCAGGGGAGAGGCCACCGGTGGGAGTGCTGGAGATAAGGCTCCTGGTGGGAGCGCCGACCCAAAGGCAGTCATCCCGGCTCCCAGTGCTGAAGCACCCGGTGGGAGTGTCGACTCTAAAGCCGTCACCCCAGCTCCTGACGCCGGCGCAGAGTAGGTTGAGATCCTCCCCGGTCCCAAGGCCTGAGCCTTCCCGCCTTCTTCTTTTTCTTTTTGAATTTTGTAAGCCTTCGGGCAATTTTTGTACGGCTGAAGAGCCCATAGTACCTTGTAAAGACTTTCGGATTGTGAATAAAGCTGTTTTTGTTTTTTCTTCATGGTAATGTTTTCTTGTGTGAGCTTGTTGGTGTTTTCCTCGTCCCAAGAGTCAGGCCGAAGGTCGATGACCGGTGTTTTAGATGGCGATCATGCATCGAGTGAAAGCTGATTATTTGTCAAGTATAGAAAGGCCAGTGTCCTGGTGCCCCCGAAGTCGAGGTGGCGATCGCTCACATAAGATACGTCGGCGGACTCCTTCCAGTAGAAAGGTGTAGATTTGCCCATTTTTTTCAAGTTGGACCGGGAACCACTTCCCTTAGCGTACCAAGTTTGAATTGGTCGGTGTTGGCCGAGAAGTAAAGCTGTTCGGCGGCACCTGAACGAGAGCTTTGATCCTTAGCATAGATGCCTTAGCATAGATGGGTAGGAAGTTACCCGCTAAGGATGGACCGAGCAAGGAAGCTGCTCGGTGGCCTCTTGTCGAGGGCTTTGATCCTTAGCGTAGACGGGTAAGAAGTTACCCGCTAAGGATGGACCGAGCAGGAAAGCTGCTCGGTGGCCTCGTGGTGAGGGCTTCGATCCTTAGCGTAGATGGGTAGGAAGTTCCCCGCTAAAGATGGACCGAGCAGGGAAACTGCTCGGTGGCCTCATGGCGAGGGCCTCGATCCTTAGCGTAGATGGGTAGGAAGTTACCCGCTAAGGATGGACCGAGCAGGGAAGCTGCTCGGTGGCCTCATAGCGAGGGCTTCGATCCTTAGCATAGATGGGTAGGAAGTTACCCACTAAGGATGGACCGAGCAGGGAAGATGCTCGGTGGCCTCATGGCGAGGGCTTCGATCCTTAGCGTAGATGGGTAAGAAGCTACCTGCTAAGGATGGACCGAGCAGGGAAGCTACTCGGTGGCCTCTTATCGAGGGCTTCGATCCTTACCGTAGATGGGTAGGAAGTTACCCGCTAAGGATGGACCGAGCAGGGAAGCTGCTCGGTGACCTCTTGGTGAGTGCTTTCGATCCTCAGTATAGTCGGGTAGGAAGTTACCCGCTAAGGATGGACCGATCATGGAAGCTGCTCAGTTTTACAAGGCATCGTTCAATCACCCTTGACACGTGAAAATCTGGAAGAGTGACCATCATGGGCGACACATGGCTGAAACGCATAGGCAAGGCATTCCAAGATTCGCGTCGTTCCGGCTTCCGTTAACCATGAGATACGGGATGGCTGCCACGCGGCAGCCCTGCATTGGGTATTATGAAAATATCCCAAGATTCGCGCCCATGCACATGCAAATCTCGGCCCCTTGGGATTCTATTGAGGCTATAAATAGAGAAGGTGTGTGGGTTTCTTTCAGCGTTGCTTTTCTGAAATGGCCGGGCTCATCTACTCCATCGGAGAAATCATCTCCTGTGTACCTCTATGATCAGGAGTGCACGGAAGAGACGTACCGGACCATGGTCGAACGCATAGAGGACCACTTCGGCCGCCTATTTCCTCGGCAGTCGTCCTTCCTCCAATTACTCATGTACGCCATTTGGAGGATGTCCCCGGGTTTGTTCAACGCCCTGGCCCTGCAACTACAGCACGAGGCGCTCGATAAGATGCACACGCTCTACGTCCGCAGCTTCATCTCGAAGAACAGGCATGATCGATCGACGACCCTTCTTTTGGAGTGTTTCCAAAAGAGGCAGATCGTCGATGGTTGCCCGGCAGGTGCGGCCTCTGGCCCTTCCATTGCATCGCGGGTCCGTGGGCAACACCAGAAGGAGCGGGCTAAGGAAGCAAGGGCTCGGTTGGCAGCGATCTCCTCAGAGTACCACCAGCAGTGTTTTCTTGACCCCTACCCCCTCTGTTGTAATTTTAAATTTTTTTTGTGTAAGGCTGGGGAGCCCATAATACCTTTGATGAATAAAGGTCTTCTTTTGCAACGTACTATTGTATTTTTTTTATCCTCTTCGTGTGTTTGAGTATGTTCATAGAACGAAACCCCCGACTTTTGAACCGAGGAAGAGGGAAACATATTGAAGAAGTTTCTTCTAATTCAGAAGACTTAGAAAAATTTACATCGCTTTTGCAAAGAAGAAACACATATTCATAGATACAAATTTCGAATTCACTTGTACAATTTGAGCTTTTCGGCATTGTAAGGTCGCGGAAACTTATGACCCGCCGCGTCTTGCAAGCGATATGCCCCGCCGGGCAATACCTCAGAGACGAGGAATGGGCCGTCCCACTTCGGGAAAAACTTGTGCAGCTTGCCTTGGTCTACGAACTCGTTCTGCCTTAGGACCATATCTCCAGTCTTGAAGGTGCAATGCTTGACTCGTGTGTTATAGTAGCGGGCGGTTTGCTGTTAATAAGCGGCGGCTTTGATCTGTGCCCGATCCCGCTTCTCTAGCAAGATGTCCCAATTAGTACGGAGCGCCGAGGTGTTTTCTTCGTTGTTGAAATGCTCGACTCTGTAACTGGGCAGTCCAATATCTGCTGGGACCATCGCCTCGGTGCCATAGCAGAAGCTGAAGGGGGTCTCTCCAGTGGGGGTCTTCTTCGATGTGCGTAGGGCCCATAAAACCCGGGTAGTTCCTCGACCCAGCTGCCCTGCCTTCCTTCCAGACGAGTTTGAAGACCTTGAATGATGTCTCGGTTAGCGACCTTTGCCTGCCCGTTGCATTGAGGGTATGCTATCGCGGCAAACTTCATTAATATGTGGTACTCGTTGCAGAATCCTTTGACTTTGTCGCGTTCGTCCCGTGGTCGGTAACAATACACCTCGGGATCCCGAATCGGGATATTACATTATTCTGCAGGAATTTGATGGTCGTGGTGGCGTCCGGTTTTCTAATGGGGACGGCCTCGATCCACTTCGTAAAGTAGTCTACCGCGACGAGAATGTATTTGTGCCCGCCCGTGCCAGTCACGAGTTGGCCTACCATGTCCATTCCCCACTTGGCAAACGGTCAGGGGGAGGTCAGGGCCATTAGCTCGGTAGCAGGAAGACGGGGTATGCTGCTATGGAGTTGACAGCTTTTGCACCTTCTGACGAGCTTTTGAGCGTCTTGATGAATCGTCGGCCAATAGTATCCTTGTAGTAGTGTCTTCTGGACTAAGGTGCGGGCCTCCTGATATGCTCCACCGACCTCTTCGTAGATCTCACACAGGAAGCAGTCAGCTTTGTGGGGGTCGACGCACCAAAGCAGAGGCTGCGTGAAGGACTTCTTGTAGAGGTTTCCATTGCTCCAGATGAAATGGCGGGCTTTGGCCCGAAGGCGGCGTGCTTCCCCTTGATCCTCTGGGAGTGTACCTTGCTTCAGGAACTCTACGAGGGGTTTCCTCCAATCCCGGCCTTCTTCCTGAGTAGTGTATATTTGAAGTACTGCCTCTTTGTCTTCCACACTGGGCCATGGCAAGACTTCGAAGAGGATATTCCTCTTATTGTTAGCCATATAGGAGGAGGCTAGCTTGCTCATAGCGTCGGCCTGGGCGTTTAGGTGCCGAGGAATCTGCTCCACTTGAACTTCGTCGGAGTCCTTTCGTAGTCTTTTTACCACGGCTAAATATTTCACCATTAGAGGCTCCCGGGCCTCGAAATGGCCGGTCACTTGGCCTACGACCAGGGTGGAGTCACTGCGAATTCGGATCGTCTTCAGCCCCACTCCAGAGGCGATTCGTAACCCAGCTAGCAAGGCCTCATACTCCATGGCGTTGTTTGAGGGTTTGAACCCGAGCTTCAAAGAGTACTCCATCTCTGCCTCGTTCGGGCCCCGATTGATAAGGTCAGCACCGCTCCCTTTCTCAGTAGAGGATCTATCGACGTAAAGGACCCAATCGGGGATGGAGTCAGGCCTCTCCTCGATCGAGGGTTGGGACTCGGGGACTGGCGCCGACACTGCCTCCTTGTTGGGGATAGTGCATTTGACAATAAAGTCTGCCGGGACTTGTGTTTTGATAGACTGCCTTGGGCGGTATTTGATGTCGAATTGAGATAACTCCCACCTCCATTTCTCCAGACGACCATATGACTTGGGTGAGGCGAGAATAGCCCCTAGGGGATGCTCGGTGAGGACGAGGATGGTGTCTGCTTGGAAGTAGTGTCGTAGCTTCCTTGAGGCCACGATAAGCCCTAAGACAATCTTTTCTATGGCCGAGTATCTTTTTTCCATGTCCTTAAAGATGTGGCTCATGTAGTAGACCGGCTTCTGTACTCCTTCGACTTCTTGGACGAGCACCGAGCCGGCAGCCTGATCGGACACCGCTAGATATAGTGATAACTTGTCTCCTTCAATTAGCCGGGTAAGTAGTGGGGGAGTTTCCAGGTGCACTTTCAATTGCTCGAAAGCGATCTGACACTCTTCCGACCATTCGAACCTTGGGATTTTCTCAGGGCTTTGAAGAATGGGAGGCACTTTTCGCCGGACCTCGACATGAAGCGACTTAGAGCGACCACACTCCCCATGAGTCGCATAATTTTGACGTTGCTCTTCGGCATGGCCAAGTTAAAGATGGCGCCGATCTTCTCCGGGTTAGATTCGATTCCTCGGTGGGTAACCATGAACCTGAGGAATTTTCCCGGTAGGATCTTTTCCTCTTTCCATGACACACTTCGTGTGTCGTGTTTCGCGAGTGAATCGCGGTTTGCTATGGTTGCCCCTGGATTCAAGGTAGTAAGATTTGGTGTCTTGCTCCGTGCAGAGAAGAAGAGCAAATGGCCTCCAGCTGCATTAACTGCGACAGCAACTCCCACTCCGTCCTCACTGGAGGAGTAACCTATGGGCCCCAATCGACCTCCATCTTCGCAATTCCAGTGGAACGGGTGACACAGGCTACCACTGGATTGTTCTTCGGGACCATGCTCCTGTCAATGAGCTTCAACGTTCCAGTGCCGTCATAGGGAGCTCCAAAGAAGTCGGTCTTTGATCGGCTTACCACTACCAAGGCCCCTCTCAACGGGTCGTCCAAGTCCAACGCCTCGGTCTTTAATAGACTAGGCCAAAGCTCAAGTGGGCACGTAAAGAAGCCTGCAATACCCGAAAGAGTTATCCCGAAGCGGGTAGCCATTCCAGCTCCGATAGGCGAAGTCGTCAAAGGGGCTTCTCCTGATAAGGGGTCGGTCTTTGCAAGACTGGCCATCCCGATTCCTGCTTCGGGTGAGGTCGTCACAAGTGCTTCCCCTGCCCAAAAGTCGGCCTTCGTAAGATTGACTATTCCCTCTCAGCGGACGTCTATTTTCGATAGGCTGGCACCGGCAACAACCCTTCACCAGAATAGGGGGCATGATGAAGCTACCCCGACAACGGAGCTGATCCCATCTGCAAGACGCGCTCGACGTCGCCACTGGCGCCGAGTGAGGAAAGCTCGAGGCAGTTCCCCTTCTGGACTGACTCCACGACCTTTAATGGTGGAAATTGATGCTGCTGTTCCAACTGGGAACAGCTTTGAACCACTTAGGAGAGTGCGCAAAAACTCTCCAACTACTGTGTTAAAACAGTCTCCTCCACCTGTTGAAAATGTTACAAAGGCGGAGTCAGAACAACCCCCTCAGCGATTGTCCTCCAAAATCCACAGGGTCTGGCGAAGGGTCCAAGACTCTGTGATTAACCAAGGCTACTCCCGCCGACAAAAGAAAATGAAGGTTCGGCAAGAGAAGGACCATTCCACCGTACCACAGAAGGCATCGTCTACATGGGTGCTCGTTGCAACAAACCCATCTACTGTGATCGCCCATAAATGGAGAAAGCCAGAGAAGATCCCCGTGTCTACGACAAATCTCAAAGGCACTGAACCTAAATGCCCCAAGTCTGGGGGCATGGTAGTGCACACCGTCTATATGGCTTCTGGAAGAGAAGATAGCCGTGCCTCCACGGGTCATCGACCACTCACCCGGTCTGTGACAAAGGATCAGGAGTAACAACAAAAGCTCCAGGAGATGCTGACAACGATGGCCGCACTCACTGGGCCAAAAGAAAGCTCAGAGACGTCGTCGGAGCAGCGCCAGGAACAGGAAACCGACGCCGAGTTCCTCCGAAGATTGCTCGAGAAGAAAGACAAAGAAGCCGCGGAATAAGTGGCCGATATAAAACAAATGGCGCTCCTGTTCCAAGATATGGTCGGGATGATGATACAGCCAGATCCTCCAGCTGAAAACCCTCCAATAACCCTTGAAGACGACAGAGGGGAGACATCAAACCCTCTTCCGGCTCTATTAGTAGCCAAGGAAGAGACCATCTCCAAAGCAGACCTTGACGAGTATATAGCTCAACAAATACGAGCTCATCAGGCGAGCAAAGCGGCCGGCCAAATCGTCAAGACTGGACGACCCTATCCAGGTTGGTACGATCAAATAAAGTACCCGCCAGGATATACGATCCCTAAATTCCATGTGTATAAGGGGATGGGTAATCCACACCAGCACGTTGCTCAATTCAGGGCTCTATGCGGTAATACTAGGGGTGATTACAAACTGCTGCTTCGCCAGTTTGTTAGCAGCCTGTCGGAGACAGCATTCGAATGGTACTCCGAACTCCCGAATGACTCTGTCAAGACATTTGCAGAAATGGAGCTACTGTTTACACAAAGATTCACAAGCTCTAGCGAGCGCACCCCAATCACCGCACTGATTAACGCTAGAGTGAAGCCGGGAGAAACGTGGGTTCAGTATGCAATTCGATAGCGGAACCTATGGTCGAGATGCGAACAACGCATAGAAGAAGTTCATGCCGTGGGCATGTTCATAGGGACCCTTGACCCGCAAGCGACTATATCCCAATTCATGATGCATTTCATGTAAGTCTACGGTAGTGCCCCGGCCGTATAACAGACGCCAAATGCGGAACAAAAATTTTTAACTGGCCCTATCGTATACTATAACCCGGATCTGCCGTTATTGCTAAACTAACAAACTGTAAAGAGAGTAGAAAGGTTATACCGAACGATCCGAGTCCTTCGTTCTTTAACCATCACCCCACGCTCCGTTGCGGCTGCTCGGATCTCGTCGATCCCCGATCTGCTCGTCCAGGTGGCACCACGTCAACGATTCTTTAAACGGGCTCCCGCCTCTGACTCGAGGCAACTCGGTCGTCAAGTTTTCTAAAAGAGACGACCAAGATTGATGTAGAGAATGAGTAGAATACTTTGTCTTGTTACGTCCAAGGCTATGGACGAACGGTTAATGAAGTTGCCTTTTGGATCGATATGAAAATGAGATATGAATATGTTAATTTCCATACATCCAAAACTCTATCTTTTTTCTAACAATCATATTCATCAAGTGAATGAGAGAGAAGGGAGGGGCCGGCCATCATATAGGAGTGGGGGGGTGAGTGTAGAAGAGGGGGAGGTGACAATAAGAGAAATGTCTAGTGTGAACACAAAGTATGAACACAATAAATGCACCATTAAAGCACCATTAATGAACAAATGAGTCACAAGACTAATCACCTCTTCTAGAACCTTCTAGAAGCATCCACACTTATCCAAAGAAAAGATAAATCCGTATTTTAACCGAATGTTAAATACGGCTGATAGAAAACTGGAAACTGGCAACTTCCAAAAGTGATCCTGAAACGAATTTCAGGATAACCCCGTAACTGTATAAATATACCCGCATTTGTATTACGACCGAATACAAATGCAACTGAGACAAAGATATTATATCTACTTAATATAATACTCGGATCCGGCTTAAACCAAAGCCGACCAATATCAACTGCCCGAAATATGACACGTGCGTAAACGCACGTGCATTTTCCGAACCCTGCCATAAAACCATACGGCCTCTACAACGTTTCGCCCGAACTTGGGAAACTGTCTGTGGGAGACTCTAATGACTCGTCAGTACCCTAGCAGTGGGTTTAACCACAAGCCGTCAGCGGCACTAGCTGTGCGTAACGGCTGCCCATAGACTGACCTCAAGGGATGCCGATGAGCGAACTCATCCGGAAACCCTACTGAGCCTAACAGTGACAATGTATATACAGTCCGGTCCGTTCGTCTATGAGTATCGCATATCTGCCTAGGGGGCTAGTAACGTCAGACCCCCAATAGCAGTATAAGTCGTGTCGGAGTGTAGCCCGAAAACACCCTGAGATACTACTGGAGTACCTACCAGTAAATCTCCTGCCACGGCCGTGGGCTTTATGTAATGGCTCTCCTAGACACAACACGATCTCACCCCCAATACTGGGAGAGACGAATCCCCTGCCGATCCGCTCACGTGCCTCCATGTGGCTCGGGACTGTACCCAAAAACTACCTGTTTGCACGACTCCTTTGAGCCGTGGTAGGGTAGAAATCAAAGCACAGTGGGAACTCACACGAGACAAATGACGACCTCAGGTCGATGAACTAACCTGTACACATGTCACCAGGGAACTGCTATCTGACGATATGTATAATACCAACTAGCAGGTTCCCGGCGAGTCCTGTCCGGTGTACTCATAACCCAATGAGCACCTGTATACATCTTAGGTGATCCAACTGACACCAGTGGCTTGTGAGACCGGCTACCGTCCCTCGTCGGGGTCTCGACTATATACACTAGTCTACTCCGGAGTATCGATGCCCTGTCTCGAAACTCCCACGACTAGGGACCACAATAAAGGATATGCATATAAACCACCCAACTCGCACGTATATGATCGCCATCATACTGTTGGTAGTAAAGCAAGATCCTAAGGGCTCTATCAAAGTGTAACAGTGATCAGTAACTTGAACCTGTACACGACTGATAAAGGCAAACCAGATAGCATACTATCATCTCGAGTAAGACTGTCCTACCGGTATAGGTCCTCCGCAATCATTGCAATCACGTACCTGCGATCCAATAATTGACTCTGAGGGCACTATATCCAACATTTCAAGCCGACCACCTTCCAAGCCTTGATCGACAAGCTGGCCCAAATGGACCAGATGGGCCATAGACCGCCCTCCTTGAAAACGAAACTTCGAAATGAAAGAGGCAAAGGGAAAGTGACCTTCGTCGCCAACGCTCAACAACAACCGAGTAGCCCAAGACCGGTTTTTCTCCAAAGCAACAAGCAGCGATCCCTCGATGAGAAGTTGAGACGTCCATACTCATTCCCTCGGGATAAAACAAGGAGACTGTTCAAACTGGCAGTGCGCAACAGGATCATCACTCTGCCAGAGCTGAGACACCCACCGCAACCAAGTGACGTTAACCATCTTAACTATTGTCCCTTCCACGGAGTAGTAGGTCACTCAATCGAAGATTGCTACGTTTTCAAAAACTGGGTTGAAGGCCAGTACCAGCAAGGCAAATTCGTGTTGTCTGAAAACTGGAGAGTAAACCCGCCACAACTGCACGCTTCTAAAAAGACGGATATGCCGGGGGCATCATGCTCGTTTATAGAGGAAGCTCCATGGGAAGTTATCCTCTCGGCAAAAACTAAGAGAATGCTGGAAGATCTTCAAGCATGCCCGGCAATCAGATGGAGAAGCCCGCTAGAGCCGGAAATCATTGAGGGGATGCTGAAACCGCGCCCAACACCGAGAACTGGTAACGATGGGCAAAATACCCAGCCCCAGCCGTCAAAGTCTTCAAAGAAAAAGAAGAAGACCAAGAAGCCCGCGCAGCCTGACGACAAGCGCACAGACCTGCAAAAGCATATTGACACGCTGGAGGAATACAACCAGAGGGTGCGAACCCTGGTCACACTCTAAGAGTTTCTCAACTATATCCTTGAAAGTGGAGATAACGACAATGATGAGGGAGACAACTCGTCAGAGGAACCCGAAGATTATGTGGTAAGTTTCCACATGATCTCTCATTCGTCGCTAAATAACGAAGAACCTCACTCGGCGTTAAAAGATAACATAGAGGAGCTGGGGGCAGGAGCAGTGTCAAAATCCTTGGATTATGTGACAAAGTCTACCAAGGTGGGGATTACTTGCTCATAGATATTCATGGCGAAAGTCCCTTCAGGCCGATAAATGGCCGGTTCAAAAAAAATATACTATGCCTGACGAGTCACGGCCCAGGTCAACGATAGATGACGACGCCTATGTCCGCTCGCTATCTTCCCAAGCCCAAACTCTATAAGTAGTATCCAGCGAAACCGTTGTCTCCAAAATGGCAACAATGGACCGAAACGTCCCTAAACTAACAATGGACCGAAACGTCCTTAAACTAACAACGGACCGCAATGTCCTAAAAATAGCGACGGACCGCAATGTCCTAAAAATAGCGACGGACCGAAACGTCTCTAAAACTACTACAAACCGCAGCATCTTTGGGCTGACAAAAAAAAACGGTACGTCCATAAGCAAAATGGGCATGGATGAAAACCCGAAAGGGCTCTATGAGTAAAAACGGTAGGGCTACTGGCGAGTTTGTGAAAACCCGAAAGGGCGCAGACTCGTTAAAATTCATGCACACTTGTAAGGTCCTCTCGACCCTGTAAGGAGAAAATACCTGCGTGAGATCCTTACGACTCACAGGGGAGCAACACACTTAGGGATCCTCATGATTCCTGAGGAGAAATTACACTTACGAGATCCTCACGACTCGTAAGGAGAACCCTCTTATGAGACCCTCACGGCTCATAAGATTCGAAAGCCTTAAGCTACAGAGATCTGAACCTGTTCTTAAGCCATCATATTTCCCAGATTGCCCTACAAACGGTTCAATATTGACCCTTGTATACAATCCACGGGCACAAATAAACGTCTCCCCCATCAAGTCCCTCCAACGATGAGGAATGTCCTCATTTGGTGAACAAACACTTGTAGGTCCTCTCGGCTTGCAAGGAGAAAATCCTCTTATGAGATCCTTACGACTTATAAGAGACCATACACTTAAGAATCCTCATGATTCTTAAGGAGAAAATGCACTTACGAGATCCTCACGACTCGTAAGAAGAAACATCTTTATGAGACCCTTACGACTCATGAAGTCAAAAGCCTTAGTCGACAGGATCCTAACCCTGTTTGCTAAGCCACCTTTGTTCAAATCGACAGAGGCAAATGATGATTCGCTCCTGGCAACGTTCCAGTAGTAGCGATGCTGATACCTAAATCGGTAACAAATTCCAAGTCTTTTCACGGCAAGTGATGATTCGCTCCTGGCAATATTCCAGTCGCAGTGATGCTGATGCTAAGATTGGCACCAGATTCTAAGTTCCATACTCGCAGCAAAAGTCAGCGATCTATAAACGCATATGAAGTAGCCGAAATGATAGGGCAACTTGCAACAAAATCAACAAGTAAAAAAAATATGCATACAAAAATATCCGAAATGATTGGGCAACTCGTAATAAAAAGCAACAAGTAAAAAGAAAAATAGCCGAAATGATTGGGCACCGCGAAAAATAGCCGAAATGATTGGGCAATCGCGACTTTCGTGATATAAAAAGCTGAAATGATAGAGCATCGCGGAAAGAAATAAAACAAAAATGAAAGAATGAAACTTTTGCCCTGCAGGTAAGTCCATACTAACACCTGTATACAATCCATGGGCATAAATAAAAAAGGGAACCATATTTTCCCACCAGACTCTGTCAAAGGGAGAGTCAGATCTCGACGGCAAAATCTGCGTCCCGGAAGATCAACACGGCGTTCATTCTCAATTCCAGCAGGATGCAGACGTAACGTCAACAACTGACCTTAGGGTCACAACGAAGCGGAGCCATGGCAAAGTCCCTAGTTCCAAGATCTCTACGACCACATCTACAGCCTGGAGACCAACAGCAGTGTTCCTCCTCATTCCAGCAGAACACGGACGTGACACCACCAATCGGAGCTACGGAAAAGTCCCCAATTTCAAGACTCTACGGTTCACAGACAACCTATAGTCATCCAATGACCCCGTCACGGAAACACGTCATCCAATGACCCCGTCTCGGAAATACGTCAGCAAATGACCCCGTCACGGAAACACGTCATCCAATGACCCCATCTCGGAAATATGTCAGCAAATGACCCCGTCTCGGAAATACGTCATCCAATGACCCCGTCTCGGAACCAAGTCAACTCACAAATATCTCGATTCAGGAAAATCAGCGTCCTTGACGAAAACCTCTCGATTCGCGTCGACCCGCAAGGAAATCAGTGTCTTTTCAGGAATCTCTCGATTCGTCTCAACCCCAGGGAAATCAGTGTCCTTGGCAAAATATCTCGATTCAGGGAAATTAGCGTCCTTGACGAGAACCTCTCGATTCGTGTCGACCCTCAAGGAAATCAGTGTCTTTGCAGGAATCTCTCAATTCGTCTCAGCCCCAGGGAAATCAGTGTCCTTGGCAAAACATCTCGATTCAAGGAAATAAGCGTCCTTGACGAGAACCTCTCGATTCGCGTCGACCCGCAAGGAAATCAGTGTCTTTGCAGGAATCTCTCGATTCATCTCAACCCCAGGGAAATCGGTGTCCTTGGCAAAATATCTCGATTCAGGGAAATCAGCGTCCTTGACGAGAACCTCTCGATTCGCGTCGACCCACAAGGAAATCAGTGTCTTTGCAGGAATCTCTCGATTTGTCTCAGTCTCAGGGAAATCAGTGTCCTTGGCAAAACATCTCGATTCAGGGAAATCAGCGTACTTAACGAGAACCTCTCGATTCACGTCAACCCACAAGGAAATCAGTGTCTTTGCAAGAATCTCTCGATTTGTCTCAACCCCAGGGAAATCAGTGTCCTTGGCAAAATATCTCGATTCAAGGAAATCAGCGTCTTTGACGAGAACCTCTCGATTCGCGTCGACCCGCAAGGAAATCAGTGTCTTTGCAGGAATCTCTCGATTCGTCTCGACCCCCAGGGAAATCAGTGTCCTTGGCAAAAAACCTCTCGATTCAGGGAAATTAGTGCCCTTGGCGAGAATCTCTCGATCCGTTTCGAACCGCAAGGAAATCAGTGTCTTTGCGAGAATCTCTTGATTCGTCTCGACCGGCAGGGAAATTAGTGTCCTCGTGCATGAAAAGAGAATTCTCTTATGAGATCCTTACGACTTTCAAGAGAAAACGCACTTAGGAGTCCTCACGACCCCTAAGGAGAAAATACACCTACGGGATCCTTTCGACCTGTAGGGAGAAAAGTCTTTATGAGACCCTCATGGCTCATAAAGTTGAAAAGTCTTAGATGGAAGATCCTAATCCTGTCTTCTAAGCCATCACTGCCCTGCAAGGAGGTTAAGATGGACTATCCATGGGCCACACTTTCCCAAGTCGAATGAGGGAAACAACCACTTACGAGTCCTCTCGACTTGTAAAGGAGAAAATGCTCTTGTGAGATCCTTACGACTCTCAAGAGAAAACGCACTTAGGAATCCTCATGATTCTTAAGGAGAGAATACACCTACGGGATCCTTTCAACTCGTAGGGAGAAAAGTCTTTATGAGACCCTCACGGCTCATAAAGTTGAAAAGTCTTAGGCAACAGACCTGAAACTGTTTCTTAAGCCATCGCTGCCCTACAAGAAGATCAAGATACACTACATATGGGCCACATTCATCGGAATTACATGCAACATGATATAAAAAATATAAGTCTTTTATTCATGAATTCAAAATGAATACAAGATACATTCATAAAAGAATCAAAATGGATACAAAATATTCTCTCATTCAGGAGTGAATACAAGAAAGGGAGAATATACAAAAAAAAATCTTTAAGCCCGCGGACGATGTAATAAGTTCGTCAGTTTATCCTTCTTCCGCTGAGCCTTGGCTTCAAGCTTGGTTATTGCTACAAGACGGGTCTCGGCCTGAGACTGTTGAGCCTGATACGAGGTGAGTCGACTCTCAATCTCCTTTTCAGCAACTTTATGAACTTCGACCATCTCGCGGGTAAAGATAACGGCTTTATCAATAGCTACCACCTCCATGATAGCTTCTTGAAGCACCCGCCAAAGTTCGTACGCCCGAGTGGTCTTAGCAGTGAGTTGAGCCTGAAGTTCCTCTAAAGCATTTGAAGCTAGCTCCCTCTCCGAAAATTTCCGGTTGAGCCTCTTTTCGCAAGACTGAGGATTAGCGGTGCACTGCTCAATCCACCCCCGCAGGCTCACCTTGGCAGTTAAGAGCTCGGAAGGAAGGCGCATACACTCGAGATTATGTAAGCAAGCCTCTACGACAATAATCAACCCAAATATGCACCAACACCTCATCATGGTAAGTAGCAAGGAAGGGCAAAGAAGTATTGTCTTCGGCAGCAAATTCTTCGGCCGTAACAGAATTTCCAGCACGAAGATCTTCAATAAGAGCCGCTCGCGAGTAGATGCTTTGTCTTGCCATCTTTTCAGACGCGCGCCGGGTATAGGGACCCGGTGGCATGAGGATCCGAGATTCCAACGGAGTTAGGGTTGGCAGAGCTGTCAAGATTTGTGAACGGTCGGTAAGAGTCACAAACATGGAATAGACAAAGCAATGCCAAAGATAAAACCTTACTTACCCACAGTCATGTAAGGGGGGTTTGAGAGATCCCCAGGCCCATCGAGGATCTCGACCTCGTCATCGGCTTTCAGAACTGTGGAGCGCATATTAGCGTCATTATAAAGAATAATAATAAAATGAAAAGGGTCAAATAACACCGACCTTGACCGGAAGAAAGGATAATACTTTGCGGGGATATCGCTTGTAGGGCAGCCATATCAAGTAAGCGCTGGAACGACTTCCTGGGGGATAGGTCCACAATAGAAGCCGCCAGCTCCCGTAGTTCTGAAAGGAAGGAAAGGTTCAGATAATGGAAAGATTATTAAAAACAAAGTATAGAACACTACCTTCGATGCTCTTCCCGCCTTGAACCGGGGGAATAGCAGCCTTGGCAGCCTCCTCCATGCCCTCAGGAACATCACCGGAGACATCTGCTGGTGTAATAGCTTCCAATTGAGGGGCAACGGCCGCCACTTCAGGATCCAATGAAGGGACGTCGGTCTCAACTACCCTTTTCGCAATCTCCAGGCCATCACCAGAAAGATCCATTAAATCTACAGCCGATGAGGGCACCTCTTCTGGAAGAACAGGCACCGGGGGAACGGAGGCTACCAGTGGAAGCTCCATAGCAGGAATAGCAGCTGTAACGACCTCCTCCGCACCCACTAGTGCCTCATCGGAGGCACTTACTGTCACGCCCCGCTTCCCAGAGTACGCTAAGATGGGCACGTGATATAGCCAACCATGCTACCTGTGGATAGGAAAAATTCTTCCACAGTCACATTACGGCTGTAGAGATATCAAGAACGGGAAAGTAAACCAACTATCTAGTACATGTCCATAAGTCAGAGTAAAAGAGTCAAGAAATAACAATGTGCGGAAGCCAAAAGGTTCAGTAAATGAAACACCTGGAAGTGAAACTACGTACCGACAGGAACTTCACCGCTCGGTCTTACAGCGGAAATACTCCTGATCAGTCTACAACAAGGTAGAAGAATCTGGGCCATGCAAAACCCAGACGTCAGCGCGTCATGTCATCAAGAAATAAAATACAACAGGGTAACAGGCAATGCAAAATATAATCATGAATGAAAAGCAGGTGTAACAGTAAGGTAAATCAGGGCAGTGAAGGGTAGTGTGCAATGAGTAAACTAAACTGTTCTATTAGGTTATCTACTCTCAAGTCTTTGAAATCAATTTGATGAATCATCGATGTAACTCAATAGTATCCCGTGCATGCCCGGGACCACGGTCTACAGACTCTCGGGCTGAAACCGAGATGTGCCGCTAGGCACTAACAGGAAAAGGGTACAGACCAACGATGTCAGCATCATCGTCACGAGGCGGGCCTAGCCTCTAAAACTGATCAGTAAAAGAAAGCAACTGTCGAGTTACAAGTCAGAATTTCATCATTGATTTTCCCATACCCCCAAGTTATGTATGTCAAGTCAGGTATTCAGTAATCAAGAACTAATGCCAACTCAGGATCAGGTAGGTGCAGGTTTGTCTGGATAGACAACAGGAACGGTCCGTAAGGACTACATGTTATGTTTGTTGGCATTAGACACAAGATCAGGCAACAGGTAAAGCCATGGTACATCAGGTCAAATCAAGTAGTGTTTTTAGGTGTCATGTCATGTCAAGAGTGTACGGTACTATGTCGTGTCAAGTAATGAGTGTAACAAGTCATGTCAGGGTGTACAAGATATCATGTGGGTGCTCACAATCAACTAGCATAAGCATGGGTATACAAATCAAGCATGTGTACTAATAGAACAACAAACTGGAACATGTAATATGATATGCAAGTAGATACAGAATAAACTATATAGATGTACGGTTATCGATTCAGTAATTATACTTATTAAAATAGATGCAAGAATGTAATGTAGCATGTAGTAAGGTAAATTTGCCTCAGAACAAGGGTCGAGATGCAGGCAGCCTGGTGCGACATGTCACAATACGGTGTGTGAAACGGTACGACACGGTACTGGGTCTAGTCGTGATCTGGTGCGCTGTCTGAGCGCGATCTGGTGCGCGGTCTGGACGCGATCTGGTGCATGGTCTGGGCGCGATACGGACGCGATCTGGTGCATGGTCTGGGCGCGATCTGGTCCGCGGTCTGGGCGCGATACGGACACGATCTGGTGCATGGTCTGGGCGCGATCTGGAGACGATCACGAAGCGGTATACGGAACATCACGCGTCGGCGGGAGAAGTCACGACGCGAGCACGGTACACGGAAAGAGTCCAAACGACGTACGATGGGATCACCCGGGTCAGATGTCCTCGCTGAGTCGTCGGGCTCTCGCCGGCACGGTCGGATTTCGGGAACAAGAAACAACAGTGAGCTATTCGATGGAAAATATTACATGGAATGGGAAACAAGAAGAATGGACGAGAACAGAGGAGATTGAGGAGGAAAACTTACTTACTGGGTTGCAGAGGGGTGGCAACGTCGTCGTGAGGATCGGCGGTGCTCCGGCAAGGGTGTAGGTGTTCGGGTGATGAAGGTGCAGTCGTTGGGTTCTGGTTTGTAAGGCTGGTGGTCGGTTGTAGGGTTTCTGGCGTCATCGAGGTTGCAGGGTGATCGGGTATGGAGAGGGAAACGAGGTGAAGGCCGGGGTTTAGGGTGACGGTAAGGTCTCCGGCGATGGGTTCTTGCAATTGGATCGCCGGGGGTTTGGAGGTGCATGGATGGTCGAGGAACAAGGAGGTGGATGGTGATAAGGGTGACGGGGTAAGGTCGTCAATGAGGCTTGGTGATCGGCGGTGACGAGAACGTGTAGTGCAGCTGGGGACATGGGTTCTCATGGGGTTTGGGTTTGTCGGCGAGATGAATGAGAAAGTGATGTTGAGGAGGAGAGCGAAGGGGCGCGGTCGTGGCGACGGCAACGTGCGCGAGCGATGGACGCAGGCGCGGGTTCAAATCTCGTGAAAAAGAAGAAGAAGAAGTTGATGGAGGAGAGAGAATGACGTGGGTTTCCTCTGAAAAAAACAATGTATAAATTTAATATAGAAATATTAAAAGGAAGAGGGAGAGAGTCTGTTGTGATTTAGAGTTAGGATATAAGTTTAAAATATATATTTTAATATATATGTGAAGAGAGAGAGACAGAGAGAGAGAGAGCGTCAGGAGAGAGAGAGAGAAACGGAGAGAGAGATCAATCTGATTGATTTGTTTAAGTTTTTAAAAAAAATATATAATATATATATATATATAATTCTTACACTTAGTGTATATATATATATGGTTAAAATAATATATTTTAGTTAAAATATATTAATAGTTTATAAATATATAAAGAATTTAATATTAGTCCGTTTTGAGATTTTGGCAAATACAAACTTACTCCAAAACACGTCCGGGTCGGGTCTAAAAATTCAGATTTAAAATATTAAAAATATAAGCGACTTCCAAATTTCAAAATGAATGTTCTGGTAACGAAAATGCATACCCCTAAGAACGGATGCACGTACGTGCACGTAGCCCTCCAAACACGTCCGTTTCACTGAACGGGACGAGAACAAGATGCGCGGATGCTACCACGGGGTTAGGGGTATCATGCAGGATATGAAATGAAATTTTAAATTATTTTCTGTGACCTGGAATGTTATATGATAAAAGATGCGATACCAGGTAAAATCCCAGCATGTACTAATCATGAGACGCACGTGTCCATGCAACAAGTCAAGATAATCTATAAATAAGAATTAAACAGGTTCAAGCAAGCGGGTCGGGTCGAATGCAAAGTACAATGTAAAATACCATTCGCACCCACACTACGATAAATCAAGAATATCACAAATAAAGAAATACAAGAACTGGAATTGGTATAAAAGAACTCGGGTGTTACATTATACCCAACTACAAAAAGAATTTCGTCCTCGAAATTTCAAGAACAAGAATGGATAAACAATCAAGAAACTATAAGAATAGATGAGAAATCTTCTGTCGGACTTCATCTTCTCGTTCCCAAGTTGACTCTCCATGTGAGCGATTACTCCAAGAAACAAGTACAAGAGGGATAACTTTGTTCATAAGAACATTTTCTCTTCGATCCATAATTTACATCGGTCACTCCTGAAAGGTTAAATCTTCTCGTACAGTCTGCTCCGAAATATCCAATACATGTATTTCATCTCGAGCATACCTACGGGGTTGAGACACAAGAAACACGTCATGACCATTCTCCAAAGATTGCGGTAACACCAACGATACGCCACTTCTCGAATATGCTCCAAAATCTTAAAAGGTCCAACGAATCGAAGACTAAACTTTTCTCGACTTCTGTAATGGATCACCCCTCTAGTCGGTGACATCGTCAGGAATACTAAATCACCCACAGCGAACTCTAGAAGTCCTCTCGACGTATCAGCCCAACTCTTCTGTCGGTCTTGTGCTGCCTTCACATGATTCTGGATATTGATAATCTTCTCAACTGTCTGCGCAACCAAATCTGGTCCCACACTCTTCGTTCAACAACATCATCCCAACAAACAGGTGAACGACACTTGCGACCACATAAAGCTTCGAATGAAGCCATCCAAAAAGTCGACTGGAAACTGTTGTTGTAAGAAAACTCCACCAAGTGTAGATGATCCTCCCATGAACCCTCGAAGTCTAACATGCAAGCTCTCAACATGTCTTCAAAAATTTGGATCGTTCTCTCCGACTGGCCATCTGTTTGAGGATGATAAGCTGTGCTAAACTTCCATCGAGTCCCCAAACTTTCCTGTAAGCTCCTCCAGAAGTGTGATAAGAATCGGGTGTCAAGGTCGGACACGATGCTCACAGGTACTCCATGCAATCTCACAATCTCCTGCATGTACCATTCTGCCAAAGCTTCCGTTGATTGACCCAGAATAATCAATCCCCAACTGCATTATTGCCCTTTGGACTCCGTGGTAAAGCCGTCACGAAATCCATGGTTATATGTTCCCACTTCCACTGAGGGATCGGAAGTGGTTGCAATAAACCAGCAACCCTTTGATGTTCAGCCTTAACTTGCTGACACACCAAGCACTTTGCCACAAAGCGGGCAGTCTCCCGTTTCATGCCTTCCCGCCAGAAATGATGTTGTATATCTCGGTACATCTTCATACCTCCTGGATGTACGGAATAAGCTGAACTGTGTGTCTCCTTCAAAAGTTCTTCGCGAATATCTCCCTTTGGCATACAACCGACTACCGTATCTCAACGAACTATCTTCATGGGTCAATAAATCTGTTCGAAGTCCAGCTTCAACCTGTTCTCGAAACTTTTGCAATCTAGGGTCCTGCAATTGCGTTGCTTTAATATTCTCGATCAACGACGACTGTACTTGCAGCTGCAACAACTGTCCCGAAGAATGCGGTAGCACAACTTCCAAATCGAATCTCCGAAAGTCTTCAATAGGTTTCTTCTGTGCAGTCAACATCTGAATTGCTGGCCACCGACTAAGCGCATCCGGTACAACATTAACTTTTCCCGGTTGGTACTTAAGGTCAAGATCGTAATCAGCCGTCAGCTTCAATCATCTTCGTTGTCTCACAATTAGCTCCTTCTGAGCGAACACGTACTTTAGGCTTTTATGATCGGTGAATATTTCGACCCCTTTCGCCCACTAAGTAGTGTCTCCAAATCTTCAAAGCGAAAATCCCAGCTGCAAGTTCCAAGTCATGAGTTGAGAAATTCTTCTCATGGGCCTTCATCTGTCTTGACGCGTAAGCTACAACCTTCCCACGCTGTATCAATACACATCCCAATTCTTTCCCAGATGCGTTGCTGCGAAACACCAATCCTCCGGAACTGTCTGGCACGGTTAAAACAAAAGCGGTTATCAAACTTTGCTCCAACGCCTCAAAAGCCGATGCACACTTATTTGTCCACACAAATGGTACTTTCTTGTGCGTAAGCTTGGTCAGAGGCTCAGCCAAACGAGCAAAATTTTCCACGAACCTTCTACAGTATCCTGCAAGTCCAAGAAACTTCTGATCTTTACAACGTTCTTCGGAATCGGCCAGTCTTGAACTGCTGCAATCTTCCCTGGGTAAACAGCGATTCCATCTCCAGCTACGTCATGTCCCAAAACTTTACTTCTTCAAGCCAAAACTTGCGCTTGCTCATCTTTGCATATAATCTTTCTTGCCTCAATGTCTGCAGTGCGATCTTCAAGTATTCTGCAAGCTCTTCAATGCTCCTCGAGTAGACCAGAATATCTTCAATGACCATTACTAAAACTCGTCCAAGAATGGTGAAAAGATTCAGTTCATCAAGTTCACAAATATTGCCGGTGTATTCGTTACTCTGACAGGCATCACTAATACTTATAATGTCTATACTGAGTTTGGAACGCGGTCTTGCAAATATCTTCTGACTTAGCTCGAACCTGATGATGTCCGAACCGCAATTCCAGCTTCGAGAATTCCCTCGTGCCACTAAGCTGCTCAAACACTTTGCTAATGCGAGGGATCGGGTACCTGTTCAATATAATTACTCGGTTTAATTCTCGATAATCAACGCACGCCTTCCCTGTGTCATCTTTCTTCTTTACTAGAAGAACTGAAGCTTCCCCAGTTAAGTTGCTGCGGCGAAACCAACCCTTCTTAAGTAATTCAGCAATCTACCTCCTGACTTCTTCCAACTCCATTGGTGCCATCGATAATATGCCCTTTGAGATTGGTGCTGCACCAGGAACATGTTCAAGTGCGAACTCCACGTCTCGTCTCGGCTGTAAACCTGATATGTCTTCAAACACTTCCATGAAACTCTCAAATATAGCCGGCGCTTCTTCCTTATCCACTGCCATTGACGAAAGAACCTTGTTTGTTGGCCTAGCCCTAACTCGACTGGCCCGACAGAACTGCTTCCTCCAGCGAAACAACTTCCGAAAGTCCAGGAATCTGGAGAATCACCTTCTCTTCCTTTCAATCAATATGAGCGTGAAAAGTGCCGCGAAAATCCATTCCCAAGACAACAACAAACAAGGGAATGCACTAGGATTGAACAGTCCTAATGCGGGGAAAATGAGAACAAGTAAGATATCGAGATGACTTCATCCGAAGTCAAGATACTGAAAAGGGTTAACTACGGTAAATATGATTCAAGCTGGCGATAAAACAATAACTGGTAAGCAATGAAACTGAAAGGAACAAGGTAGTACAACGATCATGGAACAAGGAAGTGAATCAAGACCAGGACTCCAAGTTACTTAAATAGAGTACCGCATTGTAACCATACTGCAGTTCATGGGTACAATTATATAACTCCACTCAAGTCGCTCAAATCCTAGTATCAGAATCAAAGAACAGGGAGAAACAATAGAGAACCAAAAGGTTTCAAGCCGAGATGCAAGAATGTTTGCATATCGTCAAGGCACAGGATAAAAGAAAGATATGATTCAAGAATCACTATAACAAGGTGGCAGGACATGCTCCTAATCACGAGTATTTTGATTCGTGTAATGGGTCCAATACCCAACTACAAAAGAATCATACCCAATTAACCTATATCCTATGGCTCTGATACCAAAAGAACCATGTCACGCCCCGCTTCCTAGAGTATGCTAAGATGGGCACGTGATATAGCCAACCATGCTACCTGTGGATAGGAAAAATCCTTCCACAGTCACATTACGGCTGTAGAGATATTAAGAACAGGAAAGTAAACCAACTATCTAGTACATGTCCATAAGCCAGAGTAAAAGAGTCAAGAAATAACAATGTGCGGAAGCCAAAAGGTACAGTAAATGAAACACCTGGAAGTGAAACTACATACCGACAGGAACTTCACCGCTCGGTCTAACAGCGGCAATACTCCTGATCAATCTGCAACAAGGTAGAAGAATCTGGGCCATGCAAAACCCAGACGTCAGCGCGTCATGTCATCAAAAAATAAAATACAACAGGGTAACAGGCAATGCAAAATATAATCATGAATGAAAAGTAGGTGTAACAGTAAGGTAAATCAGGACAGTGAAGGGTAGTGTGTAGTGAGTAAACTAAACTGTTCTATTGGGTTATCTACTCTCAAGTCTTTGAAATCAATTTGATGAATCATCGATGTAACTCAATAGTATCCCGTGCATGCCTGGGACCACGGTCTACAGACTCTCGGGCTGAAACCGAGACGTGCCGCTAGGCACTAACAGGAAAAGGGTACAGACCAACGATGTCAGCATCATCGTCACGAGGCGGGCCTAGCCTCTAAAACTGATCAGTAAAAGCAAGCAACTGTCGAGTTACAAGTCAGGATTTCATCATTGATTTCTCCATACCCCCAAGTTATGTATGTCAAGTCAGGTATTCAGTAATCAAGAACTGATGCCAACTCAGGATCAGGTAGGTGCAGGTTTGTCTGGATAGACAACAGGAACTGTCCGTAAGGACTACATGTTATGTTTGTTGGCATTAGACACAAGATCAGGCAACAGGTAAAGCCATGGTACATCAGGTCAAATCAAGTAGTGTTTTTAGGTGTCATGTCATGTCAAGAGTGTACGGTACCATGTCGTATCAAGTAATGAGTGTAACAAGTCATGTCAGGGTGTACAAGATATCATGTAGGTGCTCACAATCAACTAGCATAAGCATGGGTATACAAAACAAGCATGTGTACTAATAGAACAACAAACTGGAACATGTAATATGATATGCAAGTAGATACAGAATAAACTATATAGATGTACGGTTATCGATTCAGTAATTATACTTATTAAAATAGATGCAAGAATGTAATGTAGCATGTAGCAAGGTAAACTTGCCTCAGAACAAGGGTCGAGATGCAGGCGGCCTGGTGCGACATGTCACAATACGGTGTGTGAAACGGCACGACACGGTACTGGGTCTAGTCGCGATCTGGTGCGCGGTCTGGGCGCGATCTGGACGCGATCTGGTGCACGGTCTGGACGCGATCTGGTGCGCGGTCTGGATGCGATCTGGTGCACGGTCTGGGCGCGATACGGACGCGATCTGGTGCATGGTCTGGGCGCGATACGGACGCGATCTGGTGCATGGTCTGGGCGCGATCTGGAGACGATCACGAAGCGGAATACAGAACATCACGCGTCGGTGGGAGAAGTCGCGACGCGCGCACGGTACACGGAAAGAGTCCAAACGACGTACGATGGGATCACCCGGGTCAAATGTCCTCGCTGAGTCATCGGGCTCGTCGCCGGCACGGTCGGATTTCGGGAACAAGAAACAACAGCGAGCTATTCGATGGAAAAGATTGCATGGAATGGGAAACAAGAAGAATGGACGAGAACAGAGAAGATTGAGGAGGGAAACTTACTTACTGGGTTGCACAGGGGTGGCAACGTCGTCGTGAGGATCGGCGGTGCTCCGGCGAGGGTGTAGGTATTCAGGTGATGAAGGTGCAGTCGTTGGGTTCTGGTTTGTAAGGCTGGTGGTCGGTTGTAAGGTTCCTGGCGTCGTCGGGGTTGCAGGGTGATCCGGTATGGAGAGGGAAACGAGGTGAAGGCCGGGGTTTAGGGTGACGGTGAGGTCTCCGGCGATGGGTTCTTGCAATTGGGTCGCCGGGGGTTTGGAGGTGCGGGGATGGTCGAGGAATAAGGAGGTGGATGGTGATAAGGGTGACGGGGTAAGTTCGTCGATGAGGCTTGGTGATCGGCGGTGACGAGGACGTGTAGTGCAGCCGGGGACATGGGTTCTCATGGGGTTTGGGTTTGTCGGGGAGATGAAGGAGAAAGTGATGTTGAGGAGGAGAGCGAAGGGGCGCGGTCGTGGCGACGGCGACGTGCACGAGCGATGGACGCGGGCGCGGGTTCGAATCTCGTGAAAATGAAGAAGAAGAAGAAGTTGATGGAGGAGAAAGAATGACGTGGGTTTCCTCTGAAAAAAACAATGTATAAATTTAATATAGTAATATTAAAAGGAAGAAGGAGAGAGTCTGTTGTGATTTAGAGTTAGGATATAAGTTTAAAATATATATTTTAATATATATGTGAAGAGAGAGAGACAGAGAGAGAGAGCGCGCGTTAGGAGAGAGAGAGAAACGGAGAGAGAAAGATCAATCTGATTGATTTGTTTTAGTTTTAAAAAAAAATAATATATATATATATATATATATATATATATAATTCTTACAGTTAGTGTATACATATATAAGGTTAAAATAATATATTTTAGTTAAAATATATTAATAGTTTATAAATATATAAAGAATATAATATTAGTCCGTTTTGAGATTTTGGCAAATACAAACTTACTCCAAAATACGCCCGGGTCGGGTCTAAAAATTCAGATTTAAAATATTAAAAATATAAGCGACTTCCAAATTTCAAAATGAATGTTTTGGTAACGAAAATGCATAACCCTAAGAACGGATGCACGTACGTGCACGTAGCCCTCCAAACACGTCCGTTTCACTGAACGGGACGAGAACAAGATGCGCGGATGCTACCACGGGGTTAGGGGTATCATGTAGGATATGGAATGAAATTTTAAGTTATTTTCTGTGACCTGAAATGTTATATGATAAAAGATGCGATACCAGGTAAAATGCCAGCATGTACTAATCATGAGACGCACGTGTCCATGCAACAAGTCAAGATAATCTATAAATAAGAATTAAACAGGTTCAAGCAAGCGGGTCGGGTCGAATGCAAAGTACAATGTAAAATACCATTCGTACCCACACTACGATAAATCAAGAATATCACAAATAAAGAAATACGAGAACTGGAATTGGTATAAATGAACTCGGGTGTTACACTTATATAGTCCACAGTCAAGACGCGACTGGAGCTCAAACCCTCTGTCATTGCTGAAGTCCCTGCAAAATTTTTGCAAAGATAAAAAGATATAAAAAGCGATACAAATTATTTACCGAAAGAAAAAACATGTAAATCATACATACCGATGCGCCAGGATGCTTCTAGTATAGCTTTGTCAAGCCGACGTTCCTTCCTGAGGAAGTATGCTCGCCGGGGCTCAAATGCAGATTCATGGCCATCGGTCTTCAATGCCAGCTCATCTTCGGAAACGGCTGAGATGGGCTGCTTAAGGGCTATCTCATCCTCCTGTCGCAGGGGACCCATATGAACCCGCCGTAGTGATGGGGGATCTTCGTAGAATATGACGGGGGGATAAGGATTCTTCGGGATACCCACGTTCTCAGTTTCGTCCTGTGAGCGCCTTATAGCCTCAGCCAATTGTGCGGCTTCCTCGGCAGACAAACCCCGAAAGAGAAGATCATCATCCGGCTCTTGCATGGATATGTGTTTGTCTTGGGCATCAACTTCAGATTCGAGCAAAAGGTCGAGCAGACCGGTAACCGTCTTCCTCCTCCTTTTCGAGCCAGAGCTGACACTAGAGGAAGAGGATCACTTCTTCCCCTTTGGTGCTTTGATACGGCGCTGCCCAAATTTTCCTCCAATATCCTCTTTTTGCGGTACTACCAATGATGACACTGCCATTGATGACGCCACAACTGATGAAACTATTGCTGGCGCCTTGTCGGAAGCCTTTGCTTGGGCTCTAGTGCACATCAGCATACCAACTGTGGGAGGAGTCGATTCCGCATCCGCCGCCTCAGGGATAAGTAAGGCACCAGTACCCCTCAATGGAGGGCGAACCACCATCCACGGTCACGGCGGAATGCCCATGGCTTGGGCCGGGGTGGGAGCTCTATATCCGAAGAGTATCCGCCTCTCCTCGACAATGATGGGACCAACTCGATAGCAGTACCAGCCCGTAAAATCCCCCATACACCTTGGGATATAGTCAGCCTCGGGATCACGAAACGAGAGCCGGTGTTCAGCCACATGAAGTGATGGGTGATGTCACGAACAACTCCCAGAGACGAGCTGGGCTCCACCAAAAATGCCTCAAAAGGAACACCCTGGTTGTAACCCAATTGCCAAGCAAAGCGGTGCATATTATACCGCATTAAAAGAGCCGTATCACTTCGACAAAACACCAAATAACCCAGCCTAATCGAATACAAGTGCATAATTTCCTTAGGCTTTAAGGATGGTGCTCCCCTTTTCGTTAAATCGAATAGTTGTTGAATAGGTCCCGAAGGAGCAGAGAGGACTCGGTCGTTGAATACTATCCCACCTTCGTTAGCATACGGGTTAAGCAACACACGAAGGGCCCCTAGCTGAGTTGGATCAGGAGCAGAAGCATCCACCAACCTTATGAGCCGCGGGAAGGTGTAAGCATCATAGAAATCCAGCCTCTGATGCACTGCGAATGCCCCTAATACATGCATCTCGATCCACGACGTAAAGCAGTGGAGGGAGAAACTCACAACATCTACACCCGGGGTCGAAGTATTGGCCGCAGTGCTCAGCCCATGGTATAAGTGCGATAACCCCGCAATACCCACGACCAGTCGTGTCCCTTCAGCCATGCGATGAGGAGGGTAGATGACCGAAGCCCTCATGAAGCGATGATGCATTGGAATGGCAAACCAGCTAAGCCAAAGGCTGATAAAACCGACAAAGAAGGTCTCTTCGTCCATGCCGGGAGCTGCAATCGAATCAAAGGACACGGCCGACAAGATCAGGATGTAAAACTGTGGTAAATCTTCTTCTTTGGCCGGTAGCTTATTCAGCCCAAACCCGAAGGGATCGTTAATATTCGCAAATTTTAGAACCTCATTTGATAAGATATCTTCACGGAGGAAGCAGATGATGAAGCTTTTAAAGGTGACGCCCTGTCCCTCTGACTGCGCAAACAGCTTCTCGAAAATACCCAGAGTCTTGATTAGACTGGGGTACTTATGGCGGACAGCATTTTCGGTCGTCAAGCCGTCAAGCATAGCAGGCACGGTCGTAAATACATACTCATCGGGAGGCAGCAACTCTTCATAGTGCACTCCCCTGATCGGCAATCCGGAAATCTCGCGGAACTCTTCAAAGAAATCGAGACCTCACGATCCCCTAGCAAGAAAGTGTTGGTGGGAAGATTCCATTGATTCAGGAAAGCATTAACCCACCAGACGTGAGGGGACTGATAATGAAAGAGGGACGCGTACACCGCCTGATAAAGCACGACCTTCTACAATCAGGCACGATGAGCAGACAGAACATATCGAGCCCAGGGAAGATAGCCCGTTGGGTGGCGAGGGGTAAGCCCTATCTTATAAACGTGTTCCTAAGGCTGAGCTTCACCCTGGCAAATGCGACGCCCTAAGATGTCTATGGCCGGCAAAGGCTGGTTGGGTATCCCAACTGTCTACGGCTCAAGCCGGCCAATAGAAGTCCAATCAGCCACCTCCACCACGAAAGCAGTCTGCAGGCGCTCCATCGGCAAAATTGGGTGAAGAGGCTCTATTGGCACATCACAAATGAAACTGCGGCGGCCCCGGATGATATGTCCATACCAAGTTCCCCACAATAGCAAACTGGTACAGTCTCTGTCATGGGCCTGGATCATCGCCATTGCTTCTTCGTCTGACGGCGATGGTGAAAAAGCAGCGTCTGAGCAAGTAAAAGGAAAGTAAGGAAGAGAAGCAATTGTTCAAGAAATAAAGGGAGAAAAAACTATTAGTGCAACTTATACGTGTGTGTATGTATATAAACAGCAGAAGAAAACGACAAGAAGTTTATTCCATGGGACCACTGATTGCAAAATAATGGACCCCACAAAATCAATATGACGGCTTGCCAAGCACGAGGCAGGGTAATCATTTTTTAGAATAAAAAAAAAGATTCTCAATAAATGTACATTGGAATTCAAACGACTTGGGACATCCTCATAGAAGAACACCCATTATAAACTCTGTTAAATGGATAAAAATAAAGGAAAAATCCCTTGAAAAGATTTTTAAGAACACTAGGGAATCAAATTCCTGAATGGCCCTCTTGACCTTTCAGAGCTAAGCTCATCGGTGAGGAATTAAATTCCTTTTATGCGGCGGAATTAAATTCTAGAAAACCTCATGATGAGGAGATGAAAAGTAAAAATGTCGTGAATCCTTAAGATCAGAAGGAAACGCCCAAGACATTGAAGTTTACTATTCAAAGATCATGACTTTGGATCCCTATACAGATGGGTTTCAGAAGAGAGCAAAGCTCTTATGAGGGATTTAAAATCCAAAAGTTTTTGTTCAAAAGGGTTTCTCTGATGCGTGAGACCTTCACCTGAAAAGGGTTACTTTTCTGACAGAGTTTAACTCTAGAATTGCAACGACAGAGAACTAAGCTCTGAGAAGGAGAATTAAATTCTCAAGGAAAATAAAGAAGGAAGAAGATGAAGGAACAGTGGCTGCCCAAAGAACCAAACCCTCGCATTTATAAGACGTGACAAAGGCGGTTCACCTCCCCATTCCCCTAGGTAATCCAACGGCTGTAAAAGTGACAGCGTTGCACTTACATGCAAGCCACGTGAGAACAACGCTGTGGGGGCATTTGTTCCTTTATGAAAAATGAATAATTAATAAAAAGCAATGGGAAAAGTCCTAAAATGGAGCATCACATGCCCACACGTAATAGGCATTGCGCTTAACAAAATAAGGCTGAAACTGAGCCTCACGTGCAGGCACGCGACCTTTATATACAAAGTATATATGCGCCTTCTTAAAACAAATAATTGGCCAGAAAAACTCACGTGATAGCACGTGACGCTCTATGGTGGGCTTAACTGTGAAGGGTCACGTGCTACACGTGATGGCTCCTATGCCTTCTGAGCCGATAGAATTAAATTCTAAATAAAAGGGACTAGAAGCACCATTTTGGAAAATATTTCCTTAGATCTTTCTAAACAAGAAAGATTACGCTCTATGAAACAAAGCACCATTGGATTAAAAATCCAATGGTAATTAAAAATCACTAATCCACAGAAAAAAGATTCTGTACGGAGAAATATTTTCCTAATCTTGTTAAAAAAACAAGAGAAACAACTTCTGTAAAACAGAAGTCCTTGGATTAAAAATCCAACGGTGAATAAAATTCACCGATTGATCTAAAAGATCATTTTGGTTGATTATAAAATCAATCAACATCTCTCAATGAGAGATTTTCTGAACAAATTGATTCTTTTCTTTCTCCTATAAATAAGAGTAAAGGGACAGAAAAAATGGGATATATATACAGAAATAGAGAGAAAAACCCCCTCGTAAGCTTAAAAGAAAAGAGAATTTAATTCTCCAGAGAGAAGAAGATCTCTTCAAAGAGAAAAAGAAACCCTAGGTAAGAGGAGGAACAACATACAGAGGACATCTTACCTCTTCTTCACCATCACAAGAGTTTTAACTCTTCTAAAAAGAACTTAGTTCTTCCTCTGGTTGAGATCTGCAGAAGTAGATCTCCCCGCAAGTTTAGAATTTAATTCTCATCGGGGAGATTCTGTTATGTAGATTTAAACGTAGGGGAAAGAACTATGTTCAAAGAATTTAATTCTTACAAGAACATATAGGAATTTAATTCCTGTAATAAGACCAGGGTTTAACCCTATAAAAGAATTTAATTCTTATGAAATAAAGGGCTCGAAAGTCTCAAGATCCCATAAAAAGATTAGCAGCAAACATGATAACGGCCGATCACGTGCTCCCACGTGAGCACCCTTGATGAGCGAAAGAGCACAACAGAGATCAGGTCACGTGACCCTACGTGACCCCACTAAAGTTCTTTGCACTTCCAAAAGAGAAAGGGTATAAACCCCAGAGACAGTTACCACCTTTGTGACGCCTCACGTGATCTCACGTGGCCCTCTAAAAGTGCTTAACATTTATACAGAAAGGGGAGTGAGCCTAAAGGCAGCACTCACATTTTGAGACCACTTCACATGCTCGCACGTGATCGTTAATGAAACTGAGCGCTCAGCGCCAAGCGCTCCACGTGCTCCTCACGTGGGCGCTGTTTTATAAGAAGCGCCTCAGCGCTCTAAGTCTGGCGCTCAGCGCCAAGCGCTCCACGCGCTCCTCACGTGGGCGCCGTTTCATAAGAAGCGCCTTAGCGCTCCAAGTTTAGCGCTCAGCGCCAAGTGCCCTACGTGCTCCTCACGTGGGCGCTAAAGAATTACAAAGCGCTCTGTAAATAGAGATCATCGCCATAAAGAGCGCTCAACACTCATATGCTGGTGCTAAGCACGAAGCGCCCCACGTGCTCCTCACATGGGCGCTACTTAAGACAGAGCGCTCCGCGCTCCTCAAGAAGAGCCTAGCGCCATGAAGGGTGTTCAACACTTATAAAAAAACAAAAAGAAAGTGGGTGTCAGTAGTCACATAAATGTCTAGCATTATGTGCACAGAGAAAGGACTGTGTCCTAGAAAGTGTCTAACACTTTATAAAAAAAAGGGAAATGACAAAGACTAAGTGAGCAGAGCCCAAGGTTGGCCAAACCCCAAAATCGACCGAGCCCATAGGTATTCTCCTAAATTAGTCTTAGTTCCAAAGTTGACTACAGATCTCCCAACCAACATTGGTTCAATGGTACATCTCTTCATACCTCTGATATGTGTCGTTGTAATTCTTCAACGTCTTCAGAGAGGTGGCGGGTCCCGACGACCAGAAACTCTATGGACTATGAGGTCCTTAAACTCATAGACTATGAGGTCCTTAAACTCATGGACCGCGGTGTCCCTAAACTAAAACGATAGAGTCCAAATACTCTTTCGTTGGATCTAAATGATCCCAAAATCCTGTTGGGTAGATCTTAGTCTAAAATTAGACTAACGTATCCTCAACAAACGTTTGAGTTGATCTTAGTCTAAAACAAGACTAACGATCCTTAAACCAACCCAAACACAAATCTAAGAAAATACGGATTTGGACTAATCCACGCCCTACGAGCGACAGCATAAATTAGTCTCCGTATACAATCCACGGGCAACCTAAAACAAAACAAACATACACGACACAAAGTGAACATCTGGAGAAGGAGAAAGTGGTTATAGCTACGCGGTAACGTAATTAACTACAGGGGCTTGTGCCTGCAGCGAAGAGCATCCCCACAATCAAAAACCTCTCGCAAACGAGGGGGAATCTGACGAAGTCTGCTACAACGGCCGCATCTGTCCAAACCTCTAATACACGGTGCCATAAATCAACTTGGCATCTTCGGAGAGGTGGATAGATAAAACTAAATAGCATCTGCCCCCAAATTCAGGCAAGACGACCTGCGCGGTTTATGTCCCACCGGGCGTGCCAGAATCTGTTTACCGCCGAAAACAGAGACGAAACCGCGCAGATCGTCTTGCCTGAATTTGGGGGCAGATGCTATTTGGTTTTATATGTTCACCTTTCCGAAGATGTCAAGTTGATTTATGGCACCGTGTATCGAAGGTTTGGACGGATGCGGTTGTTATAGCAGATTTTTTCAGATTCCCCCTCGTTTGCAAGGGGTTTTTGATTGTGGGGACGCTCTTCCCTGCAGGCGCAAGCCCCTGCAGTTAATTACATTACCGCGTAGCGATAACCACTTTCTCCTTCTCCAGATGTTCACTTCGTGTCGTGTATGTTTGTTTTGTTTTAGGTTGCCCGTGGATTGTATACGGAGACTAATTTATGCTGTCGCCCGTAGGACGTGGATTAGTCCAAATCCGTATTTTCTTAGATTTGGGTTTGGGTTTGTTTAAGGATCGTTAGTCTTGTTTTAGACTAAGATCAACTCAAACGTTTGTTGAGGATACGTTAGTCTAATTTTAGACTAAGATCTACCCAACAGGATTTTGGGATCATTTAGATCCAACGAAAGAGTATTTGGACTCTATCGTTTTAGTTTAGGGACATCGCGGTCCATGAGTTTAAGGACCTCATTGTCCATGAGTTTAAGGACCTCATAGTCCATAGAGTTTCTGGTCGTCGGGACCCGCCACCTCTCTGAAGACGTTGAAGAATTACAACGACACATATCAGAGGTGTGAAGAGATGTACCATTGAACCAATGTTGGTTGGGAGATCTGTAGTCAAGTTTGGGACTAAGACTAATTTAGGAGAATACCTATGGGCTCGGTCGATTTTGGGGTTTGGCCAACCTTGGGCTCTGCTCACTTAGTCTTTGTCATTTCCCTTTTTTTTATAAAGTGTTAGACACTTTCTAGGACACAGTCCTTTCTCTGTGCACATAATGCTAGACATTTATGTGACTACTGACACCCACTTTCTTTTTGTTTTTTTATGAGTGTTGAACACCCTTCATGGCGCTAGGCTCTTCTTGAGAAGCGCAGAGCGCTCTGTGTTAAGTAGCTCCCATGTGAGGAGCACGTGGGGCGCTTCGTGCTTAGCGCCAGCATATGAGTGTTGAGCGCTCTTTATGGCGATGATCTCTATTTACAGAGCGCTTTGTAATTCTTTAGCGCCCACGTGAGGAGCACGTAGGGCACTTGGCGCTGAGCGCTAAACTTGGAGCGCTAAGGCGCTTCTTATGAAACGGCGCCCACGTGAGGAGCGCGTGGAGTGCTTGGCGCTGAGCGCCAGACTTGGAGCGCTGAGTCGCTTCTTATAAAACAGCGCCCACGTGAGGAGCACGTGGAGCACTCAGTTTCATTAACGATCACGTGCGAGCACGTGAAGTGGTCTCAAAATGTGAGCGCTGCCTTTGGGCTCACTCCCCTTTCTGTATAAGTGTTAAGCACTTTTAGAGGGCCACGTGAGATCACGTGAGGCGTCACAAAGGTAGTAACTGTCTCTGGGGTTTATACCCTTTCTCTTTTGGAAGTGCTAAGCACTTTAGTGGGGTCACGTAACCTGATCTCAGTTGTGCTCTTTCGTTCATCAAGAGTGCTAATGTAGGAGCACGTGATCGGCCGTTATCATGTTGGGCGCTAATCTTTTTATGGGATCTTGAGACTTTCGAGCCCTTTGTTTCATAAGAATTAAATTCTTTTATAGGGTTAAACCCTGGTCTTATTAGAGGAATTAAATTCCTATATGTTCTTATAAGAATTAAATTCTTTGAACATAGTTCTTTCCCCTACGTTTAAATCCACATAACAGAATCTCCCCGATAAGAATTAAATTCTCAACTTGCGGGGAGATCTACTTCTGCAGATCTCAACCAGAGAAAGAACTAAGTTCTTTTTAGAAGAGTTAAACCCTTGTGATGGTGAAGAAGAGGTAAGATGTTTTCTGTATTTTGTTCCTCCTCTTACCTAGGGTTTCTTTTTTTCTTTGAAGAGGTCTTCTTCTCTCTGGAAAATTAAATTCTCTTTTCTTTTAAGCTTACGAGGGGGTTTTTCTCTCTATTTCTGTATATATATCCCCTTTTTCTGTCCCTTTGCTCTTATTTATAGGAGAAAGAAAATAATCAATTTGTTCAGAAAATCTCTCATTGAGAGATGATGATTGATTTTATAATCAACCAAAATGATCTTTTAGATCAATTGGTGAATTTTATTTACCGTTAGATTTTTAATCCAAGGACTTCTGTTTTACAGAAGTTGTTTCTCTTGTTTTCTTAACAAGATTAGGAAAATATTTCCCCGTATAAAATCTTTTTTCTGTGGATTGGTGATTTTTAATCAACATTGGATTTTTAATCAAATGGTGCTCTGTTTCATAGAGCGTAATCTTTCTTGTTTAGAAAGATCTAAGGAAATATTTTCCAAAATGGTGCTTCTGGTCCCTTTTATTTAGAATTGAATTCTATCGGCTCAGAAGGCATATGAGCCATCACGTGCAGCACGTGCCCCCTCATAGTTAAGCCCACCATAGAGCGTCACGTGCTATCACGTGGGTTTTTCTGGCCAATTGTTTGTTTTTAGAAGGCGCCTATATACTTTGTATATAAAGGTCGCGTGCCTGCACGTGAGGCTCAGTTTCAGCCTTATTTTGTTAAGCGCAATGTCTATCACGTGTGGCCACGTGATGCTCCATTTGGGGACTTTTCCCATTGCTTTTTATTGATTATTCATTTTTCATAAGGGAACAGACCCCGAACGCGCACTTGGCGGGATTCAGCTTCATTTTGTACATGCGGAGGATGTCGAAAGTATCGCCAAGATCTTTGGCGTGCTCGTCCGACGAGGTCGACTTGACGAGCGTGTCGTCGACGTAAACCTCAATGTTCCTCCGGATCTGCGGTTTGAACATCCTATTGACCAGGTGCTGGTATGTAGCTCCGGTGTTTTTGAGGCCGAAGGGCATCACTTTATAGCAGTATACCCCCCGGTCCGTTGTGAATGCAGTAAGCTCTTCGTCTGCCGGATTCATACGGATCTGGTTGTAGCCAGAGAAAGCATCCATGAAGCTGAGCAATTCGTGGCCTGCCGAGCTGTCGACAAGCTGATCTACTGAGGGAAGGGATAGTTGTCTTTCAGGCAGGCCTTGTTGAGATCTATAAAGTCGACGCACATGTGCCACATCCCGCTTGCTTTTTTTACCATAACCACATTCACTAGCCATTCCGAGTAGGCCACATTTTGAATGAAGTTGGCTGCGAGCAACCTATCGACCTTGTCCTCGATAGCCTTTTGTTTGATAGGGGCGAAGCTTCGTTTCTTTTGCCTGACGGGTCGGGCCGTCGGGTCAACCCCGAGCTTATGCAAGATTACCTTGGGGTCGATCCCGGGCATGTCGGCAGGCGCCCAAGAGAACACGTCTGAGTTTCTTCGGAGAAAGTGGATCAAGTCTTCACGCCGGGCTCCTGTTAAGAATGACCCGATCTAGACAGTTCGTTCATTGTTTCCCTCGACGAGGGGGACCTCTGTTAGCGCCTCTACTGTGGCCCCTCGGATTTCTTTTTGTTCCTCACGGGTATCCAAGGACCCCTGAAAATCGCTTGTGCTTCCAAGGTCTTCGCTTCGTTCCTCGGGGGTGGATGTCGCTGTGAAGCAAATCTTTGCGATTTGCTGGTTCTCGTAGGCCCAGCCTATTCCCTCTTGATCAAGTGGAAACTTGATCGCGAGGTGGTAGGTCGAGATTTGGGCCCGAAGGGAGTTTAGCGTCGGGCGTCCCAGGAAGATATTGTAGAACGAGGGAATTCTCGCGACGATGAACTCCACTGGTACGGTTCTCGTATGGCCCGCTTCCCTAATGTTAAGGAGGAGGGTAACCACTCCCTCTACCGGGATGGAGTGGTTAGTATATCCCGACAGAATGTGGGCGGTTGGCCTCAGGTCCGACGGGCCGAGTCCCATACGTAGGAAGATGTCATAGAAAAGGATGTCTATCGAGCTTCCCGAGTCAGCTAGTATCCTTTGAACCTCGTAGCGGTGAACCCGTGCTATAATCACGAGGGGGTCATTGTGAGGCAAGGATATTCCATGGAGGTCTTCGTCGGTGAAGGTGATGGGCTCCGATGCTTTGTTTTTATTCCGGGGTTGGCTGCTAGTTCCTTCGACTGGCAGGAGGCGTCGAATCTCGCCGGCTCCAGGCGCACCCCCCGATGATACGACCATGATTTGGCCGATCGTCAATTCGCCGGGAAGGGGATAGTTCTCTTGCTCCCGGTCTGCCTGTCGCTTTTCCCGCAGGTACTTTGCCAAGTGCCCCGAGCGAATCAGCTCCTCGATATAGTCGCAGAGTTGTTTACAGTTCTCTGTAGGGTGTCCCTGCGTCCTATGGAAAGCGCAGTATGGGCCTCGAGTCCGTTTAGATGCCCTATTGGTGACCGGAGGGAGCTTGAAGAATCTCTCGCCCTATGCCTCCTCCAACAGCTCAATCTGAGAGATGTTGAGCGGGGTATACTCCTGGAACTTCGGGGAGTATGGCTTTGGCCGATCGACCTTATTCTTCTCTTCTTTGCCCCTCTTCTTTAGGTCTGCCTGGTCGGCCCGGGATAGGTTGGCGTTTACTTCGGACTCGAGCTGGATTTCTCGCTCTGTCCAAGCTTTTATCTCGGCCATGGTCCTAGGTTGTGCCAATGCAAAGGAGTGGAGCCACTCCTTGTACCTAAGACCTGACCTCAGAGCGGTGATTACAGTCTCGTCCCTGTGCTCGGGAACCTCAAGAAGAGCGTTGTAGAAGCGGGTGACGTATCCTTTAAAGGATTCCTTGTCCCCGCTCTTTATAGTGAAGAGGTAATCAACGGTCCACTTCTGCCGTCTATTCCCGATGAAATGCCCGAGGAACTGGGCAGCCAGCTCATCAAAGGTAGAGATGGAGCGTGGCGTGAGTCCTTGGAACCAGTCTCGTCCAGCCAGGATGAGGGTGGAGGGGAACGCTCGGCATTGGGCGGCGTCAGAGTTGTCCTGGAAGCTCATGCAAGCCGTGAACGCGTCCAGATGGTCTTTCAGGTCGGACTTCCCGTCAAAGAGGGCCACTTTTGGAGGATTGTTTCTGGACGAGACACGTACAACAAGTAGCTCTTCAGTGAAGGGCTTCGTAAGCGTGTCGGCAGCATACCTGGCTCCCTCGTTTGAAGGACGACCGTCCTGATGTATACCTCGATTTTCTTTTCGAGGGCATCGAGACGGTCGCGGTACCTCGAGGATTCGGCGTATTCAGAGTTATGGCCCCTCCCGTTGGCGGCCTGTGCCTGGTTGCGGCTCCGGTTCCGTTCTATCAGGTTCCTCAGGTCCCCTAGAGAGGTCGTTCGTGTTATCGCGGTGAGTGCCATCCGCATGACCCCGTCGAGGGAGAGGGTGCCAGCCATGCCTGGGAGCAGGCGAGCTGACCGACACCTCCTCAGAAGGGACATGAGCATGATGGGCTTCGGAGCGGGGGGCTCTTTCACGAGACCTCAGCGTGGAGCTGTGAGGCGCCCAGCGGGACATCGAATTGGTCGCCGCTGGGGACCCGTGGCCGCCGGAGATAGTGAGACGCTACTCAGTGGTGCCAGCATGGGCAGTGTCATCTCCCCCTCTGCGGAGGTTGCGATCCTGAGGTGGGGGAACGGCGACCTGGGGGGCTTGTCCCACTGTTTGGACGCGGATAGGGCCATCCACGATGGATGCGAGCCTGTCAATCCGTGCAGACAGGGCGTGAACAGCGTTAGGGAGAGGAGAGGATCCGTCCGTGCCTCTGTTGTGGGGAGGGCGGCGGCTTGTGCTTGGATCGTCGCGGTGATCACTCACCATGAGTTCGAGATTGGAAGATCAACTTTCGATGAGTGGAATTTTTGCGATTCCCACAGACGGTGCCAACTGATGGAGGTTAGGATCTCCTTAAGATGTTGTCCTCCATCGATCTGTCGTGAGCGTCGATGAACGGCTAAGATTGGATTTGAGGATTGTCTCCTGGAGCGTGTGGATCTCAGTGGGCTTGATTTTGAGCAAAGCCGAGCTACCTTCAAAGAAGTCCCGGGGTTGTTGTACCACCATGGACCCTCCGACAATCAAATTAGCCGAGGTATTTGAGCAGAGTAGCGGCCTATTGGAATAAAATTGCCTTGCCTGAGTCGTCTAAGAGAGGGGTTTATATAGTGGTCGCCATGGGCTAGCTGGCGCGAGATCTTCGCCTGCCGTTACGCCTACGTGAATGGCGGGATCCCCCATTAATGACGAGATATGCTCGTTAATGGGGAGATGCGATGGCGTGGAACGCGGGATCGTGGGACGGCGGATATCACGCATCTGGCGAGATCCGCAGAGCCGTGGCGGAGCCGCCTGTGATCTGCGTTCTAGGTCGCTCCACAGAACCGAAGAGGCCTAGCTCGATGAGAGGCTTAGAAGAGAGCGGGAGGCCGAGCTAGTTCGGTTCTGTGATAGCTCGGACATGAAGGGCCAAGGAGCTCGGCATGTAGGAGGGCTCGGAGGCGATCCAATGGTTGTTTACATGGTGAGCACAGGAATGTTCAGGGATTCCTCAGAGGTCGGATTCAGGCAGCGGGACGATAGCCCGGGGACGCCTCCAATATGTGGTGCTTGTCATGTTTCCGTATGCCTCGAGACACATCATCTGCCATGTGTCATGATCTGGGAAGTTCCCACTTATGAGCATCATCAGCATGAAATTCTTTAATCAATCACAAACCCGTACGTCACTCACGGGTTCACCGCTGGTGATAAAACAAGTATATGATAGTTTTCTTTTAAGAAAAAATAAAAAGTGGTAATTATTGCATTGACCTGAAATAAAATATTTATATAATATTAAATATAAAACTGTATAAAAGAACATTCCCTTATCTAGTTTGGATTTTAGTCAAAAAATTGTTATCTAACTCATATTTAATTCTCTTACAATATTTAGATTGTGGGAAAAAATTTATTGGTTCATTATTCAATTTTTATCAATCTGTTATTCAAAACAAATAGGTTTATATAGTTGAAAAATTATTGTCCCCTTCTATTTAATTTACTTTTATTATTTCTCCCATTATTTTGGATTCTTACTCAATATTTATCATTCTTTTATTTTATACAATTAGGCTTATATTGATCGGCCCTCTTCTATGAAATCTCATTCTATTTTCTTTTTCTGTAGTTTAGCCCTCTGCTCAATATTTATCATTGTTTTATTCCATACACGTAGGTTTATATGGTGGAAAAATTCTAATCTAATTCCTATTACTTTAGCGGGATTATTTGTAACTGCAATCGGCTCCTTCTATGAAATGTCTTTCTATTTTTCTCTTATTACTTACGTTTTAATGGGAAAATATTAGAAATTTCACGATTTTTGTGCAAAATATTGAAAAATCGAAAAAAGAAAATTTTTAAAGTTAAAATTTTTATAATTATTCGTTGGTATTGCAAAAAAAAAAACATAGAAAAACAATTTTTTTTTTTGATATTTTCATGTTTTATATAGCATGCAAAATATTAAAATTTTGAAGAAAACAGAAAAATTTGTATTTCTCATGTGCTATATTCATAATATTAAAAATTGGAAGAGAACAAAAAAAATTGTGATTTAATTTTTGCTATTTTCATGTGGCATGTAAATTATAGAAAAATCGAAGAAAACATAAAATATTGAGATTTTTGAATATTTTGGGATTTTTGTATACTAAGCAAAATATTGAAAAACCGAAGAAAAGAGAAAATGCTGAGCTTTTCGAAAATTTCGCGGATTTTCGTGTACAAAATATTGGAAATTTAAAAAACACAAAAATTTGGGATTTTTAACATTTTGTGATTCTCGTGATGCAAGGTGTTCCCAGTAATCCGGAGTCTCAGTCATTCGGACCGGATCTCTTGTGTTATAATTTATATTTTAAAAAAGATTGGGATTCTTGTGTACACAAACAAAATATTGAAAAATTGAGTAAAACAAAAAATATTGAGATTTTTTAAAATTTCACGTTGTTTGTATGTTATAGCATGCATAATATTGAAAATATAAAGAAAACAGATTTTTTTGCATTTTTAAAAACTTCTCGATTTTCGTGTGCATATATCTTGATTTTGGGATTTTTGAAAATATGAGGTAAACAGAAAATTTTGGGATTTTTGAAAATATCATGATTTTTGTGTGTTATATAACAAACAAAATATTAAAAAAAACAAAGAGTACGAAAATTTTGAGATTTTTGAAAATTTCACGAATTTTTTGCACTGCAACGTACAAAATATTAGAATTTTTTTTAAAATTGGGATTTTAAAAATTTTCTTAATTTTCATGTTTTGTAGGAGGTTTCCTGTCACCCGGAGTCCTAGTTGTTCGGACTAGATTTCTTATTATGTTAGGTTTTTGGTAGCAATTAACGACCTTTTATTGTCTACTTATATCCGGAAGTTTTCCAAAAATATGAGCAAATAATATATATTGGAAAACCGAAAACAGAAAATTCTAAGGTTTTCGAAGTTTCATGATTTTCGTGTGTTATATAGCATGTAAAATAATAAAAAAGAAAGAAAATTTTTTTGAGCTTTTAAAAAAATTTTGCGATTTTCATGTGTTATCATACAAAATATTAAGGAAGTGAAGAAAACAGAATTTTTTTGAGATTTCTGAAAATATTGTGATTTTCTTTTGGTATATATAGCAAGCAAAATGTTCAAAAAGCGAAGAAAATAGAAAATTTTGGGATTTTTGAAAATATTACAAAATTTTCTATTATATTGAAAGTTCTTAAGGCTCTTACTGTTAATCCGCAACCAATGCGGAATCCAAAACAAAAATTTCAAGAGATAGCACTAGAAACTAATCTCTAACGATTGATCCAAACACTAAATTAGAAGCATAACATACAAGGTTTAGGGATTACAAATTTTGTCGCATATCCATCCAATCGTGGAAGACCCCTCCAAATTCCTCGTAAGCCGTCGGGAATAAACTTGAGAGGCGACCGCCCTTGTCGAAGATGATCCACCTGAGAGAAACCGATCCAAGCCCTAGCTTCACATCAAGAACTCTAGTGAAGCAACGTAAATATCACAATTCGTTAGATTATGATGCTTAGAGATGTAGGATTTTTCCATTATAATTTGTTCTCATTTTGCAAACTCAAGAGAGCTCCAAAGCTCAAGAGGAAGAAGCAGATGATGAAAGGAGAGAGAGTATGTGTCACGAGAGAATGAATCATCACGTAAGAAATGAGCCATACAACAATAGTTTTATACAAATGATTTTTACAATAAAAAATAGTGCCCATTCCTCTCAACCATGCTTTCTATCATGTCTCCTCCTTCACCTCATTTCCTAATTTCTTTAAAAGGAAATCCCTAAATAAGGTGTTCTCCTTCTAGAAGTATTCCGTATAAATACGGAATACAATCCTAGTAAATGTATCAAATACATATACGTGTATCCGTATAAAAATACGAATAGCCTAGAGAGAGAAAATGAACAACGAACATAATGCTAGAATATATATATATATATATATATATATATATATATATATATATATATATCACATGATTTAATAATCCGGTTTAATCCTAAACCGGCCAGTATTATCAAATGTCCGATTAAAATCTATATACTCAGTACATGTATTTAATCGGATCCCCATACGTATCAACATACGTTCTCTACATTATATCGCCTGAATCAGAAAAACCCTATGTGTGGAACTCTAAAGACTCAACAATACGCTGACAGTGAGTTACTGGATAAATCTATAATCACAAGCACGTTAATGGAAATAGCTGTACGTAACGACTACCCATATATATGTCGAAAGGGATGTCGACAATCAAGTCCGTCCATACCCTACTGAGCCTGTAACTGACAACCTCCGTACAGTCCGGCCACTTCGTCTAAAAGTGTCGCATACAGGGTTTAGATGTGGATAACATCAAACCCCTAATAACTTGATAAGTCGTGTCGGTGCTAAATTCATCACCTATCGAGAAACTACTGATCTCCTATCAGTAAATCTCATCCACCATGATCAGGAATTTATGGTGATAGTCAACCGAATACAACACGACATCGACTCCCTATACCAGGAGAGAAGAATCCCTGAATATCGTCCACTGCCTCCATATGGCTCGGGACTGTACCCAACTAAAACTTGTTTGCATAATTTCTTTGAGCCATGGTAGGGTAGTTGTCTAAGTACAGTGGAAACTCACACGAGATAAATGTCGATATCAGGTCAAAAGACTACCTTGTACTCATGTCACCAGAGAACTGCTATCTGATGATAGGTATAATATCATCTAGAAGCTCTCGGTGAGTCCGTTCGGTATACTCACCTCCAGTGAGCACCTGTATATAATTTTAGGTGCCAAAATACCAATGGCTTGTGAGACCGGCCACCGCCCTTTGTCAGGGGTTTAGAAAGTATACACTAGTCTACTCTGTAATATCGATGCACAATCTCAATACTCCTATGACTAGAAAGATTTAAGAATGTGCTTATAGACTATCTAGCTCTCACGTATATGACGCCATCATAATGCTGGTAGTCAAGTAAGGATCCTACGGGTTTTATCATTATGTATTAGCGACACGTAATAAAACGTATACACATAATGATAAAGACAAAGCAGATAGTATACTATCATCTCGAGCAAAACTGTTCTGCCCGTATAGGTCTTCTCTCAATTACCATAATTGCATACCTGCAATTATAATAATTACTTTGAGAGCACTATATCCAACATATATAGCAACCGAAATAATAAAAAACAAAGAAATCAATTTTTTTTAAAATATTCTCAAAGTTTCACTATTTTCGCGTGCTATAACACATATAAACTGTGAAATCGAAGAAAACAAAAAAAAATTAAGAATTTTATTAAATTTAGCGATTTTCGTGTATTGCGCTTTTAGGTCTTCATTTCCAGGGGTCGAGATGGGCAACTCGGAAGGGCAAGTTTTTCACAAAATTGGCTCAAGGTTAAAGCTCATGCTAAGAGACCCCTGACTCATGGTTACATCTCCATTCTAGCTGGTTAACTAGGAAACGTCTGCCAGGAAAGGTTTGTCGACCGCAAGATAGTATACAATACAGCAACAACGTCCTGCTCTGGAGGTACTTTTGAAACAAAAGCAGGTTGCAATCAATCCTCTTCATTCCGAGTAGAGTTGAAAGAACATGCTTAACTAACTTCTCCATCTTGCCTTTGGTACGTTTGGAGACCGGTCTCCCTGTAACAAGATAAGGTGTTCAACCTCTCTTTTAATAGCTGGGCTTGGAGGCTCGAATGGATCAAACGAGGCTGCCCTAGGAAGATTGGCTTTGAGGGCCCAGATGCAATAGAACGCCATTCAAAAGTGAATCCTGATCTTACGGAAATGCAAGCTTTTTGTAGCGGTATCATCTTGATACCAAGGAAAATGACACCATTCGGGACGCATACGAAAGGTCAGCCTTTTAGAGATTGCCTATCGACCTTTTTGTATACGGACTGCACTAGCTTTTACTTGATTCTGATTTCCGTCCATTGGTTGACTTTTACTTGTAACAATAGAAAGTTGTTTCCCTCTCGTCACTTCACCCTTTCTGAAGATCAAAGAAGGCTAATTGTGTTAAAGTAGCAATTACAATTGTTTCAACTTGGCAAGAACAAAACGAAACGGATCAAAAAGAACTTGAAGATCGGAACTCGTGCCTCTTCGCGTTACAAGACTTTGGAACACAGCCTGACTCTCCTTGTCGTAGACGGAAAGCAAAGAACAATAGGCGCCACTTGCCTAAAAGAGGTCTTGGGATGGCGTCGTAAATACTCAAGATCTTTATGTGCTATATAGCAAATAAAATATTAGAAAACGGAGTAAAACAGAAAATATTTAGATTTTTGAAAATTTTACGTTTTTTTGTGCTATATAGCAAACGAAATATCAAAAATTTGAAGAAAACAATTTTTTTTTAAAATTTAAAAAAAATCTGATTTTCGTGTGTTAACGTGCAAAATATTGAAAATCTGAAGGAAACAGAAAATTTTGGGATTTTTGAAGGTATTGCTATTTTGGTTTGCCATATAGCAAGCAAAATATTGAAAAACTAAATATTACAAATTTTTGTGAGATTTTTAAAAATTTCACTATTTTTATATGCTATAATGCAAAATATTAAAAATCGAAGAAAAATTGATTTTTTTTTTAAATTTCATAATTTTCGTGAGGTATAAACAAAATATTGAAAAACCTACGAAAACATAAAAGTTTAATATTTTTTGAAGATTTTGCAATTTTCGTATGTTATAACAAGCAAATATTAAAAAAACCATAGTAAAAAGAAATTGCTGGGAATTTTTTTTATAATTTCATGAGTTTCATGTGTTGCAAGAGGTTCCCTCTTATCGGGAGTCTCGATCACTCAGATTGAGTGACCTGATTTCTTTATTCTGTTAGGTTTTAGCAGTAATAATCTACATTTTCTTCTTTTACTTAACATATTTTTTGTCTACCTCATACATGGAAGTTTTTTTAAAATATGAGTAAGTAAAATATTAGAGAACCGAAGAATATAGAAAATTCTAAGATTTTTGATCATATTTTTCGTGTGCTATACAGTAAATAATGAAAAGAAAAATGAAACGGAATTTTTCCTGAGATTTTTTAAATTTTTTTAATGAATTTCATGTGTTACGTCATGCAGAATATTTTCGTCAAAAAATAATATCATGTAGAATATTGAAAAATTGAAGAAAACAAAAACAATTATATTTCCAAAAATTTTGTGATTTTTATCATAATAAGCAAAATATTCAAAAAACGAAGAAATTTTTTTTGGAGATTTTTGAAAATATTACACTTTTGAGGCTCTAGCAAGCAAAATAAAGACAATCAAAGAAAACAGAAAATTCCCAGTTTTTTTAGAATTTCATTATTGCATACAAAGCTTTTGAAATCTAAAATAACAAACAAATTTAAGATTTGTTTTAAAATTTAATGTTTTTCATGTATTATAATAAGTAAAATATTAAAGAATGGAAGAAAACAAAAGGTTTTGAAAAGTTTGCGATCTTTGTAACTATAAACAGAATATTGAAAAACCGAGTAAAACGGAAAATATTTAGATATTTGAAAATTTAATGATATTCGTATCATATATAACATGCAAAATATTGAAAATTTGAAGGAGAAAAAGACAATTTTTCTTAATGTTTAAAAAATTCTCAATTTTCTTATGCTTATTGCATGCAAAATATTGATTATTTGAACGAAATAAAAAAAATTTAGATTTTTGAAGGTAGCGTAATTTTCATGTGCCATAACAAACAAAATATTGAGAACCAAAAAATACAATTTTTTTTGAGATTTTTGAAAATTTTGCTATTTTCGTATGCTACATGCAAAATATTGAAAATCGAAGAAAAATGAAATTTTTTGAAAATTTCGTGGTTTTGTGTGTATTGAACTATCGAATAAAACAGACAAGTTTGAGTTTCTTGAAAATTATGCTATTTTCGTGTGGCGGCATGCAAACTATTGTGAAGTTGAAGTAAACAAATAATTTTGGGATTTATAAATTTCACAATTGTCATGTGCCATAGCATGAAATATATTTAAAAAACACAAAAATAGAAATTTTGAAAATTTGAAAATTTCATGATTTTCGTATGCAGGATATTGTAAAAAGGGAAAAAACAGAATATTTTACTATGTTCGTGTGTTATATCATAGAAATTTGGAAACAAAAGAGAAAACAAAAAATTTGAAAATTTAATGATTTCCTTGTGCTAGACAGAGAGAACACAATTTTGAGACTTTTGAAATCCCAAAATGTAGCTCGTTACTTCCAAACCTTCTTTGTTTACAAATAGTACACAACAGTATTTATATTTACTTTACTTTAAATACAAAAGTTGTCACATCAATGGTGGGAAATACATCCGCAATTATTAGAGAATATGCTACACATCCACTTGAGCAATAATATCTTTATGTTGTGTTCATGAACATAATATATTTACACAGACGATAGCTCGAATTGTTGATTTTTTTTTTCTCTGTACCCCAAAGCTCTAAATGGGCCGGCCCCTGCCTATAAGGTTCCATCGTCCACAACACGAGTTTACTAGGCCAAGAAAGCCTTTGTCATGGATGGATAAAATCATTTGATTTTCCTTTTCAAACACATTTCTATGTGACACATACATATACATCTCCAAAATTGGATGAGGAGAGAGAAATGGACTCTCTTTCTTCTCCTTTTCTTTTCTTAATTTTTTTTTTATCAAGGTGGAAAATATAGGTTGATTTGTGTATGTCAACTAGAACTAGAAAAGAATGGTTTCAGATTTGATATCAAAAAATGGGAAATGGAAGGAGCCCAGCTACCAAATCCTCCCGACAACTACCCACACACACACACAAAAAAAGCAGTCTACACTCCATTAGCTCTGCGCATGTAACAGCTCACTCCATTTCCCTTTCTCATCCAAAAAAACATCATTGATGCAGACAGCATCATCACATCCTTGGACAAAATTCAATCTTAGATGAGAAAGGCAACATAGATTAAATTATTACACAAAAATGGGAATAGATCCATAGGTTCGATACCTTGTTATAGAACTCGTGGTTTAGAAAAATATCAGATCAGATAGAGTTGACAAATGAAGCAGTTCATTAACAATTCACAGATAAAAAATGAAAAAAAAGAAAACATTGACTTCCCTTCCATATCTTGTATCTATAGTATTTTTGCCCTGGTGGGTCTCCCTCTCATTTCAAAAAAGTCTGGAACCTTGGATTATTCATTGGTGGAATAGTAGGCAATCCGAAACTTTTTTGAATGATATTCAAGAGAAAAATGTTCTAGAAAAATTCCTATATTTTGTCCAACTCTACCATTATTGCAAACTATTTTATACTATCGTTTACTATTGTATATATTTGAGGCAAATTAGTCATCTAACCTGTTTCCCCAAGAATAATAAATGAAGGATTCGAACTCTATATGTTTTGCTCAACATCAAGAAGTTTTACCACTAGCACTTACGTGTTATATTTGTGGAGAATTAATTTGTTGCGAGAGATCATTGTATTGAGGGGGTGACGGCTGATAGAGAGATTTGAGAGAAATCTCCTAGAGTTACTTGTAAACTTGATTCAAAGAATTAGTATGCGTTTGCAGTTTCCGCTCTACCGGGGACTAGCCATATAGTAGGCAAACCCTATTAACAAATTCTCTCTGGTTTGCGTTTTCTATTTTATTCCCGCACTTATTTATTTATCTTTCGTTGATTAATTGCATGATTGCTGTTATTGTGTGATTTGGTTTGTCATGAGAATTATTTCATGTATCGACTTTCTCCCAATAACTAGTATCATAGTTTCATTAAGGAACCTAGGGTTCTTCAAATTTACGATCTAGGTCAACGGTGGGTAACGACAACTACGTCCTCTTATCTACTTTCTTAGATTGTCGTTTTGAAAGCGTTGGTTCAGATCTAAAGGAGAAATTATATTTGCTGCGACGTCAGGTGAAAAATGCGCGGAGGATAAAATAAAGATCGAAAAGTTCAATGGTCACAATTTTGGTTAGTGATACATGCATATGGTGGACTATCTGTATCAAAAAAACTTATATCTTCCGCTGCTAAGACAAAAGTCTAAGAAGATGGCTGATGAGGCGTGAAACCTTTTGGATAGGAAAACCCTGACAATAATCCGGTTTTCGTTGATTCCGCAGATGGCTTTTAATATCTTGAAGGAGAAAATAACCAAGACACTAATGACGACGCTAGCGAAGCTGTATGAGAAACCTTCAACATCAAATAAAATATTTTTGATGAAGAACCTTTTCAACATGAAAATGGTTGAAAACGACTTGGTGACGGAGCAACTGAATGAGTTCAACAGCCTGACGAGCCAACTAAAATCGGTTGAAATCTTCTTTGGCGACGAGATTCGAGAACTTCTATTTCTCTATTCGTTGCCGGAGAGTCGGGAGAACCTAGTGATGACGGTTAGTAACTCGATCTCGGAGACTCTCACGTTTAATGATGTGATGAGTTGCATATTAAACGATGAGATGCGGACAAAGGCCGTGAGTGGGAGTTCGGAAAGTTCTGCACTTTCGGTGGAGAATCACAGTAGAACGATGGAAAGGGGTAAGGGCAAGAAAGGCAAGTCTAAGAGTCGAGGAAAATCGAAAGCGAAGATCCAAGACGACTGTTGGAACTGTGGAAAGAAGGGTCACAGGAAAAATGACTGTAAAGCTCCAAAGAAAGACTCGAATGAGAAAACAGATGGAAAGGAAGCTAGTATGGTGTCTACACAAGAACATGGGGAACATGGTCTTTATTTATCGGCAAGCGAGAACACAAAGGCGGATACTTAGTTTCTTGATTCGGGGGCATCCTTCCATTGTACTTCGGGCTGGCATCATTTCAGTGAGTGTTCAGGGGGATCTTAGACATGTGACGGTGGGGACCGGTCAGCCGTGTAAGATCGTTAGAAAGGGGACGATCATCCTGCAACCGTCAGGAGGTGGTCAATTAAAATTGAAGAATGCTCGTCATATTCTAGATTTGAAGAAGAGCCTGATTTCTACTTGTCAGCTTGACAATAAAGTTTTATTACAACGTTTGGGAATTCGCAGTGGAAGATTACCAAAGGGTCGTTGGTGGTTACTAGGGGCAATGTCGCATCCCGCTTCCCAAAATACGAAAATTTCAGGACGTAACAAAACCAACCATGCTACCTACGGTAAGAAAATATCCTCCCATAATCACATTACGGTTGTCTATCAGTAATCAAGAACAATAATATAACCGTCTATCTCTAAACATGTCCAATAGCCAAAAAAGATAACAGGAAATAGTAGCGGAAGCAATAAAAATCCAAAAAATAACTAACCATCAATAATAGCTATATCAGTAAGATGGTCTTCATTGATAGGCGATCTTGATGATGTACTCATGTGCTAAGTCAAGTATCTGGGCCATATAAAACCCAGACGTCAGTGCGTCATAACTATCATAATGATAATAACCGAGCAATGTACTATATAGGGTGTTATTTGCAAAATAATGTATGATTATAAACAAACAATCACAGGTGATATAATAGCAAGCTATGGGTATGTCACGTTTATCCTAAAGTCTGTGTTTCTAGGTTATCTATTCTAACGGTATTTGAAACCAATTAATGCAATTCTCATCGTAACTCAATAGTATCCCGTGCGTGCCTGAGACCATGGTCATAGTTCTCGGGACTGAATCCGAGACGTGCCGCTAAGCAGTAAGAACAATGTCATGTATAGATGAATGATGTCAGCATCATCATTCCAGGGCCCGAAGTCCGTATTGACTGATCAGTCTCTGAAAAGTAGTGAACTGTTGATTTCTAAGTCGGGTTTCATTATTGATTTCCCCTTTTCCCTTTAGATTTCGTGTTCAAGTTAGGTATCAATAGAATGTTTATCTAATGCCAACTCAGGAACACTCGTGTACTAGTCTTGTTTAGCAAGACAACAAGTCAGGTCAATCAGGATAACAAGTCAATATTGTTGGCATTGGTAGTTATTCGGGTAACAGGTATGGCAATGGCAAGATAACGTGTTGCGCACATGTCAGGTACTGTATATTAAATAGGTGAAGTATTCAATCGTACAACTAAGCAAGAATATAATGGTCATGGTTATTTAGCTGTAACGATATTGATATATGCATTATCACTTATTAAAATATTTCTAACCATATCTGCACTAGTGTTCTACACTTGTTTATTATTTAAATTAACCGTCTCTACTAAAATAATTCATATAAGTATTTTGCATAACTTCAACAATTGTAACTAGTATTAATAAATAATAAAATATAGATTAACTATATATTGATAACAATTACAAGTATGTGTTATAAATAACAAAATACGGATTGCCTTTATAAAATTATATAACGATAATAATTTGCAATATATATATATATATATATATATATAACATAGTATGTTGCAAGTTTAGAAAACTTGCCTCGATCGATCATGGGACGACAACGATATAACACGACGCGACGTACTATCCAACAATGTGCTCAGTTCGACGGTTGATGTGCAGGCGACGACGTCAATAGGTTGATCGACTGTTGCTACACAGAGAATCAAGAAGACAATGGTGTCAACAATGATGAAGATGTGCAGTGGCTCAACGTGACACGACATGACATAACACAGTGTGTGGAGCGGCACAACACGGTATTGGATATTGTCGTGACACGGGGCCGATGCGAAGGTGGTACGCAAGTGGGCACGAGCTGGGCACGAAGCAGGCACAGGGATGGCACGGTCAGGATACAGGGATGGCACTATGAAATGGTCTGGGTTGAGGGTGTTTGGAAGAGACGAAGGTGGTGGAAGGGGTCCGGTAAGATGGGTTCATGGATGCAGGTGGTAGGGTTGACGACACAGAGATGAGGAAGATGATGATGGTGCTCGGGAACGATAGGTTCTGTGAAGGCGATGAGGAAGAAGTTGACGAGGCTAGAGGCGTTGGGGGTGAAGGTTATGCGGCAAGGAGCAGAGAGGGAGTTAAGAAGGTAAGAAAAGCGGTGCAGGCGATGGTGGCGAGGTCGGAGGTGAAGTCGAGGATGGGTGCGAGGGGTTTTGGCTCAGAGAAAACGAGGGAGGAAAGGAGACGGAGGTGATGGCGATGCTCGAAGGCAAGAGGATGGCGATGCAGGTGGAGGTGAGGAAAGGGGGTGAGGTCGATGGCAACGAGGCAAGAAGAAGGCGGAGGTGAGGTGCGTGGCGTGGGTTAGGGCTCGGGGCGAGAGCTGGAGTTGGGCGGAGAGAGAGAGAATAGAGAGACAGAGAGAGAGAGGAAGAAAGTGTGTGTGTTTTAATATATATATATATATATATATATATATATATATATATATATATATATATATATATAATTGTTTATAATAAGTTATAAATATATATAGATAATATCAAACTACAACCAAACTTCACTAAAATCTCATCAAAAGTATATTTTGGAAAACAATACATATACGTAAATTTTCTAACTCTAATGCAAGAATATAATTTAAATAATTTATACCCCAAATTTAAGATATAAAAGGATTCTAAATATATATCTAGATTTAATGGATATTTGGTATTAGATATCTTGAGATTTAAACATAAAGGATAAGAGAGAAAATAAAATATGGGATGATTAAGCATGTGATGACAGTTATAAATTATCTTAACTTATGGCTACTAAAAGACATATGCTTATTTAGATATTATATCTATATATGTTTACTAGATTCACATAAATTCAGTTTTACTGATAAATATTTATAATCTAACACCATACTGGGTTCCACACATGCAGGTCGGGTCGGATAACCACCTTTACTATTCGAATCAGTCGCAACACAAATGAATAAAATAAAAGAAATATAAAGCAAGTTTTAAAATATTCATTAATTATCGTATAACCGTATAAGGGTGTTACCGGCAAGTTGAGCGGTTCGTTGTATTCCTTCAGTGGGAGTAATGGATGTTCGGTTGTATCGGTAACGGGTTCGGAGTTAAATTCGGAGACTTTGTTGTGTCATAGGCGATTGGGGCAACTTAGCGAGAAGAACATAAAAATTCTTCAAAGAAGGGGGCTTCTTTCGGGGCTGAAAAAGTGGAGTTGGGGCTGTGCGAGAATTGTGTTTGCGGGAAGCAAAACATGCTCAAGTTTCAAATTGGAGACGTAGCGAAGAAGAATAAGAAGCTGGAGATGATGCATACAGACGTATGGGGTCCGGCTTCGGTGGAGTCTTATGGTGGTAATTGGTATTTCATGACATTCATCGACGATGCAAGCCGGAAGACATGGGTGTATGCGATGAAGAAGAAGTCCGATATGTTTGGTATCTTCAAACATTGGATTACGCAGGTTGAGAACCAAACATAGACTAAGGTAAAATGCCTCAAGTTCGATAATGGAGGGAATACTGCACACAGGAGTTCGAGGCGTTTTGCTCGCAGAAAGGTATTCGTTGGTTGAAAACGGTACCGGAGACGTCACAGCAAAATGGCATCGCAAAAAAGATAAACAGGATGATCCCAGAGCGAGTGCAGAGCATGATCTTGGATGCGGATGTGCCTAAGTTCCTATGGGCATCGGCGGTCGATACTGTTGTGTACTTGATCAACAGAATCCCGACAAGTGCGCTTGATGGAGGCACCCGAAAGAAAATTGGTCAGGTAAACCGGTTGATTATTCACACCTAAATGTGTTTGGCTGTGTTGCGTATTATTTGGTTGATAAGACGGAAAGGAATAAGCTTGACTCCAAATCTAGAAAGTGGGCTTTCATCGGATATGGCAGAGATGGGTTCGGATATCGGCTGTGGGATTACACAAGTAAGAAGGTAATACGAAGCCGGAACATCATATTTTATTAGCAAAACTTGTACAAAGAAGAAAAGCAAGCAACGGAAGGTGCAGTACGTGAGTTCGTTGAGCTAGACAGAACTCAAGAGAGCATTCAGGTACCTACAGGTGGTGATCGGAACTTAGAGGAAGCCGTAGTGCAGGATTAGGTTCAAAAACAGAATGGTGACCATGTTCAGCAACCAACCAGTTCTGAGGAGATCTATGAGAGAAAGAAGGATACTGAAAGACTTGTGACCGACTTCGTTTTGTACATAGATGTGGGAGAGCCCGAATCACTTGAAGAAGCAACAAATAATAGTGCTAGCAAGCGGTGGGAGCAAGCAATGGACGAGGAGATAGAATCTTGAAGAAGAACCATATGTGGGATCTAGTGAAACTACCCAAGGATCGGAAAGCATTGCTTAATAGGTGGGTGTACAGGATAAAAGATGAGGTCGATGGTATGAAGCGGTACAAACCTTGCTTGGTAGTCAAGAGTTATGCACAAAAGCAAGGAATTGACTATTAAGAGACTTTTCCCCTATGGTGAAGATGACATCTATTCGGTTGATTCTTAATATTTTGGCGGTGGAGCATTTGCTCTTAGAGCAGCTTAATGTGAAGACCGCGTTCTTTCATGGAGATTTGTAGGAGGAGATTTATATGATGCAACCACTAGGATACGAGGTGAAGGGGAAGGAGAATATGGTGTGTAAGCTGCGAAAGAGCTTGTATGACCTCAAGCAAGCTCTTAGGCAGTGGTATTTCAAGTTCGATCGATTTATGTTAGAGATGAGATTTGTGCGGTGTGAATTAGATCACTGCGTCTACGTTCAAATTTTCAAGGACGGGGACTATATTATTTTGTCATTGTATGTGGATGACATGTGGTAGCGGGTCTGTATTTCGAGAAAATTCAAAATTTGAAGAAGATGATGGCCGAGAAATTCTCTATGAAGGATTTGGGAGAAGCAAAAAAAATCTTGGGCATGAAGATCATTCGAGATAGGTGTTGGATATATGTATGCCCTAGAGGCCATTATATGATAGTGGATGTATCTATACATGTATATATATTCAGTATGCATTCTTGCTCGACATGATAGTATGCTATCTGGTTATTCTTTATCTGACATGTTGATTTGATCATGCTTTTATTCATTCATACATGCTGATAAAGCCCTGAGGATATCTGCTTGACTACTCTGATTATGATAGAGATCATACTAGTGGGACATTTGTAGTCTATAAGCATATCCTGAAATGTCCCTAGTCGGAGGTGTATCGAGACGGGGCATCGATATACCAGAGTAGACTAGCGTATATGATACTAGACCCATGTGATGGGCGATGGATGTTCCCACATTCATCGATGTTTGACATCAAGATCATATACGGGTGCTCAGTGCTGACTGGGTACACTGGACGGACTCACCGAGAACTCCTATATGGAATTATATCTATCGTCGGATAGCAGTTCTCAGGTGACACTGGTACAGGTTAGTCTGTAGACCCGAGATCGTCATGGAGTCTTGTGTGTTCTCCCACTGTACTTTGATTGCCACCCTACCACGGCTCTACTGAGTCGTGCAAACAGGTGGCCGTTGGGTACAGTCCCGAGACACACGAAGGCAATGAACGATAGGAGGGGTTTCGTCTCTCCCGGTATTGGGAGTTGATGCTGTGCTGTGCCCGACTGGTTATAACAGCAAGTCCCTGGCCAGGGCTGCAGAGATTTGCTGATAAGTGTTATCAGTAGTTTCTCGATCTGTTATAGACCATTCACCGGCACGACTTATTGAGTTATTGGGGTCGACGTGACCATCCCTAGGCTCGATATGCAGCATATCTGACGAAGAGACCGGACTGTACGGTAGTGTTGCCGGATGGCTCGACGGGAGTTGTAGCAGGTTCGCTTGTTTTCTTCTGATCGCTCAATACCTGGGTAGCCGTTACGTTTAGCTGACCGCTTGCGGCTTGGGGGACTTGATATGATCATTACCCTCTGCCGGCGTATTGACGAGTCTTAGAGTCCCACAAAGGAGTTACCCAGTCCAGGCGAAACGTTGTGGTGCGCGTATGCGATATGCGCATGCACCCGATTAAAATGTGCGTATATGATACCGAACATTGATCGGGTGGCCTGCTTTTGGTGGGGTCGTATGAGATATGACCGGATTGATAAATTAAGTGTTGATTTATCATCTAACCATTAGTTTTCTCACTTGAAACCTTTCTAGGGTTTGATGGATGTATGCATGCATGCATGTGTTTCTTTCTTTCATTCTAGTTTCATGCACATGTGGATGTGCATACATGCATACATACATACACCCATCCATCATGGTTGTTAGCATATGGAAATGGTGGCAATATAAGACTCACACCATGGATTAAAGTATGGATTATTATTTAATTTTGGTTTTAAAACAAATTGAAAAAGAAAGGATAATTCTTACTAGTTTCTACATTCTTCTTTTAACCTAACCTAGCCACCATCTTCTTCCTCTTTCTCATTTGCTCTCTAGTTTTTTCTAGTGAGTAAATACCACTTAAAGAAAGGTTTTTGAAGTGAGAACCCTAACCACAACTTCATTCTACACAAGCTTAGCCGTCTTGTTTAGAGTGTTCTCTTCGGTTTTACGAAGTTGCGAGCTTGGACGGAGAACTCCGTGGTGGATCGTCGTGGACACAAGACGACTTCAAGAGGACCTCCATTCAACACCCTAGAGACCAAGGAGTCCAGCGAAAGGGAGCTACAAAGGTTGTAGTCTCGAAACCCTAGATTAGTTCGCTTTATATTTCGAAACCCTAATTTTCTAGAATCGATTCCTTTGCATGCTTGTCTAGCACCATAAAAACTTGAACTTTGTGACATATGATGCTTCCAAACTCATTATAGGGTGCTAGGCAAACCTTACAATAGGAAGCAACGAAAGCCGTGGTTATCGCAAAAGGACTACATTGAGATGGTTTTGAAGCGGTTCAATATGACAAGTCAAAGCCAGTGAGCACGCCCTTAGCGATGCATGTCAAACTCATGAAAGAGTTGTGCCCGACAACTTAAGAGCAGAAGGACGAGATGGCAAGAGTACCATATGCTTCTACAGAGGGGAGTTTGATGTATGCGATAGTGAGTAAACCTAATATTGCATATGCAGTGGGAGTTGTTAGCCGTTATATGAAAAATCCGGAGAAGGGGTATTGGAATGCGGGGAAGTGGATTCTAAGATATCTTAGGGGAACATCTAGTCACTGTTTATATTTTGGGGGTGTCACGACCCGAAAGTACGGAACATGACCGGAACTTAGACTACGAACGTCTCGAGGCGTACGTACCCTAAGTAAGCCGAACCCAGAAATCTAAACCAAGAAAAGTAATAGAGAATAGGAAGAACCATATCAAATCAACCTGTATGTGACATAATATACAACGCCTAAAGGCGAGGATCACAACAGAAAGGAAACTCCAACAACAAGAAATCCACATAAATATAACGTGCGACTCTAAGGTCGAAAGAATAAACATCACTGGTCTCTATCTCAAATAAGTACATGTTTGGTTGATGGAACTTCTAGATACAACTGAAATATAATATACAATGTATAATGATGGGTACGATACAATAACCCACCTACTAGCGGATAGCAAGTCACCTGAAAAGAAACCGTGCCCGCAAAGCCGTAAGGAACCTGTACGGCAAACCTGCAAGAAACTGGGGCACAACGGGGGTGAGTTGCCAACTCGTGAGTAGAAAAAGATCTACGAACAGAAAATCGCATGTATGATGCAATCCTAGGTCATACGATCATAATATATAATCCTCAAATATATAACCAGCAATCTCTAACCATGTCTAGGGTAAATATCTAACCCAAGTGTAAACCCATGTGCCTGTGTCAGTGCATCAGGTGGCAATATATCAAATGAATGATGTATGAATGCATGAAACAGAATGCATGTACTGAAGAAAACTGCTTTTGTAACTTTGTGAGATTTTTGTATTTTTAAAATGAGGTATCATAATGAACTCAGCATAAAACAGTGCCTAGCATCGGCACAAAACATAAATCTCAATATCTCGATATCTCTGTATCACAATCTCTGTACCTCAATATCTCAATCATAATATCCAGGGCGGCGTCAGTCCAGATCGGCCCCTACCATCCATCTCATGACTACGACGGTATCCTCCGGATATCCGACGTGTCGGGTAATATCACCGGTCGGTCGTGCTTCCCTGCCAGGCTCAACACCATCTCCTGCGATCTTCTTGCCCCGGGGTACCGCACCGAGCCCACCATGTACCCGAAACGGTTCATTCGCCTCCTCGAATCGGGTCTCGAAATCCATCAGCAAAACTCATGGTGGACGACTCATACATCATGGAAAAACCGCATTTTTATTAAAAAGAGAAAGCCGTTAATATGTATGTTTTGCGGTTTTCCTCCAAATCCAGAAAACATCATGGAAACCCGAATCCAAATCATCAATAGCATGTGAAATCATGAATATAAGCATGAGAATCCATGAATGCAACATATAATGAATAACAGTATGCATGAAGTGACAAGTAATAATTACAATGTCAAGCTGGTACGTATGGCAAGTACACTAATATCATGTCAATGCTAGCTATCAAGCTAAATCAAGCAACAATATTTTCTAAGTGTTCGTGACATGGCAATTACCGATGAAGAAGTGTGTGCGGCAGTAGATAAGTGTACGTGGTACATAAGCATCATCGGTAATGGTGCTGGTGTCCTAGCAGCAGGATATCAATAATAGAATATGAATCACAACAGTATGCGATGCAGAGCAACAATAATAATATGCGGGAGCTGAAATACTGAACACCATGATCACTAAACTGCATCTAACGTCATAAAAGTCATATAGCTACACCACTACAAGGCTGAGCTAAAGCTAACAGTATGTAAGGGAAACCGCCTAACCTCTGAGTCGGTACATATAAATATATATATATATAGTCGGTGATCCCGCCCCGATAATATTACATCCGATAACATACCTCTATAATCAGTTATTCCCAAATCAAGAGTGCGGATCAAATATCAAATTATAGCTCGTACGTAAATCCGTCGTACGGCCTCCCCAAATCTGGGTACAGGTCAATATCACATTTGTTATATCATTCATCTAGTATTCTCTTTATCAAGATCATCATCTGGGGTACTGACCTACGTCTAGTACAATACTAACATCATCACTAAAATCAAGACCTGACTATTGATCGACAGTCTAGTATAAATCGGTATTTTCATCATATATCATCACAAGAGTATACATCGCCCAAGGCGGCCTATCACAAGTATCTTGTCATATCATATCACATCATATCTCATAACATAATCACATGTCGACCGCATAATGTATATGTCACTATTGCTATGGCATCATCATTCCCAAAATCCTCTAAAGTCTCAAGACGTATCTCAATCATGAATCCTATCATATCACCGATATCATAATCTAGATCGAACTCATCGACTCATATCAATCCCAGGTATCATCCTCAAGTCCGTATATGAACACAAAATCCCAAACCCATGTGAACACATATCTATGTAGAATTCCATCTATGCACATATGAAGTGAGGATGTATGCAAGTATGTATGTGTGAGTATGTATGTGTAGTGCACCCACTACCCTAGGGTTTCGTAACCATTTACCAATATCCATTTAAACATCAATAATTTATCACAATTAACATAAAATGATTGTTGGTGTGTATACGCATCTGTATACATCACCACGGACGGCGGGGGTGCTATACGCCATCCATCCGACTTCTCCCCGTAGATATAAATCTGCTCACTTTGCTTATGTGTGCCGGTGCCGATGTCGCCATTGCATCTCCAATGCTTCGACGCCACGTGGGGTACCTACAAGGATATCACACGCTAAAACTTACGAAAACCATGTCGGAAACCAAAATGGTGCACGCTACGCCCATAGGTAAAAACCTGTGACCTTGTGTGCAAACACAGCCAATCACCACTGTCGTTGACGTCCAAATGCCACCCGACAGAAACGAATCATCGAATCAAAATCCATACGGAAAACAGGCCGTAAATCATACGCCAACTCATGAAAAACAACCCAGATTTTACCCTAACAGGAAACAGTCAAAACTAGACATACAGGGGGTCAAGTTTATATGAAATAGAGCTGTGCACGCAAAACGAGGGGGTTTCACCCAGGTCTGGTCGCAAATTGCGGCCAGAAGGAATAAATATGCGGCCATAAAATGGTGGTTAGGGCTAGGGTTTTGGGTGTTGGTTCCTATCTACCTGCATACCTCACTGCCAAGTCAATTTCATTTTAGGGTCCCTCGGGTTGTAGCAGTTTCCAGAAAGCCACAAAGTCGACAAAAATGCTGATTTATGCCAAGTATAACCAATCTGGTATTTTGGTGAAATCTGGAACAAATCTTGGTCACAATGGTCTCAAGTACACCAAATAAGGTCACCCTAATAATCAAAACCATCTCTTGGCCAAACCTCACTCAATTTCCCTAAAACTAGCACTGGATCTCAAATGTAACAGTAACTATCAGCTAAACAATTATAACTTGTAAGATAGGAGTTGGGTTGTGAGATTATACCTCAGGGAAATCCCAGAATGTAGGAGAAGAGAGGATGAAGGAAGGGTTGCTGCTGTGGAGCTGCTCCTGCTGCTACTGGGGTTGCTGGTGCAGCTAATGCTGCTGCTGTTTTTCAACAGCAGTTGCTGCATTGCTGCTCAGGCTGTTGCTGCTGCTTGCAATCTTTTCTTTCGTTGGTGCTGTTGCAGCAGCAACAGCAGTGGCTGATGTTGTTGTTGTTTGGGTTTTTTTTTGTGGTGAGTTGTTATGATTTTGGTGTGGGTATGGTGGTGTGGTGATGTTGCAATGAGGCTAGGGCTGTTTATTGCAGCTGTTCTGGTTTTGTAGTTGCTGCTGCTGCCATCTCTTCTACCCTTTTCTTTTGTTGCAATGGCAGCTGCTGCTGCTGTTTTGAATGGTGAAGTGTTGGTTTTGGGGGCTGAAGTGTTGATAGGAGTGTGTAGGTGTGGGCTAAGGTGTTAGGGGCTGCTGATGTGATGAAATTGGGGTTGTAAAGTGTTGATATTGGCTGATGTAGCAAGGACTTGGCTGATGTTATTGGTGTGGTGCTGATGTTGAACAATTTGGGGCTGATGTGTTGCTGATGGTGGCTGAACTTTACATCAGCTGCTGTTTTTTTTTTTGTGGCTGAAGGTTTCAGCTATTGGGGCTGAAAAGTGTGGTTTGGGAGTGTGCAGGTTAGCTATGGGGGGGGGGGCTGAAAAGTGTTAGGCTGTTGTTGTTATATGAGGGCTGAAATGTGCTGATGTAGTGTGAGATGTGAGGGAGAATTGGGCTGATGATGTGTTGTATTGGTGGCTGATTTGGTATATCAGCAGCTGAAGTTGTGCTGAAGTAATTGTGGCTGCATGTTGCTGTTGATGCTGATGTAGTTGTTTGGGCTGAAAATGGGTTGAAAGGTGTTAAGCTGATGCAGAATTGAGGCATGAAGTGTTGATATTGGGGTTGCACTTGCTGCTGTCTTACTGATACAATGGCTGAAATGCCTGGTTTCAGCAGCTAATAAAGCTGTAGGTGTAGGGGGGCTGTTCTGGTGGCTGAAGTGATTGCTGATGGGTCAGATATTGGAGCTGAAAGGTGCTGAATTGATGCAGCTGAAGTGTTGGGTGGCTGATGTAAGGTTTCAGCTGCTGATTATCACTAAGGGGTGTGTTGTTGTGTGAGGGTGAGAGGGAGAGATGTGAGGGAAGCATGAGATTTGAAATGAGATGGAACATAACCCATCCTAGAGCCACCTCTCTCTCTCTTTCCTTAGTCAACCCCCAACCTAATTACCTCATTAACCTAATCAAAACACTAATTATCCCAATTACCCTAATCAAATGGTTCACCCACCATGGTCATCTAAGCATGGTTCAACCCTAGGCTTAACATGGGTCCAAAACATGAGACAAGGGTGCAAGTGTAGCAAATGTTATGTGCACATTTTTGCACAAAAAGCCTAAAAATACAAATTAGCGATTTCCAATCGCGATTAACATTAAAATACCATATAATCCATCATAAAAACTGTAAAATGGCATATTTCCACAAAAATAACTTATTTTAGAATTTCCATAATTTTCTTCGGAATTTTCACCATTTATCGGTATGTAATTATACCGACTATTAAAATATTCATTAAAATTAATATTAAATTATGAAAGTTCCCAAAAATAATATTTTATTTTTTTGAAATGTTACAGTCTTCCCCCCTTAAAGAAATTCGGTCCCCGAATTTAAATTTAAACCCCCAAATTCTAAAACATTTCAATAAAATGTCCAAATCGTCGGGGCTCCGAAATCATCAATATATAGAACGCATCGTAGCGCAATACATGCGCATGTGTAATGAGCAGATAACTCAAAATCAAAACTCCGTCAAGCATCCCGCAATCATCGGAGTCAAGGTGAAACACAAATGCCAAATCCAAACACAGCCGATATGCTATAAACCGGAACTATACGTGTAAATATATGAAGGAAATGCATGCCAAATTTCTTTAAGATCGATGTGCAATGCGCACAACACTGCACAGTGGCAGACGTCTCTATAAGAAAATAATCATATATGTATATATCTTTTGTTTAATATGCACGTTCCGCCGTTTTGAAAACAATTTAGAAGGGTTCCCTATTTTTAAACGTTTCGTGTCGTATCGGACACGCATGTAAATAATGAGACTATAGCTCGCCTTTGGAAATCCTTTGAAATCTATCAGTGCATGCAAAATATATGCAGGCACTGTCATCTGATCTGTCCTGTTCAGTACGAAAATCAATCGCAATATTATAAAAATGTACTGCTTCATAAGAATCAATCCCAAAAATGCATATGAAAACCCTGTGCGTCCGGTGCGCACGGAAATCAAAATCCATATATGTGCCAAGCAGGTGCACAAAAACGATATCAAGGTGCAACGATTGTGCACACAACATCGGTCATAGGCAACGTGCGTGCCTGACCGTAAAATCAGGTGCATAAAGTGCACAAAACGAATATCGAACATCACCATCGAAATCGAAGTCCAGTGCATCCAAGTGCACAAAATACGAAACACTGCACTGCAAGCATATATAAACTATACAGAGTGCAGGAACCAAATCGTGTGCGTGCATACGCAAAAAATCAACTCAAATGTCTAAACCCCATAAAATCACAAACATGTGAAACCAAAGCATGAAAACGATGTCAAGTGCAACGACTGTGCGAAAATCGTAAATCCTCAATCATCAAAACCAAATCATGCAAATAAATCGCCCAACAATACTGAAACCAAGTATGGCGGAGTAGTTCCGTTCAAGCACAACCTCCAAGAATCTCCGGCCAACTGTCGTGGTTACTTGTAACATATCCCGTCGATGATCCTGAACTCTGGCATGCTGGTGTGCGTAACATTGACCACTCCTGGGTCCAAGTCTTCTCTGTGAATTATCAATCTCACGATCCATCGGCTCATCGGCCCTGTCAAGTGTGCTAACGGGGACGATTCCGTTCTGGCACTTCTCTGGTCATCTCTCGGTTAATCATCGCGACTACTCGTAAGCAGCATGTCACTGGCGTCGGCCTCTGGCTCATCTGAATGTACGTGACACATCTGATCCTGGGTGCAAGTATCATTGCAGCAGTGTCCTGGAAGGAATCCTGCTCAAGGTCTCTTAAATTCTCATCTCTGCCGTCTGTCCGGAAGTCATCATCCTTTACTATATCTGCTTCTTGTTCCGGAATGGCTGCATACTCATCGCGACTCCTTCTAGAAGGTATATCCAAGTACTCTGCCTCGGCATACGCATCGCATCTCTGATGTCGACGGAGTGGAACGTCATCATATCTAGATCTTGCACGAACCTCTTACTCCATTTTTCTCTAATGTCAACTGCTTCGGACTCGTCTCGTCGTGGCTGCATGAACTGAGCTCCGATGGCTATCCTCGTATCCGGAGTCTCCCAAGAAGTGCATCTCACCATCTAGCATCCGAATTAAGTCGAGCCATCCGATCGATTGGTCAAAACCTCTTAATCCCCCAAGAGCTCAATATCTTGGGTACAGTATAATAGTATCGAGTACATACCACAGCATCGGTGGTCCAGCCGTAGAAGGGAAAACCCAAGCCTCACTAATGGCGCCGCAGAACTACCGCAAACCCTAAGGTTCAAGGCTTTCACACGGTCATTAAGTCGAGTTAGGGTTTCATTCATCTAGAGGGTCCATAGAATTGCCTGCATGTCCTTCCGAATACTTTAAACTTGGAATAGTAGGTTTCTGACATTCGATCGTCTCTGTCGACTCTCAACGTCTCCGTGTGAAGTCGTCTCTAGCCGGAATCAATCTATCTGATGACCTCGCATCGGGGTAGCAAACGAACCACATGTCCTAGTCATTCATCCTTGGTGACTAGCAACCTTCTATCATCTCTTAGTACAATCTCCTACTGCAATAGCTCTAACATCCGGGTGATATCCTGTCGTTTGCAGCAAAACTAGCTCGCTCGTCTGCACGCTGAGCCATGCCTCAATCATCATGAATGAGCAATACATCAACGGTCATCAAAATCTGGCCGGCCTCTGTTAGTGGCTCAATCCTCTGGTGCTGATCTGCACGTCCGAGTAATCTCATACAGCGACCCATCCAATGCTCGTGGCGTGAAAACATCATAAGAAGACACATCTCCGCAATCGTGTGTCGCCGGAATTACGCCCTGGTCAGTCCTCGTTCGTAACGAGCTCATGCTGACCGCAACTCTAGCCATAGCTCTCCCTGCCCATAATCGTGGCAGCAAAACCAAAATTGGTACCGATGAAGCTAGATCAGGAAGGAATGTGATACTGAACAAAGAAATGTACATCCTAAGGCTCCTTAAGTGGAGTGGCGTATCGTAAATATGCCGCGGACATACCACGGTACGTCACTCTACTTTAGTCATATATTCCATCAACCAAGGGTCATCCTATACTCCGAAGGTAAAACCTAACGCTCTGATACCAACTTTGTCATGACCCGAAAGTACGGAACATGACCGGCACTTAGACTACGAACGTCTCGAGGCGTACGTACCCTAAGTAAGCCGAACCCAGAAATCTAAACCAAGAAAAGTAATAGAGAATAGGAAGAACCATATCAAATCAACCTGTATGCAACATAATATACAACGCCTAAAGGCGAGGATCACAACAGAGAGGAAACTCCAACAACAAGAAATCCACATAAATATAACGTGCGACTCTAAGGTCGAAAGAATAAACATCATTGGTCTCTATCTCAAATAAGTACATGTTTGGTTGATGGAACTTCTAGATACAACTGAAATATAATATACAATGTATAATGATGGGTACGATACAATAACCCACCTACTAGCGGAAAGAAAGTCACCCGAAAAGAAACCGTGCCCGCAAAGCCGTAAAGGAACCTGTACGGCAAACCTGCAAGAAACTGGGGCACAACGGGGGTGAGTTGCCAACTCGTGAGTAGAAAAAGATCTACGAACAGAAAATCGCATGTATGATACAATCCTAGGTCATACGATCATAATATATAATCCTCAAATATATAACCAGCAATCTCTAACCATGTCTAGGGTAAATATCTAACCCAAGTGTAAACCCATGTGCCTGTGTCAGTGCATCAGGTAGGAATATATCAAATGAATGATGTATGAATGCATGAAACAGAATGCATGTACTGAAGAAAACTGCTTTTGTAACTTTGTGAGATTTCTGTATTTTTAAAATGAGGTATCATAATGAACTCAGCATAAAATAGTGCCTAGCATCGGCACAAAATATAAATCTCAATATCTCGATATCTCTGTATCACAATCTCTGTACCTCAATATCTCAATCATAATATCCAGGGCGCCGTCAGTCCAGATTGGCCCCTACCATCCATCTCATGACTACGACGGTATCCTCCGGATATCCGACGTGTCGGGTAATATCACCGGTCGGTCGTGCTCCCCTGCCAGGCTCAACGCTATCTCCTGCGATCTTCTTGTCCCGGGGTACCGCACCGAGCCCACCATGTACCCGAAACGGTTCATTCGCCTCCTCGAATCGGGTCTCGAAATCCATCAGCAAAACTCATGGTGGACGACTCATACATCATGGAAAAACCGCATTTTTATTAAAAAGAGAAAGCAGTTTATATGTATGTTTTGCGGTTTTCCTCCAAATCCAGAAAACATCATGGAAACCCGAATCCAAATCATCAATAGCATGTGAAATCATGAATATAAGCATGAGAATCCATGAATGCAACATATAATGAATAACAGTATGCATGAAGTGACAAGTAATAATTACAATGTCAAGCTGGTACGTATGGCAAGTACACTAATATCATGTCAATGCTAGCTATCAAGCTAAATCAAGCAATAATATTTTCTAAGTGTTCGTGACATGGCAATTACCGATGAAGATGTGTGTGCGGCAGTAGATAAGTGTACGTGGTACATACGCATCATCGGTAATGGTGCTGGTGTCCTAGCAGCAGGATATCAATAATAGAATATGAATCACAACAGTATGCGATGCAGAGCAACAATAATAATATGCGGGAGCTGAAATACTGAACACCATGATCACTAAACTGCATCTAACGTCATAAAAGTCATATAGCTACACCACTATAAGGCTGAGCTAAAGCTAACAGTATGTAAGGGAAACCGCCTAACCTCTGAGTCGGTACATATAAATATATATATATAGTCGGTGATCCCGCCCCGATAATATTACATCCGATAACATACCTCTATAATCAGTTATTCCCAAATCAAGAGTGCGGATCAAATATCAAATTATAGCTCGTACGTAAATCCGTCGTACAGCCTCCCCAAATCTGGGTACAGGTCAATATCACATTTGTTATATCATTCATCTAGTATTCTCTTTATCAAGATCATCATCTGGGGTACTGACCTACGTCTAGTACAATACTAACATCATCACTAAAATCAAGACCTGACTATTGATCGACAGTCTAGTATAAATCGGTATTTTCATCATATATCATCACAAGAGTATACATCGCCCAAGGCGGCCTATCACAAGTATCCTGTCATATCATATCACATCATATCTCATAACATAATCACATGTCGACCGCATAATGTATATGTCACTATTGCTATGGCATCATCATTCCCAAAATCCTCTAAAGTCTCAAGACGTATCTCAATCATGAATCCTATCATATCACCGATATCATAATCTAGATCGAACTCACCGACTCATATCAATCCCAGGTATCATCCTCAAGTCCGTATGTGAACACAAAATCCCAAACCCATGTGAACACATATCTATGTAGAATCCCATCTATGCACATATGAAGTGAGGATGTATGCAAGTATGTATGTGTGAGTATGTATGTGTAGTGCACCCACTACCCTAGGGTTTCGTAACCATTTACCAATATCCATTTAAACATCAATAATTTATCACAATTAACATAAAATGATTGTTGGTGTGTATACGCATCCGTATACATCACCACGGACTGCGGGGGTGCTATACGCCATCCACCCGACTTCTTCCCGTAGATATAAATCTACTCACTTTGCTTATGTGTGCCGGTGCCGATGTCGCCATTGCATCTCCAACGATTCGACGCCACGTGGGGTACCTACAAGGATATCACACGCTAAAACTTACGAAAACCATGTCGGAAACTAAAATAGTGCACGCTACGCCCATAGGTAAAAACCTTTGACCTTGTGTGCAAACACAGCCAATCACCACTGTCGTTGACGTCCAAACGCCACCCGACAGATACGAATCATCGAATATCAAAATCCATACGGAAAACAGGCCGTAAATCATACGCCAACTCATGAAAAACAACCCAGATTTTATCCTAACAGGAAACAGTCAAAACTAGACATACAGGGGGTCAAGTTTACATGAAATAGAGCTGTGCACGCAAAACGAGGGGGTTTCACCCAGGTCTGGCCGCAAATTGCGGCCAGAAGGAATAAATATGCGGCCATAAAATGGTGGTTAGGGCTAGGGTTTTGGGTGTTGGTTCCTATCTACCTGCATACCTCACTGCCAAGTCAATTTCATTTTAGGGTCCCTCGGGTTGTAGCAGTTTCCAGAAAGCCACAAAGTCGACAAAAATGCTGATTTACGCCAAGTATAACCAATATGGTATTTTGGTGAAATCTGGAACAAATCTTGGTCACAATGGTCTCAAGTACACCAAATAAGGTCACCCTAACAATCAAAACCATCTCTTGGCCAAACCTCACTCAATTTCCCTAAAACTAGCACTGGATCTCAAATGTAACAGTAACTATCAGCTAAACAATTATAACTTGTAAGATAGGAGTTAGGTTGTGAGATTATACCTCAGGGAAATCCCAGAATGTAGGAGAAGAGAGGATGAAGGAAGGGTTGCTGCTGTGGAGCTGCTCCTGCTGCTACTGGGGTTGCTGGTGCAGCTGATGCTGCTGCTGTTTTTCAACAGCAGTTGCTGCTGTTGCTGCTCAGGCTGTTGCTGCTGCTTGCAATCTTTTCTTTCGTTGTTGCTGTTGCAGCAGCAACAGCAGTGGCTGAAGTTGTTGTTGTTTGGGTGTTGTTTTGTGGTGAGTTGTTGTGATTTTGGTGTGGGTATGGTGGTGTGGTGATGTTGCAATGAGGCTAGGGCTGTTTATTGCAGCTGTTCTGGTTTTGTAGCTGCTGCTGCTGCCATCTCTTCTTCCCTTTTCTTTTGTTGCAATGGCAGCTGCTGCTGCTGTTTTGAATGGTGAAGTGTTGGTTTTGGGGGCTGAAGTGTTGATAGGAGTGTGTAGGTGTGGGCTAAGGTGTTAGGGGCTGCTGATGTGATGAAATTGGGGCTGTAAAGTGTTGATATTGGCTGATGTAGCAAGGACTTGGCTGATGTTATTGGTGTGGTGCTGATGTTGAACAATTTGGGGCTGATGGTGGCTGAACTTTACATCAGCTGCTGTTTTTTTTTGTGGCTGAAGGTTTCAGCTATTGGGGCTGAAAAGTGTGGTTTGGGAGTGTGCAGGTCAGCTATGGGGGGGCTGAAAAGTGTTAGGCTGTTGTTGTTATATGAGGGCTGAAATGTGCTGATGTAGTGTGAGATGTGAGGGAGAATTGGGCTGATGATGTGTTGTATTGGTGGCTGATTTGGTATATCAGCAGCTGAAGTTGTGCTGAAGTAATTGTGGCTGCATGTTGCTGTTGATGCTGATGTAGTTGTTTGGGCTGAAAATGGGCTGAAAGGTGTTAAGCTGATGCAGAATTGAGGCATGAAGTGTTGATATTAGCACTTGCTGCTGTCTTACTGATACAATGGCTGAAATGCCTGGTTTCAGCAGCTAATAAAGCTGTAGGTGTAGGGGGGCTGTTCTGGTGGCTGAAGTGATTGCTGATGGGTCAGATATTGGGGCTGAAAGGTGCTGAATTGATGCAGCTGAAGTGTTGGGTGGCTGATGTAAGGTTTCAGCTGCTGATTATCACTAAGGGGTGTGTTGTTGTGTGAGGGTGAGAGGGAGAGATGTGAGGGAAGCATGAGATTTGAAATGAGATGGAACATGACCCATCCTAGAGCCACCTCTCTCTCTCTTTCCTTAGTCAACCCCCAACCTAATTACCTCATTAACCTAACCAAAACACTAATTATCCCAATTACCCTAATCAAATGGTTCACCCACCATGGTCATCTAAGCATGGTTCAACCCTAGGCTTAACATGGGTCCAAAACATGAGACAAGTGTGCAAGTGTAGCAAATGTTATGTGCACATTTTTGCACAAAAAGCCCAAAATACAAATTAGCGATTTCCAATCGCGATTAACATTAAAATACCATATAATCCATCATAAAAACTGTAAAATGGCATATTTCCACAAAAATAACTTATTTTAGAATTTCCATAATTTTCTTCGGAATTTTCACCATTTATCGGTATGTAATTATACCGACTATTAAAATATTCATTAAAATTAATATTAAATTATGAAAGTTCCCAAAAATAATATTTTATTTTTTTGAAATGTTACAGGGGGTGACTCTCTAAAGGTGCAAGGCTATGTTGATACAGACTATTCGGGAGATCGAGATAGGGGGAAGAGCACAACGGGGTACGTATTCACGGTTGAGGGAACAACGGTGAGTTGGGTCTCTCATTTACAAAAAGTGGTGGGATTGTCAACTACAGAAGTAGAGTACGTGGCGATCATGGAAGCCAGTAAAGAGATGATATGGTTGCAAGGGTTACTTGAAGAATTGGGCAGAAAGCAAGACTTCAATATCTTGTGGAGTGACAGCCAAAATGCGATATATTTGGCAAAGAACGCGATTTATCACTCTCAGACAAAGCACATCAAAGTGCGGTACCACTTCATTCGTATAGCGATTGAAGAGGAGCAGTTGACATTGCAGAAAATCATGAATCCGGCGGATATATTCACCAAGGTCGTAGATAGAGATAAGTTGAATCTCTGTTGCAGGTTGATGAATCTCTTCATGAAAATTTGATGAGGAGAGAGCAACAGCGGAATTGTGTGAAGTCTACTAACGTTGGGAATCAAGACGGAAGAATCTTCAAGTGGAAGAATGTTATATTTGTGAAGAATCTTCATTCAGATGTGATAGAAAAGGATTACTAATTAGATCCTAGATTTAAATTTAAGATTTTTCTCTAATTTTAATTGAGATGGAGCCCACAAATTAGTTAAAACACCAGCAGCATGGATCTAATCTCGTGGTCACGACTTTGATAGCGCCTTCCTATTGACAGGTGTGCACGTGAGATCCAATCTCACATGAGATTCGTGGGGGCTCAAATATGCTCTATTGGATTAATGTGAAGATTTAAATTGATCTTATTTAAATTTTAACATTATCTAATGTCGGGACCCGGTTCTTGCTCACAGAACAAAGTGCCACGCTAAGTGTCATGCCAAGGGGCAAGGGCCACCTCTTGAGTCTGTGGGACCCACTGTAGAACAATGAGGAATCTTCAGGATACATTTCGAAAGAGAGCAGATCTGTACTATAAATAGAATGATACCACTCTTTAATACAGATGTGCCTTTTAAGTGAACCGGCAATACAGGAGCTTGAGAACTCTATAGTTAAGCGTGCTTAGGCCAGGAAAGTCCTGGAATGGGTGATCTCCTGGGAAGTGGCCCCTGGTCGGGTCCGGTTCGCTCTGAAGGACAAAACTGTGCGGTTTTGGCCAGAGTGGACAATACTCTCTGTATTGGGGGTAGGACGTGACGGAATGGTATCAGAGCTAGTTCGGGGCTCGGTTTTTGCTCACGGAACAAAACGCCACGCTAATTGTCATGCCAAGGGGCGGGGGCCACCTCTTGAGTCCGTGGGACCCACTGTAGAACAATGGGAAATTTTCGGAATACATTCTGAAAGAGGGCAAATCTGTACGATAAATGGAATGATACCACTTTTCAATACAGAGGCGCTTTTTAAGTGAACCGACACTACATGAGCTTGAGAACTCCGTAGTTAAGCATGCTCGGGTCAGGGAAGTCTTGGGATGGGTGATCTCCTGAGAAGTGGCCCCTGCTCGGGTCTGGTTAGATCTGAAGGACAAAACCGCAAAACCATGCGGTTTCGTTCAGAGTGGACAATACTCTCTGTATTGGGGGTAGAGCGTGACATCTATAAGCAACCAATCACCTGTATATATACACATGATTAAATTTCTAGATGTGGTGTGGCCAAATTTAATCCAGAGGACTTTTAAAAGAAGTCCTGAGATGGGTGACCTTCTGGGAGGTTGCCAAAATTAATCCAGAGGACTTTTAAAAGATGTCAGCGGTGGCATCACCAAAAGGCATCAATAGGGACGAAGGTGTTGTGGCCATCATGGAATAATTAATTTCACAAGCCCAAGTCCAAGGTGAATTAATTTGAAGAGAGAGATCATTGTATTGAGGGGGTGACGGCTAATAGAGAGATTTGAAAGAAATCTTCTAGAGTTACTTGTAAACTTGATTCAAGGAATTAGTAGGCGTTTGCAGATTCCGCTCTGCCGGGGACTAGCCATACAGTTGGTGAAACCTGTTAACAAATTCTTTGTGCCTCTCTGGTTTGCGTTTTCTATTTTGTTCTTGCACTTGTTTATTTATCTTTCGTTGATTAATTGTGTGATTGTTATTATTATGTGATTTGGTGTGGCCAAAATAATCCAGAGGACTTTTAAAAGAAGTCTTGAGATGGGTGACCTTCTGGGAGGTTGCCAAAATTAATCCAGAGGACTTTTAAAAGAAGTCAGCGATGGCATCACCAAAGGCATCAATAGAGACGAAGGTACTGCCCAAGGTGAATTAATTTGTAGAGAGATCTCATTGTATTGAGGGGGTGACGGTTAATAGAGAGATTTAAAAGAAATTTTCTAGAGTTGCTTGTAAACTTGATTCAAGGAATTAGTAAACGTTTACAGATTCCACTCTGTCAGGAACTAGCCATACGGTAGGTGAAACCTATTAACAAATTCCTTATGCTTCTCTGGTTTGCGTTTTCTATTTTGTTCTCGCACTTATTTATTTATCTTTTGTTGATTAATTGTGTGATTGTTATTATTACGTAATTTGGTGTGGCCAAAATTAATCCAGAGGACTTTTAAAAGAAGTCCTGAGATGAGTGATCTCCTAAGAGGTTGCCAAAATTAATCCAGAGGACTTTTAAAAGAAGTCAGCGGTGGCATCACCAAAAGGCATCAATAGAGACGAAGGTACTGTGGCCATCATAGAATAATTAATTTCACAAGCCCAAGGTGAATTAATTTGTAGAGAGAGATCATTGTATTAAGGGGGTGACGGCTAGTAGAGAGATTTGAAAGAAATTTTCTAGAGTTGCTTGTAAATTTGATTCAAGGAATTAATAGGCGTTTGCAGATTCCGCTCTGCCGGGAACTAGCCATACGGTAGGTGAAACCTGTTAACAAATTCCTTGTGCATCTCTGGTTTGCGTTTTCTATTTTGTTCTCGCACTTATTTATTTATCTTTCGTTGATTAATTGTGTGATTGTTATTATTACGTTATTTGATTTGTTGCAAGTATTGTTCCGTGTATCGACTTTCTCCCAACATTATGCAAATGAGAAATTAGCTATCATGTAAAGTGACTCATTTTGGATGGGCAATAAAATTTTATTTATTGAATACAATCCAAATCCAGTCATCAACTCTACATCTATTATTATTATAGTGCAAAAGAATGGGGGTCAGTTTTTTTTATTTTGAAATTGATTGTTGCCGTGGCTTTCTCATTCTTCAAGAATAATCAATAAAAAAATATTTTAAAAATTCAACCAAGATTCATAACCGCAATTACTAACCCCATCATTTAATTTAAAAAAAATAAAATTAACCCCATCACATAAATTACAAGAGCTATATTATAGATTTTGATGAAAATTATTTTAAAAAATAAAGAATTTTTCTTTGGTACATTCTACTTTCTGAGACTTTGGAAAGAGTGATGAGATTAACCAGTTAACTAATGCCACGTGCCGATTAAACAAATGCAAAACCCACCTCCAATAATACATCCCCACATAATTTATCCATCCCCACCACCACCGTCTCCACATTATTCACCGCCTCCACCTCCCAATTCACCGTCTACGCCGTCTCATTATTCATCTCCACCACCGACATATTACTCATCACCTCTACCTCCACCAGATTCACCACCACCTCCATCCTATTCCCAATCGCCTCCACCAAATTTGCCGCCTTTCATCGAGCCGCCTCCACCTTCTCGCACAGAACCTATAACGATCCTAAAATCCATATACCGTTGTATTGCCTCTCTTTAATAAAATAACGTTTTCCTTTTGAATATCGCGTCATATTCTTTTCTTGTTAACTAAGCTTAAGTAGCTCGTTAGTTATGACTTTACACCATTGTCCTATTAGCCACATGTCCAAACCACAGATTGTGCATTTTTTAATCTATTTTTCTTTAATTCTCTTTAATAACCTACAAATAATCCTATATATGTCATGGTCTTTAATCTCCAATTTATGAGATATTTCAAACTTCAGTTTAAATTTTTTAAATTGAAATTCAATATGGTGTGTTTAATGCAAAGAATTCCTAATAAATGCATTTATAACAAAATCAATTCTCTTTATTTTTAATCCATCTTCCTCCATTTCTTTTTCCCTAACACATTTTCCTCTCATAAAATTTATGCATTCCTTTCCCTATGTCATCTAAAAAATATCATTTGAGAAATTGGGGTGGAGTTCGTTCACTAGCCTTCTTCTTTCTAGCTTAAGGTCTCTCGGACTCAAGGCCTAGGATTTTGGCGTCGACAAGAAAAGTTGCTATACTTTTTTGAATTCCGGCACGTCCCTTTTGTTGGTGTTCGGTGCTCCCACCGCAGAAGCCGACGCCAAAGCGGAAGCGATAACAAATATTTTACGCAAGCACCAAACACGCATACCCTAGAATTCGATCTAAACACCTAAAACTGGAAAGCTAAACAAGCACGGGTAAAGAAATACAATTTTCGATGCGTGTCCACCTAATTGTGGAAGACCCTTCCAAGCTCGTAGACGTCGGGAACACGTTTAAAAAGGAGACCACTCTCGCCGAAAAAGATCCACCTAAGGGAAACCAAAAAAGGCTCGGACCGACAATCCAAACTTGCTAAGGATGGATTGTGGATGATTGTAACACATTAGTTCATTTATACCATAATTTATTTGGGTTTTTCCTAATTTTGTGACTATTTCTTGATTATTGTTTGTTTTGGGTGTGAATAGCATATTTGGTATCCGCGTTTAGTGTTCGACCCGACCCGCATGCTTGAAACCCATTATGGTTCAAGATTATGTTATATTTTTGCTAGTACGAAAGATCCGTGCACATTTAGATTTGGTATATACATATATCATACTTTAGTATCTGCATATATTTTTAAATAATACAAATTATAACCGGATAATTTTTTTTAATATCTAGCATGACATGTATCATACCCCATACCCTATGGTTGCATCCAGACATCGTGTTCACGTCCGGTTTAATGAAACGAACTTGTTTGGGTTGCTACGTGTTTTTACGTGTATCCGTTCTTGGGGAATGCATTTTATCTAAGCGGATGTCGCATTATAATTTTAACTGATACGTATATTATCCGTATTTTAAAACTAGATTTTTAGAAGCGATCCAGGTATTTTTCGGAGTATATTTGTATAAAACCAGAAAATATATATTATAATATATTTTTTAAACCTAACAGTTTATAATCGTATATATAATATAATATATTTTAAATCCTAACTAATTATTTATCCTCACCAGCCTCTCTCCTCTCGCTCTTTAATCTCTATCTCTCTCTAACCCTATGTTTCTCTCTTTCTCTCCTCTTGTACTGTCCCTTTCTCTCTACTGATATATATATATATATATATATATATATATATATATATATATATATATATAATTATATTTATATTAAACCTATTCAAAACACATCTCTATCTCACCTCTCTTCTTTCTCACCTCCTCCACCACGAGAACCCACGCCTTAACCCACGCCTAGCCCTAGCCCTCGCCGCAGAGAACCTCACCACCACCTCCCTATCACCCTCATCCCCGCTACCACCTCCATCTTCTCCCCTCTCTTCTTCTCCTCTATACAAATCCCTGACCACGACCCTGCAACTCCCTGAGCAATCCAAGAACCGCCCCTCACCTCACCGTCGACACCCTCATCGACCTCACCTTCATCACCTATCATCCCTCTCCTCCTTCTCCTCACCTTCCAGCAACCTTCCCGAGCACCCATTAAACCCCGAGCACCAAGAACACAATGCCAGAACTCCCTCGCCTCCACCACCGATCACCTCACCACCTTGTTGCCGTCACCCTTCACCTTACCTCCACGTCCTCTCTTCTCATTTTCCAAGACCACAAACCCCTGCAACACAGAATCCGACCCCTGCAAACCCAATTCTCACAACCCAAGAATCCTACTGTTCTCACCGTTACCCATCGTCGATGGTAGCCATCGCCGCCGCCGTTGTCACCTCTCCTCTGTCCCTAAAAACCCATCGCAACCATAACCCCAGATTCCCTCCATCTCCTTATTCTTTTTCTTTCTTTCTCTCTTTCTTTTCTTTTCTGTTCTTGGCCGTCGCCGGAGTCGCGCACGTCGCCGACGATCCGAGCGACCCAGTCGTCATTCTCATCCGGCGTAGTCACGTCTTGACTAGCCAGGTCCAGTCTTGTACGCGCATGTGTGCATCGCGATATTTACCCGACGTCGAACGTGACGTACGTACCTCGTCGTGAGATCCTCTTAGGCAAGTTTATCTTGCTACATGCTATGTTAATACATTGATATCCATATGAATAAAAATAATACATGTATTTTATTTATGCATTCGATGTTATAGTTTTACCATTTTTCGATAACCATTCGTATCCATACTGTCTATTACATATCTAGTTGCATGCCGGGACCTTATTATATTATATTACCTTTATATTAATGCAACATGCTGTCTAGTTGCATCATACGTAGTCATGGATACGTATACAAGTTATTATAGATAGACACATATGCATCATGATATCCATCATGCTTACCGTGTTCAGATATTTATTATAGTTTTACATTAGGTATCCATTTGATACATACATGCCATGCCATGATACACTACTTGACCTGTTACTTGATCTTGTTACTAATGCCGACAATCCTGACTTGTTGTCCTGATGGACGTAACCTGTTGTCTACATAAACAAAACCTATGCCTGCTTTATCTTGTGTTGGCATTAGATTCATATTATAAACATCTGACTTGAAGACATAACCTTGGGGGTAAAGGGAAATCAATAATGAAACCTGACTTGTAACTCAACAGTTCGATGCTTATACTGATCAGTCTTTACGGGTTAGGCCAGCCCCGGGATGATTCTGCTGACATCATTTGTCTGTACATGTTACCTGTTTACTGCCTAGCGGCTTGTCTCGGATTCAGCCCGAGTGTCTGGACCGTGGTCCCGGGCACGCACATGATACTATTGAGTTACATCGACGATTCTATTATATTGATTTCAAAGACTTTAGAGTAGATAACCTAGTAGCACAGTTTAGGTTACTCATCGCACTTCACATACACATACATGCCTCACCGTTCATATCCGTGTTATTCTTTATATTCATGTTTATCTATATCGTTATATCCTAGTTATTACTATTGTTTTGATGTTATGCCGCACTAACGTCTGGGTTTTGCATGACCCAGTTCCCCTATCTTTATCGCGGGCTGAATATGAGTATTTTAGCCATCAAGCCAAGCAGTGAGGAATTGAGTTTAGTGATATTTAGTTTAGTTATTTTCTGCACTTTTATTTCTTAATGTAAGCCCATATTGGGACGTATTTCCAGATGTTTTTTTATTGGATATTACTATCGTTTTCACTTATACATTTTCTTGACTCTTTTATTTTGGCAAATGGACATGTACTAGATAGATTTTATATTTTTACCATTCTTGATATCCTATGATCGTGGAGGGATGATTCCTATCCACAGGTAGCATAGTTGGCTCTTTCACGTGCCGTAGTTAGCGCTCTCTAGGAAGAGGGGCGTGACAGGATTTGTTTGGTATCAAAACCATAGGATTTAGGTTAATCGGGTTTGGTCTTTTTGTAGTTGGGTATTGGACCCAATACACTAACCAGGAAACCCATAATTAAGAACATGTCATGCCATATTACTATTTTGCCATTCTTGAATCTATAACTATCTTTTTTATTGAATCCTGTTTACCGTTGCTAATCATCTTCAGTGGCTTGGCTTCAGAATGGCAGATAGAGATTTGCGATCGTACCAGAAGCGTGTTGATAACACCGCATTGCTTGGAGTTATACGCAGGATGCTGGAAAACCAAAAGCGACAAACTGATCTGAATCAGCGGCAAGCTGAGGCTTTTCAGGAGGGTCTGCGGACAGTCCAGTAGTCCGTATTTGCGGCAGCACTCGGGCCAGCACGGCGTGAGGGCACCGTGGCGGATTTTAGAAAGCTTGGTCCATCAACATTTACTGGATTGGAGGATCCACTGCTAGCGGAGCAGTGGCTCGTTGACACGGAGAATCTGCTCATCGCCGCACAGATTCCAGATGACAAGAGGGTGGATGTAGTACGCATCCAACTGGTGGATTACGCTCGCGAGTAGTGGCTCGTAGAGAAGACCCGTCTGTCCAAGCCGATCTGTTGGGCAGCATTTTCGCGGAGTTTCTTAGAGAAGTTCTTTCCGCAAACTACTCGAGAAGAAATAGAAGAAAGGTTTATTAGCCTAAAGCAGAATGGCAGATCCGTTGATGCGCATGCGGCTGAGTGGAATCGGCTCAGTCGATTTGCGGGACCTTTGGTTGCCGACGAGGCAGATAGGGCACGAAGGTTCATGCGTAGCTTGGATGTAGAGATCCAGAGACACATAATATTTCTGGGATTGACCACCTTTTCCCAAGTTCTCAAGGCCGTCGGGGGCAGTAGTGCTTATCGGCGAAAGCGAAGGGTGCTCAACAGCAACCCGTCGTAGTGCGGAAGCCATTGTTTACGCCGAATAGAGCTCCTGTACGAAGAGGCATCCCGGTGAACAGGCAAGGCATTGTACCTGTTTCCCCAATATTTTTAACCTAATAAAAGAGCAAAACTCTGTTGAATTCAATGAGGCAGCGCCTCACGTGTTTTCCACGAAGGCGCCAGCGCTAGAGCCAATTTCATAGGATTAAGTCCTATGGTGGCGCCTCACGTGCTCCTCACACGGACGCCAATGTGCAAAGCACAGAAGAGTTCATTATATAAGAGTTAAGCTCTTAGATGGCGTCGTATGTGCTCCTCACGCGGGCGTCAATATGAAAAGCACAGAAGGGTTCATTCTATAAGAGTTAAACTCTTAGATGGCGCCGCACGTGCTCCTCACACGGGCGCCAATGTGCAAAACATAGAAATACCCATCTTAAGAATTAAATTCTTAATTGGCGCCCACGTGCACAATACGTGAGCGCCAGCGCCCAGGTAGAATTAAATTCTACGATACTCTCTGTTAAACAGAGCCGTTGGATCAAAGATCCAACGGAGATGATAAATCATCAAGATATAGAATCAAATTCTATTAGGAGAAAATATTTTCCATATCTTTCTAAATAAGAAAGATACTCTTGATTGGATCAAAGATCCAATTGTAGAATAAAATTCTATTATAGAATATATTCTCTCAATCTTTCTAAATAAGAAAGATTGCTCTCTGTAAAACAGAGAACAGTCGGACTAAAAAATCCAATGGTGATTAAAAATCACCGCTTTACAGAATAAATTCTGTATAGGAAAAATATTTCTCCAATCCAGTTAAAAACCAAAAATCATATTTTGTAAAAACAGAAGTCCTTGGATCAAAGATCCAATGGTGGGTAAAATTCCCCAAATCAATTTTGAGATCAATTAAATCAATTGGAATCTCTCAATGAGAGATTTTCTCAAAACTAATTAACAATCTGCCTCTACTATATAAAAGACCCAATACTTCAAGTCTCACACAAACAGAGGGAGACAGATACCCACAGAGAGAAGGAGATAGAACGAACCCCTGAGAAGCTTCTGCAAAATACAGCGAGCTCTTGAGAGAACAGAGAATTTAATTCTCAAAAGAAGAAGACTTTCCTCTTCAAAACCCTAGGTCAAAAAAAGAGATCAAAATATCTTAATCACTTCTAAGGGTTTAACCCTTCTCAAATAACTTAGTTCTTTCTCTGGATCTGAGATCCACAAGGCAAATCTCACACAAATTGAGAATTTAATTCTCATTGGGAAGAGCTTGTTCTTGAGAATCAAAGATTCAGAGAAGAACAAATTTTAAACGGAGTTCATGATACTTCAGGAACTCGATTCCTTCAAGTCGAGAACTTAGTTCTTTACAAACTCAACCTAAAATCCTCAAATATAGTGATTTTAGCGAGCGTTAATAGTCAAAGCGCCATTGATAGAGATTTAACCTCTCAGAAAATATTAACAGAGATTTAAATCTCTAAAGATGATAAAAGTAAAAAGACTAGCGCCTCACGTGCTTTCCATATGGCCGCCTTTTGTAACAACGCTTAGCTCCTCACGTGAAAGACACGCGGACGCCCAAAACAGAAGGCCAGCGCCGTACGCGCTCATCACGTGGGCACTGAACAAAAGTGCATAGCACTCCACAAATAGCTAAAATGGATGAGTGCTCAGCGCTCATTAGGCGGCGCCCATGACTGAATGCTTCACATGACATATATATGTGTCAGAGGTCAAATAAGTGCTCAGCACTTTAGCATAAAAGAAAGGGGCTGAAAAAACAGAGTCTAAATAAGTGCCTACCACTTTTGAATAAAAGAAAAGACTAAGCGGACCAAGCCCCCAAATTGGATAGGTCTCTGAAGTTTTTCCTGCAGCTGAGCCTAAATACTCTGTTGTTGGATTCGAGATAAAAATGATCCTTGAAATTCCGCTAAGTTGATCTTAGTCTTAAATTGGACTAACGTATCCTTAGTCAAAAACAAATTGAGCCCCAAATGCTCATATATATATTTAAGTTGATCTTAATCTCAAACTAGATTAGCAGTCCTTAAATGAAACCAAGCCCAAATCTAAAATATATGGATTTGGACTAAACTGCGCCTTTCGGGCGACGACATAAATTATTCTCCGTATACAATCCACGGGCAACCAAAACTAAAACAAAACATACAAACGATACGAAGTGAACTGCCAGAGCAGAAAAAAGTGGTTATCGCAATACGGTAACATAATTAACTGCAGGGTCTTGCTCCTGCAAGGAAGAGCGTCCTCACAATCAAAAACCCCGAATCTGATAAAGTATGCTACAATGGCTGCATCCGTCCAAACCTCCGATATATGGTGTCATAAATCAACTTGGTATTTTCGGAGAGGTGGACGGTGTAGGGTGTTTTTTGTCACCCCATTGAGATGGGAATACGCGCGCACTTGTCAGGCGTACTACAGATTCCCCTTGCCTAGGAAAGGCTGGGGTTTATTGATTATGGGGAACTGAATCTCCGGCAGCTGCGGACTAAGCTGCCGTTATTACCCCTCGTCTTTGGAGCGAGAGAATCTTCGATTAACGGGTTAAACTGGTCATGCGAACTCAATATGCAGTGTTGTGTTTTGAAGGGGTTTTGGATATATCGGGGGCCCCGCGGAGTTTTTTACGGAGGTCCCGCTACCCGGATAGCGGGCTGGGGGTCAAGGGGGCTAGCAGCCCCCTTGCGGGGTCCGGGACAGCGTCCTGTTTGAAATTTTTTTCCTAACAGGGACAGTGTCGTGGAGTATATGTGTGTGCATATATATATATATATATAAGGGAAAGGGCATCCAAAGGATGCATAGGGGCCAGCGCCTCGCGTGCATGGCACGCAGGTGCTGGGCGCTAGCGCTAGCGCTCTGGGCGCTGGGCGCACCACGTGCTCTGCACGTGCGCGCGAGCGCTCTGGGCGCTGGGCACACCACGTGCTCGGCACGTGGGCGCGAGTGCACGGGGCGCTGGGTACACCACGTGCTCGGCACGTGGGCCCGAGCACTTTGGGCACTGGGCGCACCACATGTTCGGCACGTGGGCGCTAGCGCTCTGGGCGCTGGGCGCACCACGTGCTCGGCACGTGGGCGCTAGCGCTCTGGGCACTGGGCGTCAAACAGAAAGGGGACTTTGGTCCCTGCATTGGGAGCTGTGCTCCCGATTTGTGGAGTTAAACTCCTAAAAGGTTTAGGTTTAGAAATGATCAGAGGGGGCTGCTTTGTTTCTCCCTTTGGCTCTGGATCTTCCCAAGATGAGATTTTTGGAGATGGGTCTCCTCCTTCCTCCTCTGTTGGCTGGGTCTTGAAGAAGAAGAAGTATGAGATTTTAAAAATCTCTTATTTTTAAGATCTGATGGAAGATCTAAGTTCCCCTTTGTGGGTTTTGTGGTAAAAAACTATTTAGTTTCGGAAAAGGAAGAGTAAAACTCTTGATTTAATTGAAGAAGGGGAAGAAGGTTTAGAACCTTGATGAAAGAGAAGGAGGCACAAAGAACCCTAGTTTTTGGGGGAATGAAAAAGTCTATACTTTATTCATCATCATGTTGCCTTATATAGGCTTACACATTTACATATAGCCCCTTGGGCTTTACAAAATGGAATTTTGCCCATCCTATGCCTCATGTGCTATTTTTTTTTGCACATAAGCCATGGGCTTACAAAAATTTGACTTTATGCCCATTTTTTTTTTTACATTCATGCATAAAAAATTACATAAAAATTATTTATTACATGATTTCATTTTGGCATGGGAAGGGCCGACCGCATCATGTTCGGACTCGACCTGGGCATGGGCCCACTTGGCTTGGGGTTAACTTTGACTTTGACTTGGTCAACCGGGGTGCAATTTTCGACTTCAGCAGACGGATAAATCAAAATAGCATCTGCCCCCAGATTCAAGCAAGACGATTCATCCCAGGTTCGGCTCCGTTTCTGGCAGTAAATAGATTATGGCACGCCCGGTGGGACCTTTTCCTCTTTTCACTCCACACTTCGTGTGTCGTGTTTCGTGAACAAAATCGCGGTTCGCTATGGTTGCCCTTGGATTTGAGGTACTAAGATTTGGTGTCTTGTTCCTGTATAGAAGGAGAAGAAAATCAATGGCTTTCAACTGCACGACTTGAACAGCAACTCCCGCTCCGCCCTAACTGGAGGAGTGACTTACGGGCCTAACACGGCCTCTATCTTTTCAATACCGGTGGGGCAAGTTACGCAAGCCACTACGCGATTGTTCTTTGGGACTATGCTCCCACCAGTAAGTGTCGGTGCCTCAGCACCGCGGGAAGAAGCTTCTAAGAGGTCGGTCTTCGATCGACTTGCAACCACAACGGCCCCTCTCAACGGGTCGTCCAAATCCGATGTCTTAGTCTTCGACTAGCTGAACCGAAGCTCAAACGTCTCAGTCTTCAACAGACTGAGTAAGAACCAAAAGGGGCCCGTAAAGAGGCTCATGATATCTGAAGGGGCTTCCCCAAAACGGATAGCCCTCCCAACTCCTTCTGCAGGTGAAGTCGTCAAAGGTGCTTTCCCTACCGGAAAGTCGGTCTTCGAAAGATTAGCCGGTCCTCTTCAAACTCTACCAAGGACGTCAGTCTTCAATAGGCTGGTACTAACAGCAGCCCCTAACCAAAGCTGGGAGCACGAAGAAGCCGCTTCCAAAACTGAGGCGGTCCCATCTGCAAGACACACTTGACGTCGTCATTGGCGCCGAGTGAGAAAAGCTAGGGGCAACTCCCCGTCTGAATTTACTCCGCCAGCTCCAATGGTGGAAGTTGACGCTGCTGTTCCAATCAGGAACGGTTTTGAGCTGCTTAGGAGGGTACGCAAGAACTCTCCAACGACGGTGCTAAAGAAATCGCCCCCACATGCAGAAGTTACAGTGCAAGAAAAGATGGAGCAGCCCCATCAACGGCTCTCCTCCCAAATTCACAGGGTTTGGCGAAATGTCCAGGACTCTTTGATCAACAAAGACTACTCTCATCGACTGAAGAAATCGAAGGCTCGGCAAGAGGAAAACCATCCCTCCACCATACAGTGAGGGACTTCTTCCACATGGGTGCATGTTACAACGGCTCCTTCAAGTTCAACCTCACACAAAAGGAGGAGGCCAGAGAAAATCCCACCGCCGGTGGCAAATTCCAAAGGCGCTGGACCCAAACGCCCCAAGTCTTGGGGCATGATCGTACACATAGTTCACATGGCTTCCGGAAAAGAAGAAAGTCGTGCTTTCGGTCACCGGCCGCAAACTCGATCGCTGACAAAAGCTCAGGAGCAACAATAAAAGCTCCAGAAGATGCTGACCAAAACGGCAGCACTCACCGGGTAGAAAGAAAGTACAGACCCAACAGCCGAACAACGCCAGGAGCAGTAGACCGATACAGAGTTCCTGCGAAGGGTGCTTGAATGGAAGGACAAAGAAGCTCCTGAGTAGGCTTCTAACATAAAGCAGATGGCTCTCTTGTTCCAGGATATGGTTGGAATGATGATCCAGCCAGAACCCCCAGCCGAGGATCCGCTGATAATTATCGGGGATGACAGAGGGGAAACATCAAATCCTCTTCCGGCCTTGTCGGCAACCAAGGAGGAAACGATTCCATAGGCTGCTCTTGATGATTATATAGCTCAATAAATATGAGCTCATCAAGCTAGTGAAGATGTTGGCCAAATCGTCAGAACCAGACAACTGTATCCAGGCTGGTATGACCAAATAAAGTACCCGCCGGGATATACGATCCCCAAATTCCATGTGTACAAAGGGACATGCAACCCACACCAGCACGTCATGCAATTCAGAGCTCTGTGCGGTAACACTGGAGGCGACAACAAACTGTTGCTTTGCCAGTTCGTTGGCAGGCTGTCAGAGACGGCCTTTGAATGGTACTCGAAACTCCCAAATGACTCCGTAAGGACATTCACAGAGATGGAGCTTCTTTTCACACAGCGGTTCGCCAGCGCAAGTGAGCGCACCCTGATCACGGCTTTAATCAATGCCAGGGTGAAGCCAGGAGAAACCTGGGTCCAATATGCGATCCGGTGGCGGAACCTGTGGTCAAAATGCGAACAATGCATCGAATAATCCCCTGCCGTGGGCATGTTCATCGGGACCCTAGATCCGCAAACAACCATATCCCAGTTCATGACGTTCTTCAAGCCGACGACCTTCCAGCCTCTGATCGATAAGCTGGCCTAAATGGACCAGATGGGCCATGGGCCTTCCTCCTCAAACAAGGACCCTCGAAAGACCAAGGGTAAAGGGAAAGTGGCCTTCGCCGCCAACACTCAACAACTGAGCGACCCAAAACCGGTGGTTTTCCAAAACAATGCACGTCCACGCTTATCCCTGGAAGAAAGGCTAGGACGCGCTTACTCGTTTCCCCATAATAAGATGAGGAGACTATTTAAGTAGGCAATGTGTAACAAACTCATCACATTGCTAGACCCACGGCATCCACTACAACTTGGCGACGTCAATAACCCTAACTACTGCTCCTATCACAGAATGATGAGCTACCTGATTGAGGATTGCTACGTCTTCAAGAACTGGATCGAGGACCAGTATCAACAAGGGAAGTTCGCGTTGTCTGAGAATTAGAGGGTGAACCCACCATAAAAGCATACTCCTAAAAGGATGGATGTGCAGGGGCATCATGCTCGCTCATGGAAGAAATTCCATGGGAAGTCGTTCTTTCAGCTAAAACCAAAAGAATGCTGAAAGATCTACAGGCATGTCCAGCAGTCAGGTGGAAAAGCCTGCTTGAACCCGAAATCATCGAAGGGATGCTGAAACCACGTCCCGTACCAAAAGTTGTTGATAAAGGGCAAAATCCCCAAGTCAAGCCTTTAAAGTCTTCGAAGAAAAAGAAGAAGACCAAGAAGCCTGTGTAACCTGCCGAATATGACGACAAGCGCACGGACCTGCAAAAGTATATCGACGCACTGGAGGAGTACAACCAGAAGACGCGGACACCGGCCACACTCGAAGAGTTTCTCAAGCATATTCTTGAGAACGAAGAGAGCGACAACGATGTGGAAAATGACTCATCAGAAGAAACCGAAGACTATGTAGCAAGTTGCCACATGGTCTCCCATTCATTGTTAAATGACGAACAAACTCTCTCAGCATCAGAAAACAACGTAGAGGAACGAGGGGCAGAATCGGCGCTAAAATCCCCGGAACTTCCAGAAGACCCGATCGATAGACTGATAAACGAAGCCTTTCGAAAAAAACAAAGCTGACCGAGAACGCGAAACAGCCATATATGAAAAGGCTAAACGTCAGCGTCAGGATGAAGAAGCTACAGCAAGGATGAGTCGTAAAGTACTCCAACCATACTAAAGCACACCTGCCACAAATAAGAGTAGGATCAAGGCAGAGAAGCGGTTCACCAAAGCCCTATTCATGGGAATGAAGCTGCCACCTCTCGTAAGAAATAATCCCGGAGTCATATGCTTCGACGGAGAGGGTTCACATCCAAACTACTGTCTATATCATCGGAGGGTTACCCACCCTACCGAAGAATGCCGTATCTTCAAGAAGTGGTGGCAAGGATATGTTGCCCATCAAACACTTCAAGAGGATGAAGCGCGAAGCTCGTCGACTGCAAAAGAGTACGACAGATGCGTGTGAAAAAACGACTGGCAACTGTCATATGGTTGATACCAGTCCGGAAAGGGAAAAGCCCCAAGTTTTTACTTTCGGGAACGATTTTGAGGATGAAATAAACCTCAACCCCCTCTTCAAGGACTCTACTTCCGAAAAAGAAGAGGAGAAGAAGAACTGCAAGAATATTCAGCTGCGGAGCCGCACGCTGTCTGAAAAGAACCTCGGACCTACAAATAAGGGTTCGAGAAAAAAAGACAAAGGGAAATAAAAAATCCTTGAGGAGATTTACCTCGACGGTGGAGTTGTCAAAGAACTCGTAGCAAAGGACCTGCCTAAGAAAAACAATGTGGATTACAATGTCCTGGCACATATGAGGAAAATACCCTCACAGTTGAGCATATTAGATGCTCTCCTCTTGTCCAAAGAGACACGAGAGTCTCTGATCAAGGCATTACAAGAGCCCGATCAATTCCAAGCTTTCCTTACAGAAGAGAAGATGAAAGATGAGCTGGCATTCACACAGCTGACATTACATTCAGCAATGAAGATCTCCTTCTCGGTACGTGCGAGCATAACCGCACGTTATACGTCACCGGGTACTGCCACGACATCAAAATAGGAAAAATCCTTGTCGACAACGGATCCCCCGTCAACCTTCTCAACGTGAAAGTGTTGAAGAAGATTTGCATGAACGTTTAGCACTTGGCCCGAGACAAAATTACAATCTCCGGGTTCGATTCACAGTCAGTCACGGACGCTTGGGTCCATAATACTGACGTTACGCTTCGAGTTGCTCGTCACTGACATCAAATTTCACGTCATTGACGCCAAGACTTGCTATAATGCTTTGCTCGGCAGACCCTGGTTACACGAGTACAACGTCATCCCTTCTACACAACATCAGTGTATGAAGTAATTCAAGGACGGCTCGGAATACATCATCACGGGAGAGCTAAACCCGTTTTTGGTATACGAAGTCCGGAAATATGAAGAAGCAAAGTACTTCCTACCAGACTTCGAAAATACGGAAAGGTGTCATAAGCCGGAGGATAAACAGAAGTCCATCTCCACCATCTCGATCTTTGGGAGCGATTCCGAGGAAGATGAAGAAATAGTCTACTCGGGGCAACCCCAGAAAGAAAACAACAGGCCTGGACCATCGACCCCTATTCTGGGCTTTGGCAGAGACTCTGAAGACGAGGCCGATGCAGTGTTCTCCATCCGCCCGTCAGTGTAATTCCTCGACGAAGCATATCAAAGCCTGCAAATCACAATGGTTCCGCCTCGGCATTACAAGGAACTTGATGCACTCGATACATACAGTGTATAGGAACTACAGACTTTCTACATGCCTCCCAGACGAAGAGGTGAAAAGACGATCCTCTTTTACCAATCTACGGAGACCAGACTAGAGAAAGAAGTCTGGCACGGTGCCGATTTTGCACTCGACATGCTTCAACCAATCCTTCTTCCAGGATACTACACGGAGAGATTCAAAAGGCTATTATGATGCCAAGGTGTACCCCTCGAACAAACTGTTCGGCAAGCTCAATTCTACAAAAAGATTTGGAATATCCCTGGGACCTAGCGAAAGATTCCCAACGGGAAGATGGAGACAACCGGACTCGGATACGTTCGATCCAGAGATGGGAGCAGTTCCACAGCTGCCGCTCATAAACAGTGTCAGAGAAGAGGAAAATGCTCTTCTAAATGGCTGTGACGTTGCAACAGAGCGAAATCCCGCTCTAAGAACGCTAAATCCGTTGCTCGAAGAACAAATAGACAAGCTAATAAAAGAAACTTGTCAAAGGAGCCGAGACGATCATAGCCGTGAAATGGCTATCCATGAAAAATCCAGGACGCAACGCCTCAATCAGCAGTCTGCGGAAATGGAAGACTATAATGCCCTCCATCCCCAAATCGCTGTATGTCCTCGCAAAAAGAAAAATCCCGAAATAAAGGCAAAACATGACGAAGAGCGCAAACAAAATTCGAAAACAACAAGGTGGATCTAAGAAGCCGTACAATCGAGGAAAAGTTGATTAGAACTCGTCCTTTATAAAAAAGATGAGTCGAGAATACTCTTTCCTCCAAGACAAGACGAAGAAAATATTCAACCTTGTCATGAAGCACCAAATGGCGGCGCTCCCGGAGTCTCGGCATCCCGAACAAATAAACGATGTCCATCACCTGAATTATTGCTCCTACCATTGAGCCATAGGTCATCCCCTTGAAGACTGCTTCACCTTCAAAGACTGGGTCGAAAACCAATATCAACAAGGCAGGTTCGTTTTATCCGACGGCTGGAAGGTAACCCCACCGCAAAAGTATGAGCCAAAGAGGACATATAACGTGAGGATAGGACCAGCTCAACATCAAGGATGGAAGCGAACCCATACCTGCCATGTGATAACACTCTCAAAGGAGGGAGGGCACGAGACTATTGATGACCCCTTCAAGTGCTTCACAAATGAAGATGGGGACGAGGTGATCTCAGAGTTTCCACCAGCACTAAAAGAGCTGGAAGACGGGATACACACTACGGCGGACAACCTAAGGAAAATTGACTTAGGGACGGAAAACGATCTAAGGCCAACGTTCGTCAGTAAGCTGCTATCTAAAAAATAGGTAGCCACGTTAAAAGACGTGCTCATGCAATATAAAGACTGATTCTCATGGAACTATTCCGAGATGTCGGGTCTAGATCCAAAGGTGGCAGTACATAAACTGGCCATATTGCCGGACATAAAGCCAGTCAAACAGGCGCCAAGAAGAATGCAGCTCGAACTTGAGATGAGTATAAACGCTGAGGTCAAGAAAATAATCGATTCCGGCTTCATCCAAGAAGTTCAATATCTTGATTGGATAGCCAATATCATTCTGGTGATGAAGAAAAATAGGACGGTGCGCATCTGTGTGGACTTTCGGGACCTCAACAAAGCTTATTCGAAGGATGACTTCCCAGTACCTGTTACCAAGCTGATGATCGATAACACGTCTACCCATGAAGTCTTCTCCTTCATGGATGGATCTTCGGGATATAATCAAATAAAAACGCATCCTTAAGATCAAAAGCATACCGCCTTCCGGACTCCGCTGAGCATATTTGGTTATAAGGTGATGCCCTTCGGTCTGAAGAACGCCGACGCTACCTACCAGAGGGCCATGACAAAGATCTTCGATGACCTCATCCATGAGATCGTCGAATGCTACATCGAAGACCTTGTGGTTAAAAGAAGGTCTTATGAGGAACATTGGGAACATTTAAAAATAGCGTTTAGACGTCTTCGAAAGTATAATCTGAAGATGAATCCTCTGAGATGCACATTTGGAGTTTCCTCAGAAAAATTCCTAGGATTCACCATACGACACCGGGGTATCGAAATCAACCCTTAGAAAATCAAGGCGATTATAGAAACGCCCACGTCGAGAACCCTCAAACAACCGCGGTCTCTTCAAGGAAAGCTCGCGTATATCCGGTGGTTCATAGCCAACCTCTCCGGAAAATGCCGTCCCTACAGTCATCTAATGAAGAAGGGGACCCCGTTTGTCTGGGATCAAAAGTGCCAAAATGCACTAGACGAAATCAAGCAATACATGCATAATCCGTCGATGTTGACCGCCCCGGTTAAGGGAAAACCCTTATCCTATATACAACAGCCCTTGAGGATTCTCTAGGCGCGCTATGGGCACAAGAGAATGATCAGGGAAAGGAGAGAGCTTTGTACTATTTGAGCCGAGTTCTCCTATGGGCAGAAAACAACTACTCCCCCATCGAAAAGCATTGCCTGGCACTGATCTTCGCGATAACGAAGCTCAGACATTATGCCTTGGCACATAAGGTTCATCTCATATCAAAAGTGGATCCTCTCAAATATTTGATGTCAAGGGCCATATTAACAGGAAGGCTTACCAAATAGGCCCTCCTCCTGATGGAGTTCTCGATAACGTATCGACCTCTCAAAGTAGTGAGAGGCTAGGCCATTGCTGACTTTCTCGCCAAGCATCCGATACCAGCCGATTCTTCCTTAAATTGCGAGTTACCGGATGACCATGCGTTCGACACAATCGAAGGATAGAAGGAAGAAAATGATTCCCGATGAGAACTCTACTTCGATGGAGCATCTTCCACGAAGAGGCGCAAGCAAAACACCCCCATAATCAAAGCTGGGATGGGCTTTATCTTCGTGACTCCATAAAGAGGGATAATGTGTTACGCCCTTTCCTAAACAGAGCCGAGGACTAATAACGAAGCTGAATATGAAGTTTTGATAGCAGGTCTTGAGATCGCTGTCGACATGGGAATCAAAGACCCTTTCATATATAGAGACTCCCAGCTGATCGTTAGCCAAGTAAATGGCGACTATCAGACATGCAAGCCGGAGCCGATAAAGAATGGCGAAAGGGTGCAACAACTATTGACACAAATCCCCTCCTACATCCTGGAGAGTTACCACGTGTAGAAAATAGAAAGGCGGGTGTATTCCCCTCCGAATACAGAGACGCGACCGCGTAGGTTCGTCTTGCCTGAGATTCGGGGCAGATGCTATTTGGTTTTATCCGTCCACCTCTCCGAAGATACCAAGTTGATTTATGGCACCGTGTATCGGAGGTTTAGACGGATGCGGCCGATGTAGCAAACTTCGTCAGATTCCCCCTCGCTTGAGAGGTTTTTGATTGTGGGGACGCTCTTCCCTGCAGGCGCAAGCCCCTGCAGTTAATTACGCTACCGCATCGCGGTAACAACTTTCTCCTTCTCCATAATTTCACTTCGTGTCGTGGGGGTTTGTTTTGTTTGTGGTTGCCCGTGGATTGTATACGGAGACTAATTTATGTTGTCGTCCGTAGGACGTGGATTAGTCCAAATCCGTATTTTCTTAGATTTGGGTTTGGGATTTTGGTTTAAGGATACGTTAGCCATATTTGAGGCTAAGATCAACTTAAACGGGATCGTTTAGATCCGACAAAAGAGCGTTTTGGGGCTCTATTGTTCCAGTCTAGGGACATGGTGGTCCATTACATGTATGGCCGTCGGGACCCATCACCTCTCTGACGACGTTGAAGGATTACAATGACGGGTGTCAGAGGAGTTCAGAGATGTACCCTTGAACCGAAATTGATTGGGGGATCTATAGTCCAATTTGGGACTAAAGTCTGTTTGAAGGTTTAAGGATACGTTAACCATATTTGAGGCTAAGATCAACTTAAACGGGATCGTTTAGATCCGACAAAAGAGCATTTGGGGGCTCTATTGCTCCAGTTTAGGGACATGGTGGTCCATCGCCAGTTTAGGGACATAGTGGTCCATCGCCAGTTTAGGGACATGCTGGTACATCGCCAGTTTAGGGATATAGTAGTCCACTGCTAGTTTAGGGACATGGTGGTCCATCATTCCCATTTTGGGGACAAGTGTTGGTTTAAGGACCCATAAGACCATGAGTTTAAGGGCCCCACAGTCCGTATTGTCGGTTTAAGGACGCATAAGTCCATGAGTTTAAGGACCCCACAGTTCGTATTGTTAGTTTAAGGAGCATAAGTCCATGAGTTTAAGGACCCCACAGTCCGTATTGTTGGTTTAAGAACGCATAAGTCCATGAGTTTAAGGACCCCACAGTCCGTATTATGTGTGGTTGTCGGGACCCGTCACCTCTCTGACGACGTTGAAGGATTACAACGACAGATGTCAGAGGAGTTCGGGATGTACCCTTGAACTGGATGTAAATTGATTTAAGGGAGTAGTCATGCTCGGTCAATTTAATTTGAGGACTTACGGCCAGAATTGGGCTAAGTCTAGTTGAGAATGTTCAACATTTTTATTTGTGGTTGGCCTGTTAAGCCTTGGCTTGGGCTTTACCCTTTGTTTAATAACGCATAGCATTAATCTTGGTCTCTGTTGGACCTTTATTTAGGCTCTGCTTCTTTTTAAATGATGCACAACATCTGTTTTGGTCTGAAAGACCTTTGTTTGGGCTTTGCCCCTTTTTTAAAAATAATGCATTGCATTTTATTAGGCCTGTTAGGCTTTTTTTAATTGGGCTCGGCCCTTCTTTTCAATAATGCAGTGCATTAATTCTTTGACACTGGCCATGTGGCCTGTCAGGCGCTTTGCGCCAATCAATGAGCGCAAGCGCATGTGGAGGTGACACGTGTCACGCTCTGGTGAGCGCAAGCGCAGTGCGCTGCGCTGTTGCGCTGCTGACACGTGGCGCGCTCTGGTGAGTTGTGCCAATTTAAGAGAGCAGTACTCTATTTTAAAAGCGCATAGCGCAAGTTGTCCTAGAGCTGACACGTGGCGCTCTCTGGCGGCTTGCGCCAGCCCAAGAGCGCAATAGTGCAGATTTACAAGTGCAGGGCACTTTTAATTATCTTGATCCAATTTTGGATCAAAGAAAAGAATGTTTTAAGATTCCAGAACCAATGGTTCATCAAAAGGCAATGCCTTTATAGATCAAATGATCTGTGAAGTAATACTTCTTTTTATTTATCAATTTTTATTGAAGATCTTTGATCTTGTTCTTAGATCATTGATCTTTTTTAGAAGAAAATTCTTCTTTTTCTAAAGGTTTTACCTTTTTCTTTCTTTCTTTCTGAATTCTTCTCAAAATTCTTATAAGAGCTCTTGTGAATTCTCTCTGTGTTTCTATGTGTTTTAGACTTAGGGTCTAGGGGCCTTTATATAGTGCCAATTAGTTTGTTAAATCAGTTAAAGAGATCATTCCCTGAGTGATTTAGGGATTTTTTCCCACCGTTAGATCTTTGATCCAAAGGCTTCTGCTTTACAGAAGACAATCTTCTTATTTTAACAAGATTAGAAAGATCTTTCAGAATTTTTTCTGTTTGGCGCAAGCGCACCTGCGCTTGACACGTGTCGCGCAGCACAGAGCGCAGCGCAACTGCGCTGACAAATGTCGCGCAGCGCAGAGCGCAGCGCAACTGCGCCGACACGTGTCGCGCAGCGCAACTGCGCCGACACGTGTCGCGCAGCGCTGAGCGCAAATCATCTGAAGCGTTGCTTGTTTAGTTTTAACTTTAATTTCAAAGCAGAGCTTTGCTCTGATTGGGGGAAACAGAAGCGTTGCTTCATCTCCCGTCTTGGAATTTGAACAGAGCTTTTCTCTGATTGGGGTAAACAAATGCCCCCCACCGTTGTGCTTACGTGGCCCCAAACGTGAGCGCAGCGGTGGCAGAATTCCAACCGTTGCGGCAACTTTTGGAAGTTGAAAGGGCTCTCAATGCCTATAAATAGGACCTTTGGTCCTTTAGATGATTTTCATCTCTTCATAAGAATTTTTATTCAGAGCCTTGCTCTCTTGTTTAAGCATTTTTAAGAGTTCAGATTCTAGAGAATCTTAGGTAAAAATTAATCTGGATTAAATTAAATCAATTTTAAGAGCCTTGCTCTCAATAGATCCCTGATCTAAAGAAGACCCATTTAGGGTTTCACTTAGCAGAGCTTTGCTCTAAAGGGGTCTAAAGAGGACTAAAGAGAACTCTATTAGAGTTCCATTAATAGAGTTCTGATCTTCTGAAAGGATTTTATTTATAATTTCTTGATTCATTATTGGAGCTTTGCTCCTTTTAAATCATATAGTAGAACTCTTATGAGTTGCTAATTTTGTCCATTTTCTTTTATAGGCGTGATGGACGCACACATGTACGATCTCGACGAGATCATCTCTTACGGGGACATCCGCCGACTCGGCCGTTCTCAAAATCGAGAATTCACAAACGCGGAGTGTGCCGAAATCATGAGCCGTTTCGATGTATATAACGGTCAACTGCTTCCCCGACGTTCCTCTCTTCTGAAGCTTATCGTGGGAGCCATCTGGGAAGCGCTTCCCTTATTCTGTTCTGGTGTGCCGCTTAGGGCGTTGGATGCCGCCGAGGATAAGGTGCACTCGGTGTACCTGATGAACTTAATCTCGAAAAGACGGCGAGACAATCTTGTCGATCTCCTGCACCAGGCCTTTCAACAGTCTGCCATTCTCGCTGCTTATTGGAGGGAGGAGGACATCAGTGGGGATCCCGACGCTCGTGCTCGTGAAAGAAAGCACACCAGGATGGTTCGCCAGGCTTGGAAAGTCTTAGATAAGGTTACTTTCGAGTTCCTCAATCCATGTCCTGGGTCCGAGGTTATACCGTTGTAAACATTTCAATAATGTTGTTTATTTCTGTATGATTGTAAGAACCCTTTGCAATATGAATGGAAAATTTCTTATTTCAGCTTGTCTTATTTCTCGTTCTGAGTCTTTTGCACACGCATTAATGTATGTGTCTCGAACGCTTGATCAATTGCAAATCGGATGTTCTTTCTGTCGCTTTCTTCTTTCTTCTATTATCAATACGCTGCCTTAGTAAACACGGTTGACAAATGATAGAGCGAGCATCTTGTCTTAGCTTCTTCAAGAGGTAACGATGGCTTAGGCCTCAGGTTCAGATCTGCTGCCTAAGACTTTTCAACTTTATGAGCCGTAAGGGTCTCATAAAGACTTTTCTCCCTACGGATCGAGAGGATCTCGTAGGTGTATTTTCTCCTTAGGAATCGTGAGGATTCCTAAGTGTGTTTTCTCTTATAAGTCGTAAGGATCCTATAAGAGAATTTTCCCTCTTATGAGTCGAGAGGACCCGTAAGCGGTTGTTTCCCTCCTTGTCGAGATTCGACTTTGGAGAGTGAGACCCGTGGATAGTATGCAAGAGACCGTTTTGGGCCGACTTGCAGGGTCCCAGTGCTTAGGAAACAGGTTTTTTAATCTCCACTGCCTAAGGCTTTATCTTATGAGTCGAGACGAATCGAGAAGTTCTCGTAAAGACATCAATTTCCTCACGAGTCGAGACGAATCGAGCAGATCTCGCAAGCATATCCTAACGTCACAGTTAACCTCTGCTCTTTATGACAGAAGTCCGTTAAGGTCTGTGGTACTGGGGTTTTGTCCGTCGTATCGTCGCATCAGCTGATATATTCCTCGATAGGCAATCGTGCTGTTCGAGTAGCCCTGCGATTGCCGTGTCTCTGATCCCTTCGGGGGCTGGACAAGACGTCTTCAAGCAATCCTCCTTGGCAGTTTGACCGTCGGAAGAGCAAGCGTTAGGAATTTTGCCATGCCGCTTTTTACTTGAGGTTAGGCTCATTTTGGAGAGCCCCGATGAGTCATAACCACTCCACGCGGGTGTGGGATGATCTCCGATAGTCTTTCAGGCTTTATATGACTTGCCGTTAAGACCCTGAAGCTAGGAATTTGGCCTTTACTTCGTTTGCTGGCATTGCGTCTGCTGTATCGAGACGAATGTCACGGTTATTTCTGGGTTGCTGGTGAACCGTCGAGGTTTGGAATTAGGGATTTTGCCGTGGCTCCTTTTGGTGATGTTACGTCTGCTGTATCGAGACGAATATCGAGGTGGTGGCCACTCCGCGCTTGTGCGAGATGATCTCCGATTGTCTTTCAGGCTTTATATGACTTGCCGTTAAGACCCTGAAGCTAGGAATTTGGCCTTCGCTTCGTTCGCTTTGGTGTGTCCAAATCCTGTTGGAGGAAGGACGCTGTTGTGACATTTCGTCTGTTGTGTATAGACGAACGTCGAAGTGGTGATCAATCCATGCTGAGGCGAGATGATCTCCAATTGTCTTTCAGGCTTTATATGAGTTGCCGTCAAGATCCTGAAGCTAGGAATTTGGCCTTCGCTTCGTTTGATTTGGTGTGTCCAAATCCTGTTGGAGGAAGGACGCTGTAGTGACATTTCGTCTGTTGTGTATAGACGAACTTCGAAGTGGTGATCAATCCATGTTGAGGCGAGATGATCTCCAATTGTTTTTCAGGCTTTATATGAGTTGCCGTCAAGACCCTGAAGCTAGGAATTTGGCCTTCGCTTCGTTTTCTTTGGCGTGTCCGAATCCTGTTGGCGGAAGGACGCTGCAGTGACATCTTGTCTGCTGTATCGAGACGAATGCCGAGATGGAGCTGGGATTTTGCCGTTACTCCGCTTGTTTGACCATGGGGTCTTTTGTTGACGTTGCATCTGCATCCCGCTGGACTGCAAAGTAATGCCGTTGTTGACATTGCGTCTTCTGTAACGAGACGGATGTCGAGGTGGTCTCTAGGTTGTCTGTGAACCGTCGAGATTTGGAACTAAGGACTATGCCGTGGCTCCGTTTGATGGTGTAGCATCTATGTCCTGGCACACCGTTGTTGGTCTCCAGGCCGTAGATGTGGCCATTGAGATTTGGAACCTGGGACTTTTCCATGGCTCCGTTTCGTTGCGACTCTAAGGTCGGTTGTTGACGTCACATCTGCATCTGGTTGGAGTGAAGAGAAACGCCGTTGGTGATCTCTAAGTTGTCGATATCGACGTCGAGACCCCGAAGCTAGGGATCTTCTTTTGCTTCGTTTGTTGACATTGTGTCTGCAATATTGCGACAAATGTCGAGGTTGTCTCTAGGTTGTCTATGAACCGTCGAGATTTGGCTTCGCTTTCTGGTGGAGCCTGTTTGGAAGGTATGGTTCCCTCTTTGTTTGTGCCCCTGGATTGTATACAGGGATCGATGTGATCTCACCTGTAGGGCAAAAAGTTTCTTCTTCCATTTCATTCCTTTTTTTATTCTTTCCGCGATACTTTATCATTTCAGCTTTTATATCGCGAAGGTCGCGATTGCCCCATCATTTCGGCTATTTTTCGCGGTGCCCAATCATTTCAGCTATTTATTTTATTTTCACTCGCTGCTTTTTTATTGCGAGTTTCCCAATCATTTCGGCTATTTATTTTATTTTTACTCGCTGCTTTTTATTGCGAGTTGCCCAATCATTTCGGCTATTTTGCATGCATACATTTTTACTTGCTGATTTTTATTGCAAGTCGCCCCATCATTTCGGCTATTTCGTATGCATGTATGGCTCGCTGATTTTTTTTATCGCGAGTGTAGAACTTGGAATCTGACGCCAATCTCAGCATCAGCATCGCTACAACTGGAATATTGCCAGGAGCGAATCATCATTTGCCATGAAAGGGCTTGGAATTTGATACCGGTTTAGGCATCAGCATCGTTACAACTGGGGTATTGCCAGGAGCGAATCATCATTGGCCTCCGTCGATGTCGAACAAAGGTGGCTTAGTAAACAGGGTTAGGATCCTGTCGACTAAGGCTTTTGACTTTATGAGCCGTAAGGGTCTCACAAAGGTATTTCTCCCTACGAGTCGTGAGGATTTCGTAGGTGTATTTTCTCTTTAGGGATTGTGAGGATTCCTAAGTGTATGTTCCCCTGTAAGTCGTAAGGATCTTACAAAAGGGTTTTCTCCTTATAAGTCGAGAGGACTTATAAGGGTTGTTCACCGTACGGACATATCCCTAGTCACGGATGGGACTCGGTTAGGGAAATGTTTATTCGCGCCCGTGGGTTGTATACAAGGGTCAGTATTGAACCACTTGTAGGGCAGTATCGAAGGTTGTGGGGGTTGCTTAAGCACAGGTTTAGATCTCTGTAACTTAAGACTTTCAAATCTTATGAGCCGTGAGGGTCTCATAAGAGAGTTCTCCTGACGAGTCGTGAGGATCTCGTAAGTGTATTTTCTCCATATGAATCGTGGGGATCCCTAAGTGTGTTGCTCCCATGTGAGTCGTAAGGATCTCACGCGGGTGGTTTCTCCTTACAAGGTCGAGAGGACCCTGCAAGAGTCTTTTAACGAGGTTACGCCCTTTCGAGTTTTCACAAACACTCGCCGGTAGTCCTGCTGTTTTTACTCACGGAGCCCTTTCGGGTTTTCATCCGTGCCCATTTTGCTTATGGACATACCGTCTTTTTCTTTTCTTTTTTTAATATTTTTTTTATTCTCTTTTTTTTAACAAGGTTGCGCCCTTTCGGGTTTTCACAAACACTCGCCGGTAGCCCTGCTGTTTTTACTCACGGAGCCCTTTCGGGTTTTCATCCGTGCCCTACTTTGCTTATGGACATACCGTTTTCTTTTTTTTTTAATTATATATATATTTTTTATTCTCTTTTTTTTTATCTCGTCGGCCTGAGGATGTTGCAGTAGTAGTTTAAAGACGTTTCGGTCGTCAGCTAGTTTTAGGACGTAGTGGTCCATCATTAGTTTAAGGACGTTTCGGTCCAACACCAGTTTTAGGACATAGCGGTCCACCGTCGCCGTATTTAAGGCGAATCTCTAGTTTATTGACTTTTCGGTCTATTGGGCTTTCCCTATGACTGAGCATGATGCCCCCCGCGTGTCTACCCATTTAGGAGCATGAGGCTGTGGCGGGCTCACCTTCCAGTTCTCGGATAGCGCGAAATTGCCCTGTTGGTATTGGTCTTCAACCCAGTTTTTGAAGACGAAGCAATCTTCGATTGGATGGCTTACTGCTTGATGGTAAGGGCAGTAATTAGGGTTGTTGAGATCGCTTGGCCGCAACAGACGTTTTGGGCTCGGCAGATTGATGAGTCTGTTGCGCATTGCCAGCTCGAACAGTCTTCTCATTTTATCTTGAGGAAACGAGTAAGGATGTCCTAGCCTCTCCTCGAGGGATGGGCGTGGTCGCACATTGTTTTGGCGAACAACCGGCTTTGAGTTGCTTGGCTGTTGTTGAGTATTGGTGACGACGATCGCTTTACCTTTCCCCTTCTCACTTCGGGAGTCCGGCTTTGGAGGCGATGATCTGGGACCCATTTGATCCATCTGGGCTAGTTTATCAATCAAAGCCTGGAAAGTCGTCGGCTTAAAAAACATCATGAACTGGGAAATGGTCGCTTGCGGATCAAGAGTGCCCGCAAACATGCCTACCGCAGGTGCTTCTTCAATGCGTTGTTCGCACTTCGACCATAGATTCCGCCATCGTGTTGCGTATTGAGCCCACGTCTCGCCTGGCCTTACCTTGGCATTAATCAGTGCTGTTATCGGGGTGCGCTCGCTGGCGCTTGCGAAACGCTGGGTAAACAACAACTCCATTTCAGCGAAAGTTTTAACAGAGTCGTTCGGGAGCTCGGAGTACCATTCAAACGCCGTTTCCGATAAGCTACCGATGAATTGGCGAAGCAGGAGCTTATCATAGCCGCCGGTGTTGCCACAGAGAGCCCTGAACTGGGCAACATGTTGATGGGGATTGCTTGTCCCCTTGTAGACATGAAATTTTGGGATCGTGTAGCCCGGCGGGTACTTGATCATACCAGCTCGGATATGGTCGTCCCGTTTTAACAATTTGCCCAGCCGCTTCATTCGCCTGATGAGCTCGTATTTGCTGAGCTATATAGTCGTCCAGTGCGGCCTTGGAAATTGTCTCCTCCTTGGCTGCTGAAAGAGCCGGTGGAGGATTAGATGTCTCCTCTTTATCGTCTTCAATAATGATCGGAGGTTTTTCAGCTGGAGGGTCCGGCTGTAACATCATCCCTATCATATCTTGGAAGAGAAGCGCCATTTGTTTTATGTTAGCCGCTTGCTCTGCGGTTTCTTTGTCCTTCTTTTCGAGGACTCTGCGTAAGAAGTCAGCATCGGTTTCTTGTTCGTGACGCTGCTCTGATGATGCCTCCGGGCTTTCTTTTGGCCCGGTGAGTGCGTCCATTGTAGTCAGCATCTCTTGAAGCTTCTGTTGTTGCTCCTGGGCTTTCGTCATGGATCGAGTGAGCGGTCGGTGACCTGTCGAAGCACGGCTTTCCTCCTTTCCGGAAGCCATATAAACGGTGTGCACCACCATGCCCCCAGACTTGGGGCGTTTAGATTCAGTGTCTTTGCGATTTGCCAAATACACAGGGATCTTCTCCAACCTTCTTCTTTTTTGAGCGGTCAAAGTTGAGGGGGCCGTTGCAGTGGGCACCCAAGTAGCCGTCATCCTTCGTGGCTTGACTGAGTAGTCCTTCTCCTGCCGAACTTTCATCTTTTTCTGTCGGCGGAGATAGTCTTGATCCATTACGGAGTTTTGGACTTGACGCCAGACCTTGTAAATTTTCGAGGATAGCCGCTGAGGAGGCTGCTCCAGTTTCACCTTTGGGGCATTATTCACAGGTGTAGGAGATCTTTTCAATACTGCAGTTGGCGAGTTTTTGTGCACCCTGTTGAGCAGTTCAAAACTGTTCCCGGTTGGAACAGCAGCATTGATCCCCACCGTCGGAGCTGGCGGAGTCATCCCAGAGGGGGAGTTGCCCCAGCCTTCCTCACTCGGCGCCAGTGGCGACGTCGAGCGTGTCGTGAGGATGGAGTTGTTTCAGCTATAAGGATGACTTCGTTATGCCCCCTGCTTTGAGGAGAGACTGTTATTGGTGCTAGCCTGTCGAAGACTGACACCCGTTGAGAAGCAATGTCTAATCTGTCAAAGACAGAGCTCTGGGCAGCTTCGAGGACCTCGCCTGGAGTAGCAACCGGAATGGCCAGCTTTGTAAAAACTGACTTCTTGGAAGGAGGAGCCTTTCCAATGATTTCGTCCGCTTGAGCCGGGATGGCTATCCGCTTTGGGATGGCATCTTCGGGTGTCACGGGCTCGTAGACGTTCTAGCCCAGTCTGTTGGAAACTGAGGTATTGAAGTTGGGCGACGCGTTGAGAGGGGCCGCGGCAGTAACAAGCGGATCAAAGAGCAACTTCTTTGGAGCTTCTTGCGATGTCATTGGGGTATTGAAGCTCATCGGTGGGAGCAAGGTCCCGAAGAATAGTCCAGCGGTGGCTTGAGTTACCTACTCCACTGGCATCTTGAAAAGGGAGGCCGCTTGGGGCCCATAAGTCACTCCTCCAGTAAGGACGGAGCGAGAGTTGCAGTTGCAGGTAGTGCAGTTTGAAGCCATTGATCTTCTGTTTTCTGCACGGAGCAAGACACCAAATCTTATTACCTAGAATCCACAGGCAACCACAGCAAATCGCGATTCGTTCGGGAACACGACACACGAAGTATGGAGTGGAAAGAGGAAGAGGTCCCACCAGGCGTGCCAGAATCTGTTCCCCTCCGAATACAGAGAAGCGACCGCGTAGGTTCTTCTTGCCTGAGATTCGGGGCAGATGCTATTTGGTTTTATCCATCCACCTCTCCGAAGATGCCAAGTTGATTTATGGCACCGTGTATCGGAGGTTTAGACGGATGCGGCCGATGTAGCAGACTTCGTCAGATTCCCCCTCGCTTGAGGGGTTTTTGATTGTGGGGACGCTCTTCCCTACAGGCGCAAGCCCCTGTAGTTAATTACGCTACTGCATCGCGGTAACAACTTTCTCCTTCTCTATAATTTCACTTCGTGTCGTGGGTGTTTGTTTTGTTTGTGGTTGCCCGTGGATTGTATACGGAGACTAATTTATGTCGTCGCCCGTAGGACGTGGATTAGTCCAAATCCGTATTTTCTTAGATTTGGGTTTGGGATTTTGGTTTAAGGGTACGTTAGCTATACTTGAGGCTAAGATCAACTTAAACGGGATTGTTTAGATCAGACAAAAGAGCGTTTGGGGGCTCTATTGTTCCAGTTTAGGGACATGGTGGTCCATTACATGTATGGCCGTCGGGACCCATCACCTCTCTGACGACATTGAAGGATTACAACGACGGGTGTCAGAGGAGTTCAGAGATATACCCTTGAACCGAAGTTGATTGGGGGATCTGTAGTCCAATTTAGGACTAAAGTCTGTTTGAAGGTTTAAGGATACGTTAACCATATTTGAGGCTAAGATCAACTTAAACGGGATCGTTTAGATCCGACAAAAGAGCATTTGGGGGCTCTATTGTTCCAGTTTAGGGACATGGTGGTCCATCGCCAGTTTAGGGACATGGTGGTCCATCGCCAGTTTAGGGACATGGTGGTCCATCATTCCCATTTTGGGGACAAGTGTTGGTTTATGGACGCATAAGTCCATGAGTTGAAGGACCCCACAGTCCGTATTGTTGGTTTAAGGACGTATAAGTTCATGAGTTTAAGGACCCCACAGTCCGTATTGTTAGTTTAATGACGCATAAGTCCATGAGTTTACGGACCCCACAGTCCGTATTGTTAGTTTAAGGACGTATAAGTCCATGAGTTTAAGGACCCCACAATCCGTATTTTGATTTAAGGAAGCATAAGTCCATGAGTTTAAGGACCCCACAGTCCGTATTATGTGTGGTTGTCGGGACCCGTCACCTCTCTGACGACTTTGAAGGATTACAACAACAGATGTCAGAGGAGTTCGGGGATGTACCCTTGAACCGGATGTAAATTGATTTAAGGGAGCAGTCATGCTCGGTCAATTTAATTTGAGGACTTACGTCCAGAATTGGGCTAAGTCCAGTTGAGAATGTTCAACATTTTTATTTGTGGTTGGCCTATTAAGCCTTGGCTTGGGCTTTACCCTTTGTTTAATAACGCATAGCATTAATCTTGGTCTCTGGTGGCTTGCGCCAACCCAAGAGCGCAACAGTGCAGATTTACAAGTGCAGGGCACTTTTAATTATCTTGATCCAATTTTGGATCAAAGAAAAGAATGTTTTAAAATTCCAGAACCAATGGTTCATCAAAAGGCAATGCCTTTATAGATCAAATGATCTGTGAAGTAATACTTCTTTTTATTTATCAATTTTTATTGAAGATCTTTGATCTTGTTCTTAGATCATTGATCTTTTTTAGAAGAAAATTCTTCTTTTTCTTAAGGTTTTACCTTTTTCTTTCTTTCTTTCTGAATTCTTCTCAAAATTCTTATAAGAGCTCTTGTGAATTCTCTCTGTGTTTCTATGTGTTTTAGACTTGGGGTCTAGGGGCCTTTATATAGTGCCAATTAGTTTGTTAAATTAGTTAAAGAGATCTTTCCCTGAGTGATTTAGGGATTTTTCCTCACCGTTGGATTTTTGATCCAAAGGCTTCTGCTTTACAGAAGACAATCTTCTTATTTTAACAAGATCAGAAAGATCTTTCAGAATTTTTTCTGTTTGGCGCAAGCGCACCTGCGCTGACACGTGTCGCGCAGCGCAGAGCGCAGCGCAACTGCGCTGACACGTGTCGCGCAGCGCTGAGCGTAAATCATCTGAAGCGTTGGTTCTTTAGTTTTAACTTTAATTTCAAAGCAGAGTTTTGCTCTGATTGCGGAAAACAGAAGCGTTGCTTCATCTCCCGCCTTGGAATTTGAACAGAGTTTTGCTCTGATTGGGGTAAACAGGATGCGTTGGCCAAATTGGCTAAGGAATTGGCCGATGAAGACCTCGATGACGTAAAAGATCATCGTGCAAAGCCGCAGGATCCTCGTGCCAACAGAAATATCTTCGGGAGACTTAACAAAGCCATCCAAAAGAAAAGAAATGACTGAACAAATGGCCTTTCAAATAGAGGACGAAAAAAAGGTCAAGGATTGGAGGGAAGTCTTCATAGACTACTTCAAATCGTAACGAACGCCCAAAAATGCGTTGTCTAGACATCAGCTCCTAAAACGAGCTCTGTCCTTCACCTTCGTCAATGATGCTCTATATAAGAGATCGTTCGACTGTCTATAGCTAAGATGCCTAGGGCCAGTGGAAGCAAAGAAAGTCGTTCAAGAAATTCACGACGGACTCTGTGGTTCTCACCAAGCTGGGCCAAAAATGAAGCTGAAGATGCGAAGCAATGTCACTTGTACCAAATTCATGGGGACTTCATCCACCAGCATCCAAACCCACTACACCCAATAGTAGCTAGCTGGCCGTTCGAAATGTGGGGAATCGATATAATTGGCCCCATTGAACCAGTATCGTCCAAAGGACATCGGTTTATACTGGCAACGACCAACTACTTCTCTAAGTGGGCAGAAGTAGTACCACTAAGAAAGGTGAAGACGGAGAATAACCTCTATTTCTTCAGGACACATGTCATCTATCGGTTCGGCACTCCGCGACGAATTATCGGATAATGGGCTAGCTTATAAAAGCCATAAAATTAGCCGCTTCACACAACAAAATAAGATAGATTAGAGATACTCTTCAGTCTATAATCCTCATGCCAACGGTCTAGCTGAAGCTTTCAACAAGACCTTGACAAAGATTATAAAGAAAACAGTATTCAGAAACAGAAGAAACTGGCACGAAAGGTTGCATGAAGCTCTCTGGGTGTACTGAACAACGTTCAAAACGGCCACGAATACAACACCATACGTGTTGGTATTCGGCACGGAAGCAGCGCTTCCCTTGAAATAGAACTCCTTTCTTTACGAGTAGCGGTTCGATACGAGATGACAGATGAAGAAAATGCTCATCTTCGGCTTGAGGAGCTCGACGCCTTCGACGAAACTTTCCTTATAGCACAACAAAACCTGGAGACTTATAAGGCAAGTATGACACGGTCATATAAAAAACTGACCAGGCCAAGAACGTTTCGCCAAGGCGAGCTAGTGCTAGTTGTTAGAAGACCGATGATCCTCAATCGTGCAAAACTGGGGAAATTCAACCTGAACTATGAAGGCCCGTACATCATAGACAAAGTCTACCAAGGTGGAGCCTACCTGCTCATGGATATGCATGGCGAAAGACCCTTCCGGCCAATAAACAGCCGATTCCTCAAAAAATACTATGCCTAACGAGTCATGACCTAGGTCAATGATAGATGACGATGCTTGTGTCCGCTCGCTATCTTCCTGAGTCAAAAACTTTGGGAGCAGTATGCAAAGAAGCTCCGTCGTCACAAACATGGCAATAACGAACCAAGATGTCCTTAAACTAAAAAAAAATCTGCCTCAAATATGGCAATAACGGACCGAGATGTCCTTAAACTAAAAAAAAAATCGCCTTAAATATGGCGATAACGGACCGAGATTTTCTTAAAATAAAAATTCGCCTCAAACATGGCGATAAAGGACCGAGATGTCCTTAAACTAGAAATTCATCTCAAACATGGCGACAACGGACCGAGATGTCCTTAAATTAAAAATTCGCCTTAAATATGGCGATAATGGACCGGAACGTCCCTAAACTAGCACGTCGCCCCAAATACGGCGATACACTCCCTTAAGATCTATATTGCAATCGAAGTCTCAATGGCAAGAGTTGCAACTCAAGTCCTACTGGCAATGCAACTCAAGTCCTACTGGCAATACAACTGATCCAGCGATAAAGCCATCCCAAGTCCCACCGGCAAACAGATGGGTCACCTACGGTGAAACTAGTTTCGAGAGTTCCATCGTTCGCAAAAAAAGGTATGCCCACAAACGAAATGGGCACGGATGAAAACCTGAAAGGGCGCCGTGAGCAAAAACAGCAGGGCTACCGGCGAGCTTGTGAAAACCCAGAAGGGCGCGATCTCGTTAAAAAAACGGTATGTCCACAAGCAAAATGGGCACGGATGAAAACCCGAAAGGGTGCCGTAAGTAAAAACAGCAGGACTGTCGACGAGTTTGTGAAAACCCGGAAAGGGCGCAAACTCGTAAAATAAAAATTCATATACACTTGCAAGATTCTCTTGATCTTGTGAGAAGAAAATACTTGCGTGAGATCCTTACGACTCACAAAGGAAGAACGCACTTAGGATTCCTCACGATTCCTAAGGAGGAATTACACTTACGGGATCCTCACGACTCGTAAGGAGAATTCCCTTTATGAGACCCTCATGACACATAAGATTCAAAAGCTTTAAACTACAGGGATCTGAACCTGTTCTAAAGCCGTCATATCCCCGTTATGTAAGTCGATGTTGCACACCCCGTGGTTTCGCGGGGAGGCGGAATTTTCAAAAACGATTTTAACATGCTTCGCAACACCGACTAAACTCCAGGATCTATACGGAACCTTAACTAGCTAAACTAACATGGAGGTTTAACTACTATGATAAATGTTTATACCTCCGTGACCAAGTCCTTCGGGTCTTCTTTTCATCCTCTCCTTGGCTCCTCGAAGAATGGATGAAGGTTGCATCGCTAGCCTCCTCGCGTCAAATATGATCCACCCGACAGTATGTATTTTGAGCTCCAACCTCTAAACTGAGATAACTAGGGTACTTGGTTCACTAATCTAAGTAGCCTAGGTGATGTGAGAATGATAATGGATTGTATTATCTCACTAAACCCTTTGTTTCACAACACATGTGAGGATAAGGGTTTACTTGAGGAAGAAGGAGATGAAATGAAGAGAGAGAAATGAGAGAAGCAAATGAGCTAGCTTTTTCGTGGCTAAGTGTGGAGAATGGCTAATATCTCATACCTCACTCATTGAACCATGGATTAAAAACCAATACAATATATCACTCATGCTTCAATAGTGAGTCAAGACAAATAAACTAATACTTGAGCCATTCCTTACACCATGCTATAAATCTCTCTCTCTTTTCCAATTTCCACCTCATTAATCCATTTACCAAAATTGGATAATTCCAAATAATGAGGTCTCCTTCTAGAAGTATTCTTGAGAAAATTACAAGAATATCCCTCACTATATATACATACCCGTATTCGTATTTCGAAAAATACGAATACTCTGAGACGATAACAATCCAATAATACAATAGTAGGATCCGGCTTAAACCAAAGCCCACCAGTATTATCCGCCTGAACATCATTCATGTACAAGTATACGTATGTGATCGAAGCCCTGCTGTAAAACCATACAACCTCTACATCGTTTCGCCCGAAGCAGGGAAACCCTCTGTGTGGGACTCTAAAGACTCGACAGTACGATGGAAATGGGTTTAACCATAAGTATTTCAGCGGTTCTAGCTGCACGTAACGGCTACCCAACTATCTGTCGATAAGAAGGTCGATGAGAAAACTCATCCAAACTCCTACTGAGCCTGTCTGTGACAATCTCCGTACAGTCCGGTCTGTTCGTCTGAGATACTCGCATATCATGCCTAGGAGATGGTAAACGTCAGACCCCTAATAGCGCAATAAGTCGTGCCGAGACAGAGTCCAAAACACCCTGAGAAACTACTAGAGTACCTATCAGTATGCCAGGGACTTTGGGTAATGGCTTCCCGAACACGGCGCGATATCAACCCCCAATACCAGGAGAGACGAATCCTATCAAACCGCTACTGTCTCCAAGTGCTTTGAGACTGCACTCAACTACTACCTATTTTCATGACTCCTTTGAGCCGTGGTAGGGTAGTAATCAAAGTACAGTAGGAACACACTCGAGGCGAAGTGCGATGTCAAGTTGATTGGTCTAATTTTTTGTATTATCACCACTTCGATTTTAAAAGAAAAGATGTAGCAAAGAAGTGATGAAATGTTTTAGTCGTATAATAACCGCAATCAATAACGGTGTCGCATGTAGCGAGCGTTAGTGAGTACGGGTCCTCTTTTGGGATTCGTGGAACTCGTAAATTCTTGTTTTAGTTGAGTCGAAAGAACTAGTAAAGAAAATCAACAGTTTGTTTTAAGATTTGGTTGAAGTAATCATTTCAAGATGTTTAAGAAATAGTTTTCAAGAAAGTAAATCTAGAAAATGTCAAGATCTAATTATCAAGAAAATTGTAGAAGGTTTATAAGATTCGAATGGAATTAGTAGCCATGGATGATTATTCGAAATGATTCATCTTATCTATTGGTAGAATTAACACTAGATCGATGGCTATAAATGAGAATTAGGGATCCCTTGAAGAAACTAGGGTTTCTCCTTCATTGCCCCTTGTTCTTTCATTAATTGTCATTCACATCTAGCCTTTAGTAAGAAGGATCAACAATCTACTCACCAAATTGTGATGAAATTCTCAATAAATTGATCTCACTCACAATTTGGACATTAATGATTCTTTTTGCTAAAATTTATAATCTCTATAAGACTTAAGATGAATATAGAATTCTCTCACCATTAGATTTACCAAATTCCTTTGAATCCTTAACAAGCGGAGATTTACTCACACATTATGGAATTAGAAGAATCAACAAATAGAGATGTCATAATGTGAAAATTTAAAGAAAGCAAGATTAAATGTAATGGTCACCTTTATTATTCAACTTCAAATTACAACTTCTCCAATCCGAGATTACAAGAAAATTCACTCTCGATCACTCCCTTGAAGAGATAATTTCTCCATCGATCTTCGCTTTGCTCGATCACCGAGAGGCTTGGATTTATCGAGGATCATGTGCTCGTTGATGACGATCGGCTTCGCGTAAAGGATCTTGAATGATCTCACTCGATGAATTTCTCACGATTCTTGATTTTGGATTTTGATTTGGAATTGGATCTAAAATTCAACAACTAATCAACCCCCCAACAACTCAACAACTTTTTTAATGTAGGCTTAGGTCCCTTTTTATAGCCCCTAATCAAGCTTCCCTCATAAGCTAGGTTGTTATAGAGAGGCTTCTAGAATAAGTTAGGTAGTTATGAAGCTTGACCAACAAGTTAGGTTGTTGTAGAGAAGTTTCCTCAACAAGGTTGTTACAACGAAGCGTCCTCAGCAAGCTAGGAAGTTGAAAAGAAGTTTCTGGAAAAGTCTTGATGTCCGTTCCCCTGACTCGGCCGCGGATCCGCGGCGACTCGGGCTGACTCGGCCGCGGTTCCGCGGCCGATTTGTGAGCTCTCGACTTCGAATCTCTTGAGTCTTCTAATATTGTTCTCAGGGTTTATATTTGATATCTGGAATCTATTTATCTCTTCTGAATTTCTGCCAGAATTTAACTCTTTGATTTTTTTTATTTTATCGGCGAATTTGCGATTCCGATATCTGATCTGGGCTGATTTTTGCACAAGATCTCAATGAAGAATGTTAGAGATATACAATATTATGCATGTAATAATAAACATACAATTTTCTTCATAATGTTGATTATAATGTATAACACATGGTAATTGATGTTTTCCAGACGAACTTGTAATATGTGTTATATTTATATCAAACATCCTTAGATGATTAGAAAAGTGAAAAAATTGTTATGTTTATAATTGCAATAATTTCGACTGAACAAATTCCTCCAAACTTGACTTTGATCGTCCCGAGCAAACTTTTTTTATTTAGGTGAAGGAGAAAATAAAAAGAAAAACTAACTAACTCACTTTCGTAGGAAACACGATTGCACTGAGCACGTGCAACAAGCCTTTAAACCTATATGTGTCCCTAGTAGGAGGAGTGTTGTCTCCTGAGGGTTTTCAGTGAATTGGACCCATAAAATCCTATAATAAAAGAAAGACTGTGAAAGTTACATATAAAGATAAGAACTATAAAAGAAAGAACTTGAAAATCAGAGTTTTCAACTACACTATCTTTTCGGTTGTCATGAGCCCTATCTTAATAGTCATGAAAAGATATTAGAAATCACATCTTCCCTCAATAAAACATCGCCTTTATTCTTCATCCCTACCTTTCCTCCAAACACTGACCATATACTCCTACGTGTGTGTAAAAGACATCCCTACACTCGGAGAATTCAATTCAAGCCATCATATTCTTGTCCATCTACCTCAGTACTTTTTAGTCGGTGAATATTTTGAATGGAATTGCTCACACATTCTTCATGCGATCATTAATACTTCTTGATGTACTAACCGACCGATTACTAAATGTGCTCACTTATTAGGCGTACTTAGCAATTTTCTCGTCTTGCAACATCTAAGGCTTAGCAGTGACTCCCAAACCAGTTGGTCTAAGGCACTAGGTGATGAAGCACCCTCGCTATATTTTTTTATGCTGCCTTGGTGATTACAAAACCAGTGTTCATTTTTTCCCACCATTTTATACTTTTATTTTTCATTTAAATTTATTTTCTTCGTACTTTGGCTTTTAGACAAGAGCATTTCAAGGTATCCTCTACTATTCCGAGTTTCAAGACCTGTGTAAGTGCGTATAGTAGGGTATCAACGTTCAAATGTTTGGCTTCAAGAATAGGAACTATCTTTCAGACTTATTTTTATCCCAGATTAGTGACTTCTTTCATCTTACTAGCCCTTGGGACAATGGCTCATAACTACTTATTACTAGTTTTGTTTAAGAAAACATCTAATTTTCTTGGTTTTCTTAAATTCTTCCAATCTTTTAAATGTAATTTTTCACTTTCTAAACTTTCATTATAAAATAAATTTTTTGAAATTTTTTGTGCTTATGCAATGTGTAATGCAAAGTAATGCGTAAATAAGCACAAACCTCCCCCAAATCTGTTTACAGCAGTGTCCTCACTGTTGTCATCTTGTAGATTTAGGAGGAAAAGTTATTAACGGGATACAAGAACATATGAACATGAAAATCTCCCCCAAATTTATTTTTTTCTTCATATGGATATTCAATTAAGTCCTTTTTAAACTCACCTCCATTCTTATGATAAGACAATATTATCGAGACATGGAGGTGAGGCGGAGGAAATTTAGTTATGATAAATAGGTTCCTGTAAAAACAGGAGCTCCTCCGTGGGGTCAGTGGGCTTTGAAAATTGAACCGTTTTTACTATTTTCAACTTCAACTGCCCCGTGCGGATATACATACCGCACCACAAATGGTCATTTCCAATGAGATCTTAACTTACCTGCATGAAGATGGAGACGAGAATTTTAAAGAAGGACTTGTTGTCTTAGGGTAAAAGTTTTTCTCAAAATATTTTTGTCGTGAAATACCTTAGTCCGGTTCTTTACTATCACCGCATTATCGTAAACTTCATCGCGGAGTTCGCTTAGCTTATTTAATTGTAGCTTCCGAAAGTTGCAGGCTTGATTTAAATTGAAGTTAAGTTCTTTAATAGCCCACATTGCTTTATGTTCGATCTCGACAAGAAGGTGGAAAGCCTTTCCAAACACTAGACGGTAAGGAGATATACCAAGATCGGTCTTATAAGCGGTATGGAATGCCCATAGAGCATCCGTCAATTTGGTTGACCAATCTTTAAGATTTTTAGCAACTGTCTTCTCCAAAATTTGTTTGATTTGCCTATTGGAAATCTCAGCTTGCCCCGCTCGTTTGGGGATGATAGGGCGTCGAAAATTTGTGGTTGATCGAATATTTTCACATCAAAGTCTCAAAAGACCGATTACAGAAATGCGTCCCATTGTCGCTAATTATAGCACGGGGGTGTCTAAATCGTGAAAAGATATTCTCTTTAAGGAACTTAATAACAACCTTGTTGTCATTAGTGCGACATGGTATTGCTTCTACCCATTTTGAGACGTAATCAACCGCTAACAAGATATACAGATTCCCAAAAGAGATGGGAAAGGACCCATAAAATCAATACCCTAAATGTCAAAAATTTCCACAATTGGAGAGGCATCTCATTTCTCCGAGAAATCTGACCCGTATGTTGACACCGTGGATAAGTTTTGCAATGTTCAAATGCGTCTTTGAATAATGTTGGCCAGTAAAAACCACAATGCAAAACTTTCTCTGCCGTCTTACGTGGACCAAAGCGACCACCGCATGCATGATCATGACAGAAAAATAAAACACTCTTGAATTCATCATTAGGGACACATCTGCGAATGATTTGTTCAGGACAATACTTACACAAATAAGGTTCATCCCAGTAAAAATACTTTACTCGGGATAGAAATTGATGATTGTCTTGTTTAGACCATTCGCTGGGAATAAGTCCTGTTGCTAGATAATTCATAATATCCACGAAACAAGATTTGCAGGATACGTTCAAGAGCTGTTCGTCAGGAAAAGAGTGGTTTATTGGCAAGGTCACGGTAGGTGAAGAAGAGATGCGGGAAAAATGGTCGGCTACTATATTTTCACATCCTTTCTTATCTCATATGACAAGATCAAATTCTTATAATAATAGGATCCAACGTATTAACCTAGCCTTAGCATCCTTCTTAGACAAAAGATATTTTAGGGCGGAGTGATCAGTGTAAACCACAATCGGTGAGCCAATCAAGTAAGGCCTGAATTTTTCTAATGCAAATACAACTGCCAAGAGTTCTTTCTCGGTGGTTGTATAATTAATTTGGGCATCATTCAAGGTCTTACTTGCATAATAAATCACATGTGGCATCTTATCAATGTGTGGTCCTAAGACTGCACCAACAACAAAATTTGATGTATCACACATTAGCTCAAACAGGTGGTTCCAATTAGGAGATGATAGAACGGGGACTGTAGTGAGAGATCTTTTGAGTAATTCAAAAGCAGCCTCACAATCCGAATCGAAGTGAAATATTGTATTCTTGGCTAAGAGAAGAGTTAATGGTCTAGCAATTTTGCTAAAATCCTTAATGAATCTTCTATAAAATCCTGCATGACCAAGGAAAGATCGTTCATCTTTGACACATTTGAGATGAGGAAGGTTATGGATAACATCTATTTTAGCTCTGTCTACCTCAATTCCTTTTCGTAAAATGACATGTCCAAGCACGATACCTTCTTGGACCATGAAATGGCATTTTTCCCAATTCAAAGTTAAATTCTTATCCTTACAGTGGGTAAGAACTGTGTCAAGATGACATAGGCAATCCTCAAATGAGTACCCGAATATAGAGAAATCGTCTATGAAAATCTCCAGAAAATTCTCGTCCATGTCTGAGAATATCCCCATCATACACCGCTGAAATGTAGCGGGAGCATTGCATAACCCAAAGGGCATGCGTCTATAAGCAAAGGTACCGAAAGGACAAGTAAATGTTGTTTTATCTTGATCCTTTTCGGCGATAGAGATCTGGTTATAGCCAGAGTATTCGTCCATGAAACAATAATATTCATGTCCAGCTAATCGTTCCAACATCTAGTCAATGAAAGGTAGAGGGAAGTGATCTTTTCTCGTTGCGGCATTGAGTTTTCTATAATCAATATATACACGCCACTCAGTTTGGATGCGTGTGTGGATCAACTCATTAGCCTCATTTGTTATGACCGTGATGCCAGACTTTTTAGAGACCACATGAATAGGACTTACCTATTGGCTACCAGAGATTGGGTAAATTATACTACTATCAGGACACTTGACAATTTCTTTCTTTACTGCATCCTTCATGACGGGATTCAACCGTGGGTCTTGGGTTGGTTTGGCTTCATCCATTAAATGTATATGATGTTCTACAATCAAGGGACTAATCCCTTTGATGTTTGCCATTGTCCAACCAAATGCTTGCCGATTAGATCTCAAGACCATCAAGAGAGCGTCCTTTTGCTATAAAGCTAGAGAAGCGGATATGATCACAGGCAAAGACTTATTCTCACATAAATATGCATATTTAAGATGAGAAGGTAACAGTTTGAGATCTAATGTCGGTGGAGAGACAATAGAAGGTAGGGTAAGGGAATGATATTCGGATTCTCGAAGAAGTTCATAGCCTGCAAAGGATATTGACTCGGAAAGTGCTACTGACTTTTGTGATGAGTCAAAAGGTTCAAACTCAGGGGTGGACTCGTCAAAAGTGCCCTCACTATGATACCGTGAAAGATCAAACAGTGATGTACTAATGTCGTCGAGATCATCAAAGCAAAGTTCATCAACCTTGCAGCTTTCGGGAGCTATCTTGTGGACAAAACAGACATCAAGAATATGAGCAGAAGGTTCATATAGTTGACTTCCAAGCTTGTAAATGTTAAGCTCAATTATCATTTTCCCAAAGGTTAGGTTCATAGAACTGTTACGATAATTAATGACAGCATTGGAAGTAGCTAAGAAGGGTCGACCAAGAATTACTGGAATTTGGTTCCATGGGATCACTACATGCGGTGTATCTAAAACAATAAAGTCTATAGGGAATATAAATTCCCCGACTTTTATCAACACATCCTCAAGTTCACCCGTAGGTTTGGTGATAGATCGATCTGCCATCTGGAGAGTGCAGTGGGCATGTTTCAACTCTCCAATACCTAACTGCTCGTAGACAGAGTATGGAAGCAAGTTAACACTAGCGCCAAGGTCGAGTGGAGCACAGTTTATATTTTTACCTCCAATAGAAATAGAAATTGTAGGACAGCCAGGTTCCTTACATTTCTTTGGTAACTGATGGGTAAAAGCTGTGCTAACATTACTCATCATGAACACTTTTTTCGGCTCTTGAGTCTTTCTCTTCCTAGTGCACAAGTCCATAAGAATTTTTGCATAAGCCGAAACTTGTTGGATAGCATCTAGGAGAGGAATATTTATGTTAACCTCTTTAAACATTTCCATAATTTTCTCCATTTGTGCATTAGGTTTGTTGGCCCGCAACCTATTTGGATAAGGAGCTTTAGCAATAATAGTTGGGTCCAACGTTTGTAGAGAAGTTCGTATGGGTAAAACGGATCCCAGAAGTGGAATGGGGATCGTTTTTGGTTGACTAGAAGAAGTGGGCCGAGGGTTCGAGCCTTGGGGAAAAGGAGAATAGGCTTGCAAGAAGGTGGTGTAGACGAAATATGGTAAGAAGTGAAAGTGGAAGCCGGGGTATCATTGATTGATTCCTCATTATCAATTTCTTCACCTACATGGTTTTTTAGCACTCTTCCAGATCTCAACGTGGTAATAGCACTCACATTATGGTGTGAGTAGCCAGGATTTGGTAGGGGTTAAGCTGGAAGTTTCTCTTTCTCTCTAGCATTCATTGCGGCATTTAACTGTGCAATTTGTGCTTCTATCGATTTTATACTCTCACCGTGGAAGGCGGAGTCCTTCTTTATGGTATCGATAGAAGACCTTATATCAGCCGACATTTGGATATAATGTTTCATAAACAAATCCAAGGTTCGTTCGAGTGAAGTGGAGTTTTCGGTACCAGCCGTTTGGAAAGAATTATTATAAGGTGCAGAATTATTGGCTGGATTTTGAAAAGTTTGTGGTTGAAAGGGGTGCTGAATCTGTGGTTGTTGCTGTGGCTGTAGAGGAACCCTTTGAAAGTTATTTTGGTTTGGAACCGTATTTTGAGTTTGGTGTTGGTTCCAAACAAAATTAGGGTGATTCCTCCAACCTTGATTATATGTGGAAGAATAAAGATCGTTTCTAGGTCTTTACTGAAAAGCAGCATTACTGTGTTCTTTTCCTTGAAATGGAGAATTCAAAGGACATTCTTCCGTCAGATATGATGGATCTGAACAGCATCCACAAACGGTTTTAGGGAGCGTCACCTGGTTTAGGGAGGATAATAAAAATTTGTTTTCCGTAGCTTCGAGTTTCTTTTGCATTGCTGCCATTTCGGCTTTTACGGCAATGGAAACATCAAGTTGATGGATACCACCCCTAGATGATATACTAACGCTTTCCCATTGTAAATTGTTTTCAGCAAAATCTTCCAAAAATTTTCAAGGTTCACCATCGTCTTTAGACATGAAATTGCATTGACACATAGTTTCAATCATTTGTTTTGTCGTTGAATTAATGCCTTCATATATAATTCGGCACAGATCCCATCTATGGATTCCATGATGTGGACATTGGACAAGCAGATCCTTGAACCGTTCAAAACATTTCCAAATTGGTTCATTGGTAAGCTAGGAAAACTGGTTGATTTCACTCCTAACACGGTCGGTCTTATGATTGGGATAAAATTTCTTAAGGAATGGTATAACGAATTCATCCCAATTAGAAATTGAATGTGCGGGTGTGTTATAAAGCCACTTTTCGGCTAAATCACACAAAGTGAGCAGGAGAAGACGTAAATGCATAGCATCCACAGAAAGTTGTGAAGTGCCCATCATAGCACATACGTTTTCAAATTTGGTGATAAAAACGTATGCGTCTTCAGACTCTAAACCATGAAATTTCGGCAAAAAATTGATATAGTGTGGTTTGATTTCGAAATTATCCCCATTGGCCGGTGGAATAGAAAGACAAGTAGATAGAGGACCACGTATATGGCAGCATCTCTCTTGGAGAGATATACGAGGTAAATTCTGCGCACCTGCAGGTGGTGGAAGAGCGGTGTTGTTAAAATTCTATAGAGAACCGTCCATCTCGGTGGATGTGGTGTGTGGTGAGGAAAAAGAAGATGAAGAAATACCGAGTTCGGAGTCGATAGACGAAACGCGGACAAAACGGGCACTAGAATCACGTGTCCAGCCGAGCATGCACTAAGCAGGTTTAACGAAAGTGGCAGCGTATGTGATAATTAGAGAAAGTGGTTTGTTTTATGGTTTGTTTTGAAAAAGACGGATTCATAAAAATCACACAAAAATGCACAATCAACCATAGATCTAAGATTACCTAGGTCAAGTCACTAGACCGCTCCTAGACTTCCAGAAGACAAATCGCAGGATAAATGCTCTACCACCTCTTTATCCCTCCTGTGGCCAGGTAAGTGCCAGGTAAGTGGGAGGTATCCGCTATGTAAATAGCGGGCCTAATTAAGTAACCATTTGCATTAGACACACTTGCCTTAGACACCACAAAAAAAATGCGGATAAGCAATAGATTATCCACGACCTTCTTCTGTCTTAATTGAGCGCAACGGTCCTTAGAGTCTTGTCTAGATATTTTTTAGTTAATGAAGGGTGATGCAGATGCTAGTTTTGTGATTTTTGGAGCTTAAGAAGGGTAATGAAATCCCCACCTAATCTGAATTTGGTCTTTACCCCTTAATTTCCGTAGTAAAATATGCACAAACAACCAATATTAAAACACGCAACAAGAATTTATTTTAAGCGCGACGAATTTTTACAAAGAATCCTGCAGAGAAGTTGTTATTGGACTAATCAAAGGAGAGAGAAGAATGTATAGAATATACCAGAGAAAACTGGAGCCCTAAATCGTCAAGAGAATTGCGGTTCCGCCGCCAATTGCTGCTTCTTGCCACGGTTTCGCGGTCAGTTGAACGGTTCTTTAAACAATATTTGGTTCTGATGCTCCCTTTGCTCCTCTGGTCTCGATGAAATGACCTGAATCTTTATCTCCCTGCTACAGTGATTCCAGATTTCCTTGCAAAATTCATACACTAATCGTTATGCACACGATGCGGATTTTGATTTAAATTTTTATGGAATAATAATATTTCAACTCCAATAACAAGAGCGAACAAATTATGCATGCATCTCCGGCAACGACGCCATTTGATTGGTCTAATTTTTTGTATTCTCCCCACTTCAATTTTAAAAGAAAAGACATAGTAAAGAAGTGATGAAATGTTTTAGTCGTATAATAACTGCAATCAATAACGGTGTCGTATGTAGCGAGCGTTAGTGAGTAAGGGTCGTCTTCTGGGATTCGTGGAACTCGTAAATTCTTGCTTTAGTTGAGTCAAAAGAACTAGTGAGGAAAATTAACAATTTGTTTTAAGATTTGGTTGAAGTAATCATTTCAAGATGTTTAAAAAATAGTTTTCAAGAAAGGAAATCTAGAAAATGTCAAGATCTAATTATCAAGAAAATTGTAGAAGGCTTATAGGATTCGAATGGAATTGTTAACCATGGATGATTATTCGAAATGATTTATCTTATCTATTGGTAGAATTAACACTAGATCGATGGCTATAAATGAGAATTAGGGATCCCTTGAAGAAACTAGGGTTTCTTCTTCATTGCCCCTTGTCCTTTCATTAATTGTCATTCACATCTAGCCTTTGTAGGGCTCCTAGGCATACTTGTGAAGGTTCATAAAGCATCAAATATGCCCGAATAATATTTTACATGTGCCGAACAACCCAAAGACAGGATCTTTGCTAGATTATTAGGGTTTAGCATGCAAGATAACATTTTTTAAGCTAAGTGTGAGGGATTACAACCTTTGTAGTCCGCTCCTTCGCTTCACAAGCTCCGAGTAGAAGTCCCTTCGCCGCGATCCATGATCTCCCGGACTCAAGAGAGGCTCCACGACTCGAACGATCCATGCTAGCTTGAAGTGTTCCGATTCTCCGATGATCTACGTCGAAATTGCTATAACCCAAGCTTTCTCACTCTAAAGAGATGAACACCCTTATCTAATGGGCTAGATTAGATAAGGATGATGGAGTAGTATTTATTCTTTCTTTTTAATTCACTTTCTCACAAGAAACCATCACAAAAGGAATTTCTAGTAAGCTTTTCTTTTTGAACTCAAGAGAGAAGAAGATGATAATGGAAAAGATAATCCTTTTGTGATGAATAGAAAAGAAATGTATATGATTGATTATAGAACCATGGTCAAGGATGATAGGCTAAGAGTTTGTAGAGAATAAACTAGAGTTAGGGTTTGGTTAGGTTAAGTTATGAGTCATGGAAAAATATCAACCATAATATCTTAACCAAGACAAAAGCAAAGCTTCTAGATGGTGCAAGAAGAAGCTAACCCTAATCAAACCCTAATCCCATTTAATCATCCTTAAACATGTTTAATAATAAATCATATCATGTCACAATAATATATATCACATATATATTATATATTTGCAATAAAAGAAAATAATACAATTAACATATATCGCATATATATATCAATGTATTAATCTGGTGAGAAAATGAAATAAAGGGAGCCAATATTAGATAATATAATACAATATATCATATATATTATTATACATTAAATCATCGAATCAACACTTGATCCGACGATCCAGCTATATCGAATATAACCGACTAATATATCATGTACCGATTCATCGAATCAACACTTGATCCGATGACCCGGTTCATATCTAAATATCGTGAGAATATAATACGGTATCTCATATCGCATTATTCTCGGTCCTGCACATATCACATATGTGCCTCTACTCCGTTTCTCCTGAGCCAAGAAACCTCTGTGTAGGACTCTAAAGAATCGTCAATACGCCGGTAGCAGGTGATGATCATATCAAACACCCACAAGCTGCAAGCGGTCAGCTAAACGTAACAGCCACCCAGGTATTGAGCGATCAGAAGATCAACAAGCTAGCATGTGCGTTCTCCTGTGAATCCAATTAGTAACACTCCCGTACAGTCTGGTCTCTTCGTCTGATATGTCGCATATCAAGTCTAGGGGTGGTATACGTCAGACCCCAGTAACCGATAAGTCGTGTCGATGTGTGGCTCATAACGGGTCGAGAAACTACTGGTAACACTTACCAGTAAATCTCTATATCAGCCCTGGCTAGGGACTTCCAGTTATAGCCAATCGAACACAGCACAACATCAACTCCCTATACCGGGAGAGACGAATCCCCTCCTATCGCTCATTGTCTCCATGTGATTCGGGACTGTACCCAAAAGCCACCGTTTTGCACGCCCTCTTGGACGTGGTAAGGTGGAAATCAAAGCACAGTGGGAATCACACAAGACTCTATGACGATCTCGGGTCTACAGACTACTCTGTACCAGTGTCACCGAAGAACTGCCATCTGACGTGTAGTATATCACCATCTGGGAGTTCTCGGAGAGTCCGTCCAGTGTACCCAGTCTCCACTGAGCACCCGTACACCATCTCTGATGTCAAACACCAATAGATATGGGATCATCCATCGCCCATCATATGGGTCAAGATGCGTATACGCTAGTCTACTCTGGTGTATCGATGCCCTGTCTCGATATACCCTCGACTAGGAACAGTTATAGGATGTACTCATCGACTACCGTGGCCCCACTAGTATGATCTCATCATAGTCCCAGTAGTCGAGTACAGATGCTAAGGGCTTTATCAACATGTGAGAGAAAAACAGTAAACCAGTACAAGTTAACATGTTAAGATAAAGTGAAACCAAATAGCATACTATCATGACGAGCAAGAAAGTCATCTCTATATATATCCAAGTATCCATTATAATATACATCATATGTACAACAATGGCCTCTAAGGCATATACATAACTAACAGCCTTTAGCAAGAAGGATCAACAATCTACTCACCAAATTGTGATGAAATTCTCAATAAGTTGATCTCACTTCCAATTTGGACATTAATAATTCTTTTTGCTAAAGTTTATAATCTCCATAAGACTTAATATGAATATTGAATTCTCTCACCATTAGATCTACCAAATTCCTTCGAATCCTTAACAAGTAGAGATTTACTCACACATTATGAAATTAGAAGAATCAACAAATAGAGATTTCATAATGTGAAAATTTAAAAAAAGCAAGATTAAAAGTAATGATCACCTTTATTATTCAACTTTAAATTACAACTTCTCCAATCCGAGATTACAAGAAAATTCGCTCTCGATCACTCCCTTGAAGAGGTAATTTCTCCGTCGATCTTCGCTTTGCTCGATCACCGGGAGGCTTGGATCTATCGAGGATCACGTGCTCGTTAATAACGATCGGATTCGCGTAAAGGATCTTGAATGATCTCGCTCGATGAATTTCTCACGATTCTTGATTTTGGATCTTGATTTAGAATTGGATCTAAAATTCAACAACAAATCAATCCCCTAACAACTCAACAACATTTTTAATGTAGGCTTAGGTCTTTTTTTATAGCCCCTAATCAAACTTCTCTCATAAGATAGGTTGTTATAGAGAGGCTTCTAGAATAAGCTAAGTAGTTATGAAGCTCGATTAACAAGCTAGGTTGTTGTAGGGAAGTTTCCAGAACAAGTTTGTTACAACGAAGCGTCCTCAGCAAGCTAGGAAGTTGAAAAGAAGTTTCTGGAAAAGTCTCGATGTCCGTTCCCCTGACTCGGCCACGGATCCGTGGCGATTCGGGCTGACTCGGCCGCGGTTCCGCGGCCGATTTGTGAGCTCTCGGCTTCAAATCTCTTGAGTCTTCTAATATTGTTCTCATGGTTTATATTTGATATCTGGAATCTTTTTATCTCTTTCGAATCTCTGCCAGAATTTAACTCTTTGATTTCCTGTATTTTAACGGTGAATTTGCGATTCCGATGTCTGATCTGGGCTGATTTTTGCATAAGATCTCAATGGAGAATGTTAGAGATATACAATATTATGCATGAAATAATAAACATACAATTTCCTTCATAATGTTGATTATAATGTATAACACATGGTAATTGATGTTTTCCAGACGAACTTGTAATATGTATTATATTTATATCAAACATCCTTAGATGATTAGAAAAGTGAGGAAATTGTTATGTTTATAATTGCAATAATTTCGACTGAACACAAGTCAACGGACAAAGCTATACTCATGTCACCCGGGGACTACTACCTGACGATAGGTATAATACCAACCAGCATTTCCCGACGAGTCCTGTCCAGTGTAACTCATAACCTAATGAGCACCTGCATACTATCTCCAGTATGACGTACTAATGGCTGTGGGACAGACCATCTCCCCTGCTGGAATGAAAAGCGTATACACTAGTCTACTTTGGAGTATCGATGCCCCGTCTCGATAATCCTATGACTAAGGACCTGTATAAGGATATGCTTATAGACCATCCAGCCCCTACTAGTGTGACTGCCATCACAACACTGGTAGTCAAGCAAACATCCTAAGGGCTCTACCAATATGTATAAGCGATATGCTAAAAGAAACACATGCACATATTGAGGTAGAATCAAACCAAGTAGTATACTACCATTTTGAGCAAGACTATTATCATAACTGCGAATATCTCAAGCTTCCAATATGTAATATACAATCCAGTATGATATAATAATGGCGTCTAGGGCATATCTCACTAACAATCTCCTACTTGCACTATGGCCATGTATTGGCATATCACAGACCTATCATCTCGATTAGCCTCTCGAACTACGTCTGAAAGATGACCTTTGTGAATGGATCAGCAGTATTGTTCTCTGAGTCTACTCTTTGCACCTAGATCTCCCGGCAATCTACGATTTTCCTGATCAGGTGGTACCGCCTCAAGATGTGTCTGGACTTCTGATGGGACCTTGGTTCCTTCGCTAAAGCTATAGCCCCGTTGTTGTCACAATACAGAGTTATTGGATCAACAGTGGACATAACCACCTGAAGTTCTGTCATGAACTTCCTGATCCAGACTGCTTCTTTCACGGCGTCACATGCAGCGATATACTCCGCTTCCATAGTCGAGTCAGCAACGATGTCCTGCTTGGAGCTCTTCCAACAGACCGCCCTTCCATTGAGGGTAAAGACATAATCCGACATGGACTTAGAGTCATCCTTGCCACTCTGGAAGCTGGAGTCGGCGAAGGCCTCGACGTAGAGGTCTTCTCTGCCATACACCAAGAACATCTCATTAGTCCTTCTCAGGTACTTGAGAATATTCTTTACTGCTATCCAATGCTTCTTGCCTGGGTTTGATCGATACCGGCTTACAACGCTCAATGGGTATGCTACATCTGGTCTGGTACACAATATCGCATATATTATAGAGCCTACCACCGAAGCATATGGTATAATAGACATGCGATCCCTTTCTAAATCAGTCTTGGGAGACATCTCTTTGGAGAGGGTGATTCCGTGACAAGCCGGTAAATTACCGCGCTTTGAATCTTCCATACTGAATCTTTTCAGTATGGTGTCAATGTAGCTTGACTGTGATAGTCCCAATATCCTTTTAGATCTATCACGATAGATCTGGATCCCCAGAATGTAGGAGGCATCACCCAGGTCCTTCATGGAGAACCTTTGTGAAAAAAATCCCTTGACTTATTGTAGCATAGAAATGTCATTTCCTATCAAGAGAATATCATCCACGTACAAGACGAGGATTACCACACTTTTCGCTACAATCTTACTATAGATGCATGGTTCATCTGGATTTTTGATAAAGTCAAATTCCTTGACCGTCTCAACAAAACAGATGTTCCAACTCCGCGATACCTGCTTTAATCCATAAATGGATTTAAGCAACTTGCACACTCTTCCGCTGCTCCCACTCTCTATGAAACCCTCCGGCTGATCCATATAGACACACTCTTCTAAATTTTTATTTAGAAAAGCAGTCTTTACGTCCATCTGCCAAATCTCATAATCGTGGATGGTAGCAATGGAAAGAAGGATTCTAATGGATTTGATCATATCCACTGGAGAAAAGGTTTCATCATAGTCCAAACTAGGTCTTTGACGAAAACCTTTTGTAACAAGTCTAGCCCTATAGGTTTCAACCTGTCCATCTACACCAATCTTCTTTCTGATAATCCATTTGCAGCCTATGGGTTTTACCCCTTCCGGAGCAATGTCCAAATTCCATACTTTGTTGGTGTACGTGGACTCCATTTCAGTCCGCATTGCATCCAGCCATTTTACCGAGTCTCTGCTCTGAATGGCTTGCTGGAAACTAGTTGGCTCATCATCGTCGATGATGCAATCCTATATATCCCCGTTTATGAGAAAACTGTAGTGTCTCTCAGGCGGATGAGACTACCTATTAGACCTGCGGAGTGGTGCGGGAATGTCCGGTTCTTTTGAAACTTCTGGTTCTACCATACTTTCAGTAATAGCTTGTGGTTTTAGAATTTCTTCCAGTTCTATTGCGCTCCCACTTATCTCTTTTTCTAAAAATTGAGTTTCCAAGAAGTGGGCATGATGAGAAACAAAAAACTTTTGTTCCTCTGCGTAATAGAAAAGATACCCCCTGGAGTTCTTTGGGTATCCCATAAACTTACACAATACTGGGCGTGTCTCGAGCTTGTCCGCATGCTGCTTTTTTACAAAAGCTGGACATCCCTATATCTTCAGGTACTTAAGATTGGGTTCTTTCCCACTACACATCTGATATGGTGTGGTAGGCATAGTCTTGGTGGGAACCTTGTTCAAAAGATATGCAGCTGATTCTAGTGCATAGCCCCAGAAGGATCGCGGCAACTCAGCGTTACTCATCATGGAATGTACCATATCCAATAGAGTTCTGTTCCGCCTTTCCGATACACCGTTGTGTTGAGGTGTGTATGGTGGAGTAAGTTGAGAGAGAATTCCATTCTCTTTTAAGTAATTCAGGAACTTGGCACTTTAGTATTCACCACCTCGATCAGATCTAAGTGTCTTGAACTTTTGCCGGTTTGTTTTTCCACTTCATTCTTATATTCCCGGAATTTCTCAAAGGCCTCAGATTTATGTTTCATCAAGAATACATGTCCATACCTTGAGAAATTATCTGTAAAGTAATGAAATAGGAATAACCACTTCTTGCATGTGTAGACATTGGACTACACACGTCGTTGTGTATGAGTCCTAAGAGCTCGCTCACTGTTTCTTCGTGTCCAGTGAACGGAGTCTTTGTCATCTTTCCTTGAGACATGATTGACAAGTTGCATAGGACTGATATTCGAACGGATCCAAATATCCCTCTTTATGTAACTTTGTCAACCTTGTTTCATTGAAGTGACCCAGTCTACAATGCCATAAGAAAGCCTGATTTAATTCTGGAAACTTTCTTTTAAGTGTGTTCTGGACGTTGAAAACCTAAACTTGATTTAATATGTATATACCGTTATCTAGTGTACCTGACCCAATCAAAACTTGATTTAGGTGGATGTTGACAACATCGCTTACAAATGTAAAATCATAACCTTCTTTAGAAAGTAAAGATACAGTGATGATATTACATGTCAGACTAGGTACACGCAAACAGTTACGCAAAATCAACATCTGCCCACTTGTTAATCCTAGGTGATATTCCCCTACGGATACAGCGTCCATGCTCATTCCGTTAGCAATCTTGAGATTCATATCACCTGCCTCGATAACTCTACGGTTTCTCAAAGTCTGTAATGAATTATAGATATGAGATCCTGATCCGGTATCTAGTACCCAAGAAGCAGAGTTAATTGACAGACAGTTTTCAATCATGAACACACCCGAAGCTGAAGCCACAAATTGCTTTGAATCCTGGTTTCTGGCTTTCTAAGCCCTGCAGTCCTTCTGACAGTGCGCTTTTCCGTGACAACAGAAACATCCTTCCTTCCCTACTGTTAGCCCCGAATGTCCTTTCCCTCTACCTTACTGACACCACCTTTCGGCTTGGTGGAGGCCTTCTTCTTCTCTCCCTTGGTGTCGCCTTGGATCTAGAAGAGGAAGATTCTCCAATGAGCAGAGTGGGTGTCTCCCTGGATTCTTGCAGGGTGCCCTCTGAGCTCCTCAATATGTTGAGGAGTTCTGGAAGTGTAACTTCCTTCCCTTGAATGTTAAAATTCAAGATAAACTGGGCGTAGGTGGAGGGGAGCGACTGCAGAATCAAGTCAATACATAACTCGTTCTCCAACGTGGTCCCATGGTCCGTGAGCTGTTCAATATAGCTAATCATCGTAAGGACATGGTACCCTACAGATGACCCAATAACCAACCTCGCCTGAAGTAATATCTTCGAGGTCTCATATCTTGCGATACGAGATTGCACTCTATATAAAACTTTTGTATGGAGGAAGATGGAAGATAATTCCATCTTGTATTACTGCATTTGGTGTTCACTATCCATTGAGGCTAACACGAACCACTTGGCTCTTGCACAATCCTTTTCCCATGTCTTACGGATATCAACATCCGCGACGGTGGAATTTGGACCTAGGACGGCGGGGTCTTTGGTAGTAAGGAGGTAGTCCAGCTTTTCATAGGTAAGTGCTATCCAAACATTCCTTAGCCAATCATTATAGTTTGGCCCAGTCAATTTATTATTATCTAGCAGTAACCTAAGTCCGGTCATTGTGGTCACTACAATTTAGGAGAGAGAGAAGAAACACTCAGCATGATACTCTTGCAAGTTTAGATTAGTTATTAGTTTATCTAAACAGGATGGCTCCTACTGTTTCCTTGAATTCTCCTTCAAACCATAAAAGAAGAATTAGCCAGGATTAATCTCACTGTTATAATTCTAACTTAACCTTTAGGCCGAGTTAGTGTCGGTACTTCGAGGGAGGTTTTCCAACTCTTTAGCGAAGTTTCTTAATTACATAATCTCTTTTCCCTGGAGGCGTAGCCCCGCTAACATCGTTCTAGACACCTGCTTGGTTTATAGTATTGATCGTTAAGTGAAAAATCTCCCACGAGTAATCCTACTCATCAGTAGGATCGGGATCCAACTATCATTGTGTGATGACCTAGATGGAATCCACTCTAGACACCACATTCCAGAAGGTGTGCTCAAACTGCAAGTTTTCTTTATATTTGAAACTCCCGGTGTGGATTTTTGCCCCATGCTCTTATGACCTTGACGACGACCAACATATCATAAGTCACATGACAAGTTCTACCCATCATTGTCCAGATTAATTTGAACCTACCCTTACATACCCTTGACGAAGACCAACATAGTAGTACGGCTGTCCCAAACTAACGCATCTATCTATGCTACATATGAATATCCAGCAGCTACCAATCACTATGCCTTGGTGAAAGTCAAAATACACAGCTTGAATACTACTGAATACCCATATGAAATGACGGAGGGCTATGAATGGTTTTGGCGAAACCGTGAACGTAATGAACTTGATATAGTTAAAGGAATTATGATTTCTTTTTTTAAAAGGAGTGGTTTAGGCTCTGCATTTAAAATTTGCTTTTTGAAGAAAACTGAGTGGTTTTGAAATTGTTCTAACGATTAAGCTTTGGTTTGTTTTTCTTTGCATTAATCAATGTTAATGTGGTCCCATCATTTAATCCTACCACCGCAGAAAATAAACGAAAATACAACGTACGCTTATGCCATCCGCATTCACCCCGGGGCCCGTCATACACCGTTAGATTACTTAACTAACGGTAGAGCGGGGGCTGGACTAGCGAGGGTGCAAAATATAAGCAACGTCTATTATGTATCATATATATATATATCCATTCATCTCACGCAATAATAGGCATTCCAGATCACAGATAAATATATTGGATATACTAGGAATTCCTTATTTCGTTCAAGCCTATAACGAAAGACGGATTCTACGGTGGTGATGAATAGCCAAACCCCACTCTAGACCCATACGGGTGCGGCAAACTACCCGCCAAATTTCCGAAGTGAAGCAACCTCTCTCAGTAAAATGAGTAGGCCACTCGGCACTTCAAGAACCCGGTAGTTTGTGCACCCTACCTTGGGTCTATCCTAAGAGCAAAAACAGTAAAAAAAAAATACAACGGTGGCTATAACCTCAACCTGGATGTGCCCCGCAAAATAATATTACATCACTTTTACAAATTACATGAATGAAAGAAAAGAAAACACTCTTCTCACATCCCCCCAGCTATTCATCCACGACGATCCAATACTCCATATACATAAACCACAATAGCATCACAGATATGTACAACCCTCACTAATCGACATATAGCGATTAGCAGATATTCAGCATCATATATCAAACACAGAAAACCCGATTAGCCAAGTAATCTTAGAATTTCGATCGATTAACTAAAACCGTGTCTACCCCATGCATAATTCAGTACACAAACAATCTGGGTAGAAACCAAATATTCCCAAAATCACAATTCCATATTGTAGACCCACAGAAGAAATTTTGACTGATTCAGCCTTGACTTGGCCATGGAACGGCGGCAAAACACACCGTCCTGCCGCGGTGTTGGCGACTCACGAAACCAAATTTCTCCTTTGTTCATTAAAAACCCTGCTTGTATTTTTAAGGCCTCTGAAAAGTTTTTTAGACCAGTTTTGAAATGAGATAGAAAACAAGCGTTTAGATTGTGATTTCGGGATTTTTCCGACGATCGAATTTCTAATTACTTGCTAACTAGCTAGTTAAGGTTTAGTAGGCTCTGATACCACTATAAATCGATGTCGCACACCCCACGGGTTCACGGGGAGGCGGAATTTTCAAAAACGATTTTAACATGTTTCGCAACACCGACTAAACTCCAGGATCTATATAGAACCTTAACTAGCTAAACTAACATGGAGGTTTAACTACTATAATAAATGGTTATACCTCTGTGACAAAGTCCTTCGGGTCTTCTTTTCATTCTTTCCTTGGCTCCTCGAAGAATGGATGAAGGTTGCATCGTCGGCCTCCTCGCGTCAAACATGATCCACCCGAGAGTATGTACCTTGAGCTCCAACCTCTAAACCGAGGTAGCTAGGTTACTTGGTTCGCTAATCCAAGTAGCCTAGGTGATGTAGAGAATGCTAATGGATTGTATTATCTCACTAGACCCTTTGTTTCACAACACATGTGAGGGTAAGGTTTTACTTGAGGAAGAAGGAGATGAAATGAAGAGAGAGAAAGGAGAGAAGAAAATGAGCTAGCTTTTTCGTGGCTAAGTGTGGAGAATGGCTAATATCTCATACTTCACTCATTGAACCATAGATTAAAAACCAATACAATATATCACCTATGCTTCAATAGTGAGTCAAGATAAATAAAATAATAGTTGAGCCACTCCTCACACCATGCTACAAATATCTCTCTCTTTTCCAATTTCCACCTCATTAATCCATTTACCAAAAATGGATAATACCAAATATTGAGGTGTCTCCTTCTAGAAGCATTCTTGAGAAAATTACAAGAATACCCCTCACCGTATATACATATCCGTATTCGTATTCCGAAAAATACGAATAATCTGAGACGATAACAATCCAATAATACAATACTAGGATCCGGCTTAAACCAAAGCCCACTAGTATTATCTGCCCGAACATCATTCGTGTACAAGTACATGTATGTGATCGAAGCCCTGCTGTAAAACCATATAACCTCTACATCGTTTTGCCCGAAGTAGGGAAACCCTCTGTGTGGGACTCTAAAGACTCGACATTATGCTGGCGGTGGTTTAACCACAAGCACGTCAGCGGTAATAGCTGCACGTAATGGCTACCCAGGTATCTGTCGATAAGAAGGCCAATGAGAAAACTCATCCGAACACCTACTGAGCTGTTTGTGACAATCTCCGTACAGTCCGGTCTGTTCGTCTGAGATACTCGCATATCATTCCTAGGGGGATGGTAAACGTCAGACCCACAATAAGTCATGCCGGGACAGAGTCCAAAACACCCTGAGAAACTACTGGAGTACCTACCAGTAAATCTCGTTTGCCCCGGCCAGGGACTTTGTGTAATGTCTTCCTGAACACAGCGTGATATCAACCCCCAATACCGGGAGAGACGAACTCTATCTAACCGCTAATGCCTCTAAGTGCTTCGGGACTGCACCCAACTACTATCTGTTTGCATGACTCCTTTAAGCCGTGGTAGGGTAGTAATCAATGTACAATGGGAACAAACTCGAGGCGAAGTGCGATGTCAAGTCAACGGACTGAGTTGTACTCATGTCACCTAGGAACTGCTACCAGACGATAGGTATAATACCAACTAGCAGTTCCCGACGAGTCTGTTCCCGCCAAATTTTTTGGCCAAGAGCTATTTGTTCCCTTATAACCTTTATAAAGAAAAAGAAGGAGAAACAAAAAGAGGAAAAGAGATGGGAAAAATTCCCCTAATGGAGCATCACGTGCCCACACGTGATGTGCCTTAGAGCAAAGATTATAGGCATGGTGCTTAACAATTAAGGCTGAAATTGAGCATTACGTGCAAACACATGAGCATCTATATACAAAGTATATAGGCGCTTTCCTAAAACAAATAACGGGCCAAAGAAGCTCACGTGTCAGCACGTGATGCTCTTTGTTGGGGTTAACTTCGTGGGGGTCACGTGCCACACATGATATTTCTAAACATCAGCTAACGTGCCACCACGTGATGCCTTTTCTCTGGGACTGCTGCATATAAGCAAACCAGTTTAATTCTATGGAGGTCACGTGCTACACGTGAGGGTTCCTAATCACCTTCCAAGCTGATAGAATTAAATTCTAAATAAAAGGGATCAAAACCCTATTTAGGAAATATTTCCTTAGATCTTTCTAAATAAGAAAAATTATGCTCTATAAAATAGGGCATCGTAGGATTAAAAATCCAATGGTGATTAAAAATCACTGAGCTACAGAATAAGCACTGTATGGGAAAATATTTCCCTAATCTTTCTAAACAAGAAAGATTACTCTCTATAAAACAGAGTACCGTTGGATTAAAAAATCCAATTGTGATTAAAATTTATGAAGCTACAGAATAAGCTCTGTATGGGAAAATATTTTTCCAATCTTGTTAAAACAAGAAAAATGTCTTCTGTAAAACGGAAGTCCTTGGATCAAAGATCTAGCGGTGGATAAAATCCCCAATTCAATTAAGGATCTCTCAATGAGAGATTTCCTTAACTAAATCAACAAACTTGCTTCTACTATATAAAGGACCCAAGACTTCAAAGTTTAAAGGAGGAGAGAAAAAAGAGAGGATACCCCCCAATAAGATTTGAGAAACAAAAAAAGAAGAAGAGTTCTCTTTGAAGAAAAGAAACCCTAGGTAAGAAAATAGACCTAGAGATCATTTTATCTCTTTTTACAAGAGTTTAACTCTTCCAAAAAAGAACTCAGTTCTTCCTTTGGTTGAGGTCCGTAGAAGCAGATCTCCCCGCAAGTTGAGAATTTAATTCTCATCGGGAAGATTCTGTCATGCAGTCCCAAAACTTAGAGGAAAGAACTAAGTTTGAAGAATTTAACTCTTCCAAAAGATATAGGAATTAAATTCCTCTGATAAAACTATAGTTTAACCCTGCATAAGAATTTAATTCTTATAAAACAAGGGACATGAAATTCTCAAAACTCAGATCAAGATCTCCATGCACATAAAAGAAACGGTCAGCGTATAATGCTATAACAACAGATCACGTGTTTCTACATGAGCACCTCTGAGGAACAAAAAGGAACGACTGACATCGAGTCACGTGATCCCACGTGACCCCCTAATGATGCTTAACACTTACAAAAGGAAAAAGGGGATAAATCAAAGACAATTCCCATTTTGGGGCACCTCACGTGATCCCACGCGACCCCCTAATAATGCTTAACACTTACAAAAGGAAAATGGGGATAAATCAAAGACAGTTCCCATCTTGGGGCGCTTCACGTGATCCCACGTGACCCCCAATAGTGCTTAACACTTATAAAAGAACAGGAGGATAAATCCAAAGAAGCAGTGCCTAATTCCAAGATGCCTCACGTGCCACACGTGAGCGCTCCAAATTTCAGTGTTTATCACTGCTTAACAGCCTCACGTCGGAGCACGTGAGCGCCAAACAAATATTAGTGTTTAACACTATGAGGGGCCAAGCTTAGTCCAAATTAGCTAAGTTTCCTGAGGAAAAAAACTTTTGACCATCAATCAACCGAGCCCTCCTATACTCAGGTCTCCCCAAATCGATCTTAGTTCCAAAGATGACTAATGATCTCCTGACATATGGCATCTAAAATGATGTTCATTCCACCATGGTCTCTCCCTTCAATCTGGAGTTCAGTTCAAGGGTACATCTCTCCATACCTCTGACACATGTCGTTGTAATTCTTCAACGTCTTCAGAGAGATGGAGGGTCCCGACAACCAACAGCTCTTTTGGTACATTCCCAAACCCATGAGCACACCCAATGGACCGCAATGTCCTTAAACTAGCTATGGACCCCAATGTCCTTAAACTACGACCTCACCGCCAAATGGTGATCTATGGACCGCAATGTCCTTAAACTAGCTATGGACCGCCATGTCCTTAAACCACGACCTCACCGCCAAATGGTGATCTATAGACCGCAATGCCCTTAAACTAGCTATGAACCGCAATGTCCTTAAACTAGCTGTGAACCGTAACGTCCTTAAACTAAACCATCACCACAAAAAAGGTGATCTATGGACCATAACGTTCCTAAACTAAAATGATAGAGCCTAAATGCTCTTTTTTTGGATCAAAATGATCCTAAACCCCCGTTAAATAGATCTTAGTCCAAGATCGGACTAACGTATCCTTAACAAACATTTAAGTTGATCTTAATCTAAAACGAGATCAACGATCCTTAAATCAAACCAAACCCAAATCTAAGAAAATACGGATTTGGACTAATCCACGCCCTATGGACGACAACACAAATTAGTCTCCGTATACAATCCACGGGCAACCAAAAATAAAACAAATACACATGACACGAAGTGAACATCTGGGGCAAGAGAAAGTGGTTATTGCTACGCGGTAACGTAATTAACTGCAGGGGCTTGTGCCTGCAGGGAAGAGCGTCCCCACAATCAAAAACCCCTCACAACGAGGGGGAATCTGACAAAGTCCGCTATAATGGCCGCATCCGTCCAAACCTCCGATACACGGCGCCATAAATCAACTTGTCATCTTTGGAGAGGTGGATGGATAAATCCAAATAGTATCTGCCGCCAAATTTGGGCAAGACGACCTACACGGTTCGTCTTCCCGGCTTTCGGCGGTAAACAGATTCTGGCACGCCCGGTGGGACCTTTTTTCTCTTTCCACTCCACACTTCGTGTGTCGTATTTTTCCATGATCAAATAATCGTTGAATACATGTTTGTGGTTGCCCTTGGATGATGGGATACTGAAGCCGGCGTTTTGTCTCTATGAAGAATGGTGTTTGCTCCCATCCTAGCAACTCTGGCTCTGTCATATCCGGTGGAGTCAAGTATAGGCCACCTGCAGCCTTAAATCTCTGCAATCCGGCTCTTCAAGAAATCAATGGGCTTCTCTTTGGGTCGATACTCCTACCTCCCACCCTCGGTACCTCAACACCGATGGAGGAAGCCCAGAGGAAGTCTGTCTTCCACAGGCTGGCTCCCCAAGCAGTAGCTTTGCCGACGGAATCAGTTCTCAAACAACTGGCACATGCCAAGGACCAAGGTCGACGCAGGGGGCAGAATATTCAAGCTCTCAAAGGAAATAGGGGGCAGGCTCGGCAAAATCCTGAAGCTAATCAAATCCCGGCCGTAAGAAACGATCGACGTCGATATCGGCATCATACAAAATGAGCTGGGGGCAGTTCTCCGTATGGTTCTGTTTCAACCCCAGTGCTGAATGTTGTTGTTCCAACTGGGAACTGCTTCAAATTGCTGCGAAGGGTCAGACAAAATTCTCCTACTGCAATATTGAAGAAATCTCCGCATCCCATGGAGATCCCACGAGAGCAAAAACCAGTTCGCTCTCTAAAACAACTTTTCTCATCTATAAATAATGTGTGGAAGCAGGTGAAGGCCTCTGTCGTCAACCGCGGCTCTTCCCCTAAACGTCAGCCAAATTCTGACAAATCCTCTTTCAAATACAAGGGGACTCATCCCAAGACGAATCCTGATATAGTGGTTTCTCCTAAAAAAAACCAAAGCGTCTTCTCACAAAAAAAAAGAGAGGCCTATTAAAGCTCAAGTGTCTGAGGTAAACTCCAAACACCCCAATCCTGGGAGCATGACAGTTTATACAATTCATATGGTGAAATCCAAAGAAGAAGTTCGAGCTTCTATTAGTCATCGACCTCAAACTCGGTCCCTGACAATGGTTCAACTGCAACGTGAAAAGCTGCAGGAGATACTCGCTCAGGAGACAGCAAACGATAATCCATCGCCTAAGAAAAATCCCGAGGATGCACCCGAAGAAAGAATAGTGAAGGAGTCGGATATTGATTTCCTAAAGCGTGCTCTGAAAAAGGGAGATGCAGAAGCGGCAGAAATGTCCACTCAAATGAACCAGATGGCCCTTCTGATTCAGAATATGGTTGGGATGATGGTTCAATCGGAACCACTAGCAGATGAACCGTCGGTAGTCGGTATTAAAGATAAGGATGACATTTTAAATCCTCTGCAAACCTCATCAACGGCTGAGGAGGAAATGATTCCTAAAAGAAAAGCTGGACACATATATCGCTCGGCAAGTCAAAACTCACCATGCCAGTGAAGCATCAAATAGGCCAATCAAGACTGGTCGACCGTATCCGGCATGTTACGGTCAAATACAGTACCCGCCAGAATACATACTTCCGACTCCACATATACAAAGTAACTGGGAATCCTTACCAGCACATCGCGCGATTTAAATTCATGTGCGGTAACACTGGAGAGAATGATCTACTTCTCTTCTGACAGTCCGTCAGCTGTCTGGCGGGCATTGCCTTCGAATGGTATGCGGAACTCTTGAATGAATCCGTGAATACCTTCGACGAGATGGAGATGCTCTTCTCTCAGAGATTCGCTAGTGTGAATAAACACACTACCGTAACAATGTTGGTGAACGAAAGGGTTAGACCGAGTGAGATTTGGGTTCAATATGTTACCCGATGGCGAAATCTCTGGTCAAATACAAGCAACGCATCGATAAAGTTGCAGCCATGGGAATTCTCATAACCACTCTTGACCCAAATTCAAAGGCGTCCCCGTATATATCCCTCTTCAAGCCGACGACCTTCCAAGAACTCATGGATAAAATGGCTTGATTGGATCATTTGGGTCAAGACTCTTTCTTATCCGATGATGACGAGTGAAAAGCGGAAGTAAGATGGCATTTGTCGCCTACACTCAATAAAAATAAGCGGCTCTGAAGCAACCTATCGCCAAAATAACGATGGCATAGGTACTCGTTCCCCCCGAGATATACACAGGGGGCATATTCCTTATGGGGCCTACAAATAGGTCCTACAATCTAGTGGAATACCCCGCTCAAAAAAATAAAAAAATAAAAACGGTACGTCAACAAGCAAAATGGGCATGGATGAAAACCTGAAAGGGCGCCGTGAGTAAAAACAGCAGGACTGCCGGCGAGCTTGTGAAAAGCAGGAAGGGCGCAACCTCGTTAAAATAAATACACTTACGAGATCCTCATGAATCGTAAGGAGAATCCCCCTGTGAGACCCTCACGGCTCATAAGATTCAAAAGCCTTAAGTTACAGGGATCTGGACCTGTTCTTAAGTCGTCATATCCCCCAAATTGCCTTACAGGAGGTCCATATTGACCCTTGTATACAATCCAGGCGCACGAATAAATATTTCTTTGCTAAGTTCTGAAAATGGCAAGAAATTTCCCATATGGTGAATAACACTTGTAGGTCCTTTCGACTTATAAGGAGAAAACACTCTTATAAGATCCTTGCGACTTATAAGAGAGAACACCACATAGAAGTCCTCACGACTTCTAAGAAGAACATACACCTATGAGATCCTCACAAATCGTAGGGATAAATACCTTTATAAGATCCTTACCGCTCGTAAAGTCAAAAAAGCCTTAGTTGACAGGATCCTAACCCTGTCTACTAAGGCACCTTTGTCCAAATTGACAGGGACAAATGATGAGTCGCTCCTCGCAATATCCTAGTTATAGCGATACTGATGCCTAAACAGATGTCAAACTCTAAGTCAACCTCTCCGGCAAGTGTCGTCCCTACAACCATCTAATGAAGAAGGTGTAACAACTCCAATTTTAGTGTACAAAAATTTGTTTAAAAGTTAATGTATACTTGGGGTATTTGCATTTACTGTGAGTACTATAACTAATTGTTTTGCTTTTTAATAGAAAGAAGGAGCTTGTAACTCAATGGTAATACCTTGCACCGCTGAACCAAAGCACTAGAGTTCAAATCCCATCCCCCACATTATTTTTAATATTGTTTTGTTTTGAATTTTTAGAAGTCCAAGGGTCTATACGTGCATAAGTCGTAAAAATCCCACTTCACATATAAAACAAACTGTCTCAGGGAGTAGACCAACTGAAAGCGGACCTACGGTGACCGACACCGGCCCGACTCGGCCTGACTCGGCCGGCGGACCGGCCGACTCAGCCCGCCGCCGCCTGCCGAGTTGAGCCGGATCGGCCGACTCCCTTCTGTGACTCTCTTTCTTTTTAGCTTCTTATAACTCCTGCATACTTTAAATCTCCTGCACATTTCCAGAGTCTTTTAAATCCAATTAAAACCCCATTAAACCCTATTTTTAGTACAATTTTTATTAAAATTTTCAATTCAACCTTTCACTTACCCTAACCCTAATCTTTACCTATAAATATCAACCCTAAACACACACCCATCACTCACAATCTTGTCCAAACTCTCAAGAAAATTCCTAGAACTTTTGTGTGCATTTGGAGTTAGCGAAGGGCAAAACTCCGACGATCTTCCGACGACGACCATAGGAGCCCGCGGCGACGAAATGACGCACCGGCAAGTTCTACGTCTTCCTCTCCCTCTTCTCTATACTAAAAACCCATAAGTCCCTTCTCCCTCTTCACCTTGCTATTCTAAAAATACGTATTTCTAAAACCCGATGGAATCAGAGTTAATTCGATTTCCGATTCGGTTCTTCCTAAAAATCCAACCTTTTCTTAAATACAAATATACCAAACCCGTACATGTTGACTATTAATCATTAATAAACATGTTTAACAAGTTTCATGACAATATATTTCATTTTGTAACTTTTACTACTCTTTTTCAGTAAAATACCATGTAGTTTCCTTCCTACTTTAAAACATCATTAAATTTGCTATACCTTTAACTAGATCACGAAGTAATGATCTACCTCCTCACAAAACTCATATGCAACATAGCACAATACCTTTCGGGAATATATAATACGGGAAAATGAAACTTTATATATAAATACCACTAACTATTAAAACTGTTTTCTATAAGATTACGTATTTTTATAAATCTTTGCAAAGCGCCGCTACAACCCATTTTGGGAAACCCGACTAGGATGATGCGGATTATCGCATATCCCTGGGCTTAGTAGTGTGAGATGCAGACCTCCGCAACGAACATTCGGTCTCGAGAGATTTAAAATACGAATATCTTAAGAAAATAAGATTTCTAGAAAATAATAAATTAAAATTATTTTATATAAAATATATATATGTATTATCAAAATACCTATTTTTGATGTGATATAAATATTCCAACCTTTCTAAATCAAAAGAATCAATTTACATAAAAATACAATGAAATTCCATACAAGTCCAACACTTGCAATTAAATACTATATATTATGAAAATTAGGTTATTTTCACTAGAAATATCATAAATATAAAATCTACATGTATGACAACTCTAAAGACGATAATTAAATACTTGGGATGTATTTTGAAAATTATACAAAAGTATTTTTACATAAAAACCCCTTAAATTCTATAAATTACCCTAAGGACCCTAGTAAATATAGGTTTAAGCGGGACCAATCTCTTGAGCCTCAGGGAGTCGGAGAAGTGGGTGCTTGCCTATTTAAGGTAGACAACTTAACAACGGTGTTATCAACACGGTAATCGTTTTTGAAAACGACACAAATCCTGCCGTCAATGTGCAGCGGTTACTGATAACATCAAAACAATCAGGACTTCAATTTCTTTTCTAATTGTTCTGACTCAGACTGAGTCTCATTATAAATAATCTGACTTGAATATGATTCAAGTACAATCTACAATCTACAGCCCAATATGAATCCATGAATCCATATATTCAATATATTCAATCTATATTGACTGAGCTGAACCATGGATGTACTTCCATTTACATGATTCTCCAGTTACATCCATGATTCTTCAGTTACATCCATTTACTGATATTATGGTTTCGGCAAGTCATCCAATTATACAATCTATATTACAAGACAATACAAGTTGCAATGCAATACAATCAATATAATACTTCGCGGGGTTTAAGAGGTAGATTGGTACGAAAGGTGTCAGAAGTGGCACGAGATTGCAAAATTTAAGACACCTAACCTATATTCTGTTGCTGTTGTACCGTGGCATAACAGTTCCTTGTACATTCTGTTCACCTTAGTCTCTGGTCTACTGAGACTCCTCTCGTATACACTGGCATCCTTCTGTACCAAGCTACAAACAATAGCGTTAACCATATAATACAACTTTAAAATATACTTTCTCTCTCTGTCTATTCCATTTCTCTCTTATCTTTGGGACTTACCGAGCGATTGTTCGCTGACGACATTCCTTCTCTTTCTTCTTTGGAATGTTGTCAGGTGATCTGGACACCCTGGAGATCGAGCCTACTAGTGAGGACTTGGATCAGCTTGCTTACGTCCCAGAGCTCTAGCTTCATTGTACACATTTTTAATTCAGTACTTTTCATTTCTGTTATTCCACTGTTTAGGCATTGCTTTCATTCAGATGTATTTACTTTTCCATGCATTGTACAAAAGAATGTTAATAAATAAAATTGTTTTTCAGTTATATCTACTGTCTTTGTCTCTTATGCATTTTTATTTATATTGCTTAGATACGCTCAGCGTATTTACTTCAGAGTAAATACGTAGCGTCTTCGTCGTGTTCCCTTCGCCGTACACTGGGAAGCGGGGCGTGACAGGTTTTGTTGGTGGCCCATGCAGGTCAGAGCTATATGGAACACTATCATGCAGTTCTGTACTGCGTTAACAACCTAAGAAATATAACACAAGAACCAGCAATTAAAACATTCTTTACAATTCATGTTTCTTGAATCTTATCATTTCATATACTTTGAATCTGTCCTAACCTAAATTTTCTTTCAAGGTTATGGATTCCCCGAACAACACCAGCACCAACTTCAACAACACTCCACCTCCACTACCAATCACACCTGCCGTCCCTGCTCTGCTCAACGAGCAGACGGTTCTGCTTGAGGCAATCCGCAGCCTCTTAGAGGGACAGCAGCAGCATACTGCTCTTTTAATGAACCGTCAAGAGGCTGAAGCACTTGGGGTGAAGCAATTCATAGCTTTGCATCCCAAATAGTTCTTAGGAAAAGGGAGCCCTCTAGAAGCTGAGGAATGGGCTCAGAGCATCGAAGACGAACTGGCAGCAGCACAAGTGTCAGAAATAGCTTGGGTCCGTGTTGTGAAACTGAAGCTCACGGATAATGCACGGGTCTGGTGGAAGGCGGAAGAAAGCCGTCTTGATCCGCTCATCGAATGGAAGACTTTCCGCGACATGTTCGGCGCAAAGTACTTCCCTGAGACTGCCAGGTTCGACATGGAACAGCAGTTCATCCATCTACAATACGGTTCAATGTAGACCAAATCAGTAGATAAGTATGACGCTGAGTTCACCATGCTCAGTCGGTAAGAAATGTCTCAATAAATTCTATTTTCAAAATATCATATATTACACAGCTAACACAAGACTTTACCAGATTTGCGGCACACCTGATACCGACGGATGAGATCAGCCTATCGATTTCAACAAGGTTTGGATTTGGAGATCCAGACTGCACTGGCCACAGGAGATTTTCTGACTCATGAATCGGCTCTGAAAGATGCCCGCCGTTATGAGGCAGTGGTAAAGGCGAGGGGAAGACCTCAGTCTGCAGGAGTTGAGCGCCCTGTCAACCAGATGGCAGGAGGAGCCTCGTCAAGGCCACCTTTTGTGCCAAGGCGACTGGGAGTACCGAACAACAGGCCCAGCCCAGCCTTTTGTACCTACTGCAAGAGAGTTGGACATATGATGAAAGACTACCGGTGAGCCAACCGTTTTTGCTTAGTCTGCGGCTTAGATGCTCATGATATTGGGTCTTTTCCTTATAGACAAAATCCAATTACTGCACCCAGGCCAGCAATCACTTATCTGCAGAGACCAGCCCTTCAGGCACCTGCTCCAAGACTTTCACTACCTGCTCCATCACCTAGAGGACCACAAGCTGCACTTCCTCCTCGTCAGTTCCATCAAGCTCAAAGGAACGTTCTGAGGAATGCTCCTCAGGCCAGGAGGAATGTACCACAACGACATTCTTTCACGATGACCTTGGAAGAAGCTGAGGCTACTGGCCAAGTTATCACTGGTAACCTTTTCTTCTCAAACTTTTCTCTCAGTCTTGCTTCCTATCGACATACTTTTACCTATACCTAAATCATATCCCACATAGCTTAGGTACAATCTTAGTAGCATCACTTCCTGCACTAGCACTCTTCGATACTGGAGCATCTTACTGCTTTATGTCGCAACGGTTCGTCCGAACTCATGCGATTCCAGTCACACCGCTTGTATCTAGCTGGAATGTCAGTTCAGGAAATGGCGTTCTAAAGGCAACGATGGGATATAGCTTGTGTCCAGTAGTCGTCTGCAGCAGAGAATTCTATACTGACTTCAAGGTGCTGGACATACAGAACTTCGATGTGGTTCTAGGTATGGATTGGCTCGGAACCTTTTATGCTACCATCGACTGTCGTCAAAGGAGGGTAGTATTTAAGATTCCAGATCATCCGGTCTTCTATTTCAAAAGTGGAGACCATACCCTGGAGCCAAGTACATACAAAGCAAAGCCAAGGGAAGCAGTGATTGCAGCAACTCAAGCAGAGGAAGAATCAAGGCCAAAATTGGTTCGAGAGTTCGACGATGTATTTCCTGACGATATATCAGGTTTGCCTCCCGATCGAGCTCTTGAATACAGTATTGATTTAGTACCAGGAGCACAACCAGTGACCAAAGCACCTTATCGATTAGGTTCGGAAGGTTTGGAGGAAGTCCGAACTCAGCTGGATGAATTATTGGCAAAAGGATGGATTCGTCCCAGCACTTCAAGTTGGGGATCACATGTACTACTGGTAAAGAAGAAGGAAGGTTCATACAGAATGTGCATCGATTATAGAGCCCTAAACGAAGTCACTATAAAGAACAAGTATCCACTTCCGCGCATCGACGATCTATTCGATCAGCTAAGTGGATTTTGTGTTTTCTCTAAATTAGATCTTCGTTCAGGTTATCATCAGGTGAAGGTCAAGGAAGCTGATATTCATAAAACGACTTTCAGAACTCGTTATGATCATTACGAATTTCTAGTGATGCCATTTGGAGTGACCAACGCACCAGCAATATTCATGAACATGATGAATCAAGTTTTCCGGGAGTACTTAGACCGGTTTGTTGTCATCTTCATCGACGACATCCTGGTGTATTCTAAGAGTCGGGAAGAACATGCCGAGCACCTACGAATTGTCTTAGAAACTCTACGACAACATCAGCTCTATGCCAAGTACAACACGTGCGATTTTTGGCTAAATCAAGTTGGTTTTCTTGGACATATCGTATCAGGTGAAGGAATCTTCGTGGATCCAGCGAAAGTTTCAGCAGTAAGCGAATGGCCGACACCAAAGTCAGTGAAGGACATTCGAAGTTTCTTAGGTCTGGCTGGATATTACAAAAGGTTCATTGAAGGCTTTTCTAAGATAGCAACACCCCTGACCAAGCTCACACGTAAAGATGAAGAGTTTGTGTGGTCAGAAGCATGCGAACAGGCTTTCATAAAACTCAAGTCAAGGTTGACATCAGCGCCTATTCTCGTTATACTGGACCAGTCTGAAGGTTTCGTAGTGCATTGTGATGCATCCGGTAAGGGATTAGGATGTGTTCTACATCAGCGCGGTAAGGTTGTGGCTTATGCTTCAAAACAGCTGAAGACTCATGAGCGCAATTATCCGACGCATGATTTGGAATTGGCAGCCGTTATGTTTGCACTTAAGATTTGGCACCAATATCTTCTTGGTGAGCGAGTGAACATATACACAGACCACAAGAGCCTGAAATATGTGTTTACTCAGAAGGAGTTGAATATGCGGCAGAGACGATGGTTAGAACTCATGGCGGACTTTGACATCAACCAGCAATATCACCCAGGGAAGGTGAATGTGGTTCCAGATGCTCTTAGTCGCCAACCATTAGCAATGCATCTCACCATTCAGTGGAAGCTACAACAAGACTTACATCAGATGGAGATTGAAGTAGTCATGTCAGGTAATACTTCAAGTTAGATGAATTTATAAGTTCAATCTACCATTGTCAACCAGATCAAAGCAGCTCAAGCAAGTGATGCTAAGTTGCAAAAGATCATAGAACAAGTGGAGAATGGACTCAGAACAGATTTCATAATCCATGAAGACGGATCTTTGAGATACGGCAGCAGCTTATGTGTACCAAAAGGTCCTGTTCGGGAAGAGTTAATGAAAGAAGCTCACAGCTCTCCCTACTCAGTACACCCTGGAGGTATAAAGATGTACAAAGATCTACGTCAGAATTACTGGGGGCATGGAATGAAGCGTGAAGTAGCCAGAAGCGTCGCTAAATACTTGGTGTGTCAGCAAGTAAAGGCTGAACATCATAGGACTGCTGGATTACTTCAACCGTTACCTATCCCAGAATAGAAGTGGCAACACATCACAATGGATTTTATGACTGCTCTTCTTCGCAGCACAAAGGATAACGATGAGGTATGGGTCATTGTGGATCGACTCACAAAGTCGGCTCACTTCATACCATTTCGAGTTGGCCAATCAACTGGGACGTTAGTAAAGAAGTACATGGAGGTAATAATCTACTTAAGATTTAAACTCTTCAAATATGTATTATCTCTGATACCCATGAACTCATACAGGAGATTGTGCGACTTCATGGAGTACCGTTCTGCATTGTCTCCAATCGTGACACCAGGTTCCGATCGCAATTTTGGCAGAGTTTGCAAGCAAGCTTGGGAACAAGTCTGAACTTCAGCACGACTTATCATCCACAAACAGATGGTCAGTCTGAGCGAACTATTCAGATCTTGGAGAATATGCTCAGAGCATATATGTTAGACTTCGGAGGATCGTAGAAAGACCACCTACATCTTGTGGAGTTTTCATACAACAACAGCTACCAAGTAAGCATTGGAATGTCACCTTTTGCAGCGCTATATAGAACGAAGTGTCGATCGCCATTAAGTTGGGACAACATCGGAGATAGGGAACTTCTTGGACTTGAGATGATAGTAGCAACCGTTGATGTGGTTCGTACTATCAGAGAAAAGATGCGTATAGCCCAAGATCGACAGAAGCACTGGGTTGATGCAAAGCGACGTCACTTGGAGTTCCAGCCAGGAGATCACGTATTCTTAAAGATATATCCAAACCGCGGAGTGATCCGATTTGGAAGATGGGGTAAACTAAGTCCGAGATACATTGGACGATTCGACGTACTCGAACGAGTCGGTGAAATGGCATACCGCTTAGCACTTCCACCTTCATTGGAAGGAGTGCATAGTGTGTTCCACATATCCCAACTCAGAAGGTATGTGAGTGACCCCAACCACATTCTTGATCATTCCGAGCTTACTGTACAGCCCGACTTATCTTGTGAGCAACAACCTATGGAGATCCTGGATAGAAAAGTGAAGTCACTTCGGAACAAGAAAGTCAACTTGGTTCGAGTGATGTGGAGAAAAGACACTTCAGGAGAATCAACATGTGAAAGGGAAGATGGGATGCATGCAAGATATCCTTACCTCTTTGTAAACTAGTCCTTAAAATAAAATTTCTAAATTTCGAGGACGAAATTTTTGTAAGGAGGGTAGACTATAACAACTCCAATTTTAGTGTACAAAAATTTGTTTAAAAGTTAATATATACTTCGGATATTTGCATTTACTGTGAGTACTATAAGTAATTGTTTTGCTTTTTAATAGCAAGAAAGAGCTTGTAGCTCAATGGTAATACCTTGCATTGCGGAACCAAAACACCAGAGTTCAAATCCCATCCCTCACATTATTTTTAATATTGTTTTGTTTTGAATTTTTAGAAGTCCAAGGGTCTACACATGCATAACTCGTAAAAACCCCACTTCACATATAAAACAAACTGTCCCAGGGAGTAGACCAACTGACGGCGGACCCACGGCGACCGACCCCGGCCTGACTCGGCCTGACTCGGCCAGCGGACCGGCCGACTCGGCCCGCTGCCGTCGGCCGAGTTGAGCCGGATCGGCCGACTCCCTTCTGTGACTCTCTGTCTTTTTAGCTTCTTATAACTCCTACATACTTTAAATCTCCTGCACATTTCCAGAGTCTTTTATATCCAATTAAAACCCCATTAAACCCTATTTTTAATACAATTTTTATTACATTTTTCAATTCAACCTTTCACCTACCCTAACCCTAATCTTTCCCTATAAATATCAACTTTAAACACACACCCCCTCACTCATAATCCTGTTGATTGTTAGAGATTTTGCATGTGCGTTTTAAAATTTAAGAATACTGCAATCAAGACGGTGTCGCTTGGTAGCTAGCCGGTTGAGTACGGGTCGATCCACAGGGAGATGGTGTCCTTTTCTTTATGTTTTAACGAGTTAAGTCCAAAAAATTGGTGGTTTGTTTTAAGATCTAAGAATGAGAGTAAATTGATTTAAAGGCTTGCTAGGGTTAGGATTAGGTTAGTTCGAAATAAGGATTCTTCTAACTTCTATCAATGCCCTAATTAAGAATATAGGTGTTAGGATAATAGTCAACAACAGGGATTAGCACGACTAGGAAGAAACTTAGTTTCTTCCTTTTGGTCCCTATCTGTCCGTTCTTAACTCTTAGCCCTAAGCTCCAGTTAATTCAATCACAACCGGTCTAACTAGGGAATCACCGCTATCATTTAAGATAGGGTGCCGTAGTGAGTGGTGTGTGGTTGAATTAAATAGAGTCCGTATTTTAAAATTATATGGGCAAAGAAAAGAGTGAGAGAGATTTTCTTCTCTCAAACCTTCCCTATCCTGACCCTAACAAGTGAGGAATTACTCACTTATTAGGAAAGTGACGATAAAATTCATTTTTATATTTTTGTTTAATGACCTAAATTGCAGATAATAAAAGAACAAAATAGAACAGAGCAGATAATAAATTGCAGATAAAAAATGCAAGATAAAAATAAAACTCACTTTTATTGATGACCTCTCAACAAGTGCATTACAACTGGAATTAAAATTTTAATTTAAGAATTAAAAAGAGGCATGCTAAGAAAGGCACCCTCAAAGAGGCACTCCAAAAAGAGGCACCCCCAAAAGAGGCTTTGAGCTCTCCTATTTATAGATAGGAAAACCCTAGGTTTACATTCTGAACCATAAACGAAATTACAAAACTACCCCAAGAGAGCCGAGTCAAAGCACCGACACTGCCACCGACACGTGCACTGCAAGGCCGCGGAACCGCGGCAAAAAGCCCTGTTTGGCCGCGGTTCCGCGGCCAATTAGTGGGAACTTGAGCTCAATTCTTCAGGGTTACTTCATGTTGCTTTTAACTTCTATTTTCCTCACTTGGTTCCTCAGAATCTCTTCTATTTTCTTCCAGATTTCCAACAGTGCAGATTGATGTGGACTTTTGCCTTGAGTTTCGCGTTGAAGTCTTGAATCTTGTGCCGCCCTTGTGCTTTGTGTATTGAACTGTCTACTGATTTCATTTGTTCATTGAACTGGTAGCGGCATCATACGGATTCATCTATTGTTGGTCGTAGTTTCACATTTGTAGCGACCTTTCACGAATTTCACTGTAACGATCTGAGAACCTGTAACCTGCAACAATTTAGCAGATATAGATCAAAAGCACCTATTTTTATGTAATGTGATTAAGAATGGGCGATATAATAATGCAAAATTCTAATATGAACAAATACCCCCAAACTTATCTTTTGCTCGTCCCGAGCAAAGCCAATTTTATTCTCGAAAAATCCTAACCTCACTTTCACAGGGAACGCGATTGCACTGAGCTTGTGCAATAAGCCGTTAAACCTCTAGGTGTCCCTAGTAGGAGGAGTGTTTTCTCCTGAGGGTTTTCAGCGGATACTACCCATAAAATCCGATCAATTTGGCTTGTTGACTTTTATTCTTCAATTCAGTATTCTAGCAAGAAATTCTATTATCTTCAACTTAGAAATCATTAACCCGTATTTTTCACACTTCATTTTTATTTAACTTAAGATCATATACGTTTTGCAAGTTTATAAAGCTTTCAGCATCTCCTAAGTTTTCCTTCTAAGGTGCAATCTTAACTCAGGAATTTTTATCATCTCTACTGAAGATATAAGCCTTATCTTTTATTCCTATCTCTCCTCCAAACTCCAATTATATACCCCTACGTGTGTGTAATTATCACCCCTACACTTGGAAATTCATTTTAAGCTATCATATTCTTGTCCATCTTCCAAAATACTTTTAGTTGGTGAATTTTAGATGAAATTGCTCACACATCCTTCATGCGACCGTTAATACTTTTTGATGTACTAAACGACCGATTACAAAATGTGCTTGCGCATTTAGGCGTAATTCCTCGTCTTGTAATACCTAAGGCTTAGCAGTGACTCCCAAACCAGTTGGTCTAAGGTACTAGGTGATAAAGTACCCTCGCTATATTTTTTATTTATACTGCCTTAAATAATTACAAAACCAGTGTTCATTTTTTTATGTCTCTTTATTCACCATTTATACTTTTTATTTTATTTTCCTTCATACTAAGGATTTTAGACAAGAGCATTTCAAGGTATTCTCTACTATCCCAAGTTTCAAGATGCGTGTGAGTGCGTAAAGTAGGGTATATATTTTCAGAATTTGGACTTAAGGTTCAGAATTATTTTTCAGACATATATTTCAAATAGAGCTTTCAATATTCTTCCCTTATTTCGAGTTAGCCCAAGAACTGAACTCAAAATTTGCCTATTTCTAAATAAACTACAAGGATATATATTTTCTACAGTTAGAATTTAAGAAAGGTTATTTTTAGGGTTTTTAATTTACTAAGTTTAGGATCTAGTTTTTCCTAATTAGTCAACCGTCATGTTGAACATAAGTCAAATATGACCAAAATTGAACTTTTCAATTTTTATAATTTTTAAAAATTTTCAATTTTTATGGATTTTAAAAATTTTCAATTTTTATGGATTTTAAAATAAGTGTAGCCTGACAGTGAGGGCACTATCAAGTTTAAGTATGCAAATGCAAAAATATACATATGAATGGGAAGAAAGAAAGCTTACCGAGCACACCCCCAAATTTAAACTTGATAGTGCCCTCACTGTCAGGCTACACCAAGAGGGTCAAAATTGTCGGCACTCCCCTGGTTTTTTTTATTATTATTAACAGAAAAATAAAACAAAATATATATACAAAAAGGTCCCCCCCAAACTTAAGAGAAACAGTGTTTTCACTGTTTAAGCGTTAAAGTTCAGAATTAAGGGGGAGAAAAACACAGTATCAAACTATACAAGGCCTTACACAGGCCAAAGGTTAGCACCAACATTTCAAATATTCTACCTTTTTAGTGTGTTGGTTGGTGAAAGAACATGTTGTATAGAGTCAGGAAGAAATGGGGTAAAGATAAGTGGTATAGTGGAAAAGGTTTACGTCTCGATTTGTAGAGACGAAACAATAATGGTGAACGGAAACGAGAATGTGGATGATTAGGAATAGGAAGAATGGTCACATTCTCGTATGGGATAAGAAAAAATGGTGGAGATTCGACTTCTTCAGGTGGGGGTTGATTAATCACAAAATCCGTGTCGTTTAAGAATGCGAGTTCGTCAGCGAAAATATTTTCGAAACTTTCATTGATGGTCCGATTAAACGTTTCAATGTCAATAAGTGTCGCGCCAGAATTCAACACACTTGATTTTTCAAAAGTTATGGAGGTAGGAGACACGTAAGGCTCATCTACCTTATTCTCAAAAGAGTCTAAATTAAGTTGTTTTTCTAGAATTATCGAACTCAAAATATCGGATTGTGATTCATTAACACTCGCTATCATTAAAGGAAGATTAGAAGAAGAACCAGAGAAAGTGGGAGAAAGAAGTAGAATACGAACTTGAGGGTAGAAATGGAGTGTATAAATTAGCATAATTTGTAATGACCGATTTGTAAAAAGCGACTGTGCTAATCTATCAACCCATTGAGAAATGAGGTCAAATCCCTCAAGATTCGTGAGAAAACAAGGGTACGTCGAACTTGGTAAACCAGACATTGAAAATGAAAGTGTAACGGTTTCTTGCAAGGTCGGAGTGAGGATGGAGGGAAGTGAGTGAGGAAGGGTATCGGTTAAAGATTCAAGAGGGTGTGCGTAGTCAATGAAAGGGATAGAATGAATTGGAAAATCCGACTCCTCCAGTAAAACTGCTTCATCCTCAATAATTTCCTCAAAACTCTCCTCAAAATTTAGCTTATCCATGCAATTCTCATCAAAATCAAGACGCATATGAAGTTCGGGAGAAACATTTAATGACTCGGGATGATAAATTGGAGAGAAAAATTTAGTCAAATCTGCGGGTTCATCATCCAAAATATTCCCAGCGTCGATATCCACAATCATGTGAAAATCAATTTTCTTAGACACCTAATCAAAAGCATGGATATTAATCAATTCAGGTTCTAGAGTGGAGGTGTAGATGTCAAAGGGATTGGTGATGCTTTCACTCGAAAGGGACCCTTCACAATCAGGTAAATCAAACACTACAAAGTCGCACAACTCATTAAACGTTTTATCTTCAACTGGTGAATCATTTGGAATACTTGATAGACATTTAAAACCGAAGTTTTGGGATTCAATTGGGGATGGGTAGATTTGGAAGGGTGTACAGCTCACTCTCACCACTCAAATGCTCAATCTGTCCAACCGCCTCATCATACATTGGAAAATTTAGAATTAGTTGGAAACCAGCTACCGGGTCACTAGGTTGTATGAGGGCAGCCATGGACGCATTCAAATCTATCATCTGTTGGCATGACGCTATCCTAAAGTCTTCCAACGCCTGTTCCAAACTAGACATGGGTTGTGAAGGAGTTTCAGTAAAAAATTCAAAGTTGTTTGGATACTGGAAACTCCTAAATGGCTGTGTAGAAGCAATATCTAGGGAATGTGCGAAAGTCAGGTAGGACTGGTAGGAATTGAATGGTTGGACAGGAGTAGGATCAACATATGGATAAGAAGATGAATGGAATTGTTGATCCAAAAAATTCACAGTGGTGAAAGGAGTGAAAGATCGGTTACAAAATTGTTCAATATGTTCAGCAATAGACATAGGTTTTGGGGTTACAACTGGACTCTCAAAAGGGGTATCAATATGAGAAGGTGAAGGTTGAAATGGTTGATATAAGGTGGATTGCGGAGTCCAATTGGTTGTCCTAGACGCGTCTATCCGATCTTTTAAATAAATTTTGGGCATGGAGGGGTCGTTCGAAATTCGACCAAAACAAGAAGCGTAGGAAGTAATGTCTGGTTGAGGGTACCAAAGTTCGGCAAGAGTTTTGCAAGATGGGGTACCCATGATGTAATGATAGAAAGGAGAAGAAAAAGAATGTGATTTTTTTAAAAAAAAATTTCTTTGTAAATTTTTTTTAAAAAAATTGTTTGTTTTTGGAGTTTAGAAATTTTTGAAAGTGTTTTTTTTTAGAAAGAGTTTTTGCAAGAATGTGTACGGACTTACGGCAAAATTTCAAACAATCACAATTAAAACATGCACAATCATACCTAGAGTTAGGGTCTCCTAAGTCAACTAGACTGCTCCTAACTGTTCCGAAGCGATAAGTTGTGAGATATCCCTCAAATCGCCTCTTCACCGCCAATTATGGCCAGGTAAGCACAAATGAAGAAAGGAAGGATCCGTTCATGAATCACCGTGAGACAGGCCTTTTAAAGTTACCTTTCTCACTTGTCTAGCCTAGGTACCACAAAGTCAAGTTTAGATAAACGACTGAATGCCCACAACCTTCCTTTGTCCTAATGGGCATGACAGTCCTTAATTGGCTGAGTCTAGATATTTTTTAATTAACTTCAAGGTTGATGCATATGCTTTTTAGTGATTTCTGGGGTCTTGGGAAGGGTAATGAAATCCTCACCCAATCTTGATTGGTGTTGTAGCCCCTTAAATTCCGTATTAATTATGCAAAGCAGTTAACACACCAAAAATCTAAAACACTTGCAAATTTTTTTTTATTTGGTAGCGCAAAGAATCCTGCAGAAAAACAATTTATTGGATAGGAGAAAGAGAATCTATGCAAAGAAACCTGCAGGAATTTTTTTTCAGTGGAGTGCAGAGGAGAGTAGATGAGAAATGAGATACTCACAGAGATTTTTGGGTGCTGACGTCACCAGTTGACCGCGGTTCCACGATCAAACCCTTGATTCTGCCGCTGTTCCGCGGCGGATCAATGAGTTTGGATTTTCAGAATTTTTCTCTGTGCTGAGTTGGTTCTCCTCTTTCTGTTTAGATCCCCTGTTTCTAGATTTGTTCACTGAATTTGCACCAGATCTGAAACAGAGTTTGCTCCAAGCCTGTACACTTGCACAAAAACCTTTCAAAAATAACAAGATGATTTTTATTTTATTTTATTTATTTATTTTTTGTTTTAAAATTTTTCAATTTTTATAATTTTTAATTTTTTTTTAATTAACCCGAAATTACACAAAGAAAGAGACTACCGTCTTTCCGGCAACGGCGCCATTTGATTATTAACTGTTTTCTATGCGTTTTAAAATTAAGAATACCGCAATCAAGACGGTGTCTCTTGGTAGCTAGCCGGTTGAGTACGGGTCGATCCACAGGGAGATGATGTCCTTTTCTTTATGTTTTAACGAGTTAAGTCCAAAAAATTGGTGGTTTGTTTTAAGATCTAAGAATGAGATTAAATTGATTTAAAGGCTTGCTAGGGTTAGGATTAGGTTAGTTCGAAATAAGGATTCTTCTAACTTCTATCAATGCCCTAGTTAAGAATATAGATGTTAGGGTAATAGTCAACAATGGGGATTAGCACGACTAGAAAGAAACTTAGTTTCTTCCTTTTGGTCCTTGTCCGTCCGTCCTTAACTCTTAGCCCTAACCTCCAGTTAATTCAATCACAACCGGTCTAACTAGAGAATCACCGCTATCATTTAGGATAGGGTGCCGTAGTGAGCGGTGTGTGGTTGAATTAAATAGAGTCCGTATTTTAAAATTATATAGGCAAAGAAAGGAGTGAGAGAGATTTCCTTCTCTCAAACCTTCCCTATCCTAACCCTAAAAAGTGAGGAATTACTCACTTATTAGGAAAGTGACGATAAAATTCATTTTTATATTTTTTTAATGACCTAAATTGCAGATAATAAAAGAACAAAATAAAAAAGAGGAGATAATAAATTGCAGATAAAAAATGCAAGATAAAAATAAAACTCACTTTTATTGATGACCTCTCAACAAGTGCATTACAACTGGAATTAAAATTTTAATCTAAGAATTAAAAAAAGGCATGCTAAGAAAGGCACCCTCAAAGAGGCACTCCAAAAAGAGACACCCCCAAAAGAGGCTTTGAGCTCTCCTATTTATAGATAGGAAAACCCTAGGTTTACATTCCGATCTATACACGAAATTACAAACTACCCCAAAAGAGCCGAGTCAAAGCACCGACACTGCCACCGACACGTGCACTGCACGGCCGCGGAACCGCGGCAGAAAGCCCTGTTTGGCTGCGGTTCCGCAGCCAATTAGTAGGAACTTGAGCTAAATTCTTCACGGTTGCTTCATGTTGCTTTTAACTTCTATTTTCTTCACTTGGTTCTGTTAGTTATATGTATGCCCTAGAGGCCATTACTATACATAGGATGTATATTGTAGTGGATGCTGGGACATATATAGGGAGGACTTTCTTGCTCGACATGATAGTATGCTATCTGGTTGATCTTTACCTTAAGGTGTACACTGATAGTCTCTCTGTTACATGTTGGTAAAGCCCTTAGGATGTGTGCTTGACTACCTGGACTATGATGCGGATCATACTAGTGGGGACATGGTAGTCCATAAGTACATCCTTCAAAGTCCCTAATCGTGGGTATATCGAGACGGGGCATTGATATACCAGAGTAGACTAGCGTATACCTTCTCGACCCATACAGATGGGCGATGGATGATCCCATATCCATTGGTGTTTGACATCAGAGATGATACACGGGTGCTCAGTGGAGACTGGGTACACTGGACGGACTCGCCGAGAACTCCCAGATGGTATTATACCTTACGTCAGATGGCAGTTCTCTGGTGACACTGGTACAGAGTAGTCTGTTGACCCGAGATCGTCATAGAGTCTTGTGTGGTTCCCACTGTGCTTTGATTTCCACCTTACCACGTCCAAGAGGGCGTGCAAAACGGTGGTTTTTGGGTACAGTCCCGAGTCACATGGAGGCAATGAGCGATAGGAGGGGATTCGTCTCTCCCGGTATAGGGGGTTGATGTTGCGCTGTGTTCGATTGGCTATAACCGGAAATCCCTGGCCAGGGTTGCTGAGATTTACTGGTAAGTGTTACCAGTAGTTTCTCGAATTGTTATAGACCTCATATCGACACGACTTATCGAGCTATTGGGGTCTGACGTTTACCACCCCTAGGCGAGATATGCGACATATCAGACGACGAGACCGGACTGTACGGTAAGTGTTACTAGTTGGATTCACAGGAGTGTGAGCGGGCTTGCTCGTCGATCTTCTGATCGCTCAATACCCGGGTGGCCGTTACGTTTAGCAGACCGCTTGCGGCTTGTGGGTGTTTGATATGATCATCACCTGCTGCCGGCGTATTGACGAGTCTTTAGAGTCCTACACAGAGGTTTCCTGGCTCAAGCGAAACGAAATAGGAGCGCATATGAGATATGTGCGGGACCGAGAATAATGCGTGTATGTGATACCGTATTCTATTCTCGCGATGAATGTATCGATTGGTTGTATGCGATATAACCTAGTTATCGAATCAAGGATTGATTCGATAAGCCGATACATTGGATATTAGTCGGTTACATGCGATATGACCGGATCGTTAAATCAAGTGTTGATTTAACGATTTAATGCATAATTATATATTTGATATATTACTTTGCATTAACTAGTATTGGTTCACTTTAAATGGATTTTCTCACTTGAAGTTCACAAGTTGTATATGTGATATACTTTTGTGCACTTGTTTGTATCATGTTTGATGATACATGCTCACATGGGTTTATGTAAAGAATTAAAACATGGTTATATGAATGGTTAGGGTTTCATTTTATTTATTTATTCATTTATCTTTTTATTTGGATTAAAAAGAAATGGGAAAAGAAATCATAATGGTAGCTTTCTTACTTGAAGCTTCTTGAAGTTTCATGCAACTTTGACCAAAGCAACCATTCTTGTCTTCTTCTCCTAACCCTAACCATTCCACCTAACCTTAGTTAATTCTCTACATCTAACCATGGTTGTAGTTATGATAAGAATAATCTTTTTCTATTTTCTCATTATTCTTATGATAATATACTTCATCTTCTTCTTCTTCTTCTTCAAGAAGAAGCTTGCCTCCATCAATGGCAACTTGAGAAAATGAGTGAGAAATCCAATTCTAAAGTGAACCCACTTCCTATTTCTTCATCCTCTACCTCTTGCCAAGTAGTATAGGGTGTCTTCTTCACAAGTTTTATGACTTGGTGAAGTGGGAGCTTGAACTTGTGATGCCTCGACGTAGATCATCTTCGGCATCGTAGTCGATGACCTAGCCCGCCCATTTCTCCGATGAAGCCAATGCTAGAGTCCGGGATGCGATTTGTACAGCGAGGGGACTTCATCACGGAGCTATGGAGGTGGAGAACCGGATCTACAAAGGTTGTATTTCCGTTCTTTTAGTTAAGTTGTTAACTAGTTGCATGTGTTCGCCTAATATTCTAGTTAACGATCTGTATTAGGGTTTCTCGGCACCCGTAAAATTTGAAATTGGCATGGTTGATGCCTTGTGAGACCTCCTTAGTGTGCCTAGGAACCCTACAGTGGTATCAGAGCCTAGCTAGAGCCTTAGGCGAAGTCTAGACGACGTTTGAAACCCGATCGAACCGAAACCCTAATTCAAAACATGCTCTCTGGACATTTTTTAAAAACTGGGTTTTTTCCAAATTAAAAATATGCAGAAAACTCAGCAGGGGATTATAAGAATTACTGTACAAAACGGGACCCATGATTCAACTAAAAAGCGGCGGAACCGCGGCACAAGCATGGCTTGTGCGGCGGTTCCGCGGCCATTTTGTCACATCAATTTATGAATTTTGCACAGTAATTCATGTTTTCAGGTGCTGGTTTTTCTGGGAATTTTTAACATTTACTCAAGAGTTGAGTTTTCTGGGTTGTATTGGGGACTCGGTGTTTCGATCGGATTTTCAAATTTTGTCTATGTGGCTTTCCGGATATTTTTGAATATGTTAAAAAGTTCGACCGGATATAAATACCCACCTTTTCCCCTATCGGGAAATTTCCAAGTGTTGGATTTTTCCGTGGTTTAAAGACATTCTAAGTAGTGCAAGTAACGCGATGGACCCTCTAGAAGACAACAAACCTTAACTCGATTATGTGACCGTCTTGAACTGCCCTTTGAACCTTCAGGTTTGGGGCAGTACGGCGTGCCACATGTGAGGCGTTGGCTTGACCCTTCTACGGCTGGACCGTTGGTACTGAGGCACGAAGTGAATGTCTTTGAACTTATTTCATGAGTTGAGCTATTTCGGGAAAACTTAGGTGTTCGATTGTTCGATCGGAAAGTTTAACATTTTCTATCTTATTCGGAATGTGATACAATAATTGGAATTCATAAAAGTTATGAGATAACTGAATGAATGTTATAAATCTAGCAATTTAGTCTCACTTGATCGGTTGCTACGGAATTTTGATGCGATCAAAAGTCCGTTGCAATCACGTAGCGTACGCGGATACTCGCTGAGTAAACTTAATAGACAGCCTCACCCCATAGCCCCGACCAAGTGACTGTAGGAGAACCCCGTTGCCGAAAGCATCCGTTCGGGTGCTCGTGGCAGCGGTGTTCCGCCTTGGTGCACTTTGTCGACGGCGTCGGGGGTGCGGCCGCCTACTGAAGTTTGCGACGAGCATTCGATCAGGATGTCGGGAATCTTGTTGAATTACCCGACTTAATATTGAAAAGTGTTTTCGATTTTGAGACTAAAATGCGGGGTTTATAATTGTTAGGCATGCGATGTCTAAGGAATTCATTTGATTAGGCATGCGATGTCTATGCAGGTTGCGGATTCCAACTGTTGTAGTTTTACACTTTCTTTTCTGTGACCGTAAGTGTAATATGTGATATCGCCGGTTTCGTTGCTATATGTCAACGACAATTGGGATGCGCATATTTACTTACGTTGATGACATGTGATGTTATGTGTTGCTGGATATGTTATATTGGATCGTCGTGTTTGAATAGCCGGGGTTTTTTTATGTGAGATGAGTGTTTTTCTTTTTCATTCATGTAAAAACTTGTATGTAATATTCTTTTATTGGGGCACTTCCAGGTTGCGGAAGATGTCACCCTTTGTATATTATTTACTTTTCCGCACTAGGCTAGACCCAAGGAGGAGGGCACAAGTAACCGGGTTCTGGGGTCCAGTGGGAGACCAACTCGAGGAGTCGAGTCCGGGTCTCCTAACCCTAGAATTGGTAGGTTTGCTTGCCGCTCTCGTAGGGGTCTAGGGATGTGGGTTTGGCTATTCATCACGACCGTGGAATCCGTGTTTTATACTGGCTCGTATTGAAAACACGGACGTCCTAGTATATCCGATATTTCATATGTTTCTTCTGCTGCGATATCTGTGATGTGATCATGTGATGTTCTGTGATGGATACTGTATATAGTATATATGATATATTATATAGACGTTACTTATGTTTTACACCCGCGCTAGCCCTGCCCCGCTCTGCCGTTAGTTACCTAACCTAACGGTGCACGAGGGGACATCGAGGCGAATGCGGATGGCATAAGTGTACGTCGTATTTATCTGTGATGTTTAGGTGACTTAAATGATGGGACTTCATTAATGTGATTAATGAAAGAAAAGAAACCTAAGATGTTGTAGAATCGAATTTCAAAAATAAAACAGATAGCTACAGTTCTTGCTTTGCACAGCGGTATATGTGATATATCCTGCACCTTATTCGATGAGGAAAGGACCGAGATCTCTTCACCGGGAGTGACTCCTTTAGCAATAACTGGCAGATGCTACACACTCGGTTTGTCTTTTGATTGCTTTTAAGAGTTTTTGCTTTGCACAGTGATATATATGATATATCCCGCACCTCATTCGACGAGGAAAGGACCGACGATCCCTTCACCGGGAGTGACTCCTTTAGCGAAACTAGAGAAGCCTCAAAAACATTCCATTTCAAAAATTCATTCGATCCTACAACGATATCAAGTTCATTACGCAATAGGTTTTCAGAAAAACCTGTCGTAGCCCTCCGTCATTTCAGATAAGTGGTAGTTAGTATTCGTGCTACGTTTGTTGGCCTGGGTCAAGGCGTAGTGTGCGGTAGCTAACTAGTATTTATCTGCTTATGCATATGATGCAGATTGGATTAGGGTAGTCGTGCGACTTTGTTGGCCTGCGTCAAGGGTCGTGCGGGTGGGTTTAATTCAATCAGGAAATGACGGGTTGAACTTGACTAGCGCACTATGGTTTGTTGGCCTGCGTCAAGGTCATAGGACGCTAGGGGTAAAAATATCGGGAATTTCAAGTGTTGAAATTTGCAATGAGATTGCATACCTTCTATGAGATAGTTGGATCCCGATACCCGCTGCGAGTAATTGTTACTCCTGGGAGAGTTTTATACATTACAATTAGCCGATCAAGTAGGTGTCTAGAAAGGTGTTAACGAGGTTACGCCTCTGGGAAAACGAGGTTTACATTAATTAGGTTCGTGCGAAAGCACGGGGGACCTCCCTCAAAGTACCGACACTGGCCTGGCTGAAAGATTGGCGAATTTGTAGTGTGTAATTAATCCCGGCTAGTCTTTCCTTTTAGGGTTTAAAGGAAGATTTGATAAAAACAGTGGGAGCCATCCTGATTAGATAAAATAATAACCAATCTATTCTTGAAAGAGCGCACGCTGAGTGTTTTCTTCTCTCTCTCTCCAGGTAGCGACCATATCATGCCTTAATCAAGATAATAATACGGAATATTGACCGAACCCGCTTGTTATACTGAGCTGGGGAACGTTGGTCCCGCTCCAACTTATAATTGTTATAAGACAGAGCAGGAAATTGGGGATTACCAGAATTCCCGTGCCGCCCAAACGAAGAGAGTGCATGCTGATGCATCATCTTCGGGTGTGTTCATTACAAAGAACTGTTTCTCAGTATCCTCCGCATCCTGGGTATATGATACCGGATCAGGATCCCAGATATGTAATATGTTACATAGGGCTATAAAAAGGTAGAAAAACTGAGAACGAGTGATAAGTTTCATGAGGCAGAAAACGGGGCAAGTGTTGCAGCCAAGTCTGTTGGTCACTGTCACCCTGTATTACCAATACATTGATTCTGAACGAATGTTATTAGATACCGAACCTGATATACAAAATTATATCAATCTCTTTATTAGTAAAGAAATGATAAAATTTTGTATAGTTGGATAATGTTTTGAACATTTCCTATATCAAAAGTTGATCGGTTCAGACACGTTATCTAAAAGCATTGATGTTCTAAATCAAACTACAGTTCTTAGTATACGGAACACACACAAGAGGAAGAGTTCAGAAATGAACGAATTCTTCTTGAGGCATTGTAGACTAGGTCATATCAATGCGATCCGACTGGCTGAAGTTACATTTTAGATGCATATTTAAATCAGTTTGAATTTACATCTTATGAAACTTGCCAGTCATGTCACAGAGATAAGATGACCATAGCTCCGTTTATTGGAAACAGAGAAAGAGTTAATGAACTCTTGGGATGATACATGTTGATGTATGTAGGTCCCTTGTCTACACTTGCCAAGACCGGTTCTTTATACTTCATTACATTCTCTGATGATCTTTCGAGATTCAGACCTATGTTCCTGTTGAAACACAAGTCCGAACCTTTTGAGATATTCACAGAATATAAGTTAGAAGTAGAGAACCAATATGGGTATAAGTATTATGTCCTTTGATGAGATCAAGGAGGAGAATACTTGAGCACGGAAATCCTGGACTATTCTAAAGGAGAATGAGATTCTCTCTCAGCATTACTCCTCCGTATACACCATAGCACGATGGTATATCGGGGCGGAGCAATAACACCCTATGTGATAAGGTGTGCTCTATGATGAGTAATACTGAGTTACCTGTTTCCTTTTTGGGTGTTATGCGCTTGAGAAGCTGCATACCTGTTGAATAGGGTTCGAATCAAATCAATTGCCTACCACTTCATATGTGATATGGAAAGGGAAGAGCCCATATCTTAAGTTAATTAAGATTTGGGGTTGTCCGGCCTATGTCTAAAAGCAAAATCCGGACAAGCTCGTGGCAAGGTCTGTAATGTAGAACTGGAAAGGTTCCAGCTATACAAATTACAGCAGATGATTTGATAAAACCAAAGGATTCAATAGTTACCAACGAACCCCAGCCTCTCCGCCGATCTAGTAGGGTTTCTCACCCACCTGAGAGATACTTCTGTTTCTCTATGACAGTGGGAGCGAGGATTGCATCATCAGATGATGACCCAACTAGTTTCGAGCTGGCCATCAGGAGTAAGATTCTGTAAGAATGGCTGGATGCTTAGTGATATGAGATGGAATCCATATACACCAACAAAGTATGGACTTTGGTTGCTATATCTGAAGGGTTAAATCCCCATCAGGAGCAAGTATATCTTGAGAAGATTACTTGGTCTAGATGGAAAAGTTGAGACTTTCAAAGCTAGACTTGTTAAAGCTTTTCGTCATCGACCAGGCGTGGATAATGATGAAACCTTTTTCAAGTGGCTATGCTTAAGTCCATCCAGATCCTACTTGCCACGGCTACATACCATGACTACGATATCTGGCGGTTGGGTGCCATGACTGCTTTTCTAAATGATATTTTAGAAGAGGACGTCTATAAGTACACAGCCAGAGGGCTTCGTAGACAGTGGGAGCAGCGGAAACGTGTACAAGATGCTTTATAGGATAAAGCAGGTATCGCTGAGTTGGAACATCTGTTTTGATGTGTTAGCCAAAGAGTTTGACATCATCAAAATGGTAGATGAACCTTGTATATACAAAAAGGTAGTAGGGAGTATGGTGATGATCCTCGTAGAGTACGTGGATGACATACTCTTGATAGGGAAGGAGTTTCCTATGCTACGTTCGATCAATCTTCGCTTATCACAATGATTCTCCATATAAGATCAAAGTGATACCTCCTAAATCCTGGGTTTTGGATCTATGAGATAGATCTAATTGGATGTTAGGATTCTCACTAGTTGTAGTGAGATGGTATCAATCGATCCTGGGGAGAATCACTAGAAGGGTTCCAGGGTGATAAGGACGACTGAAAATCAGTCACAGGCATTGTCTTTACCCTCAGTAAAGGGACGGCATGTTGGAAGAGTTCCAAGCTAGATACCGTGGCATACTAGACGATAAAGGCCCGATACATCGCTACTTCAAATGCTACCAAAGAGGCAGTCTGGATGTATATTTGTTCATGAGATGAACTTAGTTCCTCCCATTGTGTGACAAAGGAGTTGTGGCTTATGCCTAGGAACGTCCGTCCCATCAGTGATCCAGACATATTCTAAGGCAGTATCACCTGATCATGGAGATAGTTGATCTCCAGGGTGATCGAGGTTAGGAGAGTAGACTCAGAGGACAACACGGCGGATCCACTCACAAAGGCCTTTTCCCAGAGAGAGACTTTTATGGGATGGTTGAGTATGAGATACTACAACCACTGCTATCAGATGGCCCTAGTGCAAGTGGGAGATTGTTAGTTATATGTATGCCCTAGAGGCCATTACTATACATAGGATGTATATTGTAGTGGATGCTGGGACATATATAGGGAGGACTTTCTTGCTCGACATGATAGTATGCTATCTGGTTGATCTTTACCTTAAGGTGTACACTGATAGTCTCTCTGTTACATGTTGGTAAAGCCCTTAGGATGTGTGCTTGACTACCTGGACTATGATGCGGATCATACTAGTGGGGACATGGTAGTCCATGAGTACATCCTTCAAAGTCCCTAGTCGTGGGTATATCGAGACGGGGCATCGATATACCAGAGTAGACTAGCGTATGTAAGGTGTTTTTCGTCACCCCATTAAGATGGGAATACGCGCACGCGTCTCAGGCGTACTACAGATTCCTCCTGCCTAGGGTAGGCTGGCGTTTAATGATTGTGGGGATCCGAATCTCCGGCAGCCGCGGACTAAGCTGCCGTTAATTACCCCTCGCCTTTGGGGCGAGAGAACCTCCGATTAACGGGTTAAACTGGTCATGCAAACTCAATGTGCAGTGTACATGTGTTTTGTTTTGAAAGGGGGGTTTGGATATATTGGGAGCCACGCAGAGTTTTTACGGGGGTCCCGCTATCCGGATAGCGGGCTGGGGGTCAAGGGGGCTAGCAGCCCCCTTGCGGGGTGCGGGACAGCGCCCCGTTAGAAATTTTTCTCTAACAGAGACAGTGTCGTGGAATATGTGTGTGTACATTTGTATACATATGTTATATATAAAAAAAAGGGAAAAGGGCATCCAAAGGATGCGTGGGGCAGCACCTTGGGCGCTGTGCGCTTAGGTGCTGTGCGCTCAGGCGCAAGCGCGCCACGTGTCGGCACGTGGGCGCCTTGCGCATGAGCGCTGCGCGCTGGAGCGCAAGCGCGCGCGCCACGTGTCGGCATGTGGGCGCCTTGCGCATTAGCGCTGCGCGCTGGAGCGCAAGCGCGCGCGCCACGTGTCGGCACGTGGGCGCTTTGCGCATGAACGCTGCGCGCTGGAGCGCAAGCGCGCGCGCCACGTGGGCGCTTTGCGCATGAGTGCTGCGTGCTGGAGCGCAAGCGCGATGGAGCGCAAGCGCGCGCGCCACGTGTCGGCACGTGGGCGCTTTGCGCTCGGGCGCAGTGCGCTGGAGCGCAAGCGCGCGCACCACGTGTCGGCTCGTGAATGCTTTGCGCTCGGGCGCAGTGCGCTGGAGAGGAAAAGAGAGCTTTTAGCCCCAAAAGCTCTCGAAAGAGAAATTAGTGGAGTTAAACTCCTGAAAAAAAGAAGAATGTTTTGGTTGGGGAAATGGGTTCTTCTTCTTCCTCCTCTGTTGGCTGGCTCAAGAGATGTGAGATCTAAAAATCTCTTCTTTTTGAGATCTAATGATAGATCCAAGCTCCCCTTTGTGGGTTTTGTGGTGAAAAACTAATTTGTTTTATAAAAAGAAGAGTAAAACTCTTGATTTAATTCAAGAGAAAGAAGAAGGTTTTGGAACCTTGAAGAAGAAAGAAAGATCTCAAATCTGGAAAATTTTTTAGAGAGAGAAAAAGTTGTTTAGATATTTCATTATCTTTGCCTTTATAGGCCATACATTTTACACATAGCCCCTTGGGCTTCACAAAATGGCATTTTGCCTATCCCATGGCTCATGTGCCATTTCTTTTTGCACATAAGCCATGGGCTTTACAAAAATTTGGCTTTATGCCTATTTTTCTTACATTTGTCCATAAAATAAAAATAAAAGAAGTACAACAAAATTGTTAAAATTTTTTTTTATCTTGGCGTGGTGGGAGGCCGGCCGCTTCATGTTCGGGCCCGACCCGGGCGTGGGCCCACTGGATCTGGGCTTGGGCCCACTTGGCTTGGGGTTGACTTTGATTTTGACTTGGTCAACCGGGGTGTAAATTTTTACCCCAACAGCGTATACCTTCTCGACCCATACAGATGGGCGATGGATGATCCCATATCCATTGGTGTTTGACATCAGAGATGATACACGGGTGCTCAGTGGAGACTGGGTCGTGTGCATGAAATTGATGTGGGTCGTGTGCATGAAATTGATGGATCTTCTTTCACGTGGAGGCGACTTGATTCGGTTCCCACCTTTTGGGAAGCTGGCACTGTCCTTTTTACGACATGGACGGTCGATGCGGCCCTTTTTGCGACTTGGACGGTTGGTTCTGCCCTTTTTGCGACTTGAACGGTCGGTTCTGCCCTTTTAGCGACTTGGACGGTCGGTACTGCCCTTTTTGCGACGTGGACGGTCGATGCTGCCCTTTTAGCGACGTCGACGGTCGGTGCTGCCATTTTAGCGACGTGGACGGTCGGTGCTGCCCTTTTAGCGACTTGGACGGTCGGTGCTGCCCTTTTAGCGACTTGGACGGTCGGTGCTGCCCTTTTAGCGACGTGGACGGTCGGTTCTGCCCTTTTTGCGACGTGGACGGTCGATGCTGCCCTTTTTACGACTTGGACGGTCGATGCTGCCCTTTTAGCGACTTGGACAGTCGATGTTGCCCTTTTAGCGACGTGGACGGTCGGTTCTGCCCTTTTTGCGACTTGGACGGTCGGTTCTGCCCTTTTTGCGACGTGGACGGTCGATGCTGCCCTTTTTTGCGACTTGGACGGTCGGTACTGCCCTTTTAGCGACTTGGACGGTCGATGCTGCCCTTTTAGCGACGTGGACGGTCGATGCCGCCCTTTTAACGACGTGGACGGTCGGTTCTGCCCTTTTTGCGACTTGGACGGTCGGTTCTTGTTAGTTATATGTATGCCCTAAAGGCCATTACTGTACATTGGATGTATATTGTAGTAGATGCTGGGACATATATAGGGAGGACTTTCTTGCTCGACATGATAGTATGCTATCTGGTTGCTCTTTGCCTTTACGTGTACACTGATTGTCCCTCTATTACATGTTGGTAAAGCCCTTAGGATGTGTACTTAACTACCTGGACTATGATGCGGATCATACTAGTGGGGACATGGTAGTCCATAAGTACATCCTTCAAAGACCCTAGTCGAGGGTATATCGAGACGGGGCATCGATATACCAGAGTAGACTAGCGTATACCTTCTCGACCCATACAGATGGGCGATGGATGATCCCATATCCATTGGTGTTTGACATCGGAGATGATATACGGGTGCTCAGTGGAGACTGGGTACACTGGACGGACTCGCCGAGAACTCCCAGATGGTATTATACCTTACGTCAGATGGCAGTTCTCTGGTGACACTGGTACAGAGTAGTCTGTTGACCCGAGATCGTCATAGAGTCTTGTGTGGTTCCCACTGTGCTTTGATTTCCACCTTACCACGTCCAAGAGGGCGTGCAAAACGGTGGTTTTTGGGTACAGTCCCGAGTCACATGGAGGCAATGAGCGATAGGAGGGGATTCGTCTCTCCCGGTATAGGGGGTTGATGTTGCGCTGTGTTCGATTGGCTATAACCGGAAATCCCTGGCCAGGGTTGCTGAGATTTACTGGTAAGTGTTACCAGTAGTTTCTCGAAATGTTATAGACCTCATATCGACACGACTTATCGAGCTATTGGGGTCTGACGTTTACCACCCCTAGGTGAGATATGCGACATATCAGACGATCAGACCGGACTGTACGGTAAGTGTTACTGGTTGGATTCACAGGAGTGTGAGCGGGCTTGCTCGTCGATCTTCTGATCGCTCAATACCCGGGTGGCCGTTACGTTTAGCAGACCGCTTGCGGCTTGTGGGTGTTTGATATGATCATCACCTGCTGCCAGCGTATTGACGAGTCTTTAGAGTCCTACACAGAGGTTTCCTGGCTCAAGCAAAACGAAATAGGAGCGCATATGAGATATGTGCGGGACCGAGAATAGTGCGTGTATGTGATACCGTATTCCATTCTCGCGATGAATGTGTCGAATGGTTATATGTGATATAACCTAGTTATCGAATCAAGGATTGATTCGATAAAATGATACATTGTATACTAGTCGGTTGTGTGCGACATGACCGGATCATTGAATCAAGTGTTGATTTAATGATTTAATGCATAATTATATATTTGATATATTACTTTGCATTAACTAGTATTGGTTCACTTTAAATGGATTTTCTCACTTGTTTGTGCACATTATATATGTGATATGTTTTTGTGCACAAGTTTGTATCATGTTTGATGATGCATGCCAACTTGGGTTTGTATAAAGATTAAACCATGGTTGTGTAATGGTTAGGGTTTTCATTTTCTTATATATTTATTTATTTATTTATTCTTTTTGGAAAATGAAAAGCATAAAGAGAAAAATGGTGGCAACTTTGTTTGTTGTTGAAACTTCATGAAGCTTTGACTAAGTGACCATTTTGTCTCATACTTAACCCTAACCATTCCACTTAACCATGATTCATTCTCTACACTTGACCATGGTTTGATTATGATAAGTATTCATTTTTCTTTTCAATTTAAATTAACTTATCATATTCATTCTTTCTTCTTCTTCTTCTTCATCACATGAAGAAAGCTTGCTACAACAATGGCAACTTGAGAAAATGAGTGAGAAATCCAATTCTAAAGTGAACCTACTTCCTATTTCTTCATCCTCTACCTCTTGCCAAGTAGTATAGGGTGTTTCCTTCATAAGTTTTCATGGCTTGGTGAAGGTGGAGCTTGATCTAGTGATGCCTCGACGTAGATCATCTTCGGCATCGTCGTCGATGACCTAGCCCGCTTTTTCTCCGATGAAGCCGATGCTAGAGTCATGGTTCGATTTGGACAGCGGAGAGGACTTCATCATGGAGCTATGGAGGTGGAGAAACGGATCTACAAAGGTTGTATTTCCGTTCTTTTAGTTTAGTTGTAAACTAGTTTCTTTTTCGCCTAGACATCTAGTTAACGATCTGTATTAGGGTTTCTCGGCACCCGTAAAATTTGAAATTGGCATGGTTGATACCTTGTGAGACCTCTATAGTGTGCCTAGGAACCCTACAGTGGTATCAGAGCCTAGCTAGAGCCTTAGGCGATGCGTAGACGGAGTTAGAAGTCCGATCGAACCGAAAACCTAACCCCAAAATAGCTCTCTGGACTTTTTTCAAAAACAGGGATTTTTGTGAATTAAAAATATGCAGAAATATAAGCAGGAAAAACTAAGAATTACTGTGAAGTTTGGGCTCCTAATTCCATAATGCGACCGCGGAACCGCGGCCAAACCAGGGGTTTGGCGGCTCTTCCGCGGCCCAAATTTGACTTAGTCCCTCAAATTTCATATATTTATTCTTAGGTCCTTTCTTAGCATTTTTTATGTGAATTTTTTAATTCCACTCAAGTGTTGAGTTTTCTAGGGTTTTATTGGGGATTCGTTGATTTGATCGGACAATTTAACTTCGTTTATGTTTTTCCGGATATTTTAGAAACTGTTAAAAAGTTCGACTGGATATAAATACCCACTTTTTCCCCTGCCGGGAAATTTCCACGTGTTGGATTTTTCCGTAGTTTAATAACGTTCTAAGTAGTGCAAGTAAAGCGATGGTCCCTCTAGAAGACAACAAACCTTAACTCGATTATGTGACCGTCTTGAACTGCCCTTTGAACCTTAGGGTTTGGGACGGTACGGCGTGCCACATGTGAGGCGTTGGCTTGACCCTTCTACGGCTGGACCGTTGGTACTGAGGCATGAACTGGATGTTTTTAAACTTATTTCATGTGTTGATCTGTTTCGGGAAAACTTGGGTGTTTGTATGTTCGATCGGAAAGTTTAACATTTTCTATTTATCCGGAATGTGATACAACAATTGGAATTCACAAGGAGTTATGAGATAACTGAATGAATGTTATAAACATAGCACTTTAGTCTCACTTGATCGGTTGCCACGGAATTTTGATGTGATCAAAAGTCCATCGCAATTACGTAGCGTACGCGGATACTCGCCGGGTAAACTTAATAGACAGCCTCACTCCATAGCCCCGACCAAGTGACTGTAGGAGAACCCCGTCGTCGAAAGCATCCGTTCGGGTGCTCCCGGTAGCAGTGTTCCGCCTTGGTGCACTTCGTCGACGGCGTTAGGGGTGCGGCCGCCTACTAAAGTTTGCGACGAGCATTCGATCAGAATGTCGGGAATCCTGTTGAATTGCCCAACTTGATATTGAAAAGTGTTTTCGATAATGAGACTAAAATGCGGGGTTTATAATTGTTAGGCATGCGATGTCTAAAGAATTCATTTGATCAGGCATGCGATGTCTGAGGTGGTTGCGGATTCCAACTGTTGTAGTTTTACACTTTCTTTTCTGTGACCGTAAGTGTAATATGTGATATCGCCGGTTTCGTTGCTATATGTCAACGACAATTGGGATGGACATATTTACTTACGTTGATGACATGTGATGTTATGTGTTGCTGGATATGTTATATTGGATCGTCGTGTTTGAATAGCCGGGGGTTTTTATGTGAGATGAGTGTTTTTCATTTTCATTCATGTAAAAACTTGTATGTAATATTCTTTTATTGGGGCGCTTCCAGGTTGCGGAAGTTGTCACCCTTTGTATATTATTTACTTTTCCGCACTAGGATAGACCCAAGGAGGAGGGCACAAGTAACCGGGTTCTGGAGTCCAGTGGGAGACCAACTCGAGGAGTCGAGTCCGGGTCTCCTAACTCCAGAATTGGTAGGGTTGCTTGCCGCTCTCGTAGGGGTCTATGGGTGTGGGTTTGGCTATTCATCACGACCGTGGAATCCGTGTTTTATACTGGCTCGTATTGAAAACACGGACGTCCTAGTATATCCAATATTTCATATGTTTCTTCTGCTGCGATATCTGTGATGTGATCATGATATGTTCTGTGATGGATACTTTATATAGTATATATGATATATTATATAGACGTTACTTATGTTTTACACCCGTGCTAGCCCTGCCCCGCTCTGCCGTTAGTTACCTAACCTAACGGTGCACGAGGGGACATCGAGGCGAATGCGGATGGCATAAGTGTACGTCGTATTTATCTGTGATGATTAGGTATTTAAATGATGGGACTTCATTAATGAGATTAATGAAATAAAAGAAACCTAAGATGTTGTAGAATCGAATTTCAAAAATAAAACAGGTAGCTACAGTTCTTGCTTTGCACAGCGGTATATGTGATATATCCTGCACCTTATTCGATGAGGAAAGGACCGAGATCCCTTCACCGGGAGTGACTCCTTTAGCAATAACTGGCAGATGCTACACACTCGGTTTGTCTTTTGATTGCTTTTAAGAGTTTTTGCTTTGCACAGTGATATATATGATATATCCCGCACCTCATTCGACGAGGAAAGGACCGACGATCCCTTCACCGGGAGTGACTCCTTTAGCAAAACTAGAAAAGCTTCAAAAACACTCCATTTTTAAAATCATTTGATTCTACAACGATATAAAGTTCATTACGCAAAAGGTTTTCTTAAAAACCTGTCGTAGTCCTCCGTCATTTCAGATAGGTAATAGTTAGTATTCGTGCTGCGTTTGTTGACTCAGTCAAGGCGTAGTGTGCGGTAGCTGATTATTGCTTATCTGCAAAGCATATGATGCGATTGGATTAGGGTAGTCGTACGGCCTTGTTGACTCAGTCAAGGGTCGTGCGGGTGGGTTTAATTCAATCGAGAAATGACGGGTTGAACTTTACTTGTGGTCTATGATTTGTTGACTCAGTCAAGGTCATAGATCGCTTGGGGCAAAATATTATCGGGAATTTCAAGTGTTGAAATTTGCAATGAGATTGCATACCTTCTATGAGATAGTTGGATCCCGATACCCGCTGCGAGTAAGAGTTACTCCTGGGAGAGTTTTATACATTACAATTAGCCGATCAAGTAGGTGTCTAGAAAGGTTTTAACAGGGTTACGCCTCTGGGAAAACGAGGTTTACATTAATTAGGTTCGTGCGAAAGCACGGGGGACCTCCCTCAAAGTACCGACACTGGCCTGGCTGAAAGATTGGCGAACTTGTAGTGTGTAATTAATCCCGGCTAGTCTTTCCTTTTAGGGTTTGAAGGAAGATTTGATAAAAAGCAGTGGGAGCCATCCTGATTAGATAAAATAATAACCAATCTATTCTTGCAAGAGCGCACGCTGAGTGTTTTCTTCTCTCTCTCTCCAGGTAGCGACCTTGTCATGCCTTAATCAAGATAATAATACGGAATATTGACCGAACCCTCTTGTTATACTGAGCTGGGGAACGTTGGTCCCGCTCTAACTTATAATTGTTATAAGACAGAGCAGGAAATTGGGGATCACCAGAATTCCCGTGCCGCCCAAACGAAGAGAGTGCATGCTGATGCATCATCTTCGGGTGTGTTCATTATACAGAACTGTTTCTCAGTATTCTTTGCGTCCTGGGTATGTGATACCAGATCAGGATCCCAGATATGTAATCTGTTACATAGGGCTACAGAAAGGCAGAGAACTGAGATCGGGTGATAAGTTTCATGAGGCAGAAAACGGGGCAAGTGTTGCAGCCAAGTCTGTTGGTCTCTGTCACCCTATATTACCAATACATTGATTCTGAACGAATGTTATTAGATACCGAACCTGATATACAAAATCATATCAGTCTCTTTATCAGTAAAGAAATGATAAAATTTTGTATTGTTGGATAATGTTTTGAACATTTCCTATATCAAAAGTTGATCGGTTCAGGCACGTTATCTAAAAGCATTGATGTTCTAAATCAAACTACAGTTCTTAGTATACGGAACACACACAAGAGGAAGAGTTCAGAAATGAACGAATCCTACTTGAGGCATTGTAGACTAGGTCATATCAATGCGACCCGACTAGCTGAAGTTACATGTAGATGCATATTTAAATCAGTTTGAATTTACATCTTGTGAAACTTGCCAGTCATGTCACAGAGATAAGATGACCATAGCTCCGTTTACTGGAAACAGAGAAAGAGTTAGTAAACTCTTGGGATAATACATGTTGATGTATAAAGGTCCCCTGTCTACACATGCCAAGACCGGTTCTTTGTACTTCATTACATTCTCTGATGATCTCTTTAGATTCAGACATATGTTCTTGTTGAAACACAAGTCCGAACCTTTTGAGATATTCACAGAATATAAGTTAGAAGTAGAGAACCAAGAGGGTATAAGTATTATGTCCTTTGATGCGATCAGGGAGGAGAATACTTGAGCACGGAATTCCTGGACTATTCTAAAGGAGAATGAGATTCTCTCTCAGCATTACTCCTCCGTATACACCATAGCACGATGGTATATCGGGGCGGAGCAAACACACCCTATATGATAAGGTGTGCTCTATGATGAGTACTACTGAGTTACCTTTTTCCATTTGGGGGTTATGCACTTGAGAAGCTGCATACCTATTGAATTAGGTTCGAATCAAATCAGTGCCTGCCACTTCATATTTGATATGATAAGGGAAGAGCCCATCTCTTAAGTTAGTTAAGATTTGGGGTTGTCCAGCCTATGTCTAAAAGAAAAATCGGGACAAGCTCGAGGCAAGATCTGTTGTGTAGAACTGGAAATGTTCCAGCTATACAAACTGCAGCTGATGATTTGATAGAACCAAAGGATTCAGTAGAAACCAACGAACCTCAGCCTCTCCGCCGATCTAGTAGGGTTCCTCACCCGCCTGAGAGATACTTCGGTTACTCTATGACAGTGGGAGCGAGGATTGCATCATTAGATGATGACCCAACTAGTTTCGAGTTGGCCATCAGGAGTGGGACTCTGTAAGAATGGCTGGATGCTTAGTGATCTGAGATGGAATCCTTATACACCAACAAAGTATGGACTTTGGTTGCTATATCTGAAGGGTTAAATCCCCATCAGGAGCAAGTATATCTTGAGAAGATTACTTGGTGTATATGGAAAAGTTGAGACTTTCAAAGCTAGACTTGTTAAAGCTTTTCGTCATCGACCAGGCGTGGATAATGATGAAACCTTTTCAAGTGGCTATGCTTAAGTCCATCCAGATCCTACTTGCCACGGCTATATACCATAACTACGATATCTGGCGGTTGGGTGCCATGACTGCTTTTCTAAATGAAGTTTTAGAAGAGAACGTCTATAAGTACACAGCCAGAGGGCTTCGTAGACAGTGGGAGCAGCGGAAACGTGTGCAAGATGCTTTATAGGATAAAGCAGGCATCGCGGAGTAGGAACATCTGTTTTGATGGAGTAGTCAAATAGTTTGACTTCATCAAAATGGTAGATGAACCTTGTATATACAAAAAGGTAGTAGGGAGTATAGTGATGATCCTCGTAGAGTACATGGATGACATACTCTTGATAAGAAAAAAGTTACTTATGCTACGCTCGATCAATCTCCGCATATCACAATGATTCTCTATAGGATCAAAGTGATACCTCCTAAATCCTGGGTTTTGGATCTATGAGATAGATCTAATTGGATGTTAGGATTCTCACTAGTTGTAGCGAGATGGTATCAATCGATCCTGGGGAGAATCACTGGAAGGGTTCCAGGGTGATAATGACGACTGAATGTCAGTCGCAGGCATTGTCTTTACCCTCAGTAAAGGGACGGTATGTTGGAAGAGTTCCAAGCTAGATACCGTGGCATACTAGACGATAAAGGCTGGATACATCGCTACTTAAGATACTACCAAAGAGGTTGTCTGGGTGTATATTAGTCATGAGATGAACTTTGTTCCTCCCATTGTGTGACAATGGAGTTGTGGCTTATGCCAAGGAACGCCGGTCCCATCAGTGATCCAGACATATTCTAAGGCAGTGTCACCTGATCATGGAGATGGTTGATCTCCAGGGTGATCAAGGTTAGGAGAGTAGACTCAGAGGACAACACGGCGGATCCACTCACAAAGGCCTTTTCCCAGAGAGAGACTTTTATGGGATGGTTGAGTATGAGATACTGCAACCACTGCTACAGATGGCCCTAGTGCAAGTGGGAGATTGTTAGTTATATGTATGCCCTAGATGCCATTACTGTATATTGGATGTATATTGTAGTGGATGCTGGGACATATATAGGGAGGACTTTCTTGCTCGACATGATAGTATGCTATCTGGTTGCTCTTTGCCTTAACGTGTACACTGATTGTCTCTCTATTACATGTTGGTAAAGCCCTTAGGATGTGTACTTAACTACCAGGACTATGATGCGGATCATACTAGTGGGAACATGGTAGTCCATAAGTACATCCTTCAAAGTCCCTAGTCGAGGGTATATCGAGACGGGGCATCGATATACCAGAGTAGACTAGCGTATACCTTCTCGACCCATACAGATGGGCGATGGATGATACCATATCCATTGGTGTTTGACATCGGAGGTGATATACGGGTGCTCAGTGGAGACTGGGTACACTGGACGGACTCGCCGAGAACTCCCGGATGGTATTATACTTTACGTCAGATGGCAGTTCTCTGGTGACACTGGTACAGAGTAGTCTGTTGACCCGAGATCGTCATAGAGTCTTGTGTGGTTCCCACTGTGCTTTGATTTCCACCTTACCACGTCCAAGAAGGCGTGCAAAACGGTGGTTTTTTGGTACAGTCCCGAGTCACATGGAGGCAATGAGCGATAGGAGGGGATTCGTCTCTCCCGGTATAGGGGGTTGATGTTGCGCTGTGTTCGATTGGCTATAACCGGAAATCCCTGGCCAGGGTTGCTGAGATTTACTGGTAAGTGTTACCAGTAGTTTCTCGAAATGTTATAGACCTCATATCGACACGACTTATCGAGCTATTGGGGTCTGATGTTTACCACCCCTAGGTGAGATATGCGACATATCAGACGATCAGACCGGACTGTACGGTAAGTGTTACTGGTTGGATTCACAGGAGTGTGAGCGGGCTTGCTCTTCGATCTTCTGATCGCTCAATACCCGGGTGGCCGTTACGTTTAGCAGACCGCTTGCGGCTTGTGGGTGTTTGATATGATCATCACCTGCTGCCGGCGTATTGATGAGTCTTTAGAGTCCTACACTGAGGTTTCCTGGCTCAAGCAAAACGAAATAGGAGCGCATATGAGATATGTGCGGGACCGAGAATAGTGCGTGTATGTGATACCGTATTCCATTCTCGCGATGAATGTGTCGAATGGTTATATGCGATATAACCAAGTTATCGAATCAAGGATTGATTCGATAAAACGATACATTGTATACTAGTCGGTTGTGTGCGACATGACCGGATCATTGAATCAAGTGTTGATTTAATGATTTAATGCATAATTATATATTTGATATATTACTTTGCATTAACTAGTATTGGTTCACTTTAAATGGATTTTCTCACTTGTTTGTGCACATTATATATGTAATATGTTTTTGTGCACAAGTTTGTATCATGTTTGATGATGCATGCCAACTTGGGTTTGTATAAAGATTAAACCATGGTTGTGTAATGGTTAGGGTTTTCATTTTCTTATATATTTATTTATTTATTTATTCTTTTTGGAAAATGAAAAGCATAAAGAGAAAAATGGTGGCAACTTTGTTTGTTGTTGAAACTTCATGAAGCTTTGACTAAGTGACCATTTTGTCTCATACTTAACCCTAACCATTCCACTTAACCATGATTCATTCTCTACACTTGACCATGGTTTGATTATGATAAGTATTCATTTTTCTTTTCAATTTAAATTAACTTATCATATTCATTCTTTCTTCTTCTTCTTCTTCATCACATGAAGAAAGCTTGCTACAACAATGGCAACTTGAGAAAATGAGTGAGAAATCCAATTCTAAAGTGAACCCACTTCCTATTTCTTCATCCTCTACTTCTTACCAAGTAGTATAGGGTGTTTCCTTCACAAGTTTTCATGGCTTGGTGAAGGTGGAGCTTGATCTAGTGATGCCTCAACGTAGATCATCTTCGGTATCGTCGTCGATGACCTAGCCCGCTTTTTCTCCGATGAAGCCGATGCTAGAGTCATGGTTCGATTTGGACAGCGGAGAGGACTTCATCATGGAGCTATGGAGGTGGAGAAACGGATCTACAAAGGTTGTATTTCCGTTCTTTTAGTTTAGTTGTAAACTAGTTTCTTTTTCGCCTAGACATCTAGTTAACGATCCATATTAGGGTTTCTCGGCACCCGTAAAATTTGAAATTGGCATGGTTGATGCCTTGTGAGACCTCTATAGTGTGCCTAGGAACCCTACAGTTCTGCCCTTTTTGCGACGTGGACGGTCGATGCTGCCCTTTTTGCGACTTGGACGGTCGGTGCTGCCCTTTTAGCGACTTGGACGGTCGATGCACCCCTTTTAGCGACGTGGACGGTCGGTTCTGCCCTTTTTACGACTTGGACGGTCGGTTCTGCCCTTTTTGCGACGTGGACGGTCGATGCTGCCCTTTTTCCGACTTGGACGGTCGGTGCTGCCCTTTTAGCGACTTGGACGGTCGATGCTGCCCTTTTAGCGACGTGGACGGTCGGTGCTTGATTTGACTTGCTCTGCCTCTTGCAGTGTCAGGGGTAGACTTGACTTGCTGCACTTCTTGCGGTGTCGAGATTGGATTCTGACTTGCTCCACTTTCTGCAGTGTCGGAGTGGAAGTTGACTTGTTGATTTTGATTTGGGTTGACATCAGCATCGCTATACTGGAATATGGTACCAGGAGCGAATCATCTGTCATTGAGAGGATTTTGGGATTGTTTTACGCCCGTAGATTGTATACGGTTTTGCAGGATGTATGATCCAGACCGTAGGGCCGGAAAAATTTCGGGACTTTGTCGGCGTCTGCATCGCTGCACTGGAATATGGTACCAGGAGCGACTCATCATTCACCGTTGGGGTATGGGATTTGGAATTTGGTTGGCGTCTGCATCGCTGCACTGGAATATGGTACCAGGAGCGACTCATCATTCGCCATTTGGGGATTGGGGAGCGATGTCTTAGGAGACAGGTTTAGATCCCTATCGCCTAAGACTTTTCAATTTTATGGGCCGTGAGGGTCCCATGAAAGCATTTTCTCCCTACGAGTCGTAAGGATCCCGCTGGTGTATTTTCTCCTTAGGAGTCGTGAGGACTCCTAAGTGTGTTTTTCCTTTATGAGTCGTAAGGATCCCACAAAGGTTTGTTCTCCTCATATATCATGAGGACACATGAGTGGGTCTTATCAATGGAGCATCATTCCCAAAGCGGAGACCGGCCGCGTAACTGGTGATTACGGTGGGGCATGGGTATGATGAGAATTATTTGAGCCCGTGGATTGTATACGATGGTCAATTTGGGGACCCACCGTAGGGCCAGGAGAATTTTAAGAAATCGGATTTTGGTTGGCGTCTGCATCGCTGTACTGGAATGTGGTACCAGGAGCGACTCATCATTCGCCGTTTGGGGACTTGGAATTTGGATCTTGTTTGGCATCAGCATTGCTGCACTGGAATAATGCGAGGAACAACTCATCATTTGCCTTGGGAGGACTTGGGATTTGGGTTTTTGGTCGGTATCAGCACCGCTAACACTGAAGCGAAATGCCAGGAGCGACTCATCATTTGCCGTTGCCCGTTGGGGGACGATGGCTTAGGAGACAGGTTTGGGTCCCCATCACCTAAGGCTTTTCAATTTTATGGGCCGTGAGGGTCCCATAAAAGCATTTTCTCCCTACGAGTCGTAAGGATCCCGCAGGTGTATTTTCTCCTTAGGAATCGTGAGGATTCCTAAGTGTGTTGCTCCTTTGTGAGTCGTAAGGATCTCACGCAGGGGTTTTCTCCTCACAAGGTCGAGAGGACTTTGCGAGTGTATTTCATCTCTTTTCACGAGTTTGCGCCCTTTCGGGTTTCCGCAGACTCGCCGGTAGTCCTGCTGTTTTTACTCACGGAGCCCTTTCGGGTTTTCATCCGTGCCCGTTTTGCTTGTGGACATACCGATTTTTTATTATTTTTTTTTTATTTTTATTAAATTTTTTTTACCGCTGGTGGGACTTTAAAAGTAGTCTCACCGGAGGGATTTGGGAGAGATAGGGGTCATTTACGCCAGTGGATTGTATACGGTTTTGCAGGATGTCTGATCCAGACCGTAGGGCTGATGTGCTCAATTCGCCTGCGACTTGGAGCATTTACGTGTAGTATTTCTTGAGATATCGGCCATTGATGGGTGGCATAGGCCTTTCTCCCTCGGCACTTATTAGTTTGTAGGATCCTCCGTCGAACACTTTCTCGATGACGTATGGTCCTTCCCAATTTGGCTCGAATTTTCCCTTGGCATGTCGATTGGGGATGATCGGTCTTTTGAGGACCAACACCAATTCACCTTTCTTGAAAGCACGGAGACGGGTTATCTTGTCATAGGCCCGTGACATTTGGGCTCGGTATAGCTCCAGATTTTGCTGCACCGCGAGCCTCTTTTCTTCGAGGGCATCGAGTTCTTCAAGTCGAAGGAGCACGTTTTCCTCCTCCGTCGACTCATGCTGAATGGCCATTCTTAAGCTTGGAACTTCGACTTCGAGGGGGAGGACCGCCTCCACTCCGAAGAGCAATGAGTATGGAGTGGACTGAGTTGGAGTACGATGCGTGGTACGATATGCCCACAATGCCTCGTGAAGTTTGAGATCCCAGTCTCTCTTGTTGGCTGAAGCATTTTTCCTCAGGAGCTTGCATAGAGTCTTATTGAAGGCTTCGGCTAGCCCATTGGCTCTTGGATTGTAGATGGAGGAATATCTCCAGTCTATTTTGTGCTGAGTAGCGAACCTTGAGACATTGAAGCTCTTGAAAGAAGGCCCGTTGTCAGAAATGATTCTTCTTGGTGTACCAAAGCGGTATAGAATATTGTGTTGGAAGAATGTCAGAATATCTTTTGTCTTGACTTCTTTTAGCGGGACAGTTTCAGCCCATCTGGAGAAGTAATCAGTTGCGGCCAGTATGAACCGGTGGCCTTTGGATGACGGAGGATCAATTGGGCCAACAATGTCGGTGCCCCAGACTTCGAAGGGCCACGACGCCACCGTAGGATGCAATGGATTGGGATGCTTGTGAATAAAATCACCGTGAATTTGGCAGATATAACATTTCTTTGCATGCTCTCCGTAGTCCCGTATCATGGTGGGCCAATAATACCCAAGCCGTTTAATTTGCAGTCGCATCTTGGGGCCAGATTGGTGAGCACCGCAAATGCCTGAGTGAACTTCTTTCATGACTTTTTGGGCTTCGGCCGATGACAGGCACCTGAGCCAGAGTTGGTCATATGACCTGCGGTATAGCGTGTCATTTACAAACACGTATCGGAGAGCTCTCTTCTTCAGCTGAATCCTCGCAGGTTTTTCTTCGGGCAGCTTGTCGTATCGGAGGTACTCTATGAAGGGTTCTCTCCAATCGGGCTCGTCTTGGATGATCGAAGCTTCTTCCGCAGGACTGCTCTTCTGTTCCGCGCTTTCCTCTTCTCGTAGAGAGACTGGGGGTAGAATTTGCAGGCTCCTGACTGTGATCAGAATTTCGTCCATGTCAGGATCAGCCAGCTCCTTGGCCAAGCGATCGAGTACATCATCCTTTCCATTCAACGCTCTAGGGACTCTCATTAGTTCAATGTGAGTGAACCGTTTCATGAGTTCCACCACTCGGCCTCTGTACCGAGCTAATTCGGGTTTATATATTTTATAATCACCGCTTACTTGGTTGACGACGAGCTGGGAGTCACCGTAAACTCGTAGCCGACGGATTTTCATTTCTATGGCGAGCTCCAAACCAGCTATCAGAGCTTCATACTCAGCTTCATTGTTTGTCCAAGGCTCGGTGAGAGCAAAAGAACACCGTAGGGTTCCCATTGATGGTGTGATGAACACCAATCCTATCCCTGCTTTTATCTCCGGGATGCTTGATTTACTGGAGGTCCTTATCGATGAGGCCCCATCGAAGTAGAGCTCCCAACATGGCTCATCTCCCTCGAGGTGCAGCACTTGTTCGTCGGGTAACTCACAATTTAGCGGCGACCCTTCTGGTATAGGATGAGCGGCGAGGAAGTCTGCAAGAGCCTGCCCTTTCACTGCTTTCTGAGGAGTATAAACTATGTCAAACTCAGGTAACATGACAGCCCATCTTGCCATTCTGCCGGCTAGGCTCGCTCTGGTCATCAAGTGTTTGAGCGGGTCGACCTTGGAGATCAGCATAACCCGATGAGCAAGCAGATAGTGCCTCAGCTTCTTCACTGCAAATATCAGAGCCAGGCATTGCTTTTCGATTAGGGAATAGTTATGTTCCGCCCCGACTAGAGTTCGACTAAGGTAGTAGAGGGCATTTTCTTTTCCCTCCTCGTTATTCTGGGCAAGGAGCGCACCGAGTGACTCATCCAGCGCGGCAGTGTAGAGAATCAGCGGTTTATTTAGAATGGGAGCGGCCAGCACTGGAGGGTGCAACAAGTATTGTTTGATGCTTTCGAACGCTGCTTGACATTCGGCATCCCAGATAAAAGGAGCTCCTTTATTCATGAGCTTTGAGAAGGGTCTACATCTCCCCGATAAATTTGAGATAAACCTCCGTATATAAGCAAGCTTGCCTTGAAAAGATCTTAGCTGCGTCAGACTCTTCGGAGGGGGCATCTCCATGATGGCCTTTATCTTTGATGGGTCAACTTCGATCCCTCGATGTCGGACTATGAAGCCCAGGAATTTTCCCGATGACACGCCAAAAGCGCACTTCAGAGGATTCATCTTCAAATCGTATTCCCTCAGTCTGGTGAGAACAGTCCTAAGATCTTGGATGTGGTCGGCCTTGGCTTTAGTTTTGACGACCAGATCATCAACATAACATTCGACGACTTTATGAATTAGGTCATCGAAGATATTGGTCATTGCCCTTTGATATGTAGCACCTGCGTTCTTCAATCCGAACGGCATCACCTTGTAGCAATATATTCCGATCGGGGTTCGAAATGCTGTGTGCTTCTCATCCTCAGGCGACATCTTGATCTGATTGTATCCAGACGAGCCGTCCATAAAGGTGAACAGCTCGTAATTTGAGGTGTCATCGACCATCATTTCCATGACCGGTAGCGGGAAGTCGTCTTTAGGACATGCCTTGTTAAGGTCCCTGAAATCGACACAAACTCGGATCTGCCCATTTTTCTTCTTCACTGGGACTACGCATGCGATCCAGTCCGCATATTTCTCTTCCCTGATGAAGCCGGCATCGATGAGCTTCTTAGTTTCCTCGATGACCTTTTCTTCTAGTTCCCTTCTCATTCTTCGAGGAGCTTGTTTGACTGGCTTAGCATCAGGAGATATAGCCAACTTATGTACGGCCACTTCAGGGGAAAGGCCAGGCATTTCTTTGTATGTCCACGCGAAGCAGTCGACGAACTCATGCAGCAGGGCAATTATCTGCGCTTTCATTTCCTCTGACAAGAGCGAGCTGATGTAGGTCGGCCTTGGATTATCGGGCGTTCCTAAGTCAATCTCGGTTAGCTCGTCAAAGGTTGCTTGTCCGCCATCTTCGAGCTCTTGAGGAGCTTCTTCTGGCTCGGCTCGGCTATCTCGTCATCATCATTTGATCTTTCGCTGGCCTCACCAACATGGATCATGTAGCACGCTCTGGAATCAGGTTGAACGTAGCCTATGCCCCGTTTATCTGGAATTCGTCCGTCGATGAGTGCTCGGACCTGGGGAGGATGCCATAGTCCTTCGTAAAACTTCGCTTCGGACTCCGTTTGATATAACCGGCATCCGCACTTTTTAAAGTATTCCCGCTTCTCGGGCGCATAGTATCTGGGATTGAGGACGGCTCTTATGCCTCTCTCATATGGAAGGCACGCGACAGACAAATCGCCCGGGTGCACAACGGGTTTGACCCATAAAACAGGATGCCCTTCTGTCCACTTTTCCTTCCGGGAACGTAGAAAGTTTTCAGCTGGTCCACAGTGGAGATTGATAATGCATCGAGCTCTTTGCACATTTGCTCTGGTACCCTTGTAACGGCTAGGGACCCTTCTGCAACTTCAAAGGTCTCTCGTAGTTTCGCTTGTTGCGTAGGGGTCCAATCTACACCGCTGTTGCACGACAGGTCCTCCTCCTCTGACTCTTCAGTGTCGCTGCCAAGATGAGGGCGGACTTTACTGCTAGATGGGGCTTCAGTGACAGATTCGTCCGTATCGCTGCCGAAACGAAGGCGAGTTTTACGGAAGGACGGGCTTCCAGCGTCGGACTCATCAGTGTCGCTACCGAAATGCGGGCGCACTTGGGCATTTTTGCTTTTAAAAGTGACAGCCAGCGCAGATTTGCCTTTGAGTCTTGGGGCCGCTTTATCTTCAGTCAGTTGAGGCTTAGCATTTTGGTGGTTCATAAAGTACCGAGAATCTTCATATCGGACTTCATGCACACCGAACGGCTGGATGTCTCCGTCAATGCGTCTTTCTTCGCCATTTTTAGTATACTTCATGCATTGATGGAAAGTTGACGGAATGATGCCGTAATCGTGGAGCCACGGCCGCCCCAAGAGATCTTATAAGACGTGTCGGCGTCGATCACGTATATCTTAGCTTCAGTTTGCAGATCCCCGAATTTGATTGGCAGAGCTATGGACCCCAGAACTTGCTGGCAATTTTGGTTGAAGCCTTGAATGACAATCCTTTCCCTTGACAGATGTCGGACGTCCATTGATAAACTCTTCAGAGTTCGCAAGTTCATGATGTTCACTGAGGACCCCGGATCAATCAATATGCGATTAATTCGATCTCCGTCGCTGTACCCGGTCACGTAAAGCGGCCGATTATGCTCAGCCGTTCCCAGTAGCAAGTCTTCATCCTTAAATGTGACTGCGGCGGCATGCAAAGCATGCTGAGCTTCTTTCATATTAATTTCCGCAAAGTGAGCCTGATACCGCTCGGGGTTTTGTAGAGCGTGAATAAGAACATCTCTAAGCTCCTTGGATAGGACCAAGGCGTCGTAGATGCTCAGGAGAGACGGAAGCTTCCGGAGATGTGCCAAGACATTATAGTCCACCGAGGAAGGACTTATGTTTTCATCAACCGGTTCTCTGCCATCTTCTTCATTAGCGACTTGTTTTTCCTTCCCTTTTGGGGCGTTGCCCTGATTTGGCGGTAGAGCCCTGCCGCTTCTAAGCTGGATTTGATTGGCCGTTGTGGCGAGCTCCTCATCCTCTTCGGGAAAGCAGAGCTCCTCTTCCGAGTCACTGCCAAGATGGATGGCGTAGCAAGTCACTACTGGGATCTTTTCATTAGAGTCTTCTTCTAACTCCTCCAGAATTTCAGCGGCTTGTACAGGGAAGAACTCCTTCAATTGAATCAATGTTCTTTCCTTTTGTTCATATTCTTCGAGGGAATCGATATATTTTTGAATGGTCGATCTCCCTGCAGACTCTTTTTCGCGCCGAGCTGCACTTTTCTTCTTCTTGAGCTTCTTGGATTTTGAGCCTGAAGGAGCCGCATTGGCAGCTGGACTGGTAGGCTTCTTCTGTCCTTCCCATTCCATCCTGGGCTCTTTCTGAAGCAGCTTTAGCATCTTCTTCGTCTTATTAGATATGTGCGTACTCCACGGAGGCTGCGATGAGTCGGTTTCGTTTGTCGGGGCAGCGGGTTCGGCTGTCTGCTCCCAGAAGGCTTCAACTTCTGTCTGTATAAAGTTGGCGGTCGCAACTTGATTGTTCACCAACACGCTTTTGGACAGCTCGATCTCTCCAGCCTTGTACTGCTTCTCGACCCAGTCTTTGAAGATATAGCAATCCTCGATCGCATGGCTCACTACTCGGTGGTACGGGCAATACAGAGGATTGTCGGTCATTTTTGCCTCTTGGGGTCTTTTCGACTCCGGAAATTGTAGGCCGTTGTTCAAGGCATCTTTAAATATCTTGCGGACCTTGTCCCTTCTGAAAGAGTAAACCTTGTTCTTTTTCTCCTCTAGGGAGGGCCCATCTCCTCCCAGCAATGGCTTTCGAGACCGGTTAGTTTTGGATTCGGCCGCCCTTCGCTTTTCTTCATTGTCGGACGCATTGAAGACATTGGTACTGCTGGAACTCCCGCTTCTACGGTTGTCGTCCCGCTTGCTTTTCCAAGTTTTCTCTCTCTGAGAATCCGGCGGGGACTCTTGCTTTGAGCGTTCCAGCATTTGGACTTTCTTGGTTAGCTCCTGAAATGTCTTGAGGCCCGCCGTACACAAGAATGGGACCATCCAATTGCTGAGGTTCCCAATGAGAAGGCTAACGGACTGGTCCTGCTCCAGCGGCGGTTCGCACTTGACTGTGAGATTACGCCATCGAGCGATAAAGTCGGTGTTGCTTTCATTCTTCCCCGGCTTGGTCCTTACAAGGTCGGCAATGGAGATTTTATCACTGACACTCATGAACCTTTGCCGAAACAGGGACTCCATTTGGGCAAAGGTAATGACGGACCCATCCGGTATACTCGCATACCAGTCGAAGGCGACGCCGGTCAGGCTGTTGACAAACTGACGAAGAAGGAGCGCGTCATTGCCCCCTGTATTTCCGCACGATGCTTTGAAGTGGGCGACGTGCTGATTTGCATTCCCCGTTCCATCAAATCTTCCGAACTTAGGAATGACGTAGCCGCTTGGGAACTCAATCAGATCGTACTGCGCGGGGTATGGCCGCCCACTACTGCCGATTTCTTTCTGAGCTTCAGCTTCGGCCACCAATGTTTTAACCTTGCTGGTGACCAAATCCATTATCCGATCCTGTGTTAGCGGGATAGTGCTATCTGGGGCCAAGGCATCCCCAGAAGCGGAGTGTGGTCGGCTTTCATGTGGCTCGACCAGTCTTGGACCCGAAGGAACAGGCATTGGCTGCCTCGGATTGTCATCACCCGGATGATTAATAGCGGCTTGTGCTTGATTGGGAGGCGCTCGAGCAATTTGAGCCATAAGCTGCATCACCACATTCGTTAAGTCGTCAATCTTCGAATAGAGCTTGGCCATCTCTTTATCTTTGCTCCTGAGCTGTTTTCGAAGCTCTTGAAGCAGCTCTTGCTCCGCAGTCCTGGGGCGGAAAGTCGGCTCTTCCTCGCTATCCGAGCTTGACTCTGCATGGACCGAGGGGTCTTTCTGCCTATCATCCTCATCGAGAGGGTTTTCTTCATCCAGCGGGGGCGGCTGTTCTTGGGCGGCAGCAACCACATTCAGGCTAGATTGAGCTTGGGATGTGGTGGCCCCATCCTTGCTTTTGCTGTGAAGGTTGTCGCTGGGGCGACCGCCTGCCATATAGACCGTATGGATGATATATCCGGCTGTCTTTCTATCATTGGCAGCTGATTTCATGGATTGCTGTCTTGACCCCCTTGTTTCGGTAGCTGGTAGTCGATTAAAGGCGGCTGGCCCAACCAGTTTCTTGAATGGTGCTGGCGCTTCTTTTCTGGGTTTGCCCCGCTGCTTTCGTGCGGCACAGAGTGCTTGATAGACTCTTGAAGAGACAGTGTCATACTTCTTTTGTTGGGGCCGGGACACGTCTCTTTGTGGCACTATTCGGACCGCTGTCTTCTTGATTCTCGCGGTCATGGCATTTTTCTGAACCCACTTCAGAGGCTCGAAGGAATTGCTGATTCTTACGTCCGACTCAGCCGTCGTCGCTGGGCAACCCTGCACTTGGAACTTCACACGATTCCATTTGGCCGAAACCTTGGCCCTCTTGTTGGCTCGATACCTGAGCCGCTTCTGCCTTAACTTTTCTGTTCTAAGCACCTGGAAGACTTCGACTTTTTGGGAAGACGCCGCAGACCGGGCGATGGAGGGCCTTGGAGATACGCTCGATTGTGCATTTGTTGGAGTTATCGCCTGAGCTCGTCCGCAACATTTGATGTTGCCTTTTGTACCGAAGTTCTTGCCCCCTGCTGGAGCACCAGAGAATCGTTCAGATACCGTCTTGAGTTTCGGTTGTGGTGCCTTGGCGATCACGACATTCGGCCTCTTACCCCTTGAGACCGGCTTGGCCACCTGTTCCGCCGGGATCTCCGCCAGATGAGCGCTTCCGGCAGGGAAGATGATGACGGAGCCAAACTGGCGGGGCGGTTCCTCCCACTGTCGACTGAGGATCGCGGGGAGAACCACACGAGCGTTGATCTTGACCACGTACGGAATCGGGGTCACGTTTGAAGCTGAATTCGTCTGGGGAGACATTGTCGTCGAAGGTTGATTGCTGCATGGAAAAAAGAACATCATTTCAGTATAGGCAATCGATATGTATATTGATTGAGTTCGCATGAACGTTTAACCCGAAATATGGGATAAGAGATTGGTCCCACCGGGCGTGCCAGAATCTGTAGGGTGTTTTTCGTCACCCCATTGAGATGGGAATACGCGCACGCGTCTCAGGCGTACTACAGATTCCCCCTGCCTAGGGTAGGCTGGGGTTTAATGATTGTGGGGATCCGAATCTCCGGCAGCCGCGGACTAAGCTGCCGTTAATTACCCCTCGTCTTTGGGGCGAGGAAACCTCCGATTAACGGGTTAAACTGGTCATGCGAACTCAATGTGCAGTGTACATGTGTTTTGTTTTGAAAGGGGGGTTTTGGATATATTGGGAGCCACGCAAAGTTTTTACGGGGGTCCCGCTACCCGGATAGCGGGCTGGGGGTCAAGGGGGCTAGCAGCCCCCTTGCGGGGTGCGGGGCAGCGCCCCGTTAGAAATTTTTTTCTAACAGAGACAGTTTCGTGGAATATGTGTATGTGTACATTTGTATACATATGTTATATATAAAAAAAAAGGGAAAAGGGCATCCAAAGGATGCGTGGGGCAGCACCTTGGGCGCTGTGCGCTTAGGTGCTGTGCGCTCAGGCGCAAGCGCGCCACGTGTCGGCACGTGGGCGCTTTGCGCATGAGCGCTGCGCGCTGGAGCGCAAGCGCGCGCGCCACGTGTCGGCACGTGGGCGCCTTGCGCATTAGGGCTGCGCGCTGGAGCGCAAGCGCGTGCGCCACGTGTCGGCACGTGGGCGCTTTGCGCATGAACGCTGCGCGCTGGAGCGCAAGCGCACTGGAGCGCAAGCGCGCGCGCCACGTGGGCGCTTTGCGCATGAGTGCTGCGTGCTGGAGCGCAAGCGCGCGCGCCACGTGGGCGCTTTGCGCTCGGGCGCAGTGCGCTGGAGCACAAGCGCGCGCGCCACGTGTCGGCTCGTGGACGCTTTGCGCTCAGGCGCAGTGCGCTGGAGAGGAAAAGAGGGCTTTTAGCCCCAAAAGCTCTCGAAAGAGAAATTAGTGGAGTTAAACTCCTGAAAAAAAGAAGAATGTTTTGGTTGGGGAAATGAGTTCTTCTTCTTCCTCCTCTGTTGGCTGGCTCAAGAGATGTGAGATCTAAAAATCTCTTCTTTTTGAGATCTAATGATAGATCCAAGCTCCCCTTTGTGGGTTTTGTGGTGAAAAACTAATTTGTTTTATAAAAATAAGAGTAAAACTCTTGATTTAATTCAAGAGAAAGAAGAAGGTTTTGGAACCTTGAAGAAGATGGAAAGATCTCAGATCTGGAAAATTTTTTAGAGAGAGAAAAAGTTGTTTAGATATTTCATTATCTTTGCCTTTATAGGCCATACATTTTACACATAGGCCCTTGGGCTTCACAAAATGGCATTTTGCCTATCCCATGGCTCATGTGCCATTTCTTTTTGCACATAAGCCATGGGCTTTACAAAAATTTGGCTTTATGTCTATTTTTCTTACATTTGTCCATAAAATAAAAATAAAAGAAGTACAACAAAATTGTTAAATTTTTTTTTATCTTGGCGTGGTGGGAGGCCGGCCGCTTCATGTTCGGGCCCGACCCGGGCGTCGGCCCACTGGATCTGGGCTTGGGCCCACTTGGCTTGGGGTTGACTTTGATTTTGACTTGGTCAACCGGGGTGTAAATTTTTACCCCAACAGCGTATACCTTCTCGACCGATACAGATGGGCGATGGATGATCCCATATCCATTGGTGTTTGACATCAGAGATGATACACGGGTGCTCAGTGGAGACTGGGTACACTGGACGGACTCGCCGAGAACTCCCAGATGGTATTATACCTTACGTCAGATGGCAGTTCTCTGGTGACACTGGTACAGAGTAGCCTGTTGACCCGAGATCGTCATAGAGTCTTGTGTGGTTCCCACTGTGCTTTGATTTCCACCTTACCACGTCCAAGAGGGCGTGCAAAACGGTGGTTTTTGGGTACAGTCCCGAGTCACATGGAGGCAATGAGCGATAGGAGGGGATTCGTCTCTCCCGGTATAGGGGGTTGATGTTGCGCTATGTTCGATTGGCTATAACCGGAAATCCCTGGCCAGGGTTGCTGAGATTTACTGATAAGTGTTACCAGTAGTTTCTCGAATTGTTATAGACCTCATATCGACACGACTTATCGAGCTATTGGGGTCTGACGTTTACCATCCCTAGGCGAGATATGCGACATATCAGACGACGAGACCGGACTGTACGGTAAGTGTTACTGGTTGGATTCACAGGAGTGTGAGCGGGCTTGCTCGTCGATCTTCTGATCGCTCAATACCCGGGTGGCCGTTACGTTTAGCAGACCGCTTGCGGCTTGTGGGTGTTTGATATGATCATCACCTGCTGCCGGCGTATTGACGAGTCTTTAGAGTCCTACACAGAGGTTTCCTGGCTCAAGCGAAATGAAATAGGAGCGCATATGAGATATGTGCGGGACCGAGAATAATGCGTGTATGTGATACCGTATTCTATTCTCGCGATGAATGTATCGATTGGTTGTATGCGATATAACCTAGTTATCGAATCAAGGATTGATTCGATAAGCCGATACATTGGATATTAGTCGGTTATATGCGATATGACCGGATCGTTAAATCAAGTGTTGATTTAATGATTTAATGCATAATTATATATTTGATATATTACTTTGCATTAACTAGTATTGGTTCACTTTAAATGGATTTTCTCACTTGAAGTTCACAAGTTGTATATGTGATATACTTTTGTGCACTTGTTTGTATCATGTTTGATGATACATGCTCACTTGGGTTTATGTAAAAAATTAAACCATGGTTATATGAATGGTTAGGGTTTCATTTTATTTATTTATTCATTTATCTTTTTATTTGGATTAAAAAGAAATGGGAAAAGAAATCATAATGGTAGCTTTCTTACTTGAAGCTTCTTGAAGTTTCATGCAACTTTGACCAAAGCAACCATTCTTGTCTTCTTCTCCTAACCCTAACCATTCCACCTAACCTTAGTTAATTCTCTACATCTAACCATGGTTGTAGTTATGATAAGAATAATCTTTTTCTATTTTCTCATTATTCTTATGATAATATAATTCATCTTCTTCTTCTTCTTCTTCAAGAAGAAGCTTGCCTCCATCAATGACAACTTGAGAAAATGAGTGAGAAATCCAATTCTAAAGTGAACCCACTTTCTATTTCTTCATCCTCTACCTCTTGCCAAGTAGTATAGGGTGTTTTCTTCACAAGTTTTATGACTTGGTGAAATGGGAGCTTGAACTTGTGATGCCTCGACGTAGATCATCTTCGGCATCGTAGTCGATGACCTAGCCCGCCCATTTCTCCGATGAAGCCGATGCTAGAGTCCGGGATGCGATTTGTACAGCGAGGGGACTTCATCACGGAGCTATGGAGGTGGAGAACCGGATCTACAAAGGTTGTATTTCCGTTCTTTTAGTTAAGTTGTTAACTAGTTGCATGTGTTCGCCTAATATTCTAGTTAACGATCCGTATTAGGGTTTCTCGGCACCCGTAAAATTTGAAATTGGCATGGTTGATACCTTGTGAGACCTCCTTAGTGTGCCTAGGAACCCTACAGGTTCCTCAGAATCTCTTCTATTTTCTTCCAGATTTCCAGCAGTGCAGAATGATGTAGACTTTTGCCTTGAGCTTCGCGTTGAAGTCTTGAATCTTGTGTCGCCCTTGTGCTTTGTGTATTGAACTGTATACTGATTTCATTTGTTCCTTGAACTGGTAGGCGACATCATACAGATTCATCTATTGTTGGTCGTAATCTCACATTTGTAGCGACTTTTCACGAATTTCGCTGTAACGATCTGAGAACCTGTAACCTACAACTATTTAGCAGACATGGATCAAAAGCACCTATTCATATGTAATATGATTAAGAATGGGCGATATAATAATACAAAATTCTAATATAAACACCTGTTCAAACTCTCAAGAAAATTCCTAGAACTTTTGTGTGCATTTGGAGTTAGCGAAGGGCAAAACTCCGGCGATCTTCCGACGACGACCATAGGAGCTCCCGGCGACGAAACGACGCACCGGCACCTCCTACGTCTTCCTCTCCCTCTTCTCTATACTAAAAACCCATAATTCCCTTCTCCCTCTTCACCTTGCTATTCTAAAAACACGTATTTCTAAAACCCGACAGAATCAGAGTTAATCCGATTTCCGATTCGGTTCTTCCTAAAAATCCAACCTTTTCTTAAATACAAACATACCAAACCCGTACATGTTGACTATTAATCATTAATAAACATGTTGAACAAGTTTCATGATAATATATTTCATTTTGTAACTTTTACTACTCTTTTTCAGTAAAATACCATGTAGTTTCCTTTCTTCTTTAAAACATCATTAAATTTGCTATACCTTTAACTAGATCATGAGATAATGACCTACCTCCTCACAACACTCATATGCAACATAGCACAATACCTTTCGGGAATATAGAATACAGGAAAACGAAACTTTACATATAAATACCACTAACTATTAAAACCGTTTTCTATAAAATTATGTATTTTTATAAATCTTTGCAAAGAGCCGCTGCAACCCATTTTGGGGAACCCGACTGGGATGGTGCAGATTATTGCACATCCCTGGGGTTAGTAGTGCGAGATGCAGACCTCCGCAAAAAGCATTCGGTATCGAGAGATTTAAAATACGAATATCTTAAGAAAATGAGATTTCTAGAAAATAATAAATTAAAATTATTTTATATAAAATATATATATGTATTATCAAAATACCTATTTTTGATGTGATATAAATATTCCAAGCTTTCTAAATCAAAAGAATCAATTTACATGAAAATACCATGAAATTCCATACAAGTCCAACACTTGCAATCAAATACTATGTATTACGAAAATTAGGTTATTTTCACTAGAAATATCACAAATATAAAATCTACATCTATGACAACTCTAAAGACGATAATTAAATACTTGGAGTGTATTTTGAAAATTATACAAAAGTATTTTTACATAAAACCCCTCCTTCAAGTTCTATAAATTACCCTAAGGACCTTAGTAAATATAGGTTTAAGCGGGACCAATCTCTTGAGCCTCAGGGAGCCGGAGAAGTGGGTGCTTGCCTATTTAAGGTAGACAACTTAACAACGGTGTTTTCAACACGGTAATCGTCTTTGAAAAAGACACAAATCCTGCCGTCAATGTGCAGCGGTTACCGATAACATCAAAACAATCAGGACTTCAATTTCTTTTCTAATTATTCTGACTCAGACTGAGTCTCATTATAAATAATCTGACTTGAATATGATTGAAGTACAATCTATAATCTACAGCCCAATATGAATCCATGAATTCATATATTCAATATATTCAATCTATATTGACTGAGCCGAACCATGGATATACTTCATTTACATGATTCTCCAGTTATATCCATGATTATCAGGGTTTCGACAAGTCATCCAATTATACAATCTATATTACAAGACAATACAAGTTGCAATACAATACAAACAATACAATATTTCGCGGGGTTTAGGGGGTAGATTGGTACGGAAGGAGTTAGAAGTGGCACGAGACTACAAGATTTAAGACACATAACCTATATTCCGTTGTTGTTGTACCGTGGCATAACAGTTCCTTATATATTCCGTTCACCTTAGTCTCTGGTGTACTGAGACACCTCTCATATACACTGGCATCTTTCTGTACCAAGTTACAAACAACAACGTTAACCATATAATACAACTTTAGAAGCTAATTTCTCTCTCTGTCTATTCTATTTCTCCCTTATCTTTGGAACTTACCGAGCGATTGTTCGCTGACGACATTCCTTCTCTTTCTTCTTTGGAATGTTGTTAGGTGACACCCAGGAGATCAAGCTTACTAGTGAGGACTTGGATCAGCTTTCCTACGACTCAGAGCTCTAGCTTCATTGTACACATTTTTATTTCAGTACTTTTCATTTCTATTATGCCACTGTTTAAGCATTACTTTCATTCAGATGTATTTACTTTTTCATGCATTGTACAAAAGAATATTAATAAATAAAGCTGCTGTTCAGTTATATCTATTGCCTTTGTCTCTTGTGCATTTTTATTTATATTGCTTAGATACGTTCAGCGTATTTACTTCAGAGTAAATACGTAGCGGCATCGTCGCGTTCCTTTCGCCGTACACTGGGAAGCGGGGCATGACAGAATAGGACCCCGTTCGTCTGGGATCTGAAATGCCAAAATGCACGGGACGAAATCAAGCAATATTTGCAGAACCCACCGGTACTGACCGCTCCGGTCAAGGGAAAGCCCCTCATCCTGTACACAACAGCCCATGAAGGTTCTTTAGGCGTGCTATGGGCACAAGAGAACGACCAAAAAAAGGAGAGAGCTCTCAACTATTTGAGTCGAGTTCTCCTGGGGTAGAAAACAACTACTCCCCAATCGAAAAGCATTGCCTGGCATTAATCTTTGCGGTAATGAAGCTCCGACATTACGCCTTGGCACATGAGTTTCATCTCAAATCAAAGGTGGATCCTCTCAAATATTTGAAGGAAATAGCCATACTAACGGAAAGGCTTGCCAAATGGACCCTCCACTTGATGGAATTCTCGATAATCTATCAACCTCTTAAGGCAGTGAAAGGCCAGGCCATCGCCGACTTTCTCACAGAGCATCTGATACCTACCGACTCTCCCTTGAACTGCGAGTTGCCGGACGAACACGCGTTTGACGCAATCGACGGGGAGAAAGAAGGGAGTGATACCCGATAGGAACTCTACTTCGATGGGGCATCATTGTTTCCCCCAATCAGAGCAAAGCTCTGTTCAAATTTTGAAATTTGAAATGAAGCGGCGCTTCATAAAAGCTCCAGCACTAAATGCGCCAGTGTTAAGAGTCAAAGACTCTAATGCAGTGCTCACGTGCAAAGCACGAGAGCGCTAGTGCTAGCAGCGCCAGCGCTAGGAGTCAAAGGCTCTGATGCAGCGCTCACGTGCAAAGCACAAGAGCGCTAGCACCCAGAGTCAAAGAATCTGATGCAACGCTCACATGCAAAGCATGAGAGCGCTAGCGCTGGAACTAAATGTTCCCCACCCTTGGATCAAAGATCCAACAAAGATGACTAAAAGTCATCAAATTATCTCTGAAAATTAGAGCGCCGTTGGATCAAAGATCCAATGGTGATTAAAAATCACCAAGATACAGAATAAGTTCTGTATGGGAAAAGATTTTTCCAATTTTGTTAAAAACAAGAAGATTGCCTTCTGTAAGACAGAAGCCCTAAGATCAAAGATCCAACGGTGGGAAGCATCCCCAAATCAATTAAAGAAAAGATCTCTTCAACCGATTCAACAAATCAGCCTACCCTATATAAAGGACCGAAGACTTCAAGTCTTAGAGAGAGGACCCCCCCAAACTTTGAGAAATTTAAAAGAGAAGAGCTAGCTCTCAAAAGAAGAAGAATTTCTTCAAGGTAAATAAAATAGAGAGGTCAAAATATCTCATCAAATGAAAAAGAACATAGTTTCTTTTTTCTAGATCATAGATCTATAAGACAGACGTCTTTCACAAAAGAGATCACAGTATCTCATCATAAAAAGGTGGAAAGAAGAATTCAATTCTCTTCAGATCACAGATCCATAAAGGCAAAGCCTTTCACAAAAAAATAAGAGATTGTGACATCTCTTATAAAAATAAGAACTTTGTTCTTAAACCCCATGAGACAAAGTCTCTTATAAATGAGAATTTAATTCTCAGAGCACAGAACTGATCAAAGTTGCCTACAAAGAGCCTTAGCGCTCCAAATTAAAGAAGCGCCTCAGCGCTCCAAGACTGGCGCACAGCGCCGCAGCGCACCACGTGCTCCTCACGTATGCGCTCTTTCACAAGGAGTGCTCTGCACTCATTTACTGGCGCTCAGCGCCAAGCGCACTACGTGCTTCTCACGTGTGCGCTCTTTCACAAGGAGCGCTCTGCACTTATTTACTGGCGCTCAGCGCCAAGAGCACCACGTGCTCCTCACATGTGCGCTCTTTCACAAGGAACGCTCTGCACTTATTTACTGGCGCTCAACGCCAAGCGCACCACGTGCTCCTCACGTGTGCGCTCTTTCACAAGGAGCACTCTGCACTCATTGACTGGCGCTCAGCGCCAAGCGCACCACGTGCTCCTCACGTGTGCGCTATCTCACAGGAAGCGCCTTAGCGCTCTAAATCTGGCGGTCAGCGCCAAGCGCACCACGTGCTCCTCACGTGTGCACTGAGGGAACATAAACTGTTCTTTAAATAAAGCCCTAGAGCCATAATGAATTCTCAACACTCAATAAAAGACAAAAGGTTGTCAGAACCCAAAACCAATGCTCAGCATTGTTAAATGAATAGGACTGAGTTTAAATAAATGTTCAATATTTTAATTGAGTGGGCCGAGCCCAAGTTGGCCACAGATCCCACATTTGGATTAATTGAGCCCATATGCTCATGAATCTTTTTAACTGATCTTAGTCCCAAACTTGATTACAGATCTCCCAACCAACATTGGTTCAAGGGTACATGTAACAACCTTAAATTTCCAGTACAACTTTCTGTACAAATTTTTCAAAAAAAAAATACAGAAAGGGGTATTTTTGCCTGAGCACAAGATGTAAGTTTGATTTGCATTTTAATAGCAAGAAGGAGCTTGTAGCTCATTAGTAATATCTTGCACTGGTGAACCAAGCCACCAGAGTTCAATTCCCATACCCCATATTATTTTTAATATTGTTTTATTTTGAACTTTTAGAATACCAAGGATTTGCACGTGCATAACTAGTAAAAACCCCACTACACATGTTAAACAAACTGACCCACGGGCTACACCAACCGACGACGGACCCAGAGGACCCCCGAATTGGCCTGACTCGGGCCGGCGGCGGCGGTGACTCGGCCGGCGGCGCCGGCCGAGTTGGCTCCAATATTGAATCGGTCAACATGAAAAGTCTGTCTCTTCACCTCCCCATCACTCCTGCACACTTTATTTCTTTAGATCGGTTCCAGAGCCTCTTTAAAATCCTATTTACTGCATTTTAATACAATTTAACACACTTTTTTCAATCCAACCTTTCACCTACCCCAAACCCTATCCTTACCCTATAAATACAACCCCTAAACACACCCCCTCACTCCAAAATTCTGATCAAAACTCTCAAGATTCCTAGAAGCTTAGTGTACTTTTGAAGTAGCGAAGGGCGAAGCTCCGGTGATTTTTCCGACAACAACCCTAGGAGTTCCCGGCGACGAAACGACGCATCCTCCCGTTCCCTCTTCCTCTCTTCTAACCTACAAACCTGTAAGTCCCTTCTCCCTCTTCACTTTGCTATTCTAAAAATACGTATTTCCAAAACCCGACGGAATCGGAGTAAATCCGATTTCCGATTCGGTTCTTCCTAAAACCTCACTTTTTCTTAAATACAATCTTGCTAAACCATTACATGTTGACTATTAAACATTAAAAAACATGTTTAACAAGTTTCATGACAATATATTCATTTTGTAACTTTTACCGCTCTTTTTTAGTAAAATACCATGCAGTTTAAATTCGACATTTAAACCATCATAATCTTGCTATATCTTTAAGTAGATCACGAGGTAATGATCTACCTTCTCACAACACACATATGCAACATAGCACAATACTTTTTGGGAATATAGAATACGGGAAAACGAAACTTTACATATAAATACCACTAACTATTAAGACCGTTTTCTATAAGAATTCGTATTTTTATAAATCTTTGCAAAGCGCCGCTACAACCCATTTTGGGGAACCCGGCTGGGATGGTGCGGATTATCACACATCGCTGGGCTTAGTAGTGCGAGATGCAGACCTCCGCAAGGAGCATTCGGTCTCGAAAAATTTAAAATACAAATATCTTAAGAAAATTAGATTTCTAGAAATATAATATATATTAAAATTATTTTTATATAAATATGTATATATGTATCATTAAAATATCTATTCTGTGATAATATGAATATTCCAACTTTTTCCTAAAATCACAAGAATCACTTTATATTAAAATACCATGAAATCCATACAAGTTCAATATTACAATTAAATACCATGTATTATGAAAATAGGTTACTCTCACTAGAAATATCACAAATATAAAATCTACATCTATGACAACTCTAAAGACGATAATTAAATACTTGGGATGTATTTTGAAAATTATACAAAAGTATTTTTACATAAAACCCCCTCAAGTTTTATAAATTACCCTAAAGACCCTAGTAAATATAGGTTTAAGCGGGACCAATCTCTTAAGTCTCAGGGAGCCGGAGAAGTGGGTGCTTGCCTATTTAAGCTAGACAATTTGACAACGGTGTTATCAACACGGTAATCGTCTTTGAAAAAGACACAAATCCTGCCGCCCATGTGCAGCGGTTACTGATAATATCAAAACCTAATTCAGGACTTCAATTTCTTTTCTAATTGTTCTGACTCAGACTGGGTCTCATTAAATAATCTGACTTGAATATGATTCAAGTAAATCTACAATCCAACATGAAATCATGAATACGTATATTCAATCTATTCAATCTGTATTAACCGAACCGAACCATGGATATACTTCAATTTACATGATTCTCCAGTTACATCCATTTACTGATATTATGTTTTCGGCAAGTCATCTATCTATACAAGACAATATAATTTACAATACAACACAAACAAGACATCGCGGGGTTTAAAGGGTAGATTGGTACGGAAGGTGTTAAAAGTGGCACGAGACTGCAAGATTAAGACATCTAACCTGAATCCAATTGTCGTTGTTCCGGGTTGTATAACGGAGCCTTGTACATTCTGTTTGCCCTAGTCTCTAACATATAGAGACTCCTCTCATATATACTGATATCCTTCTTTACCAAGCTACAAACAACAGCGTTAATCATATATTACAACTTTAAAAGCTACCTTATCTTTCTGTCTATTCTATTTCTCCCTTATCTTTGGGACTTACCGAGCGATTGTTCGCTGACGACATTCCTTCTCCTTCTTCTTTGGAATGTTGTCATGTGATCTGGATACTCAGGAGATCGAGCCTATTAGTGAGGACTTGGACCAGCTTTCCTACAACCCAGAGCTCTAGCTTCATTGTACAGACTTTTATTTCAGTACTTTTCTTTTCTGTTTTGCCACTAATTAGGCATTGCTTTCATCAGATGTATTTACTTTCTATGTATTGTAAAAAGAATGTTAATAAATAAAGTTGCTGTTTTATTATACCTTTTGTCTCTTGTGTACATTTCTTTTATATTGCTTAGATACGCTTAGCGTATTTACTTCAGAGTAAATACGTAGCGGCCTCGTCGCGTCCTCTGCCCGTACACTGGGAAGCGGGGCGTGATAGGTTTTGTTGGTGGCTCATGCAGGTCAGAGCTGTATGGAACCCTACCATGCAGTTCTGTTCTGCGTGAACAACCTAAGCAATATAACACAAGAACCAGCAACTAAAACATTCTTTACAATTCATATTCGCTGAATCTTATCATTCCATATACTTTGAATCTGTCATAACCTAAATTTTTCTTTCAAGGTTATGGATTCCCCAAACAACACCAGTATTTCTCCCAATCAGAGCAAAGCTCTGTTCAAAATTTCAAATTTTGAAATGAAGCAGCGCCAGCGCTGAGAGAGTCAAAGACTCTGAGGTAGTGCTCACGTGCAAAGCACATAACGCTGGAACTAAATGTTCCCAACCGTTGGATAAAAGATCCAACGAACATGATTAAAAATCATTAATTGACCAGAATAAAATTCTGTTAAAGAAAGATTCCTCAAAATCTTTCCAAACAAAAAGATTGTGCTCTGTAAATCAGAGCACCGTCAGATCAATGATCCAATGGTGATTAAAAATCACTAAAATACAGAATAAATTCTGTGTGGGGAAAGATTTCCCAATCTTGTTAAAAACAAGAAAATTGCCTTCTATAAATCAGAAGCCCTTGGATCAAAGATCCAAGGGTGGGGAAATTCTCAAATCAATTGGAGAAAAGATCTCCTTAACTAATTGAACAAATCAGCCTTTACTATATAAAGGCCCCAAGACTTCAAGTCTCATATAGAGGAACCCCCTATAAACTTTAAGAAAATCTCAGAAAGAAGAGCAAGCTCTCAGAAGAAGAAGATTTTCTTCAAGGTAAAAAGAACAGAAAGACGAAATCGTCTCATATAAAAGAAGAATTTACTTCTTTTTCTAAGATCATAGATCTATAAGACCAAGATCTTTCACAAAGAGATCAAAGGATCTCATCATAAAAAGAAAATAATAAGAAGAAGAACATAATTCTTCTCACAGATCATAGATCTATAAGACTAAGGTCTTTTACAAAAAGAGATCATGAACATCTCATTATAAAAGAGGGAGAGAATAATTCAATTCTTTTAGGATCATAGATCCATAAAGGCAGAGCCTTTCACCAAAATAAGAGATTGAAACATCTCCTATAAAATAAGAACTTTGTTCTTAGAATCTTGAGACAATGTCTCTTATAAAAAGAGAATTTAATTCTCAGAGCGCAAAACTGATCTAAGTTGCATAAAAGAAGAGTCTTAGCGAACCTAATTTAAAAGAGCTTCAGCGCTCCACATTTAGCGCAAAGCGCTGCAGAGCCTTAGCGCTCCTAATTTAAAAAAGCTTCAACGCTCCACATCTAGCGCAAAGCGCTTGTTCATATCAGAATTTTGCATTCGTATATCGCCCATTCTTAATCACATTACACGTAAATAGGTGCTTTTGATCCATGTCTGCTAAATAGTTGCAGATTTCAGGTTCTCAGATCATTATAGTGAAATTCATGAGAAGACGCTACAAATGTGAGACTATGACCAATAATAGATAAATCCGTATGATGCCGCCTACCAGTTCAAGGAACAAATGAAAATCAGTAGACAGTTCAAATGCACAAGACACAAGGGCAGCACCGGATTAAAGACTTCAACACGAAGCTCACGACAAAAAGTCCACAACATTCTGTACTGTGGAAATCTGGAAGAAAATAGAAGATACTCTGTGGAACCAAGTAAAGAAAACAGAAGGAAAATGCAACATGAAGCAACCCTAGAAGTTTGAGCCAGAGATCCCACTAATTGGCCATGGAACCGCGGCCAAACATGGCTTTATGCCGCGGTTCTGCGGCTGTGCAGTGCACGTGTCGGTGCACGTGTCGGTGGGTATCGGTGTTTTGACCCGGCTTTCTTGGGGTAGTTCTGTAATTTCATGTATGGATCAGATGTAAAACCTAGGGTTTCTCCTATCTATAAATAAGAAAGCCAAAAGCCTAATTAGGCATGACTCTTTTTAATTTCTTAGATTAAATTTTTATTCAAATTGTAATGCATTGTTGAGAGGTATCAATTAAGTAAGTGTTATTCTTTTATCTCATTCTTTTATCATCTTTTTAATTCCAGCAATTTATTTTATCTGTTCTTTTATTTTCTACATTTTTAGTTCACCTATTAAAATAAACAAACAAAAATGAATTTTATCGTAGTTTTCCTAATGAGTGAGTAATTCCTCACTTGTTAGGATTATGATAGGGAAGGTTTGAGAGAAGGAAATCTCTCTCACTCCTTTCTTTGCCCCATATAATATTTAAAATAGGACTCTATTTAATTTAACTACACACCGCTCACTACGGCACCCTATCCTAAAAGATAGCGGTGATTCCCTAGTTAGACCGGTTGTGGTTGAATTAACTAGAGGTTAGGGCTAAGAGCCAAGAAAGGACGGATAAGGACCAAAAGGAAGAAACTGAGTTTCTTCTTAGTCATGCTAATCCCCTTTGTTGACTATTACCCTAACACCTATATTCTTAACTAGGGCATTAAAAGCAGTGAGTAGAATTTTTTTTCCAAACTAACATAATCCTAACCCTAGCAAGCCTTTAAATCGATTTAATCTCATTCTTAGATCTGAAAACAAAATCTACCAAAAATAGGACTTAACTCGTTAGAACATAAAGAAAGAACACCATTTCCCTGTGGACCGACCCGTACTCAACCGGCTAGCTACCAAGCGACACCGTCTTGATTGCGGTATTCTCTTAAATTTAAACACACACGCAAAATCTCAAACAATCAAATGGCGCCGTTGCCGGGGAAACGGTAGTTTATTTCTTTTTGTAATTTCGGGTTAATTAAATAAAAATATAAAAATTGAAAAAAAATACATGAAAAAATCATCTTGTTATTTTTGATCGGCTTTTGTGCGAATTGTGCAGGAAAAGAAGACGGCCTAATTCAGATCTGGAGCAAGCCCAGTGAACAAATCAACAAACAAAGAATCTGAACAGATAGAGGAGAACCATAACAGCACACAGGAAACTTTTGGACATCCAAACATACCAAACCGCCGCGGAAACCCGACATATTCAAGCGTTTTACCGCGGTTCCACGGTCAACTGCTGACGTCAGCACTCCAAATTCCTCTGTGAGTATTTCTGTCTTCTCTCCTACTCTCTGCCCTCCACTGAAAAATTTTCCTGCAGGGTTCTTTGCGAAAAATCTTTCTCCCTCTCCAATAAATCATTTTTGTGCAGGATTCTTTGCGCCGCAAATAAAAAAAAATTTGGCAAGTGTTTTAGATTTTGTGTGTTATTGCTTTGCATATTTAAAACGGAATTTAAGGGGCTATAACACCAATCCAGATTGGGTGGGGATTTCATTACTCTTCCTAAGACCCCAGAAATCACAAAAAGCATATGCATAACCTTTGAACTAATTAAAAAAATATCTAGACTCAGCCAATTAAGGATTGTCGCGCTCACTAGGACAGAGGAAGGTTGTGGGCATTCATTCGTTTATCTAAACCTGACTTTATGGTGCCTAGGCTAGACAAGTGAGAAAGGTAACTTTAAAAGGCCCGTCTCACGGTGATTCGTGAGCGAAACCCTCCTTTCTTCACTTGTGCTTACCTGGCCACAATTGGCGGTGAAGAAGCGATTTGGGGGATATCTCACAACTTGTCGCTTTGGACCAATTAGGAGCAGTCTAGTTGACTTAGGAGACCCTAGCTCTAGGCTTGATTGTGCATGCTTAAATTGTGACTGTTTGAAAGTGTGTCGTAGTTAGTAAAATATCTTTTGCAAAAACTCTTTATAAAAAAAAACACAAAACAAAATTTTTACAAAAACTTACCATTTATCGCTAGAATTACATTACACCCAACCTTCACACACATTTTCCCTATTGACGTTTTCTTACCCTCACATTCTACGTTTCACTACACTACAACTCGTTTAATGTATGTCCGGTTGGACTAGGGACACTAGTGCCCGTTTAGTCCGTGTCTTGTTAGTCGCTACTGCGACGCGTTCGACTCCGAAGTCGAAACTCCCTCCACTTCTTTTTCATCTTTACCTTCATCTTCACATTCATCATCTTCTAAGGAAATGTCAGGATTCAATTCTAACAACCCTTTACCTACCTCGGGACTGATTCCGCCTCAACTGGGTGCGAATAACCCACAACACCCTCCTGTTGAAGCGCCCCAGCGAACCGCGCTCCAGGATCGTTTCTATCCTACCCGCTCCGCACTTCCTACTTGTCTTTCACTTCCGCCGGCTAATGGGGATAATTTTGAAATTAAGCCCCACTTCATCAACATGTTGCCCAAATTTCACGGGCTGGAATCCGAAGATGCCTATATCTTCATTAACAAATTCCAGAATGTTTGTGCAATGATGAAGACCACTCAACTGTCCGATGATACTATAAGACTACGAGTCATTCCCTTCACATTATGTGACTTAGCTAAAAAGTGGCTATATAGTACTGCATCGCATTCTATAAACAGTTGGGAAGAGTTTGTTAAAGCGTTTCTAAAAAAGTTTTACCCACATCACAAGACCGTAAGAATTCGTAATGAAATTAACAAATTTTCCCAGCTTCCTTTCGAACCTTTTTGGAAGTGTTTCGAACGATTTAAAAACCTTCTTGTTCAGTGCTCTCATCACGGTATTGAAAGATGGCAACTTTGCCAAACTTTATACGAAGGACAGAACCCAGCAACTAAGCAGTTGCTGGAAACCATTTGTCAAGGTCACTTCCTAACCAAATCTGACGAGAAAGCTTGGCAATTTCTCGACGATCTTGCTGAACAAACGCTTCAATGGGAAAGCACTAGACAGACCACTTCGTCTACTTTATCTACTTCATATGGTCCGTTTAGGGAAGGCGTTCATCAACTTGATATGTCAATTGCAACGAAAGCCAAAATGGCTGCAATTACACGTAAATTAGAAGCAATTGAGAGCAAATTCTAATCGCCTTCTCCTGTCCTTGCTTTACCCCCTCTCACTATATGCGCTTGTTGTTCGGATCCGTCCCATTTGACCGAAGAGTGTCCTTACAACCCACCTGCTCAAGGACAGGATCAAGTCAATGCTGCCTTTCAGTAAAGACAAAAAAATGATCCATACTCTTCAACTTACAATCCTGGTTGGAGGAACCACCCCAATTTTGCTTGGAATCAAAATCAACAACAATTCCAAGGCAACAACAACTTCCAGAGGGCTCCTCCTCAACAACAAGCACCTCAACAAACTCAATATCAGCAACCTTTCTAGCCCCAACCTCACCAAAATCAAATGAACAATTTTGCATCCAACAACTCTTTTCCTCAAAACAATTTTGTTCCACCAAATAACGATAAGGTTTCCTCGCTAGAACGAAATCTAGATGCATTTTTAAAACAATCTACTCAATCCTCAGCCAACATCCAGTCTTCCATTCAGTCTTTGGTGCAACACACTGCATCACATGGGCAAAGCATTAAAACCATTGAAGCCTAAATTGCACAACTGAATGCTGCTTTAAGCGAGCGAGAGAAGGGGAAGCTTCTATCTCAACCACTTCCAAATCCTGGTCACCCACAAAATGCACATGTTGCTCATGAACAACAAAACCATAATGTGAGTGCTATGACGACATTGAGATCTGGAAGGATGTTGCACAACAATGTTGGCACTAATGATGACACCCTGGCCGCCACTTCTTCTTCTTCTTCTTCTTCATCTTCGTCTTCATCTTCAGAGCCTGTTCTCCATTCTTCACAAGGTTCTAATTCTTCTACTACTCCGAACGGACCCACATCTCACTCCACAAAAACACCAACACTGGGATCCGTTCCAACTCCGCAATCTCCTCCACAAATATTGGACTCAACAAATTTTCAAAATTTTCCATTTCCAAATAGGTTGAGATCTAATAAACAAAATCCACAAATGGAGAAGATTGTGGAGTTATTTAAATAGGTTAGCATTAACATTCCTCTCTTGGATGCAATCTAACAATTCTCGTCTTACGGAAAAATCTTGAAGGACTTATGCACCAAGAAGAGGAAATCACAGGTACCCAAGAAAGTTTTCTTGGCTAGTGCAGTAAGTGATTCTCTTACCCAACCTTTACCTCAAAAACGAAAGGACCCTGGCTGTCCTACAATTTCAATAACTATTGGGGATAAGAACATCAACCGTGCACTTTTCGATCTTGGTGCAAGTGTTAACCTGCTTCCTTATTCAGTATATGAGCAATTAGGCATTGGAGAGCTGAAACCCGCACATTGTACTCTCCAAATGGCCGACCGATCCATCACTCATCCTAGGGGTGAGTTAGAGGATGTGTTGATTAAAGTAGGGGACTTCATATTCCCCGTTGATTCCATTGTTATGGACACACAGCCTGTAGCTAACCCCCGGAGTCAAATTCCGGTGATACTCGGTCGACCATTCCTTGCAACTTCTAATGCGGTGATCAATTGTCGAAATGGTTCAATGAACCTATCTTTTGGAAACTTGACAATTGAACTCAACATTGGAATCAGCCCTCCAAACTTAATGCTAATATACTTGATGTTTGCTCGATCCAAGAGATCACCCAGGAGGATGGTAAGCTCGAGAAATTTCTGTTCGATCACAATAATTTTTACGCCACTAGTGTGTTCCTCCTTGAATCTGATACTGCTTTCACGCCCGATAATGATTACGAGTGTTTTACTTTCTAGAACGATTTTGAAGAATCACCACCCGAGTTTGAATCCTTTGAGTTTTCGGATGAGTTAACTGAACCATCTGACTCGGTTGCTTACACTCGTTTTGAATCTCTGTTGGAATCATTCGAGTTTGAGACAATTTCACCAATTTTACCTTCAATTGTTTCGCCTCCAACACTCGAACTCAAGCTATTGCCGTCTCAGCTTAAATATGCTTACTTAGGTGAGAATGAGACCCTTCCTGTTATCATCTCGGCTTCTCTAGCCCCCGAGCAAGAGATAGCCCTTTTAACGGTCTTGCACAGCAATCGGCAAGCTTTTGGCTGGACTATGGAGGACATCAAAGGGATTAGTCCCCTAATTGTTGAACATCATATTCATATGATGGATGATGCCAAGCCAGCAAGGGATCCATAGAGACGACTCAACCCAATCATGAAGGAGGCTGTTAAAAAAGAGATTGTAAAATGTCTAGATAGTGGTATCATTTATCCTATCTCTGATAGCCAGTGGGTTAGCCCCATTCACGTTGTCCCAAAGAAATCGGGCATAACGGTTATAACTAATGAGGAAAATGAGTTAATACCTACTCGCACCCAAACTGGGTGGAGAGTATGCATCAATTATAGAAAACTCAATGCCGCGACACGGAAAGCCACTTTCCATTACCTTTTATTGACCAAATGCTAGAACGATTGGCTGGGCATGAATTTTATTGCTTTTTGGATGGCTACTTCGGCTATAATCAAATTCCCATCGCCGAAACGGATCAAGACAAGACCACATTCACTTGTCCTTTCAGTACATTTGCTTACCGTCGCATGCCCTTTGGGTTATTCAATGCACCCGCTACCTTCTAGTGGTGTATGATGGGTATTTTTCAGACATGGTGGAAAATTTTTTGGAGATTTTCATGGACGATTTCTCCATTTTCGGCGACTCCTTTGATGAGTGTCTGCTACATTTAGACGCAGTCCTTACCTGGTGTAAAGATAAGAACCTTACTTTAAATTGGGAGAAGTGCCACTTTATGGTACGAGAAGGTATTGTCTTAGGATATATCATCTCGCAAAATGGCATTGAGGTAGATAAAGCTAAGATTGAAGTCATTTCCAATCTTCCTCCTCCCAAATGCGTCCGAGACATTCGAGCCTTCCTTGGCCATGCCGGTTTCTATAGACGGTTCATCGAGGATTTTAGCAAGATAGTTAGACCCTTGAAACTTTTGTTGGCCAAGTACACTACTTTTGATTTCGACTCGAGCTGTATGAAGGTGTTCGAGTCATTGAAAAACTCACTTACTTCTGCTCCCATTCTTTCGTCTCCTGACTGGACGCATCCTTTTGAAATTATGTGTGATGCATCTGATTTTGCCATTGGTGCTGTCCTTGGACAGCACATCAATAAAATGCCGCATGTAATTTATTACGCTAGCCGAACCTTGAACGAGGCCCAATTAAATTACACAACAACTGAGAAGGAATTATTAGCTGTTGTGTTTGCATTAGAAAAGTTCAGGCTCTATTTAATCGGCTCTCCAGTCATCATTTACACTGACCATTCAGCTCTTCGCTATCTTTTCGCGAAGAAGGACGCTAAATCTCGGCTGATACATTGGATCCTCTTACTACAAGAGTTTGACCTTGTCATCAGAGACAAAAGAGGATGCGAAAACGTAGTCGCCGACCACCTTTCACGCCTCCCTTCTTCGCCGACGCTTCAAATTCCTATAAAAGACATTTTTCCAGATGAGCAGCTCTTGACTGTGTCATGCGAACCTTGGTTCGCAGATATTGTGAATTATTTGGCCACCGGACTTATACCAAATGAATGGTCGAATCAGGACAGACTCCGATTCCTATCCCAGGTAAAACATTTTTACTGGGATGAACCATATCTATTCAAATACTGTCCCGATCTAATTATTCGTCGGTGTGTCCCCGACAATGAGTTTAAGAGCGTGCTGTCATTCTGCCACGGTCAAGCGTATAGCGGGCATTTTAGCCCTAAAAAGACAGCCGAAAAGATCTTGCAGTGTGGCTTCTATTGGCCACAACTTTGTAAAGACGCACATGATTACTGCAAGACATGCTCCCGATGCCTACACTTGGGGCGGATATCTAAGATAAACGAAATGCCGCTCCAACTAATATTGGTTGTTGAAATATTTGATGTTTGGGGGATAGATTTTATGGGACCATTTCCAAATTCTTTTAGGAACGTGTATATATTCTCCTCGCTGTTGACTATGTTTCTAAGTGGGTCAAAGTTGTGCCCAGCCAGACTAATGACAACAAGGTTGTCGTTAGATTTCTCAAAAAAAACATTTTCTCTCGGTTTGGGCACCCCCGTGCAATTATCAGCGATAATGGAACTCATTTCTGTAATAGGACTTTCAAGTCCTTAATGCGGAAATATTCCATTAATCACAAGCTATCAACCCCCTATCATCCCCAAATATGTGGGCAAGCCGAGATTTCAAATCGGCAAATTAAGCAAATATTGGAGAAAATTGTTTCCAAAAACCATAAGGATTGGTCTTCAAAACTTATTGATGCCTTTTGGGCATTTCGAACTGCCTATAAGACCGAACTTGGCATGTCTCCGTATAGGCTTGTTTATTGAAAGGCTTGCCACCTTCCAGTTGAAATTGATTATCGAGCATTTTGGGCAATAAAAGAGTTGAATCTATCTCTCGGAGATGCGGGCAGCCATAGAAAGCTGCAATTGAATGAATTGAATGAGCTTCGGGATGAAGCTTACAAGAACGCGGTTGTCGTCAAAAACCGAACGGAGGTGTTTCACGATAAACATCTTATGCGCAAAACTTTCAAAGCTGGTCAACAGGTTTTACTTTACGACACCCGGCTACATTTCCATCTCGAGAAGCTTAGATCTCGATGGAAAAGGCCATTTTTGATACGCACCGTATATCCGCACGGTTCACTATTCAAAGTGAACGGACATCGACTTAAACCGTTTCTCACCGCGGACCCTTCGGAGCATTGACTGATCTTCCTCCATCTACTCCCAAATTTCGGTTATCCAGGCATAAACAGTAGAAACACTGTTTCAAATAAATTTGGGGGTATATATCACTTGTAATTATATAAAAACAAAATAAAAATAAAAAAATAAAAAAAATAAAATTTGGGGGTATTTTTGTAAATTTTTAGTTTTAATAAAAAGTTAAAAAAAATAAAAAATTTTTATTTACAAATAAATTCCTCTTTTTAAGAGGACCTTTTTGCAAATAACCAAAACACCCCCTATAAATAGAAACCGACCTCTCTCTGCATTTTACCAAACCCTAAAGTATTCCTTTCTGAAAACCCTAGCCGCCGCAGCAGCCAGAGCAAGGAGATCGCGCCACGCCGCCGCGCTTCCACCGCCATACCCCGCTTATGACCGCTGATCCACCGCGCATTGGTGTCTGCTCCCTCTAAAATCTTCAGAGGAGGTTTGCTTTCTTCGATCTTCTCTGTTAAAAGTTTTAGAAATATCTGTATTCTCTGTGTTCTCTGTGATGGCACCCACTTTGTAATTTGAGAGGGACTTTTCCTAAATCTTTGCACACACGGTCTTTGGAAGTTACTTCGGTGAAGAAATCTGAAAGAGCGGATGGAATTTTTTACTGTTTACCCATCCGAATGCTTTCGCGCTTCCGTATCTCGTCACCCGATTTTACGAGTGCATGGAGGATGGTTGCCTCTCACAACATGGTTACATTAGGCTAATTTGGGGGGATAGAGAAATAATAATAGATAGGGACATTATCCATGAAGTCATCTTAATACCTAGATTACCAATGCACGATCAACCCCATAGATTTGAGGACTACCTACCCTTGATGGGTAATGACTGTTCGAGGGAGCCAAGCAAGGGCATCCAGACTAGAACCCTTTTTGCGAACGTGTTGACTGTGTGCCGTTGGGCACAAAATAACATTTTTGGTAGTTCGCACAATACTACATTTTTCACACCATCCCTTCATATCGTGCACACCTTGATGACGAGGAACCCCAGCTATGATATGTGCACGGTATTACTTCACTCCATTGGTGCGGGCAAGAGGGCTGCCAATTATCCATGCCCTATGTTGGTGACACAACTGTGTCGCCATTTCCTCCCTATGGAGGAATTTGAGTTTTATATGCATGGAGGTATCCCCATTAGACCTCTTATTGAGGGCGTATCCACGTCCTACACATGCTTAAATGATGTATGGTCGCGCACTGAGCCGGCCGAGGATGTACCCGCCAAGACACCTAGCTCCAGCTCGTCCGCGAGCGAGGAAGAGCTTACCCCTGCAGTACATGCACATTTACTTAGGAAAGCCACTAGGGGGATAAACAGATTGATAGGGATGGTGACCAACCTGGATCAACGAGTGACAGAAATAGAGCATGGCATGACCACCTTGCTGGCAAGAGAGAAACATTCCCGTTCACGTTCGAGGGGACGACGAGGCCATGAGCAGTGAGGGCACTGCTTTTAATAAGTTTGGGGGTGGAGGTGGTTTGTAAATAGTTATCATTGCATTGCATATTTTAATTTTTTGTACATATTTGTTTCTTCTTTCTTTGCATATTTAATTCCGCATTGCATCTTTTTTAAAAAAATATATAAAAATTAAAAAATTTTAAAAAAATATTAAAAATATAAAAATGAAATCAAATAAAAAATTGAAAAATTTTAAAAATTATAAAAATTTAAAAATTCAATTTTGGTTATATTTGACTTAAGTTCGACAAGACGGTTGACTAGCTAGGAAAAAATAGATCCTAAACTTAGTAAATTAAAAACCCTAAAAATAACCTTTCTTAAAATTTAATTATAGAAAATATATGTCCTTGTAGTTTATTTAGAAATAGGCAAAATTTTGAGTTCGGTTCTTGGGCTAAGTCAAAATAAGGGAAGAGTATTGAATTTTTATTTGAAGTGTAAGTCTGAAAAATAATTCTGAACCTTAAGTCTAAATTCTGAAAATATATACCCTACAACTAGCACATACACGCACCTTAAAACTTGGAATAGTAGAGGATACCTTGAAATGCTCTTATCTAAAATCCTTAGTATGAAGGAAAAGAAAATAAAAAGTACAAGTGTGAATAAAACAATGAACACTGGTTTTGCAAATACTTAAGACCGCATAAAATAAAAAAATATATAGTGAGGGTGCTTTATCATCTAGTGCCTTAGACCAACTGGTTTGGGAGTCACTGCTAAAGCCTTAGGTATTACAAGACGAGGAATTACGCCTAAATGCGTGAACACATTTTGTAATCGGTCGTTAATATCTCAAGAAGTATTAACGGTCGCATGAAGAATGTGTGAGCAATTTCATCTAAAATTCACCAACTAAAAGTATTTTGGACGATGGACAAGGGTATGATAGCTTGAATTGAATTTCCAAGTGTAGGGGTGATACATACACACACGTAGGGGTATATGATTGGGGTTTGGATGAGAGATAGGAATGAAAGATAGGGCTTATACCTTCAGTAGAAATGATAAAAATTCCTAAGTTGAGATGGAACCTTAGAAGGAAAATTCAAAAGATGCTAAAAGCTTAATAAATTTGCAGAACATATACGATCTTAACTTAAATGATAAGTGAGTGTGAAAAATATGGGTTGATGATTTCTAAGTTGAAGATAATATAGTTTCTTGCTAGAACACCGAATTAAAGAATGAAAGTCAACAGGCCAAATTGATCGGATTTTGTGGGTAGTATCCGCTGAAAACCCTCAGGAGACAACACTCCTCCTACTAGGGACACCTAGAGGTTTAACGGCTTGTTGCACGAGCTCAGTGCAATCGCGATTCCCTGCGAAACTGAGGTTAGGATTTTGTTGAGAATAAAAATGGTTTTGCTCGGGACAAGCAAAAGATAAGTTTGGGGGTATTTGTTCTTATGAGAATTTTTCATTCGTATATCGCCCATTCTTAATCACATTACATGTAAATAGGTGCTTTTGATCCATATCTGCTAAATAGTTGCAGATTACAGGTTCTCAGATCATTACAGTGAAATTCAAGAAAAGACGCTACAAATGTGAGACTACGACCAACAATAGATAAATACGTATGATGCCGCCTACCAGTTCAAGGAACAAATGAAAATCAGTAGACAGTTCAAATGCACAAGGCATAAGGAAGCACCGGATTAAAGACTTCAACACGAAGCTAACGGCAAAAAGTCCACAACATTCTGCACTGTGGAAATCTGGAAGAAAATAGAAGATACTCTATGGAACCAAATAAAGAAAACAGAAGGAAATGCAACATGAAGCAACCCTAGAAGTTTGAGCCAAAGATCCCATTAATTGGCCGCGGAACCGCGGCCGTGCAATGCACGTGTCGGTGCACTTGTCGGTGGGTGTCGGTGCTTTGACCCGGCTTTCTTAGGGTAGTTCTGTAATTTCATATATGGATCAGATGTAAAATCTAGGGTTTCTCCTATCTATAAATAGGAAAGCCAGAAGCCTAATTAGGCATGCCTCTTTTTAATTTCTTAGATTAAATTTTTATTCAAGTTGTAATGTATTGTTGAGAGGTATCAATAAAGTAAGTGTTATTCTTTTATCTCATTCTTTTATCATCTTTTTAATTCCAGCAATTTATTTTATCTGCTCTTTTATTTTCTGCATTTTTAGTTCACCTATTAAAATAAACAAACAAAAATGAATTTTATCGTAGTTTTCCTGATGAGTGAGTAATTCCTCACTTGTCAGGATTAGGATAGGGAAGGTTTGAGAGAAGAAAATCTCTCTCACTCCTTTCTTTACCCCATGTAATATTTAAAATAGGACTCTATTTAATTTAACCACACACCGCTCACTACGGCACCCTATCCTAAAAGATAGCGGTGATTCCCTAGTTAGACCGGTTGTGGTTGAATTAACTAGAGCTTAGGGCTAAGTGTAACATTTTAAAAATAATTAAATAAATAAAATCGTTTAAGTGAATTTTATAATTTTCGGTAAAATAAAACGTAGTTTTCATAAAACTAAACCGTAATTATTTTTCACTATAAATTTAAAAATACCTATTTTAATTATGTTATTACTAGTAAATGGGGTTTATTTAGCCACTTATAAATTTTTAGTTTAATTAAATATTTTTCTTAAATAAATTATTTTAAATATCAACATAAGCTTTATTCATACACTAAATTTGTGTAAATTACAAATATGAATGGGTTTAATTTGTAAAAATGAACCATTGCATATTAGAATCTAGTGTGTATCATGCAAAATTTATTTGCAAATTTTTCCATGTTTCTAGAATTTTCTTTAATTGTTTAGAAGTGAAATGGTTAAAAATTAATTAAATGTTGAAAAGACATAAAGAAGTTGATGTTTTGGGTGAAGTTTCTACACAATTCCTCATTATTTTCTTTCTCTCTTTTCTTCCCCAAGTTGGCCGGCCCTCCTCCCCTTGGCAGCCCCCCTTTTCCCCACTTGATTTTTATTACAAAAACCTTCAAAAATTCATCCAAAATTCAATAAAAATTCCACAAAATCCTAATAAATTCCTACCCTCTATTCTTTACTCATCTTTACATGGATTTTGGAGATGGAAAGCATTCATTTTGGAGGCTTATTTTCATGTTTGGATTTCATATTGTGGAGGTATAAATCTTCTTCTTTTGAATTATTGTTATTAGATGTTTCATTTAAGCATAATTAGATTTAACAAATAATTTCGATATACAAGTTTTAAAAATTCAAGTTAGGGTTTGAAAAATCAAGTTATGGTTTTTACTAATTAAGTAGGGTTATATTTTGTAGTTTAACAATTTTAGAAGTGGAAAATCTTGTATGGATGATGTATTGTAAATTGTTATCCAAAATTGTTTAAATTAAACTATTTTTGCAAACTAGATTTCTATAAGTGGTATATATTGGTGAGATAAAATTCCAATTAATGTTTATAACACTAGAGTGTGGATTTAAAGAGGATATTAATTTGTTGGTGGAATGAAAAACTCAAGTTGGTTACTACTTTTTATTGATAATTGATAAATTATGATAAAAATTGCTATTTTTGCTAACTAGATTTTGGAAATTCTTAATTAAATGAAATTTTAAAATCTAATTTATGGTTTCATTATACTATTATCATCATGAATTGTAGTCTAGTAAGTTAATTCATGTAAAATCATGTTTAGTTGTGATATTGTGAAATTTTGCTTAAAAGTATCGAAATTGGGCAAGTTTGCAAACTAGAATTTTCAAACTACTGTAAATTAGGGTGTTAAAAATATGGTAATGGTTTCTATAATCTAGTTAGGTTATTTAATGAATATTATGACCATTAGTTTCTTTTAAACATCGAGTTTTGAAGTAAAACGGTAAATTGGCGTTTTCGGGTTTTTCGAAATCGGACGATTTGATCGATTTTTAGGGTTTCGATGAATTAAATCATGTTTTGTATTATAAGTGATGAGTTTTAAAACTATGAGTTGTTTGTTGATATTTATCTCGATCAATCGGCGTTTGTACGCCGATATCGAGCGATATTTGGTTCTATTGCATGAGCGGGACATAGGTTTTAACCTATGCGCGTTTCGTGCGTCGTTTTGATGTTGTTCGTGATCCAGTTTACGATATTATATGTGTTTGCGTATAGGTACCCCTCACGTGGACTGCGGGCGATGAAGAAGAGGATGGCGACATCGTTTTCGGCAGACAAGGACCAGGTGAGTAGATGTATATCTACGGGAGGTTGTCGGGTGGATGGCGTTTAGCACCCCCGCAAACGTAGAATAGGGATGGTACTTATTGTCATTAGGAAGACAGACGTGACCTTAGATTCTTGATGAGTAGGACCCTAGTAATGACCCTAGGTTAGACTAGACTGATTTAGAAAGACCATACCAGAGGATGAATACCTTGGAAAAGATTCGTAGGTTTCAGGTAGATACACACACACGCACACACTGAGACTCGACGTGGTGTATACATGTTTGTAAGTATATATATATATATTTATATATATATATATATATATAGGACTAGGTGTAGGTATATATATATACACAATACGTATATGTGATATAAGGATGTGATATGATACACGGGGATGAAACAATATAACTGGGCTTGATGCCGTGATTCTTGGTTATACGGTCGTGTTATGATGTTAGCGGATCATTAGGAAATGAGATAATCAATAGGTATACATAAATAATAAAGGATGGTGATGATATTGAAGTATATGGGACCCTAAAATAGAACCCGGACCGTAACCCATGCCTGAAAGTCTGATATGATATATGTGTGACTTGATTACGATATCATATAGGTGTGACTTGATTACGATATGAGATATGTGTAGCTTGATTACGATATGATATATATACATATATGTGACTTAATCACGACTTGATATATGTGACTTGATCAAGATATGATATATGTGACATGACATTTCTGAGGATAAATTAACGATGTATATTTATGCTGGCAATGATATATGATTGATGTATGCGATTACAGTTTAGTACCTTGATCATGACATGTGTTGATAATGATATTATACGAATGATGAGACACATAGGGAATACTTGACCCGTACCCCGATATTGGGATGCCGTATGATGGATTTTACCGTACGAGGCATAGATGTGATCATTGATCCGCACTCTTGATTCGAGGAAGCCGTACTACGTACGTGACGCTATTGAGGCTGGATTGCTTATTATTAGAGATATGGATTAAGACCTTAGGTGGACTCTTAGTTCTTATTGACTAGTTCCTTAGGTTTAGTTTCTTAGGAGGTTAGATGGGCACTAGTTTAGGCTCGAGTCATATAGTTGTAGTTATACTTGTATATCAAATGAGTAGTTGTTGTACATCTGTCTTATATTCAGGCCGTAATCATTATGGTGCATGTTCATACATATGTTCCTATAATCAGAATAAAACTTTGCCTGTTAGGACACCAGCACCATTACCGATGATGCGCATATTCCACGCACACTTATTTGCCGGCTCACACACATCATCATCGGTAATTGCTATGTCACGTACACTTTAGATCATATTATCTTTTATTGATAGAATCAGCAAACAGCTAGATCGATATAATATTGTGATTACTCTCTGGTGTTAGTATAGACATGGCATTTATTACTTAGACATTTCATGCATTCACATTTTCATGTTATCATGCAGTATTATTGGGCATATGCCGACACTTATCATATACTTACTCATGATTTTTGGATTTTGGATTTCTATGAGATTTCTGGATTTTTGGGGAAAACCGCAAGAATATATAAAAACTTCTCTCTCTCCTCCTCTCTTTTTAAAAACATAAGATGCGGTTTTCTCGTGATGTATGTATCGTCCACCATGAGATTTCATGTTTTCTGTTGGATTTCGAGACCCGATTCGAGGAGTGGATGAACCGTCTTGGGTACATGGTGGGCCCGGTATGGTACCCCGGGGTAAGAAGATCGAGTTGTAGACGATGAGCCTGGCAGGGGAGGACTACCTACCGGTGATGTCTGGCGCGGCGGATATCCGGAGGATACCGACCGTTGTCGTGAGATTTGATGATTTGGGCCGATCCGGACTGATGGAACCCGAGATATTGAGACTATGAGACATCGAGATTATGAGGAATTGAGACTTGAGATTTACGTGTTTTGTGTCGATACTTGACACGGGTTTCCATGGATTTCATCGTTGATATTTCAGATTTCTATACACATTTTACCATGATAAAAGCTAAAGAATTCTTATACAGATATATCTAGATTTCAGGATTGGTTATTTTACATTCATGGTGCATGCATACTCATTCACATGATATAGTACTATATGAGGCACTGACATGAGCACGGAGCTTTTGCACTTACACGTAGCTTATTATCCTGTCTTACTTGATGACTAGTAGTATATTAGTATATTATTATGACCTAGGATAGCGTCGTGTATTCGATTTCTTTTCGCAGATATTTTCTACTCACGAGTTGGCAACTCACCCCCGTTGTGCCAAATTTTATTACAGGTTGATGTACAGGGTTCCTTGGCAGTTTGCTGGCACATCATTTCATTCAGAGTGATTTGCACGGTAGGTTGGTTCACTTGTATCTGGACCGCCATTGTACTTTTATTATTTCATTTGTATCTAGAAAGCTCCATCAACCCAACTTGTATTACTTGATAGTTTACTGGACCAGTTATTTATTTCGACCTTAGAGTCACGCTTGTATTATTATGATATCTGGTGGATTTGTTTTGTTTTAAGTTTTTAGCCTCGCCCTTTGGCGTTGTATACTATTGTGCATTTGTGTGGTTGTTTCCGCCTTTTGGTGTAGAGCTAGCTCCTATTTGGGGATGCTTTTTATTGTTTGTGTATATTATACTTGTTGTACCCGTTTGGGGCCAGTTTTTTCAGAGGAGACTCTGCCGAAATTTTTGAGAAAATTGGATGTTGCTTTTAAACTGGTTTTCTACATGTTTTCCTTTACTTCTTCTTCTTTTTATGGTTTAGATATCTGGGCTTCGGCTTACTTAGGTTACGTTGCGCCTCTAGACGCTTCGTAATCTAAGTGCCGGTCACGTTCCGTACTTTCGGGTCGTGACAAAGTTTGTATCAGAACGCTAGGTTTAACCTTGTATAAGTCTAGGTGACCCTTAGTTGATGGAGTAGGCGACTTAGGTTGAGTGACGTACCGTGGGTATGATCCGCGGCATACTTACGATACGCTGCTCTTCTTAAGTAGCTTTAGGATGTATATTTGTTTGCACCACATTTCATTCGTTCCTTTGATCTATCTTCGTCGATATCGGAGGGTGGTTTCTGTTACCACGGGCGCACGGGCAGAAGGAGCTGCGGCTCGAATGCGATAACCATTAGGGTATCAGTTATTCTTGAGGATTGAAGCATTGTTTAGCGTGCGGGAGAAGGGTATTCACATGCCGTCCAGACGAAGTTAAAGGATTCGAACGATTGTCAGAAACCCATTTTCCTAAGTTTAAGGTATTCGGAAGAACATGCAGGTATTTTGATGGACCCTCTAGAAGAATGAAACCCTAACTCGACATAATGACCACGAGAACGCCCTTGAACCTTAGGGTTTACGGCAGTTCCGCGGTGCCATTAGTGAGGCTTGGGTTTGCCCTTCTACTGCTGGACCATCGATGCTGGGTTATGTACCGGATATTTTTAAACTGTACTTGAGTGTTGAGCTCTCGGGGAATTATGGGATTTTGATGGATCGATCGAAAAGTTTAATGTAGTCCGGATATCAGGTGAAGGGATCGACTACGTGGGAGACTTTAGTTATGAGTATTGCCGTTGGTAGCGCAGTCAGCACACCTATGAAGAGACAAGTTCGAAGCAGTCGACACCATGGAAAAGGGGGAAAGAGGCGCACGTTGACGATAGGGTTTACGATTATGATTTGGTGATTTGAATTTCATATTTCCGTTGATTGGATCTTTTTTTGGTATTTTGAGGATTTTGTTCTACGATTGGTATTTCTTATGTGTGCATTCATTGCATTCTATTCGTGCTTCATATATCAGTTGTATTGATGTTGTTTTGTACATACCCAGTACACTCGATTTGGTTTTATACATTTTGAGATTTTGATTTGATTTCGTGCATATGGGTTACACATGATTTTGACATATGCTTCGACCTAGTTTTCATGCATTTTAGTACTGTGATTTCGATTTTGATATTCGGTGTATGTTTTCGTGCACCATGTGCACCTGATTGAGATTCTTGCGCGCATTCGGTGCACCTGATACGATTTGTGCACACCAGATGCCCTAAATCGTGGTTTTGTGCAGATTAGATGCACCTGATATTAGAGTCGTGCACGCCCGTTGCACTTGACAGATGTTTTTGGTGCACACCTGTTGCACTCAGTTTTGTTTTTGTGTGAATTCATGGCATCTGTATTTGGTTTCGATTTCAGTGCGCACCGGACGCACATGATATTTTTATGATGTGATTGGGATTGATTTCGGTTTGATCAGTATGTTTTTATAATCATTACTATTGATTTGGTAACCAGGCGGGACGTGTATGTTAAATAAAAGATATATATATATATATATAGCTATTTTTTTTAAAATAAACGTCCGCTACTTATGCCGTGGCACGTGCATCACACGGCGATTTTCAAAAGGGGTTCTTGCATGCTTCTTTATCCAGATGTTTGGACGATTTTACTATGATGCGCACAATATATAAGTTGTAGTTTTGATATATATTATGTTGGTTTTCATATTGGGTTTTGGTATTTTATTTTCGTCATAACTCCGATGATTGTGTTATGCTTGACGGAGTTGATTTTAGTTATGTATTGATGATTTCGGAGCCCCGACGATTTGAGTGTTTTGGCTGAATGTTTTAGTAATTGGGGGGAATTTTAATTTAAATTCGGAGACCGAATTTCTTAAAGGGGGGAAGATTGTAACATTTTAAAAATAATTAAATAATTAATTAAATAAATAAAATCGTTTAAGTGAATTTTATAATTTTCGGTAAAATAAAACGTAGTTTTCATAAAACTAAACCGTAATTATTTTTCACTATAAATTTAAAAACACCTATTTTAATTATGTTATTACTATTAAATGGGGTTTATTTAGCCACTTATAAATTTTTAGTTTAATTAAATATTTTTCTTAAATAAATTATTTTAAATATTAACATAAGCTTTATTTATACACTAAATTTGTTTAAATTACAAATTTGAATGGGTTTAATTTGTAAAAATGAACCATTGCATATTAGAATCAAGTGTGTATCATGCAAAATTTATTTTCAAATTTTTCCATGTTTCTAGAATTTTCTTTAATTGTTTAGAAGTGAAATGGTTAAAAATTAATTAAATATTGAAAAGACATAAAGAAGTTGATGTTTTGGGTGAAGTTTCTACACAATTCCTCATTATTTTCTTTCTCTCTTTTCTTCCCCAAGTTGGCCGGCCCTCCTCCCCTTGGCAGCCCCCCTTTTCCCCACTTGATTTTTATTACAAAAACCATCAAAAATTCATCCAAAATTCAATAAAAATTCCACAAAATCCTAATAAATTCCTACCCTCTATTCTTTGCTCATCTTTACATGGATTTTGGAGATGGAAAGCATTCATTTTGGAGGCTTATTTTCATGTTTGGATTTCACATTGTGGAGGTATAAATCTTCTTCTTTTGAATTATTGTTATTAGATGTTTCATTTAAGCATAATTAGATTTAACAAATAATTTCTATCTACAAGTTTTAAAAATTCAAGTTAGGCTTTGAAAAATCAATTTATGGTTTTTACTAATTAAGTAGGGTTATATTTTGTAGTTTAACATTTTTAGAAGTGGAAAATCTTGTATGGATGATGTATTGTAAATTGTTATCCAAAATTGTTTAAATTAAACCATTTTTGCAAACTAGATTTCTATAAGTGGTATATATTGGTGAGATAAAATTCCAATTAATATTTATAATACTAGAGTGTGGATTTAAAGAGGATATTAACTTGTTGGTGGAATGAAAAACTCAAGTTGGTTACTAGTTTTTATTGATAATTGATAAATTGTGATAAAACTTGCTATTTTTGCTAACTAGATTTTAAAAATTCTTAATTAAATGAAATTTTAAAATCTAATTTATGATTTCATTATACTATTATCATCATGAATTGTAGTCTAGTAAGTTAATTCATGTAAAATCAAGTTTAGTTGTGATATTGTGAAATTTTGCTTAAAAGTATCGAAATCGGGCAAGTTTGCAAACTAGAATTTTCAAACTAATGTAAATTAGGGTGTTAAAAATATGGTAATGGTTTCTATAATCTAGTTAGGTTATTTATTGAATATTATGACCATTAGTTTCTTTTAAACATCGAGTTTTGAAGTAAAATGGTAAATTGGCGTTTTCGGGTTTTTCGAAATCGGACGATTTGATCGATTTTTAGGGTTTCGATGAATTAAATCATGTTTTGTATTATAAGTGATGAGTTTTAAAACTATGAGTTGTTTGTTGATGTTTATCTCGATCAATCAGCGTTTGTACGCCGATATCGAGCGATATTTGGTTCTTTTGCATGAGCGGGACATAGGTTTTAACCTATGCGCGTTTCGTGCGTCGTTTTGATGTTGTTCATGATCCAGCTTACGATATTATATGTGTTTGCGTATAGGTACCCCTCACGTGGACTGCGGGCGATGAAGAAGAGGATGGCGACATCGTTTTCGGCAGACAAGGACCAGGTGAGTAGATGTATATCTATGGGGGGAAGTCAGGTAGATGGCGTTTAGCACCCCCGCAAACGTAGAATAGGGATGGTACTTATTGTCATTAGGAAGACAGACGTGACCTTAGATTCTTGATGAGTAGGACCCTAGTAATGACCCTATCTTGGATTAGACTGATTTAGAAAGACCATACCAGAGGATGAATACCTTGGAAAAGATTCGTAGGTTTCAGGTAGATACACACACACGCACACACTGAGACTCGACGTGGTGTATACGTGTATGTGTGTGTGTGTGTGTGTATATATATATATATATATAGGACTAGGTGTAGCTATATATATATACACAATACATATATGTGATACAAGGATGTGATATGATACACGGGGATGAAACAATATAACTGGACTTGATGCCGTGATTCTTGGTTATATGGTCGTGTTATGATGTTAGCGAATTATTAGGAAATGAGATAATGAATAGGTATACATAAATAATAAAGGGTGGTGATGATATTGAAGTACATGGGACCCTAAAATAGAACCCGGACCCTAACCTATGCCTGAAAGTCTGATATGATATATGTGTGACTTGATTACGATATCATATAGGTGTGACTTGATTACGATATGAGATATGTGTAGCTTGATTACGATATGATATATATACATATATGTGACTTAATCACGACTTGACATATGTGACTTGATCAAGATATGATATATGTGACATGACATTTCTAAGGATAAATTAATGATGTATATTTATGCTGGCAATGATATATGATTGATGTATGCGATTACAGTTTAGCACCTTGATCATGATATGTGTTGATAATGATATTATACGAATGATGAGACACGTAGGGAATACTTGACCCGTACCCCGATATTGGGATGCCGTACGATGAATTTTACCGTACGAGGCATAGATGTGATGATTGATCCGCACTCTTGATTCGAGGATGCCGTACTACGTACGTGACGCTATTGAGGCTGGATCGCCGACTATTAGAGATATGGATTCAGACCTTAGGTGGACTCTTAGTTCTTATTGACTAGTTCCTTAGGTTTAGTTTCTTAGGAGGTTAGATGAGCACTAGTTTAGGCTCGAGTCATATAGTTGTAGTTATACTTGTATATCAAATGAGTAGTTGTTGCACATCTGTCTTACATTCAGGCCGTAATCATTATGGTGCATGTTCATACATATGTTCCTATAATCAGAATAAAACTTTGCCTGTTAGGACACCAGCACCATTACCGATGATGTGCATATTCCACGCACACTTATTTGCCGGCTCACACACATCATCATCGATAATTGCTATGTCACGTACACTTTAGATCATATTATCTTTTATTGATAGAATCAGCAAACAGCTAGATCGATATAATATTGTGATTACTCTCTGGTGTTAGTATAGACATGGCATTTATTACTTAGACATTTCATGCATTCACATTTTCATGATATCATGCAGTATTATGGGGCATATGCCTACACTTATCATATACTTACTCATGATTTTGGGATTTTGGATTTTTATGAGATTTCTAGATTTTTGGGGAAAACCGCAAGAATATATAAAAACTTCTCTCTCTCCTCCTCTCTTTTTAAAAACATAAGATGCGGTTTTCTCGTGATGTATGTGTCGTCCACCATGAGATTTCATGTTTTCTGTTGGATTTCAAGACCCGATTCGAGGAGTGAATGAACCGTCTCGGGTACATGGTGGGCCCGGTATGGTACCCCGGGGCAAGAAAATCGAGTTGTAGACGATGAGCCTGGCAGGGGAGGACTACCTACCGGTGATGTCTGGCGCGGCGGATATCCGGAGGATACCGACCGTTGTCATGAGATTTGATGATTTGGGCCGATCCGAATTGACGGAACCCGAGATATTGAGACTATGAAACATTGAGATTATGAGGAATTGAGACTTGAGATTTACGTGTTTTGTGTCGATGCTTGACATGGATTTCCATGGATTTCATCGTTGATATTTCAGATTTCTATACACATTTTACCATGATAAAAGCTAAAGAATTCTTATACAGATATATCTAGATTTCTGGATTGGTTATTTTACATTCATGGTGCATGCATACTCATTCACATGACATAGTACTATATGAGGCATTGACACGAGCACAGAGCTTTTGCACTTACACGTATCTTATTATCCTGTCTTACTTGATGACTAGTAGTATATTAGTATATTATTATGACCTAGGATAGAATCGTGCATTCGATTTCTTTTCGCAGATATCTTCTACTCACGAGTTGGCTACTCACCCCGTTGTGCCAAATTTTATTACAGGCTGATGTACAGGGTTCCTTGGCAGTTTGCTGGCACATCATTTCATTCAGGGTGATTTGCACGGTAGGTTGGTTCACTTGTATCTGGACCGCCATTGTACTTTTATTATTTCATTTGTATCTAGAAAGCTCCATCAACCAAACTTGTATTACTTGATAGTTTACTGGACCGGTTATTTATTTCGACCTTAGAGTCGCTCTTATATTATTATGATATCTGATGAATTTATTTTCTTTTAAGTTTTTAGCCTCTCCCTTTGGCGTTGTATACTATTGTGCATTTGTGTGGTTGTTTCCGCCTTTTGGCGTAGTGCTAGCTCCCGTTTGGGGATGCTTTTTATTGTTTGTGTATATTATACTTGTTGTACCCGTTTGGGGCCAGTTTTTACAGAGGAGACTCTGCCGAAATTTTTGAGAAAATTGGATGTTGCTTTTAAACTTGTTTTCTACATGTTTTCCTTTACTTCTTCTTCTTTTTATGGTTTAGATTTCTGGGCTTCGACTTACTTAGGTTACGTTGCGCCTCTAGACGCTTCGTAATCTAAGTGCCGGTCACGTTCCGTACTTTCGGGTCGTGACACTAAGAGCCAAGAAAGGACGGACAAGGACCAAAAGAAAGAAACTAAGTTTCTTCCTAGTCGTGCTAATCCCCTTTGTTGACTATTACCCTAACACCTATATTCTTAATTAGGGCATTAAAATCAGTGAGTAGAATTTCTTTTCCAAACTAACCTAATCCTACCCTAGCAAGCCTTTAAATCGATTTAATCTTATTTTTAGATCTAAAAACAAAACCTACCAAAAATAGGACTTAACTCGTTAGAACATAAAGAAAGAACACCATTTCCTTGTGGACTGACCCGTACTCAACTGGCTAGCTACCAAGCGACACCGTCTTGATTGCGGTATTCTCTTAAATTTAAATACACACACAAAATCTCAAACAATCAGCGCTGCAGAGCCTTAGCGCTCTTAATTTAAAAGAGCCTTAGCGCTCCAAATTTAAAGAAGCGCTCTGCGCTCAAGACTAGCGCACAACGCCAAGCGCGCCACGTGCTCTTCACGTGTGCGCTACTTAACAGAAGCGCCTCAGCGCTCCACATCTAGCGCAAAGCACTGTAGCGCCTCCGCACTCCAAATATAGCGCACTGCACTCATTGACTGGCACTAGCGCCAAGCGCGCCACGTGTTTCTCACGTGTGCGCTGATAGAATATAAACTATTCTTTAAAATAAAGCCCTAGAGCTATGATGAATGCTCAGCATTCAATAAAAGACATAAAGGCTGTCAGAACCCAAATCAATGCTCAGCATTGTCAAATGTTTAACATTTTAACAGAGTGGGCCGACCCCAAGTTGGCCATAAACCCCTCATTCAGATTAACTGAGCCCGTATGCTCATAAATCTCAGATCTTAGTCCCAATTGGACTACAGATCCCCCAACCAAAATTGTTTCAAGGGTACATCTCTTCACTCCTCTGATATTTATCGTTGTAATCCCTCAACGTCTTCAGAGAGGTGATGGGTCCCGACAACCAGGCATTCTACGGACTGTGGGGTCCTTAAACTCATGGACTATGATGTCCTTAACCTCGGACTGTGGGGTCCTTAAACCCATGGACTATGATGTCCTTAATCTCGGACTGTGGGGTCCTTAAGCCCATGGACTATGATGTCCTTAAACTTGGACTGTGGGGTTCTTAAGCCCATGGACTATGATGTCCTTAACCTTGGACCGTAATGTCCTTAACCTTGGACCGTAATGTCCTTAAACTAATTATGGACCACAATGTCCCTAAACTAAACAATATAGCCCAAATGCTCTTTTGTTGGATCTAAACGATCCCGTTAAGTTGATCTTAATCTAAAAATTAGACTAACGTATCCTTTACAAACGTTTAAGTTGATCTTAGTCTCAAATGAGACTAGCGTATCCTTAAACCCAACCCAAAACCCAAATCTAAGGAAATACGGATTTGGACCAATCCACGCCTTATGGGCTACAACATAAATTAGTCTCCGTATATAATCCACGGGCAACCAAAAACAAAATAAACACCCACGACACGAAGTGACCATCTGGAGAAGGAGAAAGTGGTCACCGCGATTCGGTAGCGTAATTAACTATAGGGGCTTGCGCCTGCAGGAAAGAGCGTCCCCACAATCAAAAACCACTCAATGAGGGGGAATCTGACGAAGTCTGCTACATCGGCCGCATCCGTGTAAACCTTCGATACACGGTGCCATAAATCAACTTGGCATCTTCGAAGAGGTGGACGGATAGCACCAATTAGCATCTGCCCTCGAAATTCAGGCAAGACGGACCTACGCGGTCGCGTCTCTGTTTTCGGCGGAGAACAGATTCCAGCACGCCCGGTGGGATCTCATCCTCTTTCCACTCCACACTTCGTGTGCCGTGTTTCACGAACGAATCGCGGTTTGACATGGTTTCCCCTGGATTCGAGGTACTACGATTTGGTGTCTTGCTCCGTGCAGAAAACAGAAGATCAATGGCTTCAAATTGCACTAACTGAAACTGCAACTCTCACTCCGTTCCGTCCGGAGGAGTGACTTACGGGCCCCAAGCGGCCTCCATCTTCGCTATGCCGGTGGAACATGTGACTCAGGCCACCACTGGATTGTCCTTCGGGACCATGCTCCCGCCAATGAGCTTCAGCACTCCTGTTCCATCGCAAGAAGCTCCTAAGAAGTCGGTCTTTGATTGGCTTGCAACTACTGCGGCCCCTCTCAATAGGTCACCCAAGTCCACTGCCTCAGTTTTCAACAGACTGGGCCGAAGATCAGATGGGCCCGTGAAGAAGCCCACAATTCCTGAAGAGGTTGTCCCAAAGCGGATAACCATTCCTACTCCTGAAGTCCCCAAGGCGGATTCTCCTGCTAAGAGGTCGGTCTTCACAAGACTGGCCATTTCAGCTCCTACTCCACGTGAAGTCATGAAGGCTGTTTCCCCTGTTCGAAAGTCGGCCTTCGCAAGACTGACTACCCCCTCTCAACGGGTGTCAGTCGTCGACAGGCTAGCACCAATAACAGTCTCTTCTCAAAGCAGGGGGCAAAAGGAAGCTCATCCAATAGCGGAGGTGATCCCGGCCGGACGACATGCTCGACGCCGCTACTGGTGCCGAGTGAGGAAAGCTAGGGGCAATTCACCCTCTGGACTGACTCCGCCAGCTCCTACGGTGGAAGTTGATGCTGCTATTCCAACTGAGAATAGCTTTGAACCACTCAGGAGGGTCCGCAAGAACTCTCCGACTGCCATGCTGAAAAGATCTCCTCCACTTGTGGAAAATGTTACAAAGGTAGAGCCAGAACAGTCCCCTCAGCGGCTGTCCTCCAAAACTCACAAGGTCTGGCGAAAGGTCCAAGATTCTGTGGTTAACCAAGACTACTCCCGCCAACCAAAGAAAATGAAGGTTCGGCATGAAAAGGACCACCCTGTCGTACAACATAAAGTGTCGTCTACTTGGGTGCTCGCTGCAACGACTCCCTCGACTTCGACCACTCACAAAAGGGGAAGGTCGGAGAAAATTCCTATGTCTGCGATGAATCTCAAGGGCACTAAATCTAAACGCCCCAAATCTGGGGGTATGGTGGTGCACACTGTCTATATGGCATCCGGGAAAGAAGATAGCCGTATCTCTATGGGTCATCGACCACTCACCAGATCTGTAGCAAAGGCCCAGGAGCAACAACAGAAGCTCCAGGAAATGTTAACACAGATGGCCGCACTCACTGGGCCAAAAGAAAGCCTGGAGACATCGTCAGAACAACGTTGTGAGCAAGAAACGGATGCCGAATTCCTTCGTAGAATGCTTGAGAAAAAGGACAAAGAGGCAGCGGAATAAGCGACCAACATAAAACAAATGACCCTTCTATTCCAAGATATGGTGGGCATGATGATCTAGCCAGACCCACCAGCCGAAGATCCTCCAGTAATAATTGAAGATGATAGAGGAGAGACATCAAACCCTCTGTCTGCTCTGTCAACAGCCAAGGAGGAGACCATCTCCAAAGCCGCCCTGGATGATTATATCGCTCACCAGATACGAGCTCATCAGGCGAGCGAAGCGGCCGGGCAAATTGTTAAGACTGGACGACCTTATCCAGGTTGGTACGACCAAATAAAGTACCCGTCGAGATATACGATCCCTAAATTCCATGTATATAAGGGTACGGGAAATCCACACCAGCACGTTGTTCAATTTAGGGCTCTGTGCGGCAACACCGGAGGTGACGATAAGCTACTGCTTTGCCAATTCATTGGCAGCTTGTCAGAGACTGCATTTGAGTGGTATTCCGAGCTCCCGAATGACTTCGTTAAGACGTTTGCAGAAATGGAGTTTCTCTTTACATAGAGGTTCGCAAGCGCTAGCGAACGCACCCCAATCACAGCATTGATCAATGCCAAGGTGAAGCCAGGCGAAACTTGGGTCCAGTACATGATACGGTGGCAGAATCTATGGTCGAAGTGTGAACAGCGCATAGAGGAAGCTCCTGCGGTAGGCATGTTCGTAGGGACCCTCGACCCTCAGGCAACCATTTCATAATTCATGATGTTCTTCGAGCCAACTACTTTCCAGGCCTTGATTGATAAGCTAGCCTAAATGGATCAGATGGGTCACAGACCATCTCCTTCTAAGCTGGAATCTCGAAACGAAAAAGGGAAAAGGAAAGTGACCTTCGTCGCCAATGCACAGCAGCAATTCAGTGGTCCAAAACTAACTGATCGCCAAGACGAGAAACGTCGATTCTTTAATGAGAAAATGAAGCGCCCTTATTCGTTTCCCTGGGACAAAACGAGGAGATTGTTCGAGCTAGCGGTGCGCAACAGGCTCATCAACTTGCCGAATCCAAAACGCCCATTGCAACCCGGTGAGGCTAATAATCCCAATTATTGCCCCTATCACCAAGCGATAGGCCATCCAATCGAAAATTGTTTCGTCTTCAAAGGGTGGATTGAGAACCAATACCAACAGGGAAAATTCGCACTATCCGAGAATTGGAACGTAAACCCGCCCCAGCCGCATGCTCTCAAAAAGGCGGACACACCGGGGGCATCATGCTCTTTTATAGAAGAAGCTCCATGGGAGGTCGTTCTTTCAGCCAAAACGAAAAGAATGCTGAAGGATCTCCAAACATGTCCGGCGATCAAATGGAAATGTCCGCTGGAACCCGAAGTCATCAAGGGAATGCTGAAGCTGTGCCCAACTCCAAAAATTGGTGGTGATAGTCAAAGCGCCCACACCCACCGTCAAAGTCTTCGAAGAAGAAGAAAAAGACCAAAAAGCCCGTGAAGCCTGATGACAAGCGCACGGACCTGCAGAAACATATTGACGCACTGGAAGAATATAACCAGAAAGCGCGGACCCCAGTCACACTCCAAGAATTTCTCAGCCATGTCCTTGAGGACGGAGATGATGACAATGGAGAAGACTCGTCGGATGAACCTGAGAATTATGTAGCAAGCTTCCATGTGATCTCTCACTCGTTAATAAACGGTGAAGAAGCTCTGGACACAGAGAAACTGGGGGTAGATCCTGAGCCGGAACTTCTAGGACCATCAGACGAAATGATTGACGCATTCCTAAACAAAGCTCTTTTGAAAAGCAAAGCTGATCGAGAGCGAGAGATGGTCATATTTGAAAAGACCAAACGCCGGCGACTGGACAAAAGGGTTGAAACACTCCCTCTATATCAAAGTACATCCGCCGCAAATAAAAGCAGGTTCAAGACGAGGAAAAGGTTTGCCAAAGCCATATCGATGGGAATGAAGCTGCTACCCTCCGAAGGAAACACTTCTAATGAGACACACCTTAATGAAGACGATGTGTATCCTAATTACTATTTATATCATCGAAGGATTGCGCACCCTACTGAAGAATGCAACGCCTTTAAAAATTGGTGGCAAGGGTATGTCGCTCACAGGCAACACTTCAAGAGGATGAAGCATGAAGCTTGTCGACAGCGGAAAAATGCGACAGATGAACGAGGAAGAATTGCCAGCAACCGTCATGTGGTTGATTCCGGGGGATCGCAAGTTCTCACCTTCGGGAGCGACTCCGACGAAGAAATAGCCCTCGGCCCTCTTTTCAAGGAATCCATCTCTGAAATGGAAGAAACGACGAGCTGCGAGAACATTCAGCTGCACAATCGCACGCTACCCGAAAAGAATCTTGGACCTGCAAACAAGGGATCGAACAAAAAGGATAAGGGGAAGGGAAAAGCGACCTTCGTCGCCAACGCTAAAAAACAACCGAGTGGCCCGAGACCGGTTGTTCGCTAAAGCAACAAGCGGAAATCCCTCAATGAGAAGTTGAGACGTCCCTACTCGTTTCCCCGGGATAAAACAAGGAGTCTGTTCGGGCTAGCAGTACGCAACGGGCTTATCACTCTACCGGAGACGAAACACTCACCACAACTGAACGATGTCAATGATCCCAATTACTGCCCCTACCACCGAGTATTGGGCCATCCGATCGAAGATTGTGACGTCTTCAAAAATTGGGTTGAAGACCAGTATCAACAGGGCAAGTTCGCGCTGTCCGAAAACTGGAAGATGAACCCGCCACAACCACATGCTCCGGGAAAGATGGACATGCTGGGGGCATCGTGCTCATTCATAGAGAAAGCCCCACGGACCGAAATGTCCCTAAACTAGCGATGGAACGCAATGTCTGTTTCCCCCAATCAGAGCAAAGCTCTGTTGAAATTCAAAATTCAAAATTTTGAAGCAACGCTTCAAATCTCGGGCGCAACGCGCCACATGTCAGGCACTGATACGTCAGCACAACGCCCAAGAAGACGCGCCCAATCAGAGGAAAGCTCTATTTAAACTAAAATTAAATGAAACAACGCTTCAGTTGCTCAAGCACTGCGCTGCGCGACACGTGTCAGCGCAGACGCGATAGCACAGTTGCGCTGCGCTGTGCGTTGCGCGACACGTGTCAGTGCAGATGCACTGCGCTGTGCGCTGCGCGACACGTGTCAGCACAGATGCGATAGCGCAGTTGCGCTGCGCTGTGCGCTGCGCGACACGTGTCACGCGCTGGGGCATTTGCGCCAAACAGAATTAAAATTTTAAAGAAATCTTTTCTGTTCTTGTTAAAACAAAAAGATTTTCTTCTGTAAAACAGAAGCCCTTGGATCAAAGATCCAACGGTGGGGAAAATTCCCCAAATCACTCAGAGAAAGATCTCTTTAATAAATTTAACTAATTTATGGGCACTATAAAAAGGACCCTAAGCCTCAATTCAAAGGCATCAACATTTTCAGAAAAAAAGAGAACTCTGAAGAACTCCTCAAGAACAATAAAGGTAAAAAGCCTTTAGAGAAAAGAGAAAGTTCTCTTATGAACAGATCATAAATCTAAAAACAAGATCGATGATCTTTAATAAAAAAAAAAAAAAAAATAAAATAGTGCTTTGCATTTTTTTTTATGAACCTTTGGTTCTCTGAGATAAGAAAGACAAGAAAAACTTATTTTTCTTTGATCTAAATTAGATCAAGAAATAAAATGGTGCTTTGCACTTCTGTTCTTAAATTTAAAAGATTCTTAGTGCTTTGCACTTCCAAATTGCGCTGTTGCGATCTTGGGAAAGCGCCACGTGTCAACATCTGAACTACTTGCGCTATGCGCTTTAAGATAGAGCTTTGCTCTCTGTAATTGGCGCAACTCACCAGAGTGCGCCACGTGTCAACAGCGCAGCGCACTAGCGCAACGCACTAGCGCAGCGCACTGCGCCTGGGCGACACGTGTCAACACCACAAGCGCTTGCGCCCTCTAATTGGCTCAAAGCGCCTGACAAATGCAATGCATTTCTTAAAGGGCCAGGCCCAAATCAAAAAGACCTAATAGGCTTAAATAAATTGCAAAGCAATAAAATGGCAGAGCCCAAATAAAATTGGTGCCCTGCATCATTTATAAATGGGCAGAGCCCCAAAACAAATTGATGCTCTGCATCCTTTCTGGGCAGAGCCCAAATAAAAATAAAAAGAAATGCAATGCAAAAGCAAATAAAATGTTGAACATTTTCAACCGGACTTAGCCCAATTTTGGCCGTAAGTCCTCAAATTAAATTGACTGAGCAAGTTTGCTCCCTTAAATCAATTTACGACCGGTTCGAGGGTACATCTCCGAACTCCTCTGACACCCATCGTTGTAATCCTTCAACGACGTCAGAGAGGTGACGGGTCCCGACGACCACACATCAACATGGACTGGGGGGTCTTTATACTCGCGGACCGAAACGTCCTTAAACTAATGTTGGAATGAAACGTCCTTAAACTAATGTCGGACCACCACGTCTCTAAACTGGAACATAGACCACCACGTCCCTATACTGGAATACGGACCACCACGTCTTTAAAATGGCAATGGACCCCCATGTCCCTAAACTGGAACATGGACCACCATGTCCCTAAACTGGAACAATAGAGCCTAATTGCTCTCTTGCCGGATCTAAACGGTCCCGTTTAAGTTGATCTTAGCCCCAAACACGGCTAACGTATCCTTAAACATTCAAATGGACTATAAAACTCCAAATCAACTTTCGTTCAAGGGTACATCTCCAAACTCCTCTGACACCTATCGTTGTAATTCTTCAATGACGTCAGAGAGGTGACGAGTCCTGACGGCCACATAATAAATGGATCACCACGTTAAGTTGATCTTAGTCTCAAACAGGACTAACGTATCCTTAACGAACGTTTAAGTTGATCTTAGCCTCAATACGGCTAACGTATCCTTAAACTAAAAACACCAAACCCAAATTTAAGTAAATACGGATTTGGACTAATCCACGTCCTACGGGCGACGGCATTACTCAGTCTCCGTATACAATCCACAGGCAACCACAAACAAAACAAACACCCACGACACGAAGTGAAATTCTGGAGAAGGAGAAAGTTGTTACCGCGATGCGGTAGCGTAATTAACTGAAGGGGCTTGCGCCTGCAGGGAAGAGCGTCCCCACAATCAAAAACCCCTCAAGCGAGAGGGAATCTGACGAAGTCTGCTACATCGGCCGCATCCGTCTAAACCTCCGATACACGATGCCATAAATCAACTTGGCATCTTCGGAGAGGTAGACGGATAAAACCATATAGCATCTGTCCCGAATCTTAGGCAAGACGTACCTCGCGTCGTCGTCGGCCGTCGTTCGGAGGGGAACAGATTCTGGCACGCCCGGTGGGACCTTTTCCTCTTTCCACTCCACACTTCGTGTGTCGTCCTCGCGAACCAATCGCGGTTTGTTAACGGTTGCCTTTGGATTTCAAGTTTACTAAGATTTGGTCTCTTGCTCGGTGCAGAAGAGAAGTCAAATATCGATGGCCTCAACTTGTTCGAAGTGCTCCAACTGCAGCTGCAGCTCGCGTTCGGCCTCAACTGGGGGCATAACCTACGGGCCCCAAGCGGCTTCTTTGTTCACCATGCCCGTGGAGCAGATTACTCAAGCCACCACGGGGCTGTTTTTCGGAACTATGCTTCCGCCAACAAGCTTCAGCACCCCCGTGCCCGTACAAGAAGCTTCTAAGAAGTCGGTCTTCGATCGACTTTTTGTTACTGCGGCCCCTCTCAACGGGTCGCTCAACACCGATGCCTCGGTCTTTTCCAGACTGGGCCAAAACTCCTGTGAGCCCACAATGAAGCTTGCAGTCCCGGAAAGGGTTATTCCAAAAAGAGTAGCCAAATCTGCTCCTGAAGTCGTCAAGGCGGCTTCTCCTGCTAAGAGATCGGTCTTTGCAAGGTTGACCGTCCCCATTCCTACTCCTGCTCTTGTAGCTCAAAAGACATCAGTCTTCAATAGGCTGACACCGGCAACCGCCCCACACCCGAACAGGGGGCAAGAAGAAGCTGTTTCTATCTCTGAGCCAATACCGACGACTCATCGCGCCCGACGACGCCACTGGCGCCGGGTAAGGAAGACTGGAGGCAACTCCCCTTCTGGGATAACTCCACCAGCTCCAACGGCGGAAGTCAATGCTGCTGTTCCAACCGGGATCAGCTTTGAGCTGCTGAATAGGGTACGCAGGAACTCACCAACTGCGGTGCTCAGAAGATCTCCTCCACCGGTAGAGACTGCAGTGGAAACAGAAAAGCCGGAGCAGCCTCCTCAATCGCTGTCCTCCAGGATCTACAAGACATGGCGAAGAGTCCAAGAATCAGTCATTGATCCTAACTTCTCTCGCCAGCACAAGAAGTCGAAAGGTCGGCAGGAAGAAAATCCCCTGGTCAAGCAACGAAAGGCGACAACCGCTTGGGTGCCCAAAGCAACGGCCCCTTCAACTTCTACGGCCCATAAGAGAAGGAGGCCAGAGAAAGTCCCTACACCTGCAGTAAATACCAAAGGAGGTGAACCCAAACGCCCTAGGTCTGGGGGCATTGTAGTTCATACCGTCTGTATGGCGTCTGGTAAAGAGGACAGCCGCATATCAACAGGTCATAGACCGCACACGAGGTCAGTGACCAAAGCTCAGGAGCAGCAGCAGAAGCTCCAAGAGATGATGAACGTTATGGCCGCACTTACAGGGCCAAAAGAAACCCCTGAAACGTCCTCAGACGAGCGTCAAGAACAAGAAACTGATGCTGAATTCCTTCGTTGCGTACTGGAGAAGAAGGATAAAGAAGCTGCGGAACAGGCAGCCAACATAAAGAAAATGGCCCTCCTGTTCCAGGATATGGTGGGTATGATGATTCAACAAGATCCACCTGCTGAAGATCCCCCGATCATCCTTGAAGACGATAGGGGAGAGACGTCGAATCCTCCGCCAGCTCTGTCAACAGCTAAAGAGGATACAATCTCTAAAGCTGATTTGGACGAGTACATAGCCCAGCAAATACGGGTTCACCATGCAACTGAAGCAGCCGGCCAGGTCGTAAAAACGGGGCGGCCATATCCAAGTTGGTACGATCAAATCAAGTACTCGCCGGGTTACACAATTCCCAAGTTCCATGTCTACAAGGGGACAGGAAATCCTCACCAGCACGTTGCCCAATTCAGGGCACTCTGCGGCAACACCGGCGGTGACGACAAGCTATTGCTTCGCCAGTTTGTTGGAAGTTTATCAGATACGGCGTTCCAGTGGTACTCTGAGCTCCCGAACGACTCGATCAAGACCTTCGCGGAAATGGAGCTATTGTTTACTCAACGTTTTGCAAGCGCCAGTGAACGTACCCCGATGACGGCACTGATTAACGCCAGGGTAAAGCTGGGCGAGACATGGGTCCAATATGCTATACGGTGGCGTAATTTATGGTCAAAGTGCGAGCAGCGCATTGAAGAAGCCCCCGCGGTGGGTATGTTTGTGGGCACCCTTGATCCGCAAGCAACCATTTCGCAATTTATGATGTTTTTCAAGCCGACTACCTTCCAGGCCTTGATTGACAAGCTAGCGCAAATGGATCAGATGGGCCATAAACCCCCTCTTCCAAAGCCGGACTCCCGAAATGACAAAGGGAAGGGAAAAGCGATCATTGTCGCTAATGCTCAACAACAACCGAGCGACTCGAAACCGGTTGTTCGTCCAAATAATACGCGTCCATACGTAGCCCTTGAAGAGAGGCTAGGACGTTCTTACTCCTTTCCCCGAGATAAGACGAGAAGTTTATTCGAGCTGGCATTACGCAACCGACTCATAAATCTGCCGGATCCAAAACGTCCGTTGCAACCAAGTGATGTCAATGAGCCCAACTACTGTTCTTATCATCGAGTACTGGGCCATCCGATCGAAGATTGCTACGTTTTCAAAAATTGGCTTGAAAACCAGTACCGACAGGGCAAATTCGCGTTATCTGACAAATGGAAGGTGAATCCCCCGCAGCCCCACACCTCTAAGGGGACAAATACGCCGGGGGCAACATGCTCCATCGTTGAAGAAGCTCCTTGGGAAGTTGTATTATCAACCAAGACAAAGAGGATGCTGAACGACCTTCAGACATGCCCAGCGATCAAGTGGAAGAACCCGTTGGAACCGCAAGCATTGAGAGGGTGTTGAAGCCGCATCCGACTCCAAAGACCGATGGTGGTGGCTCAAGAACTCGCAACCGGCCGCCAAAATCTTCGAAAAAGAAGAAGAAGAAATCTAAGAAGCCCGTGAAGCCTGGCGACAAGCGCACGGACTTGCAAAAACAAATTGACGCGCTGGAGGAATACAACCAGAGGGCACGGACTCCCATTACATTCCAAGAGTTCCTCAATCATGTCTTTCAAGAGGAAGATGAGGGAGAAAGTTCATCTGATGAGTCTGAGGAACACGTGGCGAGCTGTCATGTGATTTCCCATTCGTTCATAAACAAAGAGGAGACTTCTTGTACTGAAACGCTGGGGACAGATACCGAATCAAAAATTCCGGTGCCATCAGATGAGATAATTGACATATTCCTTAACGAAGCTCGGTTGAAAAGTAAAGCTGATCGAGAACGTGAGGCAGTCATATTTGAAAGGGCCAAGCGCCAGCGACTTGATGAAAGAGCTGAGACGATCCCGCTGGAGCAAAATACCTCCATTACTGACAAAAGCCAATTCAAGATGAGGAAAAGGTTTGCTAAGGCCATATCAATGGGCATGAAGCTACCATCCTCTGAAGGAAAAATTACTGGTGAAATAGAAATACACCCCTTCTATTGCTTATATCATCAGAAGGTTTCACACCCCACTCAAGAGTGCAAAGCTTTCGATAGATGGTGGCAAGGATATGTTGCTCATCGACAACACTTTAAGCGAGAGAAACGCAAAACTCGTCGGGAGCAAAGAAATACGACCGAAGGGCTTAAAAGAACTGCTGGCGATTGTTGCATGGTTAACACCGGTGGATCACAAGTGCCTACATTCGGGAGTGATTCTGATGAAGAGTTAGAACTTGCCCCTCTCTTTATAGAGTCCGCTTCGGGAAAAGAAGAAGAACCGAAGGTCTGCGAAAATATCCGGCTGCGGAATCGGACGCTGCCCGAAAAGAATCTTGGACCCTCAAATAAAAAAGATAAGGGAAAAGAGAAGGTCCCTGAAGATATCGTCTTAGATGACCAAGTGGTGGAAGAGCTAAGCGCCAAGGACCCGCCGAAGAAGAATAAGGTGGATTACAACGTCTTAGCGCATCTGAGGAAGCTACCCTCACAGCTCAGCATTCTTGACGCTCTTTTGCTATCAAAGGAGGCGAGAGATTCGTTAATTAAGGCACTCCAAGATCCGGAACAATTCTAAGCATGCCTGGCCGAGGAAAAGATGAAGGATGAATTGGAGGAAGTGCACACGACCGATGTCACTTTCGGCGACGAGGACCTTCTCCTTGGGACGTGCGAGCACAATCGCCCCCTCTATGTCTCAGGATACTGTCACGATATAAAGATAGGCAAAATCCTGATCGACAATGGATCCTCCGTTAATCTCCTCAATGTACGGGTCTTAAAAGAAATCTGCATGAGCGTCCAGCACCTTGCTCGTGACAAGATCACCATCTCCGGGTTCGACTCCCAGTCATCAAGAACTCTTGGGTCTGTGATACTGACTCTACGCTTTGGGTTACTCGTCACGGACATTAAGTTCCACGTCATAGACGCCAAGACATGCTACAACGCTTTGCTCGGCCGACCATGGTTACACGAGTACAACATCATCCCTTCTACACAACATCAGTGTATGAAGTATTTTAAGGATGGTTTCGAGTATACCGTGACGGAAGAACTGAACCCGTTCTCTGTAAAAGAGGTCCGCAAATACGAAGATGCCAAATACTTCTTACCGGATTTCGAAGATACGGAGAAGTGTCACAAGCCGGAGAATAAAGCTAATGCCACCATCCCTGTCTTCGGCAGTGATACCGAGGAAGAAGAGGAGATAGTGTATTCGGGTCCGCCCCAACACAACAAGCCAGGACCGTCCGCTCCTACGTTGATCTTTGGCAGTGACTCGGAAGATGAGATCTATGCTGTATTCTCTGCTCAACCTTCAATACGAAAGTTCGCTGACGAAGAACAAAGTCTAGAAGTCGCCATGGTGCCGCTTAAACGCCATAAAGAACCGGATGCACTCGATATTTACAATGTAGAAGAGCTGCAAACGTTCTATATCCCTCCCAGGCGAGAAGGCGAGAAGGCAATTCTATTCTACTGCTCTGAAGAAACCAGAGAGGAGAAAGAAATCTGGTATGGCGCGGATCCTACGCTTGATAGACTTCAGCCCATCCGTCTCCCCAGATTTTATACGGAGGGTTTGAAAAGCTGCTGAAACGCCAGGGGATATCCTTCAAGCAGACCGTTCAAAAAGCTAAGTTCTATGACAAAGTCTGGAACGTTCCCGGGACTCAACGCAAACTGCCTAATGGGAAAATGGAGACAAAAGGACTTGGATATATCCGATCAAAGAAACGAGAGCTACTAAACAGCTGCTATGTCATGTATGACTTCGATGAAGAAGCGGATGCTCAATGGGAGGACGCTAATCCTGAGACAGTGAAAGTTCCAGATGCAAAAGAGCCCAGTCCGTCGTTCGAACAACGAATGGACAAGCTTATAAAGGAAGCAGGTCAAGAAGTCCGGGACGACCATAACCGCGAAATGGCCATCTACGAGAAAGCCAGAATGCAACGCCTCCTTCAACAGGCCGTGAAAGATGAAAATGCCGCTCCTTGTCAACCTGTTATAAAGAAGGCTCAACGCAAAAGTAGAAATAAGTCGAAAGGCCAAAAAGGCGCTCAACAGCAACAAAGCAGGGCTAAGAAGCCACGCGAGCGGGAGTCGAGCGTTATTGATCTATCCCACATGAAGAAAATGGGTCGAGCGTACTCATTTCCTCAGGACAAGACGAAGAAGATACTTGAGCTTGCTCTAAAACATCAGATGCTTACACTGCCGGAGTCCAAGCACCCCGAACAAGCAGGCGAAACCTCTGACCCAAATTATTGCTCTTACCATCGAGTAATAGGGCATCCTCTTGAAGACTGCTTCACCTTCAAGAATTGGGTCGAAGATCAGTATCATCTTGGCAAATTCACTCTGTCTGACAGCTGGAGGGTAGCGCCACCATAAAAGCACGAACCCAAGGCCACGAAAGAAGAACCGGTTCCACATTGGGATTGGAAGCGGATTCGCACTTGTCACATGATAACAATATTAAAAGAAGGGCCCGAGAACATGGACAACCTTCCCTGGTGCTTCGAAAACAGCAATGATGTGGTGATTTCAGAATTTCCCCCAGCTCCGAAAGAGCTGGAGGATAGAATACATACCACTGCAGATAATCTCAAGAAAATTGGGTTGGGGACGGCAAGTGACCCATGGCCGACATTCGTCAGCGAGCTGTTATCCGAAGAAAGGGTGGCTGTGCTAAAAGACTTGCTTATGCAGTATAAAGATTATTTCGCATGGAACTACTCCGAAATGCCGGGACTAGATCCAGAAATTGCTGTGCACAAATTGGCAATATCCCCGGACGTCAAGCCAGTCAAACAGGAACCAAGAAGAATGCGGCTCGAGCTTGAGATGAGTATCAACGCCGAGGTCAAGAAGCTGATCGACTCTGGCTTCATTCAGGAAGTTCAATACCCCGAATGGATCACCAACATCGTCCCGGTGATGAAGAAAAATGGGACAGTGCGCATATGCGTGGACTTCCGGGATCTCAATAAAGCCTGCCCGAAAGACGATTTCCCAGTGCCAGTCACCGAACTGATGATAGACAATACGTCTACTCACGAGGTTTTCTCCTTCATGGATGGTTCATAAGGGTATAATCAGATAAAGATGCATCCCGAAGACCAGAAGCACACCGCCTTCCGGACTCCTTTGGGTATATTCTGCTACAAGGTGATGCCCTTCGGTCTAAAGAACGCCGGTGCCACCTATCAGAGGGCCATGACAAAGATCTTCGATGACCTCATACATGAAATCGTCGAATGTTACATCGACGATCTCGTAGTTAAAAGCAAATCATACGAAAAACATCTCGAGCACCTAAAAACTGTATTTCAACGCCTTCGGCAATACAACTTGAAGATGAACCCTCTCAAATGTGCATTCGGAGTTTCCTCGGGTAAATTCCTGGGATTCATCGTCCGACACCGGGGTATCGAAATAGATCCGTCCAAGGTCAAGGCAATCATGGAAATGCCTCCGCCAAGGACTCTCAAACAGCTGCGGTCTCTCCAAGGGAAACTCGCGTATATACGGCGATTTATAGCCAACCTTTCAGGAAAGTGCCATCTTTACAGCCACCTGATGAAGAAGGGAACCCCGTTCGTCTGGGACCAAAAATGCCAAAGCGCACTAGACGAGATCAAGCAATACCTGCAGAACCCGCCGGTGTTGGCTGCTCCGGTCAAGGGAAAACCCCTCATTCTTTATACAACCGCCCTCGATGGTTCCTTAGGCGCATTATGGGAGCAAGAGAATGACCAAGGAAAAGAAAGAGCTCTCTATTACTTGAGTCGAGTTCTTCTGGGGGCAGAAAGCATCTACCCTCCCATTGAAAAACACTGCCTGGCGTTGATTTTCGCGATAACAAAGCTCAGGCACTATGCATTGGCGTATGAGGTCCGTCTCATTTCAAAAGTGGACCCCCTTAAATACTTGATGTCTAAGGCCATGTTGACGGGACGACTCGCTAAATGGGCCCTGCTCTTGATGGAGTTCTCGATAACATATCAATCTCTCAAGGCAGTGAAAGGCCAGGCCATCGCCGACTTCCTCGCTGAGCACCCGATATCCGCCGATTCTCGTTTAAATTGCGATCTTCCAGATGAACATGCGTTTGACGCTATCGATGGGAACGACACCCGATGGGAGTTTTATTTTGACGGAGCATCTTCCATGAAAAAGCGCAAACAAAGTACCCCTATAATCAAATCGGGAATATGCCTCCTCTTCGTAATTCCACAAGGAGGGATTATGTGCTTCGCCTTCTCCTTAACAGAGCCGAGGACGAATAATGAAGCCGAATACGAAGCTTTGATAGCAGGCCTCGAGATCGCTATCGACATGGGAATTGAAGACCTCCTTATATATGGAGACTCCCAGCTGGTCATCAGTCAAGTAAATGGCGACTACCAAACGTGCAAACCAGAGTTGGTGAAGTGCGGCGAAAAGGTGCAGCAACTGTTGACCCAAATCCCTTCCTACACTTTGGGAAACATACCGCGCGCAGAAAACAGCAAAGCGGACGCATTGGCCAAGCTCGCTAAAGAACTGGCTGATGAGAACCTCGATGACATAAGAATCGTGGTACAAAGCCGTCGGGTGCTTGCCCCAGCGGAAATATCTCCGGAATCATCCGAAGAAAAAAGAGCGACTGAGCAAATGGCTCTGCAAATAAAAGACCGGGAAAAGGCCGAGGATTGGAGGGAAGTCTTCATAGACTACTTTAAGTCCCACCGAACGCCTGAAGAAGCATCCACAAGACATCAGCTCATAAAACGGGCTCTGTCTTTCGCCTTCGTCAATGATACTCTATACAAGAGGTCATTTGATTCCCTGTGGTTGAGATGTCTGGGGCCTGACGAAGCGAAAAGAGTCGTCTAGGAAGTTCATGACGGAATCTGCGGTTCTCATCAAGCAGGCCCAAAGATGAAGTTGAAGATCAAACGGATGGGCTACTACTGGCCCACGATGATCCAGGACTGCCTCGAACATGCGAAGCAATGCCACTCATGCCAAATTCATGGGGACTTCATCCATCAGCATCCGAATCCACTACATCCAACGGTGGCTAGCTGGCCATTCGAAATATGGGGGACTGATATAGTCGGCCCCATCGAACCAGCATCGTCTAGAGGGCATCGTTTCATCCTAGCGACGACTGACTACTTCTCTAAGTAGGCAGAAGCGGTACCGCTGAGAGAAGTAAAGATGGAGAATATCCTCCATTTCTTCAAGACGCATGTCATATATCGGTTTGGAACGCCAAGACGAATCATCTCCGATAACGGGCCAGTCTACAGAAGCCACAAAATCAGTCGCTTCGCGCAACAGCATAATATAGACTGGAGATATTCCTCAGTTTATAATCCGTGAGCTAACGGTCTAGCTGAGGCCTTCAACAAGACCTTGATGAAGATCATGAAGAAAACGGTGTCACGAAATAAGAAAGACTGGCATGAAAGACTGTAAGAAGCTCTCTGGGCGTATCGAACTACGTTTAAAACGGCCACGAACACAACGCCATATGCGTTGGTATTCGGTACAGAAGCAGTACTCCCTCTCGAGATAGAATTACCCTCTCTGCGAGTGGCAGTCCACTACGAGCTAACGGATGAAGAAAATTCTCACCTTCGGCTTGAGGAGCTTGACGCCCTCGATGAAACCTGGCTCATAGCGCAACAAAATCTGGAAGCTTATAAAGCAAAGATGACGCGCTCATATGAAAGATTAACCCGACCAAGGACGTTCCACCAAGGTGAACTCGTGCTAATGGTCAAAAGGCCTATGATTCCCAATCGCGCCAAGCGAGGAAAATTCGAGCCAAACTATGAAGGCCCATACATCATAGATAAGGTCTACCAGAGTGGGGCCTATCTACTCATGGACATGCACGGTGAAAGGCCTTTCAGGCCAATAAACGGTCGCTTCCTAAAGAAGAACTATGCTTAATGAGCCACAGCATAGGTCAATGGTAGATGACGACGACTATGTCCTCTAGCTATCTTCCTAAGCTCAAACTCTATCAGCAGTAGCCGGCCTTCTCAAAGTCGGACCGAAATGTCCTTAAACTAATAGCAGACCGAAACGTCTTTAAACTACTACCGTAGCATCTTTTAGGCTGACGAGATAAAAAAAAATATAAAAATAAAATAAAATAAAAAACGGTATGTCCATAAGCAAAAAGGGTACGGATGAAAACCTGAAAGGGCTCCGTGAGTAAAAACAGTAGGGCTACCGGCGAGTGTTCGTGAAAACCCGAAAGGGCGCGACCTCGTAAAAAATATATAAAGATAAAAAGAATAAAAAAAAAAGCGGTACGTCCATAAGCAAAAAGGGCACGGATGAAAACTCGAAAGGGCCCCGTGAGTAAAAACGGCAGGGCTACCGGCGAGTATTCGTGAAAACCCGAAAGGGCGCGACCTCGTAAAAAATATATAAAAATAAAAAGAATAAAAAAAAGCTGTACGTCCATAAGCAAAAATGGGCACGGATGAAAACCCGAAAGGGCTCCCTGAGTAAAAACAGCAGGGCTACCGGCGAGTCTTTGTGAAAACCCGAAAGGGCGCAACCTCGTTAAAAGACACTTATAGGGTCCTCTCGACCTTGTAAGGAGAAACCACCCGAGTGAGATCCTTACGACTCACAAGGGAGCAACACACTTAGGGATCCCCACGATTCCTAAGGAGAAAATACACTTGCGAGATCCTCACGACTCGTAAGGAGAACTCTCTTATAGGACCCTCACGGCCCATAAGATTTGAAAGTCTTAAGTTACAGAGACCTAAACCTGTGCTTAAGCAACTCCCACAACTCCCGATATTGCCCTACAAGTGGCTCAATACTGACCCTTGTATACGATCCACGGGCGCGAATAAACATTTCCCTAATCAAGTCCCATCCGAGACTGGGGATATGTTCGCATGACGAACAACCCTTATAAGCCCTCTCGATTTACAAGGAGAAAATCCTCCTATAGGATCCTTACGACTTACATAGGAACAAACACTTAGGAATCCTCACGATTCCTAAGGAGAAAATACACCTACAAGATCCTCACGACTTGTAGGGAGAAATACCTTTGTGAGACTCTTATGACTCATGAAGTCAAAAGCCTTAGTCGACAGGACCTTAACCCTGTTCGCTAAGCCACCCTTGTTCGACATCGACAGAAGCAGATGATGATTCGCTCCTGGCAATATCCCAGTTGTAGCGGTGCTGATGCCGAGATCGGCTTCTAATTTCAGGTCTAGGGCGAAAAGCCAGTAGGCCGCACATGCATATGAAATAGCCGAAATGATGGGGCAACTTGCAATAAAAAGCAGCAAGTGAATATGTATGCATGAAAAATAGCCGAAATGATTGGGCAACTCGCAATAAAAAGCAGCGAGTAAAAATAAAAAATAGCCGAAATGATTGGACAACTCGCAATAAAAAGCAGCGAGTAAAAATAAAAAAATAGCCGAAATGATTGGGCAACTCGCAATAAAAAGCAGTGAGTAAAAATAAAATAAATAGCCGAAATGATTCGGCACCGCAAAAAATAGCCGAAATGATTGGGCAATTGCGACCTTCGCTATATAAAAGCTGAAATGATAGAGCATCGGGGAGATGAAACAAAAAAAATGATGATAAAACTTTAGCCCTACAGTTCAGATCACATCGATCCCTGTATACAATCCAAGGGCGTAAACAAAGAGGGAACCATACTTTCCCAACAGGCTCCGCCAGAAGACGAAGCCAAATCTTGACGGTTCAGTCCAACTCCGAAGAAACCAGTGTCTTCAGCAAATTCCTCAACTCACGGATACAAACACTCCTTGACGAGAGCCTCCTGATTCGCGTCGACTCGCAGAGCAACCAGTGCCTCCGTGGGAAATTCTCGACTCGTTTCAAACCCCAAGGAAACAAATAATCCTTGGCGTTAGGGAAACAAAAAATCCCTAGCAAATTCCTCGACTCACGGATACAAACACTCCTTGACAAGAGCCTCCTGATCCGCGTCGACTCGCAGAGCAACCAGTGCCTCCGTGGAAAATTCTTGACTCGTTTCAAACCCCAAGGAAACAAATAATCCCTGGCGCTAGGGAAACAAATAATCCCTGGCGCTAGGGAAACAAATAATCCCTAGCAAATTCCTCGACTCACGGATACAAACACTCCTTGACGAGAGCCTCCTGATCCGTGTCGAGTCGCAGAGCAACCAGTGCCTCCATGGGAAATTCTCGACTCGTTTCAAACCTCAAGGAAACAAATAATTCTTGGGACTAGGGAAACAAATAATCCCTAGCAAATTCCTCGACTCACGGATACATACACTCCTTGACGAGAGCCTCCTGATCCGCGCCGACTCGCAGAGCCACCGGTGCCTCCATGGGAAATTCTCGACTCGTTTCAAACCCTAAGGAAACAAATAATCCTTGGTGCTAGGGAAACAAATAATCCCTAGCAAATTCCTCAACTCACGGATATAAACACTCCTTGACGAGAGCCTCCTGATTCGCGTCGACTCGCAGAGCAACCGGTGCCTCCGTGGGAAATTCTCGACTCGTTTCAAACCCCAAGGAAACAAATAATCCTTGGCGTTAGGGAAACAAATAATCCCTAGAAAATTCCTCGACTCACGGATACAAACACTCCTTGACGAGAGCCTCCTGATTCGCGTCGGCTCGCAGAGAAACCAGTGTCTCCGCGGGAAAATTCCCGATTCGTCTCAACTTGGAAGATGAAGCCTCAGGCAGCAGGGACTAAAAAACTTGCTTCCTGAACAATGGGAACCTGCAAGTCGATCCAAAAAGATCTCTTGCATACTATTCACGGGTCTCACTCTCCAAAGTCAAATCTCGACAAGGAGGGAAACAACCGCTTACGGGCCCTCTCGACTCGTAAGAGAGAAAAATTCTCTTATAGGATCCTTACGACTTATAAGAGAAAACCTGTAACAACCCTAATTTTCCTATACAAAATTTTTTTTTCGAATTTTTTTTTCAAAAATCCATAAAGGGGTATTATAGCATGAGCACAAGATATAGGTAATTATTTTGTTTTTAATTACAAGCTACAAGAATATAATAACTCCATTTTTAGTGTACAAGAAGTTACTTTAAAATTAATGTATACTGGGAGTATTTATTCTTGCTGCTATCAGTTTAAGTAATTAAATACCACAATAATTACAAGAAGGAGCTTGTAGCTCATTGGTAATACCTTGCACTGCTGAACCAAGCCATCAGAGTTCGAATCCCATACCCCACATTATTTTTAATATTGATTTTTTTAAAACCTTTAGAATACCAAGAGTTTACACGTGCATATCTCACAAAAACCCCACTACACCCAAAGATGTAACACTTGCAGAGGGTAGATGAACCGTCGGGGGAGATCCAGGTCACCGGACTCGATCGGGAATCGGCCAACTCGGCCTTGACTCGGCCGACTCAGTGATCCGACCGAGTCACGGCCGAGTCACCCCCGATTCGGCCGATTCCGGCGAGGGTCACAACATGAAAGTTGTGTCTTTTCATATTCCCTACGCACCTGCAAAATTTCAGCATCATACCACTTCCAGAGCTCTTTAAAAACTTCAATTACTCCACTTTTAATACATTTTTATTACATTTTATCACATTTTTAGTTTTAACTTTTCATCTACCCTAACCCTAGCCTAACTCTATAAATACTAACCCTACACACCACCCTCTCACCCTCCAAAATCTTGAGCCACTTTTTCAAAAGTTTTCTAAGAAGTGTGTGCTTTGAAACCGAGTTCACGGCGAAGTCCTGACGGAATTCCGGCGACGTGCTTTGAAGCAACCGGCGACGAAACCACACCTCGGCCTTTCCCCTAGTCCTCTTTACTCTTTAGAAGAGTTTGAAAACCCGTAAGTCCCAATCTTCCCTCTTTTCTATTTCTTAAAATACGGAATTACGAACCCCGACGAAAATCGGAACAAACCGATTTCCGATTCGTTTTTTTTCTACAAAATCCCACTTGTCACCTAATCCATAATACCTACCTGTATTCATGATGACTATTAATCACATAGAAATCAATTTAAATAAAGTTTCTCACATGAAATGATAGCTATCTTGTAAAACCGTATTCTTTTCATAAAAATACCATGAAGTTTATTTTTCTTCGTTTAATCAATTCCCTCATTCCTAAATATGTTTATCTTGATCAATAAACTTATAGAAATCAATTTGAATGAATTTTCACACATAAAATGATAACGTTTTCAAATACCGTATTCTTGCGCTTAAATACCTTCAAGTTTAATATATCATATTTAACCTCTAAAAATTCATTAAAACTTAAAATAAGTCACGAGGTAATGACCTACCTCTACACACACACAAATATAACCCTAATTGATAAACGTCAAAACATAGAATACGAAAATACAGGACTTTTCACTAAAATACCATTATCTTTATAAACCATTATTGAAAGCTTTAAGTTGTACACAATTTTAAATAAAATCTTTTATAACGAAAGCACGATATGTCATGGACATCGATCGTTTATCTAAACTGACTTTGTGGTGTCTAGGCAAGTGTGTCTAGGCTAGTGGTTTTTAATTAGGCCAACTACTGTGGTTCCTTCCCACTTACCTGGCACTTACCTGGCCGCAAATGACGGTGAAGAGGCGATTTGAGGCTTCTAATGATTTGTCGTTTAGACCTTAGAAATAGGCTAGTTGGCTTAGAAAATCCTAGAAACTAAAATACGGAAATCTATACCCTTTTACAAATAAATACCTTATATTTATAAAACCGTTTTTCTAAATGAATGGTATTTGTTAAACCTAAGCAAAGCGCCGCTACAACCCACCTTTGGGAAACCCGTTAGGGATAGTACGGTTCATCGTGCACCCGCGGGCTAGTAGTGCGAGATTCAGACCTCCGCAAGGAGCATTCGGTCTCGAAAGGTTTAAAATACGGCATTTAAGAAAAAATGAGATTTTGGAAAATAAAATATTATTTAAAATTATTCTTGTATTAATTTAATTATCATTTAAACACATATTTTATTATAAGATAAAGTTTCTATCTTTTTCTAAAATTACAAGATTAAAAGTTACATTAAAATACCATGAATTTCAAATAAATCAATTAATACTTTTATTAGGATATATTCACTAGAATAACACAAATAAAATTTACACTCATTATAACAATAAAGACGAATAATAAATACTTGGGGTGTATCTTGAAAACTATGCAAAAGTATTTTTATATAAAACCCCCTCAAATTTTATAATTTACAATAAGGACCCTAACAATTAAAGAACTTCAAATTCCATTTCTTTTACTCTGACTCGGGTTTGAGTCTGACTATTTCTGACTTGAATATGATTCAAGTCATTCTATATTCTTTAATATTCCAACTCAATATGAATACATGAATCCCAGAATCCTGTTAACAATCATTACAACTTGACTGAATCAAACCATGGATATACATCCATTATTCCGTTATTCCGTTTACCTGATTATGCAGTTACAACATGTTTACTGATATCATGGTTTTGATCAGTCATCCAACTTATACAATACAATACTACAATACAATCATAACACTATGGGGTTCAAGGGGTTGACTGGTACGGAATATGTTAAAGGTGGCACGAGCTGGTCACTTAAGACGTAATTACATCCATGCCGTTGTTCCGTGGTATTATCGACGGAGCCTTGTACTATAGGTTACCAAGGTCCCCGATGTAAGTGGGACTCCCCTCGTATACACTGGCATCTTCTGTGCCAGGCTAAAAACAACAACGTTAATACAATATTATAATATTATAATACAACAGTAAAAGCTCTCTCTCTCTCTCTCTCTCTCTTTCTTACTGTCTGTTTATTTCCCCCTTATCTTTAGGACTTACCGAGCGACCTGTTCGCTGACGACATTCTATTTCTTTCTTCTTTGAATGTCGTCAGGTGGTTTGGACCCGGCAGAAGTTGAGTCAACCCAGGAAGACTTGGAGCAATTGCTGAAGACCCTGCAGTATAATTTCATTGTACACTTTTCTTTTCAGTACTTTCCATTTCCTGTTATGCCACTGTTTAGGCATCTTTATTTCAGTTGTATTTTTTTTTCCTTTTCATGTTTTGTACAAAGAATGTTAATAAATAAAAGTTGCTGTTATTTTTATACTCTTTTCTCTTGTGTAATATTTTATATTGCTTAGCTATGCTTAGCGTATGTACTTCTGAGTACATACGTAGCGGACCTCGTCGCGTCCACTTCACCGTACACTGGGAAGCGGGGCGTGACAGGTTTTGTTGGTGGCCCATGCAGGTCCGAGCTGTATGAATCCTATCATGCAGTTCTGGTCAGTGTGAACAAGCTAAGCAATATAAAACACAATAACCAGCAACTAAAACATTCTTTACAATTCATGTTCCTTGAATCTTGCAATTTCATCTTCCTTGAATCTTATCATTTCATGTACTTGAATCTGTCCTAACCCAAATTTTTCTTCAGGATTATGGATTCCCCAAACAACACCAGCACCAACGTCAACAACACACCCTCAGCACTACCTCTCACACCGGCTGTTCCTGCACCACCCACTGAGCAAACAATGCTATTTGAGGCGATCCGCAGCCTTCTCGAGGGACATCAACAACTTCTGAACCGTCCTGAGACTGATGCTCCGGGAGTGAAGCAATTCAGGGCTTTACATCCGAAGCAGTTCTCAGGAAAGGGGAGCCCACTGGAAGCTGAGGAATGGGCTCAAAGTATCGAGTCTGGCCGCCGCACAAGTGCCAGACGTCGCTTGGGTCCGTGTAGCGAAACTACAACTCACGGACAACGCTCGCAACTGGTGGAAGGCGGAAGAAAGCCGTCTTGCGCAGCCTATTGAATGGAAGACTTTTCGCGAGAAGTTCGACGCGAAATACTTTCCAGCGACTGCCAGGTTTGCAATGGAGTAGCAGTTCATTCATCTACAACAAGGATCGATGTGGGACAAATCAGTAGATGAATACGACGCTGAATTCACCATGTTAAGTCGATTCGCAGCACACTTGATACCGACGGACGATATCAGAGCCCGTCGCTTTCAACAAGGACTGGACATGGAGATTCAGGCTGCCCTAGCCACGGGAAAATTTCTGACTCATGAAGATGCTCTGGAAGCTGCTCGCAGCTATGAAGCAGTGATAAAGGCAAGGGGCAGACCTCAGTCTGCAGGAGTGAAACGTCCTGCCACTCAAATGGCAGGAAGGGCCTCTTCAAGGCCAGCTGTTGAACTCAGAAGATTGGAAGAAGTTAAGGATCGGTCAAGACCCGATTTTTTCTTTTATTGCAAGAGGGAAGGTCACTTGTGGAAGGACTGTAGGCGCGCAAAAGGCCTATGTTTGGTTTGTGGCGCGTCCAATCACGGAATTAGAAACTGTCCTTATAGACGCAACTCAGCATACACACCCGCCAACTACCCGCAGCAGCCAGCTATCCAGGCTCCTGCAACTCGTCCTGCACTCCCAGCACCACCTCCACGTAGATTCCCTGCTCAGCCAAATCGTCAATTCCATCAGGCACTTAGAAATATGCCTCGAGTACAGGGGAATATGCCTCCAGCTAGGAGGAACGTGCCACGACGACAGGCTTTCACCTTAGCAGCCATAGAACCTGAAACTGTCAACCAAGGTAACCCAGGTAACTTCCTCACCATTTTGACCAAAACTTCTTTACAATCTTTAATTTTGTCACCAAACTGTTACACCTTCCTTTTACAAATTTCGAGGACGAAATTTTTATAAGGAGGGTAGAATGTAACAAACCTAATTTTTCTATACAAATTTTTTTTTCGAATTTTTTTTAAAAAAATCCACAAAGGGGTATTTTAGCATGAGCACAAGATATAGGTAATTATTTTGTTTTTAATTACAAGCTACAAGAATATAATAACTCCATTTTTAGTGTACAAGAATTTACTTTAAAATTAATGTATACTAGGAGTATTTATTCTTGCTGCTATCAGTTTAAGTAATTAAATACCACAATAATTACAAGAAGGAGCTTGTAGCTCAATGGTAATACCTTGCACTGCTGAACTAAGCCATCAGAGTTCGAATCCCATACCCCACATTATTTTTAATATTGATTTTTTTAAAACCTTTAGAACACCAAGAGTTTACACGTGGATATCTCACAAAAACCCCACTACACCCAAAGATGTAACACTTGCAGAGGGTAGATGAACCGTCGGGGAGATCCAGGTCACCGGACTCGGTCGGGAATCGGCCAACTCGGCCTTGACTCGGCCGACTCAGTGATCCAACCGAGTCACGGCCGAGTCACCCCCGATTCGGCCGATTCCGGCGAGGGTCATAACATGAAAGTTGTGTCTTTTCATATTCCCTACACACCTGCAAAGTTTCAGCCTCATACCACTTCCAGAGCTCTTTAAAAACTCCAATTACTCCAATTTTAATACATTTTTATTACATTTTATCACATTTTTAGTTTTAACTTTTCATCTACCCTAACCCTAGCCTAACCCTATAAATACCAACCCTACACACTACCCTCTCACCCTCCAAAATCTTGAGCCACTCTCTCAAAAGTTTTCTAAGAAGTGTGTGCTTTGAAACCGAGTTCACGGCGAAGCCCTGACGGAATTCCGGCGACGTGCTTTGAAGCAACCGGCGACGAAACCACACCTCGGCCTTTCCCCTAGTCCTCTTTACTCTTTAGAAGAGTTTGAAAACCCGTAAGTCCCAATCTTCCCTCTTTTCTATTTCTTAAAATACGGAATTACGAACCCCGACAGAAATCGGAACAAACCGATTTCCGATTCGTTTTTTTTCTACAAAATCCCACTTGTCACCTAATCCATAATACCTACCTATATTCATGATGACTATTAATCACATAGAAACCAATTTAAACAAAGTTTCTCACATGAAATGATAGCTATCTTGTAAAACCGTATTCTTTTCATAAAAATACCATGAAGTTTATTTTTCTTCGTTTAATCAATTCCCTCATTCCTAAATATGTTTATCTTGATCAATAAACTTGTAGAAATCAATTTGAATGATTTTTCACATATAAAATGATAACGTTTTCAAATACCGTATTCTTGCGCTTAAATACCTTCAAGTTTAATATATCATATTTAACCTCTAAAACTTCATTAAAACTTAAAATAAGTCACGAGGTAATGACCTACCTCTACACACACACAAATATAACCCTAATTGATAAACGTCAAAACATAGAATACGAAAATACAGAACTTTTCACTTAAATACCATTATCTTTATAAACCTTTCTTGAAAGCTTTAAGTTGTACACAATTTTAAATAAAATCTTTTATAATGAAAGCACGATATGTCATGGACATCGATCGTTTATCTAAACTGACTTTGTGGTGTCTAGGCAAGTGTGTCTAGGCTAGTGGTTTTTAATTAGACCCACTACTGTGGTTCCTTCCCACTTACCTGGCACTTACCTGGCCGCAAATGACGGTGAAGAGGCGATTTGAGGCTTCTAATGACTTGTCGTTTAGACCTTAGAAATAGGCTAATTGGCTAAGAAAACCCTAGAAACTAAAATACGGAAATCTATACCCTTTTACAAATAAATACCTTATATTTATAAAACCGTTTTTTCTAAATGAATGGTATTTGTTAAACCTAAGCAAAGCGCCGCTACAACCCACCTTTAGGAAACCCGTTAGGGATAGTACGGTTCATCGTGCACCCGCGGGCTAGTAGTGCGAGATTCAGACCTCCGCAAGGAGCATTCGGTCTCGAAAGGTTTAAAATACGGCATTTAAGAAAAAATGAGATTTTGGAAAATAAAATATTATTTAAAATTATTCTTGTATTAATTTAATTATCATTTAAACACATATTTTATTATAAGATAAAGTTTCCATCTTTTTCTAAAATTACAAGATTAAAAGTTACATTAAAATACCATGAATTTCAAATAAATCAATTAATACTTTTATTAGGATATATTCACTAGAATAACACAAATAAAATTTACACTCATTATAACAATAAAGACGAATAATAAATACTTGGGGTGTATCTTGAAAACTATGCAAAAGTATTTTTATATAAAACCCCCTCAAGTTTTATAATTTACAATAAGGACCCTAACGATTAAAGAACTTCAAATTCCATTTCTTTTAGTCTGACTCGGGTTTGAGTCTGACTATTTCTGACTTGAATATGATTCAAGTCATTCTATATTCTTTAATATTCCAACTCAATATGAATACATGAATCCCAGAATCCTGTTAACAATCATTACAACTTGACTGAATCAAACCATGGATATACATCCATTATTTCGTTATTCCATTTACCTGATTATGCAGTTACAACATGTTTACTGATATCATGGTTTTGATCAGTCATCCAACTTATACAATACAATACTACAATACAATCATAACACTACGGGGTTCAAGGGGTAGACTGGTACGGAATATGTTAAAGGTGGCACGAGGTGGTCACTTAAGACGTAATTACATCCATGCCGTTGTTCCGTGGTATTATCGACGGAGCCTTGTACTACAGGTTACCAAGGTCCCCGGTGTAAGTGGGACTCCCCTCGTATACACTGGCATCTTCTGTACCAGGCTAAAAACAACAACGTTAATACAATATTATAATATTATAATACAACAGTAAAAGCTCTCTCTCTCTCTCTCTCTCTCTTTCTTACTGTCTGTTTATTTCCCCCTTATCTTTGGGACTTACCGAGCGACCTGTTTGCTGACGACATTCTATTTCTTTCTTCTTTGAATGTCGTCAGGTGGTTTGGACCCGGCAGAAGTTGAGTCAACCCAGGAAGACTTGGAGCAATTTGCTGAAGACCCTGCAGTATAATTTCATTGTATACTTTTCTTTTCAGTACTTTCCATTTCCTGTTATGCCACTGTTTAGGCATCTTTATTTCAGTTGTAATTTTTTTTTCCTTTCCATGTTTTGTACAAAGAATGTTAATAAATAAAAGTTGCTGTTATTTTTATACTCTTGTCTCTTGTGTAATATTTTATATTTCTTAGCTACGCTTAGCGTATGTACTTCTGAGTACATACATAGCGGACCTCGTCGCGTCCACTTCACCGTACACTGGGAAGCGGGGCGTGACAAAACCACACTTAGGAATCCTTACGATTCCTAAGGAGAAAAACCCACCTACGAGATCCTTTCGATCCGTAGGGAGAAAAATCTCTACGAGACCCTCATGGCTCATGGAGTTGAAAAGTCTTAGGCAGCAGATCTGAACCTGCGGCCTAAGCCATCGCTATTTCTTAAGAAAGTCAAGATGCGTGCTCTATTATCTGTTGACCATGTTTTACTAAGGTGGCATGCTGATAATAAAAGGAAAGAAAAGGCGGAGGAATGGCACAAGACGTTACAGAAAATTTGTATCTTTTATTCATAAACTTGATTGAGTACAGGATACATTGTGCTAAAGGGTAAAATATATATACATTTACAAGTACAAACGATACAAGGAGAGTTACTGAGGAGGAAGCGTCCTGCATAGCTCTAGCAATTGTTCGCGCACTTCCTTCCCCGCTTTCTCCTGATCGGCCACCACTGCGAAATCCACCTCCACTTGGGCCCGTTGCTGCGAGACAGATGCAAGCTGATCCCTGACGGCCTCATGAGCAGCTTCACGGCCTGGAATGTCATGCTCGGCGACATCAAGTGCCCGCTTCAGTTTCAACCCATTTGAGATGCGCTCTAGAAGGCCCTCGAAGACGGCCTTTACCTCAGCGGCGTTCGCCTCAACTTCAGCGCGCAGGCGAGCGGTTTCGCTTGAAGACTCCTAACACTCCTTCAGCCTCAAAGCTGCTTCTTGTTCCAAATGACGGAAATGAGAAGTGCTTTGCTCGAGCCATGCTCCCCGTTGAGTGCTCACGGCCAAAGTCTCGGGGGATAGATGCATCGACTCCAGCTGATGAAGGCGAGCCTCAATCTCCCGACAATGGTTAACCTAAGAGGCGACAATGCCCTTGTCATGGAAGGTGGCAAATATCACCAACATCGGGTTAACCGTCGTAGCGAAGTCCTCAGCAGATCTAGGAGTCTCGACGTCGAGTTCCTCGATGTAGTCGATCAACATGCGCAGACTATTCACCGCACCATTTGAGGACGGACGTCTCTGGGAAGGGCCGCCCGGAATTGTAATATGAGACTCAAAAGGCACCGAGACTGGAACGACAGCTGAAAAAGACAAAATGCGATTAGATGATGATTCAATAGATATGGAGAAAGTCATTGATAAGATAGTTTACTATACCGGTTGAAGCAGGTGGCAAGGCCGGAAGGGCCGGTGGCGCAACCGATCTTTCTTCTCCACCTTCGATTTGTAACACTGCAGTCAGGACAAGAGAGAGTTAGAAATAATTCTACCACTGAAAAACAAAGATATCAATCGGGAACGGTACTCACCAGCACCACCAGAGGGAGAGGCAAATTCAGATGGGAAGGAGAAGTGTGGGAGCAACACTTGATAGAGATGGTCAAAAAGCACTCCTGAAAGACACAACAGTGTGACTTTAGTACACAAATTATGCGTCTGGAAGATAAGATTAATAAATTGCAAACCCATACCTTCCAACATCTTAAACGGTATGAGAGAAGGCTGAGAGGTGACCACCGCTAAAGCAGAAGTCGAGGGCGCTCCCTTGAGCAACGGGGCATCAGCGTTGGTTGCACCTGCGTTGCGAACAAATGTGAACTTGTCAGAAAGGATGGTAAGATAAAGAAGATAGCAACTTCGGATTTACCTGATGAGCTGCTAGCTGAAATGGAGGCGATTCCTTCCTCTGTTGACATGAGGCCACCGCCCATGGCTTCATCACTCGACTCAGTGGGAACCGTTGTTGTGCTCGCGAGACCGGGAGACGGCGGAGGACCATAGACGGGGACGGCTATGACTGGAGCATTGCCAGACTCCAGAGAAGGAGCGGTTGGCTCATCCTCGGGAATCATGGCCACCTCACCCACTACTCCCTCAGGTTCAGTAGTCGCGGTTGTCTCGTCCACCGTCACCACGAGGTCGCCAGCCTCAAGTGCCTCGTCCGTCACCACCCTGGGCTCAGTTGTAATGATCATTTCATCTGCCGCCACTTCAGGCTGGGCATCAATGACCTTCTCGGCTGCAGACCCCTCAACCTCCATCTCAGGCCCCGAAGCCTCAGCGACGTTGCCCACCGTTGGCTCAGGTTCGGTAGGTGCCGCCCCCTCTGTTTCCTTGGGTTCAACGGTCTCCGCCTCCCCCTCGGTCGGACTAGGTCCTATAAGATAAAATATATAAGAACCGATGGCATTATAACTCTTACAACAAAATCTTGAGAGAAATATTACCTGAAGTGGATTTATCATTTGCGCTCCGAGCTGCGCGCGCCACTTGTCTGCGAGCAGTGGATAGGAGGGCGACAGGGGCCTCTTCGGAAGGAGTATCAGCACGAGGGGCGGTGCTGGGGCCCGCTCCCATAGCCAAGGCAGCCCTGCGTGCCTTTGCTTCGCGCCTCGATCGCTTCCGTTCCTCCCAGGCGGTCGCGATGGACCTCTGTGACGCTTCCTTCAAGGCGTCGTCATCCTCGTTCAGAGATGCCTCCAGAGCCTTTAAGGCGTCTCTCATCGGCTCTTCAAGACGAACCTCCTGCAGTAACCCTGAGGAAGCAAGAACATCGGCAATTGGTAGAACGTCTGCGTCACTTGGTGGGAGCGGCATTGAGGTTCCTATGATAAAAAGGGAAAGGTTAGATCGACCACAACACAAGGGAAATGGAAACTTGATGAATTGAAACTTACTAAGGCCTATGGACGCTCTAAGACGTTCCTCCTCCTGGAAAGTCTTCAAAGAAGCAGCAATGGCTTCTTCATCAGTGATGCCTGTTGGAAGAAAGAAAAGAAAAGCGTTAGTCAAAGGCAATGAGGAGGATGTGTTACGATAAAGAAAATGCGATTAGTAGTTACCTGATTGTGCAAGCTTAGCCAGCCACGCATCACGCTTTACCAACCACGCTGAAGTTTCGAGAGCGGCTTCCAAGTCTGTGTCATCCGGCGGCGGCATGACTAATCCCTCGTTAGTCCCATATTCGATTAGGCCCTCGGCGTAGGGAGTATGGGGTTCCTGACCGAACACGACATCTGCAGCGAAGAGCGATTTCTTTTTCTTCTGCCCTCCGACCCTAGGCTCACGTGGGATCGACTTCCGCTTAGCAGCCACCTTGGGACGGCGTTTCCCGATGTCCACACCCACGCCAGACTCCGGCGAGGATACAACCACTGTCTCCACTGGAGCACAGGGTGCGGGAGGTGCATCTGTGATATCAGGGAGCGGCAATCCACATGGAGGACTTTGCGCATGCGATGGTCTGGCCCTGGCATCTTTTAGAGGAGGACCACCGGGGTCCTTGGCACTAAGGGAGCGTTACGGTCGGTGCCGGGAGGTGCACCTCTACGGTCGATCAACACTCGCCTCTCTTCCTTTATAACGGCCCCCGTCGCATGATTGTACCACTCTTTATATACATTAAGGAGTCGTGGAGCGCAGGCCGGCGCACTAATAAAAAAACGAGAACCCGTGTTCAGGCGCATGAAGTGATGTAACGCGTTCTCCATCCCTTCTTCATTGGCAGCAGGTTCCAGTAAGAAAGCTTCCAAGGGTACCCTTTGATCGTAGCCCAGTTGTTGGGCGAAACGATGCGGGTTATATCTCATGAAGATTGCCGCACCGTCCTGCCTGAAGACTAGGAAGCCCGGTCTAATAGAATACAAGTGGAGGGTCTCCCGGGCCGTCAAAACTGAAGCTCCATCCTTAAAGGAGTCCTGTAATGGTCGCACCACAGCGGTGGATGCTTTTCCAATGGTTAATACCTTGTCAATGAAGGACATCCCGACTCCAACGGTGTGAGGGCGAAGCAGTAAACCCCTGGCGTTCCTTGGTGAAGGGGTCACGATTGATGCGCCAATCAACTGAATGATGCGAGGGAAACCACACTTGTCAAAGAACGAGGGCCTTTTATGCATACCGAAGACACCCGCCGTGTGTAGCTCGAGCTACGATACAAAGTAGTGCATCGGGAAGACCACGTGCAATACCCCAGGCTCATTAGCATCCGCTGCTCGGCTGAGGCCATGATATAAGTGCGCCAAGCCGGCGATCCCAACGGCCACCTTTACCCCGATAGTCATCCGGTGGGCGGGGTAAAAAACAGAGGGCCGCATGCGGTGAGAGTGCATTGGAATTACAAACCAACTCAACCATAACCCGAGAAATCCTAAGAAAAAGGCCTCCTCATCCATTCTAGGGGCCGCAATTTCTGCAATGCAAAAGACATAGTAGGGAAGTCCGGAAGGAAAAAACCCTTTTGGTCTATCTCCATCTTCGGTAGGTTATCCGCACCTAGATCGAAAGGGTCATCCAGAGTAGCGAACTTGGTAGCCTCTGATGAGAGGACACTTGGATGAAGAAACCGAGCAATGAAGTCCTCAAAGTTAACTCCCCGACTCCCATGTTCGACGAAGAGGGACTCATATATGTTCAACACTTTAATCAGGCTTGGGAACTGGTGCTGAACATCATTCTCCGGCATGAGCCCCCTTACCATCGGCTTAGCACCAAAGACGTACTCATCTGTCGGGAGCAACTCCTCATAATGTTACCCCATCACTGGTAAATCGGATGCCTCCGCGAACTCCTCCAAGGAGATTGACACTTCCCGATCCATGGCAAGGAAAGTGTGGGTAGGAATATTCCATTGCTCCAAGAAAGCCTTGAACCACCAGGAGGGGAACAGATTCTGGCACGCTCGGTGGGCTACGCTGTGCAGGTGCGCTACGCTGTGCGCTGCGCGACACGTGTCAGCGCAGATGCACTAGCGCAGTTACGCTGCGCTGTGCGCTGTGCGACACGTGTCACGCGCTGGGGCATTTGCGCCAAACAGAATTAAAATTCTAAAGAAATCTTTTCTGTTCTTGTTAAAACAAGAATATTTTCTTCTGTAAAATAGAAGCCCTTGGATCAAAGATCCAACGGTGGGGAAAATTCCCTAAATCAGTCAGAGAAAGATCTCTTTAACAAATTTAACTAATTTATGGGCACTATAAAAAGGACCCTAAGCCTCAATTCAAAGGCATCAACATTTTCAGAAAAAAAAGAGAACTTTGAAGAACTCCTCAAGAACAATAAAGGTAAAAAGCCTTTAGAGAAAAGAGAAAGTTCTCTTATGAACAGATCATAGATCTAAAAACAAGATCGATGATCTTTAATAAAAACAAAAAAATAAAATAAAATAGTGCTTTGCATTTTTTTTATGAACCTTTGGTTCTCTGAGATAAGAAATACAAGAAAAACTTATTTTTCTTTGATCTAAATTAGATCAAGAAATCAAATAGTGTTTTGCACTTCTGTTCTTGAATTTAAAAGATTCTTAGTGCTTTGCACTTCCAAATTGCGCTGTTGAGGTCTTGGGAAAGCGCCACGTGTCAACATCTGAACTACTTGCGCTATGCGCTTTAAGATAGAGCTTTGCTCTCTGTAATTGGCGCAACTCACCAGAGTGCGCCACGTGTCAACAGCGCAACGCACTAGCGCAACGCATTAGCGCAGCGCACTGTGCCTGCGCGACACGTGTCAACACCACAAGCGCTTGCGCTCTCTAATTGGCGCAAAGCGCCTGACAAATGCAATGCATTTCTTAAAGGGCCAGGCCCAAATCAAAAAGACCTAATAGGCCTAAATAAATTGCAAAGCAATAAAAGGGCAGAGCCCAAATAAAATTGGTGCCCTGCATCATTTATAAATGGGCAGAGCCCCAAAACAAATTGATGCTCTGCATCCTTTCTGGGCAGAGACCAAATAAAAATAAAAAGAAATGCAATGCAAAAGCAAATAAAATGTTGAACATTTTCAACTGGACTTAGCCCAATTTTGGCCGTAAGTCCTCAAATAAAATTGACTGAGCAAGTTTGCTCTCTTAAATCAATTTACGACCGGTTCGAGGGTACATCTCCGAACTCCTCTGACACCTATCGTTGTAATCCTTCAACGACGTCAGAGAGGTGACGGGTCCCGACGACCACACATCAACATGGACTGCGGGGTCTTTAAACTCGCGGACCGAAACGTCCTTAAACTAATGTTGGACCGAAACGTCCTTAAACTAATGTCGGACCACCACGTCTCTAAACTGGAACATAGACCACCACGTCCCTAAACTGGAATACGGACCACCAAGTCTCTAAAATGGCAATGGACCCCTATGTCCCTAAACTGGAACATGGACCACCACGTCCCTAAACTGGAACAATAGAGCCCAATTGCTCTCTTGTCGGATCTAAACGGTCCCGTTTAAGTTGATCTTAGCCCCAAACACGGCTAACGTATCCTTAAACATTCAAATGGACTATAAAACTCCAAATCAACTTTGCTTCAAGGGTACATCTCCGAACTCCTCTGACACCTATCGTTGTAATTCTTCAACGACGTCAGAGAGGTGACGAGTCCTGACGGCCACATAATAAATGGATCACCACGTTAAGTTGATCTTAGTCTCAAACAGGACTAACATATCCTTAATGAACGTTTAAGTTGATCTTAGCCTCAATACGGCTAACGTATCCTTAAACTAAAATCACCAAACCCAAATCTAAGTAAATACGGATTTGGACTAATCCACGTCCTACGGGCGACGACATTACTCAGTCTCCGTATACAATCTACGGGCAACCACAAACAAAACAAACACCCACGACACGAAGTGAAATTCTGGAGAAGGAGAAAGTTGTTACCGCGATGCGGTAGCGTAATTAACTGCAGGGGCTTGCGCCTGCAGGGAAGAGCGTCCCCACAATCAAAAACCCCTCAAGCGAGGGGGAATCTGACGAAGTCTGCTACATCGGCCGCATCCGTCTAAACCTCCGATACACGGTGCCATAAATCAATGTCCTAAAACTTGCACCGGACCGAAACGTTCTTAAACTAACGATGGACCACTATGTCCTAAAACTGGCTGTTGACCGAGACGTCTATAAACTACTACGGATCTCAACATCCCAAGGCTGACACAAAAAAAAAACGGTACGTCCATAAGCGAAATAGGCACGGATGAAAACCCGAAAGGGCTCCTTGAGTAAAAATAGCAGGACTACCGGCGAGTTTTGTGAAAACCCGAAAGGGCGCAATCTCGTTAAAAGACACTTGCAAGGTCCTCTCGACCTTGTGAGGAGAAAATACCTGCTTAAGATCCTTACGACTCATAAGGGAGCAACACACGTAGGGATCCCCATGATTCCTAAGTAGAAATTACACTTACGAGACCCTCACGACTTGTAAGGAGAATTCCCCTCTGAGACCCTCACGGCTCACAGGGTTCAAAAGCCTTAAACTAGAGGGATCTGAACCTGTTCTTAAGCCATCACAATCTCCAATTTTGCCCTACAAGCGGTTCAATATTAACCCTTGTATACAATCCACGGGCACGAATAAATATTTCCCTAACAAAGTCTCACCAGCGACTAGGGATATGCTCACACGGTGAACGACCCTTGTAAGTCCTCTCGACTTATAAAGAGAAAACACTCTTGTAAGATCATTACGACTTATAAGAGAACATACAATTAAGAATCCTCACGATTTTTAAGAAGAAAACGCACCTACGAGATCCTCACGACTCGTAGGAAGAAATTCTTTATGAGACCCTTACGGCTCGTAAAGTCAAAAAGCCTTAGTCGACAGGATTCTAACCCTGTTTGCTAAGCCACCTTTGTTCGACATCGACGGAGGAAAATGATGATTCGCTCCGGGCCACATCCCAGTTGTAGCGATGTTGATGCCTAAATCGGTATCAAATCCCAAACTCGTAGCTAAAAGTCAGCGAGCCACAAATGCATGTGAAATAGCCGAAATGATGGGGCGACTTGTAACAAAATCAGCAAGTAAAAATGTATGCATACAAAATAGCCGAAATGGTTGGGTAACTCGCAATAAAAAGCAGCGAGTAAATAAAACAAATAGCCGAAATGATTGGGCACCGCGAAAAATAGCCGAAATGATTGGGCAATCGTGACTTTCGCGATATAAAAGCTGAAATGATACAGCATCGCGGAAAGAAAAATATATAAAGTGAAACTTTTTGCCCTACAGGTGAGATCCGATCCCTGTATACAATCCAGGGGCACAAACAAAGAGGGAACCATACCTTCCCACCAGGCTCCATCAGGAAAAGAAACCAAATCTCGACGGTTCACAGACAGCCTAGAGATCACCAACAGCGTTCCTCCTCATTCCAACAGGATTCAGACGCGACAATCAACCTTGGAGTCATGGCAAAGTCCCTGTTTCAAATCTCGACGGTTCACAGACAGCCTAGAGATCACCAACAGCATTCCTTCTCATTCCAACAGGATTCAGACACGACAATCAACCTTGAAGCCATGGCAAAGTCCCTGTTCCAAACCTCGACGGTTCACAGACAACCGAGAGAAAGGAAATCCTGGTCCCGTAGAACACGGCTAAAGTCAATCCTGACCCCGTGGGAAACGCCTAGAGCAACCCCTGACACCGTGAAATGCGGATGAAGTCAACCCCTGACGCCGTGAAATGCGGATGAAGTCAACCCCTGACGCCGTGAAATACGGATAAACTCAACCCCTCCTGATCATGTAGAACACGGCCAAAGTTAATCCTGACTCCGTGGGAAACAGCCAGAGTAAACTCTCGAACTCCCCGTCAAAGCAATGCTTTGACTTGGGAGCGCGTCAACTCATCAACCACTTACAAGTCCTCTCGACTTTTAAGGAAGAAAATTCTCTTGTGAGATCCTTACGACTCTCAAGAGAAAACACACTTAGGAATCCTCACGATTCCTAAGGAGAAACCACACCTACGGGATCCTCTCGACTTATAGGGAGAAAATTCTTTCTGAGACCCTCACGGCTCATAAAATTGAATAGTCTTAGGTAGCAGACCTGAACCTGTTTCCTAAGCCATCGCTACCCTACAAGGAGATTAAGATGAAATGTTCTCCACTATCTACAGGCCACACTTGCTTAAAACACATGGCAACGACACAGTAAGGAGAAGAAATCAACAGTAGAACAAAAAATATGTATCTTTTATTCATGAATTCAATGGAGTACAAGTTGGATCATATGAAAGAATAAAAAATGGATACATGTTACTCAAAGATTACAAGTGTTCAATCTATACAAAACAGCTACTAAGAAGGAGACATTTTCAATAAGTCGGCAAGTTGCTCGCGCACTCCTTTCAGTGCCTTCTCATGATCGGCCGCCGCGGCCAGCTCTGCTTCAATTCGAGCCCGTTGCTGCAAGCATGATGAAACCTTCTCATTGATTTCCCGTTGGGCAGCTTCACGACTCTGCGTAACCTGCTCAATAGAGTCGAGCTTCTGCCTCAATACCAGCTCGTCCAAAATACATTGCTACAAGTTGTCAAAGACGGCTCTCAGTTGCGCGACATTCGCTTCAACTTGGGCGCGCAACCGGGCAGATTCACCTGAAGCCTCCTTACGTTCCTTCCGCCTCAAGGTCGCTTCTTGTTCGAAATGGCAGAGGAAGGACATGATCTGCTCAACCCACGCAGCCCGCTGGGAGTTCAAAGCCAGAATCTCAGGAGCAGGACGCCTAAGTTCAAGCTCAGGCAGGCAGGCCTCGATCTTCATACAGTGGTTAACCCAAGACTCTGCGACGTCCTCGTTATGGAAGTTCACAAGCATCGCCAACATTGGATTAACCTCGGCAGCAAAATCTGCAGCGAATGTAGGGACCTCCGCGTCAAGCTCCTCGATGTATTCACTCAACATGCGCAGACTGGTCACAGCGCCTTTTGAAGATGGACGTCTAGAAAATGGCCCTACCGGCATTATGATGCGGGATTCAAACGGAGCCGGAGTCGGTGCGACCGCTGCAAAAAAAATCACAGTCAGATGGCGACTCAAGAAATAAAGAAGATACACAAACAATAGAGTTTACTATACCGGCTGCAACGGGGGGGCGCAGAGCTGGGAGTACCGGTAACGCGACGATACCCTTGTCCCCTCCTTCAATTTGTAAAGCTTCAAGTAATGCAAAGAAGAATTAGCAATGACGTGGCTGCCCGTTAAAGAAAAGAAAAGACGTCGGTTAGAGAAGATACTCACCGACACCAGCTGGCGAACTAATCTCTGATTGGAAGGAGAAGTGCGGGTTCAGCACCTAATACAGGTGATCAAAAAGAACTCCTGCGAGATCACGATGATACATGGTCGGTACACAGAAGATGTTGTCCCTAATTTAATTTAATTACAAACTCATACCTTCCAACATTTGAGAAGATATAAGAGGAGACGAAGGGGCAGCAACCGTCAGAGCGGCAGCTGGTGGTGCTTCTTCGGGTGTCACAACCTCAGTGCTCACCACACCTACATTCGAAAGGAACAAGGTGTCGTCAGAAGAGATTGCAAAATGAAAAGAATGCAGCGGTCCAAGACCTACCAGATAGGTCATCAGCCAGAACGGTGACGGAAGCATCACCAAGCATCACGACTTCTTTGATCTCATTCAGGGGGATGGTTTCGCCCCCCGTAGCTTCATCCCCTGATTCCACGAGAGTCGTCGTGACACTCGCAATGCCAGGAGATGGCAGTGAACCACAGGTGGAAAGAGCGGCAATTGGAGCAGTCCCAGACTCCTGAGAAAGCGCCGCCGCTTCGGGCTTAGTAGTTGCCGTCATCTCGCCTGCCACCTCCTTACCCGGAATTGGCTCTGCAGGATAGAGTATATGAGAATCTGAAGATTAAAGCTTTGACAAAAAGACTCAGTGTTACATTACCTTGGGTCGGTTTTTCAATTGCTTCCCGAGCCGCGCGTGCCACCCATCTATGAGTGGTAGACAGGGTGACCGGAGCACCCTCTGAAGAAGCAGAGGTAGGGGAAGCAGCGCTCGAGCCTGCACCTACAACCAAGGCAGCGTCACGTTCTCTTGCTGCACGCCTTCTGCGCTTCCTTTCCGCCTGGGCCGTGAGAGCTGATCTTCTTAGGACCTCCGTCAAGGAGACGTCATCGTCCGTGCCAGGAGCCACCTCTGGAGCCGTTATGGCGTCCGTCATCAGTTGCTTAAGTGAAGCCTCTTTTGGCAATACTGGGGAAGCTGGGACTTCGGTGGCCGGCTTTCGAAGCGTCTCCGCACCACCCTGCGAAGTCGGCACGACACTTGGGATAACTTGGGTCGAAGTAGTCCCTGTGATAAAATGAAAAAAGGGGTCAGATTACCCATAAGAAAGGGGAATGAAGGCACAATAAGCCGAAATATACCAATACCGAGCAAAGCGCGAAGCCTCTCTTTCTCCTCAAAGTCTTGAGGGAAGCCGCGAGAGCTTCTTCAGAGGAAACGCCTGTTGAAGAAAAAGTGTCAGTCAAAACATGATAATAAAAATGTAATGCAACGACAAAAAGATACGACTGAAGACTACCTGACTCGGCGAGGATGATCATTCCTGCTTTGTGGCTAGCTAGTCGCTCGGAAGCTGCGATGGCTGCCTCCAGATTAGTATTATCCGGCGCCATGAATAGACCCTCGTTGGTCCCGTATTCGCTTAAGCCTTCACTATAAAGAGCATGGGGCTCCTGGCCGAATATAACATCCGCAGAAAGGATCGATTACTTCTTCTTCTTCTGCGAGCGAGTACCGGTCGCCGGTAACACAAGCTTGCGCTTAGCGGGCAACTTCGGGCGGTGAGTCCTGATCTCCGCATCCAAGCCGGACTCAGAAGACGCCATAGCTGCCACTTCAACGGGAGCACGGGGTAGCAGTAGCTCAGGCATATCATGCGGAACCACAACCACAACAGCTTCTCTCATGGGAGGATGGACAATAGTCCGTCGCTTCATAGGAACATTTGGATTACCAGCCGGCGCTGCACCCTTGCGATCAAGCAGCAATCTCTTTTCCTCTCTAATGACAGCGCCCATTGAATGTTGATACCACACCACATACACATTCAGGGCCTTCGTAACGCAGCTCGGTTCACTAATGAAGAAGTTGGACCCTATGTTTAGGTGCATAAAATGATGCAACGCGCTTCGGATACCCTCTTCAGTAGCAGCCGGTTCTACCAAGAAAGCCTCAAGCGGGACGCCCTGATTATAGCTTAGCTGCTGGGCGAAATGATGCGGGTTGTATCTCATGAACAACGCCGAATCATTTTGCCTAAATATGAGAAAGCCCAGCCTGATGGAGTATAGATGAAGAATCTCCCGAGCTTTCAAGACAGAGGCCCCGTCTTTAAAAAGGTCTTGCAATGGCAGCACCGTTTTCGCGGATTCCTGGACGACGGTCAGAATTTTATCGGTGAAGGACATGCCATCTCCAACTGTGCGCGGACGAAGGAGCAAACCCCTAGCTTCCCATGGTGTCAGATTTACAATGGATGCGTCGACCAGCAGCATGATCCGAGGGAACTTACACCTATCATAAAAGCAAGGCCTTCTGTGGATACCGAAGACGTCAAGCACGTGCAACTCGAGCCACGAGGTGAAATAGAGGTGAAATAATGCATCGAGAAGTTTGCAGGCTGCACCTCTGATTTAGTAGTATTCACTGCCAAGCCGAGGCCGTGATACAAATGGGCTAACCTAGCGATCCCGACGGCCACTTGTATCCCAGCAACCATTCGATGTGCTGGGTAGAAGACGGACGGCCTCATACGTTGCTGGGGTATCGGAAGTGCAAACCAGCTCAGCCATAACCCGAGAAACCCTAAAAAGAACGTTTCTTCGTCGATCCCAGGCGCTGCCAGCTCTGCAAAAGGGACGACAGGGGTGCCGGGGAGAAAGAAACTCTTTTGATCCGCCTTCGCCGTTGGCAGGTTGTCCAAACCTAAACCAAAAGGATCGTCGAGTTTTGCAAATTTCACGACTTCCTTTGACAGGACTTCCGGATGGAGAAAACGAGCGATAAATCCCGTAAAGTTAACCCCACGACCTTCGGATTCGAGAAAAAGGTTCTCATAGATATTCAACACCTTTATCAAACTCGAAAATTGGTGTTGAATAGCGTTTTCTGGGGTAAGACCCATTACCACTGATTTGGTGGCGAAAATATACTCATCCGGAGGAAGCAACTCCTCGTAATGTTCTCCCCTAACGGGTAAACTAGAGATCTCGACAAATTCCTCCAATGAAATGGAGACTTCTCGATCCAATAAGAGGAAGGTGTGGGTCGGAATGTTCCATTGCTATAGAAATGCCTTGACCCACCATGTAGGAGGTGCGGAATACTGGAACAAAGAAGCATAGATCGCAGGTTACAATCCGAGCCTTAGCAGCTGTGACTTCTTCGCCAATAAGATGTATCGGGCCCACTACAGATATCCGGCTGGTTGACGGGGAGTTAGTCCTTTGTTGTATGGTTGTCCCCAAGGGCGCGATTCACCCTGACATATGCGCCGCCATAGAGTGTCCACAGCCACCGGCGGTTGCACGGGTATTGCGGCCATAGAAGGCCGAAGGAGACCCTCGGAAGTCCAATTTACCTCCTCCACAGTATAGTTTATCGGGGGTGCATCTGCATAAGGGATCGCCGAAATGGGCTCCGAGGGTGCCGCACAAGAAAAGCTCCGCTGAACCCTGATGATTTGGTTGTACCATATTCCCCACAAATGGAGATTCTTCCTCTCGGGATCGTGATCCTTAATCAGTGCAAAGACTTCCCTGTCCACGGGCGCTTCGGGGAATCCGCCTTCCGAACGGACGATCGGGAAGGAAGTGTCGAAAGACATAGTACCTGCGCGAAAAAGGATAAAATTTCAGTTGCTAGTACTACAGATTAAGTTCCATCACTAGGCACTTTAAATCCGTACCGCACTGCAATGCAGTGAAAAGGGACCAAAGGGGACCCACATAATCTAGATAACAATTCATCATTAATAAAACAATCTCATCATTTGATGAGACTGTCATTAAACGAGAAAATCCTCGAAAGATTCTCATTTAATGAGAACTTCTCGGGCCAAGGAGTAAATCTCCCATTGAGAGCATTGCTCTGTGACAGAATGACATCTGTCGGATTCTAATGATGAAGGAATAAAAAAAATTCCCCAAAGAAAATTCCACAAGAGCCTTGCTCTGTAAAAATGATGGAATAACCCATCAGAAATATTGAAGTAAAGTTTTTAATGAATTAAAATTCTGAGATCTTCAAGATCTATGAACAAACCCTTAAGAGTTCTTTATGAAAGATTAATAAATCTACATGATTTAAAAAGAGCGAAGCTCTGTTAATGGGTTAAGAAACCCCAAGAAAGATCTCTTTAGATCTATGATTTCAAAAGAGCAAAGCTCTGTTAATGGGTTAAGAAACCCTAAGAAAGATCTCTTCAGATCTATGATTTCAAGAGAGCAAAGCTCTGTTAATAAAACCCTAAAATAGGTTTTCTTTAGATTGAAGATCTATGAAGAGCAAAACTCTATTAATGGGTGATACCCCAGATTATTAAATAATCCTTTAAAATATTTAATCTTTACCTAAATTTTGACAGAGTTCTGTCCTTAAGAAAGTTCTTAAAACAAAGAGCTATGCTCAGAAAGAAAGAAGATGAACAGAAATCATCTCAAGGGCCAAGGGTCATACTTATAAGCGCTGAGAGCCATTTCAACTTTTGAGTTGATCCAATGGCAAAGATGCTGCCACCACTGCACTCATGTGTGGGCCACGTAAGCGCAACGGTGGGGAGTATTTATTTCCCCCAATCAGAGCAAAACTCTGTTCAAAATTTCAAATTTTGAAATGAAGCAGCGCTTCATAGCAGCGCCAGCGCTGAGAGAGTCAAAGACTCTGAGGCAGCGCTCACGTGCAAAGTACATGAGCGCTAGCGCTAAGAGCGCTGAACTCTAAGCAGCGCACTACGTGCAAAGCACGTAAGCACTAACGCTAAGAGCGCTGCACTCTAAGCAGCGCACTACATGCAAAGCACGTAAGCGCTAGCGCTAAGTGCGCTGCACTCTAAGCAGCGCACCACGTGCAAAGCACGGGAGCGCTAGCGCTGGAACTAAATATTCCCAACCGTTGGATCAAAAATCCAACGAACACGATTAAAAATCATCAATTGACCAGAATAAAATTCTGTTAAGGAAAGATTTCTTAAAATCTTTCCAAACAAAAAGATTGTGCTCTGTAAACCAGAGCACCGTCGGATCAATGATCCAATGGTGAATAAAAATCACTAAAATACAGAATAAATTCTGTGTGGGGAAAGATTTCCCAATCTTGTTAAAAAACTAGAAAATTGCCTTCTATAAATCAGAAGCCCTTGGATCAAAAATCCAACTGTGAGGAAATTCTCAAATCAATTGGAGAAAGGATCTCCTTAACCGATTGAACAAATCAGCCTTCACTATATAAAGGCCCCAAGACTTCAAGTCTCATATAGAGAACCCCCTATAAACTTTGAGAAAATCTCAGAAAGATGAGCAAACTCTCGGAAGAAGAAGATTTTATTCAAGGTAAAAAGAACAGAAAGACGAAATCGTCTCATATAAAAGAAGAATTTACTTCTTTTTCTAAGATCATAGATCTATAAGACCAAGGTCTTTCACAAAGAGATCAAAGGATCTCATCATAAAAAGAAAATAATAAGAAGAAGAACATAATTCTTCACACAGATCATAGATCTATAAGACTAAGGTCTTTTACAAAAAGAGATCATGTAGGAGAATAATTCAATTCTCTTAGGATCATGATCTATAAAGGCAGAGCCTTTCACCAAAATAAGAGATTGAAACATCTCCTATAAAATAAGAATTTTGTTCTTAGAACCTTGAGACAAAATCTCTTATAAAAAGAGAATTTAATTCTCAGAGCGCAAAACTGATCTAAGTTGTATAAAAGAAGAGCTTCAGCGCTCCTAATTTAAAAGAGCTTCAGCGCTCCACATCTAGCGCAAAGCGCTGCAGAGCCTTAGTGCTCCAAATTTAAAAGAGCTTCAGCGCTCCACATCTAGCTCAAAGCGCTGCAGAGCCTTAGCGCTCTTAATTTAAAAGAGCCTTAGCGCTCCAAATTTAAAGAAGCGCTCTGCTCTCAAGACTAGTGTACAGCGCCAAGCGCGCCACGTGCTCCTCACATGTGCACTACTTAACAGAAGCGCCTCAGCACTCCACATCTAGCGCAAAGTGCTGCAGTGCCTCAGCACTCCAAATATAGCGCACTGCGTTCATTGAATGGCGCTAGTGCCAAGTGCGCCACGTGTTTCTCACATGTGCGCTGATAGAACATAAACTGTTCTTTAAAATAAAGCCCTAGAGCTATGATGAATGCTCAGCATTCAATAAAAGACATAAAGGCTGTCAGAACCCAAATCAATGCTCAGCATTGTCAAATGTTTAACATTTTAACTGAGTGGGCCGAGCCCAAGTTGGCCATAAACCCCTCATTCAGATTAACTGAGCCCGTATGCTCATAAATCTTAGATCTTAGTCCCAATTGGACTACAGATCCCCCAACCAATATTGGTTCAAGGGTACATCTCTTCACTCCTCTGATATTTATCGTTGTAATCCCTCAACGTCTTCAGAGAGCTGACGGGTCCCGACAACCAGGCATTCTACAGACTGTGGGGTCCTTAAATTCATGGAATATGATGTCTTTAACCTCGGACTGTGGGGTCCTTAAACCCATGGATTATGATGTCCTTAACCTCGGACTGTGGGGTCCTCAAGCCCATGTACTATAATGTCCTTAACCTTGGACTGTGTGGTCCTTAAGCCCATGGACTATGATGTCCTTAACCTTGGACCGTAATTTCCTTAAACTAATTATGGACCGCAATGTCCCTAAACTAAACAATAGAGCCCAAATGCTCTTTTGTTGGATCTAAACGATCCCGTTAAGTTGATCTTAGTCTAAAAATTAGACTAACGTATCCTTAACAAACGTTTAAGTTGATCTTAGTCTCAAATGAGACTAACGTATCCTTGAACCCAACCCAAAACCCAAATCTAAGAAAATACAGATTTGGACTAATCCACGCCCTACGGGCGACAACATAAATTAGTCTCCTTATACAATCCACGGGCAACAAAAAACAAAATAAACACCCACGACACGAAGTGACCATCTGAAGAAGGAGAAAGTGGTTACCGCGATGCGGTAGCGTAATTAACTGCAGGGGCTTGCGCCTGCAGGGAAGAGCGTCCCCACAATCAAAAACCCAATGAGGGGGAATCTGACGAAGTCTGCTACATCGGCCGCATCCATGTAAATCTTCGATACACGGTGTCATAAATCAACTTGGCATCTTCGGAGAGGTGGACGGATAGCACCAATTAGCATCTGCCCATGAAATTCAGGCAAGACGGACCTACGCGGTTGCGTCTCTGTTTTCGGCAGAGAAAAACCAGCACCAACTTCAACAACACTCCACCTCCACTACCAATCACACCTGCCGTCCCTGCTCCGCTCAACGAGCAAACGGTTCTGCTTGAGGCAATCCGCAACCTTCTCGAGGGACAACAGCAGCAGACTACTCTTTTAATGAACCGTCCCGAGGCAGATGTTGGCTATAGTGCTCTCAAGGCAATTATCATAGTTGCAGACTTATGATTATGATGATTGAGACAGGACCTATACCGATAAAACAGTCTTACTCAAGATGATAGTATGCTATCTGGTTTGTCTTTATCATCATGTACATATTGATAGAGCCCATAGGATTCTTGCTTGACTGCCAGCATTATGATGGCGATCATATATGTGGGAGCTGAGGTCTATAAGCATATCCTTGAATGTCCCTAGTCGTGGGAGTATCGAGACCGGGCATCGATACTCCAGTGTAGACTAGTGTATACTGATCGAGACCCCGACGAGGGGCGGTAGCTAGGTCTCACAAGCCATTGGTGTTAGTTTGTTCACCTAAGATAGTATACAGGTGCTCATTGGGTTATGAGTACACTGGACGGACTCGCCGGGAACCTGCTAGTTGGTATTATACCTATTGTCAGATAGCAGTTCCCAGGTGACATGTGTACAGGTTAGTCTGTCGACCTGAGGTCGTCATTTGTCTCGTGTGAGTTCCCACTGTGCTTTGATTACTACCCTACCAAGGCTCAAAGGAGTCGTGCAAACAGGTTTTAGTTGGGTACAGTCCCGAGCCACATGGAGGCAGTGATCAGATCGTCGGGGATTCATCTCTCCCGGTATTGGGGGTTGATGTCGCGTTGTGTACGGATGGCCATCACCATAAATTCGTGGCCACGGTGGATGAGAATTATCGATCCAGGATCGATAGTTTCTCAGGTGGTGATGGGTTTCATACCGACACTAAATATCGCGTTGTTGGGGATCTGACTTTATCCACCCCCTAGACTCGATATGCGATACTTTTAGACGAACAGACCGGACTGTACGGATATTGTCACTGTCAGGCTCAGTAGGGGTTCTGCATGAGTTTGCTCGTCGGCCTCCCTTTCGCTCAATACCTGGGTAGCCGTTATGTACAGCTAGTGCCGCTGACGTGCTTGTGGTTAAACCCACTGCCAGCGTATTGACGAGTCTTTAGAGTCCCACACAGAGCGTTTTCATGGTTCAGGCGATATGGTGTACATGAGGTATGTTGATACATACAGATGTCCGATTAAATATGTGCACTTGCTGCGCAGATTTTAATCGGACGGTTGATAATACTGGCGGCTTAGAATTAAGCCGGATTATTAAATCGGGTTTTTGATTTAATAATTTATATATGTATTTGTATATACGTATTCTAGTATTATTGCTCACTATTCGTTTTTCTCTCGCTATTCGTATTTTGGTACGAATACGCGTATATGTATTTCGATACATGTACTGGAAAGTATTCCGTATTTTCTACGGAATAGCTTCTAGAAGGTGCCACCTCATTTGTATGAATTTCCATTTATGGAAATTCATTTGACTCACAAATGAAGTGGAGGTGTGAAGTGGCATTTGCATAGTGTTATGCATGTTCATGGCATGGGCTTGAGGTATGGTTGCTATTATTATTATTGAAAAAGAAAAATGAGTTTTTTGATGATGGGAGAGAGAGGGGCCAGCCACTTTAGAGGTGGGGGTCAATTTCATTTGTTTGATTATTCATTACACTACCTCTCACTCTCACTTTCTCATGCTTCAAAGAAACTTAGCCAATTTTTTGTTCATGCCAAAGTTCTCATCACCTCCTTCATCTTCTTCTTGAGTTTCTCATTGAGCTCAAGGGTAGAGCGAAAAACATAGTGACACTCTACTACACCTCGACTCTCCATAGCTAGCGACTTTGGAGCATCAGTTACCTCGTTCATCGAGGTTGGAGCTTGCGCCGTTTCCCTCGAGTGGATCATCGGAGATGGAGGAAGACCGGCAACCAAATATCATTAAAGGATCACTAGGATCTTGGAATGAAGACCGAAGGAAACGGATCAACTCAGTATAACCTTTCTAACTCTTAGTTAGCTCGCTAGTTTAGGGTTAAGGTCGATCCGTAAATCGGGTAGCGGTAGCGCCAGTTTAGAAAATTTTTGTTCCGCATTTTGGCCGCATTTTGATGGCCGGGACGCTGCCGGAACCCTTCATGGTATCAGAGCCACCCTTTAAACCCTTCACTAGCTTGTTTAACTGTTCTTAAAAGATCGATCGACGGAAATTGCCAAAATCACGATTTCATTTTTGTGTTTGCTGTCGATTTTCAAAAGTGTTCAAAAAATTATTTCTAGAGGCTTAAAAATCCGTGCAGGCAATTGTAAGGGTACAGAAAAAATTTAAGCCCATGAAGCCTCCAAAGAGCCACGGAACCGCCGCACTTACCCCCCATTGGCGGCAGATCCGTGGCCATTTAGTGGCAACGGGCTTCGAAATTTTTCCTGTAGCACCCTGACTTAGAATTGTGATTTTTGACATATACTGTCTTGGCCCAGGTTTCAGTGAAGTGTTGTTTATGCTATTGGGGCCAAATTGGAATTTAATCGATCGATATTTTAAGTGTGCGTTTAACAGTACATACATTTCTATCTGCAACCGTGAGTGTCATTTGATCGGTAAACTCGTCTAATTGCTATATGTCTTTTTGACGGATTTGCGAACGTGACATTCACGTTGATGTTCTGTGTTATGCTGTGATGTTGGTTGGATTGGCGTGGTGGATAGCCTGGGTGCAATGTTAGTACAATTTTATTTCATTTGTACATTTGATATTGCGGGGCGAGCATCCGACATGTGGACTGTCGTCACTGCCAGTTTGTATATTATTCTTTTAGGGCACGACCGGGCTGAGGTCGATGTCACCCTTGTATATTATTTTATTTTCTGTACTAGGATTACCCCGTGGTGGGGTGCATGAATAGCCGGATTCTAGAGGGCAACGGGTCCGCATCTCATGGCGTTGGGACAGAGGGGACCTTACTCTAGAATTGGCTGGCTATTCGCCGCACTCGTAGGGGGTATAGGTTTCATTGCACAGGCTATCCACACGACAGGGAACATCGGATCTCACTTGCGGCTCAAGTGAAACCCCGGGCTCCAGATTATCCACCATTCTGTGTTGCTTCTGTGATGTTTCTGTGATATTGCTTTATATCATGCCTGGGACGAATGTTATATATATATATTTATATATACTAGTAGATGTTGTATATGTTTTGCACCCGCGCTAGCCCAGTCCCCGCTCTGTCGTTAGTTAAGTAACCCAACGGGTGATGACGGGACCCAGTGGCGAATGCGGATGGCATATATGTACATTTTATTTTCGTTCTTTTCTGGTGTGATTAATTGATAGGACTGCATTGATTCTTATCAATGCAAGGATAAAACAAACCTATATATATATGATGTTGTTGGAACCAAGTTTTTTAAAAACTGACACTACAGACATTCTCTTTTGCTTTGCACAGTGGTATTCGGTTATGAATATCCATCACCTCATTCGACGAGGCAAGGGCCGAGATTCCCTCATCGGGAGTGACCCCTTGGGTAAAAGTTTGCGTCAACGTAATAACTTTACTATAGTTGATTATTTTTGCTTTGCATCGTGGTATTTAGTTTGGGATATCCTGCACCCCATTCTACGGGGAAAGAGCCGAGATCCCTTCACCGGGAGTGACCTCTTTAGCAAAAGTTTTCGCCACTATATATTTATAAAACCACTTGGATTCCTTCAACGAGATCAAGTTCATTACGTTAAAGGTTTTTTCACCAAAAACCAGCCGTAGCCCTTCGTCATTTCATATAGGTATCTCGTAGTATTCGTGCTATGTACGTTGGTCTCTATCAAGGCATAGTGTACGGTAGCTGCGTGATACGTGTCTGTAGCATGGATATGCGATTATCTAGGACAGCCTCATAGTCATGTTGGTCTCTATCAAGGGCTTGTGTGGGTGGGTTTAGATTAATCTTAGATAATGACGGGCTGAACTTGACTAGCGACTTATGGCACGTTGGTCTCTATCAAGGCCATGAAGTCGTTAGGGGTAAAAATCATATCGGGAGTATCAAACATACAGGAAACTTGTCAGGTTTGCGCATACCTTCTGGAGTGTAGTAACTTGAGTGGCTTCCATCAAGTTATCATGCGATGATAGTTAGATCCCGATTCCCACTGATGAGTAGCATTACTCCTTGGGTAATTCCGACTAATTCTCCTTTTGGGTTTGGAGGAGAATTCGAGGAAACAGTGGGAGCCATACAGATTAGATAAAATGATTGACCATTCTGATGTAGGTTAGAGTGCACACTGAGTATTTCTTTTCTTTCTCTCTCTGGCTGTGACTATGACCCGACCCTTGACTAAAACTCATGAACCAAGTTAACCGAACCTTCATTAAAACACTTTGGCTTTTGGAATGTCACGGTGTCGCATACATCATTGCCACTTCTATATCACTTTTACATTTCTCCAGAACACCTCTTATCACTACGACCATCCACTTCCATTGGATAAATCTATCGTATAGTTACATACGAACTCGAAGGAACTTTTTCGAAGATGGATTCTGGTTCTGGAGAGATAGAATAGGATTGTTCGGTTGTATTTTCTCTTTACCTTCTCTCAGGTTGTGAGGGCTCTTAGGATTAGGAGAAGGTACACCTATTGAGCTTATTGGATAGTCTTCCACCAGACCATAGGCAGGTGCCGAACGGTAGGGAAAGAAGAAAACCAACCAGCTTAACTATGGTGTACAGAAGGTAATAAGTAAAGACATATAAAGGGATTAGAATAATGGCAAAGGAAATTGCGATCATCATCATTCACGACAAAGACCGTGTGTACCCCTGCCACTCCTACATCCACTTTGATTTTCTCTAGAATACTCCGTATCACTACGGATATCCACTTCCATTGGATAAATCCATCGTATAGTTACATACGAACTCGAAGGAATTTTTCGAGGATGGATTCTGGTTCAAGAGAAAAAGAATAGGATTATTCAGATGTCTTTTCTCTTTATCTTCTCTCAGGTTGCGAGGGCTCCTAGGATTAGGAGAGTACACCTATTGCGCTTATTGGATAGTCTTCTTCCAAACATTAGGCTGGTGCCGAAGGGTAGGGAATGAAGAAAACCAATTAGCATAAAGAAGGTGTATAGAAGGTAATAAGTAAAGACATAATAAAGGGATTGGAGTGAGGGCAGGTAAGTATATGGTTACTGTCATGATTCAGGATAATGGAAGAGGCGTTACTAGGAATACCAGTTAACCCTTTTGAAACATTTTCATGTTTCAGTTTTACTGTGCGATGTTAATTGAAAACTGTTTTTTTAATTGGAATCTAACTTCAGGGTATGTATTTACCAGATCAGTTTCTCACATCTGCATGTTATTACGGATGGTGAGTGGGAGTAAGATATTGGGAATTGGGTGATTAGATCCTCATTATATCGGAATTCGTTGTAATTGGTGTTATTTGAGGAAATCATCTGGATTTTGCCGGATGGCAAATATTTGGTTTTGAATATCCGTTGTTATGCACCAATTTAAAACTGATATATCTGTACATTTATTTTATAAAGTGAGATATAACTTTTTGATACTGTGTCTATGACATTTACCTATATCAGTTGGTGATTAGGTAAGGTGCATTCAACAGCGGTGTAATTCTTCTTAACCATAGTACAGTTTTTCAACCTACGACGCATATGGTTTTAGTTATTGAACTCAGAGCATTTATACAAAGTATTGTATGTTGTCCAGTGTCCATTAAGACAAAGGGTTTGGTACTCGTACTATATTCTGTTTACTTATGACTTCTCCAGTTCTGGACATGTATTTCGTTGAAATGCAAGGTCCAGATATTCAGAAGTTATAGGTATAAGAATTAAGTAGAGAACCATTTGTTGTAAGTATCAAGATTCTTAGAGGAAGTCGAAGATGTAGATACTTGTGTTTGGTATTCCGTTGATAGTAATGGTTTTGAGAACTTGCTTCTCTTTCGGGTTACTCATATATGGATGCACTCCTAGATGAGTAATGCTGATTGTCCTCTTTCCATTTGGTTGATATGCACTGGAGACAGCTGCATGATTTTGAATCTGGTTCCAATTAAATTAGTGCTTTTGTTTCTATATTAGATATATATAGAATCAATTTATATCTTAACGATGTTAATGTATAGGGGGTTGTCCGGCTGATGCTTAAAACCAGAATCCGGATAAACTCAAGGCACGTTTCAGTAATGGCAGTTTGTGGGTTATCCCGGGCTTTGATGAGGGTTAACTTTCTAACATCAGGAAGATCAATATTTATATTGTTCTTGACTCGCCACAGTTTTAGTAAAATGGATTTTTTCAGAAAAACAATAGTGGGAGTATAGTAGAACTGGAAGTGATTCCAGAACCACAAACGATCACTGATGATTTAATAGAACCTAACGATTAAATTTGTTTCGACGTTTTATTAGCCACTCCACAGATTTTGGTAGGTAACCTCAGGCACCCGAGAGGTACTTTGGTCTTCTCAGAGACGGTGACAGGGAGGTTTTTGTTTACCCAGACTTGTCATTGCTGCTGTTCTAGACTATAAGACCCGGCAGGAGGATAAGTATAGCGTCGTTCTAAACTAGTTTTAGAAGTGTACGTATATATATGATTCTACCATAGGGTTGTTGTAGTCAGTGGGAGCAGCGGAAGCATGGTAGACAAGTTGCTTATGTTTATTTATAGACTAAAGCAGGTATAGCGGAAATAGATCATCTATTTTTGATGTGACAGTCATAAGTCTTGACCTCATCAGAATAAGAGATGGATCTAGTAAGAAGGTAGTAGAGGGTGATGTCCAGGTATTGGGATGACATGAACTTGATAGGAAGGGATGTTCCTATACTACGATCGGTTATACTTTGGTTGTCACACAGTTGTTTCTCCACATAGGATATAGAAATAATATCAAGTTTCCTGGTTACTAGATCTATGGTTTTAGATCTAGATTTGGGAAGTATCCAAATATGGGTACTTTGACATTAAATGGACGACTCCTGGCATGGTGGTGTACCTGCAGGTGGTGGAGTGACCCTCTCTAAAGGTGTCTTACAGACTAAAGGGGAGAGAGATCTGCATGATTAGCATATCACTTGCGTAGGCAATTGAGTTAATCATGAAATGTCAAGTACCACACCAGATATTGCTTTTGCACTAGATGCAATAAGCAGATATATTAATCCAATCGTGGAGAAACATTGGGAAGCAGTTTATGAACATAAATGGATGTTCTATGGATATGGTAACAGCAGCCTCCTTCGGGAGACGATTATCATTTCAGGCTTCCAAGGTGACCTGGATGACAGAGTGACTGTTAGAGTTATAGTTTTTTCCTCTTTTGAGAGACAGTATGTTGGACGAGTGGTCTAAGCGAGTACTGAGGAAAGGCATGGCGCAGGATACTGATTAAATTCAGTGGATGATACAGTCTAAGAAGTTTACTGGATTTGGAGTTCATTTGTGAACTGGGTCCCATCAGATATCCAGATAAATTCTAAGACAGGTATTGCTCATTTCGGGAGATAGCTTTCTCCACGAAGTTGGGATACAGAGAGATACAGAAAGAAATATTGGAGCGGATCCACTCACTGAGGCTATTTCTCGAACGCAATCATTTTCGCAAACGGGCTTTGCGAAACTGATTAGTAGAGAAGTTGGGTGTTCGGTATCACACGGGCTATGAGTATGCGACATCGCAATAATTGGCCTTAAGTGCAAGTGGGAGATTGATGGCTATAGTGCCCTCAAGGCAATTATCATAGTTGCGGACTTGTGATTATGATGATTGAGGCATGATCTATACCGATAAAACAGTCTTACTCAAGATGATAGTATGCTATCTGTTTGTCTTTATCATCATGTACATGTTGATAGAGCCCATAGGATTCTTGCTTGACTGCCAGCATTATGATGGCGATCATATATGTGGGAGCTGGGGTCTATAAGCATATCCTTAAATGTCCCTAGTCGTGGGAGTATCGAGACCGGGCGTCGATACTCCAGTGTAGACTAGTGTATACTGATCGAGACCCCGACGAGGGGCGGTGGCCAGGTCTCACAAGCCATTGGTGTTAGTTTGTTCACCTAAGATAGTATACAGGTGATCATTAGGTTATGAGTACACTGGACGGACTCGCCGGGAACCTGCTAGTTGGTATTATACCTATTGTCAGATAGCAGTTCCCAGGTGACATGTGTACAGGTTAGTCTGTCGACCTGAGGTCGTCATTTGTCTCGTGTGAGTTTCCACTGTGCTTTGATTACTACGCTACCACGGCTCAAAGGAGTCGTACAAACAGGTTTTAGTTGGGTACAGTCCCGAGCCACATGGAGGCAGTGATCGAATCGTCGGGGATTCGTCTCTCCCGTTATTGGGGGTTAATGTCGCGTTGTGTACGGATGGCCATCACCATAAATCCATGGCCACGGTGGACGAGAATTATCGATCCAGGATCGATAGTTTCTCAGGTGGTGATGGGTTTCATACCGACACTAAATATCGCGTTGTTGGCGGTCTGACTTTATCCACCCCCCTAGACTCGATATTCGATACTCTTATAGGAACAGACCGGACTGTACGGATATTATCACTGTCAGGCTCAGTAGGGGTTCTGCATGAGTTTGCTCGTCGGCCTCCCTTTCGCTCAATACCTGGGTAGCCGTTATGTACAGCTAGTGCCGCTGACGTGCTTATGGTTAAACCCACTACCAGCGTATTGACGAGTCTTTAGAGTCCCACACAGAGGGTTTTCATGGTTCAGGCGATATGGTGTACATGAGGTATGTTGATACATACAGATGTCCGATTAAATATGTGCACTTGCTACGCAGATTTTAATCGGACGGTTGATAATACTGGCGGCTTAGGATTAAGCCGGATTATTAAATTGGGTTTTTGATTTAATAATTTATATATGTATTTGTATATGCGTATTCTAGTATTATTGTTCACTATTTGTTTTTCCCTCTCGGCTATTCGTATTTTGGTACGAATACGCGTATATTATTTCGATACATGTACCGGGAAGTATTCCGTATTTTCTACGGAATAGCTTCTAGAAGGTGCTACCTCATTTGTATGAATTTCCATTTATGGAAATTCATTTGACTCACAAATGAGGTGGAGGTGTGAGGTGGCATTTGCATAGTGTTATGCATGTTCATGGCATGGGCTTGAGGTATGGTTGCTATTATTATTATTGAAAAAGAAAAATGAGTTTTTTGATGATGCGAGAGAGAGAGGGGCCGGCCACTTTAGAGGTGGGGGTCAATATCATTTGTTTGATTATTCATTACACTAGCTCTCACTCTCACTCTCTCATGCTTCAAAGAAACTTAGCCAATTTTTTGTTCATGCCAAAGTTCTCATCACCTCCTTCATCTTCTTCTTGAGTTTCTCATTGAGCTCAAGGGTAGAGAGAAAAACATAGTGACACACTACTACACCTCGACTCTCCATAGCTAGCGACTTTGGAGCGTCGGTTACCTCGTTCATCGAGGTTGGAGCTTGCGCCGTTTTCCTCGGGTGGATCATCGGGATGGAGGAAGACCGACAACCAAATATCATCAAAGGATCACTAGGAGCTTGGAATGAAGACCAAAGGACACGGATCAACTCGGTATAACTTTTCTAACTCTTAGTTAGCTTGCGAGTTTAGGGTTTAAGGTCGATCCGTAAATCGGGTAGCGGTAGCGCCAGTTTAGAAAAATTTTGTTCCGCATTTTGGCCGCGTTTTGATGGCCGGGACGCTGCCGGAACCCTTCAGCAGAAGCACCTGGGGTGAAGCAATTCAGGATTTTGCACCCCAAACAGTTCTCGGGAAAGGAGAGCCCACTGGATGCTGAGGAATGGGCTTAGAGTATCGAAGATGATCTGGCAGCAGCACAAGTGCCAGAAATAGCTTGGGTTAAATTACAGCTCACGGACAATACATGAAACTGGTAGAAGGCGGAAGAAAGCCGTCTTGAACAACCCATCGAATGAAAGACTTTCCACAACATGTTCGACGCTAAGTACTTCTCTGAGACTGCCAGATTCGACATGGAACAGTAGTTCATCCATCTGCAACAAGGTTCGATGTGGACCAAGTCAGTAGATGAATATGACGCCGAATTCATCATGCTCAGTCGGTAGGATATGTCTCAATGTTCGATTTTATATCACATATTACACAGCTAACACAAGACCGTAACAGGTTTGCGGCCCATCTCATACTGACTGCTGAGATCAGAGCAAGAAGATTTCAGCAGGGGTTGGACCCGGAAATCTAAGCTGCTTTAGCTACAGGGGATTTCCCAACCCATGATTTGGCTTTAAAAGCTGCCCGAAGATATGAGACAGTGGTGAAGAAGAATGGCAGACCTCAATCTGCTGGAGTGAAGCGCCCTGCCAATCAGATGGCAGGAGGAGCCTTTTCAAGGCCAACGGTTGAACCCCGAAGACCGAAGAAATTAGTAACTAACCAAGTCCAGACTTTTGCTACTACTGCCATAGAAAGGGACACTTTTGGAAGGACTGCAGGCGCGCAAAAGGCCTGTGCCTAGTTTATGGCGCGTCCAATTACAGAATTGAGACATGTCCATATAGATACAACTCAGCTCACACACCCACTAACTACCCACAGCGGACAGCTATCCAGGCTTCTGCAACTCGTCCTGCACTCCTAGCACAACCTTCACGTAGATTTCCTGCTCATCCAAATCGCCAATTCCATCAGGCAATGAGGAACGTGCCTTGAGGGCAGAGAGACATGCCTTAAGGATAGAGGAATGTGCCTCCAGCTAGAAGAAACGTGCCATGACGACAGGCTTACACCTTAGCAGCCGTAGAACCTGAAACTGTGAACCAAGGTAACCCCGGTAACTCCCTCACATTTTTTTCAACTTTGACCAAAACTTTTTCAATCTTTCTTTCTTCTAAATATTTTCATACACTACCAATAGTTCTGTTACTAAACTTTCTTTGAATATGTTACACTTTCCTCTTATAAATTTCAAGAACGAAATTTTTATAAGGAGGGTAGAATGTAACAACCCTAAATTTCCTATACAACTTTCTGTACAAATTTTTCAAAAAAAAAAAATACATAAAGGGGTATTTTTGCCTAAGCACAAGATATAAGTTTGATTTGCTTTTTAATAGCAAGAAGGAGGTTGTAGCTCATTGGTAATACCTTGCACTACTGAACCAAGCCACCAGAGTTCAAATCCCATACCCCACATTATTTTTAATATTGTTTTATTTTGAACTTTTAGAATACCAAGGGTTGGCACGTGCATAACTCGTAAAAACCCCACTACACATGTTAAACAAACTGACCCAGGGGCTACACCAACCGACGACGAACCCAGGGGACCCCCGAATCGGCCTGACTCGGCCGACCCGGGACGGCGGAGGCGGTGACTCGGCCGGCGGTGCCGGCCGAGTTGGCTCCAATGTTGAATCGGTCAACATGAAAAGTCTGCCTCTTCACCTCCCCATCACTCCTGCACACTATATTTCTTTGGATCGGTTCCAGAGCCTCTTTAAAATCCTATTTTCTCCATTTTAATACATTTTAATACAATTTAACATATTTTTTTCAATCCAACCTTTCACCTACCCCAAACCCTAGCCTTACCCTATAAATATAACCCCTAAACACACAGCCCTCACTCTAAAATTCTGATCAAAACTCTCAAGAAATTCCTAGAAGGTTAGGGTACTTTTGAAGTAGCGAAGGGTGAAGCTCCGGCGATTTTTCCGACGACAACCCTAGGAGTTCCCGACGACGAAACGACGCACCGGCGCCTCCTCCTGTTCCCTCTTCCTCTCTTCTAACCTACAAACCTGTAAGTCCCTTCTCCCTCTTCACTTTGCTATTCTAAAAATATGTATTTCAAAAAGCCAACGGAATCGGAGTAAATCCGATTTTCGATTCGGTTCTTCTTAAAACCTCACTTTTTCTTAAATACAATCACGCTAAACCATTACATGTTGACTATTAAACATTAACAAACATGTTGAACAAGTTTCAAGACAATATATTTCATTTTGTAACTTTTACCGCTCTTTTTCAGTAAAATACCATGTAGTTTAAATTCGACATTTAAACCATCACAATCTTGCTATACCTTTAAGTAGATCACGAGGTACTGACCTACCTTCTCACAACACTCATATGCAACATAACACGATACCTTTCGGGAATATAGAATACAGGAAAACGAACCTTTACATATAAATACCACTAACTATTAAAACCGTTTTCTATAAGAATTTGTATTTTTATAAATCTTTGCAAAGCGCCGCTACAACCCATTTTGGGGAACCCGACTGGGATGGTGCGGATTATCGCACATCCCTGGGCTTAGTAGTGCGAGATGCAGACCTCCGCAAGAAGCATTCGGTCTCGAAAGATTTAAAGTAAAAATATCTTAAGAAAATGAGATTTCTAAAAATATAATATATATTAAAATTATTTTTATATAAATATGTATATATGTATCATTAAAATATCTATTTTGTGATAATATGAATATTCCAACTTTTCCTAAAATCACAAGAATCACTTTACATTAAAATACCATGAAATCCATACAAGTTCAATATTACAATTAAATACCATGTATTATGAAAATAGGTTATTCTCACTAGAAATATCACAAATATAAAATCTATATCTATGAAAACTCTAAATACGATAATTAAATACTTAGGGTGTATTTTGAAAATTATACAAAAGTATTTTTACATAAAACCTCCTCAAGTTCTATAAATTACCCTAAGAACCCTAGTAAATATAGGTTTAAGCGGGACCAATCTCTTGAGCCTCAGGGAGCCGGAGAAATGAGTTCTTGCCTATTTAAGATAGACAATTTAACAACGGTGCTATCAACATGGTAATCGACTTTGAAAAAGACACAAATCCTGCCGCCTATGTGCAGCGGTTACTGATAATATCAAAACCTAATTCAGGACTTCAATTTCTTTTCTAATTTTTCTGACTCAGACTGAGTCTCATTAAATAATCTGACTTGAATATGATTCAAGTACAATCTACAATCCAACATGAATCCATGAATACGTATATTCAATCTATTCAATCTGTATTGACTGAACCGAACCATGGATATACTTCCATTTACATGATTCTCCAGTTACATCCATTTACTGATATCATGGTTTCGGCAAGTCATCTATCTATACAAGACAATACAATTTACAATACAACATAAACAATACAAATAAGATATCGCGGGATTTAAGGGGTAGATTGGTATGGAAGGTGTTAAAAGTGGCACGAGACTGCAAGATTAAGACACCTAACCTGAATCCAATTGCCGTTGTTCCGGGTTGTATAACGGAGACTTGTACATTCCGTTTGCCCTAGTCTCTAGTATATAGAGATTCCTCTCATATACACTGGCATCCTTCTGTACCAAGCTACAAACAACAGCTTTAACCATATATTACAACTTTAAAAGTTACCTTCTCTTTCTGTCTATTCTATTTCTCCCTTATTTTTGGGACTTACCGAGGATTGTTTGCTGACGACATTCATTCTCATTATTCTTTGGAATGTTGTTAGGTGATCTAGATACTCAGGAGATCGAGCCTACTAGTGAGGACATGGACCAGCTTTCCTACGACCCAAAGCTCTAGCTTCATTGTACACACTTTTATTTCAGTACTTTTCTTTTCTGTTTTTCCAAACTGTTTAAGCATTGCTTTCATAAGATGTATTTACTTTCCATGTATTGTAAAAAGAATTTTAATAAATTAATTTGCTGTTTTATTATACCTTCTGTCTCTTGTGTACATTTCTTTTATATTGCTTAGATACGCTTAGCGTATTTACTTCAAAGTAAATACATAGCGGCCTCGTCGCGTCCTCTGCCCGTACACTGGGAAGCGGGGTGTCACAGTACATCTCTTCATACCTCTGATATATGTCGTTGTAATCCTTCAACGTCTTCAGAGAGGTGGAGGGTCCCAATAACCAATAACTTTTGGTGCATCCCCAAACGGTTAAACCAAAACCAGACTACGATGTCTTTAAACCTTATAGACTACGATATCTTTAAACCAGACTACGATGTCTTTAAACCAGACTATGATGTCTTTAAACTTTACAGACTATGATGTCTCTAAACTCAATGGACTATGATGTCTCTAAACTCAATGGACTATGATGTCCTTAAACTTATGGACCGCGATGTCCCTAAACTGAAACAATAGAGTCCAAATGCTCTTTTGTTTGATCTAAATGATCATGTTAAGTAGATCTTAGTCTAAAATTAGACTAACGTATCCTTAACAAACGTTTAAATTGATCTTAGTCTCAAATAAGATTAACGATCCTTAAACCCAACCCAAAACCAAATCTAAGAAAATACGGATTTGGACTAATCCACGCCCTACGGGCGACAACATAAATTAGTCTTCGTATACAATCCACGGGCAACCAAAAAAAATAAAACAAATATACACGACACAAAGTGACCATCTGGAGAAGGAGAAAGTGGTTACCGCGATACGGTAGCGTAATTAACTGTAGGGGATTGCGCCTGCAGGGAAGAGCATCCCTACAATCAGAAAACCCTCACAATGAGGGGGAATTTGACGAAGTCTGTTACATCGACCGCATCCGTCCAAACCTTCGATAAATGGTGCCATAAATCAATTTGGCATCTTCGGAGAGGTGGACAGATAAAACTAAATAGCATCTGCCCCCAAAATCAGGAAAAACGAACCTACGCGGTTCCGTCTCCTGCTAAGAATCAGTCTTTGTAAGACTGGCCGCTCCAACTCCCGTTCCAGGCGAAGTCACCAAGGCTGCTACCCTTGTTCAAAAGTCTGCCTTCGACAGGTTGGCCATCCCCTCTCAACGAACGTCGGTCTTCGACAGACTAACGACGAAAACAGCTCCTCATCAAAGCGTGGGGCATGAAGAAGTTCATCCAACAGCTGAGGTGGTCCCGTCCACTCTATATGCTCGACGCCGCCACTGGCGATGGGTGAGAAAAGCTAGGGGCAGATCCCCTTCTGGATTTATTCCGCCAGCTCCAACGGTGGAAGTCGATGCTGCTATTCCAACTGGGAACAACTTTGAACACTTAGGAGGGTGCGCAAGAACTCTCCGACGGCCGTGCTAAAAAGATCTCCTCCACCTATGGAGAACGCTACAAAGGCAAAGCTGGAGCAACCCCCTCAGCGGCTGTCCTCCAAAATTCACAAGGTCTGGCGAAGGGTTCTAGATTCTGTGGTTAACCAAGACTACTCCCGCCAACCAAAGAAAATGAATGGCAAGAGAAGGACCACCCTATCGTACCATAGAAGGTGTCGTCTACTTGGTTGCCCGCTGCAACGGCCTCCTCAACTTCGACCGTTCACAAAAGAAGAAGGCCGGAGAAAATCCCCGTGTCCACGACAGAGCTCAAAGGCACTGAATCCAAACGTCCCAAGTCTGGGGGCATGGTAGTGCATACTGTTTATATGGCTTCCGGAAAAGAGGAAAGCCGTTCTTCTACGGGTCATCGACCGCTCACACAGTCTGTGACAAAGGCTCAGGAGCAACAACAGCAAAAGCTCCAGGAGATGCTAATGAAGATGGCCGCACTCACTGGGCCAAAAGAAAGCCCGGAAACATCGTCGGAGCAGCGTCAGGAACAAGAAACCGATGCCGAGTTCCTCCGCAGAATCCTCGAGAGGAAAGACAAAGAGGTCGCAGAACAAACGGCCAATATAAAACAAATGGCGCTTTTATTCCAAGACATGGTCAGCATGATGATCCAGCCGGACCCTCCAGTCGAAGAGCCTCCAATAATAATTGAAGACGATAGAGGGGAGACATCAAACCCTCTTCCGGCCTCGTCAGCTGCAAAATAGGAAACAATCTCAAAAGCGGCGCTCGATGATTATATAGCTCAACTAATATGAGCTCACCAAGCGAACGAAACCGCTGGCCAAGTCGTCGGAACTGGGCGACCATACCCAGGTTGGTACGACCAAATAAAGTACCCACCGGGATACATGATCCCTAAATTCCACGTGTATAAGGGGACGGGTAATCCACACCAGTACGTTGCTCAATTCAGGGCCTTCTGCGGTAATATCGGGGGTGATGACAAACTGCTGCTTCGCCAGTTTGTTGGCAGCTTGTCGGAGACAGCGTTTGAAGGGTACTCTGAGCTCCCGAACGACTCCGTTAAGAAATTTACAGAAATGGAGCTATTTTTTACACAGCGGTTCACAAGCGCCAGCGAACGCACCCCGATCATAGCATTGATCAACGCCAGACTGAAGCCGAGAGAGACATGGGTGCAGTATGCAATCCGGTGGCGGAACCTATTGTCGAGATGCGAACAACGCATATAAGAAGCTCCTGTCGTGGGCATGTTCATGTGTGTAAGTGCACGGCGGCGCTCCGGCCGTCAATCCAACGCCGGAAATGCGGAAACGAAAAACTTTACAAAACTAGAAAACCGGTACCACCGCGCACTGTAAACCCAGATCGGGCCATTAACCTAAATCTAGCAAACTAGAAGATAGGGTAGAGGGCTATACCAAGCGATCCATGTCTTTCGGTCTTCGCCTCCACTCCGATCTCCTCGCGGAACCTCCGGTCGTCGCCTCCTCGTCTAAACGGGCACCACATCGCCGGGTTCTTTTACGGGCTCCCACCTCTGGACCGAGGCAACTCGGGCACGAAGTTGGCGAGCCGACGTGCCCAAGGAATGATGTAGATGAAGTGTAGAATCGTATGTCTCAATTGGGGTTGTGAAGTTGCCTTAGTGATGGAGGAATGAGCAATGGACTTTGGAGTGAGGTTGATGAATTTGTGTAGCATGCAAAAATGAGATGATCAAATTTCCCTCATCAAAAATGAACCCCTCCCTCTCTCCCAAAGTGGCTGGCCCCTCAATGATAGAATGGTGGAGAGAAAAAGAATAATACATGAAGGGAGGTGAGAGTAGTAAAAGCAAACGGTGACCATAACCAAATATGATGATAACAATATCATATCAATTTCTAATCCTTTCTAATCTCATTAAATGCAAATCAAGTGATGGAAAAAGAATCTCATGATGCTATGAACCATCATGAAGCCACATATGCAAATAACACCCTCCACAAAGATAGTTTGCACAACTGCAAATAACCCCCTCCATCGGAAAAGTCCGGCCGGGAAGGAACAAAGGAAAACTGGCCGGAACGAAATGCAAACTGGCAACTTCAGAAAACTGATCCCGTAATAAATTACAGGAAAACCCCGCGACTGTATATACATACCCGCATTTGAATTCCCACTGAATACAAATGCAAAGAGACAAAATCTATACTGTACAATACTAGGATCCGGCTTAAACCAAAGCCCGCTAGTATTATCCGTCCGATCATGATCCGTGCAATACCGCACGTATCTGATCGAACCCTGCCATATCTCCATACGGCCTTTCCAGCGTTTCGCCCGAAACTTAAGAAACTGGTCTGTGGGGGACTCTAAAGACTCGTCAATACTTTGGTTGTGGATTTAACCACGAGCACGTCAGAGGTATTAGCCTATACGTAACGGGCTACCAGGTATTGACCAAAAGGGACAACGATGAGCGAACTCATCCTGACACCCTACTGAGCCTGTCAGTGACAATATCCGTACAGTCCAGTCCGTTCGTTTATGAGCATCGCATGGCGGGCCTAGGGGGTTGGTAAAAATCAGACCCCCAAAAGCGGTACAAGTCGTGTCGGAGTGTAGCCCAGAACACCCTGAGATACTACTGGAATACCTACCAGTAAATCTCCTGCCTTGGCCAAGGACTTTCATGTACTGGCTCTCCTAGACACAGCGTGACCTCACCCCCAATACCGGGAGAGACGAACCCCTGCAGATCCGCTCACTGCCTCCATGTGGCTCGGGACTGTACCCAACTAAAACCTGTTTGCACGTCTCCTTTGAGCGTGGTAGGGTAGTAATCAAAGTACAGTGGGAACTCACACGAGACAAATGACAATCTCAGGTCGATGAACTAACCTGTACACATGTCACCAAGGAACTGCTATCTGACGTCAGGTATAATACCAACTAGCAGGTTCTCGGCGAGTCCTGTCCGGTGTACTCATAACCCAATGAGCACCTGTATACATCTTAGGTGAACCAACTGACACCAGTGGCTTATGAGACCGGCCACCGCCCCTCGTCGGGGTCTCGACTGTATACACTAGTCTACTCTGGAGAATCGATGCTCTGTCTCGAAACTCCCTCGACTAGAGGCCTTTTAAGGATTTGCTTATAGACCCCAGCTCCCACGTATATGATCGTCCTCATACTGCTGGTAGTCAAGCAAGAATTCTAGGGGCTCTATCAACGTGTAATAGCGACCTGTAAGGTCACCTAAAGCAGTACACGATGATAAAGATAAACCAGATAGCATACTATCATCTTGTGTAAGACTGTCTTACTGGGACAGGTCCTCCCTCAATCATTGCAATCACGTGCCTGTGATCCAATAATTGACTCTGAGGGCACTATCTCCAACAATCTCCCACTTGCACTCAAGGCTAATTATTTCGCATACTCACAGCCCGTGTGATACCGAACACCCAACTCCTCCACTTGTCAGTCTCACAAAGCTCGTTTGCGAAACTATTGCATTCGAGGAATAGCCTCAGCGAGTGGATCCGCTGTGATGTTTCTTTCTATGTCTCTCTTTATCTCAAGTTCGCGGAGAAACCCATCTCCCGAAATGAGCAATACCTGTCTTAGAATATGTTTGGATGTCTGATGGGACCTAATTCATAAGTGAACACCAAATCCAAACTTCTTAGACTGTATCGTCAACTGAACTTAATCAGTATCCTGCGCCATGCCTCCCTCAGTATCCGTCTGGACCACCTGTCCAAAATACCGCCCCTCATCAGAGGGAAAACTATAACTCTGACAGTCACTCTGTCATCCAGGTCACCTTGGGAGCCTGGAATGATAACTGTCTCCCAAAGGAGGCTGCCGTTATCATTTCCTTAGAACATCAACTTATGTTCTAAAACTGCTTCCGAATATTTCTCCAGGACTGGATTAATATCCTATCTGGAGAAACCACTGTGTGACAACCAAAGTATAACCGATCGTAGTATAGGAATTTCACTTCCTACTCTGTGTATGTCATCCAAATACCAGGACATCACACCCTACTACCTTCTTAACAGATCCATCCTCTATTCTGATGAAGTCAAACCTATGACTGTCACATCAGAAATAGATGATCTATCTCCGCTATATCTGCTTTAGTCTATAAATAGACATAAGCCACCTGTCCACCAATGCTTCCGTTGCTCCCACTGACTACGACAACCCTATGGCAGAGTCATATAGACGTACACTTCTAAAGCAAGTTTAGAACGACGCTATACTCATCCTCCTGCCGGGTCTCACAGTCTGGAACAATAGCAATGGCAAGTCTGGGTAAACAAGAACCTCCCTGTCACCGTCCTTGAGGCTACCGAAGTACCTCTCGGGTGCCTGAGGTTACCCACCATATCTGCGGAATGGCCAATGGAATGTCAATACAGATTGAATCTTTAGGTTCCTATCAAATTTTCAGTAATCGTTTGCGGTTCTGGATTCACTTCCAGTTCTACTATACTCCCACTACTGTTTTCTGAAAAAATCCATTTCTTTTAAAATTGTGGCGAGTCAAGAACAATATCACTATTGATCTTCCAGATGGTAGAAAGTCAACCCTCGTCATAGCCTGGGTCAACCTACAAACAGCCATTACAGAAACGTGCCTCGAGTTATCCAGAGTCTGGTTTTAAGCATAAGCCGGACAACTCCCCGTACCTTAACAATGTCAAGATATGAACTGTTCTATATCCAATATAGAAACAGAGGCACTGATTTAATTGAACCAGATATAAATCATGCAGCTGTCTCCAGTTCATGTTAACTAAATGGAAGGAGGCCGATCAGCGTTACTCAACTTAGGAATGCTTCCAATTATGAGTAACCTGAAAGAGAAGCAAGTTCACTTAATCATTGCTATCAACTGAATACCACACACAAGTATCTACATCTTCGATCATCTTGAAGAATCCCGATACTTGCAACACCTGGTTCTCTACTTTATTCTTATACCTATAACTTCTCAAAACTTAGACCTTACATTTCTACGAAACACATGTCTAAGAACCAGAAAAGTCACAAGTAAACAGAATATAGTACGAGTACCAACCCCTCTGTACTCGTGGACACTGGACAATATACAATCCTCTGTATAAGTCCTCTGAGTCTAATAACTCAAACACTGTGCGTCGTAGGTTGAAAACTGTACTATGGTTATGAAGAATTACACCGCTGTTTAATGCTCCTTACCTAACCATCCATTGATATAGGTAAATGTCATAGACATAATTTCAAAAAGGTATATCTCACTCTATAAAAATAGACGTATAGATATATCAATTTGAAATTGGTGCATAACAACGGATATTCAAAACCAAATATTTGCCGTCCGGCAAACAACTCAGGTGACTTCCTCAAATATCACCAATTACAACGAATTCCGATATAATGAGGATGATCACCTAATTCCCAATAACATACTCCCACTCATCATCTGTAAAACCATACAGATGTGAGAATCAATCCTGGTAAATACATACCCTGGAGCAAGTGTCTAATCGGGAAATCAGTTTTCTTTTAACAGTACACAGTGAAACTAAAACATTAAAATATTTCGTAGGGGTATCCTGGTATTCCTAGTAATTCCTCTTCCATTATCCAGATTCACAACCGTAACCGTATAATTCTTTGCCATCTCTCCAAATCCCTTTATATATCTTTAGTCATTTCCTTCTGTACACCCTCTTAGGCTAAATGGTTTTCTTCCTTCCCTACCGTTCGGCACCAGCCTATGGTTTGGAAGAAGACTATCCAATAAGCATAATGGGTGTACTGTCCTAATCCTAGGAGCACTCGCAATGCGAGAGAAGGTGAAGATAAAAGACACCTGAATAAACCTTATTCCTATTTCTCCTGAACCAGAATCCATCCCCGAACTGGAACAAGTTCCTTTCGAGTTCGTATATAACCATACAATGGAATATCCAATAAACTGTGGATCTTCGTAGTGATATGGAGTGTCCTGGAGAAATACAAAGGTGAAGTGGGAGTGGTAATGAAATATTTGGTTTGGTCGTGAATATCAGTCGCAATTTACTTTGCCCTCCTTCTAATCCCTTGATATGTCTTTACTTAATACCTTCTATACACCATCGTTATGCTAATTGGTTTTCTTCATTCCCCACCGTTCGGCACCAGCCTAAGGTTTGGAAGAAGACTATCCAATTTGTGTAATAGGTATACTATCTCCTAAACTAAGGAGTACTCGCAACCTGAGAGAAGGTAAAAGGAAAAGACAACTGAATAGTCCTATTCGTTTTCTCCAGAACCGGAAACCATCCTCGAATAAATTCCTTCGAGTTCGTATATAACCATACGATGGTTTTGTCCAATGGAAGTGGACGTTCGTAGTAATACGGGGTGTCCTGGAGAAAAGGGTAAAAGTAGGAGTGGCAATGAGGTATGCAACTCTGACAATCCAAAAGCCAGTGTTATAAGAAGGTTCGGTCAACTTGGTCACTGAGTCACAGTCTAAGGTTGGGTCAATGGTAGCTGCCAAAGAGAGAGAGAAAAGAAACACTCAGCATGCACTCTAACCTAGATTAGAATGGTTACCAATTTATCTAATCAGGAAACCTCCCACTGTAACGTCAAATTCTTCCCCAAACCTGAAAGAAGAATTAGTCGGGATCACCCGAGGAGTAAACCAACTCATCAGTGGGAATCGGGATCCAACTATCATCGCATGATAACGTGACGGAATCCGCTCACATTATCACACTCCAGAAGGTATGCGCATATCTGGCAAGTTTCAGCTTCTTTAGAAACTCCTGATGTGGATTTTTGCCCCATGCTCTTATGACCTTGACTAAGGCCAACTAATCATAAGTCACATGTCAAGTTCTACCCGTCATTGTCCAGGTTGATTTGAACCCACCGTACAAGCCCTTGACTAGGGCCAACAAAGCTATACGACTGTCCCAAACCAACGCATCTATCTATGCTGCATATGAATACCCAATAGCTACCAATCACCGTGCCTTGACTTTGGCCAACATACACAGCTTGAATACTTATTGACTATTCATATGAAACGACGGAGGGCTACGAATGGTTTCTGGCGAAAACCTTTAACGTAATGAACTTGATATCGTTGAAGGAACGGATAGCTTTATAAAAATATAGTGACAAAAACCTTTGCTAAAGAGGTCATTCCCGGTGAAGTGATCTCGGCTCTTTCCCCGTAGAATGAGGTGCAGGATATTCCAACTGAATACCATGATGCAAAGCAAAAGTAATCGGCTATAGTGAAGTTATTGCCCTGACGCAAACTTCTGTCCAAGGGGTCACTCCCGGTGAAGGGATCTCGGCCCTTGCCTCGTCGACTGAGGTGCTGGATATTCATAACCGAATACCACTGTGCAAAACAAAAGAGAACGCCCTTGCAATAACAGCTTTTTGAAAAATGTTCCAACAATATCAGAATAGGTTTGTTTATCTTGCATTGATCTGAATCAATGCAGTCCCATCAATTGATCACACCAATAAAAAACGAAAATAATGATGTACGTATATACCATCCGCATTCGCCAATGGGTCCCGTCATCACCCGTTAGGTTACTTAACTAACGACAGAGCGGGGACTGGACTAGCGCGGATGCAAAACATATACAATATCTACTAGTATATATATCAATGTATAATATTCGCTCAAGGCGTGATAAAAAATGCAACATCACAGATATGTGAACAGCATCACAGAACAATACAGATATCTGGGATCCCCGGGTTTCATAGAGCCGTTACTGAAACCCGATGTTCCCCTGGTTGTGTGGATAGCCTGTGCAATGAAAATCCTAGACCCCTACGGGCGCGGCAAGTTACCCGCCAAAACCTGAAGCGAGGCAACCCCCTTCAGCAACGTGAATGGACCACCCAGCACTTCACGGAATCCGGTAACTTGGGCACCCCTCCTGGGTCAACCTATACCCACTACGAGTGCGGCGAATAGCCCGCCAATTCTAGAGTGAAGCCCCCTCCGTCTCAACGCCATGAAATGCGGGCCCGTTGCCTTCTAGAACCCGGCTATCCGTACACCCCTCCGCGGGGTAATCCTAGTACAGAACGTAAAATATACATACAACGGGTACATCGACCTCGACCCGATCGTGCCCCAAAAGAATAATATACAAACAGGCAGTGACGGCAGTCCACATGTCGGACGCTCGCCCCGCAATATCAAATGTACATATAAAACAAAAACGAAACTGTACTAACATTGCATCCAGGCTATCCCCCACGACCAATCCGTAACATCACAGCACAGCACAGAACATCAACGTGAATGTCACGTTCGCAAATCCGTCTAAAAGGGCTATAGCAGTTAGACAGGATTTACCGATCAAATGACATTCACGGTCGCAGATATAATATAAATACTGTGAACTAACATGTTCAAGATCGATCAAATTTACCGAAGTGGGCCCCAAGCACTATTGTAGCACTCAAAGAAATCTGGGCCCAAAACAGATCATTCCAAAAACCATATTTTAAACTCAGAAGCCCACTGTATAAATTTGGTCAAATGAACGGTCAAAGTCGCGGCGGAACCGCGGCCAATGCGTGGGTTTGGCCGCGGTTCAGCGGTGGAATGCTGACGTCACTGGACCAAATTTTCACAGAATGCTTGTAATTCCCTGCACATGTTTCTGCAATGTACTGAAAAAATTTTCGAGCCAAAACAAAATCGACAGAAACCTGATGCACAAGAAAATACGGTTTTTGGGATTTTTGATCGATCGAGTTCTAAACATACTAGAGCAAGCAAGACTGGGTTAATGGCGTGGCTCTGATACCAATGTAAGTGCACGGCGGCGCCCCGGCCGTCAATCCGACGCCGGAAATGCGGAAACGAAAAACTTTACAAAACTAGTAAACCGGCACCACCACGCACTGTATACCCGGATCGGGCCATTAACCTAAATCTAGCAAACTAGAAGATGGGGTAGAGGGCTATACCAAGCGATCCGTGTCCTTCGGTCTTCGCCTCCACTCCGATCTCCTCGCGGAACCTCCGGTCGTCGCCTCCTCGTCTAAACGGGCACCACATCGCCGGGTTCTTTTACGGGCTCCCACCTCTGGACCGAGGCAACTCGGGCATGAAGTTGGCGAGCCGACGTGCCCAAGGAATGTTGTAGATGAAGTGTAGAATCGTATGTCTCAATTGGGGTTGTGAAGTTGCCTTGGTGATGGAGGAATGAGCAATGGACTTTGGAGTGAGGTTGATGAATTTGTGTAGCATGCAAAAATGAGATGATCAAATTTCCCTCATAAAAAATGAACCCCTCCCTCTCTCCCAAAGTGGCTGGCCCCTCAATGATATATTGGTGGAGAGAAAAAGAATAATACATGAAGGGAGGTGAGAGTAGTAAAAGCAAAGGGTGACCATAACCAAATATGATGATAACAATATCATATCAATTTCTAATCCTTTCTAATCTCATTAAATGCAAATCAAGTGATGGAAAAAGAATCTCATAATGCTATGAACCATCATGAAGCCACATATGCAAATAACACCCTCCACAAAGATAGTTTGTACAACTGCAAATAACCCTCTCCATCGGAAAAGTCCGGCTGGGAAGGAACAAAGGAAAACTGGCCGGAACGGAATGCAAACTGGCAACTTCAGAAAACTGATCCCGTAATAAATTATAGGAAAACCCCACGACTGTATATACATACCTGCATTTGTATTCCCACTGAATACAAATGCAAAGAGACAAAATCTACACTGTACAATACCAGGATCCGGCTTAAACCAAAGCCCGCTAGTATTATTCGTCCGATCATGATCCGTGCAATACCGCACGTATCTGATCGAACCCTGCCATATCTCCATACGGCCTCTACAGCGTTTCGCCCGAAACTTGAGAAACTGGTCTGTGGGGGACTCTAAAGACTCGTCAATACTTTGGTTGTGGATTTAACCACGAGCACGTCAGAGGTATTAGCCTATACGTAACGGGCTACCAGGTATTGACCAAAAGGGACGTCGATGAGCGAACTCATCCTGACACCCTACTGAGCCTGTCAGTGACAATATCCGTACAGTCCGGTCCGTTAGTCTATAAGCATCGCATGACGAGCCTAGGGGGTTGGTAAAAGTCAGACCCCCAAAAGCGGTACAAGTCGTGTCGGAGTGTAGCCCAGAACACCCTGAGATACTACTGGAATACCTACCAGTAAATCTCCTGCCTTGGCCAAGGACTTTCATGTACTGGCTCTCCTAGATACAGCGCGACCTCACCCCCAATACCGGGAGAGACGAACCCCTGCAGATCCGCTCACTGCCTCCATGTGGCTCGGGACTGTACCCAACTAAAACCTGTTTGCACGTCTCCTTTGAGCGTGGTAGGGTAGTAATCAAAGTACAGTGGGAACTCACACGAGACAAATGACGATCTCAGGTCGATGAACTTACCTGTACACATGTCACCAGGGAACTGCTATCTGACGTCAGGTATAATACCAACTAGCAGGTTCCCGGCGAGTCGTGTCCGGTGTACTCATAACCCAATGAGCACCTTTATACATCTTAGGTGAACCAACTGACACCAGTGGCTTGTGAGACCGGCCACCGCCCCTCGTCGGGGTCTCGACTGTATACACTAGTCTACTCTGGAGAATCGATGCCCTGTCTCGAAACTCCCTCGACTAGGGACCTTTTAAGGATTTGCTTATAGACCCCAGCTCCCACGTATATGATCGCCCTCATACTGCTGGTAGTCAAGCAAGAATCCTAGGGGCTTTATCAACGTGTAATAGCGACCTGTAAGGTCACCTAAAGCAGTACACGATGATAAAGATAAACCAGATAGCATACTATCATCTTGAGTAAGACTGTCCTACTGGGACAGGTCCTCCCTCAATCATTGCAATCACGTGCCTGTGATCCAATAATTGACTCTGAGGGCACTATCTCCAACAATGTTGACCCTCGACCCTCAGTCGACTGTCTCCCAATTCATGATGTTCTTCAAGCCAACCACCTTCCAAGCCTTGATTGACAAGCTGGCCCAAATGGACCAGATGAGCTATAGGCCTTTCCCTTCAAAAGCGGATTTTCGGAATGAAAAAGGGAAAGGGAAAGCGACCTTTGTCGCCAACGCTCAACAACGCCCGAGTGAGCCGAAACCAGCTGCTCGCCAAGGCAACAAGCGGCGATCCCTCGATGAGAAAATAAGACGTCCTTACTCATTTCCCCAGGATAAAACAAGGAGACTGTTCGAACTGGCAGTGCACAACGGGCTCATCACTCTGCCGGATCCAAGACATCCGTCGCAACCTGGTGACATTAACCATCCTAACTATTGTCCCTACCACATTGTAATGGGTCACCCACTCGAAGATTGCTACGTCTTAAAAAAATGGATTGAAGACCAATACCAGCAAGGCAAATTCGCGTTGTCTGAAAACTGGAAAGTGAACCTGCCATAGCCACATGCTCCGAAAAAGATGGACATGCCGAGGGCATCATGCTCATTTATAGAGGAAGCTGCATGGGAAGTAGTTCTTTCGGAAAAAAACGCAAAGAATGCTGAAGGATCTTCAAGCATGCCCGGAAATCAGGTGGAAAAGCCCGCTAGAGCCCGAGATCATTGAGGGGATGCTAAAACCATGTCCAACATCGGGAGTTAAAAGTGTTGAGCAAAACACCCAGGCCCAGCCGTCAAAGTCTTCGAAAAAAGGAAGAAGACCAAAAAGCCCGCGCAGTTTGACGACAAGCGCACGGATCTGCAAAAGCATATTGACGCGCCGAAGGAATACAACCAGAAGGCGCGGACCCTAGTCACACTCCAAGAATTTCTCAACCATATCCTTGAGAACAGAGGCAATGACAATGACGAGGGAGACGACGCGTCAGAAGAATCCGAAGATTATGTGGCAGGTTGTCACATGATCTCTCACTCGTTAATAGATGATAAAGAAGCTCCTGATACAGAGAAGTTGGGGGAAGAATCGGCACCAAAATCCTTGGAACAGCCTAATGAGTTGATTGACATGCTGCTAAATGAAGCTCTTCAGAAAAGCAAAGCTGACAGAGAGAAGGAAACGGCCATGTATGAAAGGGCCAAGCGACGGCGTCAAGTTGAAGAAGCTCTGGTATTGAGAAACCGTGGAGTACCCCAACCAGATCAAAGCACGCCTACAACAGACAAAAGCAGGTTTAAGAAAAGGAAGCAATTCGCCAAAGCCCTTTCAACGGGAATGAAGCTGCCGCATTTTAAAGGAAATACTCCTGGCAGCGTACACCTTGACGAAGCGGATGCACATCCAAATTATTGCTTATACCATCCGAGGATCACGCACCCTACCTAAGAGTGGATGTCCTTTAAAAACTGGTGGCAGGGATATGTTGCCCACCGATCCAGCGAGTGAAGTGCAAGACTCATCGGGAACAGAGAAGTATGACAGATGAGCGCAAAAGAACTGCCGGCAACTGTCACATGGTTGACACCAAGGGATCGCAAGTTCTCACCTTTGGAAGCGACTCTGATGAAGAAATAGCCCTCAGCCCTCTCTTCAAGGAATTCACCTCCGACACAAAAGATACGAAGACTTGCAAGAATATCTAGCTGCGTAATCGTACGTTGCCCGGGAAAAATCCCGGACCTAGGAATAATTGACCGAAACGTGTTTAAACTACTACAAACCTGCAGTATCCTTGGGATGACTCGTAAATAAAAAATAAAAAAAAACGATACGTCCATAAAAAAGATGGGCACGGATGAAAACCCGAAAGGGCTCCGTGAGTAAAAACAGTAAGGCTACCAGCGATGTTTGTGAAAACCCGAAAGGGCGCAGACTCGTAAAAAAAAAAGATAAAAAAAACAAAAAAAAAACGGTACGTCAATAAGAAAGATGGGCACGGATGAAAACCCGAAAGGGCTCCGTGAGTAAAAACAGCAGGGCTACCGGTGAGTTTGTGAAAATCCGAAAGGGCGCAATCTCGTTAAAAGACACTTGTAAGGTCCTCTCAACCTTGTAAGGAGAAAATACCTGCATTAGATCCTTACGACTCACAAAGGAGCAACACACTTAGGGATCCTCACGATTCTTAAGGAGAAATTACGCTTACAAGATCCTCACGACTCGTAGGGAGAACCCTCTTATAAGACCCTCACGGCTCATAAGATTCAAAAGTCTTAAGCTACAGGGATCTAAACCTGTTCTTAAGCCATCACCTTTTCCAGATTGCTCTACAAGCGGTTCAATATTGATCGTTGTATACAATCCACGGGCATAAATAAACGTCTCCCCCACTAAGTTCCTGCCAATGGCGCGAAATACCCCCGCTTAGTGAACAACACTTGTAAGTCCTCTCGACTTATAAGGAGAAAATACTCTTATAAGATCCCTACGACTTACAAAAGAAAATGCACTTAGGAGTCCTCACGACCCCTAAGAAGAAAACGCACCTACAAGATCCTCACGACTCGTAAGGAGAAATACCTTTATGAGACCCTTACGGCTCATGAAGTCAAAAGTCTTAGTCGACAGGATTCTAACCCTGTTTGCTAAGCCACCTTTGTTCGAACCAACAAAGGCAAATGATGATTCGCTCCTGGTAATATCCCAGTTGTAGCGATGCCGATGCCTGCATCGGTATCAAATTCTAAGTCCTTTCACGGCAAATGATGATTCGTTCCTGGCAATATTCCAGTCGCAGCGATGCTGATGCTAAGATTGGCACCAGATTCCAAGTTCCATACTCGTGGTGAAAAGTCAACGAGTCAAAAATGAATATGAAATAGCCAAAATGATTAGGCAACTCGCAATAAAAAACAACGAGTAAAAAAAACGGCCGAAATGATTGGGCACCGCGAAAAATAGCCGAAATGATTGGGCAATCGCGACTTTCGCGATACAAAAAGCTGAAATGATAGAGCATCGCGGAAAGAAAACAAGAAATACATATGAAATGAAATTTTTGCCCTGCAGGCAAGTCCATACTGACACCTGTATACAATCCATGGGCATAAACGAAAGGAAACCACGTGTCCCAACAAACTCTGTCAAAGGGAAAAGTCAGATCTCGACAGCAACATCTGCATCCTAGAAGACCAACAACGGCGTTCCTTCTCAACTCCAGCAGGATGCAAACGTGACGTCAACAACCGACCTCAGGGTCGCAACCAATCGGAGCCACGGCAAAGTCCCCAGTTTCAAATATCGACGGCTACGTCTACAGCCTAGAGAATAACAACGGCGTTCCTCCTCATTCCAGCAGGATTCGGACGCGACATCACCAATCGGAGCCACGGCAAAGTCCCCGGTTCCAAGACTCTACGGTTCACAGACAACCTAGCGTCATCCAATAAGCCCGTCGCGGAAACACGTCATCAAATGACCCCGTCGCGGAAACACATCATCAAATAGCTGAAATGATTGGGCACCGCGAAAAATAGCCGAAATAATTGGGCAATCGTGACTTTCGCGATTCAAAAAGCTGAAATGATAGAGCATCGCGGAAAGAAAACAAAAAATACATATAAAATGAAACTTTTTGCCCTGCAGGTGAGGTCACATTGACCCCTGTATACAATCCATGGGCGCAAGCAAAAAGGGAACCATATCGTCCCACCAGGCTTCGTCAAAGGGAAGCCATATCTCGACAGCTATATCTACAGCCTGGAGATCAACAATAGCGTTCTTCCTCCCTCCAGCAGGATACAGACGCAACATTAACAAATGGAGCCATGGCAGAGTCCCCTAGTTCCAAATCTCGACGGTTCATAGACAACTCAGAGACAACCTCGACATTCGTCGCAATATTGCAGACACAATGTCAACAAACGAAGCCAAGGAAAATCCCTCGCTTCAGAGTCTCGACGGCAACATCTACAGCCTAAAGATCGCCAACAGCGTTCTTCCTCCAGCAGGATGCAGACGCGACATCAAAAAACGGATCCACGGCAAAGTCCCCTAGTTCCAAACATCGACGGTTCATAGGTAACCCAGAGACAATCTCGACATTCATCGCAATATTGCAGACACAATGTTAACAAACAAAGCTAAGAAAAATCCCTTGCTTCAGGGTCTTGACAGCAACTCAAATGAGATCTGAAAAGACTATCGGAGATCATCCTACACCAACACGGAGTGGTCATGACTCATCGGGGCTCCCAAACTGAGCCTAACCTCAAGTAAAAGGCGACATGGAATATCCCTAACGCTTGCTCTTTCGACGGTAATATTACCTAGAAGATTACTTGAAGACAACTTGTCCAGCCCCCGAAGGGATCAGAGACACGACAGTTGTAGGGCTACCCGAACAACAAGATTGCATATCGGGGAATATATCGGCTAATGCGACGGTGCGACGGGTAAAAAACCCTAGTACCACAAACCCTAACAGACTTCTATTAGCAGGAGTTAACTGTGACGTTAGGAAACCCTTGCGAGAACTTCTCGATCCGTCTCGACTCGTGAGGAAATTAGTGTCCTTGCGAGAACTTCTCGATTCGTCTCGACTCGTAGGGAAAAGCCTTAGGCAATGGGGATAAGGACCTGTTTCCTAAGCACTGGGGCCCTACAAGTCGGTCCAAGATGGACTATTGCATACTGTTCACAGGCCACACTCTCCAAAGTCAAATCTTGACAAGGAGGGAAACAACCACTTACGAGTCCTCTCGACTTGTAAGGGGGAAAATTCTCTTGTGAGATCCTTACAACTCTCAAGAGAAAACGCACTTAAGAATCCTCACGATTTCTAAGAAGAAAATACACCTACGGGATCCTCTCGACTCGTAGGGAGAAAAGTCTTTATGAGACCCTCACGGCTCATAAAGTTGAAAAGTTTTAGGTGATAGATCCTAACCCTGTCTTCTAAGCCATCATTGCCCTGCAAAGAGGTCAAGATGGACTATCTACGGGCCACATTCCTCAAAGTCAAACATCGACAAGGAGGGAAACAACCACTTACGAGTCCTTTCGACTTGTAAGCTGACAAAAATTCTCTTGTGAGATCGTTACGACTCTCAAGAGAAAACACACTTAGGAATCCTCGCGATTCCTAAGGAGAAAATACGCCTACGGGATCCTCTCGACTCGCAGAGAGAAAAGTCTTTATGAGACCCTCGCGGCTCATAAAGTTGGAAAGTCTCAGGTGGCAGATTCTAACCCTGTCTCCTAAGACATCACTACCCTACAAAGAATTCAAGATGAACTGTTATCTATCGTCAATAAGTTATATTTCCTAAAATCATATGCCAACAACACAGCGGAGAAAAGAAAGCGATAGTCGGAGATAAAAAAATGTGTCCTTTATTCATGTATTCAATTGAATACGAGATACATCATATAAAATATAAATGAAATGAATACATGTTATTCATAAATTACAATCGATACAAAGACAACTATTAAGAAGGAGGCGATTTTAGCAAATCAGCAAGCCGTTTGCGCACTCCTCTCAGCTCCTTTTCATGAGCAGCTGCCTTCGACTCGGGCCCGTTGTTGCAAACAGGATGAAACCTTTTCATCGATTTCCCGTTGAGCTGCCTCACAACTCTGCGCATCCCGCTCAATGAGATCGAGCTTCTGCCTCAGCGTTAGCCCGTCAGAAATACATCGTAGGAGGCCCTCAAAGATAGCTTTCACCTGTGCAGCATTCGCGTCAACCTGGGCACGTAACCGGACGAATTCGCCTAAAGCCTCCTCATGTTCCTTCTGCCTTAAAGTCGCCTCTTGTTCGAAATAGCGGAGGAAGGGAACGCTCTGCTCAACCCACGCAACCCGCTGGGAGTTCAAAGCCAACACTTCTGGAGCAGAACGCCTGAGCTTAAACTCATACAATCAGGTCTCGATCTTTCTGCAGTAATTAACCCAAGACTCAACGACGCCTTCATCATGGAAGTTCACGAGCGTCGCCAGCATAGGATTAACCTCAGGAGCAAAATCTACAGCAAATATGAGGGCTTCAGCGTCAAGATCCTCAATGAATTCACTTAACATGCGCAGGCTAGTTGCAGCGCCTCTAAAGGATGGACGTCTGGAAATGGGCCCTGTAGGCATTAAGATTCGAGACTCGAAGGGAGCTGGAGTCGGTGCAATCGCTGCAAAATGAATCATAATCAGATGTCGGCTCAAAAGATAAAGAAAATGCATGAGTAATAGGGTCTACTAAACCGGCTGCGACAAGTGGTAAAGATGGGAGTGCCAGAGGCGCGACTGTTCTCTCGTCCCTTCCTCCAATCTGTAACGCTGCAATCAATACAAAAAATAATTAGCAACGACATGTTTGCCCATAAAATAAAGAAAGGGATGTCGGTTAAAAGCTATACTCACCGACACCGGCAGGCAGACTGACTTCCGACTGGAAGGAGAAATGCGGGTTCAGCACCTGATAAAGATGGTCAAAAAGAACTCTTGCACGATTGTAACAATACAATGTCAGTACAAAGAGTATATTACTTACAATGAAACCGATAAGTCGCAAACATATACCTTCCAGCACTCCAGACGACATGGGAGAAGGCAACAGAATAACAGTCGTCACGGCGGCGACCAGAAGCGCTTCAGATGGCGTAATCTCCACATTTACTGCACCTACACTCAAAACAAACAAAATGTCATCAGATGGGGATGAACGGGATCAAAAGATAAAAAGAAAACAGTGATTCTGGATCTACCTGATAAGTCGCCAATCGAAACCGTGGCGAGAGCATCACTGGGTACAACAGCTCCATCACTCTCTACCATTGGAATAGTTTCTGCGCCCGTGGCCTCGTCCCCCGATTCGACAAGGGCCGTCATGACACTCGCGATACCCGTCGATGGCAAGGAACCACAAGGAGAAAGAGCGGTGATTTGGACAGTTCCGGACTCCCGAGAGAGAGTAGCCGCTTTGGGCTTTGTGGTCGCCGTCATCTCACATGTCGCCTCATCGTCAAGACTTAGCCCTGTAAGATATGGTATATAAGAATTTGAAGATCAAATTCGAAGAAAAGACTCAGCGTTATGTTACCTTGGGACGGCTTCACGGCTTCTTCCCGAGCCGCGCGTACCATTTGTCTATAGACGGTAGACAGGGAAGCTGGAGTGTCTTCAGAAGAAATAGTGACGGATGGAATGGTGCTTGAACTTGCACCCACGGCCAAGATGACATCACGTTCCCTCGCCGCACGCCTTCTGCGCTTCTTGTCAGCCTTGGCAGTGAGAAAAGACCTCCTCAAGACCTCCATCAAAGTGACGTCATCGTCCGAGCCAGGAGCTACCTCTGGAGCCATTACGGCATCCGTCATCGGCTGCTTGAGCGAAGCCTCTTTTGGCAATACTGGGGGAGCTGTGACTTCAACAGCCGGCCCTGGAAGCGTCGCCGCGCCACCATGCAGGATCGGCACTGCACTCGAGATAACCTGAATCAAGGTAGCCCCTACCATAAGATGAAAAAGAAGGGTCAGACTACCCATGAAGAAAAAGGGAACGAAGGCACAATGAGCCGAAATATACCGAGGCCTAAGGAAGCGCGAAGCCTCTCTTCCTCTTCAAAAGTCTTGAGGGAAGCTGCGAGAGCCTCTTCCCCGGAGATACATGTTGAAGAAGAAAGCATCAGTTAAAGCATAATAATTAAAATATCCGCGAAAAAATATGACCGAAGTATACCTGATTGTGCGATGGTGATTAATGCTGCTTCATCGCGAGCTAGCTGGTTTGAAACCGCTATAGCAGCCTCCAGATCGGTAACATCCGGTGACATAAATAAACCCTCGTTGGTCCCGTACTCACTTAGGCCCTCGCTGTAAGGAGCATGAGGCTCCTGGCCGAATACAACGTCCGCAGAAAGTATCGACTTCTTTTTCTTCTACGAGCGAGTGCTGGTAGCCGGTAACACGAGCTTGCGTTTGGCGGGCAATTTCGGGCGGCGAGTCCCAATCTCCGCACCCACACCAGACTCGGGAGACGCCATAGCTACCACTTCTGCAGGCATGTGGGTGTAGGGGCAGCTCAGGCATAACACGTGGTACCACAGCCGCAACAGCTTCTCTCAAGGGAGGACGGACGATGGTCCATCGCTTAAAGTGAACAGCTGGATCACCAGCGGGGGTGGTGCCCTTGCGATCAAGCAGCAATCGTTTTTCTTCCCTAATAACGGCGCCCATCGAATGTTGATACCACGCCACATATGCGTTCAAGATTCACGAAACGCAACTCGGCTCACTGATAAAGAAATTGGATCCGGTGTTCAACCGCATAAAATGGTGTAATGCGTTGCGAATACCTTCTTCTGTGGCAACTGGCTCAGCTAAGAAAGCCTCGAGCGGGACGCCCTAATTATAACTTGATTGCTGGGTGAAATGGTGCGGGTGGTACCTCATGAACAACGCCGAATCATTCAGCCTAAACACGAGAAAGCCCGGCCTGATGGAGTATAAATGAAGAATCTCCCGAGCTTTCAAGGTAGAGGCCCCATCTTTAAAAGTATCGCGCAGAGGCTGCACCGTTTTTGTGGATTCTTTGCTGATGGTTGAGACCTTATCGACAAAGGTTATTACATCTCCAACCATACGCGGACGAAGGAGCACACCCCTAGCCACCCGCTGTGACGGATTTACAATGGACGCGTCAACTAGGCGCATAATCCGAGAGAAGTTGTAACTGTCGTAAAAACGAGGTCGTTTATGGACACCAAAAGTGCCAAGTATGTGCAGATCGATCCATGACATAAAATAATGCAGCATGAAAGTGACGGGCTGTACCCCCTGCTAAGTGGTATCCGCCGCTAAGCTGAGACCATGGTACAGGTGTACCAACCCAGCAATCCCGATAGCCACCTGCATTCCCGCAACCAAACGATGGGCTGCGTAAAAGACCGATGGCCTCATATAACGAGGGTGCATTGGAAGCACGAACCAGTTCAGCCATAAGCCAATGAACCCCAGCACGAGCGTCTCTTCATCGACGTCTGGAGCAGCAAGCTCCTCGAAGGGAATGATAGGAACAACCCGAATAAAGAAACTTTTTAAATCCGCCTCCACCGTTGGTTGGTTATCCAAACCAAAACTAAATGGATCGTCAAGCTTGGCGAATAGTGCAGCTTGCTTCGATAAGGCTTCCGGATGAAGAAAGCGAGTGATGAAGTCTGCGTAGCTAACTCCATGCTTTCAGGACTCCAGAAATAGACTTTCGTATATATTTAACACCTTGATCAAGCACGGGAATTGGTGTTGAATGGCGTTCTCCAGAGTAAGACCCATTACCACTGTTTTGGTGGCAAGGATGTACTCGTCCAGAGGAAGCAACTCCTTGTAGTGTTCTCCCCTAACGGGTAAGCCAGAGATCTCTGCAAACTCTTCCAAAGATATTGAGACTTCTCGATCCGACAGAAGGAAGGTGTGCGTCGGAATATTCCATTGCTCCAGAAAAGCCTTGACCCACCATGCAAGAGGCGCGAAATATTGAAAGAGAGAAGCGTAAATCGCGGGATACAACCTGAGCTTCAACATTTGCGACTTCTTGGCCGACAAAATGTAGTGGGCCCACTGCAAATACCCGGCTGGATGGTGAGGAGTTAGGCCTATCATGTACGGCTGTCCCCAAGGGCGCAATTCGCCCTGGCATATACGCCGTCCTAAAGTATCCAAAGCCGCCGGTGGGTGTACGGGTATTGCAGCCATAGAAGGATGAAGAAGACCTCTGAAGTCCAATTGACCTCCTCCACGGCATAGTTCACCAGAGGTGCGTCAGTATAAGGGATCGTCGAAATAGGTTCCGAAGGTGCCGCGCAAGAAAAGCTCCGCCGGCCCCTGATGATTTGACTATACCATCTGCCCCATAAATGAAGATTCTTTTGCTCCATGTCATGATCTTTGATCAACGCGAAGACTTCCCTATCCACAGGCACTTTAGGGAATCCTCTTTTCGAAAGGACGAATGGGAAAGAAATGTCAAAAGACATAGTACCTGCGTGAAAAAGAACAAAAAAAATTAGCCGTCAATACTACGGTTTAAGTTCTGTCACTTGGTACTTTAAATTCGTACCGCACTGCAATACAGTGCAAAGGAACCAAGGTGGACCCACTTAATCTAGGTAATGGCTCATCATTAGTAAAACAGTCTCATCATTTGATGAGACAGTCATTAAATGAGGAAATCCTAAAAGGATTCTCATTCAATGAGGGCCCCTTGGGCCGAGAAGTAAATCTCCCTTGAGAGCAGCGCTCTTCAATAGATATGACATCTGTCATCATTAATGATGAAGGGAATAAAATTCCCCCCAAAAATTCTAAAGAGCAATGCTCTGAGAAGAAAATGGAATAATCCATCAAAAACCCTAAAGCAAAGCTTTACTGAGTTAAAAACTCTGAGATCTTTAAGATCTGCAAGATGAACTCTAAGAGTTCTTCTTTAAATGGGTTAAGAGACCTTAAGAAAGATCTCTTTAGATCTATGATTCCAAGAGAGTAAAGCTATGTTAACAAAACCCTAAAAATTTCTTTAGATCTATGATCTGAAAAGAGCAAGGCTCTGTTAATGGGTGAAACCCTAGATTATGAAATAATCCCTTCAAAGATTTAATCTTTACCTAAAACTTTCAACAGAGTTCTATCTCTAAGAGACTTCTTAAGACAAAGAGCTATGCTCTGAAAGAAAATTAATTCTCAGGAAAACAAGAAAAATATGAACAGAGGTCATCTCAAGGGCCAAAGGCCCTATTTATAGGCACTGAGAGCCGTTTCAACTTCTAAGTTGATCTAATGGCGCAGATGCTGCCACCGCTGCACTCACGTGTAAGCCACGTGAGCGCAACGGTAGGGGGCATTTTTCCCCCAATCAGAGCAAAACTCTGTTCAAATTTTGAAATTTGAAATGAAGCGGCGCTTCATAAAAGCACTCGCGCTAAATACGCCAGGGCTAAGAGTCAAAGACTCTGATGCAGCGCTAGCAGTGCCAGTGCTAGCAGCGCCAGCGCTAAGAGTCAAAGACTCTAATGCAGAGCTCAGGTACAAAGCATGAGAACGCTAGCGCTAAGTGCGCTAGCACCCAGAGTCAAAGACTCTGATACAGCGCTCACGTATAAAGCACGAGAGCGCTAGCGCTGGAACTAAATGTTCCCCACCCTTGGATCAAAAATCCAACAAAGATGACTAAAAGTCGTCAAATTATCTCTGAAAATTAGAGCACCGTTGGATCAAAGATCCAATGGTGATTAAAAATCACCAAGATATAGAATAAGTTCTGTATGGGAAAAGATTTTCCCAATCTTGGTAAAAACAAGAAGATTGCCTTCTGTAAAACAGAAGCCCTAGGATCAAAGATCCAATGGTGGGAAACATCCCCAAATCAATTAGAGAAAAGAACTCTTCAACTGATTCAACAAATCAGCCTCCCCTATCTAAAGGACCAAAGACTTCAAGTCTTAGAGAGAGGAACCCCCCCCCCCCCCCCCACAAACTTTGAGAAATTTAAAAGAGAAGAGCAAGCTCTCAGAAGAAGAAGAATTTCTTCAAGGTAAATAAAATAGAGAGGTCAAAACATCTCATCAAATGAAAAAGAACATAGTTTCTTTTTTCTAGATTATAGATCTATAAGACAGACGTCTTTCACAAAAGAGATCACAGCATCTCATCATAAAAAGGGGAAAAAGAAGAATTCAATTCTCTTCAGATCACAGATCCATAAAGGCAAAGCCTTTCACAAAAAAATAAGAGATTGTGACATCTCCTATAAAAATAAGAACTTTGTTCTTAAACCCATGAGACAAAGTCTCTTATAAACGAGAATTTAATTCTCAGAGCGCAGAACTGATCAAAGTTGCCTAAAAAGAGCCTTAGCGCTCCAATTTAAAGAAGCGCCTCAGCGCTCCAAGACTGGCGCACAGCGCCGCAGCGCACCACATGCTCCTCACATGTGCGCTCTTTCACAAGGAGCGCTCTGCACTCATTTACTGGCGCTCAACGCCAAGCGCACCACATGCTCCTCACGTGTGCGCTCTTTCACAAGGAGCGCTCTACACTTATTTACTGGCGCTCAGCGCCAAGCGCACCACGTGCTCCTCACGTGTGCGCTCTTTCACAAGGAGCGCTCTGCACTTATTTACCGGCGTTCAGCGCCAAGCTCACCACATGCTCCTCACGTGTGCGCTCTTTCATAAGGAACGCTCTGCACTCATTGATTGGCGCTCAGCGCCAAGTGCACCACGTGCTCCTCACGTGTGCGCTATATCATAGGAAGCACCTTAGCGCTCTAAATCTGGCGCTCAGCGCCAAGCGCAATAAGTGCTCCTCACATGTGCGCAGAGGGAACATAAACTATTCTTTAAATAAATCCCCAAAGCCATAATGAATGCTCAGCACTAAATAAAAGACAAAAGGTTGTCAGAACCCAAAACCAATGCTCAGTATTGCTAAATGAAAAGAACTAAGTTTAATTAAATGTCCAACATTTTAATTGAGTGGGCCGAGCCCAAGTTGGCCACAGATCCCTCATTTGGATTAATTGAGCCCATATGCTCATGAATCTTTTTAACTGATCTTAATCCCAAACTTGATTACAGATCTCCCAACCAACATTGGTTCAAGGGTACATCTCTTCATACCTCTGATATATGTCGTTGTAATCATTCAACGTCTTCAGAGAGGTGGAGGGTCCCAATAACCAATAACTTTTGGTGCATCCCTAAACGGTTAAACCAAAACCAGACTATGATGTCTTTAAACCAGACTACGATGTCTTCAAACCAGACTATAATGTCTTTAAATCTTATAGACTACGATGTCTTTAAACCAGACTACGATGTCTTTAAACCAGACTTTGATGTCTTTAAACTTTACAGACTATGATATCTCTAAACTCAATGGACTGTGATGTCCTTAAACTTATGGACCGCAATGTCCCTAAACTAAAACAATAGAGTCCAAATGCTCTTTTGTTGGATCTAAATGATCTTGTTAAGTAGATCTTAGTCTAAAATTAGACTAACGTATCCTTAACAAACGTTTAAATTGATCTTTGTCTCAAATGAGATTAACGGTCCTTAAACCCAACCCAAAACCAAATCTAAGAAAATATGGATTTGAACTAATCCACACCCTACAGGAGACAACATAAATTAGTCTCCGTATACAATCCACGGGCAACCAAAAAAAAGCATACACGACACGAAGTGGCCGTCTGGAGAAGGAGAAAGTGGTTACCGCGATGCGGTAGCGTAATTTACTGCAGGGACTTGCGCCTGCAGAGAAGAGCGTCCCCACAATCAAAAACCCCTCACAATGAGGGGGAATCTGACGAAGTCTGCTACATCGGCCACATCCGTCCAAACCTTCGATACATGGTGCCATAAATCAATTTAGCATCTTCGAAGAGGTGGACGGATAAAACCAAATAGCATCTGCTCCTAAATTCAGGCAAGACGAACCTACGTGGTTCCGTCTCCCGTATTCGGTGGAGAACAATCATCTATGAAAAGGCGGAAGCAAAGAACCCCCATAATCAAAGCCGGAGTAAGCCTTATCCTTGTGACTCCACAAGGAGGGATAATGCGTTTTGCCCTTTCCTTAATATGAAGCTTTGATAGCAGGTCTCGAGATCTCCATTGACATGGGAATCGAGAACCTCCTCATATATATGGAGACTCCCAGCTGGTCGTTAGCCAAGTAAAGGGCGACTATCAGACATGCAAGCTAGAATTGGTAAAATATGGCGAAAGAGTGCGGCAACTGCTGACTCAAATTCCCTCATACATCCTGGAAAGCATACCACGGAGGGAAAATAGCAAGGCGGATGCGTTTGCCAAGCTCGCTAAGGAACTGGCCGACGAAAACCTCGATGACGTAAGGATCATTGTGCAAAGCCGCCAGATTCTCACGCCAGCAGAAATATCTTTGAAGTCGTCTGAAAGAAAGGGAGCGACTGAACAAGCGGTCTTCCAAATAGAGGAAGAAAAGGCTGAGGATTGGAGAGAAGTATTTATAGACTACTTCAAATCCCATCGAACGTCCAAAACGCATCATCAAGACATCAGCTCATGAAGCGAGCTTTGTCTTTCGCCTTCGTCAATGATACTCTATATAAGAGATCATTCGATTGTTTGTGGCTAAGATGTCTAGGACCAAAAGAAGCAAGGAGAGTCGTCCAAGAAACTCACGACGGACTCTGCGGTTCCCATCAAGTCGGGCCAAAGATGAAGCTGAAGATCAAAAGAATGGGTTCCTATTGGCCCACGATGATTCAGGACTGCCTCGAATATGCGAAGCAGTGTCACTCGTACCAAATTCATAGGGACTTCATCCACCAGCATCCGAATCCGTTACACACAACACTGACTAGCTGGCCATTCGAATTGTAGGGAACCGATATAATTGGGCCCATCGAACCGGCACCATCTAAGGGACATCGGTTCATATTGGCAACGACCGATTACTTCTCCAAGTGGGCAGAAGTAATACTGCTAAGAGAGGTGAAGACGGAGAGCATCCTCCATTTCTTCAAGACACATGTCATCTACCAGTTCGGCACTCCGCGATGGATCATTTCGGATAATGGGTCAGCCTACAGAAGCCATAAGATCAGTCGCTTCGCACAGCAGCATAAAATAGATTGGAGATACTCTTCGATCTATAATCTCTGAGTTAATGGTCTAGCTGAGGCTTTCAACAAGACCTTGAAAAAGATCATAAAGAAAACAGTGTCCAGAAATAAAATGGACTGGCACAAGAGATTGCATGAAGCTATCTGGGCTTATCGACTACGTTCAAGACGGCCACGAATACAACGCCATTCACGTTGGTATTCGGCACGGAAGCCGTACTTCATTTGGAGATAGAGCTACCCTCTCTATGAGTAGCGGTTCAATACGATCTGACGAATGAAGAAAATGCCCATCTTCGGCTTGAGGAGCTCGATGCCCTCGATGAAACTCGTCTCATGGCGCAACAAAACCTAGAAGCTTACAAAGTAAGGATGAAGTGCTCATACGAAAGATTGACTAAACCGAGAATATTCCCCCAAGGCGAACTCGTGCTGGTCGTAAAAAGACCTATAATCCCTAATCGTGCTAAACGGGGGAAATTCGAGCCGAACTATGAGGGCCCGTACATCATAGACAAGGTCTACCAAGGTGGGGCCTACTTGCTCATAGATATGCATAGCGAAAGACCCTTCCGGCCAATAAACGGCCGGTTCCTTAAGAAATACTATGCTTGACAAGTCACGGCTCAGTTTAATAATGGATGACGACGCTCGTATCCGCTTGCTGTCTTCCTGAGTCCAAACTCTATAAGTAGTATCCGGCGAAATCTCGACTCAAGATCCCAGCGGACCGCAACTTCCTTAAACTAGCTGTAGACCGAGATGTCCCTAAACTAACAACGGACCGCAACATCCTTAAACTAGCCGCGGACCGAAATGTCCTTAAACTAATAATGGACCGAGATGTCCTTAAACTAACATTGGACCGAGATGTCTTTAACCTAACAATGGACCGCAATGTCTTTAAACTAAATACGTCGCCTCAAACACGGCGATAGTGGAATCCAGGTCCACAAGTCCCTGCGGCAATGATTGCAACTTAAATCCCGCTGGCTACACAACTACCACTGCGGTGAAGTCCCTCCGTGATCGCAAAAAAAAGGTATGTCCACAAGCAAATTAAGCAAGGATGAAAACCCGAAAGGGCGTTGTGAGTAAAAACGGCAGAACTACCGGTTGTTGAAGTCAAAATTTGCACCCCGGTTGACCAAGTCAAAGTCAAGGTCAACCCCAAGCCAGGTGGGCCCAAGCCCAAAACAAGTGGGCCAATGCCCAGGTCGAGCCCGAACATGAAGCGTCCGGCCTTCCGCCATGCCAACAAAAAAAATCATGTAATAAATAATTTTTATGTAATTTTTTATACATGAATGTATGCAAAATGGGCATAAAGCCAATATTTTGTAAGCCCATGGCTTATGTGCAAAAATGAAATGGCACATGAGCCATGGGATGGGCAAAATGCCATTTTGTAAAGCCCCAAGGGGCTATATGTAAATATGTAAGCCTATAAAAGGCAACATGATGAATAAAAAAAAACAACTTTTCATTTTCTCCAAAAAAAATTGGATCTGAGATCTTTTCTCCTTCCTCAAGGTTCCAAAACCTTCTCATTTCTTTTGAATTAAATCAAGAGTTTTACTCTTTGTTTTCAAAAACTAAGTAGTTTTCCACCATAAAACCCACAAAGGGGAACTCAGATCTCCCATTAGATCTCAGAAAGGAGAGATTTTTAGATCTCACATCTCTTGATCATCAAGATCCAGCCAACAGAGGAGGAAGAGAAAGAATCCCTTTCATCAACCAAAACATTTTAGGAGTTTAACTCTATATATTTACATATATATATATATATATATATATATATATATATGGGCTTAAGGGTCCTGAGTTCGAACTCAGGACCCTCTCCTGAGCCCGTGACCCATAAGGGTCCACAGAGACAAATATTCCTCTCTCTTAAGCCAAAAACCCCTCTCTCCTCTCACCAACAGAGGAACGCGACCCCTGCCTCTCCCTCGCGACCCCTCCCTCGCGACCCCTCCCTCGCCGCCGATCCTCCGCCGCCACCCCTCCCTCGCCGCCGATCCTCCGCCGCGACCCCTCCCTTGCCGCCGATCCTCCATCGAGACCCCTCCCTCGCTGCCACCCTTCCCTCGCTGCCACCCCTCTCGCCGCCGATCCTCCATCGCGACCCCTCCCTCGCTGCCACCCCTCTTGCCGCCGATCCTCCATCGCGCTGCGCTCCTTCCTCCCTCACGCCTCCGATCCTCGATCGCGCTGCGCTCCCTCCTCCCTCGATCCCGTGACCCTAAAATTGAGCCCTCACCTCCTCGTAACCCCAAAACCCCTCTCACCAACAGAGGAAAAAAACCCCTCTCGCTGCCTCTCCTGCCTCGCTTCACCGCCGATCCTGCCTCGCTGCGCCTCCCTCCCCCACAGACATCGATGCGCTTCCACCCCTCGCCTCCTCGAGCGAGCGCCTCCATTCCTCAATTCGGTTATGGTAAAGTTTGACCCCATTCCTTGCTCTTTAGTATATTCTGCTGTGACCTCGTCACTTTTTTTGCTCTTTTTCTTCATTTGCATGACCAGATAAGCTTTCCGATGCTTTTCTGCTTTCCTGTTTCTTTTAGAATACTGCAAGTTTACATGTCCAGATAATTTCCAGTGTGGAAAAGTTTATGAGATACATTAGATGTCAATCTATAGCAAAATCATGGATCGGAGTTGACACAAATTAGTACATATATTTACAAATTTTCCCACTTGGCTTTATCGATTCCTTAGAGTCGAGCCTAGTTTTCTATACAGAAAATCTATCATCTTTCTCTGTTTTCAATAATTAAGATGGCTAACTTCAGTCATTGTCAAATCATTCATTCGCCCTGTTTTTTTCTTGTAGCCCCGACTCATTTCGATAGGAAATGGCTTAAATAATGATGATGGTTTAAACCTAATAACCTCTGCCTAAGATCATGTACATGGGTCTAAATATATTCTTGCATCAATTTCTCATCATCATCATCATAATTTGGATATCACATTCCTGATATCCGACTGATGATGTAACTGTTATCAGGTCCTAACGAGCAGTGAGGAGATTGCTCAGAAGAAAAAGGACGAGTAAAGACAAAAGGCAGAGCTTTCTTTATTTTAACCATATTCTATGCCGTTATGTTCTCTTATCGTTATCGACATCAAAGGCATGAACGGGCAAATGTAAGGACAGGGCACGTACACGGAGAAGAGCCAGAATGGTAATGTCATAGTGATGTGCTTTCTCAGAGTAGCCAAAATAAGGAGCTTTCTTTTATCGGCAAAGTATCTTTCATACTTGCTTCAACCTTTGTAATTTTTATGATATATGAGCATTAAAAGGTTTTGTATGAATAGTAAAACAACTTTATTTCATCTAATCTATAAACTGATGCTTGATTGATTGATACATGAGCCTATAGATTTACATTCTTGTGGTTGTGGATTTCACTGTTGAAAACAAATTTTAAGAAGAAATGGTTGTTTTTTGTTTTTGTATTTGTGTGAGGTTATGGGCATTTTGAATGCACTAAAACAAAATGCACTAAAACAAGCGATTACATTGGCTCCGACCTCTAGCTATTCATATGGAATCTGATGCTTACAATATTGTGAATTGGATTCAGTCTCCTATCCTATTTCCCCCATGGAAGATCACTCCAATCATCCACGAACGTAGACGGTTAATCTAATCTCATGCCCAAGTATCGATTGGTTTCATTCGTCGTAATCTTAACAAAGCGGCACACAATTTCGCATCATCAGCTATATCTCTTAATTTGTTTAGCAAACTAGGGTTTTGCATCTTATAATATAGCAGTTTAAGGCCTTTTAACAAAAAAAAATTTAATTTAAACCACAGATTAAGATTTGAAGTAGAACAAAACAAGGGAACAGAAGGTTAGCTAATTAACCATGACAGAGAAGTTCTGAAGGCTGATAATATACAGTAACACCACCAAATAAAGAAAATAAAAGCCCTCAAACACACAAATTTTGCATTGAATCACGGGGGTCGTAAATATACAAACTGAGCAAATACACTATGTAAAATAAAACCTACAAAAAGAGATACAAAAAACTGTACACATATATGAGCATCTTTGTATTTCCATTTATTCTACAGCTCACAGCCTTTTTAAGTTAGTCTGCAAATAATCAGTGTATAATGAAATTGGAGACAATCGTCTCTCAAAAGCTCAGGCCAGATTCACCTACATCAACAGCAAATCATCAAAATCACAAACTGAGATTAAGAAAAACAAAGTTTTGAATGCAATCCAAACAAAACAAAAATACCGTATCATCTTAAAGACCAAAGGCACCTAAAAAGTGAGGAAATGCTCGAGAAATATCCGAACTTTAAACATTATTAGGACTCCATGATGAGAGCCCGTAAACAATTCGCCCTTTCCACCCTTGCAGCAACCATCCGCTCGATTCATCGACTTTGGTGACTCATGCAGCAAAAATTAATCTCTTCCTCTTTTGACACCATAAGCCATATTGCACTAGAAATTTCGCCCATCATTTATAAAAAGATATCTTCACTCCTTTCCGTTAGAAGCATCCGGTGCCTAAAAACAACTCATATTAGATATCGACCATCATTTATAAAAAATTAATGACAACAAATAAGAACAAACAAGAATAGAATACTGATACCTTTAAAAGCTGACAAGTTCTTATATCATGACCCTTTTCGTGACAATTACTACAAGTGCGCGACCTATTTTGAGCTTTTGATTGCGATACTTCTATTCCAGATGGAATTCGAGATGCAATAGCAGGACGACCCTTATGGGTATTTTTCGTAGGATCTGTGATCGTTATATGATCTAGGTAAGAAGGTGTCGGAGTATAACTAACTTGAGTGCTCGTCTCTTCTTCATGATTTAAATTGCATTGTTGCAACATACTATTAATAAACTCTTCCGTTTCTTCGTAAAGATCTCGATTCTCCGCCACCAAGTCTACAACTTTATTCATTTTTGCACGAAGTCTCCATGAATCAAGAGGTGTAACTGCTCTATTTTCTGCATTTGTTGATAGTCCCAGATCAACACTTCCATGTGCTCCACGACCCTTAGTAGTGCTGTGCCTAACTCCAAGAGTCCACCTCGATAGAATATATTGTTTTGGAATGGTTTGCATAAACAGTATCTGCTTCATTACATATAATATATGTTTGCATAGTACACCGTCGGTCTCGAACATAGCGCACGAACATTTGAAGAATTCTTCCATTGGGTTGCACTTCACATTATGAGTATTAATTTTTCCATCTATCTTGCAAACCACATTATAAGTGGTAAAGTTCTCTTCTATACCACCTATATTATGCCAACAATGAAACACATTTCGAAACTCAATTTGGAATATCTCAAATATATTAGCAGTATATACCTTTGCTACACAAGCCTCCATGTCATGCATGCCTTGAAAATCTGGTTTTGTCGTTAAGCAACGTGTGTCTTCTCTTTCCTCTTTTTTACGTCGAGCGACTAGAGCTTTGTCATATCGTTCAACAAATTCAAACAATGGCGTCATAGAATTAATGAATCCATCAAAGAACGAGTTCATACTCTCACTTCTCTGACTTGATCTCATGCCAACAAAAAACATATCCTTCAAATAGGCTTCAACCCAATGATGTCTTTGGTCATACATGTTTTGCAACCATCTCCAAGATTTCATTTCATTTATTGCTTTTTCAGACAACGATTCTTCAAAAATTCTTCTATACTTTTCATTCAAAGTGACCCAACACTTTTCACTTTCTTCAATTGTTTTACTATATCTACTCCACTTCTTATAATCCTCGTCGAAGGTTTCAAAAGAGCGACGTAAAGATCGGAGATGCTCATCTTCATGCAAAGCTATATGCCATATACAATATCTATGTAAGGTTTTTGGAAATACCCTCTTAATAGCATTACAAATTGCAAGATCCTGATCTGTGATGATTGCGGCTGGCGCTTTACCCCACATACATTTTAACCATTGCTGAAATAACCAAACAAAAGTCTCCTCTTTCTCATCCGCCAAAAGAGCGCATCCAAACAATGAAGATTGTCGATGGTGATTAACTCCCGTGAAAAGTGCAAATGGCATTAGAAAACTGTTAGTCTTATATGTAACATCAAAAACCATAACATCAGTAAATTGCATATAACTAGCCCTAGCTCTTCCATCAGCCCAAAAAATACTTCTACAGGTTCCCCCAGCATCAAGCTCAAGTGCATAGTAAAATTGAATATCTGCAGCTTGCCTCTCAATAAATTGTTGTATTACAGATACACATTGACGACCCATATTATTTCTTCTTTTCGATTTGAAATAGTCAATGATTTGTTGTGGAGTGACATCTACCAAATTATCCCCACCTGTAGTATTTATTAAATCAGCAATTTGTGATGGTCCCGCACCACAATCATGAAATTGATCCATCAACGATTTGCAAGAAGGCTTTAGATGATCTACACAATGAGAACGTAAAGTAGAAATTTTTGATGGCGTCGACAACAAAGGATGGCTGTGTTGATCATCTATAAGTGTTACCCTCCAAACATCATCTCTGATTCTATGTATGATAATTCTTGCAGGACAACCTTCTCTCATGTGTTGTTTTCTTCTTTTAACTTCCCTTCCTTGCTCTCTTTTGTCTTTCAAACTTTTGTGCCCTTCTTTACTGCATACAAATTTCTTTCGATTTATTACACCATCCTTATTTCTTGCACTCGTCGACTTGCGAACAGAGAAGCCTCTAAGTTTTGCAAACGAGTTGTAAGTATTGTATGCTTCCTCAACGGTAGGAAATTCCATACCAACATGAATAACAACATTACTATTCCTGAGATCACCGGCATCATCATTAGCATTCTCAGTTTCTCCATCCTCATCTTCCTCATCCTCGCTATCATCATCCTCGTTTTCACCATTCCCATTACATCCGATAAGATCATTAGCATCGACATGATTGATTAACCGACTAAAATTTTGGGATTGCTCATCGATTGCATGGTATTGATTGTTATCCATTCCTACTAAAAAAAAGTTTATGTTATATTTACGTAATCATAACCTTAAATATGTGAAAATCACACTGAAAAATTGAACATCAATTAATCTTAATATGAAACGTTTATTGGCATAAGAATAATTTGAGAGGACAAGGTAAACTCTTTCAAATTGTATACGAAACCTACATATCAATCAAAATTAACTCAGTTTTTTTTAATTAAAAAAAATTCAATTCAATCAGTTCCCTTTTTCTTCTGAAAATGGATGTGATGAAATATGTGATGATGATGAAACGATTGCCTGCATAAAGCATACCTGCATAAATTTTACCTGATCACTGCTGAAAGGCGCGGCAGCGAGGGATGGAGGCGCTCGCTCGAGAAGGCGAGGGATGGAGGCGCTCGATGTCTGTAGGGGAGGGAGGCGCAACGAAGCAGGAGAGGCAGGATCGGGGGCGAAGCGAGGCAGCGAGGCAGGATCGGCGGCGAAGCGAGGCAGGCGAGGCAAGATCGGCGAAGCGAGGCAGGATCACGGGATCGAGGGAGGAGGCGTGAGGAAGGAGGGAGCGCAGTGCGATGGAGGATCGGCGGCGAGAGGGATCGGCGGCGAGGGAGGGGTCGCGATGGACGATCGGCGGCGAGAGGGGTGGCGGCGAGGGAGGGGTCTCGTTGGAGGATCGGCGGCGAGGGAGGGGTCGCGATGGAGGATCGGCGGCGAGGGAGGGGCGGCGGCGGAGGGTCGCGAGGGAGAGGAAGGGGTCGCGAGGGAGGGTCGCGAGGGAGAGGAAGGGGTCGCGTTCCTCTGTTGGTGAGAGGAGAGAGGGGTTTTTGGGTAAGGAGAGAGGAATTTTCTTTCCTCTGTGTTTTATTTGGGTCACGGGCTCAGGAGAGGGTCCTGAGTTCGAACTCAGGACCCTTAAGCCCTATATATATAAATAATAATAAATATCTCCTTTCTGAAGCATAGCTTCTGATTCTGGGACTAAAAAGTCCCTTTGTCTCGCCAGCGCCCAGCGCTCGAGCGCAAAACGCCCACGTGCCGACACGTGGCGCGCTTGCGCTCAGGCGCACTGCGCTCGAGCGCAACGCACCCACGTGCCGACACGTGGCGCGCTTGCGCTCAGGCGCTCTGCGCTCGAGCGCACTGCGCTCGAGCGCAAAGCGCCCATATGCCGACACGTGGCGAGCTTGCGCTCAGGCGCACTGCGCTCGAGCGCAAAGCGCCCACGTGCCGACACGTGGCGCGTTTGCGCTCAGGCGCACTGCGCTCGAGCGCAAAGCGCCCACGTGCCGATACGTGGCGCCCTTGCGCTCAGGCGCACTGCGCTCGAGCGCAAAGCGCCCACGTGCCGACACGTGGCGCGCTTGCGCTCAGGCGCACTGCGCTCGAGCGCAAAGCGCCCACGTGCCGACACGTGGCGTGCTGCGCTCGAGCGCACTGCGCTCGAGCGCAAAGCGTCCACGTGCCGACACGTAGCGCACTTGCGCTCAAGCGCACTGCGCTCAAGCGCACTGCGCTCAAGCGCAAAACGCCCACGTGCCGACACGTGGCGCGCTTGCGTCTGAGCGCACAGCACCTAAGCGCACAGCGCTTAAGGCGCTGGCCCCACGCATCCTTTGGATGCCTTTTTCCCCCTCTTTCCTTTATATATATATACATATATATACACACATATGTATAAATATTTACACACATACATACTCCGCGACACTGTCCCTGTTAGAAAAAATTTCTAACGGGGCACTGCCCCGCATCCCGCAAGGAGGCTGCTAGCCCCCTTGACCCCCAGCCCGCTATCCGGGTAGCAGGACCCCCGTAAAAACTCTGCGTGGCTCCCGATATATCCAAACCCCCCTTTCAAAACACAACACACGTACACTGCACATTGAGTTCGCATGACCATTTTAACCCGTTAATCGGAGGTTCCCTCGCCCCAAAGGCGAGGGGTAATTAACGGCAGCTTAGTCCGCGGCTGCCGGAGATTTGGATCCCCACAATCAATAAACCCCGGCCTACACTAGGCAGGGGGAATCTGTAGTATACGCCTGACAAGCGCGTGCGTATTCCCATCTCAATGGGGTGACGAAAAACACCCTACAGATTCTGGCACGCCCGGTGGGACCAATCTCTCCTCCCATATTTCGGGTTAAGCATTCATGCGAACTCAGTCAATATACATACCTATATTTATACTGAAATAATGCTTATCCATGCAGGTTTTCAAGCAATCACCTTTCGACAATGTCTCCAAAGATGAACTTAGCTCCCATTTCTTACACAATGAAGATAGACTCCAGGACGGTCCTTCCGGCCAGTCTCGGGTGACAATGGGAGGAGCCGCTGCTACCATTCGGCTCTATTATGTTCATGCCAGTTAGCGCCATCCTAGCTCCTCAAGCCCCGGTGGCAGACAAACCGGTCTCGAAAGGCAGGAGACCAAATGTGGTGATCTCAAGGGCGCCCCAACCCAAACGTAAGTCGGTGTCTGAACGACTTTCCTTAGCCCCAGCTGGGGGCAAGGCCGTCAACACCAACAAAGCTACAACGCATCCCGAGCAAGCTCCAGCGGTGCTCTTGACCACTACTCGATCGGGTGTCTTCTTTAAGCTCCCCGCCAATGAGAAAGAGACGACTGGATGTGAGGTCCACACTGTCTACATGGTGGGCACGCGCAGCAAGAGCAAGGACGGGGCCACCACATCCCAAATCCAATCTGGCGTGAATATGGCTGCCACATCCCAAGGCCAGCCTCCTCTGGAATGTAATGAAGACCTTCCCAGTGAGGCTGATAGGCAGAGAGAGCCCTCAATTCATGAGGAGTCAGGCTCGGAAAGCGAAGATGAGCCAACTTTCCATCCTAAGACCGCAGAGCAACAACTTCTCCAAGAACTCCGAAAACAGCTCAGAAGCAAAGATAAGGAGATGGCCAAGCTCTACTCAAAGATCGACGACTTGACAAATGTCGTCTTACAGCTCACGGCCCGACTTGCCTCTCAGCCGCCCAATCAAGCGGAGGGCTCTGCTCGTGAACCGGGAAGTGGTGTCCCAAAGCAGCCGACGCCTATTCCCTCAAATCCAAAAGTGGGCGAACTATATGAAAATCAGTCGCATCCTATCTCGGGAAATGTCTTGGCTACCGATGATAGTAGCCCGCTAACTCAAGATCAAATCATGGATTTGGTTGCCAGCAAAGTCAAAACATTGGTGGCCGAAGCCGAAGCGCAAAAAGATATCAGCAGTAGTGGGAGACCATATCCTGCTCAGTATGATCTGGTGGAATTCCCTAGCGGCTATGTCATCCCCAAATTCGGAAGATTCGATGGGACGGGAAACGCGAATCAGCATATCGCCCACTTCAAAGCCTCATGCGGGAATACTGGGGGCAATGATGCGCTTCTCCTCCGCCAGTTCGTTAATAGCCTGACCGATGTTGCTTTCGACTGGTACGCGAGCATACCAGATGGCTCCGTCACAACTTTTGTCCAAATGGAGTCTCTGTTTCGGCAGAGGTTCATGAGCGTCAGCGATAAGATTACAATTGCCGATCTTGTAAGGACCAAGCCCAAGAGCGAAGAAAGCAACACGGATTTTATAACCCGATGGCGTAATCTCTCAGTCAAATGCGAACCGCCGATAGAGCAGGACCAATCTGTCAGTCTCCTTGTCGGAAATCTCAACAACTGGATGGCCCCGTTTCTATGTACCGCGGGTCTCAAAACATTCCAAGAGCTGACCAAAAAGGTCCAAACGTTGGAACGCTCAAATCCCGAGTCCGCTCAGGATCTTCAGTTCACAAACAGACCGAAACCTTGGAGGGACGACAACCGAAAAGGCGGAAGTTCTAACATCACCGATTCTCCAGATAAGCAGAGAACGGGCGGAGCAAAAACTGGCCAGTCTCGAGAGCCAAGTTTGGAGGAAAGAAGAAATAAGGTCTACTCGTTCCGAAGGGATAAGGTCCACAAAATTTTTAAAGACGCTCTGAAGAATGGCCTGCGGCTACCAGAACCGAGAAGGCTAAGTGAAGCGAACAAGAATGATCATCCCAACTTTTGGCCATACCACCGAGTGCTGGGGCACACTATTGAAGACTGTTGTATCTTCAAGGATTGGGTCGAGAAACAATACAAGGCGGGAGAAATATCATTGTCCCCTGGCGTGTTAATAAACAATCAAGCTGCGACCGCCAATTTCATACAAACGGGGACCGAAGTCCTTCAGAGACCTGATTCTCTCAAACACCCGCCTTTCTCTGGGAACAGTCGACCTCTAAGTCGTTAAACTGGGAATGTAAAAAAAAATGTGTAAATAAAAAAAATGTGTAAATAAAAGAAAAATAAAGAAAAGCCGAAATGATGGGGCAACTCGCAAAAAAAAATCAGCGAGTAAAATAAAAATGAAAATAAAGCCGAAATGATGGGGCAACTCGCAATAAAAATCAGCGAGTAAAATAAAGATGAAAATAAAGCCGAAATCATTGGGCAACCGCGAATAAAAGCCGAAAGGATAGGGCAATCGCGACCTTCGCGATAAGAAAAGCTGAAATGATAGAGCGATCGCGGTAAAACAAAAACAAAAAAAACAAGGGCGAATGATGAGTCGCACCTGGTACCATATTCCAGTGCAGCGATGCAGACGCCGAACCAAAATCCAATTTTCCAAAATTCTTACGGCCCTACGGTGGGTCCCCAAGTTGACCATCGTATACAATCCACGGGCTCAAATAATTCTCATCATACCCATGCCCCACCGTAATCACCAGTTACGCGGCCGGTCTCCGCTTTAGGAATGATGCTCCATTGATAAGACCCACTCATGTGTCCTCACGATATATGAGGAGAACAAACCTTTGTGGGATCCTTACGACTCACAGAGGAAAAACACGCTTAGGAGTCCTCACGACTCCTAAGGATAAAATACACCTGCGGGATCCTCACGACTCGCAGGGAGAAAATGCTTTTATGGGACCCTCACGGCCCATAAAAATTGAAAAGCCTTAGGCGATAGGGACCTAAATCCGTCTCCTAAGCCATCGCTCCGCCAACAAGAGTAGGCAAATGATGAATTGCTCCTGGCACCTCTGCTTCAGTGTTAGCAACGCTGATGCCGGCCCCCACCCCAAAATTCCAAGCTCGCCATCAATAGACCCCTAAGTCTTTAAACTGGAAACAGATGACCTCCAAGTCGTTAAACTGGAAACAGATGACCTCTAAGTCATTAAACTGGAAACAGATGACCACCAAGTCGTTAAACTGGAAACAGATGACCACCAAGTCGTTAAACTGGAAACAGATGACCTCCAAGTAGTTAAACTGGAAACAGATGACCTCTAAGTCGTTAAACTGGAAACAGATGACCTCTAAGTCATTAAACTGGAAACAGATGACCGCTAAGTCGTTAAACTGGGCACAATAGACCCCTAAGTCTTTAAACTGGAAACAGATGACCTCTAAGTCGTTAAACTGGAAACAGATGACCTCTATGTCGTTAAACTGGAAACAGCAGGCCTCTAAGTCTTTAAACTGGAAACAGATGACCTCTACGTCGTTAAACTGGAAACATATGACCTCCAAGTCGTTAAACTGGAAACAGATGACCTCCAAGTCTTTAAACTGGAAACAGATGACCACCACGTCGTTAAACTGGAAACAGATGACCTCTAAGTCGTTAAACTGGAAACAGATGACCGCTAAGTCGTTAAACTGGAAACAGTCGACCTCTAAGTCATTAAACTGGGAACGAGGGAAATCCACTCATGTGTCCTCACGATACATGAGGAGAACAAACCTTTGTGGGATCCTTACGAGTCACAAAGGAAAAACACACTTAGGAGTCCTCATGACTCCTAAGGAGAAAATACACCTGCGGGATCCTTACGACTCGCAGGGAGAAAATGCTTTTATGGGACCCTCACGGCCCATAAAATTGAAAAGTCTTAGGTGACAGGGATCTAAACCTGTCTCCTAAGCCATCGCTCCCCAACCCCCAAGTGGCGAATGATGAGTCTCTCCTGGTGCCACATTCCAGTGCAGCGATGCAGACGCCAACAAGGTCCTGAAATTTTTCCGGCCCTACGGTCTGGATCATACATCCTACAAAACCGTAAACAATCCACGGGCGTAAAACAATCCCGATCCCTCAAAAAAAAATGCACTCGCGAAGTCCTCTCGACTTTGTGAGGAAAAAATTCCCGCGTGAGATCCTTACGACTTACAAAGGAGCAATACACTTGGGAGTCCCCACGACTCGTAAGGAGAAAATACACTTACGGGATCCTTACGACCCGTAGGGAGAAAATGCTTTGTGAGACCCTTACGGCTCACAAAGTTGAAAAGTCTTAGGCGATAGGGACCTAAAACCTGTCTCCTAAGCCATCGTTTCCTAATAAGCAAACGCAAATGATGATTCGCTCCTGGTACCATATTCCAGTGTAGCGATGCTGATGCCAAACAAAAAAACCAATCCCCAAATCCTCTCATGACAAATGATGATTCGCTCCTGGTACCATATTCTAGTGTAGCGATGCTGATGTCAACCGAAATCAAATCAAACCAACAACCTCTATGGCGGAATCATGCTCCGTCCCAGAATTTACCCCGTGTCGAAATCATGCTTCGCCTCGGGATATCTACCTTCCCTGCAGGAATTATGCTCCGCCTCGGAAAAAAGTCTACCCGACACTCCATGCTGGGGAAAAGTCGATCAGCGACACTCCGTGCCGGGGAAAAGTCAACCACCGACACTCCGTGCCGGGGAAAAGTCGATCAGCGACACTCCGTGCCGGGGAAAAGTCAACCCGACACTCCGCGCCGGGGAAAAATCAATCATCGACACTCCGTGCCGGGGAAAAGTCAACCCGCGACACTCCGCGCCGGGGAAAAGTCCATCAGCGACACTCCGTGCCGGGGAAAAGTCAACCCGACACTCCGCGCCGGGGAAAAGTCCATCAGCGACACTCCGTGCCGGGGAAAAGTCAACCCGACACTCTGCGCCGGGGAAAAGTCCATCAGCGACACTCCGTGCCGGGGAAAAGTCAAACCGACACTCCGCGCCGGGGAAAAGTCCATCAGCGACACTCCGTACCGGGGAAAAGTCAACCCGACACTCCGCGCCGGGGAAAAGTCGATCAGCGACACTCCGTGCCGGGGAAAAGTCAACCACCGACACTCCGCGCCGGGGAAAAGTCGATCAGCGACACTCCGTGCCGGGAAAAATTCAACCACCGACTCTTCGTGCCGGGGACACGTCAACCAGCGACACTCCGCGCCGGGGAAAAGTCCATCGGCGACACTTCGTGCCGGGAAAAGTCAACCCGACACTCCGCGCCGGGGAAAAGTCCATCAGCGACACTCCGTGCCGGGGAAAAGTCAACCACCGATACTCCGCGACGGGGAAAAGTCGATCAGCGACACTCCGTGCCGGGAAAAAGTCAACCCGACACTCCGTGCAGGGGAAAAGTCGATCAGCGACACTCCGTGCCGGGGAAAGTCAACCACCGACACTCCACGCCGGGGAAACGTCGATCAGCAACACTCCGTGCCGGGGACACGTCAACCAGCGACACTCTGCATCGGGGAAACGTCGAACACAGACACTCCGCATCAGGGAAACGTCAACCAGTGACACTCCGCATCGGGGAAACGTCCAACACAGACACTCTGCATCGGGGAAACGTCTAACATAGACACTCCGTGCCAGGGACACGTCAACCAAATCGCTCCGGATCAGAGCGTCGACCGTCCATGTCGTAAAACGGGCAGTGCAGGCTCCCCACAAATCGGGAACCAAATCACTCCGGGTCAGGGAAATGTCTACCATGGACACTCCATCTCGGAGACGCGTCAAGCGTCGACCGTCCACGTCGTAAAAAGGGCAGTGCAGGCTTCCTACAAAGCAGGAACCAGATCGCTCCGGGCCAGGGAAACGTCTACCACGGACACTCCGTCTCGAAGACGCGTCAAGTGTCGACCGTCCACGTCGTAAAAAGGGCAGTGCTTCCCAAAAAGTGGGAACCAAGGCAAGTCATCTCCACGTGAAAAAAGATCCATCAATTTCATGCACACGACTCATATATGTGGTGTGCATTTATTGATGGGGGGCACTTTGTTGAAGTCAAAATTTGCACCCCGGTTGACCAAGTCAAAGTCAAGGTCAACCCCAAGCCAGGTGGGCCCAAGACCAAAACAAGTGGGCCAATGCCCAGGTCGAGCCCGAACACGAAGCGTCCGGCCTTCCGCCATGCCAACAAAAAAAATCATGTAATAAATAATTTTTATGTAATTTTTTATACATGAATGTATGCAAAATGGGCATAAAGCCAATATTTTGTAAGCCCATGGCTTATGTGCAAAAATGAAATGGCACATGAGCCATGGGATGGGCAAAATGCCATTTTGTAAAGCCCCAAGGGGCTATATGTAAATATGTAAGCCTATAAAAGGCAACATGATGAATAAAAAAAAATAACTTTTCATTCTCTCCAAAAAAATTAGATCTGAGATTTTTTCTCCTTCCTCAAGGTTCCAAAACCTTCTCATTTCTTTTGAATTAAATCAAGAGTTTTACTCTTTCTTTTCAAAAACTAAGTAGTTTTCCACCACAAAACCCACAAAGGGGAACTCAGATCTCCCATTAGATCTCAGAAAGGAGAGATTTTTAGATCTCACATCTCTTGATCATCAAGATCCAGCCAACAGAGGAGGAAGAGGAAGAATCCCTTTCATCAACCAAAACATTTTAGGAGTTTAACTCCATATATTTACATAGATATATATATATAATAATAATAAATATCTCCTTTCTGAAGCATAGCTTCTGATTCTGGGACTAAAAAGTCCCTTTGTCTCGCCAGCGCCCAGCGCTCGAGCGCAAAACGCCCACGTGCCGACACGTGGCGCGCTTGCGCTCAGGCGCACTGCGCTCGAGCGCAACGCACCCACGTGCCGACACGTGGCGCGCTTGCGCTCAGGCGCACTGCGCTCGAGCGCAACGCACCCACGTGCCGACACGTGGCGCGCTTGCGCTCAGGCGCACTGCGCTCGAGCGCAAAGCGCCCATATGCCGACACGTGGCGAGCTTGCGCTCAGGCGCACTGCGCTCGAGCGCAAAGCGCCCACGTGCCGACACGTGGCGAGCTTGCGCTCAGGCGCACTGTGCTCGAGCGCAAAGCGCCCACGTGCCGACACGTGGCGCGCTTGCGCTCAGGCGCACTGCGCTCGAGCGCAAAGCGCCCACGTGCCGACACGTGGCGTGCTGCGCTCAGGCGCACTGCGCTCGAGCGCACTGCGCTCGAGCGCAAAGCGTCCACGTGCCGACACGTAGCGCACTTGCGCTCAAGCGCAAAACGCCCACGTGGCGCGCTTGCGTCTGAGCGCACAGCACCTAAGCGCACATCGCTCAAAGCGCTGGCCCCACGCATCCTTTGGATGCCTTTTCCCCCCTCTTTCCTTTATATATATATACATATATATATATACACACATATGTATAAATATTTACACACACACATACTCCGCGACACTGTCCCTGTCAGAAAAAATTTCTAACGGGGCGCTGCCCCGCACCCCGCAAGGGGGCTGCTAGCCCCCATGACCCCCAGCCCGCTATCCGGGTAGCGGGACCCCCGTAAAAACTCTGCGTGGCTCCCGATATATCCAAACCCTCCTTTCAAAACACAACACACGTACACTGCACATTGAGTTCACATGACCATTTTAACTCGTTAATCGGAGGTTCCCTCGCCCCAAAGGCGAGGGGTAATTAACGGCAGCTTAGTCCGCGGCTGCCGGAGATTTGGATCCCCACAATCAATAAACCCTGGCCTACCCTAGGCAGGGGGAATCTGTAGTATACGCCTGATAAGCGCGTGCATATTCCCATCTCAATGGGGTGACGAAAAACACCCTACACCGGTGAGTTTGTGAAAACCCAAAAGGGCGCAATCTCATTAAAATAAAGACACCAGCAAGGTCCTCTTGACCTTGTGAGAAGAAAACGCATGCGTGAGATCCTTACGACTCACAAGGGAGCAACACACTTAGGAATCCCCACGATATTTAAGGTGAAATTACACTTACGAGATCCTCATGACTCGTACCCCTTATGAGACCCTCACGGCTTATAGGATTCAAAAGCCTTAAGATGCAGGAACCTAAACATGTTCTTAAACCATCACACTCCCCAAGTTGCTCTACAAGCGGTTCAATATTGACCCTTGTATACAATCCACGGGCACAAAAAAGCGTTACCTCACCAAGTCCTACCAACGACAAGGAATGTCCTCATGTAGTGAATGACACTTGTAAGTCCTCTGGACTTATAAGAAGAAAACACTCTTGTAAGAGCCTTACGACTTATAAAAGAACACACACTTAGGAATCCTCATTACTCCTAAGGAGAAAGCACACCTACGAGATCCTCACGACTCGTAGGAAGAAACACCTTTATAAGATACTTACGGCTCATGAAGTCAAAAGCCTTAGTCGACAGGATCCTAGCCCTGTTTGCTAAGTCACCTTTTTTCGAATCAACAAAGGCAAATGATGATTCGCTCCTGGCAATATCCCAGTAGTAGCGATGTTGATGCCTAAATCGGCATTAAATTTCAAGCCCTTTCACTGCAAATGATGATTCGCGCCTGGCAATATTCTAGTCGCAGCGATGCTGATGCTAAGATTGGTATCTAACCTCGGGTTCCATACTCGCAATAAAAATCAGTGAGCAAAAATGCATATGAAATAGTCGAAATGATAGGGCAACTCGCGGTAAGAATCAGCGAGCAAAATATATGCATATAAAATAGCCAAAATGTTTAGGCAACTCGCAGTAAAAGCAGTGAGTAAAAAGAAAAAACAGCCAAAATGATTGGGCACCGTTAAAAATAGCCGAAATTATGGGGCAATCGCGACTTTCGCGATATAAAAAGCTGAAATGATAGAGCATCGTGGAAAGAAAAAAAATGAAACTTTTGCCCAACATATGAGATTACATTGACCCCTGTATACAATCCATGGGCACAAACGGAAAGGGAACCATATTACCCCACCGAGCTTCGTCAAAGGGAAGCCAGATCTCGACGACTACATCTCAGCCTAGAAATCAACAACGGCGTTCCTTCTCATTCCAACCAGAAGCAGATACAACGTCAGCAAAACGGAGCCACGGCAAAGTCTCCTAGTTCCAAATCTCGACGGTTCACAGACAGCCTAGAGACTACCTCGGAGCCACGGCAAAGTCTCCTAGTTCCAAATCTCGACGGTTCACACACAGCCTAGAGACTACCTCGGAGCCACGACAAAGTCCCCTGGTTCCAAATCTCGACGGTTCACAGACAGCCTAGAGACTACCACGGAGCCACGGCAAAGTCCCCAAGTTCCAAATCTCGATAGTTCACAGACAACCTAGAGACTACCTCGGAACCATGGCAAAGTCCCTAGTTCCAAGTCTCGACGACAGCATTCTTCCTCCATCCAGCAGGATACAGATGTGACATCAACAAACGGAGCCATAGCAAAGTCCCCTAGTTCTAAATCTCGACGGTTCACAGACAACCCAGAGACAACCTCGACATTCGTCGCAATATTGCAGACATAATGTCAACAAACGAAGCAAAGGAAGATCCTTAGCTTCAGGGTCTTGACGGCAACTCAAATGAGACCTGAAAGACTATCGGAGATCATCACACTCCAGCGCGGAGTGGTCATGACTCATCGGGGCTCCCAAACTGAGCCTAACCTTAAGTAAAAAGCGACATAGAATATCCCTAACACTTGCTCTTTCGACGGTAATATCACCTGGAAGATTACTTGAAGACGTCTTGCCCAGCCTCCGAAGGGATCAGAGACACGACAGTCACGGGGCTACTCGAACAGCAAGATTGCGTATCGAGGAATACATTGACCAATGCGACGGTACGATGGGTAAAAAACCCTAGTACCACATACCTTAATGGACTTCTATTAGAAGGAGTTAACTGTGACGTTAGGACATCCTTGTGAGAACTTCTCGATTCGTCTCGACTCGTGGGGAAAATAATGTTCCTGCGAGAACTTATCGACTCGTCTCGACTCGTAGGGAAAATCCTTAGGAAATGGGGATAAGGATATGTTTCCTAAGCACTGGGACCCTGCAAGTCGGTCCAAGATGGACTATTGCATACTATGCACGGGCCACACTCTCCAAAGTCGAATATCGACAAGGAGGGAAACGACCACTTACGAGTCCTCTCGACTTGTAAGGGGAAAAATTCTCTTGTGAGATCCTTACGACTCTCAAGAGAAAACATACTTAGGAGTCATCACGATTCCTAAGGAGAAAATACACCTGCGGGATCCTCACGACCCATAGGGAGAAAAGTCTTTATGAGACCCTCACGGCACATAAAGTTGAAAAGTCTTAGGCGGCAGATCTGAACCTGTTTCCTAAGCCATCGCTGCCCTGCAAGTGAGCCCAAGATGGACTATTGCATACTATCCACGGACCACACTCTCCGAAGTCAAATATCGATAAGGAGGAAAAAAAACCACTTACGAGTCCTCTCGACTTGTAAGGGGAAAATTCTCTTGTGAGATTCTTACGACTCTCAAAAGAAAATGCACATAGGAGTCCTTACGACTCCTAAGGAGAAAATACACCTACGGGATCCTCTCGACTCGTAGGGAGAAAAGTCTTTATGAGACCTTCACGGCTCATGAATTTGAAAAGTCTTAGGCGGCAGATCAAAACCTGTTTCCTAAGCCATCCTGCTCTACATAGAGGTCAAGATGAACTATCTGCGAGGCACATTTGCCAAAGCCACATTCACCAATGAAATAAAGAAGCTACTTACGGGTCCTCACGATTCGTAAGAAAAAATACTCGAGTGAGATCCTTACGACTCACGGAGGCGACGAACACATAGAAATCCTCGCGATTTCTAGGGAGAAAATACACCTATGAGATCCACACGACTCGTAGGGAAAATAATATCCTTGCGGGAACTTCTCGATTCGTCTCGACTCGCAGGGAAAATAATGTCCTTGCGAGAACTCCACGACTCGTTTCGACTCGTAAGGAAAATAATTTCCTTACAAGAACTTCTCGATTCGTCTCGACTCACAAGGAAAATAATGTCCTTGTGGGAACTTCTCGATTCGTCTCAACCCGTAAGGAAAATAATGTCCTTACGAGAACTCCTCGAGTCGTCTCGACTCGCAGGAAAAATAATGTCCTTGTGGGAACTTCTCGATTCGTCTCGACTCGCAGGGAAAATATTGTCCTTGCGAGAACTCCTCGACTCATTTCGACTCGTAAGGAAAATAATGTCCTTACGAGAACTTCTTGATTCGCTTTGACTCGTAGGGAAAGTAATGTCCTTGCGAGAACTTCTCGACTCGTCTCGACTCGTAGGGAAAATAATGTCCTGTGAGAACTTCTCGATTCGTCTCGACTCATAAGGAAAATAATGTCCTGTGAAAACTTCTCGATTCGTCTCGACTCAGGGCTCATAAAGTTGAAAAGTCTTAGGCTACAAGGACCCTAAACTTATCTCCTAAGCCATCAATTCTATGGTCACACATTACTTTGCACTACTTCACCCACATACATATTTACGTGCGCAAAGTAGTAGGGGGCATTTGTTCCCGCCAAAATTTTCGGCCAAGAGCTATTTGTTCCCTTATAACCCTTATAAAGAAAAAGAGGGAGAAACAGAAAGTAGAAAAGAGATAGGAAAAATTCCCCTAATGGAGCATCACGTGCCCACACATGATGCACCTTGGAGCAAAGATTATAGGCATGGCGCTTAACAATTAAGGCTGAAATTGAGCCTCACGTGCAAAGACGTGAGCATCTATATACAAAGTATATAGGCGCTTTCCTGAAACAAATAACAGGCCAAAGAAGCTCGCGTGTCAGCACGTGATGATCTTTGTTGGGGTTAACATCGTGGGGGTCACATGCCACACGTGACATTTCTGAATATTAGCTCGCGTGCCACCACGTGATGCCTTTTCTCTGGGACTGCTGCATATAAGCAAACCAGTTAAATGCTATGGAGGTCGCGTGCTACACGTGAGGGTTCCTAATCACCTTCCTAGCTGATAGAATTAAATTCTAAATAAAAGAGATCAAAACCCTATTTGGGAAATATTTTCTTAGATCTTTCTAAACAAGAAAGATTACGCTCGGTAAAACAGAGCACCGTTGGATTAAAAATCCAATGGTGATTAAAAATCACCAAGCTACAGAATAAACTCTGTATGGGAAACTATTTCCCTAATATTTCTAAACAAGAAACATTACTCTCTGTAAAACAGAGCACCGTTGGATTAAAAAATCCAAAGGTGATTAAAATTCACCAAGCTACAGAATAAACTCTGTATAGGAAAATATTTTCCCAATCTTGTTAAAACATGAAAAATGTCTTCTGTAAAACGGAAATTCTTGGATCAAAGATCCAGCGGTGGATAAAATCCCCAAATCAATTAAGGAGCTCTTAATGAGAGATTTCCTTAATTAAATCAACAAACTTGCTTCTACTATATAAAGGACCCAAGACTTCAAAGTTTAAAAGAGGAGAGAAAAAAGATAGGAGACCCCCCATAAGATTTGAGAAACAGAAGAAAAAAAGAAGAAGAGTTCTCTTTGAAGAAAAGAAACTCTAGGTAAGAAAAAAGATCTAAAGATCATTTTATCTCCTCTTACAAGAGTTTAACTCTTCCAAAAAAGAATTTAGTTCTTCCACTGGTTGAGGTACGCAGAAGCAGATCTCCCCACAAGTTGAGAATTTAATTCTTATCGGGGAGATTCTGTCATGCAGTCCCGAAACTTAGAGGAAAGAACAAAATTTGAAGAATTTATTTTTTCCAAAAGATAAAGGAATTTAATTCCTCTGATAAAACTAGGGTTTAACCCTGCATAAGAATTTAATTCTTATAAAACAAGGGACCTGAAATTCTCAAAACTCAGATCAAGATCTCCATGCACATAAAATAAACGGTTAGCGTACAACGCTATAACAACAGATCACGTGTTCCCACGTGAGCACCTCTGAAGAACAAAAAAGAACGACTGACATCGAGTCATGTGATCCCACATGACCCCCTAATAGTGCTTAACACTTACAAAAGAAAAAGGGGGATAAATCAAAGATAGTTCCCATTTTGGGGCGCTTCACGTGATCCCACGTGACCCCCTAATAGTGCTTAACACTTACAAAAGGAAAAGGGGGATAAATCAAAGACAGTTCCCATTTTGGGGCGCCTCACGTGATCCCACGTGACCCCCAATAGTGCTTAGCACTTATAAAAAACAGGAGGATAAATCCAAAGGAGCAGTGCCCAATTCTCAGGCGCCTCACGTGCCACATGTGAGCGCTCCAAATTTCAGTGTTTAACACTGCTTAAAAGCCTCACGTGGGAGCACGTGAGTGCCAAACAAATATCAGTGTTTAACACTATGAGGGGCCAACCTTAGCCCAAATTAACCAAGTCTCCTAAGGCCAAAAACCTTTTGACCATCAATCAACCGAGCCCTCCTATATTCAGGTCTCCCCAAATCGATCTTAGTTTCAAAGATGACTAATGATCTCCTGACACATGGCATCTAAAATGATGTTCGTTCCACCATGGTCTCTCCCTTCAATCTGGAGTTCGGTTCAAGGGTACATCTCTCCATACCTCTTATACATGCCATTGTAATTCTTCAATGTCTTCAGAGAGATGGAGAGTCCCGACAACCAACAACTCTTTTGGTGCATTCCCAAACCCATGAGCACGCCCCAATAGACCGCAATGTCCTTAAACTAGCAATGGACCGCAATGTCCTTAAACTACGACCTCACCGCCAAATGGTGATCTATGGACCGCAATGTCCTTAAACTAGCTATGGACCGCAATGTCCTTAAACTACGACCTCACCGCTAAATGGTGATCTATGGACCGCAATGTCCTTAAACTAGCTATGGACCGTAACGTCCTTAAACTAGACCATCACCCCAAAAATGGTGATCTATGGACCGTAACGTCCCTAAACTAAAATGATGGAGCCCAAATGCTCTTTTGTTGGATCAAAATGATCCTAAACCCCCGTTATGTAGATCTTAGTCCAAGATCGAACTAACGTATTCTTAACAAACATTTAAGTTGATTTTAATCTAAAATGAGATTAACGATCCTTAAATCAAACCAAACCCAAATCTAAGAAAATACGGATTTGGACTAATCCACGCCCTACGACGACAACACAAATTAGTCTCCGTATACAATCCACGGGCAACCAAAAATTAAAAAAAACACACGACACGAAGTGAACATCTGGAGCAGGAGAAAGTGGTTATCGCTACGCGGTAACGTAATTAACTGCAGGGGCTTGCGCATGCAGGAAAGAGTGTCCCCACAATCAAAAACCCCTCACAACGATGGGGAATCTGATGAAGTCCGCTACAACGGCCGCATCCGTCCAAACCTCCGATACACAGCGCCATAAATCAACTTGGTATCTTCGAAGAGGTGGACAGATAAATCCAAATAACATCTGCTCCCAAATTCAGGCAAGACGACCTACACGGTTCGTCTTCCCGGCTTTCGGCGGTAAACAGAGTCCTGTCTAGTGTAACTCATAACCTAATGAGCACCTGCGTACTATCTCCAGTACGATATACTAATGGCTGTGGGACAGACCATCTCCCCTGCTGGGATGAGAAACGTATACACTAGTCTACTCTGGAGTATCGATGCCCCGTCTCGATAATCCTACGACTATGGACCTGTATAAGGATGTGCTTATAGACTGCCCAGCACCTACTAATGTGACTGCCATCACAACGCTGGTAATCAAGCAATGATCCTAAGGGCTCTACCAATATGTATAAGCGACATGCTAAAAGAAACACATGCACATATTGTGGTAGAATCAAACCAAGTAGCATACTACCATTTTGAGCAAGACTGTTATCATAACTGTGAATATCCCAAGCTTCCAATATATAATATACAATCCAGTATGATACAATAATGGCTTCTAGGGCATATCTCACTAACACGTTGCTCTACAGGCGGTTCAATATTGACCTTTGTATACAATCCACGGGCACAAATAAACATTTCCCCCACCAAATTCCACCCATGGCGAGAAATGACCTTATATGGTGAACGACACTTATAAGTCCTCTCGAATTATAAGGAAAAAATACTCTTGGAAGATCCTTATGACTTACGAGAGAAAATATCACTTGGGAATCCCCATAAATCCTAAGGAGAAAATACACCTATGAGATCCGCACGACTCATAGGGAGAAATACCTTTATGAGACCCATACGGCTCATAAAGTCAAAAAGCCTTAGTCGACAGGATCTTAACCATGTTGTCTAAGCCACCTTTGTTCAAATCAACAAAGGCAAATGATGATTCACTCCTGACAGTATTCCAGTCGTAGCAATGCTGATGCCAAGGTTGGTATCAGATTCCAAACTCGCAATAGAAACGGCAACGAGTAAAAAAATCATATGAAATAGCCAAAATGATGGTGCAACTCGCAATAAAAATCAGTGAGCAAAAATATGCATATCAAAACAGCCGAAATATTTGGGCAACTCATAATTAAAAGCAATGGGTAAAAATATTTTTAAAAATAGCCGAAATGATTGGGCAATCGCGACTTTCGCGATATAAAAAGCTAAAAAGATAGAGCATCGCGGAAATAAAAAAGAAAATAAAATAAAATCTCATCTTCCATGCAAGTATGTCCATATTGACTCTTGTATACAATCCATGGGCACAAATGAAAGAAAGGGAACAATATTTTCTCACCGGGCACCGTCAAAGGGAGAGCCAGATCTGGATGGCAATCTACAGCATAGAGATCAACTCGACGTTCTTCTCATTCTAACAGGGTGCGGATGAAATGTTAACAAAAGATCCAAAGAGACAAATCAAAAAGGAGTGACGGCAAAATCCTAACTCCAGCCCGACGTGCTTCTCATGCCAACAGGATGCAGACGCAACGTCAACAAATGACCCAAGGGTCGAAACCAAAAAATGGAGTAATGTCAAAATCCTAACTCCAAGTCTTGACGACAAATATAAAACCTTGAGACCATCCCCGCGTCCCCCTCATTTCAGCAGGATGCGGACACAACTATCAAATAAAATTGGAGCAATGGCATATTCCTAGCTCCAAATTTCAACTGCGATACATACAACATAGAAGTCTTATAAATTTCTACCCTACTTCATCAAAGAATCAGCACGACATCTTCAAAACAAAAAATGAAGCAACGGCATATTCCCAGCTTCGGGTCTTGAAGACAACTCATATAAAGCCGAAAAGACTATCGGATATCATCCCACACCAGTGCGGAGTGGTTAATGACTCACCGGGGCTCCAAACTGAGCCTAACCTCAAGTAAAAAGCGTCATGGCAAATTCCTAACGTTTGCTCTTCCGACGATAATATGACCTAAGGAGATTACTTGAAGACGTCTTATCTAGCCCCCGAAGGGATCAGAGACACGACAGTTGCGGGGCTACTCGAACAACAGCTAAAGAACTGCATATTGAGGAATACAATAGCCAACAAAATGGTACCACGAACTAAAACCCTAGTACCAAAAACCTAACGGACCTCCATCATAAAGAATCGGGGTTATCTATATACAACGTTAGGACAAGTTTACCTGTAAACCCAAAGGAGGTAAACCAAAAACTTCCTAAATGGGTACATAAACTAGAAACTCTGAAATGGGTGAATAAACTTGAGACTCTGAAACGAGTGAATAAACTAGAAACTCCGAAATGAGTGAATAAACTAGAGAATCTGAAACGAGTAAATAAACTAATGGGCGCTAAATTAATACATCAAGAAATAGAAAGGCGCAACTCATGGGCCTCGGGGTTCAAAACTACATTTCTTAAGGACCGAGATTTGAGAAGATGCTTGTATTCACTCGCTATCTTCTTAGATCAAAATTCTAATAAAATTCGTGTACGCCAGCTCGAAACCGGCCAGATGCTATGCATCACTTCAGTCCAATGTTCACCTATGTCTAGATGCATGCATCAGAAACTTCTAAAAATTAAAATATAAAATACATGTACAGAGGCAAGATACCCATATGAATATGCGCTGGGGATGAAACGTTCAGTGGTCGACATTATTATTATTATTATTATTATTATTTATTACACAGAGAAAAGATCACCAAATATGGGATCAGAGATACAAGGATTAACAAAACAATATACAAGATTTTCTTATTCCCTCTCTGCCTTCTCCACCATGACGAAGCGGCGATCTTCGTGAGGAGCCACTCCCCATCGGTCAGTGTCGTGCTCATCAGCGAAGGCAAACATGATGGCCCGCTGAGCCCGTATCTGGGTTAGCAGATGAACCGAACAATCCCTCAGAGGCTGGGTAATCAAACAAGTCTTATGGAAGCACTCGATTTTGTCCTCCGCCGCGTCAAGCATCGCTAGAGTCACCTCCGCTGATGAGGATGGATGTCAGCAAGTACAAACAAGAATATCATCCGAAGCCAAATGGAGCCGACAGGAAGAGGAGAGCCCCTACGAGCCAGAAGCTCGTACATCACCGTGTGACACTGGTTATCAGTGAGAACGGGATCCGCTAAACGCGCAGCAAAACGATGGACAATTCCCTCGATAGGTACCTCCCACGGTTGCCGATGAGCATGCGGACGATTGCAAGCCATAAATCTTGGTTTGTTAAAAGGCGGTTCTCTCCTTGTAAAAGAAGAGGGAAGCAGAGCTTCAGATTATAATAAGAAACATTCAAGTCTAGGCACAAAAAATGTTGTGCATGGTGGAGCTATTTCCAAGGCCTGGCAGAAAGGGCATGCGAAAAGAAAGAGTTGACTCATGGGAATCAGAGCAAGGAGGTGAAACGATTCCATCAACAGTGCCTCACGTGTGTAACACGTAAGCACCAGCATTGATTCTTTCCGGGACTAGAGCGGCGCCTCACGTGCATAACGTGTGAGCGCCAACACTAGTTCAGGATTAAAATCCTCAGCAGCGCCTCACGCGCATGACATATGAGCGCCTGCAACAGTTTCTATATATGTATAACAACACTTCATGTAAGACACATATGAGCATTGGCATAAAGAGAAAGGGAAACTTTGCCATTCATACTTCGAAGAACTTTATACATTGGTGATAAAAATGTGTTTACAACAGCAAGACATTGAATTCCGGACACGGATTCATGAACTTAGAAGTAAGTTTAAGCAAAGTGCTTCTGGCTTCTTTGGCCATTTTCTTATGCATTTTCTCACGAATGCAAGCGTCGGGATCCCCGCTAATGTCGTCCGTCCGCTAGTACGCGGATATTATCGCCTTCTGTTGGAAGACATGATGCAAAATATCAACAAGATCATCTCTCCACTTCTTTGAGATCAGGCCCATCAGATATACTGAATGCACCTTATCTTCAGCATCATCAAGTACCTCGAGCGGCATGGCCTCATCAAGCGCAGGAAGTACTCCTCAAATAGACCTAACGATAATCTTCAAAAGAGCAGAACGGTGAGGGAGCAATCGACCGTTGTAATCGTCGAAGCGACGCATCACCTCACCGCATTGGGCGCCAGTAAACTCTTGGCCCTGACAGCGGCCTTAGACGCGAATATCCTCATATGAGATTATCTCTTCAAGATCATACAGACGAGAAGCTATAGTATCTGAAAAGAAAAACCAGTAAAAAGATTAGCAATCAAAATACCAAAATCATTATAATGGACCTCACAAAATCAAGGTAACGCCCCCATCAATGAAGAGGAAGGCACTCATTGTAAAAATCCAAAAGGATTCTCATTTAATGAGAAATCTCATTGAACCGTGGAGTTAAACTCCCTCGAAAACTGTGTTCTACAACAAATTTCAAATCTGCAAAAAGAATCCCAAAATAGAAAATAAGAAAGGGAATAAAATTCCCAAAAGAATTTCTTAAAAAGAAATTTTCTCAGAGCTAAGCTCTGTAGAACAACCCGGAATTAAATTCCTCTAATAATGGGATAAAAATCCCAGAAATCTGCTCGGGGAATAGAATTAAAGTCCAAACAACCTTCAAAGATCAAAGTCAGTAATAGGGTAAAACTTTAAGATCTCTAAGACCCATGGTCTACCCAAACAAAATTTTTTAGATCTCTAAGAGATTGTTCCAAGAGAAGAGCAAAGCTCTGTTAATGGATTAAAAACCCAAAACAAGAATGGATTCTTACCAAATTTTTGATAGAGTTTAACTCTGAGAGAGTTTCTTTGAACGGAGATCTAAGCTCTGAAAAAAGAATTAAACTCTCAAGAAAGAAGAAGCAATAGGATGATGAAACGACAGTTATCTCAAGGGCCAAATGCCCTATTTATAGGACATGAAGGGACGGTTCAACTCCCCAGAAGATTGAATGGTGGAAAAGATGGCACTGTTACACCCACGTGTAAGCCACGTGAGAACAACGGTGGGGGGCATTTGTTTCCCCAATATATTTAACCTAATAAAAGAGTAAAGCTCTGTTGAATTCAATGAGGTAGCGACTCACGTGCTCTCTACGAGGGCGTCGGCACCAGAGCAAATTTCATTGGATTAAGTCCTATAGTGGCGCCTCACGTGCTCCTCACACGGGCGCCAATGTGCAAAGCACAGAAGGGTTCATGATATAAGAGTTAAACTCTTAGATGGCGCCGCGCGCGCTCCTCGCGTGGGCGCCAATGTGTAAAGCACAGAAGAGTTCATTATATAACAGTTAGATGGCGCCGCACGTACTCCTCATGTGGGCGCCAATGTGCAAAACATAAAAATACCCATTTTAAGAATTAAATTCTTAAGTGGCGCCCCATGTGCACAACATGTGAGCGCCAGCGTCCGGGTAGAATTAAATTCTACGATACTCTCTGCTAAACAAAACCGTTGGATCAAAGATTCAACGGAGATGATAAATCATCAAGATATAGAATCAAATTCTATTAGGAGAAAATATCTCTCATATCTTTCTAAATAAGAAAGATACTCTTGGTTGGATCAAAAATCCAATTGTAGAATAAAATTCTATTCTGGAATATATTCTCTCAATCTTTCTAAATAAGAAAGACTGCTCTCTGTAAAACAGAGAACCGTTGGACTAAAAAATCCAATGGTGATTAAAAATTACCGCTTTAAAGAATAAATTCTGTATAGGGAAAATATTTCCCCAATCCCGTTAAAATCCAAAAATCATATTCTGTAAAAATAGAAGTCCTTGGATCAAAAATCCAATGGTGGGTAAAATTCCCCAAGTCAATTTTGAGACCAATTAAATCAATTGGAATCTCTCAATAAGAGATTTTTTCAAAACTAATTAACAATTTGCCTCCACTATAAAAAAAAGACCTGAGACTTTAAGTCTCACACAGACAGAGGGAGACAGATACGCACAGAGAGAAGGAGATAGAACGAACCCCCGAGAAGCTTCTGCAAAATACAGCGAGCTCTTGAGAGAACAGAGAATTTAATTCTCAAAGGAAGAAGACTTGCCTCTTCAAAACCCTAAGTAAAGAAAAGAGATCACAATATCTCTATCACATCTAAGGGTTTAACCCTTCTCAAAGAATTTAGTTCTTTCTCTGGATCTGAGATCCACAAGGCAAATCTTCTACAAGTTGAGAATGTAATTCTCATCGGGAAGAGCTTGTTCTTGAGAATCAAAGATTCAGGGAAGAACAAATTTTAAACGGAGTCAATGATGCTCCAGGAACTCAATTCCTTCAAGTCGAAAACTTAGTTCTTTAAAAACTTAACCTAAAATCCATAAATATAGTAATTTTAGCGAGCTTTAATGGCCAAAGTGCCATTGATAGAGGTTTAACCTCGCAGAAAATATTAACCGAGATTTAAATCTCTAAAAATGATAAAAGGAAAAAGACTAGCGGTTCATGTGGTTCCCACGTGGGCACCCCTTGTAACAGCGCTTAGCGCCTCACGTGAAAGACACGCGGACGCCCAAAACAAAACATACACATGACACGAAGTGAACTGCTGGAGCAGGAGGAAGTGGTTATCGCAATGCGGTAATGTAATTAACTGCAGGGGCTTGCGCCTGTAGGAAAGAGCGTCCCCACAATTAAAAACCCCTCATAAAATGATGGGGAACCTGATAAAGTCTTTTACAACGACCGCATCCGTCCAAACCTCTGATATATGGTGCCATAAATCAACTTGGTATCTTCGGAGAGGTGGACGGATAAATCCAAATAGCATCTGCCCCCAGATTCAGGCAAGACGATCCATCCCAGGTTTTTCTCCGTTTTCGGTGGTAAACAGTACCTATGAAGAAGTCCGTCGTATCCGATCAGAAAAGAAGTGTGATTTGTGACTTTTGCCATCTACCCGGACACTTACAGAAGGAATGTCAAAGGAGGTTTAGACTCTGTCTTGTTTGCGGATCGGCTAACTGTTCATATCATAATTTTGCATTATTATATTCCCCATTCTTAATCATTTTACAAATAAATAGGTGCTTTTGATCCATGTCTGCTAAATAGTTGCAGGCTACAGGTTTTCGGAACAATACAGTGTAAATGGTGAAAAGACGCTACAAAAGTGAGACTACGACCAACAAAGAGAAGAATCTTTATGATGCCGCCTACAGTTTAAGGAATAAGTGAAGATCAATGAATAGTTCAATTGCATAAGGCACGAAGGCAGCATAAAGATTCAAGACTTCAACGCGAAGCGAACGGTAAAAGTCCACAACATTCTGCACTGTGGAAATATGGGAGAAAATAGAAGATATTCTTTGAAACCAAGTGAAGAAACCAGAAGTAAAATGCAATAGGAAGCAGTCCTGAAGATTTGATACAGAGAACCTTCCATATGGCCGCGGATCCACGGCCAAACAAGGCATATGGCCGCGGATCCACGGCCGTGCTGAGCACGTGTCGGTGCATTTTGACGGTGGGTGGCGGTGCGTTGACCAGGCTTCTCAGGGTAGTTTTGTAAATTTAAATATAGATCAGATGTAAACCCCAGGGTTTCTATTCTCTATAAATAGGAACCCTACAGCTCTTTTTGAAGCATGCCTCTTTTTATTTATCTAGTTTAGAATTTTTATTCCCTGTAATTGTTGAAGAGTGCATCAAATAAAAAAGTAAGTTTCTTTTCTGCCCTAGTTATTTCTCTAGCAATTTTATTTCTCTGCCGTAGTTATAAATTTCTTAGCTGCCGTAGTTGTTAAATTAAAACTAAAAAATGAACTCTTTTATCAATTCCCAAATGAGTGAGTAGTTCCTCACTTGTTAGGGTTAGGTTTGGGAAAGGTTTGAGAGATAAAAATCTCTCACCCCTTTCTTGCCCGTTATACATTTTAAAGTAAGATTCTATGCATACATACACACCGCTCACTATGGCACCCTATCCCACGAGGTAGCGGTGATACCATAGTTAAAGACCGGTTGTGAATGATATCCATGGAGGTTAGGGTAAGAGTTAAGAAATGACGGACAAGGACAAAAGGGAAGAAACCTAGTTTCTTCCCGATCGTACTAATTCCCTTTGTTAATTATTACCTTAACACCTAAAAGTTCTTAATTAGGGCAAAGAAAGTGGTGAGAATTATTGACTTTCCAAACCAACATAAGCCTAACCCTAGCAAGATTTTAATCCTAATCAAATTCAACTTTAGTTTTTATTGAAAATCAAACCTACCACAATAGGAATTGACTCGTTAGAACAAGTAGAAAATACACAAATCCCCTGTGGACCGACCCGTACTCAACCGGCTAGCTACCAAGCGACACCGTTCTTGATTGCGGTTAATTCTTTGATCACAATTAGCATAAGCACTAAAAATCCATCTACAATCAAATGGCGCCGTTGCCGGGGATGGCGTAGTTATTTTCTTTTTGTAATTTCGGATTAATTAAAAAATTGAAAATTCATAAAAACTGAAAAGAAAAAAATATATAAAAAATTTATCATCTTGTTATTTTTTGAAGGGTTTTTGTTTGAATTGTGCAGGATCGGAAAGACGAACAGATTCAGATCTGTAAAAATCCAGTGAGAAAAACAGCAAACAGCAGATCTGAACAAACAGAGGAGAACCACAACAGACAACAGAAGAAGTTTGGAGGCCCGAGTCAAACATTCAACCGCGGAACAGCTGCAATTAAGCACCTTTGACCGTGGATCCGCCGCGGCTTGCTGATGTCAGCAAGCCAAAAAGTCTTTGTAAGCATTCCTTTCTTCTCTGTAACCTCCTGATCTCCTATGGAAAAAATTTCCTGCAAGGTTCTTTACGCAAAAACTTCTTTCCCTTCTCCAATAACTTGATCTTGTGCAGGATTCTTTGCGCCGCAATAAAAGAAAAAAAATTGGCAAGTGTTTTGTGTGTTTACTGCTTTGCATTTTTAAAACTAACTTTTAAGGGGCTTTAACACCAATCCAGATTGGGTGGGGATTTCATTACCCTTGCTAGGACCCCAAAAATCACAAAAAGCATTTTGCATTAACCTTTAAGTTAATTGAAAAAGATTAGACTCAGCCTATAAGGACTGCCGTGCCCATTAGGACAAAAGAATAGTTGTAGGCATCGGTCGTTTATCTAAACCAAACTTTGTGGTGTCTAGGCTAGACAAGTGGGAAAGGTAATTTTAAAAGGCCCGTCTCACAGTGATTCGTGAGCGGATCCCTCCTTTCTTTACTTGTGCTTACCTGGCCACAATTGGCGGTGAAGAGGCGATTTGAGGATCTCACAACTTGCCCTTTGGAACAGTTAGGAGCAGTCTAGTTGACCTAGGAGACCCTAGATCTAGGCTTGATTATGCATATTGTGATTGCTTGAACGTGTGTCTAAGCTTCTTATAAAAATCTTTTGCAAAAAAAAACTCCTTATAAAAAAAAACACAAAACAGAAAATTTTTACCAAAACTTACCAATTTGTCGCTAGAAATCCATCGCACCCCACTTTCTTCCATTGACGTTTTCTTACCCCTACCTTCTGTTTTTACTTTTTGACTACACTACACCTCTTTAGTGTATGTCCAGTTGGACTAGGGACACTAGCGCCCATTTAGTCCGTGTCTCGTTAGTGCCGACTGACGACGCTTTCGACTCCGAAGTCGAAATTCCATCCACTTCTGTACCTTCATCTTCATATTCATCATCTTCTAAGGAGATGTCGAGATTCAATCCTAACAACCCCTTACCGGCGGGACTGATTCCACATCCAGTAGGTGCGAATAACCCACCACACCCTCCTGTTGAAGCGCCCCAACGAATCGCGCTCCAGGATCTTTTCTATCCTATCCGCACCGCACTTCCCACTTGTCTTTCACTTCCACCGGCTAATGAGGATAACTTTGAGATTAAACCCCACTTCATCAATATGTTGCCCAAATTTCACGGGCTGGAATCCGAAGATGCCTACATCTTCATTAACAAATTCCAGAATGTTTGCGCAATGATGAAGACCACACAACTTTCTGATGATGCTATAAGGCTACGTGTCATTCCATTCACCTTATGCGACCTAGCTGAAAAATGGTTATATAGCACAGCATCACATTCCATAAAAAATTGGGAAGACTTTGTTAAGGCTTTTCTAAAAAAGTTTTACCCACACCATAAGACCGTGAGAATTCGCAACGAAATTATTTAATTTTCCTAGCTTCCTTCCGAACCTTTTTGGAAATGTTTTGAAAGATTTAAGGACCTCCTTGTTCAGTGCCCTCACCACGGTATCAAGAATTGGCAACTTTGCCAAACTTTATACGAAGGACTGAGCCCAGCAGCTAAGCAGTTGTTGGAAACCATTTGTCAAGGTCACTTTCTTACAAAATCTAGCGAGGAAGCTTGGAAATTTCTCGACGATCTTGCTGAACAAACACTTCAGTGGGAAAGCACTAAGACCACTTCATCTACTTCATCAGGTCAGTCTAGGGTAGGCATACATCAACTTGATATGTCGATTACAATAAAGGCCGAAATGGCTGCACTCACGAAAAAACTAAAAGCAATTGAGAGCAAATTCTCATCGCCTTTTCCTGCCCCTGCTTTACCCCTACGCACAGTTTGTGCTTGTTGTTCGGATCCATCCCATCTTACTGAAGAGTGTCCTTACAACCCACCTGTTTAAGGACAAGATCATGCCAATGCTGCCTTTCAGCAAAGACAAAGAAATGATCCATACTCTTCAACTTACAATCCTGGTTGGAGGAGCCACCCAAATTTTGCTTGGAATCAAAATCAACAACAATTCCAATGCAATAACAACTTTGAAAGGCCGCCTCCACAACAACAAGCCCCTCAACAAACTCAATATCAGCAACCTTTCCAACCCTAACCTTACCCAAACCAAATGAACAATTTTGTACCCAACAACTCTTATCCTCAAAACAATTTTGTTCAGCCGAATAACGATAAGGTTTCCTCGCTAGAACGAAGTTTGGATGCGTTTTTAAAACAATCTACACAATCCTCAGTAAGGTTGGAGTCTTCTATTCAGTCTTTGGTACAAAACAGTGCTTCACATGATCAGAGCATCAAATGGCCCAAATTGCACAACTGAATGCTGCGTTAAGCGAGCGAGAAAGGGAAAAGCTTCCGTCTCAACCATTGCTAAATCCCGGTCACACACACAACGCACATGTTGCTTATGAACAACAAAATCATAATGTAAATCCTGTGACCACGTTGAGATCTGGAAGAGTGTTGCACAATAATGTGGGCATTAGTGATGACACCCCGGCCGCCGCTTCTTCTTCTTTTTCTTCTTCTTCTTCGTCAGAACCTGTTCTTCATTCTTCATAAGGCTCTACTTCTTCTAATTCGAACGGACCCACATCTCACTTCACGAAAACACCAACACTGGGATCTGTTCCAACTCCGCAATCTACTCCACAAATATTGGACTCAACAAATTTTCAAAATGTTCCATATCCAAACAGGTTGAGATCCAATAAACCAACTCCACAAATGGAGAAGATTGTGGAGTTATTTGAGCAAGTTAACTTTAATATTCCTCTCTTGGATGCAATCCAACAAATCCCTTCTTATGCTAAAATCTTGAAGGACTTATGCACCAAGAAGAGGAAGTCTCAGGTACCCAAGAAAGTATTCGTAGCTAGTACCGTGAGCAATGCTATTACCCAACCTTTACCTTTGCCCCAAAAACGAAAGGACCCTGGCTGTCCTACAATTTCAATAACAATTGGAGATAAGAACATAAATCGTGCACTTTTAGATCTTGGTTCCAGTGTTAACTTGCTTCCCTATTCCGTTTATAAGCAATTAGGCGTTGGAGAGTTGAAACCCACTCATTGTACTCTCCAAATGGCCGATCGATCCATCACCCATCCTAGGGGTGAGTTAGAGGATGTGTTAATCAAAGTAGGGGACTTCATATTCTCCGTTGATTTCATTGTTATGGACACACAGCCTGTGGCTAACCCACGAAACCAAATTCCGGTGATCCTCGTTCGACCATTTTTGGCCACTTCTAATGCTGTAATCAACTGTCGTAACGGCTCTATGACTCTATCCTTCGGGAAGATATCAAGTGAGTTCAACATTTACAAGATAGGAAGTCTGCCCTCCGAGCCTAATGCTAATGTACTTGATGTTTGCTCGATCCAAGAGATCACGCAGGAGGACTGTGAGCTCGAAAAATTTCTGTTCGATCACAGCAGTTTTGACGCCACTAGTGCGTTCCTCCTTGAATCTGACACAGTTTTCACAACCGATAACGATTACGAGTGTTTCACTTTTTCGGACGATTTTGAAGACTCACCACCCGAGTTTGAGTCCTTTGAATTTTCGGATGAGTTAGTTGAACCATCCGACTCGGTTGCTTACACCCACTTCGAACCATTGTTGGAATCCTTCGAGTTCGAGACAGTTCCACCAATTTTAGCTTCAATTGTTTCGCCTCCAAAACTCAAACTTAAGCTATTGCCGTCTCACCTTACATACACTTACTTAGGTGCGAATGAGACCCTTCCTGTTATCATCTCGGCCTCTCTAGCCCTCGAGCAAGTGGAAGCCCTTTTAATGGTCTTACAAAACAATCGGTAAGCTTTTGGCTGGACTATGGCGGACATCAAGGGGATTAGTCCCCTCATAGTTGAACATCATATACATATGATGGATGATGCCAAGCCAGTAAGGGATCCACAGAGACACCTCGAGGATTTTGTGGTTAATCAACCTCCGCCTATAGAAGTTGAACCACCACCTTTTCTTTTAATAAAATACGAGAATGCCAATATTCCACTTAGTTCTGATCATTCACATTCTCGTTTTTATTTATCATCATCTCTTATCTTCTCACATTCACGTTCACACAAACCCTGTCCATACCACCACTTATCTCTTCCCCGCATCTTCTTAGCTCTATTTAACATGTTCTTCCACCGACCTATATGTTACATTGATAAATTCTTTAAATGGTTGGTGTTGACTTTTGGTCTTTGCAAAGTTTGGTATTGACCAATAACTTTGAACCCCCTCTTTAAAAGCTTAACATTGTTTAACTCAAGTTTTGGGGGTATAATTTGGCTTTCGAAAATAACATTAAAAAATGAAAATTTTGAAAATAAAAAAAAATTGGGTATTTTTGTAAATTTCCAGATTTAAAAAAAAATAAAAATAAAAATAAAAATTTTATTTGCAAACAATTTCCCCTTTTTGAGAGGGGTATTTTGTAAATACCCATCACACTTCCCCCTATAAATAAACCCCGACCCTCTCTTTTTCTTAACCCTAATTTTATCAGCTCTCCTCAAACCCTAGCCGCCGCCTTGTTTTCTGCAGAGCGATCTCCCCATAGCGCCGCGCTTCCGCCGCCCAAGCCCGCCTTCAGCCGTGCTTCCGCCGCGCCCCTACTTCGTTTCCCTTTGATTTTCTCAGAGGCGGTTCGATCTTTAAACTCCTCTCTGTTTAAATTTTTTATCTCTGTAGATTATCTGTGATGGAACCAAGTATGCAGTTAGAGCGTGATTTCACACAGATCTTTTCACACACGATATATGGGAGTTCCTTTGCCAATGAAATCGCACGTAGGGGCTGGAATTTTTTGATATATAATCACCCAAACGCTTACGCCCTTCCAGATTTATTCACTTGTTTTTACGAGTGCATGGAAGACGGGTGTCTCGCACAATATGGCTTTATAAAATTACTGTGGGGTGATAGGGAGATAATAATTGATAGAGACTTCATACATGAAGTCAATTTAATCCCTAGGATACATGTTCATGATCAACCGCTCCAGTTTGAAGATTACATGCCCTTAATGGGTAATGATTGCTCGAGGGAACCAAGGAAAGGAATCTAAGCGAGAACCCTTTTCTCTAACGTTTTAACAGTGTGCCAGTGGGCACAAAATAATATTTTTGGGAGTTCCCATAACATCACATTTTTCACCCCCTCACTGCATATCGTGCACACACTTATGACGAGGAACCCTAGATTCGACATGTGCACGGTTATGCTTAACTTAATTGGTGCGGGCAAAAGGCCGCGAACTACCCATGCCCCATGCTAGTGACACAACTGTGTCGCTATTTCCTCCCCGTGGAGGAGTTTGAATTTTACATGCATGGAGGCATACCCGCCAGGCCTCTCATTGAGAGCGTATCTACGTCCTATACACACTTGACTGATAATTAGTCAAGAACAAAACCGGCGTAACACGTGCCCGCCAAAACACCTAGCTCCAGCTCGACCGCGAGCGAGGGAGAGCTCACCCCCTTAGAACATGCACAATTAATGAGGAGAGCCGTCAGGGGGATTGACGATTTGAGGGGGATGATGAGGGAGCATGATAGGCGTTTGACTGAGGTAGAGCAGGGGGTCCGCACCCTGCTGGCTAGGGAGGAGCGTTCCCGTTCACGCTCAAGGGGGCGGCGTGGGTCCGAGCAGTGAGGGCACTGCTTTTGGTAAGTTTGGGGGAGGTGGTTGTAAATAGTTATCATTTGCATTGCATTTTTTTTAAATTTTTGTATATATTTTTCTTTTTCTTTTTCATGTTTAATTGTGCGTTGTATCTTTATAAAAAAATTATAAAAATTGAAAAAATGAAAATAAAAAAAATATAAAAATATAAAAATCAAATAAAAACTGAAAAATTTTAAAAATTATAAAAATTGAAAAATTCAATTTAGGCCATAATTGACTTAAATTTGACAAGACGGTTAACTAACTAGGAAAAACTAGATCCAAAACTTAGTAAATTAAAAACCCTAAAAATAACCTTTCTTAAAATTTAACGGTAGAAAATATATGTCTTTGTAGTTTACTTAGAAATAGAAAAATTTTGAGTTTACTTCTTGGGCTAAATCAAAATAAAGGAAGAGTATTGAAATTTTTATTAAAGTGTAAGTCTGAAAAATAATCCCTAAGTTGAAGTCTAAATTCTAAAAATATATACCCTACAACATGCACAAATACGAACCTTGAAACTTGGAATAGTAGAGGAGACCTTGAAATGCTCTTGTCTAAAATCCTTAGTATGATGGAAAATAAAATTATAAGTGTGAATAAAGAGATAAAAAAAAATAAGCACTGGTTTTGTAATTACTTAAGGCTGAGCGAGGGTGCTTTATCACCTAGTGCCTTAGACCAACTGGTTTGGGAGTCACTGCTAAAAGCCTTAGATATTACAAGAAGAGGAATTACGCCTTAATGCGCAAGCACATTTTATAAACGGTCGTTAGTACCTCAAGAAGTATTAACGGTCGCATGAAGGATGTGTGAGCAATTTCATTTAAAAATTCACCAACTAAAAGTACTTTGGACGATGGACAAGAGTATAAGAGCTTGAATTGAATTTTCAAGTGTAGGGGTGATACATACACACACGTAGGGGTATATGATTGGGGTTTGGATGAAAAATAGGAATGAAAAATAGGACTTATATCTTTAGTAGAGAAGATAAAAATTCCAAAGTAGAGATGGAACCTTAGAAGGAAAATTCAAAAGATGCTAAAAGCTAAGTAAATTTACGGAACATATACAATCTTAAGTTAAATGATAAGGAAGCGTGAAAAATATGGGTTGATAATTTCTAAGTTGAAGATAATAGAATTTTTTGCTAGAACACCGAATTGAAGAATAAAAATCAATAGGCCAAATTGATCGGATTTTGTGGGTAGTATCCGCTGAAAACCCTCAAGAGACAACACTCCTCCTACTAGAGACACCTAGAGGTTTAACGGCTTGTTGCACGAGCTCAGTGCAATCGTGTTTCCCTGCGAAAGTGAGGTTAGGCTTTTTCAAGAATAAAACTAGTTTTGCTCGGGATGAGCAAAAGATAAGTTTGGGGGTATTTGTTCATATCATAATTTTGCATTATTATATTCCCCATTCTTAATCATTTTACAAATAAATAGGTGCTTTTGATCCATGTCTGCTAAATAGTTGCAGGTTACAGGTTCTCGGAACAATATAGTGTAAATGGTGAAAAGACGCTACAAAAGTGAGACTACGACCAATAAAGAGAAGAATCTTTATGATGCCGCCTACAGTTTAAGGAACAAGTGAAGATCAATGAACAGTTCAATTGCACAAGGTACGAAGGCAGCACAAAGATTCAAGATTTCAACGCGAAGCGAACGGTAAAAGTCCAAAACATTCTGCACTGTGGAAATCTGGGAGAAAATAAAAGATATTCTGAGAAACCAAGTGAAAAAACCAGAAGTAAAATGCAACAGGAAGAAGCCCTGAAGATTTGATACAGAGAACCCTCCAGATGGCCACGGATCCACGGCCAAACAAGGCATATGGCCGAGGATCCGCGGCCGTGCTGAGCACGTGTCGGTGCATTTTGACGATGGGTGGCGGTGCGTTGATCAGGCTTCTCAGGGTAGTTTTGTAAATTTAGATATGGATCAGATGTAAACCCTAGGGTTTCTATTCTCTATAAATAGGAACCCTAGAGCTCTTTTTGGAGTATCCCTCTTTTTATTTATCTAGTTTAGAATTTTTATTCCCTGTAATTGTTGAAGAGTGCATCAAATAAAAAAGTAAGTTTCTTTTCTGCCCTAGTTATTTCTCTAGCAATTTTATTTCTCTGCCGTAGTTATAAATTTCTTATCTGCCATAGTGGTTAAATTAAAACTAAAAAATGAACTCTTTTATCAATTCCCTAATGAGTGAGTAGTTCCTCACTTGTTAGGGTTAGGTTTGGGAAAGGTTTAAGAGATGAAAATCTCTCACCCCTTTCTTACCCGTTATACATTTTAAAGTAGGACTCTATGCATGCATGCACACACCGCTCACTACGGCACCCTATCCCATGAGGTAGCGGTGATACCATTGTTAAAGACCGGTTATGTATGATTTCCATAGAGGTTAGGGTAAGAGTTAAGAAATGACGGACAAGGACAAAAGGGAAGAAACCTAGTTTCTTCCCGATCATGCTAATCCCCTTTATTAATTATTACCTTAACACCTAAAAGTTCTTAATTAGGACAAAGAAAGCGGTAAGAATAATTGACTTTCCAAACCAACCTAATCCTAACCCTAGCAAGGTTTTAATCCTAATCAAATTCAACTTTAGTTTTTATTGAAAATCAAACCTACCACAGTAGGAATTGACTCGTTAGAACAACTAGAAAATACACAAAATCCCTGTGGACCGACCCGTACTCAACCGGCTAGCTACCAAGCGACACCGTTCTTGATTGTGGTTAATTCTTTTATCACAATTAGCATAAGCATTAAAAATCCATCTACAATCACTAACCATACCATCAATGCTTGTCCTTCAAAGCTACGATTGAGAGACGATACTCAGAAACTACCGCAAAAGCAGATTCAGGGGCAGAAGAAGATTACTCAGGGGGCTAATCAAGCGCGTACCTTTAATTTGACGGCCGAGGAGGCCAAGGCTTCAGATGAAGTCATTTCAGGTATCCTATTCGTTCATAATTTTCCCGTATTGGCATTATTCGATTAAGGTGCATCTTATTGTTTTATGTCGTCCAAGTTGATTACTGCACACTCTATTCCATACACGGCCTTGTCTAGTTGCTGGGATATAAACACTGGGAATGGGAAAATTATATCTAGTAGCGAGTGTAAGGATTGTCTGATTGTTATCTGCAAACAAGAGTTATTCGTGGATTTCTTGGTGATTGATACTGGAAGCTATGAAGTCGTCTTGGGAATGGATTTTCTCGGCACTTCCACGCTCACATCAATTGCAGAGCAAAGAAAGTGATTTTCCAGATTCTCAAACATGCGAAGTTTATATTTTCAAGAGATAGCAGATCTGTCGAGCCAGTCAAATTTAGGGCTAGATCAACAAGCGTCGTTCTTTTGTCGATGGAAGCAGATTAGGAAGAAGCACCAGCAGTAGTTCGAGAGTTTATGGATGTGTTCGAAGACATCTTGGGTTTACCACCAAAACGAGATGTGGAGTTCGCGATTGATCTTGTTCCTGGAGCAGCGCCGATTTCAAAGGGGTATTATCCGATAGCACCGGTGGAGTTAGAAGAAGTCAAGAAGCAGGTCTCTGAATTGCTAGAGAAGGGTTGGATTCACAGCAGCAATTCACTCTGGGGAGCTCTAGTTCTCCTAATCAAGAAGAAGGATGGCACGTGGAGAATGTGCATCGATTATCGAGAATTAAATCGGGTGACTATTAGGAACAAGTACCCAATCCCTCGTATCGGCGAATTATTCGATCAACTCAGTGACGCGAAGGCATTCTCAAAGCTGGACTTACTATCTGGAGATCATCAAGTTTGAGTAAAATCAGAAGATATTCTCTAGACAGCCTTCCAAACTCGATATGGGCATTACGAGTACTTAGTAATGCCATTTCGGAGTCACGAACGCCCCAGCGATATTTATGGACTTGATGAACCGAATCTTTTCACCGTATTTGGACCAGTTTATAATAGTGTTTATTGATGACATTCTGGTCTAACCTTTAATAACTCTTCGATGCTTCAACAAGTTTCTTTCCCTTATCTTTTTCGGGTTCCTGGGAAGACTCATACTTCTTTCCTTTCTCTGTGGAGGGGAACACTTGAAGATCGCACTGCAAACGTTGAGACAAGAAATGTTATATGTGAAGATAAGCAAGTGCGAGTTTTGGCTTGAAGAAGTGAAGTTTTTGGGTCATGTCGTATCCGGAGATGGAATTGTTGTTGATCCTAAAAGGATTGCAGCAGTTCTTGATCGGCCGATTCCGAAGAACGTGGAGGAGATCAGAAGTTTTCTTGGGCTCGCCGGATATTATAGAAGATTCATGGAGAATTTCGCTCGAATGGCTGAGCCATTGACTAAACTAACGCGAAAGGAGGTACCGTTCGTATGGACGGAGAAATGTGCGTCTTCTTTTGAATCGTAGAAGCAAAGATTGACCACCGCTTCTATTTTGACAGTGTTGGATAGTTCCGGAGGGTTGGTTAGTCATAGCGACACATCTGGGAAAAGCTTGGGATGTGTTCTAATGCAGAATGGGAAGGTTATAACCTACGCATCGGGAAAATTGAAGACTCACGAGAAGAACTACCCAACTCATGATTTGGAGCTTGCAGCAGTGATTTTCGCTTTGAAGATTTGGAGACACTACTTATTGGACGAAAAGGTAGAAGTATTTATCAATCACAAAAGCCTAAAGTATGTGTTCACGCAGAAAGAGCTCAATATGAGGTAGCGTTGATGGTTAGAGCTGATGGTTGACTATGATCTTGATCTAAAATACCATCTGGGGAAAGTTAATATTGGGTTGGATGCGCTAAGTCGGTTGCCAGCAATACAGATATTGACTGCACAGAAGGAGCTTATAGATGATTTCCAGAGATTCGAGTTGGAGATCGTATTACCATTCTTCGAGACAGTTGATGCAACTGTAAGTGCAGTCTTCCCTGATCGATAATATCAAAGCAGCGCAGTCGCACGATCCAAGATTGCAAAATATTTGAGAACAGGTAGAAGCGGGACTTCGAACGGACTTGTTGATTCATGAAGATGGTTCGTTACGATATGGGAGCCGCTTATGTATGCCAAAAGGGGATATTCGTGAATAAGTTATGAAGGAGGCGCATGTTTCTCATATTCCGTACATCTAGGATGCATGAAGATGTACCGAGATCTACGACAGCATTTCTGGTGGGAAGGAATGAAAAGGGAGATTGCTTGCTATGTAGCGAAGTGCTTGGTGTGTCAGCAAATTAAGGCTGAACATCAAAGAGTAGCCGGTTTGTTGCAACCACTTCCGATTCCTCAGTGAAAGTGGGAACAAATAATCATGGATTTCGTGACAGATTACCACGGATTCCAAAGGGCAACAATGCAGTTTGGGTTATTTTCGATCGATTGACCAAGGCAGCTCATTTCATACTGTTTCGAGTTGGTCAGTCGACAGAAGCATTAGAAGAGCGGTACATGCAGGAGATTGCGAGATTGCATAGGATACTTATGAGCATCGTTTCCGATCGGGATACCCGATTCTTATCGTACTTTTGGAGGAGTTTATAGGAAAGTTTGAGAACTTGATTGAATTTTATCACCACCTATCATCCGCAGACAGATGGCCAGTCCGAAAGAACGATCCAAACTCTTGAAAATATGTTGAGAGCATGCATGTTGGACTTCAAGGGTTCATGGGAGGATCATTTACACTTGGTGGAGTTTTCGTATAATAACAGTTTTCATGCGACTATTCAGATGGCTCTATTAGAAGCATTATATGGTCGTAAGTGTCGCTCGCCCGTCTGTTGGGACGATGTTGGAGAAAGAAGATTATTCGGACCAGATTTTATTGTGCAAACAGTAGAGAAAGTTAATACGATCCGAAATCATATGAAGGCGGCACAAGATCGACAGAAAAGTTGGGCTGATACAGGGCGAAGACCTCAGGAGTTCGCATTTGGTGATCTTGTATTCCTGAAGATATCACCGACCAGACGCATGATTCGATTTGGTATTCGAGGCAAGCTTAGTCCTCGATTCGTAGGGCCTTTCAATATTATTGAGCTCGTTGGAGAAGTAGCTTATCGATTAGCTTTAAAACCATACTTGGCGAGTGTTCATGACGTGTTTCATGTATCTCAACTCTACAAGTATATTCGAGATTAGGTGCACGTCCAAGATCATTCGGAGCTGACAGTAAGAGAGAACTTGACATACGAAGAACGACCGATGGCGATTGTAGATCGAAGAGAAAAGGTCCTCAAGAACAAGGTTATCCCTCTAGAACTTATTTCATAAGGGAATCGTTCGCACGGAGAATCAACTTGGAAATGTGAATACGAGATTCGACAGAAGTTTCCACACCTATTTTCTTAGATTCATGTTTTCTTGTCTTTTTTTGTTCCGGGAATTTCGAGGACGAAATTCTTTTGTAGTTGGGTATAATGTAATAGCCAAGTTCATTTATACCATAATTTATTTGGGTTTTTCCTAATCTTGTGACTATTTCTTGATTATTGTTTGTTTTAGGTGGGAATAGCGGATTTGGTATCTGTGTTTAGTATCCGACCCGACCCGCATACTTGAAACCCATTATGGTTCAAGATTACGTTATATCTTTGCTAGTACGAAAGATCCGTGCACATCTAGATTTGGTATATACATGTAACATACTTTAGTATCTGCATATATTTTTAAATAATACAAATTAAAACCAGATAATTTTTTTCAATATCTAGCATGGCATGTATCATACCCCCTATAGTTGCATCCAGACATCATGTTCACGTCCGATTTGATGAAACAGACTCGTTTGGGTCGCTACGTGTTTTTACGTGTACCCGTTCTTAGGGGTATACATTTTATCTAACCGGATGTCGCATTATAATTTTAACTGATACGTATATTATCCGTATTTTAAAACTAGATTTTTAGAAGTGATCCGGGTATTTTTCGGAGTATATTTGTATAAAGCCAAAAAATATATATTATAATATATTTTTTAAACCAAACAGTTTATAATTGTATATATAATATAACATATTTTAAATCCTAACTAATTGTTTATCCTCACCAATCTTTCTCCTCTCGCTCTTTAATCTCTATCTCTCTCTAACCCTCTATTTCTTTCTCTCTCTCCTCTCGTACTGTCCCTCCCTCTCTCCCCCCTCTACTGATATATATATATATATATATATATATATATATATATATATATATATATATATTTATATTAAACCTATTCACAACACCTCTCTCTCTCTCACCTCTTTTCTTCCTCACCTCCACCACGAGAACCCATGCCCTAACCCTAGCCTAGCCCTAGCCCTTACCGCAAAGAACCTCACCACCACCTCCCTGTCACCCTCATCCCCGCTACCGCCTCCATCTTCTCCCCTCTCTTCTTCTCCTCCCTAGAAAACCCCGACCATGACCCTGCAACTCCCCGAGCAACCCAAAAACCGCCCCTCACCTCGCCATCGACACCGTCGTCGACCTCACCTTCATCACCTCTCATCCCTCTCCTCCTTCTCCTTACCTTCCAGTAACCTTCCCGAGCACTCACCAAATCCCGAGAACCAAGAACTCAACACCAAAACTCCCTCGCCTCCACCGTCGATCACCTCACTGCCTCGTCGCCGTCACCCTTCACCTCACCTCCACCACCTCTCCTCTCCTTTTCCCAGACCACAAACCCCTGCAATACAGAACCCGACCAATGTAAACCAAACACCCACAACCAAAGAATAACACTGCCCTTGCCGTTACCCATCGTCGACGGTAGTCATCGTCGCCGTCATCGTCACCTCTCCTCTGTCCCTAGAAACCCAGAACAACCATAACCCCAGATTCCCTCCATCTACTTTTTCTTTTTCTTTCTCTCTTTCTTTTCTTTTCTGTTCTTAGCCGTCGTCGGAGTCGCGCACGTCGCCGACGATCTGAGCGACCTAGTCGTCGTTTTTATCCGGCGTAGTCATGTCTTGGATTAGCCAGGTCCAGTCTTGTACGCGCGTGTGTGCATCGCGACGTTTATCCGACATCGAACGTGACGTACGTACCCCATCGTGAGATCCGATCAGGCAAGTTTATCTTGCTACATGCTATGTTAATACATTGATATCCATATGAATAAAAATAATACATGTATTTTAGTTATGCATCCGATGTTATATTTTTACCGTTTTTCGAAATCCGTTCGTATCCGTACTGTCTATTACATATCTAGTTGCATGCCGGAACTTCATTATATTATATTACCTTTATATTAGTGCAAGATGCTGTCTATCTGTAATAAGCTGTATACGTAGTCATGAATACGTATACAGCTTATTACAGATAGACACATATGCATCCTGATATTCGTCGTGCTTACCGTGTTCAGATATTCATTACAGTTTTACATTAGGTATCCATTTGATACACACACCACATGACACACTCTGATACACTACTTGACTTGTTACTTGATTTTGTTACTAATGCCGACAATCCTGACTTTTTGTCCTGATAGACGTAACATGTTATCTACATAGACAAAACCTGTGCCTGCTTGATCCTGTGTTGGCATTAGATTCATATTATAAACACCTGACTTGAACACATAACCTTGAGGGTAAAAGGAAATCAATAATGAAACCTGACTTGTAACTCAACAGTTCGATACTTATACTGATCAGTCCTTACGGGTTAGGCCAGCCCCGATATGATGCTGCTGACATCATTCGTTTGTACATGTTACATGTTTACTGTTTAGTGGCACGTCTTGGATTCATCCCGAGAGTCTTGACCGTGGTCCCGGGCACGCACGAGATACTATTGAATTACATCGACGATTCCATTAAATTGATTTCAAAGACTTTAGAGTAGATAACCTAGTAGCACAGTTTAGGTTACTCATCGCACTTCACATATACATACATACCTCACCGTTCATATCCGTGTTATTCTTTATATTCATGTTTACCTATATCGTTACATCCTGGTTATTACTATTGTTTTGATATTATGACACACTGACGTATGAGTTTTCTATGGCCCAGTTCCTCCATCTTTATCGCAGGCTGAACAGGAGTATTTTAACCGTCAAGCCGATCAGTGAGGAATTAAGTTTAGTGATGTTTAGTTTAGTTATTTTCTGCACTTTTATTTCCTGATGTTAGCCCATATTGGGGCGTATTTCAAGATGTTGTTTATTGGATATTACTATTGTTTCCGCTTATACATTTTCTTGACTTTTTTATTTGGCAAATGGACATGTGCTAGATAGATTTTATATTTTTACTGTTCTTGATATCCTATAGACAGCCATAATGTGACCATGGAGGGATGATTTCTATCCATAAGTATCATGGTTGGCTCTGTCAAGTGTCGTAGTTAGCGCACTCTGGGAAGCGGGGCGTGACAGTGATGTAGGAATTTTTCCACTAATTTCTCTGTCAAAAATCCTTGCTCAAGAGAGCAAGAAGAAGAAGAAGAAGAAGTGAGAAAAGTTGCTAAGTCTTGCAGCCATGAAGCATTGTGGAATCAATGATGACCAAGTGTAGAATTGAATGGCTTTACTTTTTGCAACCTTGTATCAATAGAGCACACAAATGATTTTATCATTTTTAAAAGCAAAGCCATACCTCTCTACATGTTTACAACTATGTTTCATGCCACCTCACTTTCAACCTCTTTTCCATTTATTTTTCTAAATAGAAAAATAAATATAAGGTGTCTTTCTTCTATAAGCATTCTCGTATAATTACGGAATACATCACCCGATATATGTATTGCTACATATACGTATATCCGTATAAAAAATACGGATAGTACCAAAGAGAGAAAATAAATAGTGAACAATAATACTAATATATATATATATATATATATACATATATATATATACATATATATATATATGAGAATAAGGGAGGAAAGATGCCATAGGAGGTAATTTCCTCCTATGGCGTCGAAAAAATACACCCTCCCTCATTTTTTCCGTCGATCGGCACCCACCATCTTTATCATTATCATCTAAGATGTGGGTATACAAAATTTCATGTGATTCTACAACTTTTTCACCGCTGATTTAGCAATGTAAAAAGTTCTGTTGTCAGTAAACCGTTAATTTTGAACCCACTAAATCAACGGTGAAAAGGTTGTAGAATCACATAAAATTTGGTCTACCCACATCTTAGATGATAACGATGAAGATGGTGGGTGCCGATCGTCGGAAAAATGAGGAAAGGTGTATTTTTTCAACGCCTTAGGAGGAAATTCCCTCCTACGGCTTCTTTCCTCCATTAACCTCTATATATATATATATCAATATATATATATATATTATTAAATCAAAATCTGATTTAATAATCCGGCTTAATTCTAAGCCGACCAGTATTATCAACCGTCCGATTAAAGTCCGTGTATCCCGTACACGTATTTAATCGGACCCCTACACGTACCAACATACAGTTCCAACATCTATCGCCTGAACCGGAAAAACCCTCTGTGTGGGATTCTAAAGACTCGACAATACGCTGGAAGTGGGTTTAACCATAAGAACGTCAGTGGCACTAGTTGTACATAACGGCTACCCAGGTACTTGCCGAAAGGGGGGTCGACAATCAAGTACGTTCTTACCCTACTGAGCCTGAATGTGAAAATCTTCGTACAGTCCGGTCTCTTCATCAAAGAGTATCATAAATCGGGTCTAGGGGTAGATAACGTCAGACCCCTACTAACCTGATGAGTCATGTCTGAGTCAAGCTCATCACCAACAGAGATACTACTGTTCAACTATCAGTAAATCTCATCCACCGTGGTCACGGATTTCTAGTGATAGCCAACTGAACACAGCGCGACATCGACTCCTAATACCGGGAGAAACGAATCCCTAACAATCGACCACTGCCTCCATATGACTCGGGATTGTATCCAACTAAAACCTGTTTGTACGACTCGTTTGAGCCATGGTAGGGTAGTAATCAAAGTACAGTGGGGACTCACACGAGAAAAATGACGATCTTAGGTCAAAGAAATAACCTGTACTCATCCCACTTGAGAACTTCCATCTGACGATAGATATAATACCATCTAGAAGTTCTCAGCGAGTCCGTCCGGTGTACTCACATCCAGTGAGCACCTGTATACTATCTTAGGTGACACAACACCAATGGCTTGTGAGACCGGCCACCGCCCCTCGTCGGGGTCTAAAAACATATACACTAGTCTACTCCGGAATATCGATGCCCAGTCTCGATACTCCCATGACTAGGGACATTTAAGGATGTGCTTATGGACAACCAAGCTCCCACATATATGATCGCCATCATAATGCTGGTTGTCAAACAACAATCCTACGGGCTTCATCAATGATAAAGACAAACCAGATAGCATACTATCATCTCGAGTAGGACTGTTATACCTATATAGGTCCTCGTTCAATTATCATAATTGCCTGCTTGCAATCACAACAATTGCCTTGAGAGCACTATATCCAACAATCTCCCACTAGACTTAAGGCTAATTATTGAGATATCGTGTACCCACAGCTCATGTGCTACTGAATACCTAACTTCTCTACTAATCAGTTTCGTAAACTATGTTTGTGAAACTTAATGGGTTCGAGAAATAGCCTCAGTGAATGGATCCGCTACAATGTTCCAACTTCATCTCTCTATATTTCAACCTTGTAGAGATCAACAATCTCCAAAACTAAGAGATACCCCACCTCAAGAATTTGTCTGGATACTTGATGGGACCAGGTTCATAAATGAACTACTCTATCCAACAAACTTCTTGGGTTGTATCCTCGGTTGAGACAAAACAAGCATCCTACACCATGATTACCTCAGTATTCCTATTTGGACACTATACAATATACTGATCCTTAGAAGAGGCTAAACTCAAAATTCTGACAGGATCTCTGTCATCCAGGTCACCTTGGAAGCCTTAACCGATAACCGCCTTCCAGATGAAGCTATCGTTACCTTATATCACGAACATCCACTTATGTTCATTACTTCTTCACAATGTTTCTCCAGGATTCGATTAATATATACTTATTGCAACTAGTGCAAAAGCAATATCTGGTGTTATATAAGACATTGCATGATTGACTCAATTGCCTAAGCAAAGGATATGCCATTCATGCAAGTCCCTTTCCTTATCAGTCTAGATGACATCTCTTTTAGAGAGGGTAGCTCAATCACCTGCGGGTACACAACCACGTCAGGAGTCATTCTTTTTAAAACACTTTTAGAATATTGTCTAAGTATCCGATTGGGAAACTTTCTAAATATAGATCTAAAACTAGAATCCTGATATATTATCCATATCCAACGTAAAGAAAACACTGTGTAACAACCAAAGTTTAACCGATTGTAGTATAGGAACATCACTTCCTATCTGGAGTATGTCATCCAAATCCCAGAACAGTACTCCCTACATCCTTCTTACTAGGTTCATCTATTATTTTGATGAAGTCAATCACCTTGACTGTCACACCAAAAATAGATGATCTGTCTCCGCTATCCATGCTTTAGTTTACGAAAGACATAAGCAACTTGCACACCTTCCGCTGCTCCCACTGACTACGATAATTCTCTGGCAAAGTCATATACACATGCATTTACAAATTCTCATTTAGAAAGACGTTTTAGTCATCCACCTGCCAGATATAATAGCCAAGAACTATATTAGCTCCAAGTCATATCCATATAGACTTCAGTGTAGACACTGAAGTAAAAGTCACATCACAATCCACAACGGGTATTTGATGAAAACTCTTTACAACAAGTCTAGCTTTATTATGTTAGTAGCTTTCCACCTGCACAGATCTCGAAAGATCTACTTGCTCCTAATGGGTTTCACCCCTTCAGGAGCACCCAGTAAAGTCCAAAATCCATAATTTGCTGAAGTGCGTGGAGTCCATCTTGTATATGAAGCATCTGGTCACCTGGAAGTTATCACTTCCTATGACCCGCTGATAATAAGTATGAGAACAGCGGTGTCAAGTTGTATCCGTATGGATTTCAGCATAGACACTGAAGCGAAAGTTTCATCACAATCCACAACGGGTATTTAATGAAAGCTCTTTACAACATGTCTAGATTTATTAGGTTGGTACCTATCCACCCACATAGATCTTGAAAGATCTACTTGCTCCTAATGGGTTTTACCCCTTCAGGAGCACCCAGCAAAGTCCAAAATCCATAATTTACTGAAGTGTGAGGAGTCCATCTTGGATATGAAGCATCTGGTCATCTGGAAGTTACCACTTCATATGACCTGCTGATAACTATTAGGGTCATCATTACCATGATGCTGACCTCCTTGACACCGTCTATGAGAAAACTGTCACGACCCGAAATTCGACTCGTGACCGGCACTTAACCACGTAACGTCTACAGGCGTAACGCGACTAAGCCGAAACCCAGAAATCAAAACCATTAAAAGTATAGAGTGTATGAAACATTTGTTAAAACATTTAGAAAACTTTAAGTTGTTTAGTAGAATTCTTTAAAGTTCAAGTTATTATTTTTTAAAAATTTTGGTATCATTTCCTTGTAAAAACTAGCCCCGAAATCAGGTACAAGGCAATATATGAGTAAAAATGATACACAATATAGTAAGGCATCCCAAACGGGAGTAATCATGCCCAACAGCGAAAACAACACCACAAGAGTAATATACGACGCTGTAGCGAAGTAATGAGCAATAAGTAAAAACATCACAGAATAATAAAACCGCATAAATAAAGTCGGCTCCCACGAGCTCGACACCAGAATACCAATAATATACATCATCGTCCTCACACTGTTCTCTAAGTCAATACATAAAGTAGATGGAGAATACTAGATACAAAAGAGTGTACAATAAAATAACCAGATACCATAACCCACCTAACAGCAAAACAGCTCACGCGCCAACTATAGTGGTATCAATAGCCAAAAGATGCAAAAGGCAGCCTGCCGCGACTAATCTGAGGGGCAACCTGCAAATACTGTGGCACAACAGGGGTGAGTTGCCAACTCATGAATAGAGATAACATATAAAGGTAATCGCGAGCATGCACATACTGCGCTACTCTATCATATGCCAGCAGATGATATCTATATGCGATAAGCAGTATGTGCAATAATCATGCAAGTGCTCTATCAGGTAATATAACTACAGGATGAGATGCAAAATAATGAATGCTGAGCATGGAAAATATAACATCTACACGGAATGTCAACGTAGAAAAATATAATCGGTGCCCATCAATGCACCCAGATCCCAGTAAACTCAGGCGCCGGCACCCTCATCGGCCTTCAAATCCTGTAAATCTCAAAGAATCACGAATGCCCAACAACGGCACTCAAATATCATAAATACTCGTGTCCAGCATCGACACGCAAATTCTCATATATCGGGCTCCGTCAGTCCGGATCAGCCCACGGGCTCCGTCTGTGGTATCGGCCCTCGGCCCCGGCAGTACGAGTCATCCTGCATCCATCTATCGACTCTGGTCGGTATCCTCCGGATAACCGCCAGGTCCAACCAATCACCGGTAGGTACTCGCCACCCTGCCAGGCTCATCGTCTACTCCATGAAAAACATTTCTCGCCCTGCGGAACCATACCGGGTCCACCACGAACCCGCAAACGGATCATCCAACTCCTCGGATCGGGTTTCAAGCACACGTCTCAGAACCGAGAAAACGCGTGGTGGACGCACCAAAATATCATATCAAGAGGAAACCGGGTTTTCAAATCATGCATCTTTTCTTAAATAACTCCACGGTCCTAAAAACCAGAAATCTCATGAAATCCAAAACCAATGTGTAAGTCAATGCGATGTGATATGTGCATCGAGTCATACTATAAGTAAAAGGGAGAAACCGCTCTTTAAAATAGTTTCAGTTTTTCAAAAGGCATCATGCGGCTCCCAGTTTTTACCAAAATCAGCATATCCAGGTAGGTACGGTTTGAATAGGCGTAAGTATGTAAATGAGTACGTGCACAAGTATGAATCATCATATCGAATCATATGTGAGATGAACTACAGTATAATGATCATGGCAATTCTACAGTGAGAGTGTCTTGGCAATTACTAACGGTGTGTGTGTAACATGCAGATTAGTACTCGTGCAACATGAACCGTTAGTAACAGTGCGGTGTTCTATCAATTCTAAGTTCACATACATATAGCAGAGAATGCAGTATGCAACAAATAGTATCCATGAACAGTCAATATATGAAAATGCAATATGCTGCTACAAGGTCCTATCAGCCCTGACGCATAACGCCATGCGAGAGATTTCCCCGTAAATGTTAAATCTACTCACCGTAGTCTCGCACTAAGTGTAGCCAACGACTTATTTTCCCTTCTTCGCGGCATCCGCCGTACCCGTCTGCGAACCTAGAATTTCACAGAATATCACACATAAGCTCAAATCTACAAAAATGCGACATTAAAGTCAAATTAGAAACCCGCGTTGCGAACCAAGCGCGTGCATGCGCGATATGCTAAAATGTGTGATTACGCGCCTGAAGCTACCCCGACACGTCGCGATACGCATAAAACCCCAAACCCACACACGTATCACACGTGTCACGAAGGTTTAAAAATACGAGAAATAAGGTAATTGATCCCAGATTTTTCTACAGAAAGAATTAAATAAAATTGCACATACCATAAATCTTAAAATAGCAATAGACACCTACAGAGCAAAAAGCCAAACCCCATGTTCCTCATCTGGCCGCAAATTGCGGCCAGAACGAATTTTTCGGGGGCCAAGAGGTGGAATTTGGGGGGCCGTGTTCTATATATGGTATCAACACCTAACAACTATACTCCAGTTAACTCAGATTTATTCTAAAATCACTAGGTCAACAGCAGATTACAGGAAGCTAGAATTTTGCTTAAAAGCGACAAATTTTGCATCAAACAGAAACCTGATGGTATTTTAGTGAAATAGGGGTTAATCTAGGTTAACATAGCCCTAACAACACTTAATTGACTTAGTCTAACCAATTCTAACCTTACTTAACCAACTAATCATCAATTTAGCACTAAAAACACATAATTATCGCTAATCGAAGCTAAACTACAAAAACTAAGCGAACATAAGAATAAGTTTAGAGATTATACCCTCTAGGAATCTCACAAGCAAGTAGAAGGAGAATAAGAAGAGGGAACACTGCTGCTGGGGTGCTGCTGCTGCCGCCTGAAGCTGCTGCTGCTGCCTGTAGCTGCTGCTGATGCTGCCTGAGTTGCTGCTGCTGATGCTGTGCTTGCTGCTGTTGCTTAGGCTGTGGCTGCTGATGCTTGGGCTGCTGCTGTTGGTGTGGGTGTGTGAGTGTATGAGAGTGAGAGTTGAGAGAAAAAATGAGAACAAGGCAAGGGAAATGAGAGCTATGCTTAGTCAACCCCTCCCCCTCTCTCTCTCCTCATTTAATGAATCATGGCAAAGGCCATCATGCCCCATCATGCACCCCCCCTCTCTCTCTCTCCCCCCTCCAAGTCAACACTTTCAAATTAAAACAAACTTTAATAAAAATAACTAATTAAACTTAATTAAAACCCAAAAGACTTAATTCCCATGTTTAAACCCACCATGGTTGCTAATCATGGTTTAACCCAAATTTTAACCCTAGTTTACATGCACAAGTTTGTGCAAGCCTAGGAAAATTCTAGAAAAATATTTATAATTCTCGATAAAATATTTGAAAACCAATTTAGTAGAGTTTTTTTTATAAAAACCACCTATTAAAATATAATTAGCCACTAAACACATCCTAAAGTGTTACAATCTTCCCCCCTTAAAGAAATTCGTCCCCGAATTTTAAAATATAAAGCAACGCATACCTTCAAAAAGATGAGGGAACTTCTTCCGCATCTCGCCCTCGCCCTCCCAAGTGATCTCTTCACCATTCAGGCTGTGCTAAAGCACCTTCACTGATGGCAAGACCTTCGATCTATGTTTCTTCACCTGCCGGTCCAATATCACGACTGGCTGCTCGGTGAACGTAAGATCGCGCTCAAGCTGAATGGTCTGATGCCGAATCATGTGCGAAGGGTCATGTAGGTATCTGCGAAGCATCGACACTTGGAACACGGGGTGAACATCTGGGAAGTCGGGTGGAAGAGCCAAACGATATGCTACTGCGCCCACATGCTCGAGGATCTCGAAAGGGCCTATGAATCTGGGGCTAAGATTCCCCTTCCGTCCAAACCTCATCACTCCCTTCATCGGAGAGACCCTCAGAAAAATGTGATCTCCAACCGCGAACTCTAATCTGCAGCAGCGCCTGTCAGCATACGATCTCTGCCTACTCTGAGCTGTCCTCATCCTGTCTCGAATCAGCTGTATCTTCTCGGTCGTCTCCTGTACGATTTGTAGCTCCAAAATACTGCTCTCACTGAGCTCTGTCCAACAGACGGGCGATCTACATCTCCTCCCATAAATAGCCTCAAATGGTGCCATCTAAATGGTCTCCTGGTAGCTGTTGTTGTAGGAGAACTCTACTAAAGGTAAATGATGATCTCAGCTACCTCCGAAATCTAATACGCACGCTCGGAGCATGTCCTCGAGAGTCTGAATAGTCCGCTCTGACTGTCCGTCGGTCTGCGGATGAAATGCTGTGCTGAAACTCAAGCGGGTGCCCAAAGCCTCCTGAAGCCTCTGCCATAGTCGGCTGGTAAACTGGGTGCCTCTGTCGGACACGATACACGTCGGGACTCCATGCAGTCGTACTATCTCGTCGATGTATATCTGGGCATACTGAGCAAATCCGAAAATCGTCTTCACTGGCAGGAAGTGAGCCGCTTTCGTCAAACGATCCACGATCACCCAAATGGAGTCATACCCTCGCCTAGTCCTGGGTAGACCCACAATGAAATCCATCGAAATATGTTCCCATTTCCACTCCGGAATGGGTAACGACTGTAGCTCTCCTGCGGGCCTATGGTGCTCGGCCTTGACTTGCTAGCAAGTCAGGCATCTCGACACGAAGTCTGCAATGTCCCTCTTCATTCCGTCCTACCAGTAAACATCTCTCATATCATGGTACATCTTGGTGGAACCTGGATGAACACTGTACACCAATCGATATGCCTTCTCAAGAATCTCACGCCATAGTCCCTCAGCATCTGGTACGCACAGTCTAGTCCCAAATCGCAGTATCCCGTGATCATCGATCACGAACTCGGAAAATCTGCAATGTCCAATCTATGCCATTATCTCTGAACATCGGTCATCACTGTACTGTGCCTCATGTATACGATCAAGCAACTGTGGGCGTGCACGAACATGCGCTAGCTGTCCCCCGATCGGTGTAAACTCGAACTGCACCCGGCTGTCGCATAAAATCTGCCAATCTGCCGACGACTGCCTCTGCACTGCGCTCAAACAAGATAGACTACCCCCGGGTCTCCTACTCAAAGCATCAGCCACTACATTAGCCTTGCCCGGGTGATACAAGATCTCGCAGTCGTAGTCCTTCACTAAATCCATCCAACGGCACTGTCTAAGATTCAGGTCTCGCTGCTGAAATATATACTTTAAACTCTTGTGATCAGTGAATATCTGGCACGACTCGCCGTATAGGTAATATCACCAGATCTTAAGTGCAAAGACCACTGCAGCCATCTCTAAGTCGTGAGTGGGGTAGTTCTGTTCATGTTTCTTTAAATGCCGTGAAGCATACGCGATCACCCTGCCATGCTGCATCAATACGCACCCTAGCCCCACTCAAGAAGCATCACAATAGACCGCAAATCCGCCCGATCCTGAAGGCAATGATAACACCGGCGCCGTAGTCAGTCGAGTCCGTAGCTGCTGAAAACTGTGCTCACACTCCTCCGTCCAATCGAAAGGAACTCCTTTCCGGGTCAACCTGGTCAAAGGTGTAGCAATATGGGAGAAGTCCTGCACGAATCGCCTGTAGTAGCCGGCCAGCCTTAGAAAGCTGTGAATCTCCGTAACTGATGTGGGTCTGAGCCAATACTGAACGGCCTCGATCTTCCTCGGTTCCACACATATACCATCTCGTGTAATTATGTGGCCCAAGAAGTCTACGTTGTCCAGCCAGAATGCACACTTGGAGAATTTTGCGAAAAGCTGGTGCTCCCTGAAGGTCTGCAGTGTAATCCACAGGTACTGCTCGTGCTCCTCTCTACTCCGGGAATATACCAAAATATCGTCAATGAATACGATGATGAACAGATCAAGATGCGGCCGGAAAATACGGTTCATCAAGTCCATGAATGCTGCTGGTGCATTGGTGAGTCCGAACGACATCACCAAAAACTCATAATGGCCGTAGCGCATGCGGAAAGCTGTCCTAGGAATGTCCTCCTGTCGAACCCACAGCTGATGGTAGCCTGATCGCAAATCGATCCTCAAAAAATACCCTGCCCCCTGAAGTTGGTCGAACAAGTCATCGATACGTGGCAAAGGATACATGTTCCGCACTGTAACCTTGTTCAGCTGGCGGTAGTCGATACACAGACGCAAACTGCCGTCCTTCTTCTTAACAATCGGGACTGGAGCACCCCAAGGAGAAACACTGGGTCGAATAAGTCCCTTATCCAGCAAATCTTGCAACTAACCCTTCAATTCTCTAAGTTCCGCCGGGGCCATCCGATAAGGCGGTACAAAAATAGGCCCCGTGCCAGGAACCAAGTCAATACAAAAAGAAATATCACGCTCAGGCGGTAGCCCAGGAAGCTCGTCAGGGAACACATCAGGAAACTCGCTAACAACCAGAACCTGATCCAACGGAACCTCTGCAGCTCTAGTATCGCAAACATAGGCGAGAAATCCCTGACATCCCTTCCTCAAAAGCTACCCAGCGCGAAAAGAAGAAATCAAACTATGAGGGGCGGCACCACGGTCCCCCAGCACAACAAAAGTCGACTCGCCGGGAAAACGAAATCTAACTGTCTTCTTACGTCAGTCCATAGATGCATAGCACGTGGCTAACCAATCCATGCCCAAAAGAACGTCGAAGTGCAATATCTCAAGAAGGATCAAGTCGACAGGCAACTCTCTCTCGCCAATACGGACGATACAGGATCGGAACACGTGCCTAGCAACAAACGACTCTCCCACAGGAGTGGTCACAACAAGCGGCTGATCAAGCAAACCGGACTCTCTACCCAAACTCGGCACAAAGTGTGTGGATACATACAAGTGCGTGGATCCGGGATCGAACAACACGTGTGCATCAACAGAACATACTAGAAGGATACCTGAGACCACCGCATTGGACGCCTGGGCGTCCTGATGCGTCAAAGAAAAAACTCACGCCTGTCCTCCACCTGTGACTGACTGTCCTCTGCCTCAGTCACCCCTTCCTCTCTGAGAAAACCCTCTACACCCACGACCTCCCTGAGCATGAGTCTGACGCGGAGCAACAGTAGGTACAACAGGAAAAACCCTCTGGGGTGGTGAAGGTGGTAAGGTAACATGCGGTGCTGCTGCCTCCCTCCGGTGTATCTCATGATAATCTCTAACGAGGTGGAGTAGACTGTCGCATCTAAAGCACCCCTGCGATGACTGCTGACTCTCCCGTGGATACGAACTAAACATCTGGCCTCGTCTCGAATCTCTGCCACTCCTCGTACCTGAACGGTACCTGTCGCGGCGTCTGAATTTCTGTCTCCGTGCTGATATACCAGTACGAACTCTCTTCGGCTCTGGAACTACCGAACTCTCAGCAAGGAGCTCCTCGACTAATAGGGCTGCGTCTACAGCTACTGCATATGTCTCGTAATGCTGTGCGCTGATCGCAAGGAAAAGTGGTGTAAGCAAGCCTCGGATAAATCTCTTGACTCGCATCTCCTCAGTAGCCACTAGGTACGGAGCATAAACTGATAGTTCGGTGAACAGCACATCATACTCTGCCACTGACATCTCCGGAGTCTGGCGTAAGGACTCGAACCTGCGTGCTCTAGCATCTCTGACACTCAGTGGAAGAAAGCGGGCAAGGAATAGCGCCACGAACTCTGTCCAGGTCATAGGAGGAAGACCTGCTGCTCTATCCTTCTCGACTGATTCGTACCATTTCTGCGCAAGACCTTCCAGGCGAAAGCTCGCGAACTCTACCCATCTCGCATCTGCGCATCTAAGTGAACGACATATCCGAGCCATCCTATCAATGAAAGACTGTGGGTTCTCGGCTGCATCGGTGCCTGTGAAGACCGGAGGCTTCAGCCTCATGAACTCTGATAACGATACTGTAATCACCTCCGTGGCTGCAGGGGCAACTGCCTGTACGGTAGGTACCATCGCGGTCCCTGTGACGGGTGGAGCCACCTCTGGTCGCTGCGCTCGAAGTGTCTCAACTAGTGATCCCATCATCTGGCGCATCTCCTGCATACTGGATCCCACCGTCTGGCGCATCTCCTGCATACCAGCCCCTAACATGGCGATCTGATCTGTCATAGGAGGAACAGCCTGCTCGGGCACAACCAGTGTACTACCCGGATCAGTCCTCGTCTCGGATGAGTCAACTCGAATCTCGACCCTCGCGGCCGCTCTCTACGCTCTCGTAGTCTTTAGCGGCATAATGGCTGAAAAGAAAAATAGGATTCGATAAGGATACGGAAATCGAATCGCAAGAATGTGTACACCTATGAAGGAAATTAAATCAATAAGTCCTAAGGTCGCTTAGGCGGAGTACCGTGTCGTGAGTATGCCGTGGAACATACGCACACTACACCACTCTGCTTCAGCCACCTACTCCATCATACCAGGGTCATCCTACACTCCGAAGGTAAAACCTACGCTCTGATACCAACTTTGTCACGACCCGAAATTTGACTCGTGATCGGCACTTAACCACGTAGCGTCTACAGGCGTAACGTGACTAAGTAAGCCGAAACCCAGAAATCAAAACCATTAAAAGTATAGAGTGTCTGAAACATTTGTTAAAACATTTAGAAAACTTTAAGTTGTTTAACAGAATTCTTTAAAGTTCACGTTATTATTTTTTTAAAATTTTTTTCATCATTTCCTTGTAAAAACTAGCCCCGAAATCGGGTACAAGGCAATATATGAGTAAAAATGATACACAATATAGTAAGGCATCCCAAACGGGAGCAATCACGCCCAACGGCGGAAACAACACCACAAGAATAACATACGACGCTGTAGCGAAGAAATGAGCAATAAGTAAAAACATCACAGAATAATAAAACCGCATAAATAAAGTCGGCTCCCACGAGCTCGACACCAGAATACCAATAATATACATCATCGTCCTCACACTGGTCTCTAAGTCAATACATAAAGTAGATGGAGAATACTGATACAAAAGAGTGTACAATAAAATAACCAGATACCATAACCCACCTAACAGCAAAACAGCTCACGCGCCAACTGTACTAGTATCTGTAGCCAAAAGATGCAAAAGGCAGCCTGCCGCGACTACTCTGAGGGGAAACCTGCAAATACTGTGGCACAACGGGGGTGAGTTGCCAACTCGTGAATAGAGATAACATATAAAGGTAATCGCGAGCATGCACGTACTGTGCTGCTCTATCATATGCCAGCAGATGATATCTATATGCGATAAGCAGTATGTGCAATAATCATGCAAGTGCTCTATCAGGTAATATAACTACAGGATGAGATGCAAAATAATGAATGCTGAGCATGGGAAATATAACATCTACACGGAATGTCAACGTAGAAAAATATAATCGATGCTCATCAATGCACCCAGATCCCAGTAAACTCAGGCGCCGGCACCCTCATCGGTCCTCAAATCCTGTAAATCTCAGAGAATCACGAATGCCCAACATCGGCGCTCAAATATCATAAATACTTGTGTCCAGCATCGACACGCAAATCCTCATACATCGGGCTCCGTCAGTCCGGATCAGCCCACGGGCTCCGTCTGCGGTATCGGCTCTCGGCCCCGGCAGTACGGGTCATCCCGCATCCATCTATCGACTTTGGTCAGTATCCTCCGGATAACCGCCACGTCCAACCAATCATCGATAGGTACTCGCCATCCTGCCAGGCTCATCGTCTACTCCACGAAAAACATTTCTCGCCCTGGGGAACCATACCGGGTCCACCACGAACCCGCAAACGGATCATCCAACTCCTCGAATCGGGTTTCAAGTACACGTCTCAGAACCGAGAAAACGCGTGGTGGACGCACCAAAATATCATATCAAGAGGAAACTGAGTTTTCAAATCGTGCATCTTTTCTTAAATAACTCCACGGTCCTAAAAACCAGAAATCTCATGAAATCCAAAACCAATGTGTAAGTCAATGCGATGTGATATGTGCATCGAGTCATACTATAAGTAAAAGGGAGAAACCGCTCTTTAAAATAGTTTCAGTTTTTCAAAAGGCATCATGCGGCTCCCAGTTTTTACCAAAATCAGCATATCCAGGTAGGTACGGTTTGAATAGGCGTAAGTATGTAAATGAGTACGTGCACAAGTATGAATCATCATATCGAATCATATGTGAGATGAACTACAGTATAATGATCATGGCAATTCTACAGTGAGAGTGCCATGGTAATTACTAACGGTGTGTGTAACATGCAGATTAGTGCTCGTGCAACATGAACCGTTAGTAACAGTGCGGTGTTCTATCAATTCTAAGTTCATATACATATAGCAGAGAATGCAGTATGCAACAAATAGTATCCATGAACAGTCAATATATGAAAATGCAATATGCTGCTACAAGGTCCTATCAGCCCTGACGCATAACGCCATGCGGGAGATTTCCCCATAGATGTTAAATCTACTCACCGTAGTCTCGCGCTAAGTGTAGTCGACGACTTGGTTTTCCTTCTTCGCGGCATCCGCCGTACCCGCCTGCGAACCTAGAATTTCACAGAATATCACACATAAGCTCAAATCTACAAAAATGCGACATTAAAGTCAAATTAGAAACCCGCGTCGTGAACCAAGCGCGTGCATGCGCGATACGCTAAAATGTGTGATTACGCGCCTGAAGCTACCCCGACAAGTCGCGATACGCATAAAACCCCAAACCCACACACGTATCACACGTGTCGCGAAGGTTTAAAAATACGAGAAATAAGGTAATTGATCCCAGATTTTTCTACAGAAAGAATTAAATAAAATTGCACATACCATAAATCTTAGAATAGCAGTAGACGCCTACAGAGCAAAAAGCCAAACCCCATGTTCCTCATCTGGTCGCAAATTGCGGCCAGAACGAATTTTTCGGCGGCCAAGAGGTGGAATTTAGGGGGTCGTCTTCTATATATGGGATCAACACCTAACAACTATACTCCAGTTAACTCAGATTTATTCTGAAATCACTGGGTCAACAGCAGATTACAGGAAGCTAGAATTTTGCTTAAAAGCGACAAATTTTGAATCAAACAGAAAACTGATGGTATTTTAGTGAAATAGGGGTTAAGCTAGGTTAACATAGCCCTAACAACACTTAATTGACTTATTCTAACCAATACTAATCTTGCTTAACCAAAGTTTACACTAATCATCACATTTAGCACTAAAAACACATAATTATCGCTAATCGAAGCTAAACTACACAAACTAAGCGAACATAAGAATAAGTTTAGAGATTATACCCTCTAGGAATCTCACAAGCAAGTAGAAGGAGGATAAGAAGAGGGAACATTGCTGCTGGGGTGCTGCTGCTGCTGCCTGAAGCTGTTGCTGCTGCCTGTAGCTGCTGCTGATGCTGCCTGAGTTGCTGCTGCTGATGCTGTGCTTGCTGCTGTTGCTTAGGCTGTGGCTGCTGATGCTTGGGCTGCTGCTGTTGGTGTGGGTGTGTGAGTGTATGAGAGTGAGAGTTGAGAGAAAAAATGAGAACAAGGCAAGGGAAATGAGAGCTATGCTTAGTCAACCCCTCCCCCTCTCTCTCTCCTCATTTAATGAATCATGGCAAAGGCCATCATGCCCCATCATGCACCCTCCCTCTCTCTCTCTCCCCCCTCCAAGTCAACACTTTCAAATTAAAACAACCTGTAATAAAAATAACTAATTAAACTTAATTAAAACCCAAAAGTCTTAATTCCCATGTTTAAACCTACCATGGTTTCTAATCATGGTTTAACCCAAATTTTAACCCTAGTTTACATGCACAAGTTTGTGCAAGCCTAGGAAAATTCTAGAAAAATATTTATAATTCTTGATAAAATATTTGAAAACCAATTTAGTAGAGTTTTTTTTATAAAAACCACCTATTAAAATATAATTAGCCACTAAACACATCCTAAAGTGTTACAAAAACCTAAGTACTTCTCGGTTGGCTGAGGTCACCGACTTAATTTGCAGAGTGGCTAATGGTTTGTCAAGTCCAATTGAATTCTTAGGTTCTACTAAATTTTAAGTAACCGTTTATGGTTCTGGAATCACTTCCAATTCTAGCATACTCCCACTAGTTTCTTTTGCAAAAAGATTCTTTTATTAAACGGTGATGAGTCAAGAACAATGTAACTATTGATCGTGAAAATGGTAGAAACAAAATCCTAGTAAATGCTTGGGATAATCCACAAACTACCAGTACTGAAGCGTGTCTTGAGTTTGTTTGGAATCTGCTTTTAAACAGAAATCGGATAACTCCATATCTTAACAAGCTCAAGATATGTAACCATTCTATATCCAAGTAGAATCAAGGCACTAATTTAGATGGAACCAAATTCAAATGTCATGCAGCTGTTTCCAGTGCATATCACCTAATGAAAAAAGGCCAATACAGCATTACTCATCATAGAGCGCATCCGCGGATGAGCAACCTGTGAGAGAATCAAATTCTCAATATTATGATGGAATACCTACCATAAATATCTATATTTTCGATCATCTCGAAAAATCCTGATACTTTCAACGTATGGTTCTTTACTTTATTCTTATACCTAGAAACTTCTCAAAATGTTTGGACCTTACATTACAACGAACGTGTCTAAAACCAGAAGACTCATAGGTAAACCTGAATGAAGTAAGAGTACCAACCCATTGTCCCGAAAGACAGTGGACAACAAACATTTTTCATGTATAAGTCCCAAGAGTATACTAACTCAAATTCTGTGTTTTGTTAATTGAAAACTGTATCTTGTTAAGAATGTCTTACACCGTTATTCAATGCACCTTACCTTATCCTCAACTGATAAAGGTAAATGTTTATAACACAATTTTCAAAATATATATCTCACTTTATAAAATAAAGGTACAAATATTTCATTTTAAAATTTAGTGCATAACAATGATTATTCGAAACCAAATATTTGCCGTTAGGCAAAACCAGGCGATTTACTCCAATATCACCAATTGCAACGAATTCCGATATTGAGAATCAAATCATCCATTTCCCAATATTCTACTCCTACTCATCATCTGTAACACCGTACAGATGTAAGATCCAAATCCGGTAAATACATACCCTGGAGTCAGAATTAATTGGGAAAACAGTTCTCTTTTACACAGAAAATCTAAAACATAAAAATGTTTCATAGAGAGTGGCCAGGTATTCCTAATAATGCATTTTCCATTATCCAGATTCATGACAGTAGTCGCAATTTCCTTTGCCCTCATTTCAATCTCTTTATATGTCTCTATATTTTACTTTCTGCACACTACACTTAGGCTAATTGATTTTCTTCCTTCCCTACCTTTCGGCACCAGCCTAATGTTTGGAAGAAGACTATCTAATAAGCATAATAGGTGTACTGTACTTTTACAAGGAGTTCTTGCAACCTGAGAGAAGGTAAAGAGAAGAGATAACCGAATAATCCTATTCAATTTCTCCAGAACCTGTGGCCATTCTCGACTGAAGTAACTTCTTCGAGTTCGTATGTAACTCTACGATGGCCGTTGCAAGTAATATGGATCATCGTAGTGATACGAAGTGTTCTGAAGAAATGCAAAGGGTAAAGTAGGAGTGGCAGGGATATGTGCAACTTTGTTATGAATCATGACAATCCAGAGCCCAAGGGTGTAAGAAGGTTCGGTTAACTTGATTCATAAGTTTTAGTTTCAGGTAAGTCATGGGTCGCTGTACCAGAGAGAGAGAAAAGAAACACTCAGTTTGCATTTTATCAAGATTAGATTGGTTATCACTTTATCTAATCAGGATTGCTCCCACTGTTTCCTCGAATTCTCCTTCAAATCTTAAAAGGAGAACTAGTCGGGATCATTTACACTTTACAACTTCGCTGACCATTCAAGCAGGCCCGTCACACCCCGCTTCCCAGTGTACGGGTAAGGATACGCAACTGGCCCGCTACGTATAAACACGCTAAGCATAACTAAGCAATATAATGTAAATATACACCAGAAGATATGAAATGTAAATGAACATAAACTTTTATTTATTAAAAATTTCTTTACAATACAACTGAAAAATAAATACAATGATGAAAGCAATGCCTAGACAATGGCATGAACATGAAAATAAAGTATATACAAGAGTTTAGAGCTCGACGTTCTCGCTAAACTGATCCAAGTCCTCTGAACTGGGCTTTATCTCCAGTCAGTCGGATCCACTTAACAACATTCCAAAGAAAGAAGAGAGAAGGAATGTCGTCAATGAACAATCGCTCGGTAAGTCCCAAAGAAAAGTAGGAATAGAATAAACAGATGAATAGACAGATATGAGAACATAACTGGTGTATTATGAATTTGTTATGTTAACGCAGTTGTTTGTAGCTTGGTACAGAATAAGCTAATGTATACGAGAGGAGTCCAACTATTCCATGGACTAAGGTATACGAAGCATAAGGGACCGTTAAGCCATGGAACAACAAAAATAGATATTCAGATTAAGTGTATTAAAGTGACCGTCTCGTGCCACTTCTAACACATTCCGTATGAGTCTACCCTTTTAAAACACCGTAATGTATTTTGTATTGATTTGTATTGTTTTTTTAATAGATGTATGACTTGCCGAAACCATGATATCATATAAACGGAATGGATATAAATGGATAGTCATGTAATCAGAGTATATCCATGGTTCGGTTCGGTCGAGTTCTGTTGATATAGATTGAATTCTGGTATAAATGGATACATGTTGAATAGGAGTTAAACTTGAATTATATTCAAGGATAGATTGATTTTAGATTAGACTGAGACTCTGCCTGAGTCAGACACTTAAACAGAATTGAAGTCCTGAATTAGTTTTGATGTTATCGGTAACTGCTGCACATGAACGGCAAGATTTGTATCTTTTTCCAAGACAATTACCGTATTGATAACACCGTTTTAGGTTTTCTGCCTTAGATAGACAAGCACCCATATTCTCCGGCTCCTTGTGGCTCCAGAGAACTGGTCCCGCTTAAACCTATATTTATTAGGGTCTTTATTGTAAATTAATATAACTTGAGAGGGTTTTATGAAAAATAGTTTTGATATATTTTCAAAATAAATCTCAAGTATTTATTTATCGTCTTTAGGGTTTTCATAGTTGTAATTTTTATAAAATAAAATATTCTAGTGGATATAAACCCAACTTTGAATGGTATATGGTGTTTTCTTGTAATTTGACTTGTATTGAATGTGATGGTATTTTCATGATCTTTTGTCACTCTTTTATTTTGATTCAGAAAACATGGAATATATAATATATTTAAAGTAGATATTTTGATAATATATATATATATATAATAGAATTTATTTATTAAGTAGAAATCACGTTTTTCTTAAAATTGTAATACAAATTCCATCGAGATCGTATGCTCCGTGAGGAGGTCTGCATCTCGCCCTACTGGTCCGATGGATGTGCGATAACCCGCACCAACCAAGTCGGATTCTCCAAAATTGGTTGTAAGGACTTAATCGTATGGAATTTAAATAAGACAATTTAAAGAATACGGTTTTGTAATAGTTTAAGGTATTTTATTGTAAAATTGTAATTATCCCACAAACTAAAGTTCCAAAAGCCATCGTGCTATGTTAAGAATGAGAGTTGTGATGAGATAGGTCATTACCTCGTGAGTTTTCTAAAAGTAATATGAGCAAAACGATAAAGTAATGTTGTATGTAAACTTGATGGTATTTTACCGTAAAAATGAAATAAAAGTTGCAATACATATTATTTTGAATTAAAACTTGTTGTAAATGTTTTTTTATGTTTATTAAACAAGATATAAAGAGATGGTCATTATGTGGTTAAGAAAAATTGAGTTTTTAAAGAAATTAGAATCCGAAGTCGGATTAACTCCGCTTCCGACGAGTTTTGAAAAGAGATGTCTTTTTAATAGAAAAAGAGGAGGGGAGAGGGGGCTTACTGATTGATTATAGAGAGGGGAGGTAGAGAAAGATTTCGAAGGCGTCGTGGAGTCGCGTCGTCGCCAGATTTGTCCCGAAATATCACCGGAATTTTGACCTTGGCTAACTCTACTTGTACAACTTTTGGGACTTAGAAATTTTAGAGAGTTTTGGCAATGGATTTCAGAATGAGGAGAGCCAAAGTGTAGGGTGGTATTTATAGGTGAAATTAGAGTTTACGGTAATGAAGAATGGAATTAAATATATGCATTAAAATGGATTAAAGAGGTGAATTATTACTCTCTGGATAAATGTAGGGAAATCAAACAGACTGTTAGTTATATGTATGCCCTAGAGGCCGTTAATGGGGGAGTCCAAGGGGTGTAGGAAAATTTTTTTGGAGGCAATACCTATGGGGGGGCCCGGCGACGCCAGCCCCTGGCAAGATCTCGCCGACCAAATTTGGGGTGAGGGTGATTGGATCTTTGACACGTGTCATAGGCTGTATAAATACTATTTCGCACATGTTTGATTTTTTAATGACTTTTCGTTTTACGTGTAGTGCACGTGCAAACTATTGGGCTTCTAAGAGTTTAAAAGAAAAATCAATAAAAGTATTATGTGGCTGAAGGGATTTGAACACAGGGGCTATGTCACAGCAATGCAAGACTTTACCAATAAGCTACAAGTGCTTTCTTGTTGTTCAAAAGCAATTTAAATTTATAACTTTTGCTCAGGCTAAGCTATTCCTTTCTAGACTTTACAAAAAAAATTTGTACAGAATTTTTAGGGTTGTTACATTCTACCCTCCTTATAAAAATTTCGTCCTCCAAATTTATAAAAGGAAAGTGTAACAGATTCAAGAAAAATTTGATGACAATGGCAGTGAAAGAAATACTGGTAGTAATGAGATGATGCAAGGGTTTGAAAAGATTGAAAGGAATTACCAGTGTTACCTTGGTCGACAGCCTCGGCTTCTACGGCCGCTAATGTGAAAGCCTGACACCGGGGTGCATTCCACCTAGCTAAAGGCACATTCCTCTGTCCTTAGGGCATGTTTCTCTATCCTCGAGGCATGTTCCTCATTGCCTGATGGAATCGGCGAGGAGGCTGTGCGGGAGGTCCATATGGAGGTGGAGCTGGGAGAGAAAGACGAGGTGCAGGAGCGTGGATAGCTAGCCGCTACGGATAAGTGATGTTAGTTGGAACTGGGTTGCGTCTATTAGGACATGTTCCAATTCCATAAGTGGATGTGCCACAAACTAAGCACAGACCTTTTGCGCGCCTACAGTCCTTCCACAGGTGTCCATCCCTCTTGCAATAGAGGCAAAATCTGGACTTGGACGGTTATTTGTTACTTCCGGTCTCCTGGGTTCAAAAGTTGGTAGTGAAGAGGCTCCTCCTTCCATCTAGGTGGCAGGGCGCTTCACACCGGCAGATTAAGGTTTGCCCTTCTTCTTCACTACTGCCTCGTATCAACGGGCAGCTTTCAGAGCTAGGTCATGGGTTGGAAAATCCCTTATAGCTAAGGCCGCTTGGATCTCCGGATCCAACCCGTGCTGAAATCGTCTAGCTTTGATCTCAGCCGTCGGTATCAAGTGTGCCGTGAATCTGTTACGGTCTTGTGTTAGCTGTGTAGTATGTGATATTAGAAAATCGAATATTAAGACATATCTTACCTGCTCAACATGGTAAACTCGGCATCATACTCATCCACTGATTGCACCATATAGAGCCTTGTTGTAAGTGAATGAATTGCTTCTCTATGTCGAATCGGGCAGTCTCAGGAAAATACTTCGCGTCGAACATGTCGCAAAAAGTTTTCCATTCGATAGGCTGGGCAAGACGGCTTTCTTCCTCCTTCCACCATACTCGAGCGTTGTCGGTGAGTTGCAGCTTTGGAACCCATACCCAAGCGATCTCCAGCACTTGTACTGCTGCCAGATCGTCCTCAATACTCTGAGCTCATTCTTCAGCTTCCAAAGGGCTCTCTTTGTAAGTCTACGGTAGCGCCCCGGCCGTCTGTCCGAGGCTAAAATGCGGAAACGAAAACTTTTTCAAAACTTGAAACCAGCGCTATCGCAGACTTTAATCCCGGATCGAACCATTAACCTACACCTAGCTAACTAGAGAAGGGTTAGAAAAGAAATACCGATCGATTCGTGTCCTTCAGTCTTTGGCCGCCAACCCAAGCTCATCGCGGCATCTCCGATCTCCAGTCTTCTCGTCGGAAGGGCACCACATCTTCGAGTCTTTTTACGGGCTCCTGCTTCATCCGAAGCAACTCGGGCACGAAGTTGCTAGCCGACGTGTCCAAGGTGAAGTAGAGAATGTGTGTGATCACTTTGTCTCTTGCATCCATTGATTCTCATCACATGAGTGTGTATGGATGGATGTTGAAGATGAAACCATTAATGGAGGTTGTGAGCTAGATCAAGAAGAAGAAGAAGAACTTCCTTTTGTGTGTTGTTGCAATGATAAAATGAGAGAGTTAGAATCAAAAATACAAGACCAAACTCTTTTCTATGGCTGCCCTCTCTCTCTCTCATCTCATCATATCAACACAAAATCAATCAAATAATGTGACATTAGCACAAGAAAAGAGACCATGAGTCACTAATGAAGTCCATGTCGCATTAAATGCACAAAATGATGATTTAAGCTCACAATTTCTATTTGTAAACATTAACCCAAATGTTTACAACAATAAAAAGATACGGCAACATCTAAAGTAAATTCGTGATGGATCACAAGGATACCCCTCACCTGTATATACATACCTGCATCCGCATTCCGACTGAATGTGAATACGATGAGACTAAAGTAATCCAACAAATCTAATACTAGGATCCGGCATAAACCAAAGCCCACTAGTACGATCCGTCCGATCATTATCTGTGCACGACTGCACGTATATGATCGAACCCTGCCATATATCATACGGCATCTACAACGTTTCGCCCGAAACTTGAGAAACTGTCTGTGGGGGACTTTAAAGACTCGTCAATACACTGGCTGTGGATTTAACTACTAGCACGTCAGTGGAACTAGCTGTACGTAACGGGCCACCAGGTATTGACCAAAAGGGAGGTCGATGAGCGAACTCATCCTGACACCCTACTGAGCCTGTCAGTGACAATATCCGTACAGTCCGGTCCGTTCGTCTATGAGTATCGTATGTCGGGCCTAGGGGTTGGTAAAAGTCAGACCCCCAAAAGCGGTACAAGTCGTATCGGAGTGTAGCCCAGAACACCCTAAGATACTACTGGAAAACCTACCAGTAAATTTCCTGCCTTGGCCAAGGACTTCGTATAATAGCTCTCCTAGACACAGCGCGATCTTACCCCCAATACCGAGAGAGACGAAACCCCTGCCGATCCGCTCACTGCCTCCATGTGGCTCGGGACTGTACCCAACTAAAACCTGTTTACACGACTCCTTTGAGCCGTGGTAGGGTAGTAATCAAAGCACAGTGGGAACTTACACGAGACAAATGACGATCTCAGGTCGATGAACTAACATGTACACATGTCACCAGGGAACTGCTATCTGACGTCAGGTATGATACCAACTAGCATGTTCCCGGCGAGTCCTGTCCGGTGTACTCATAACCCAATGAGCACCTGTATACATCTTAGGTGAACCAACTGACACCAATGGCTTGTGAGACCAGCCACCGCCCCTCGTCGGGGTCTCGACTGTATACACTAGTCTACTAATGGAGTATCGATGCCCAGTCTCGAAACTCCCACGACTAGGGACCTTTTAAGGATGTGCTTATAGACCCCAGCTCCCACGTATATGATCTCCATCATACTGTTGGCCGTCAAGCAAGAATCCTAAGGGCTCTATCAATGTGTAATAGTGACCTGTAATGTCACCTAAATCTGTACATGATGATAAAGATAAACCAGATAGCATACTATCATCTTGAGTAAGACTGTCCTATCGGTATAGGTCCTCCCTCAATCATTGTAATCACGCGCCTGTGATCCAATAATTGACTCTGAGGGCACTATATCCAACAATCTCCCACTTGCACTCAAGGCTAATTATTGCTATGTCGCATACTCACAGTCCGTGTGATACCGAACACCCAACTCCTCTACTAATTAGTTTCACAAAGCCCGTTTGCGAAACTATTGCATTCGAGGAATAGCCTCAGTGAGTGGATCCAACCTAATGTTTCTTTCTATGTCTCTTTTTTTCTCAAGTTCACGGAGAAAGCCATCTCCCGAAATGAGCAATACCTGTCTTAGAATATGTTTGGATATCTGATGGGACCTAGTTCATAAATGAACTCCAAATCCAAACTTCTTAGACTGTATCGTCAACTGAACTTAATCAGTATCCTGCACCATGCCTCCCTCGGTATCCGCTTGGACCACCTGTCTAAAATACTGGCCCTCGTCAAAGGGAAAACTATAACTCTGACAGTCACTCTGTCATCCAGGTCACCTTGGAAGCCTGAGATGATAACCGTCTCCCGAAGGAGGCTGTTGTTATCATATCCCTAGAACATCCACCTATGTTCTAAAACTGCTTCCGAACGTTTCTCCAGGATAGAATTAATATCAACTTATTGCATCTAGTGCAAAAAAGACATCTGGTGTGGTACTTGACATCTCATGATTGACTCAATTGCCTAAGCAAGTGATCTGCCAATCATACACATCCCTTTCCCCTTTAGTCTGTAAGACACCTTTAGAGAGGGTGACTCCATCACATGCAGGTACACTACCATGCCAGGAGTCGTCCATTCTAAAACACTTATAGAATGCTGTCTAAGTACCCAGATTGGGAAACTACCCAAATCTAGATCTAAAACCATAGATCTAGTAACCAGAATGTCTGATATAATATCCAAATCCTATGTGGAGAAAATTACTGTGTGACAACCAAAGTATAACTGATCGTAGTATAGGAATTTAACTTCCTACTCTGTGTATGTCATCCAAATACCAGGACATCACACCCTACTACCTTCTTAACAGATCCATCCCCTATTCTGATGAAGTCAAACCTATGGCTGTCACATCAAAAATAGATGATCTATCTCCGCTATATCTTCTTTAGTCCATATATAGACATTAGCTACTTGTCCACTATGCTTCCGCTGCTCCCACTGACTACGACAACCCTCTGAAAGAGTCATATACATGTGCACTTCTAAAGCTAGTTTATAATGACGCTATATTCATCCTCCTGCCGGGTCTCACAGTCTGGAGCGACAGCAATGGCAAGTCTGGGTAAACAAGAACCTCCCTGTCACCGTCCTTGAGGCTACCGGAGTACCTCTCGGGTGCGTGAGGTTACCCACCATATCTGCGGAGTGGCTAATGGAGTGTCAAACCAGATTGAATCTTTAGGTTCTTATCAAACTTTCAGTAATCGTTCGCGGTTCTGGAATCACTTCCAGTTCTACCATACTCCCACTACTGTTTTCTGAAAAAAATCCATTTTTATCAAAACTGTGGCGAGTCAAGAACAATATCACTATTGATCTTCCAGATGGTAGAAAGTCAACCCTCGTTATAACCCGGGTCAACCCACAAACAGCCATTACAGAAACGTGCCTTGAGTTATCCAGAGTCTGGTTTTAAGCATAAGCCGGACAACTCCCCGTACCTTAACATTGTCAAGATATGAACTATTCTATATCCAATATAGAAACAGAGGCACTGATTTAATTGGAACCAGATTCAAATCATGCAGCTGTCTCCAGTGCATGTCAACTAAATGGAGAGAGGCCGATCAACATTACTCATCTTAGAAATACATCCAGATATGAGTAACCTGAAAGAGAAGCAAGTTCTCATAATCATTACTATCAACTGAATACCATACACAAGTATCTACATCTTTGATCACATTGAAGAATCCTGATACTTGCAATACCTGGTTCTCTACTTTATTCATATACCTATAACTTCTCAAAACTTGGATCTTTTATTTCTATGAAACACATGTCTAAGAACCAAAGAAGTCACAAGTAAACAGAATATAGTACGAGTACCAACCGCTCTGTCCTAATGGACACTGGACAACATACAATACTCTGTATAAGTCCCCTGAGTCTAATAACTCAATCCCTGTGTGTCGTAGGTTGAAAACTGTACTTATGGTTAATAAGAATTACACCGCTGTTTAATGCTCCTTACCTAACCATCCACTGATATAGGTAAATGTCATAGACATAATTTCAAAAAGTTATATCTCACTTTATAAAAATAAACGTACAGATATATCAATTTGAAATTGGTGCATAACATCGGATATTCAAAACCAAATATTTGTCGTCCGGCAAAACAACCCAAGCGATTTCCTCAAATATCACCAATTACAACGAATCCCGATATAATGAGGATGATCACCTAATTCCCAATAACTTACTCCCACTCATCATCTGTAAAACCATACAGATGTGAGAATCAAACCTGGTAAATACATACCCTGGAGTAAGGGCTAATTGGGAAATCAATTTTCTTTTAACAATACACAGTGAAACTGAAACATGTAAATGTTTCGAAGGGGTATCCGGGTATTCCTAGTAATGCCTCTTCCATTATCAGATTCACAACTGTAACCGTATATTTCTTTGCCATCTCTCCAAATCCCTTTATATGTTTTTAGTCATTACCATCTGTACACTCCTTTAGGTTAAATGGTTTTCTTCCTTCCCTACCGTTCGGCACCAGCCTATGGTTTGGAAGAAAACTATCCAATAAGCATAATAGGTGTACTGTCCTAATCCTAGGAGCACTCGCAACCCGAGAGAAGGTAAAGATAAAAGACAACTGAATGAAACCTTATTCCTATTTCTCCTGAACCAAAATCCATCCCCGAACTGGAACAAGTTCCTTCGAGTTCGTATATAACCATACGATGGAGTATCTAAAAAACTGTGGATCTTCGTAGTGATACGGAGTGTCCTGGAGAAAAACAAAGGTGAAGTAGGAGTGGAGATGAAATACTTAGTTTGGTCATGAATAGCAGTCGCAGTTTACTTTGCCCTCTTACTAATCCCTTTATTTGTCTTTACTTAATACCTTCTGTACACCTTCGTCAGGCTAATTGGTTTTCTTCATTCCCCACCGTACGGCACCTGCCCATAGTTTGGAAGAAGACTATCCAATTAGCATAATAGGTGTACCGTCCTAATCCAAGGAGCACTCGCAACCTGAGAGAAGGTAAAAGGAAAAGACAACTGAATAGTCCTATTCATTTTCTACAGAACCGGAAACCATCCTCGAATCTAGAACAAGTTCCTTCGAGTTCGTATATAACCATACGATGGTTTTATCCAATGGAAGTGGATGTTCATAGTAATACGGGGTGTTCTGGAGAAAAGGGTAAAAGTAGGAGTGGCAATGAGGTATGCAACTCTGACAATCCAAAAGCCAGTGTTTTAAGAAAGTTCGGTTAACTTGGTCACTGAGTCATAGTCAAGGGTCGAGTCATGGTCGCTGCCAAAGAGAGAGAGAAAAGAAACACTCTGCATGCACTCTAACCTAGATCAGAATGGTTATCAATTTATCTAATCAGGAAACCTCCCACTGTAACCTCAAATTCTCCTCCAAACCTGAAAGAAGAATTAGTCGGGATCACCCGAGGAGTAAACCAACTCATCAGTGGGAATCGGGATCCAACTATCATCGCATGATAACGTGACGGAATTGTTGGATATAGTGCCCTCAGAGTCAATTATTGGATCACAGGCACGTAATTGCAATGATTGAGGGAGGACCTATGCCGGTAGGACAGTCTTACTCAAGATAATAGTATGCTATCTGGTTTATCTTTATCATCGTGTACTGCATTAGGTGACCTTACAGGTCGCTATTGCACGCTGATAGAGCCCTTAGGATTCTTGCTTGACGACCAGCAGTATGATGGCGATCATATACGTGGGAGCTGGGGTCTATAAGCACATCCTTAAAAGGTCCCTAGTCGTGGGAGTTTTCGAGTTAGGGCATCGATACTCCAGAGTAAACTAGTGTATACAGTCGAGACCCCGACGAGAGGCGGTGGCCGGTCTCACAAGCCACCGGTGTCAGTTGGTTCACTTAAGATGTATATAGGTGCTCATTGGGTTATGAGTACACCGGACAGGACTCGCCGGGAACCTGCTAGTTGGGATTATACCAGACGTCAGATAGCAGTTCCCTGGTGACATGTGTACAGGTTGGTTCATCGACCTGAGATCGTCATTTGTCTCGTGTGAGTTCCCACTGTGCTTTGATTACTACCCTACCACGGCTCAAAGGAGTCGTGCAAATAGGTTTTAGTTGGGTACAGTCCCGAGCCACATGGAGGCAGTGAGCGGATCTGCAGGGGTTCGTCTCTCCCGATATTGGGGGTAAGATCGCGCTGTGTCTAGGAGAGCCATTACACGAAGTCCTTGGCCAAGGCAGGAGATTTACTGGTAGGTATTCCAGTAGTATCTCAGGGTGTTCTGGGCTACACTCCGACACGACTTGTACCGCTTTTAGAGGTCTGACTTTTACCAACCCCCTAGGCCCGCCATGCGATGCTCATAGACGAACGGACCAGACTGTACGGATATTGTCACTGACAGGCTCAGTAGGGTGTCAGGATGAGTTCGCTCATCGACGTCCCTTTTGGTCAATACCTGGTAGCCCGTTACGTATGGCTAATACCTCTGACGTGCTAGTGGTTAAATCCACAGCCAAAAGAATTGACGAGTCTTTAGAGTCCCCCACAGACAGTTTCTCAAGTTTCGGGCGAAACACTGTAGAGGCCGTATGGAGATATGGCAGGGTTCGATCGGATACGTGCGGTATTGTACGGATCATGATCGGACGGATAATACTAGCGGGTTTTGGTTTAAGCCGGATCCTAGTATTGTACAGTGTAGATTTTGTCTCATTGCATTTGTATTCGGTCGGAATATAAATGCGGGTATGTATATACAGTCGCGGGGTTTTCCTATAATTTATTATGGGATCAGTTTTTTGAAGTTGCCAGTTTGCATTCCGTTTCGGCCATATTTCCTTTGTTCCTTCATGGCCGGATTTTTGTGATGGAGGGGTTTATTTGCAAGTGTGCAAATTTGATTAGTGGAGGGTGTTATTTATAAATGTGGCTTCATGATACTTCTAGCATCTAATGATGCTTTTCTTGTGATCATTTCTTTAGCATTAAATGAGATGGAAATGTGATGGGATTTGATATGGCTTTGGAGTGACTCTTTTTCCTCATTATCATTCAATTTCTCCACTTGCTTTATGCTTGTATTTTTTCCCTCCACCATTTTTAGAGGGGCCGGCCACAGAGGATGAGAAGGGGGTTCATTTTGGTGTAGGAATTTTTCTTCATCTCATTTTTCCTTGCTTGCTACAAAAATTCCTAACACATCTCCAAAGTTTATTTTCTCCACCACATCTATTATGGCAACTTCATACCCCATAGAGACAAACCATTCTACACTAGCCTACAGCATTCTTGGACACGTCGACTCGCCAACTTCGTGCCCGAGTTGCCTCGGTCCAGAGGTGGGAGCCCGTAAACGAACCCGGTGATGTGGTGCCATTTCCAACGAGGAGGTGAAAACCGGAGATTCCGCGAGGAGATCGGGACGGAGGCCGAAGACCGAAGGACACGGATCGCTCGGTATAGCTTTCTTCCCATTCTCTAGTTTGCTAGCATTAGGTTAATGGCCTGATCCGGGTTTATAGTGCGTGGTAGTGCCGGTTTACAAGTTTTGTAAAAGTTTCGTTTCCGCATTCCGGCGTCGGATTGACGGCCGGGGCGCTGCCGTGCACTTACAGGAATCCACTCACGTTATCACACTCCAGAAAGTATGCGCATGCCTGGCAAGTTTCAGTTTCTTTAGAAACTCCCGATATGATTTTTACCCCAAGCTCTTATGACCTTGACGAATGCCAACATATCATAAGTCACATGTCAAGTTCTACCCATCATTATCCAGGTTAATTTGAACCCACCCGTACATACCCTTGACGAAAGCCAAAATAGTAGTACGACTGTCCCAAACCAACGCATCTATCTATGCAGCAGAAACTAACAAATAGCTACCATACACTATGCCTTGACGAAGGCCAACATACATAGCATGAATACTAAGTGCTACCTTTCTGAAATGACGGAGGGCTACGAATGGTTTTTGGCGAAAAACCTTTAACGTAATGAACTTGATATCGTTGAAGGAACCGAATAGCTTTTTTATAAAAATATAGTGGCGAAAACCTTTGCTAAAGAGGTCACTCCCGGTAAAGGGATCTCGGCTCTTTCCCCGTAGAATGAGGTGCAGGATATTCCAACTGAATACCACGATGCAAAGCAAAAAGTAATCGGCTATAGTGAAGTTATTACCCTGACGCAAACTTCTGTCCAAGGCGTCACTCCCGGTGAAGGGATCTCGGCCCTTACCTCGTCGACTGAGGTGCTGGATAATCATAACCGAATACCACTGTGCAAAACAAAAGATAACGTCCTTACAATAACAGCTTTTTGAAAAATGTTCCAACAACATCAAACAGGTTTGTTTAGCTTGCATTGATCCGAATCAATGCAGTCCCATCAATTAATCACACCACAAAAGAACGAAAATATGATGTATTATATGCCATCCGCATTCGCCACCGGGTCCCATCATCACCCATTAGGTTACTTAACTAACGACAGAGCGGGGACTGGACTAGCGTGGGTGTAAAATATATACAACATCTACTAGTATATATATCAATATATAATATTTGCTCATGGCGTGATAAATGCAACATCACAGAAAGTAATAAGCATCACAAAACAATACAGATAATCTGGGATCCCCGGGTTTCATAGAGCCGCTACTGAAACCCGACGTTCCTCTGGTCGTGTGGATAGCCTGTGCAATGAAATCCTAGACCCCTACGGGTGCGTCAAGTTACCCGCCAAAACCTGAAGCGAGGCAGCCCCCTTCAACAATGTGAATGGACCACCCAGCATTTCACGGAATCCGGTAACTTGAGCACCCCCTCCTTGGGTCAACCTGTACCCCCTACGAGTGCGGCGAATAGCCCACCAATTCTAGAGTGAAGCCCCCTCCGTCTCAAAGCCATGAGATGCGGGCCCGTTGCCTTCTAGAACCCGGCTATCCGTGCACCCCACCGTAAGGTAATCCTAGTACAGAAAGTAAAAATATATACAACGGGTACATCGACCTCAGCCCGGTCGTGCCCCAAAAGAATAATATACAAACAGGCAGTGACGGCGGTCCACATGTCGGACGCCCGCCCCGCAATATCAAATGTACAAATACAACCAAACTGTACTACCATTGCATCCAGGCTATCCACCACGACAAATCCGCAACATCACAGCACAACACAGAACATCAACGTGAATGTCACGTTCGCAAATCCGTCTAAAAGGGCTATAGCAATTAGACAAGATTTACCGATCAAATGACATTCACGGTCGCAGATATAAAGTAAGCACTGTGAACTAACATATTTAAAATTTTCGATCGACAAAATTTCCCGAAGTGGGCCCTAAGCACAATTTCAGTACTCAAAATAATCTGGGCCAAAACTAAAAATACCAGAAACCCCAATTCCAACTTAGAGAGCACTGTAGAAAAATTGGTGGACTGATGCTACAGTAGTGCGGAAGAACCGGCTACAGTAGTGCGGCAGAACCGACTTCGATCGAAGTTCTAAACACGTTAGAGCAAGCTAGTAAAGGTTAATGGCGTGGCTCTGATACCATGTAAGTCTACGGTAGCACCCCGGCCGTCTGTCCGAGGCCAAAATGCGGAAACGAAAACTTTTTCAAAACTTGAAACCGGCGCTATCACAGACTTTAATCCCAGATCGAACCATTAACCTACAACTAGCTAACTAGAGAAGGGTTAGAAAAGCAATACCGATCGATCCGTGTCCTTCAGTCTTTGGCCACCAACCCAAGCTCATTGCGGCATCTCCGATCTCCGGTCTTCTCGTCGGAAGGGCACCACATCTTCGAGTCTTTTTACGGGCTCCTGCTTCATCCGAAGTAACTCGAGCACGAAGTTCGCTAGCCGACGTGTCCAAGGTGAAGTAGAGAATGCGTGTGATCACTTTGTCTCTTGCATCCATTGATTCTCATCACATGAGAGTGTATGGATGGAGGTTGAAGATGAAGCCATTAATGGAGGTTGTGAGCTAGAGCAAGAAGAAGAAGAACTTTCTTTTGTGTGTTATTGCAATGATAAAATGAGAGAGTTAGAATCAAAAATACAAGACCAAACTCTTTTCTATGGCTGCCCTCTCTCTCATCTCATCATATCAATACAAAATCAATCAAATAATGTGACATTAGCACAAGAAAAGAGACCATGAGTCACTAATGAAGTCCATGTCACATTAAATGCACAAAATGATGATTTAAGCTCACAATTTCCATTTGTAAACATTAACCCAAATGTTTACAACAATAAAAAGATACGGCAACATCTAAAGTAAACTAGTGACGGATCACAAGGATACCCCTCACCTGTATATACATACCTGCATCCGCATTCCGACTGAATGCGAATACGATGAGACTAAAGTAATCCAACAAATCTAATACTAGGATCCGGCATAAACCAAAGCCCACTAGTATGATCCGTCCGATCATTATCCGTCCACGACTGCACATATATGATCGAACCCTGCCATATATCATATGGCCTCTACAACGTTTCGCCCGAAACTTGAGAAACTGTCTGTGGAGGACTCTAAAGACTCGTCAATACACTGGCTGTGGATTTAACCACTTGCACGTCAGTGGTACTAGCTGTACGTAACGGGCCACCAGGTATTGACCAAAAGGAAGGCCGATGAGCGAACTCATCCTGACACGCTACTAAGCTTGTCAGTGATAATATCCGTACAGTCCGGTCCGTTCGTCTATGAGTATCGCATGTCGGGCCTAGGGGGTTGGTAAAAGTCAGACCCCCAAAAGCGGTACAAGTCGTGTCGGAGTGTAGTCCAGAACACCCTGAGATACTACTGAAATACCTACCAGTAAATCTCCTGCCTTGGCCAAGGACTTCGTGTAATGGCTCTCCTAGACACAGCGCGATCTTACCCCCAATACCGGGAGAGACGAAACCCCTGCCTCCATGTCGATCGGGACTGTACCCAACTAAAACCTGTTTGCACGAATCCTTTGAGCCGTGGTAGGGTAGTAATCAAAGCACAGTGGGAACTCACATGAGACAAATGACGATCTCAGGTCGATGAACTAACCTGTATACATGTCACTAGGGAACTGCTATCTGACGTCAGGTATAATACCAACTAGCATGTTCCCGGCGAGTCCTGTCCCGATGTACTCATAACCAAATGAGCACCTGTATACATCTTAGATGAACCAACTGACACCAATGGCTTGTGAGACCAACCACCACCCCTCGTTGGGGTCTTGACCGTATACACTAGTCTACTAATGGAGTATCGATGCCCAGTCTCGAAACTCCCACGACTAGGGACCTTTTAAGGATGTGCTTATAGACCCCAGATCCCACGTATATGATCGCCATCATACTGCTGGCCGTCAAGCAAGAATCCTAAGGGCTCTATCAATGTGTAATAGTGACCTGTAATGTCACCTAAAGCTGTACACGATGATAAAGATAAACCAGATAGCATACTATCATCTTGAGTAAGACTGTCCTATCGGTATAGGTCCTCCCTCAATCATTGCAATCACGTGCCTGTGATCCAATAATTGAATATGAGGGCACTATATCCAACACTCTTTCCCAGAAAATTGCTTCGGGTGCAATGCCCGGTTCACTCCGGGTGCTTCTGCTTCTGGGAGGTTCAATAAGATAGCAGTCTGCTGCTGCTGTCCTTCTAGGAGGCTCTTAATTGCCTCGAGCAGTACCATCTGCTCGTTAATCGGAGCTACAACAGTAAGCGTAAGTGGAAGAGGTGGTGGTGGTGTGTTGTTGAGGTTTGTGCTAGTATTGTTTGGAGAATCCTTAACCTTGAAAGAAAAAATTAGGGTTATGATAGATTCAATGAATATGAAATTGTAAGATTCAAGGAATATGAAATGTAAAGAATGTTTTTAGTTGCTGATTCTTATGTTATATTGTTTAAGACTTCATGCAGAATTGACGTGCATGTCCATGCAGAACTGACCTGCATAGGCCGCCAACAAAACCTGTCACGTCCCGCTTCCCAGTGTACGGATAAGGAGACGCGACTGGCCCGCTATGTATTTACAGGGAAGTAAACACGCTAAGCGTAACTAAGCAATATAATGTAAATATACATAAGAAGACATGAAATGTAAATGAACAGCAACTTTTATTTATTAAATATTTCTTTACAATACAACTGAAAAGTAAATACAATGATGAAAGTAATGCCTAAATAATGGCATGAACATGAAATTAAAGTATATACAAGAGTCTAGAGCTCGGGGTCCTCGCTGAACTGATCCAAGTTCTCTGAACTAGGCTCTATCTTCAGTGAGTCGGATCCACCTGACAGCATTCCAAAGAAAGAAGAAAGAAGGAATGTCGTCAGCGAACAATTGCTCGGTAAGTCCCAAAGAAAAGTCGGAATAAAATAGATAAATGAATAGACAGATATGAGAACATAACTGGTGAATTGTGAGTTTGTTATGTTAACGCGGTTGTTTGTAGCTTGGTACAGAATATGCCAGTGTATATGAGAGGAATCCAACTATTCCGTGGACTAAGGTATACTGAGCACAAGAAACCGTTAAGACACGGAACAACAGCAATGGATATTCAGGTTATGTGTATTAAAGTGACCGACTTGTTCCACTTCTAACACATTCTGTACCAGTCTACCCCTTTAAAACCCCGTAATGTATTTTGTATTGATTTATATTGTTTTGTTCAATAGATGTATTGTAGGGTGTTTTTCGTCACCCCATTAAGATGGGAATACGTGTGCGCTTGTCATGCGCATTATAGATTCCCCCTGTCTAGGGTAGGCCGGGGTTTATTGAACGTGGGGATCCGAATCTCCGGCAGCCGAGGACTAAGCCGCCGTAAATTACCCCTCGCCTTTGGACCGAGAGAACCTCCGATTGACGGGTCAAACAGGTCATGCGAACTCAATGTGCAGTGTTGTGTTTTGGAGGAGAATTGGATATATAGGGGGCCCTGCAGAGTTTTTACGGGGGTCCCACTACCCGGATAGCGGTCTAGGGGTCAAGGGGGCTAGCAGACCCCTTGCGGTGTACCGGGCAGCACCCCGTTAGAAATTTTCTCTAACGGGTACAGTGTTGTGGAGTGTGTGTGTATAATAAGGGGGAAAAAGCGTCCAAAGGACGCGTGGGGGGCCAGCGCCTCACGTGCGTGGAACACGGGAGCCGGGAGCCGGGCGCCGGCGCCCCATGTGCTTAGCACGTGGGCACTGGGCGCCAGCGCCCCACGTACTTGGCACGCGGGCGCTGGACGTCGGTAGGAAAGGGACTTGGTCCTTGAACTGAGAGTTGTGCTCCCGATTTGACTTATGGAGTTGAACTCCTCATAGAGAGTGGGCTCAGTCCCTGCACTGGGAGTTGTACTCCCAAAAAGAAATATTTATTATTTTGTATATGTGTGTGTGTGTGTGTGTGTGTAAGGAGTTAAACTCCTAAGATATTTTTGTAGCTGATGAAAGAGGCTTCTCCCTTCAGCCCTGGATCTTCCCCAAATTGGGATTTTTGGAGATGGGTCTCTTTCTTCTTCCCCTCTGTTGGCCGGATCTTGGATGAAAGGGGGTGAGATTTAAAAATCTCCCCTTTTGGAGATTGGATAGAAGATCTAAGCTTCCCTTTGTGGGTTTTGTGGTGAAAAACTATATTTTTTTGGAAAAGAAACAGTAAAACTCTTGATTTAATTCAAAAAAAAAAGAAAATTTAGAACCTTGAGGAAGGAGAAGGAGGCACAAAAACCCTAGATTTTTTAGGGGAATAAAAAATTTCTCTTTATTTCATCATCATGTTGCCTTATATAGGCTTACACATATACATATAGCCCCTTGGGCTTTACAAAATGGCATTTTGCCCATCCCATGCCTCATGTGCTCATTTATTTTGCACATAATCCATGGGCTTTACAAAAATTTGGCTTTGTGCCAATTTTTCTCACATTCATATACGAAAAAACTAGAAGTAATTGAGAGCAAATTCTCATCGCCTTCTCCTGCCCCTGCTTTACCACTACGCACAGTTTGTGCTTGTTGTTCGGATCCGTCCCATCTTACTGAAGAGTGTACTTACAACCCACCTGTTCAAGGACAAGATCAAGTCAATGTTGCCTTTCAGCAAAGATAAAGAAATTATCCATACTCTTCAACTTACAATCCTGGTTGGAGGAGCCATCCAAATTTTGCTTGGAATCAAAATCAACAACAATTCCAAGGCAACAACAACTTTCAAAGGGCTCCTCCACAACAACAAGCCGCTCAACAAACTCAATATCAGCAACCTTTCCAACCCTAACCTTACCCAAACCAAATGAACAATTTTGTACCCAATAAATCTTATCCTCAAAACAATTTTGTTCAGCCGAATAATGATAAGGTTTCCTCGCTAGAACGAAGTTTGGATGCGTTTTTAAAACAATCTACACAATCCTCAGCAAGGTTGGAATCTTCCATTCAGTCTTTGGTGCAAAACAGTGCTTCATATGATCAGAGCATCAAATCAATTGAGGCCCAAATTGCACAACTGAATGCTGCGTTAAGCGAGCGAGAAAAGGGAAAGCTTCCGTCTCAACCATTGCCAAATCCCGGTCATACACACAACGCACATGTTGCTTATGAACAACAAAATCATAATGTAAATGCTATGACCACGTTGAGATCTGGAAGAGTGTTGCACAATAATGTGGGCATTAGTGATGACACCCCGGCCGCCGCTTCTTCTTCTTTTTCTTCTTCTTCTTCTTCGTCATCTTCTTCTTCGTCAAAGCCTGTTCTTCATTCTTCATAAGGCTCTACTTCTTCTAATTCGAACGGACCCACATCTCACTTCATGAAAACACCAACACTGGGATCTGTTCCAATTCCGCAATCTACTCCACAAACATTGGACTCAACAAATTTTCAAAATGTTCCATTTCCAAACAGGTTGAGATCCAATAAACCAGCTCCACAACTGGAGAAGATTGTGGAGTTATTTGAGCAAGTTAACTTTAATATTCCTCTCTTGGATGCAATCCAATATGCTAAAATCTTGAAGGACTTATGCACCAAGAAGAGAAAGTCTCAGGTACCCAAGAAAGTATTCGTAGCTAGTGTCGTGAGCAATGCTATTACCCAACCTTTACCTTTGCCCCAAAAAAGAAAGAACCCTGGCTGTCCTACAATTTCAATAACAATTAGGGATAAGAACATAAATCGCGCACTTTTAGATCTTGGTTCCAGTGTTAACTTGCTTCTCTGTTCCGTTTATGAGCAATTAGGCGTTGGAGAGTTAAACCCACTCATTGTACTCTCTAAATGGCCGATCGATCAATCACCCATCCTAGGGGTGAGTTAGAGGATGTGTTAATCAAAGTAGGGGACTTCATATTTCCCGTTGATTTTATTGTTATGGACACGTAGCCTGTGGCTAACCCACGGAACCAAATTCCGGTGATCCTCGGTCGACCATTTTTGGCCACTTCCAATACTGTAATCAACTGTCGTAATGGCTCTATGACTCTATCCTTCGGGAAGATGTCAAGTGAGTTCAACATTTACAAGATAGGAAGTCTGCCCTCCGAGCCTAATGCTAGTGTACTTGATGTTTGCTCGATCCAAGAGATCACGCAGGAGGACTGTAAGCTCGAAAAATTTCTGTTCGATCACAGCAGTTTTGACGCCACTAGTGCGTTCCTCCTTGAATCTGACACAGTTTTCACAACTAATAACGATTACGAGTGTTTCACTTTTTCGGACGATTTTGAAGACTCACCACCTGAGTTTGAGTCCTTTGAATTTTCGGATGAGTTAGTTGAACCATCCAACTCGGTTGCTTACACTCACTTCAAACCATTGTTGGAATCCTTCGAGTTCGAGACAGTTCCACCAATTTTAGCTTCAATTGTTTCACCTCCAAAACTCGAACTTAAGCTATTGCCGTCTCACCTTACATATGCTTACTTAGGTGAGAATGAGACCCTTCCTGTTATCATTTCGGCCTCTCTAGCCCTCGAGCAAGAGAAAGCCCTTTTAATGGTCTTACAAAATAATCGGCAAGCTTTTGGCTGGACTATGGCGGACATCAAGGGGATTAGTCCCCTCATAGTTGAACATCATATACATACGATGGATGATGCCAAGCCAGTAAGGGGTCCACAGAGACACCTCGAGAATTTTGTGGTTAATCAACCTCCACCTATAGAAGTTGAAACACCACCTTTTTTTCTAATAAAATACGAGAATGCCAATATTCCACTCATTTCTGATCATTCACATTCTCGTTTTATTTATCATCACCTCTTGTCTCCTTACATTCACGTTCACGCAAACCCTGTCCATACCACCACTTATCTCTTCCCCACTTCTTCTTAGCTCTGTTTAACATGTTCTTCCACCGACCTATATGTTACATTGATAAATTCTTTAAATGGTTGGTGTTGGCTTTTGGTCTTTGCAAAGTTTGGTATTGACCAATAACTTTGAACCCCCTCTTTAAAAGCTTAACATTGTTTAACTCAAGTTTGGGGGGTATAATTTGGCTTTCGAAAATAACATTGAAAAAATGAAAATTTTGAAAATAAAAAAAAATTCGGTATTTTTGTAAATTTCCAAATTTTAACAAAGAATAAAAATAAAAATAAATATTTTATTTGCAAACAATTTCCTCTTTTTGAGAGGGTTTTTTTGTAAATACCCATCACACTTCCCCCCTATAAATAAACCCTGACCCTCTCTGTTTCTTAACCCTAATTTTATCAGCTCTCCTCAAACCCTAGCGGCCGCCTCGTTTTCTGCAGAGCGATCTCCCCATAGCGTCGCGCTTCCGCTGCCCAAGCCCGCCTTCGGCCGCGCTTCCGCCGCGCCCCTGCTTCGTTTCCCTCTGATTTTCTCAAAGGCGGTTCGATCTCTAAACTCCTCTCTGTTTAAATTTTTTATCTCAATAGATTATCTGTGATGGCACCAAGTATGCAGTTAGAGCGTGATTTCTCACAGATCTTTTCACACACGATATATGGGAGTTACTTTGCCAATGAAATCGCACGTAGGGGCTGGAATTTTTTGATATATAATCACCCAAACGCTTACACCCTTCCAGATTTAGTCACTTGTTTTTACGAGTGCATGGAAGACGGGTGTCTCGCACAATATGGCTTTATAAAATTACTGTGGGGGTGATAGGGAGATAATAATTGATAGAGACTTCATACATGAAGTCAATTTAATCCCTAGGATACCTGTTCATGATCAACCGCTCCAGTTTGAAGATTACATGCCCTTAATGGGTAATGATTGCTCAAGAGAACCAAGGAAAGGAATCCAAGCGAGAACCCTTATCGCTAATGTTTTAACAGTGTGCCGGTGGGCACAAAATAATATTTTTGGGAGTTCCCATAACACCACATTTTTCACCCCCTCACTGCATATCGTGCACACACTTATGACAAGGAACCCTAGATTCGACATATGCACGGTTCTGCTTAACTCAATTGGTGCGGGCAAAAGGGCCGCGAACTACCCATGCCCCATGCTAGTGACACAACTGTGTCGCTATTTCCTCCCCGTTGAGGAGTTTGAATTTTACATGCATGGAAGCATACCCGTCAGGCCACTCATTGAGGGCGTATCTACGTCCTATACACGCTTGACAGATGTTTGGTCAATAACAGAACCGACGGAACACGTGCCCGCCAGAACACCTATCTTCAGCTCAACCGTGAGCGAGGGAGAGCTCACCCCCTTAGAACATGCACAATTAATGAGGAGAGCCGTTAGGGGGATTAACGATTTGAGGGGGATGATGAGGAGCATGATAGGCATTTGACTGAGGTAGAGCAGGGGGTCCGCACCCTACTGGCTAGGGAGAAGCGTTTCCGTTCACACTCAAGGGGGCGGCGTGGGGCCGAGCAGTGAGGGCACTGCTTTTGGTAAGTTTAGGGGAGGCGGTTGTAAATAGTTATCATTTGCATTGCATATTTTTTTTTAAATTTTTGTATATATTTTTTCTTTTTCTTTTGCATGTTTAATTCCGCGTTGCATCTTTATAAAAAAATTATAAAAATGAAAAAATGAAAAAAAAAAAATTTAAAAATTTAAAAATCAAATAAAAACTGAAAAATTATAAAAATTATAAAAATTGAAATTTCAATTTAGGCCATAATTGACTTAAGTTTTACAAGACGGTTAACTAACTAGGAAAAACTTGATCCAAAACTTAGTAAATTAAAAACCCTAAAAATAACCTTTCTTAAAATTTAACGGTAAAAAATATATGTCTTTGTAATTTACTTAGAAATAGGTAAATTTTGAGTTCACTTCTTGGGCTTAGTCAAAATAAGGGAAGAGTATTGAAATTTTTATTAAAGTGTAAGTCTGAAAAATAATCCCTAAGCTTAAGTCTAAATTCTGAAAATATATACCCTATAATTGCACAAACACGAACCTTGAAACTTGGAATAGTAGAGGAGACCTTGAAATGCTCTTATCTATAATCCTTAGTATGAAGGAAAATAAAATTAAAAGTGTGAATAAAAAGATAAAAAAAAATGAACACTGGTTTTGTAATTACTTAAGGCTGCGTAAAAAAAATATATAGAGAGAGGGTGCTTTATCACCTAGTGCCTTAGACCAACTGGTTTGGGAGTCACTGCTAAAAGCCTTAGGTATTACAAGACGAGGAATTACGCCTTAATGTGCAAACACATTTTGTAATCGATCGTTAGTACCTCAAGAAGTATTAACGGTCGCATGAAGGATGTGTGAGCAATTTCATTTAAAAATTCACCAACTAAAAGTACTTTGGATGATGGACAAGAGTATAAGAGCTTGAATTGAATTTCCAAGTGTATGGGTGATACATACACACACGTAGGGGTATATGATTGGGGTTTGGATGAAAGATAGGAATGAAAAATAAGACTTGTATCTTTAGTAGAGATGATAAAAATTCCTAAGTTGAGATGGAACCTTAGAAGGAAAATTCAAAAGATGCTAAAAGCTAAGTAAATTTACGGAACATATACAATCTTAAGTTAAATGATGAGGAAGCGTGAAAAATATGGGTTGATAATTTCTGAGTTGAAGATAATAGAATTTCTTGCTAGAACACCGAATTGAAGAATAAAAATCAATAGGCCAAATTGGTCGGATTTTGTAGGTAGTATCCGCTGAAAACCCTCAGGAGACAACACTCCTCCTACTAGGGACACCTAGAAGTTTAACGGCTTGTTGCACGAGCTCAGTGCAATCGCGTTTCCCTGCGAAAGTGAGGTTAGGCTTTTTCAAGAATAAAACTAGTTTTGCTCGGGACGAGCAAAAGATAAGTTTGGGGGTATTTGTTCATATCATAATTTTGCATTATTATATTCCCCATTCTTAATCATTTTACAAATAAATAGGTGCTTTTGATTCATGTCTGCTAAATAGTTGCAGGTTACAGGTTCTCGGAACAATACAGTGTAAATGGTGAAAAGACGCTACAAAAGTGAGACTACGACCAACAAAAAGAAGAATATTTATGATGCCGCCTACAGTTTAAGGAACAAGTGAAGATCAATGAACAGTTCAATTGCACAAGGTACGAAGGCAGCACAAAGATTCAAGACTTCAACGCGAAGCGAACGGTAAAAGTCCACAATATTCTGCACTATGGAAATCTAGGAGAAAATAGAAGATATTCTGAGAAACCAAGTGAAGAAACCAGAAGTAAAATGCCACAGGAAGCAGCCCTGAAGATTTGATACAGAGAACCCTCCATATGGCCGCAGATCCGCGGCCAAAAAAGGCATATGGCCGAGGATCCGCGGCCGTGCTGGGCACGTGTCGGTGCATTTTGACGGTGGGTGGTGGTGCGTTGACCAGGCTTCTCAGGGTAGTTTTGTAATTTTAGATATGGATCAGATGTAAACCCTAGGGTTTCTATTCTCTATAAATAGGAATCCTACAGCTCTTTTTGGAGCATGTCTCTTTTTATTTATCTAGTTTAGAATTTTTATTCTCTGTAATTGTTGAAGAGTGCATCAAATAAAAAAGTAAGTTTCTTTTCTGCCCTAGTTATTTCTCTAGCAATTTTATTTCTCTGCCGTAGTTATAAATTTTTTATCTGCCGTAGTTGTTAAATTAAAACTAGAAAATGAACTCTTTTATCAATTCCCTAATGAGTGAGTATTTCTTCACTTGTTAGGGTTAGGTTTGGGAAAGGTTTGAGAGATGAAAATCTCTCAGCCCTTTCTTGCCCGTTATACATTTTAAAGTAGGACTCTATACATACATACACACACCGCTCACTACGGCACCCTATCCCACGAGGTGGCGGTGATACCATAGTTAAAGACCGGTTGTGTATGATTTCCATGGAGGTTAGGGTAAGAGTTAAGAAATGACGGACAAGGACAAAAGGGAAGAAACCTAGTTTCTTCCCGATCGTGCTAATCCACTTTGTTAATTATTACCTTAACACCTAAAAGTTCTTAATTAGGGTAAAGAAAGCGGTGAGAATAATTGACTTTCCAAACTAACCTAATCCTAACCCTAGCAAGGTTTTAATCCTAATCAAATTCAACTTTAGTTTTTATTGAAAATCAAACACCACAATAGGAATTGACTCGTTAGAACAACTAGAAAAAACACAAAATCCCTGTGGACCGACCCGTACTCAACCGGCTAGCTACCAAGCGACACCGTTCTTGATTGTGATTAATTCTTTGAACACAATTAGCATAAGCACTAAAAATCCATCTACAATCACTAACCATACCATCAATGCTTGTCCTTCAAAGCTACGATTGAGAGACGATACTCAGAAACTACCGCAAAAGTAGATTCAGGGGCAGAAGCAGATTACTCAGGGGGCTAATCAAGCACGTGCCTTTAATTTGACGGCCGAGGAGGCCAAGGCTTCAGATGAAGTCGTTTCAGGTATCCTATTCGTTCATAATTTTCCCGCATTGGCATTATTCGATTCAGGTGCATCTTATTGTTTTATGTCGTCCAAAGTGATTACTGCACACTCTATTCCATACACGGCCCTGTCTAGTTGCTGGGACATACACACTGGGAATGGGAAAATTATATCTAGTAGCGAGTGTAAGGATTGTCTGATTGTTATCTGCAGACAAGAGTTATTCGTGGATTTCTTGGTGATTGATACAGGAAGCTATGAAGTCGTCTTGGGAATGGATTTTCTCGGCACTTCCATGCTCACATCAATTGCAGAGCAAAGAAAGTGATTTTCCAGATTCTCAGACATGCGGAGTTTATATTTTCAAGAGGTAGCAGATCTGTCGAGCCAGTCAAATTTAGGGCTAGGCCAACAAGCGTCGTTCTTTTGTCGATGGAAGCAGATTAGCAAGAAGCGCCAGCAGTAGTTTGAGAGTTTATGGATGTGTTCGAAGACATCTCGGGTTTACCACCAAAACGAGATGTGGAGTTCGTGATTGATCTTGTTCCTGGAGCAACGCCGATTTCAAAGGAGTATTATCCGATAGCACCGGTGGAGTTAGAAGAAGTCAAGAAACAGGTCGCCGAATTGCTAGAGAAGGGTTGGATTCACAGCAGCAATTCACTATGGGGAGCTCTAGTTCTCCTAATAAGGAAGAAGGATGGCACATGGAGAATGTGCATCGATTTTCGAGAAATAAATCGGGTGACTATTAGGAACAAGTACCCAATCCCTCGTATCAGCGAATTATTCGATCAACTCAGTAACGCGAAGGTATTCTCAATGCTGGACTTACTATCCGGATATCATCAAGTTCGAGTAAAACCAGAAGATATTCACAAAACAGCGTTCCAAACTCGATATGGGCATTACGAGTACTTAGTGATGCCATTTCGGAGTCACGAACGCCCCAGCGATATTTATGGACTTGATGAACCGAATCTTTTCACTGTATTTAGACCAGTTTATAATAGTGTTTATTGATGACATTCTTGTCTATTCGAGGAGTAAAGAAGAGTATGGAGAACACTTGAAGATCGCACTGCAAACGTTGAGGCAAGAAATGTTATATGTGAAGATAAGCAATTGCGAGTTTTGGCTTGAAGAAGTGAAGTTTTTGGGTCATGTCGTATCCGGAGATGGAATTGTTGTTGATCCTAAAAGGATTGCAGTAGTTCTTGATCGGCCGATTCCGAAGAACGTAGCGGAGATCAGAAGTTTTCTTGGGCTCGCCGGATATTATAGAAGATTCATGGAGAATTTCGCTCGAATGGCTGAGCCATTGACTAAACTAACGCGAAAGGAGGTACCGTTCGTATGGACGGAGAAATGTGCGTCTTCTTTTGAATCGTAGAAGCAAAGATTGACCACCGCTCCTATTTTGACAGTGTCGGATAGTTCCGGAGGGTTGGTTAGTCATAACGACGCATCTGGGAAAAGCTTGGGATGTGTTCTAATGCAGAATAGGAAGGTTATAACCTACGCATCGAGACAATTGAAGACTCACGAGAAGAACTACCCAACTCATGATTTGGAGCTTGCAGCAGTAATTTTCGCTTTGAAGATTTGGAGACACTACTTATTGGACGAAAAGGTAGAAGTATTTACCAATCACAAAAACCTAAAGTATGTGTTCACGCAGAAAGAGCTCAATATGAGGCAGCGTTGATGGTTAGAGCTGATGGTTGACTATGATCTTGATCTAAAATACCATCTGGGGAAAGTTAATATAGGGTTGGATGCGCTAAGTCGGTTGCCAGCAATACAGATATTAACTGCACAGAAAGAGCTTATAGATGATTTCCAGAGATTCGAGTTGGAGATCGTATTACCATTCTTCGAGACAGTTGATGCAACTGTAAGTGCAGTCTTCTCTGATCGATAATATCAAAGCAGCGCAGTCGCACGATCAAAGATTGCAAAATATTTGAGAACAGGTATAAGCGAGACTTCGAACGGACTTGTTGATTCATGAAGATGGTTCGTTACGATATGGGAGCCGCTTATGTATGCCAAAAGGGGATATTCGTGAAGAAGTTATAAAGGAGGCGCATAGTTTCGCATATTCCGTACATCTGGGATGTATGAAGATGTACCGAGATCTACGGCAGCATTTCTGGTGGGAAGGAATGAAAAGAGAGATTGCTTGCAATGTAGCGAAGTGCTTGGTGTGTCAGAAAATTAAGGCTGAACATCAAAGAGTAGACGGTTTGTTGCAACCACTTCCGATTCCTCAGTGAAAGTGGAAATAAATAACCATGGATTTCGTGACAGATTACCGCGGATTCCAAAGGGCAACAATGCAGTTTGGGTTATTTTCGATTGATTGACCAAGGCAGCTCATTTCATACCGTTTCGAGTTGGTCAGTCGACAGAAGCTTTAGAAGAGCGGTACATGCAGGAGATTGTGAGATTGCATAAGGTACCTGTGAGCATCGTTTCCGATCGGGATACCCGATTCTTATCGTACTTTTAGAGGAGTTTACAGGAAAGTTTGAGGACTTGATTGAATTTTATCACCACCTATCATCCGCAGACAGATGGCCAGTCCGAAAGAACGATCCAAACTCTTGAAAATATGTTGAGAGCATGCATGTTGGACTTCAAGGGTTCATGGGAGGATCATTTACACTTGGTGGAGTTTTCGTATAATAACAGTTTTCAGGCGACTATTCAGATGGCTCCTTTAGAAGCATTATATGGTCATAAGTGTCGCTCGCCCGTCTATTGGGACGATGTTGGAGAAAGAAGATTATTCAGACCGGATCTTATTGTGCAAACAGTGGAGAAAATTATTACGATCCAAAATCATATGAAGGCGGCACAAGATCGACAGAAAAATTGGGCTGATACAGGGCGAAGACCTCTAGAGTTCGCAATTGGTGATCTTGTATTCCTAAAGATATCACCGACCAGACGCATGATTCGCTTTGGTAGTCGAGGCAAGCTTAGTCCTCGATTCGTGGGGCCTTTCAATATTATTGAGCTCGTTGGAGAAGTAGCTTATCGATTGACTTTAAAACCATCCTTGGCGAGTGTTCACGACGTGTTTCATGTATCTCAACTCCATAAGTATATTCGAGATTAGGCGAACGTCCGAGATCATTCGGAACTGACAGTAAGGGAGAACTTGACATACGAAGAACGACCGATGGCGATTGTAGATCGAAGAGAAAAGGTCCTCAAGAACAACGTTATCCCTCTAGAACTTAATTCATAAGGGAATCGTTCGCACGGAGAATCAACTTGGAAATGTGAAGACGAGATTCGACAGAAGTTTCCACACCTAATTTCTTAGATTCATGTTTTCTTGTCTTTTTTTGTTCCAGGAATTTCGAGGACGAAATTCTTTTGTAGTTGGGTATAATGTAACAGCCTAGTTCATTTATACCATAATTTATTTGGGTTTTTCCTAATCTTGTGACTATTTCTTGATTATTGTTTGTTTTGGGGTGGGAATAGCGTATTTGGTATCTGTGTTTAGTATCCGACCCGACCCGCATACTTGAAACCTATTATGGTTCAAGATTACGTTATATCTTTGCTAGTACAAAGGATCCGTGCACATCTAGATTTGGTATATACATGTAATATACTTTAGTATCTGCATATATTTTTAAATAATACAAATTATAACCAGATAATTTTTTTCAATATCTAGCATGGCCTGTATCATACCCCCTATGGTTGCATCTAGACATCGTGTTCACGTCCGATTTGATGAAACAGGCTCATTTGGGTCACTACATGTTTTTATATGTATCCGTTCTTAGGGGTATATATTTTATCTAACCGGATGTCGCATTATAATTTTAACTGATACGTATATTATCCGTATTTTAAAACTAGATTTTTAGAAGTGATCCAGGTATTTTTTGGAGTATATTTGTATAAAGCCAGAAAATATATATTATAATATATTTTTTAAACCTAACAGTTTATAATTGTATATATAATATAACATATTTTAAATCATAACTAATTGTTTATCCTCACCAGTCTCTCTCCTCTCGCTCTTTAATCTCAATCTCTCTCTAACCCTCTATTTCTTTCTCTCTCTCCTCTCGTACTGTCCCTCCCTATCTCTCCCCCCCCCCTCTCTCTACTGATATATATATATATATATATATATATATATATATATATATATAATTATATTTATATTAAACCTATTCACAACACCTCTCTCTCTCTCTCACCTCTCTTCTTCCCCATCTCCGCCGCGAGAACCCACGCCCTAACCCTAGCCTAGCCCTAGCCCTTACCGCAAAGAACCTCACCACCACCTCCCTGTCACCCTCATCCACGCTACCACCTCCATCTTCTCCCCTCTCTTCTTCTCCTCCCTAGAAACCCCCGACCATGACCCTGCAACTCCCCAAGCAACCCAAGAACCGCCCCTCACCTCGCCATCAACACCCTTGTCGACCTCACCTCCATCACCTCTCATCCCTCTCCTCCTTCTCCTTACCTTCCAGCAATCTTCCCGAGCACCCACCAAATCCCGAGCACCAAGAACCCAACACCAGAACTCCCTCGCCTCCACCGTCGATCACTTCACTGCCTCGTCGCCGTCACCCTTCACCTCACCTCCACCACCTCCCCTTTCCTTTTCCCAGACCACAAGCCCCTGCAATACAGAACCCGACCACTGCAAACCCAACACCCACAACCAAAGAATAACACTGCCCTTGCCGTTACCCATCGTCGACAGTAGCCATCGTCGCCGTCGTCATCACCTCTCCTCTGTCCCCAGAAACCCAGAACAACCACAACCCCAGATTCCCTCCATCTACTTTTTCTTTTTCTTTCTCTCTTTCTTTTCTTTTCTGTTCTTAGCCGTCACCGGAGTCGCACACGTCGCCGACGATCTGAGCGACCCAGTCATCGTTTTTATCCGGCGTGGTCACGTCTTGGATTAGCCAGGTCCAGTCTTGTACGCATGTGTGTGCATCGCGACGTTTACCCGACGTCGAACGTAACGTACGTACCCCGTCGTGAGATCTGATCAGGCAAGTTTATCTTGCTACATGCTATGTTAATACATTGATATCCATATGAATAAAAATAATACATGTGTTTTAGTTATGCATCCGATGTTATATTTTTACCGTTTTTCGAAATCCGTACCGTCTATTACATATCTAGTTGCATGCTGGAACTTCATTATATTATATTACCTTTATATTAGTGCAAGATGTTGTCTAGTTGCATCATACATAGTCATGGATACGTATACAGCTTATTACAGATAGACACATATGCATCCTGATATTCGTCGTGCTTACCGTGTTCAGATATTCATTACAGTTTTACATTAGGTATCCATTTAATACACACACCACATGACACACCCTGATACACTACTTGACTTGTTACTTGATTTTGTTACTAATGCCGACAATCCTGACTTTTTGTCCAGATAGACATAACATGTTGTCTACATAGACAAAACCTGTGCCTGCTTGATCCTGTGTTGGCATTAGATTCATATCATAAACACCTGACTTGTACACATAACTTTGAGGGTAAGGGGAAATCAATAATGAAACCTGACTTGTAACTCAACAGTTCGATACTTATACTGATCAGTCTTTACGGGCTAGGCCAGCCCCGAGATGATGCTGCTGACATCATTCGTCTGTACATGTTACCTGTTTACTGCTTAGCGGCACGTCTTGGATTCATCCCAAGAGTCTTGACCGTGGTCCCGGGCATGCACGAGATACTATTGAATTATATCGACGATTCCATTAAATTGATTTCAAAGACTTTAAAGTACATAACCTAGTAGCACAGTTTAAGTTACTCATCGCACTTCACATACACATACATACCTCACCGTTCATATCCGTGTTATTCTTTATATTCATGTTTACCTATATCGTTACATCCTGGTTATTACTATTGTTTTGATATTATAACGCACTGACTATGGGTTTTCTATGGCCCAGTTCCTCCATCTTTATCGCAGGCTGAACAGGAGTATTTTAGCCATCAAGCCGAGCAGTGAGGAATTGAGTTTAGTGATGTTTAGTTTAGTTATTTTCTGCACTTTTATTTCCTGATGTTAGCCCATATTGGGGCGTATTTCAAGATGTTGTTTATTGGATATTACTATCGTTTCCGCTTATACATTTTCTTGACTTTTTTATTTTAGCAAATGGACATGTGCTAGATAGATTTTATATTTTTACTGTTCTTGATATCCTATAGACAGCCATAATGTGACCATGGAGGGATGATTCCTATCCATAAGTAGCATGGTTGGCTCTGTCACGTGTCGTAGTTAGCGCACTCTGGGAAGCGGGGCGTGATAGTGATGTAGGAATTTTTCCACTAATTTTTCTCTCAAAAATCCATTCTCAAGAGAGCAAGATGAAGAAGAAGAAGAAGAAGTGAGGAATGTTGCTAAGTCTTGCAACCATGAAGCATTGTGGAATCAATAATGACCAAGTGTAGAATTGAATGGCTTTACTTTTTACAACCTTGCATCAATAGAGCACACAAATTATTTTATCATTTTTAAAAGCAAAGCCATACCTCTCTACATGTTTACAACTATGTTTCATGCCACCTCACTTTCAACCTCATTTCCATTTATTTTTCTAAATTGAAAAATAAATATAAAGTGTCTTTCCTCTATAAGCATTCTCGTATAATTACGGAATACATCACCCGATATATGTATTGCTACATATACGTATATCCGTATAAAAAATACGGATAATACCAAAGAGAGAAAATAAATAGTGAAAAATAATACTAATATATATATATATATATATGAGAATAATGGAGGAAAGATGCCATAGGAGGTAATTTCCTCCTATGGCGTCGAAAAAATACACCCTCCCTCATTTTTTCCATCGATCGGCACCCACCATCTTCATCATTATCATCTAAGATGTGGCTATACCAAATTTCATGTGATTCTACAACTTTTTCACCGTTGATTTAGCAATGTAAAAAGTTATATTGTCAGTAAACCGTTAATTTTGAACCCACTAAATCAACGGTGAAAAGGTTGTAGAATCACATAAAATTTGGTCTACCCATATCTTAGATGATAACGATGAAGATGGTGGGTGCCGATCGTCAGAAAAAATGAGGAAAGGTGTATTTTTTCAACGCCATAGGAGGAAATTCCCTCCTATGGCATCTTTCCTCCATTAACCTCTATATATATATATATCAATATATATATATATATATATATATAAATTATTAAATCAAAATCTAATTTAATAATCTGGCTTAATTCTAAGCCAACTAGTATTATCAACCGTCCGATTAAAGTTCGTGTATCCCGTACACGTATTTAATCGGACCCCTGCACGTACCAACATACGGCTCCAACATCTATCGCCTGAACCGGAAAAACACTCTGTGTGGGATTCTAAAGACTCGACAATACGCTGGAAGTGGGTTTAACCATAAGAACGTCAGCGGCACTAGTTGTACGTAACGGCTACCCAGATACTTGCCGAAAGGGGGGTCGACAATCAAGTATGTTCTTACCTTACTGAGCCTAAATGTGAAAATCTTCGTACAGTCCGGTCTCTTCATCAAACAGTATCATAAATCAGGTCTTGGGGTGGATAACGTCAGACCCCTACTAACCCTATTAGTCATGTCCGAGTCAAGCTCATCACCAAGAGAGATACTACTGATCAACTAACAGTAAATCTCATCCACCGTGGTCACGGATTTCTAGTGATAGCCAACTGAACACAGCGCGACATCGACTCCTAATACCGGGAGAAACGAATCCCTATCAATCGACCACTGCCTCCATGTGACTCAGGACTGTATCCAACTAAAACCTATTTGTACGACTCGTTTGAGCCATGGTAGGGTAGTAATCAAAGTACAGTGGGGACTCACACGAGAAAAATGACGATCTCAGGTTAAAGAAATAACCTATACTCATGCCACTTGAGAACGTTCATCTGACGATAGATATAATACCATGTAGAAGTTCTTGGCAAGTCCGTCCGGTGTACTCACATCCAGTGAGCACCTGTATACTATCTTCGGTGACACAACACCAATGGCTTGTGAGACCGGCCACCGCCCCTCGTCGGGGTCTTGAAACATATACACTAGTATACTCCGGAATATCGATGCCCAGTCTCGATACTCCAATGACTAGAGACATTTAAGGATGTGCTTATAGACAACCAAGCTCCCACATATATGATCGCCATCATAATGCTGGTTGTCAAGCAACAATCCTACGGGCTTCATCAATGATAAAGATAAACCAGATAGCATACTATCATCTCGAGTAGGACTGTTATACCTATATAGGTCCTCATTCAATTATCATAATTTCCTGCTTGCAATCACAACAATTGCCTTGAGGGCACTATATCCAACAATCTCCCACTAGACTTAAGGCTAATTATTGAGATATCGTGTACCCACAGCTCATGTGCTACTGAATACCTAACTTCTCTACTAATCAGTTTCATAAACTATGTTTGTGAAACTTAATGGGTTCAAGAAATAGCCTCAGTGAATGGATCCGCTACAATGTTCTAACTTCATCTCTCTATATTTCAACCTTGTAGAGATCAACAATCTCCAAAACTGAGAGATACCCCGCCTCAAGAATTTGTCTAGATACTTGATGGGACCAGGTTCATAAATGAACAACTTTATCTAACAAACTTCTTGGGTTGTATCCTCGGTTGAGACAAAACTAGCATCCTGCACCATGATTACCTCAGTATTCCTATTTGGACTATCCAATATACTGATCCTTAGAAAAAGCTAAACTCAAAACTCTGACAGGATCTCTGTCATCCAGGTCATCTTGGAAGCCTTAACCGATAACCGCCTTCCAGATGAAGTTATCGTTACCGTATATCAAGAACATCCACTTATGTTCATTACTTCTTCCCAATGTTTCTCCAGGATTCGATTAATATATACTTATTGCAACTAGTGCAAAAGCAATATCTGGTGTTATACAAGACATTGCATGATTGACTCAATTGCCTAAGCAAAGGATATGCCATTCATGCTAGTCTCTCTCCTTATCAGTCTAGATGACATCTCTTTTAGAGAGGGTAGCTCCATCACCTGTGGGTACACAACCACGCCAGGAGTTATTCTTTTTTAAATACTTTTAGAATATTGTCTAAGTATCCGATTGGGAAACTTTCTAAATCTAGATCTAAAACTAGAATCCTGATATATTATCCATATCCAACGTAAAGAAAACACTGTGTAAGAACCAAAGTTTAACCGATTGTAGTATAGGAACATCACTTTCTATCTGGAGTATGTCATCCAAATCCCAGAACAGTACTCCCTACATCCTTCTTACTAGGTTCATCTATTATTTTGATGAAGTCAATCACCTTGACTGTCACACCAAAAACAGATGATCTGTCTCCGCTATCCATGCTTTAGTTTACGAATAGACATAAGCAACTTGCACACCTTCCGCTGCTCCCACTGACTACGATAATTCTCTGGCAAAGTCATATACACATGCACTTACAAATTCTCATTTAGAAAGACGTTTTAGTCATCCACCTGCCAGATATAATAGCCAAGAACTGTATTAGCGCCAAGTCATATCCACATAGACTTCAGTGTAGACACTGAAGTAAAAGTCACATCACAATCCACAACGGGTATTTGATGAAAACTCTTTACAACAAGTCTAGCTTTATTATGTTAGTAGCTTTCCACCTGCACAGATCTCGAAAGATCTACTTACTCCTAATGGGTTTCACCCCTTCAGGAGCACCCAGTAAAGTCCAAAATCTATAATTTGCTGAAGTGCGTGGAGTCCATCTTATATATGAAGCATTTGGTCATCTGGAAGTTATCACTTCCTATGACCCGCTGATAATAAGTATGGGAGCAGCGGTGTCAAGTTGTATCCGTATGGATTTCAGCATAGACACTGAAGTGAAAGTCTCATCATAATCCACAATGGGTATTTGATGAAAACTCTTTACAACATGTCTAGATTTATTAGGTTGGTACCTATCCACCTGTATAGATCTTGAAAGATCTACTTGCTCCTAATGGGTTTTACCCCTTCAGGAGCACCCAGCAAAGTCCAAAATCCATAATTTGCTGAAGTGTGTGGAGTCCATCTTGGATATGAAACATCTGGTCATCTGGAAGTTACCACTTCGTATGACCTGCTGATAACTAGTAGGGCCATCATTACCATGATGCTGACATCCTTGACACCGTCTATGAGAAAACCTAAGTACCTCTCGGTTGGCTGAGGTCACCGACTTAATTTGCAGAGTGGATAATCGTTTGTCAAGTCTAATTGAATTCTTAGGTTCTACTAAATTTTAAGTAACCGTTTGTGGTTCTGGAATCACTTCCAATTCTAGCATACTCCCACTAGTTTCTTTTGCAAAAAGATTCTTTTATAAAACGGTGATGAGTCAAGAAAAAAGTAACTATTGATCTTGAAAATGGTAGAAACAAAATCCAAGAAAATGCTGGGGATAATCCACAAACTATCATTACCAAAGCGTGTCTTGAGTTTGTTCGGAATCTGCTTTTAAACAGAAATCGGATAACTCCATATCTTAACAAGATCAAGATATGTAACCATTCTATATCCAAATAGAATCAAGGCACTAATTTAGATGGAACCAAATTCAAATTTCATGCAACTGTTTCCAGTGCATATCACCTAATGAAAAAAGGCCAATACAGCATTACTCATCATATAGCGCATCCGCGGATGAGCAACCTGCGAGAGAATCAAATTCTTAATATTATGATGGAATACCTAGCATAAGTATCTATATTTTCGATCATCTCGAAAAATGCTGATACTTTCAACGTATGGTTCTTTACTTTATTCTTATACCTAGAAACTTCTCAAAATCATTGGACCTTACATTACAACGAATGCGTGTCTAAAACCAGAGGACTCATAGGTAAACCTGAATTAAGTAAGAGTACCAACCCATTGCCCCGAAAGACACTGGACAACAAACATTTTTCATGTATAAGTCCCAAGAGTATACCAACTCAAATTCTGTATTTTGTAAATTGAAAATTGTATCTTGTTAAGAATGTCTTACACCGTTATTCAATGCACCTTACATTATCCTCAACTGATAAAGGTAAATATTTATAACACAATTTTCAAAATATATATCTCACTTTATAAAATAAAGGTACAGATATTTCATTTTAAAATTTAGTGCATAACAATGGTTATTCGAAACCAAATATTTGTCGTTAGGCAAAACCAGGTGATTTACTCCAATATCACCAATTGCAACGAATTCCGATATTGAGAATCAAATCATCCATTTCCCAATATTCTACTCCTACTCATCATCTGTAACACCGTACAGATGTAAGATCCAAATCTGGTAAATACATACCCTGGAGTCAGAATTAATTGGGAAAACAGTTCTCTTTTACACAGAAAATCTAAAACATAAAAATGTTTCATAGAGAGTGGCCAGGTATTCCTAATAATGCATTTTCCATTATCCAGATTCATGACAGTAGTCGCAATTTCCTTTGCCCTCATTTCAATCTCTTTATATGTCTCTATATTTTACTTTCTGCACACTACACTTAGGCTAATTGATTTTTTTCCTTCCCTACCTTTCGGCACCAGCCTAATGTTTGGAAGAAGACTATCCAATAAGCATAATAGGTGTACTGTACTTTTACAAGGAGTTCTTGCAACCTGAGAGAAGGTAAAGGGAAGAGATAACCGAATAATCTTATTCAATTTCTCCCGAACCTGTGGCCATTCTCGACTGAAGTAACTTCTTCGAGTTCGTATGTAACTCTACGATGGCCGTTGCAAGTAATATGGATCATCGTAGTGATACGAAGTGTTCTGAAGAAATGCAAAGGGTAAAGTAGGAGTGGCAAGGATATGTGCAACTTTGTCATGAATCATGACAATCCAGAGCCCAAGGGTGTAAGAAGGTTCGGTTAACTTGATTCATGAGTTTTAGTTTCAGGTAAGTCATGGGTCGCTGTACCAGAGAGAGAGAAAAGAAACACTCAGCTTGCACTTTATCAAGATTAGATTGGTTATCACTTTATCTAATCAGGATGGCTCCCACTGTTTTCTCGAATTCTCCTTCAAATCTTAAAAGGAGAACTAGTTGGGATCATTTACACTTTACAACTTAGCTAACCATTCAGCCAGGCCTGTCACACCCCGCTTCCCAGTGTACGGGTAAGGATACGCAACTGGCCCGCTACGTATAAACACGCTAAGCGTAACTAAGCAATATAATGTAAATATACACCAGAAGATATGAAATTTAAATGAACATAAACTTTTATTTATTAAACATTTCTTTACAATACAACTGAAAAATAAATACAATGATGAAAGCAATGCCTAAACAATGGCATGAACATGAAAATAAAGTATATACAAGAGTTTAGAGCTCGGCGTTCTCGCTGAACTGATCCAAATCCTCTAAACTGGGCTCTATCTCCAGTGAGTCGGATCCACCTAACAACATTCCAAAGAAAGAAGAGAGAAGGAATGTCGTCAACGAACAATTGCTCGGTAAGTCCTAAAGAAAAGTAGGAATAGAATAAACAGATGAATAGACAGATATGATAACATAACTGGTGTATTGTGAATTTGTTATGTTAACGCAGTTATTTGTAGCTTGGTACAGAATATACCAATGTATACGAGAGGAGTCCAACTATTCCGTGGACTAAGATATACGGAGCATAAGGGACCGTTAAGCCACGAAACAACAAAAATAGATATTCAGATTAGGTGTATTAAAGTGACCGTCTCGTGCCACTTCTAACACATTCCGTACGAGTCTACCCCTTTATAACACCGTAATGTATTTTGTATTGATTTGTATTGTTTTTTTAATAGATGTATGACTTGCCGAAACCATGATATCATATAAACGGAATGGATATAAATGGATAGTCATGTAATCAGAGTATATCCATGGTTCGGTTCGGTCGAGTCCTGTTGATATAGATTGAATTCTGGTATAAATGGATACATGTTGAATAGAAGTTAAACTTGAATTATGTTCAAGGATAGATTGATTTTAGATTAGACTGAGACTCTGCCTGAGTCAGACACTTAAACAGAATTGAAGTCCTGAATTAGTTTTGATGTTATCGGTAACTGCTGCATATGGACGGCAGGATTTGTATCTTTTTCCAAGACAATTACCGTATTGATAACACCGTTTTTAGGTTGTCTAGATAAGTTAGATAGACAAGCACCCATATTCTCCAGCTCCTTGAAGCTCAAGAGAACTGGTCCAGCTTAAACCTATATTTACTAGGGCCCTTATTGTAAATTAATATAACTTGAGGAGGTTTTATGAAAAATAATTTTGATATATTTTCAAAATAAATCTCAAGTATTTATTTATCATTTTTAGGGTTTTCATAGTTGTAATTTTTATAAAATGAAATATTCTAGTGGATATAAACCCAACTTTGAATGGTATATGGTGTTTTCTTATAATTTGACTTGTATTGAATGTGATGGTATTTTCATGATCTTTTGTGACTCTTTTATTTTGATTTAGAAAACATGAAATATATAATATATTTAAAGTAGATATTTTGATAATATATATATATATAATAGAATTTATTTATTAAGTAGAAATCACGTTTTTCTTAAAATTGTAATACAAATTCCATCGAGATCGTATGCTCCGTGAGGAGGTCTGCATCTCGCCCTACTGGTCCGATAGATGTGCGATAACCCGCACCAACCAAGTCGGATTCTCCAAAATGGGTTGTAAGGACTTAATCGTATGGAATTTAAATAAGACAATTTAAAGAATACGGTTTTGTAATAGTTTAAGGTATTTTATTGTAAAATTGTAATTATCCCACAAACTAAAGTTCCAAAAGCCATCGTGCTATATTAAGAATGAAAGTTGTGATGAGGTAGGTCATTACCTCGTGAGTTTTCTAAAAGTAATATGAGCAAAACGATAAAATAATGTTGTATGTAAACATAATGGTATTTTACCGTAAAAATGAAATAAAAGTTGCAATACATATTATTTTGAATTAAAACTTGTTGTAAATGTTGTTTTATGTTTATTAAACAAGATATAAAGAGATGGTCATTATGTGGTTAAGAAAAATTGAGTTTTTAAAGAAATTAGAATCGGAAGTCGGATTAACTCTGCTTCCGACGAGTTTTAAAAAGAGAGGTCTTTTTAATAGAAAGAGAGGAGGGGAGAGGGGACTTACTGATTGATTATAGAGAAGGGAGGTAGAGAAAGATTTCGAAGGCGTCGTGGAGTCGCGTCGTCGCCAAATTTGTCCCGAAATGTCACCGGAATTTTGACCTTGGCTAACTCTACTTGTACAACTTTTGGGACTTAGAAATTTTAGAGAGTTTTGGCAATGGATTTCAGAATGAGGAGGGCCAAAGTGTAGGGTGGTATTTATAGGTGAAATTAGGGTTTAGGGTAATGAAGAACAGAATTAAATATATGCATTAAAATGGATTAAAGAGGTGAATTATTACTCTCTGGATAAATGTAGGGAAATCAAACAGACTAGGGTTAGTGGGGGAGTCCAAGGGGTGTAGGAAAAAAATTTTGGAGGCAATACCTATAGGGGGCCCGGCGGCGCCAGCCCCTGGCAAGATCTCACCGACCAAATTTGGGATGAGGGTGATTGGATCTTTGACATGTGTCATAGGCTGTATAAATACTATTTCGCACATGTTTGATTTTTTAATGACTTTTCGTTTTACGTGTAGTGCACGTGCAAACTGTTGGGCTTCTAAGAGTTTAAAAGAAAAATCAATAAAAGTATTATGTGGCTGAAGGGATTTGAACACAGAGGCTATGTCACAGCAGTGCAAGACTTTACCAATGAGCTACAAGTGCTTTCTTATTGTTCAAAAGCAATTTAAATTTATAACTTTTGCTCAGGCTAAGCTATTCCTTTCTATACTTTACAAAAAAAAAATTTGTACAGAATTTTTAGGGTTGTTACATTCTACCCTCCTTATAAAAATTTCGTCCTCCAAATTTATAAAAGGAAAGTGTAACAGATTCAAGAAAAGTTTGATGACAATGGCAGTGAAAGAAATACTGGTAGTAATGAGATGATGCAAGGGTTTGAAAAAATTGAAAGGAATTACCAGTGTTACCTTGGTCGATAGCCTCGGCTTCTACGGCCGCTAATGTGAAAGCCTGACACCGGGGTGCATTCCACCTAGCTAAAGGCACATTCCTCTGTCCTTAGGGCATGTTTCTCTATCCTCGAGGCATGTTCCTCATTGCCTGATGGAATCGGTGAGGAGGCTGTGCGGGAGGTCCACGTGGAGGTGGAGCTGGGAGAGAAAGACGAGGTGCAGGAGCCTGGATAGCTGGCCGCTATGGATAAGTGATGTGAGTTGGAACTGGATTGCGTCTATAAAGACATGTACCAATTTCATAAGTGGATGTGCCACAAACTAAGCACAGACCTTTTGCGCGCCTACAGTCCTTCCACAGGTATCCATCCCTCTTGCAATAGAGGCAAAATCTGGACTTGGCCGGTTATTTGTTACTTCCGGTCTCCTGGGTTCAAAAGTTGGTAGTGAAGAGGCTCCTCCTGCCATCTAGGTGGCAGGGCATTTCATACCGGCAGATTAAGGTTTGCCCTTCTTCTTCACTACTGCCTCGTATCAACGGGACCTTTTCAGAGCTAGGTCATGGGTTGTGGAATCCCTTATAGCTAAGGCAGCTTGGATCTCCGGATCCAACCCGTGCTGAAATCGTCTAGCTTTGATCTCAGCCATCGGTATCAAGTGTGTTGTGAATCTGTTATGGTCTTGTGTTAGCTGTGTAGTATGTGATATTAGAAAATCGAATATTAAGACATATCTTACCTGCTCAACATGGTAAACTCGGCATCATACTCATCCACTGATTGCACCATATAGAGCCTTGTTGTAAGTAAATGAATTGCTGCTCCATGTCGAATCGGGCAGTCTCAGGAAAATACTTCGCGTCGAACATGTCGCGAAAAGTTTTCCATTCGATAGGCTGGGCAAGACGGCTTTCTTCTGCCTTCCACCATACTCGAGCGTTGTCGGTGAGTTGCAGCTTTGCAACCCGAACCCATGCGATCTCTAGCACATGTACTGCTACCAGATCTTCCTCAATACTCTGAGCCCATTCTTCAGCTTCCAAAGGGCTCTCTTTCCCAGAAAATTACTTCGGGTGCAATGCCCGGAATTGCTTCACTCCGGGTGCTTCCGCTTCTGGGAGGTTCAATAAGATAGCAGTCTGCTGCTGCTGTCCTTCCAGGAGGCTCTTAATTGCATCAAGCAGTATCGTCTGCTCGTTAATCAGAGCTACAACAGTAGGCATAAATGGAAGAGGTGGTGGTGGTGTGTTGTTGACGTTTGTGCTAGTATTGTTTGGAGAATCCATAACCTTGAAAGAAAAAATAGGGTTATGATAGATTCTCAATGAATATGAAATTATAAGATTCATGGAATATGAAATGTAAAGAATGTTTTTAGTTGCTGATTCTTGTATTATATTGTTTAAGACTTCATGCAGAATTGACCTGCATGTCCATGCAGAACTGACCTGCATAGGCCGCCAACAAAACCTGTCACGCCCCGCTTCCCAGTGTACGGATAAGAAGACGTGACTGGCCCGCTACGTATTTATTCAGAAGTAAACACGTTAAGCGTAACTAAGCAATATAATGTAAATATACACAAGAAGACATGAAATGTAAATGAACAGCAACTTTTATTTATTAAACATTTCTTTACAATACAACTGAAAAGTAAATACAATGATGAAAGTAATGCCTAAACAATAGCATGAACATGAAATTAAAGTATATATAAGAGTCTAGAGCTCGGGGTCCTCGCTGAACTGATCCAAGTCATCTGAACTGGGCTCTATCTTTAGTGAGTCGGATCCACCTGACAACATTCCAAAGAAAGAAGAAAGAAGGAATGTCGTCAGCGAACAATCGCTCGGTAAGTCCCAAAGAAAAGTAGGAATAAAATAGACAATGAATAGACAGATATGAGAACATAACTGGTGTATTGTGAGTTTGTTATGTTAACGCGGTTGTTTGTACCTTGGTACAGAATATGCCAGTGTATATGAGAGGAGTCCAACTATTCCGTGGATTAAGGTATACAGAGCACAAGAAACCGTTAAGACACGGAACAACAGCAATGGATATTCAGGTTATGTGTATTAAAGTGACCGATTCGTGCCACTTCTAACACATTCCATACCAGTCTACCCCTTTAAAACCCCGTAATGTATTTTGTATTGATTTATATTGTTTTGTTCAATAGATGTATTGTAGGGTGTTTTTCGTCACCCCGTTGAGATGGGAATACGTGCGCGCTTGTCATGCACATTACAGATTCCCCCTGCCTAGGGTAGACCGGAGTTTATTGATTGTGGGGATCCTAATCTCCGACAGCCGTGGACTAAGCCGCCGTAAATTACCCCTCGCCTTTGGAGCGAGAGAACCTCCGATTGACGGGTCAAACAGGTCATGCGAACTCAATGTGCAGTGTTGTGTTTTGGAGGAGAATTGGATATATAGGGGGCCCCGCAGAGTTTTTACGGGGGTCCTGCTACCCGGATAGCGGGTTAGGGGTCAAGGGTGCTAGCAGACCCCATGCGGGGTGCGGGGCAGTGCCCCATTAGAAATTTTCTCTAACGGGGACAGTGTTGTGGAGTGTGTGTGTGTGTAATGAGGGGGAAAAAGCGTCAAAAGGACGCATGGGGGGCCAGCGCCTCACGTGCGTGGCACGCAAACGCTGGGTGCCGACACCCCACGTGCTTGGCATGCGGGCGCTGGACGTCGGTAGGAAAGGGACTTGGTCCTTAAACTGGGAGTTGTGCTCCCGATTTGACTTATGGAGTTGAACTCCTCATAGAGAGTGGGCTCAGTCCCTGCACTGGGAGTTGTACTCCCAAAAAGAAATATTTATTATTTTGTGTGTGTGTGTGTGTGTATGTGTATAAGGAGTTAAACTCCTAATATATTTTTGTAGCTGATGAAAGGGGCTTCTCCCTTGAGCCCTAGATCTTCCCCAAAATGGGATTTTTGGAGATGGGTCTCTTTCTTCTTCCTCTCTGTTGGCCGGATCTTGGATGAAAGGGGGTGAGATTTAAAAATCTCCCCTTTTGGAGATTGGATAGAAGATTTGAGCTTCCCTTTGTGGGTTTTGTGGTGAAAAACTATATTTTTTTGGAAAAGAAAGAGTAAAACTCTTGATTTAATTCAAAAAAAGAAGAAAATTTAGAACCTTGAGGAAGGAGAAGGAGGCACAAAAACCCTAGATTTTTTAGGGGAATAAAAAATTTCTCTTTATTTCATCATCATGTTACCTTATATAAGCATACACATTTACATATAGCCCCTTGGGCTTTACAAAATGGCATTTTTCCCATCCCATGCCTCATGTGCTCATTTCTTTTGCACATGAGCCATAGGCTTTACAAAAATTTGGCTTTGTGCCCATTTTTCTAACATTCATATATGAAAATTACATCAAAATTTATTTATTACATAATTTTCATTTTGTCATGGGGGAGGCTGGCCGCGGGGCTCGACTTGGGCATGGGCCCACCTGGCTTGGGGTTGACTTTGACTTTGACTTGGTCAACCACGGTGCAATTTTTGACCCCAACAAAGTGCCCCCCATCAATAAATACACACCACATATGTGAGTCATGTACATGAAATCGATGGATCTTCTTTCACGTGGAGGCGACATGCTTTGGTTCCCGCTTTTTGGGAAGCTGGCATTGCCATTTTTACGACATGGACGGTCGATGCTTAACATGTCCCCGAGACAGAGTGTCCATGGTAGACGTTTCCCCGACATGGAGTGATTTGGTTCCCGCTTTTTTTTGGGAAGCCGGCACTTACCTTTTTATGACATGGACGGTCGACGCTTGACGCGTCTCCGAGACGGAGTGTCTGTTATAGACGTTTCCCCCAGCACGGAGTGATTTAGTTCCCGCTTTGTGGGAAGCTGGCACTGCTCATTTTACGACATGGACGGTCGACGCTTGACGCGTCTCCAAGACGGAGTGTCCGTTGTAGATGTTTCCCCCAGCACAGAGTGATTTGGTTCTCGCTTTGTGGGAAGCTGGCACTGCCCTTTTTACGACATGGATGGTCGACGCTTGACGCATCTCCGAGACGGAGTGTCCGTGGTAGACGTTTTCCCGGCATGGAGTGATTTGGTTCCCGCTTTGTAGGAAGCTGGCACTGCCCTTTCTACGACATGGACGGTCGACGCTTGACAAGTCTCCGAGACGGAGTGTCCGTGGTAGACGTTTTCCCGGCACGGAGTGTCTCTTTGACGTTTCCCCGGTACGGAGTGTCTCTTTGATGTTTCCCGGTACGGAGTGTCACTAGTTGACGTGTCCCCAAAACGGAGTGTCTGCTTGACGTTTTCCCGTTACGGAGTGTCTGTGTTGGACGTTTCCCTGGTACAAAGTGTCTTTTTGACGTTTCCCCAGTACGGAGTGTCTTTTAGACGTTTCCCCGGTATGGATTGTCTCTTTGACGTTTCCCCGATACGGAGTGTTGCTGGTTGACATGTCCCCGAGACGGAGTCTGCTTGACATTTCCCCATTACGGAGTGTCTGTGTTGGACGTTTCCCTGGCACGGAGTGTCTCTTTGACATTTCCCCAGTATAGAGTGTCTCTTTGACGTTTACCCGGTATGGAGTATCGCTGGTTGACATATCCCGGGCACGGAGTGTCTGCTTGACGTTTCCCCATTACGGAGTGTCGCTGGATAACTTGTCCCTGGCACGGAGTGTCTATTTATGATGTTTCTCCGGCACGGAGTGTCGCTGGTCGAATTGTCCCCAAGGCGGAGTGTCGCTGGTCGTTCGACTTGTCCCCGGCAAGGAGTTTCGCTGGTTAACTTGATTCCGTGGCGGAGCATAATTCCGGCAGGGAAGGTAGATATCCCGAGACGAAGCATGATTTCGACACGGGGTACATTCTCAGACGAAGCATGATTCCGCCTCAGAGGTTGCTGGTTTGATTTGGGTTGACATCAGTATCGCTACACTAGAATATGGTACCAGGAGTGAATCATCATTTGCCATGAGGATTTCCCTCGTTCCCAGTTTAACAACTTAGGGGTCATATGTTCCCAGTTTAATGACTTAGAGGTCATATGTTCCCAGTTTAAAGACTTAGGGGTCTATTGGATCAGAATTTTGGAATTTTGGGGTTAGGGTCGACATCAGCGTTGCTAACACTGAAGCACAGGTGCCAGGAGTAATTCATCATTTGCCTTTCCCTATTGGGGAGCGATGGCTTAGGAGACTGGTTTAGGTCCCTATCACCTAAGACTTTTCAATTTTATGAGCCGTAAGGGTCCCATAAAAGGATTTTCTCCCTACGAGTCGAAAGGATCTCGTAGGTGTACTTTCTTCTTAGGAGTCATGGGGACTCCCAGGTGTGTTTTTCCTTAGTGAGTCGTAAGGATCCCACGAAAGTGTTTTCTTACGAGTCGAGAGGATCTCGTAAGTTTGTTCTCCTCATGCATCGTGAGAACACATGAGTGGGTCTTCCCAAAGGGAGTATAATTCCGAGGGCGGAGACCGGCCGCGTGACTGGTGATTGCAGTGGGATATGTTTGAGGATTATTTGATCCCATGGATTGTAGATGGTAGTCAATTTGGGGACTATCCGTACGGCTGGGAGAATTTTAGGATTTTGTTGGCGTCTGTATCGCTGCACTGGAATATGGTACCAGGAGCAACTCATCATTCGCCGTTTGAGAATTTGGATTTTGGTTGGCGTCTGCATCGCTGCACTGGAATATGGTACCAGGAGCAACTCATCATTTGCCGTTGGGACATTCAGATTTTGGTTGGCGTCTGCATCGCTGCACTGGAATATGGTACCAGGAGCGACTCATCATTCGCCGTTGGGGATTTGAGTTTTGGATGGCGTCTGCGTCGCTGCACTGGAATATGGAACCAGGAGCGACTCATCATTCACCGCCGTTTTTTTTAACCGCGATTGCTCTATTATATCAGCTTTTCTTATCGTGAAAGTCACGATTGCCTTATCATTTCAGCTATTTATTCGCGGTTGCCCCATCATTTCGGCTTTATTTTTACTCGCTTATTTTTATTGCGAGTTGCCCCATCATTTTGGCTTTTTATTTTATTTTTTTAATATTTTTTTGTTTTATTTACACATTTTTACATCCCAGTTTAACAACTTAGAGGTCGATTGTTCCCAGTTTAACTACGTGGTAGTCTGTTGTTCCCATTTTAACGACGTGGTGGTCAATCGCTCCCAGTTTAACGACATGGTGGTTAGTTGTTTGCTTATCCCAGCTCCTCAAACTTTGATCTTGATAGAGCTATATTGATGACCGTAGCTCTGTGGCTTGTCGGTACATCTGACGACTATGAGGCTTTCCTACGTTTGTATTGGTTCTCTACCCAATCTTTAAAAACATAGCAGTCTTCAATGGTATGACTCACCATTCTATGATATAGGCAGTATATGGGATTGCCGGTCATGTTCATTTCATGTGGCCTCTTTGGAATAGGCAGTTGCAGACCTTGTTCAAGGTGTCCTCGAATATTTTGCGGACTTCATCCCTTCTGAAGGAGTATACTTTCTTCTTTATCTCTATTAGAGTAGGTTCCCTTACTGATGCTGGACCCTGAGGACAATCAGTCTTTGGTTCGCCTACTGTTCGCTTACCACGTTCAGTGTACGTATCAAAGGGACTGGAGGCTGATCGCGGCCGTTTTTCGCAAAGGTGTTCCGCTTTTGGGCCGGAGGGGGTATCAGTTGGTTGTTTCCGAATATCAATTCCTGGCCCATGAACCAAAATTTGATTTTGCAGTAATTGCAATCGGGCGACTTGGGTCGTGAGATCTGCCACGATATTTGCCAGCTCGTCGACTTTGGAATGGACCTTGGCCATCTTCTCATCCCTGTCCTGAAATTGCCCTTGAAGCCATTAGAATAATGCTTGTTCAATGGTTCCGGGTATGACAACAGGGCAATCCTTACCGCCTGAACTTGATTCAGCATGAACCATGGGTTCCTTTGGCTTAATGGCATGAGCGAGCTCTTCATCATTTGGATCGAGCCGGTGTTGGACGGCAACAACCACGTCATTGTAATGGCTATAAGGAGCAGGAGGACTTGTTCCTCTGAGCTCCATCATATAGACCATATGGGTTGTGTACCCGTTTATTTCTTCTTCATTGGAAATATTGCTTGCTTGGCTCTTAGCTTGTTGCCTTGGTCTGCTCCTTTCAGAGAAAGGCAGATGTCTGAGAGAATCATGTTCCCGAAGGACTTCGGTCTCCATTTGTATGAAATTGGTGGTCACAGCTTGACTATTTGTTAACATGCCTTTAGAAAATTCTATCTCTTCTGTCTTGTATTGCTTTTCGACCCAATCTTTGAAGATGCAGCAGTCTTCAATAGTGTGCCCTAGGACTCGGTGGTATAGGCAAAAATAGGGATGATCAGTCCTGCTCACTTCACTTAGCCTTTTTGGTTCTGGTAGCCACAGGCCATTCTTCAGAGCTTCTTTAAAAATTTTGTGGACCTTGTCCCTTCTGAAAGAGTAGACCTTATTTCTTCATTCCTCCAAAGTTGGCTCCCGAGATTTGTTAGTCTTTGCTCCACCCGCTCTCTGCTTATTTAGAGAATCGGTGCTATTGGAACTTTCGCTTTTCCGGTTGTCGTCCCTCCAATGTCTCGGTCTGTTTGTGAATTGGAGATTCTGAGTGGACTCGGGCTTTGAGCGTTCCAACATTTGAACTTTCTTGGTCAGCTCTTGGAATGTTTTGAGGCCTGTGGTCCACAGGAAAGGTTTCATCCGGTCGTTCAGATTTTCTATAAGAAGACTGACGGATTGGTCTTACTCCAACTGCGGTTCACATTTAATAGAGAGACTGCGCCATCAGACTATAAAATCCATGTGGCTTTCATTGTTCTTTGGCTCGGTCATTACGAGATCAGCAATGGTGATTTTATCGCTGACACTCATGAACTTTTGCTTGAATATGGATTCTATTTGAGCGAACGTCGTGATCGAGTCATCCGGTATGCTTGCATACCAATCGAAAGCAACATCGGTCAAACTATTTACAAACTGGCGGAGAAGGAGCGCATCGTTGCCCCCAGTGTTCGCTCATGATGCTTTAAATTGGGCAATGTGTCGGTTCGTATTTCCCGTCCCATCGAACCTTTCAAATTTGGGGACGACATAGCCAGTAGGAAACTCCACAAGATCGTACCGAGCAGGGTATAGTCTTCCGCTGCTACTGACATATTTTTGCTCTCCGGGTTCGGCTACCAATGTTTTGACTTTGTTGGCAACCAAATCCATGATTTGATTTTGAGTTAGTGGGCTACTGTCATCGGTAGCCAAGACATTTCCCGAGATAGGATGCGAATGACTTTCATGCGGTCCGCCCACCTTTGGATTTGAGGGAATAGGCGTCGGCTGCCTCGGGACACCGTTTCTCGGTTCATGGGCAGAGCCCTGCATCTTATTGGACGACTGAGAGGCAACTTGGACCGTGAGCTGCATCACGACATTCGTCAGGTCATCAATTTTTGAGTAGAGCTTAAACATCTCTTTGTCTTTGCTTCTGAGCTGTTTTCGGAGCTTTTGGAGAAGTGAGCATCCTCTGCGTTCTTGGGACGGAAGATTGGCTCATCTTCACTTTCCGAGCCCAACTCCTCATGAACTGAGGGATCTCTCTGTTTATCAGCCTCACTGGAAGGGTTTTCATTACCTTCCAGAGGAGGCTGGTCTTAGAAAGCGGCAGCCACATTGATGCCGGATTGGATTTGAGATGTGGTGGCCCCATCCTTGCTCTTGCTGCGCGTGCCCACCATATAGACAGTGTGGACCACATATCCAGCCATCTCTTTATCTTTGGCGGGGCAACCATGTTCTTGGAACCTTATGAAGTTCAGCCTAGCATGAGCCCTAGCCCTTTTGTTGGCTCTGTATCTAAGCCTTTTCTGTCTTAGCTTCTCAATTTTGAGGGCTTGGCGGGCATCCGTTTTCTGGGAAGCCACCATGAGTCAATTGGCGGGGAGCTTAGAGAAGACACCCGATCGAGCAGTTGTTAGGGGCCACCGTCGGAGGATGTTCGAGACACCTTGTTGCTTTGTTGGTGTTGATGGCCTTGCCCCCAGCTAGGGCCAAGGAAAGTCATTCAAACACTGACTTGCGTTTGGGTAATGGTGCCCTCGAGATCACCACATTTGGCATCTTGCCTTTCGAGGCCGGTTTGTCTGTTACCGGAGCTTGAGGAGCTGGGATGGTGTTAGCTGACACGAACAGAATAGAGCCAAATGGTAGTGATGGATCCTCCCATTGTCACCCGAGATTGGCCGAAAGGACCATCCTGGTGTCCATCTTCATCGTGTAGGAGATGGGAGTTGTGTCAAGAGCTGAGCTGATCCTTGGAGACATTTTGTTGCGTCTATAGATTGTAATTTGAAATTTGTTAACCTGCACAAAGAAGCATGATTTCAGTATAGGCAATCGATATGTATATTGATTGAGTTCGCATGAACGTTTAACCCGAAATATGGGAGGAGAGAAATGTCCCACCGGGCATGCCAGAATCTGTAGGGTGTTTTTCGTCATCCCATTGAGATAGAAATACGCGCGCGCTTGTCAGGCGCATTACAGATTCCCCCTGCCTAGTGTAGGCCGGGGTTTATTGATTGTGGGGATCCGAATCTCCGGCAGCCCCAGACTAAGCCGTCGTTAATTACCCCTCGCCTTTGGAGCGAGGGAACCTCCGATTGATGGGTCAAACAGGTCATACGAACTCAATGTGCAGTGTTGTGTTTTGGAGGAGAATTGGATATATCGGGGGGCCCGCAGAGTTTTTACGGGGGGTGTGTGTGTGTGTGTAAGAAGGAGGAAAAAGCGTCCAAAGGACGCGTGGGGGTGCCAGCGTCTCACGTGCGTGGCACGCAAGCGCTGGGCGCCAGTGCCCCACGCGCATGGTACGCGGGCGCTGGGCGCTGGGCGCCAGAGCCCCACGTGCATGGCACACGGGCGCCAGGCGCCAGCGCCACACGTGCTTGACACGGGCGCTGGGTGCCAGCGCCACACGTGCTTGACACGTGGGCACTGGGCACCAGCGCCCCACATGCTTGGCACACGGGCGCTGGGCCAGCAAGAAAGAGACTTGGTCCCTGAACAGTTGTGCTCCCGATTTGACTTATGGAGTTGAACTCCTGACAGAGAGTGGGCTTAGTCCCTGCACTGGGAGTTGTACTCCCAAAAAGAAATATTTATTATTTTGTATGTGTGTATGTGTGTGTGTGTGTGTGTATTTATATTTAAGGAGTTAAACTCCTAAGATATTTTTGTAGCTGATGAAACGGGCTTCTCCCTTGAGCCCTAGATCTTCCCTAAAATGGGATTTTTGAAGATGGGTCTCCTTCTTCTTCCCCTCTGTTGATCGGATCTTGGATGAAAGGGGGTGAGATTTAAAAATCTCCCCTTTCGGAGATTGGATGGAAGATCTGAGCTTCCCTTTGTGGGTTTTGTGGTGAAAAATTATTTATTTTTGAAAAGAAAGAGTAAAACTCTTGATTTAATTCAAAAAGAAGAAGAAAATTTAGAACCTGGAGGAAGGAGAAGGAGACAAAAAAACCCTAGATTTTTTAGGGGAATAAAAAAGTTCTCTTTATTTCATCATCATGTTGCCTTATATAGGCTTACAAATTTACATATAGCCTCTTGGGCTTTAGAAAATGGCATTTTGCCCATCTCATGCCTCATGTGCTCATTTCTTTTGCACAAGAGCCATGGGCTTTACAAAAATTTGGCTTTATGCCCATTTTTCTTACATTCATATATGAAAATTATATCAAAATTTATTTATTACATAATTTTCATTTTGGCATGGGGGAGGCTGGCCGAGGGGGCGCCAGTGCCTCACGTGCGTGGCATGCAAACGCTGGCCGCCAGCGTCCCATATGCAAGGCACGCGGGCGCTGGGCGTCAGCAGGAAAGAGACTTGGTCCCTGAACTGGGAGTTATGCTCCCGATTTGACTTATGGAGTTGAACTCCTGACAGAGAGTGGGCTTAGTCGCTGCATTGGGAGTTGTACTCCCAAAAAGAAATATTTATTATTTTGTATGTGTGTGTGTGTGTGTGTATTTAAGGAGTTAAACTCCTAAGATATTTTTGTAGCTGATGAAAGGGGCTTCTCCATTGAGCCCTGGATCTTGTATAATTCAGTTCAGGTGGACTCAACCTTCCCGCTATCAGAAAGGAGCAAAGAAGACGACCGGTAACCAAATTATCGATCACTTCTTCTTGAACGAAGACCAAGCTAAGCCGTTCCCCTGGGGTTGTCTAGGAGGAAGGATCTTACATCGCCTCAAAATGGGACTTTTGGAGATGGGTCTCCTTTTTCTTCCCTCTGTTGGCCGGATCTTGGATGAAAGGGGGTGAGATTTAAAAATCTCCCCTTTTGGAGATTGGATGGAAGATGTGAGCTTCCCTTTGTGGGTTTTGCGGTGAAAAACTATTTATTTTTGGAAAAAAAAAGAGTAAAACTCTTGATTTAATTCAAAAAAAGAAGAAAATTTAGAACCTTGAGGAAGGAGAAGGAGACACAAAAACCCTAGATTTTTTAGGGGAATAAAAAAGTTCTCTTTATTTCATCATCATGCTGCCTTATATAGGCTTACACATTTACATATAGCCCCTTGGAATTTACAAAATGGCATTTTACCCATCCCATGCCTCATGTGCTCATTTTTTTTGCAGATGAGCCATGGGCTTTACAAATATTTGGCTTTATGCCCATTTTTCTTACATTCATATATGAAAATTACATCAAAATTTATTTATTACATAATTTTCATTTTGGCATGGGGGAGGCTGACCGCGGGGCTCGACTTGGACATGGGCCCACTTGGCCTGGGCTTGGGCCCACCTGGCTTAGGGTTGACTTTGACTTTAACTTGGTCAACCGGGGTGCATTTTTTGACCCCAACATGTATGACTTGCCGAAACCATGTTATAATGTAAACGGAATGGATATAAATGGATAGTCTTGTAATTAGAGTATATCTATGGTTCGATTCGGTCGAGCCATGTTGATATAGATTGAATTCTGGTATAAATGGATTCATGTTCAATAGGAGTTAAACTTGAATCATATTCAAGAATAGATTGATTGATTTCAGATTAGACAGAGACTCTTCCTGAGTCAGACACTTAAACAGAATTGAAGTCAGGAATTAGTTTTGATGTTATCGGTAACTGCTGCAAATGGACGACAGGATTTGTATCTTTTTCCAAGACAATTACCATATTGATAACACCATTTTTAGGTTGTCTACCTTAGATAGACAAGCACCCATATTCTCCGGCTCCCTGAGGCTCAAGAGAACGGGTCCCGCTTAAACCTATATTTACTAGGGTCCTTATTGTAAATTAATATAACTTGAGGGGGTTTATGAAAAATAGTTTTGATATATTTTCAAAATAAACCTCAAATACTTATTTATCGTCTTTAGGATTTTCATAGTTGTAATTTTTATAAAATGAAATATTTTAGTGGATATAAAAACAAGAGAACGGTCCCGCTTGAATAGTATACAGTGTTTTCTTGTAATTTGACTTGTATTGAATGTGATGGTATTTTCATGATCTTTTGTGACTCTTTTATTTTGATTTAGAAAACATGAAATATATAATATATTTAAATTAGATATTTTGATTATATATATATATATATATATATAAATAGAATTTATTTATTAAGTAGAAATCACGTTTTTCTTAAAATTGTAATACGAATTCCATCGAGATCGTATGCTCCGTGAGGAGGTCTGCATCTCGCCCTACTAGTCCGATGGATGTGCGATAACCAGCACCAACCAAGTCAGATTCCCTAAAATGGGTTGTAAGGACTTAATCGTATGGAATTTAAATAAGAAAATTTAAAGAATACGGTTTCGTAATAGTTTAATGTATTTTATTGTAAAATTGTAATTATCCCACAAACTAAAGTTCCAAAATCCATCGTGCTATGTCTAGAATGAGAGTTGTGATGAGGTAGGTCACTACCTTGTGAGTTTTCTAAAGGTAATATGAGCAAAACTGTAAAATAATGTCGTATAAACTTGATGATATTTTACCGTAAAAATAAAATAAATGTTTCAATACATATTATTTTGAATTCAAACTTGTTGTAAATTTTGTTTTATATTTATTAAACAAGATATAAAGAGATGGTTATTATGTGGTTAAGAAAAATTGAGTTTTTAAAGAAATTAGAATCGGAAGTCGGATTAACTTTGTTTCCGACGAGTTTTGAAAAGAGAAGTTTTTTTTAATAGAAAGAGAGGAGGGGAGAGGGGACTTACTGATTGATTATAGAGGGGGGAGGTAGAGAAAGATTTCGAAGGCGTCGTGGAGTCGCGTCGTGGCCGGATTTGTTCCGAAATGTCGCTGGAACTTTGACCTTGGCTAACTCCACTTGTACAACTTTTGGGACTTAGAAATTTTAGAGATTTTTAGCAATGGATTTCAGAATGAGGAGGGTCAAAGTGTAGGGTGGTATTTATAGGAGAAATTAGGGTTTAGGGTAATGAAGAATGGAATTAAAAATATGCATTAAATGGATTAAAGAGATGAATTATCACTCTCTGGATAAATGTAGGGAAATCAAATAGACTAGGGTTAGTTGGGGGGAGTCTAAGGGATGTAGGGAAATTTTTTTGGAGGAAATACCTACGGGGTCCCGACGGCACCGGCCCCTCGCAAGATCTCGCCGGCCAAATTTGGGGTGAGGGTGCTTGGATCTTTGAATCGTGTCCTAGGCTGTATAAATACTATTTTGCACATATTTGATTTTTCAGTGACTTTTCATTTTACGTGTAGTGCACGTGCAAACTGTTGGGCTTCTAAGAGTTTAAAAGAAAAATCAATAAAAATATTATATGGCTGAGGGGATTTGAACACATGGGCTATGTCACAGCAGTGCAAGGTTTTACTAATGAGCTACAAGTGCTTTCTTATTGTTCAAAAGCAATTTAAATTTATAAATTGTGCTCAAGCTAAGGTATTCCTTTCTGTACTTTACAAAAAAAATTTGTTCAGAAGTTTTAGGGTTGTTACAAGGCGAGTGTTGGTACTCCGAGGGAGGTCTCTCGTGCTTTTGCACGGACCAAATTAAAAATCCCGTTTCCGTAGAGCCGTAACCTCGTTAACACTTTCTAGATACCTAATAGGTTAGCTAATTATGAAGTGAAAAATCTCCCGAGGAGTATTACATGCTCATCGGTAGGAATCGGGACTCAACTATCATTGTGTGAGAACTTTGACGGAAGACGACCGAAAATACCACACTACAGAAGGTATGCGCAAATATGGCAAGTTTCTCGAATGTTTGAAAACTCCCAATATGGTTTTTGCCCCAAGCGTCTTATGACCTTGACGAAGGCCAGCAAATCATAAGTCATAAGTCAAGTTCTACCCGTCATTGTCATAATTAATCTAAACCCACCCATACTCGCCCTTGACGAAGGCCAACAAGACTGTACGACTGTTCTAGATTAATGCATCTCTATGATACAGAAAAGTAACACATAGCTACCATACACTATACCTTGACGAAGACCAACAAACATAGCATGAATACTAGGCGCTACCCGTCTGAAATAACGGAGGGCTACGACTGATTTTTGGCGAAAACCCTTTAACGTAATGAATTTGATATCGTTGAAGAAACTTAAGTGGCTTTGAAAAAGGAGTGGTTTAGGCTCCGCTTTTAAAACTAGCAACATAGAATTTTGCTGAAAAGCAAACTCCCCGCGAAGGGATCAAGGCTTTTCCCTCATGGAATGAGGTGCGAGATATTCCTAACCGAACACCTCTATACAAAACAAAAGAATACGACTAAGTGTTCTGAAGAAAACCGAGTAGTTTTAAAATTGGTTCCGACAATATCATTTAGGTTTATTTTCCTTACATTATTCAGATAATGTGTTCTCGTCGTTTTAAGTTTCCAAGCCACAGAAGAAACAACCAAAATAGCATACTTTTATATGCCATCCGCATTCGCCACGGGGCCCCGTCATGCACCGTTAGGTTACTTAACTAACAGCAAAGCGGGGGCAGGACTAGCGTGAATGCAAAACATATAGAAGCATCTACTAAATATAATATATATATATATATATCAGCATCGCAAGCAGATAATAGTCATCACAGACATATAAAAAACATCACATGCATGCGAACAACAATATGGAACAGCGGGTAATCTAGAAGCCCCGCATTTCATTTGAGACATAAATGAGACACGACATTCCCCGGTCGTGTGGATAACCGGTGCAATGAAAAACCTAGACCCCTACGAGTGCGGCGTTATCCGCCAATCCCGGAAGTGAAGCAACCCCAATTAACAAAGTGAATGGGCCACCCAGCACTTCACGGAATCCAGTAACTTGAGCCCCCCTCCATGGGTCAACCTATACCCCCTACAAGCGCAGCGAATAGCCAGCCAATTCTAGAGTAAGGCCCCCGGTCTCAACGCCATGAGATGCGAGCCCGTTGCTCTCTAGAACCCGGCTATTCGAGCACTCCTTTATGAAGTAATTCAAGCACAGAAAAGAAAAATATATATACAAGTGGTGACATCGACCTCAACCCGGCCGTGCCCCAATAAAAGAATATACATACTGGCAGAAACGACAGTCCACATGTCGGACGCTGTCCTCGCAATAACGAATATACAAATGAATCTAAACTGTACAACTACCATTGCACTTGGGGCTATCCAACACGACAATCCAACTGAACCATAACCATATATATATATATATATATATATATATATATATATATATGTATGTATGTATGTATATGTATGTATGTATGTATGTATGTATAACTACAGAAACAAGTAATACCACAATGTGTGCAACCCCGTCTAAACGAACATATAGCAATTAGACGACGTTTAGCAACACATATACCACATCACAAAAACCAATGATGCAAAAGTTTCAAGTTCTAAAACTCCCGAGTTGCCCCAAAACTAAGATAACACTAAGTGAAATCTAGGGCAAAAAAAACAAGACCAAAAATCCAAATTCTTAAAACCCAAGACACAGTATGAAAATAATGACCAATGGCAACAGGAAAACCGCCCATAGCGGGCAAAATGAGGAATCTGGCGGCTTTAGTCAGGTGGAATCTCCTCGTTTTCATTGTGTTTCACTATAATGTCAAGAGTAAGCCTCTGCACTTGTTTAAAAAAATTTCGGATACTAAAATTTTTTCGACCAGAAACTAGTTTTGAAAATCGGAGTTTTTCAGTTTTGAAACTAAAGCATCGTCCATTGCTAGTTTAAGGTGTTTGGGTGGCTCTAATACCATGTTGGTGTTCGATACTCGTGCTGTGGAAGCCGCGGCCAAGGCGGAAGCGATAAAATAAATTTACGCAAGCACCAAACACGCATACCCTAGGATTCGATTCAAACACCTAAAAGTAGAAAGCTAAACAAGCATGGCTATAGAAATACAACTTTCGACGCGTGTCCACCTAATTGTGGAAGACCCCTCCAAGCTCGTAGACACCGAGAATGCGCTTGAAAGGCAACCACCCTTGCCGAAGAAGATCCACCTGAGAGAAACCAAAAAAGGCTCGGACCGACGATCCAAACTTGCTAAGGATGTATTGTGGGTGATGTAGGAATTTTTCCACTAATTTTTCTCTAAAAAATCCATGCTCAAGAGAGCTTGAAGAAGAAAGAGAAGAAGTGAGGAAAGTTGCTAAGTCTTGCAACCATGAAGCATTGTGGAATCAATAATGACCAAGTGTAGAATTGAATGGCTTTACTTTTAACAACCTTGCATCAATAGTGCACACAAATGACTTTATCATTTTTAAAAGCAAAACCATACCTCTCTTCATGTTTACAACCATACTTCATGCCACCTCACTTTTCACCTCATTTCCATTTATTTTTCTAAATAGAAAAATAAATATGAGGTGTCCTTCTTCTAGAAGCATTCCAATATAAATACGGAATACTTCACCCAGTATACGTATCACTACATATACGCATATCCGTATAAAAAATACGAATAGAACCAAAGAGAGAAAATGAATAGTGAACAATAATACTAAAATATATATATCAAAATATATATATATAAATTATTAAATCAAAATCTGATTTAATAATCCGGCTTAATCCTAATCCGGCTAGTATTATCAACCGTCTAATTAAAGTCCTTGTATCCCGTACACGTATTTAATCGGACCTCTGCACGTACCAACATACTGCTCCAACATCTATCATATGAACCAGGAAAACCCTCTGTGTAGGACTCTAAAGACTCGACAATATGCCGGCAGTAGGTTTAACCATAAGCATGTCAGCGGCACTAGCTGTACATAACGGCTACCCAGGCACTTGCCGAAAGGGAGGTCGACAATCAAGTACGTCATTACCCTACTGATCCTGAATGTGACAATCTCCGTACAGCCCGGTCTTTTCATCAAAGAGTATCGCATATCGGGTCTAGGTGCGGATAACGGCATACCCCTACTAACCCGATGAGTCGTGTCTGAGTCAAGCTCATCACCAACAGAGATACGATTAACTATCAGTAAATCTCATCCACTGTGGCCACGGATTTCTAATGATAGCTAACTGAACACAGCGCGACATTAACTCATAATACCAGGAAAGACGAATCCCTGACAATCGACCACTGCCTCCATGTGGCTCGGGACTGTACCGAACTAAAAATTGTTTACACGACTCCTCTGACCCATGGTAGGGTAGTAATCAAAGTACAATGGGAACTCACACGAGACAAATGACGATCTCAGTTCAAAGGACTAAGCTGTACTCATGCCACCTGAGAACTTCCATCTGACGATAGATATAATACCATCTAGAAGTTCTCGGCGAGTCCGTCCGGTGTACTCACTTCCAGTAAGCACCTGTATACTATCTTAGGTGACACAACATCAATGGCTTGTGAGACCGGCTACCGCCCCTCGTCGGGGTCTAGAAACGTATACACTAGTCTACTCCGGAATATCGATACTCAGTCTCGATACTCCCACGACTAAGGATATTTAAGGATGTGCTTATGGAAAACCCAGCTCCTACATATATGATCGCCATCATAATGCTGGTTGTCAAGCAACAATCCTACGGGCTTCATCAATGATGAAGACAAACCATATAGCTTACTATCATCTCGAGTATGACTGTTATACCTGTTGGCTATTGTGTCTTCAAGTCAATTATTGTAATCGCAGGCACGCGATTATGATGATTGAGGGAGGACCTATACGGGTAGAACAGTCTTACTCAAAATGATAGTATGCTATCTGGTTTCTCTTTATCATCATGTACATACTTTATGTGGTATAACATATCACTATTACATGTTGATACAGCCCATAGGATTCTTACTTGACTATCAGCATTATGATGGCGGTCATATACGTGGGAGCTGGGTGATCTATAAGCACATCCTTAAATGTCCCTAGTCGAGAGAGTTTCGAGACTGGGCATCGATACTCCGGAGTAAACTAGTGTATACTTTTCGAGACCCCGACGAGGGACGGTGGCCGGTCTCACAAGCCATTGATGTCAATCAGTCACCTAAGATAGTATACAGGTGCTCATTGGGTTATGAGTACACTGGACGGAATCGCCGGGAACATGCTAGTTGGTATTATACCTATTGTCAGATAGCAGTTCCCAAGTGACATGTGTCCAGATTAATCTGTCGACCTGAGATCGTCATTTGACTCATAGGAGTTCCCACTGTGCTTTGATTACTACCCTACCACGGCTCAAAGGAGTCGTGCAAACAGGTTTTAGTTGCGTACAGTCCCGAGCCACATGGAGGCAGTGAGCAAATCGTCGGTGATTCGTCTCTCCCTGTATTAGGGGTTGATGTCGCACGGTGCACAGGTGGCCATCACCAGAAATCCTTGGACAAGGTAGACGAGAATTACTGATTTGGATCAGTAATTTCTCAGTGGGTGATGAGCTTCATACCGACACGAAATATCGGGTTATTAGGGGTCTGATTTTATCCATATCCTAGACCCGATATGCGATACTCTTATACGAACAGACTGGACTGTACGGATATTGTCACTGACATGCTCAGTAGGGGTTCGGATGAATTTGCTCGTCGGCCTTCATTTTGCTCAATACCTAGGTAGCCGTTACGTACAGCTAGTGCAGTTGACGTGCTTGTGGTTAAACCCGCTGCCAGCGTATTGACTCTTTAGAGTCCCACACAGAGGGTTTCCCTGATTCTAGCGAAATGATGTAGTAACCGTATTGCATACGTGCAGGGTTCCGATCGATTGATTGTACTATGTACCAGGACTTTCGATCGGACAGTTGATAATACTAGCTGGCTCTGGTTTGAGCTGGATTATTAAATCAGGTATTGATTTAATAATTTACGTATATATGTTTCGATATGTATATTCTAGTATTATGTTCATTATGTTATTCTATCTCTTCGGGTATTCGTATTTCGGTATGAATACAAGTATGTATATACAGTAGAGTGTAATCCGTATTTTTTACAGATAACATTCTAGAAGGTGAACACCTCAAACTAGTAATCTAAAGGAGTCTAACTACTGTGATGTTGATATCTGTGATGGATTTGTTCGGATTGTCGTGTGGGATAGCCTCTTGTGCAATGGTAGTTGTACAGTTTAGATTCATTTGTATATTCAGTGTTGCGGGGCAAGCGTCCGACATGTGGACAGCCGTCTCTGCCAGATTATATATTCTTTTATTGGGGCACGACCGGGTTTAGGTCGATGTCAGTATTGTATATATATTTTCTTTTTCTGTACTAGGATTACCCCACGATGGAGTGCTCGAATAGCCGGATTCTAGAGGGCAACGGGCCCGCATCTCATGGCGTTGAGACAGAGGGGGCCTTACTCTAGAATTGGAAAGCTATTCGCCGCACCTCGTAGGGGGTATAAGATGACCCACGGAGGGGTGCTCAAGTTACCGGATTCCGTGAAGTGCTGGGTGTTCACTTTGTTGATTGGGGTTGCCTCATTTCTGGGATTGGCGGGTAACTTGCCGCACTCATAGGGGTCCAGGTTTTTCATTGCACAGGCTATCCACACGACCGGGGAACGTCGGGTTTAATTTGCGGCTCAAAGGAAACCCGGGGCTCCTAGATTATCCGTTAGTCTATGTTGCTTATCGCTTTTCTATGATGTTGCTTATATCATGCCTAGGATGAATGTTATATATATATATATATATATATATATATGTATGTATGTATGTATGTATGTATGTATGTATGTATGTATGTATGTACTAGTAGATGTTGTATATGTTTTGCACCCACGCTAGTCCAGCCCCCGCTCTGCCATTAGTTAAGTAACCTAACGGTGCATGACGGGGCCTCATGGCGAATGTGGATGGCATATACATACATAGTATTTTCTTTCTTTTTTCTGGTGTGATATATATTAATTGATGGGACTACGTTAACTTTGATTAATGCAAGGAAAAACAAACCTAAATGATGTTGTTGGAACCAATTTTTGAAAACTGTTATTACAAACGTTTTATTTTGCTTTGCACAGCGGTATTCAGTTATGAATAACCAGCACCTCATTCGACGAGGCAAGAGCCGAGATCCCTTCATAGGGAGTGACCTCTTAGGCAAAAATTTACGTCATTGTAATAACTTCACTATAGTCGATTCTTTTGCTTTGCATCGTGGTATTCAGTTAGGAATATCCTGCACCTCATTCGATGAGGAAAGAGCCGAGATCCCTTCACAGGGAGTGACCTCTTTAGCAAAAGTTTACGCCACTATATATTTGTAAAACCACTCGGGTTCCTTGAACGATATCAAGTTCATTACGTTAAGGGTTTTTCACCAAAAACCAGTCATAGCCCTCCGTCATTTCCTACGAGTAGTACTTAGTATTCATGCTGCGTTTTTTGACCTTGTCAAGACATAGTGTACTGTAGTTGAGTGGTGCTTATTTGTAGCATATGATGCGATTAACTAGGACAGTCACATAGCCTTGTTGACCTTTTCAAGGGCTTATGCGGGTGGTCTAGGGTAATCAAGATAATGACGGGTTGAACTTGACTAGTGACTTATGATTTGTTGACCTTGTCAAGATTATAGGTCGTTAGGGGTAAAAACCACATCGGGAGTTTCAAACATACAGGAAACTTTCCAGGCATGTGCATACCTTCTGAAGTGTGGTGACTTGAGTGGCTTCCATCAAGTTATCATGCGATGATAGTTGGATCCCGATTCCCACTGATGAGTAGGTGTTACTCCTCGGGTGATTTTCAGATGATCCTGACTAATTCTCCTTTTAGGGTTTGAAGAAGAATTCAAGGAAACAGTGGGAACCATCCTGATTACATAAAGTGATTAACCAATCTAATCTAGGTTAGAGTGCACGCTAAGTGTTTCTTTTCTCTCTCTCTCTCTTTGGCAGCGACCATGGCCTGACCTTAAAAACTCATGAACCAAGTTAACCGAACCTTCTTAAAACACTTTGGCTATTGGATTGTCATTTAGTCTCATATATCATTGCTACTCCTACATCCCCTTTGCATTTCTCCATAACACTCAGTATCACTACGAAGATCCACATTTCTTGGATATTCCATCATATAGTTACATACGAACTCGAATGAACTTGTTCCAGTTTGAGAATGGATTCCGGTTCTAGAGAAATTGAATAAGATTATTCGGTTGTCTTTTCTCTTTACCTTCTCTCGGGTTGCAAAGGCTCCTAGTATTAGGAGAGTACACCTATTACGCTTATTGGATAGTCTTCTTCCAAACCATAAGCAGGTGCCGAAAGGTAGGGAAGGAAGAAAACCAATTAGCCTAAGTGTGGTGTACGGAAGGTAATAATGTAAAATTTCAGAAAATATAAAATATTATTTTTGGAATTTAATATTTAAATAATACATTTCCCGAAAACTGCCCGATTTGCGAAATTGGGGTTTTCGAAAAAGGGTATAAATATATACCAATAATTGTGAAATAAATGAAAATTAAAATGATTTATTCATTTAATAATATATTTAAAGGATTTGGCATTTTAAAAATTTATTATATGCAGTTTTGATAAAAACCCGATTAGTGCACTGCTAATCGCGATTAAGCCAAATCCGTATTTCTACAGTTTTCATGGTTAGTGTACCATGACATGTTTCATTTGATTACATGTTATTTCATTTGTGGTTTTATATGGGTGTATGTGTTTTTGGTGAGAAAAAGAAAAGGAAAAAGAAAAGTCAAAAGGGGACATAATGATTGGGGTAGGTTTACTATTGGAGAGAGAGAGTGTGTGAGAATATTAGTGAGAGAGGGAGAGGGGGGCTGCTGCCACTTCTTTTCCCCCATAATTTTTATCTTCTCTCCTTCATCTTCCTCAAGCTCACAACCCTCCACTTAAATTCCTAGATCTATCTCCAAACAATCCCCAAAACCCTAAACCCCTTTCACAAAAATTAATCCCCATCTCTTCCTCTACACGTTGAACCGAGCGAAGTGGGATTTTGACGACTTTGGAAAGTTAGTGCTGCCTAGAGGGGACCAAATGAGGTATAGCTTCTTCCTTTTAGTTTAGCTTTGTACGATGTCGTATTTTAGTGTCGTTTTGTGATATCGACAACCTGCTGTGACCCCGGGACTTGTTGGTGAAAACAAATAATGTGGTAATGTTGTACCCGTAACCCTAAGTGACCACCTGAAGAACGAGACCTTTCCCACCGGTTTTGGCCGGCGACAATGGAGGTAATTCCGGCGACCCCGGGTTGGTAGAGGAGTTAGGGCTTGGATTTTGTACGGTAGTTGCCTGAAGCTGTTTGGGGGTGTTTGGTTCTACTAGATTTTTCTGTAATGGATTTAGGTGAAATCTGGGAATTGTTAGGAATGTCTACATGACCATGGTGAAACGTTTCCTGACCTGAGCCATAGATTTGAACCCGATGCGCGAGCTTAGGATTTGTTCCGTATTGGTTTTGTGACTTTTAGTGTGCCTATAGGGTATCTGGAGCAACCTAGGGAATTTCTGAGACAACCAAACAATACCAGGGACCTAGATACACCACCAGGAGACCACCCTACGAAGACAAAGCCCAGATGAGCCAGCAAAACCAACCTGGCCGGAATTTCCTTGTGTGTAGCCGGCCACCCTAGTGTGTTAGGTGCCCAGGTTGCTTCAGTAGGTCACACACTCCCTATACTACACTCTAAACTTGTTTACTTAGATTTATTTGACCTGAGTCAAAATCTGGGAACACTTGTGTGTGATTTAGGATCTGTTTCCGTATTTTGAATGATGAGTTTTGATATTTGGATTCGTTTTTGGTTCTCGCATGTTTGTACATCGACAACAAGAGTTATTTGGTTGATTTTGTACGCGTAAGCTATAGGTTCGAACCTATGAGCAATGCGCATGCCAATTTGGATTTTAGAACTTGATTTTAATAGCATTACAATATGTGTTGTTATTGTAGGTACCTTCGCATGGATTCCGAGGCGACGGAGCGTGGCGTCAACGACTTCGGCAAGTGAAGACCACGGTGAGTAGAACTATATCTACCGGGGAAGTCGGGTAGATGGCGTATAGCACCCCTGCAAAGTTTTGATGAAAACTGATTTATAAAATGTGGTTAAGGAAACCTAGATTAGGAAACTAGGGTTAGAGTTAAATGATAGTTAGTGAAACCATACTAGAAACTAGGAATAGTAGAAGTGTTATAATACGGCTAATATGTGAGGACGGAATTTGAGTATGACGTTTAGCGATATGGTCGTTTAGGGTACTATAGGACTAGATAGTCGACGAAGATGTGTCATCCGAACCATACCTATTTCTAAACTGAAGAATCGTATGCGTCTTTTAAACAGATACCTTAAGGGACGTTACCGATTTTCAAATGATATATTTTCCTTAAAAACACCGTAACTCCTATTTTCAAAAATACGATTCGCTTCTTTTAAAATCTGCTTGTATGGTTCGGGTGTGTATGTTTGTAACAACCCTAATTTTCTTATACACTTTTTCTATACAAATTTTTCAAATATTTTTTTCAAAAATCCACAAAGGGGTATTTTAGCCTGAGCACAAGATATAGGTAATTATTTTGTTTTTAATTACAAGCTACAAGAATGTAATAACTCCATTTTTAGTGTACAAGAAATTACTTTAAATTTAATGTATACTTAGAGTATTTACTCTTGCTGCTATCATTTTAAGTAATTAAATAACACCATAATTACAAGAAGGAGTTTGTAGCTCATTGGTAATACCTTGCACTGCTGAACCAAGCCACCAGAGTTCGAATCCCATGCTCCATATTATTTTTAGATTATTTTTTCATTTAAATTTCTTGGAAGCCCAACAGTCCACAGGCCATAACTCCCAAAAGTTGAACTGAACCCTAAAAAACTAAATATACCAAAGTCTACGTCAGAGTTTTCCCCACCCATCGACCGCCGGACTCGGCCGGAATCGGCCGAGTCGGCCGGCAGACAGGCCGGACTCGGCCGGACGGCCGAGTCGTCTAAATGAAAATTTTGCCTTTTTGTCTTCTAAACTCCCCTGTTTACTCCATTTTATTAGATCGGTTTCCGAATGTTAATTACACACAATTTAATACAAATTTTAATGATTTTTCTTTAATTTTTACAATTTTTTTTAAAATAAAAACCTTTCACCTACCCTACCCTAGCCTATCCTATAAATTGACCCCCTACCCTCTACCCTCTCATCCCAAAACCCTAGGTTTACTCTCTCAAAATTTTTACAAGAAAAGTGTACTTTGAAATCGAGTTCACGGCGAAGCGCTGACGGATTTCCGGCGACGTTTTTTTGAAACAACCGGCAACGAAACAACGCCTCGGCCACTCACCTAATTCCCCTATACTCTTTAGTATAGATCGAAACCCGTAAGTCTCGTTCTTTTCTTCTTTCGACTTCTCAAAAATACGGAATTATGAAACCCGATGGAAATCGGAACAAACCGATTTCCGATTCGGTTTTTCTATAAAATCTCACTTGTCACTAATGTCATAATACCTACACTTATCCATGTTGACTATTAATCACATAACAATTAATTTGGACAAATTTTCTCATATGAAATGATAGCTTTTGCAATATCGTACTCTTTTTCGCTTTAATACCATGATGTTTATTTTTCTTCTTCTAATCAATTCCATCACTCATAAACATCTCTATCTTGACCATTAAACTTGTAAAAGTCAATTTGAATAAGTTTTCACACATGAAATGATAACCTTTTCAATTTACCGTATTTTTCAGTTTAATACCATGAAGTTTCAATTTCACATTTAACCCCTTAACCTTAATATACATTTAAAATAGAGCACGAGGTAATGACCTACCTCCTCACACACGCATATGAAACCATAATACGCTATTTTGAAAACTCCTAATACGATAAAACAAGACTTTACATTAAAATACCATAATCTTAATAAAACCATTCTTAAAGGTTTAGATTTGTTACACTTTTAAGTTAATACTTCTTACTAGGAAAATACGATAAGTTGTGGACATCGATCGTTTATCTAAACCTGATTTTGTGGTGTCTAGGCTAGGCAAGTGAGCTTGGGTAACTTTAAAAGGCCCGCCTCACGATTCGTGAGCGGATCCCTCCCTCCTCACTTGTACTTACCTGGCCACAATTGGCGGTGAAGAGACGATTTGAGACTTCTAACGACTTGTCGTTTAGACCATTTAGAAATAGGCTAGTTGGCTTAGAAAACCCTAGAATCTAAAATACGGAAAACTACACTTTGCGAATAAATACCTTTTATTTTCAGTATTTTACGATCTTTGCAAAGCGCCGCTACAACCCATCTTTGGGGAACCCGTTAGGGATCGTGCGGTTTATCACGCACCCTCGGGCTAGTAGTGCGAGATTCAGACCTCCGCAAGAAGCATTCGGTCTCGAAAGGTTTAAAATACGACATCTTAAGAAATTAAGATTTTTGGAATATAAAATATTTCTTAAAACTATTTTTGTATAAATATATGTATATTTATCATTTAAATATCTATTTTATTATAATATAAATATTCCACCTTTTTTCTAAAAATCACAAGAATAAATTTTACACTGAAATACCATGAACTTCAAATAATCAATATTTATAAAACTAGGATATTTTCACTAGAAATGTCATAATATAAAATCCACCCTCAATACAACTCTAAAGACGAACAATAAATATTTGAGGTGTATTTTGAAAAGTATATAAAAGTATTTTTACATAAAACCCCCTCAGGTTTATAAATTACCCTAAGGACCCTAACAATTATAAGACTTCGTTTCACATTTCTGATTGTCTGACTCGGGTTTGAGTCTGATTAATCTGACTTGAATATGATTCAAGTCAACCTATAAACTACAAGTTTCCAAGTCAATATGAACACATGAATCCATGAATGCAATTATCAGTTTATACAATTTGGCTGAACCGAACCATTGATATATTCCTTTGACATGTTTCCCAGTATTCCATTTACATGACTCTACGGTTATAACAGTTTCCTGATATCATGGTCTCGGTCAGTCAGTCAATCAATCATGCAATCAATACAATTTTATAAGATAACAATACAAACAAGACATCGCGGGGTTTAAGGGGTAGATTGGTGCGGAAGGTGTTAAAGGTGGCACGAGACGGTAAGATTAAGACACCTAACATGAATCCAATTGCCGTTGTTCCGGGTTGTATAACGGAGCCTTGTACTTTCATTTGCCCTGGTCTCTGGCATACTGAGACCCCTCTCGTATACACTGGCATCCTTCTGTACCAAGCTACAACAACAACGTTAACACAATACTACAATAATATAACAATATAATACAACTTTAATAATATACTCTCTCTCTATCTTACTCTCTATCTATTCTCTTCTTATCTTTGGGACTTACCGAGCGACCTGTTCGCTGACGACATTCTGTTTCTCTCTTTTTTGAATGTCGTCAGGTGGTTTGGACCCGGCAGAGATCGAGCCATCGCAAGAAGACTTGGAGCAGTTTGCCGAAGACCCTGCACTTTAGTTCATTGTACACTTTTTCTTTCAGTACTTTTCATTTCCTATTATGCCACTGTTTAGGCATCTTTTATTCCAGTTGTATTTCCTTTCATGCATTGTACAAAGAATGTTAATAAATAAAAGTTGCTGTTCTTTTTATTTCTTGTTTCTTGTGTATTTATTTTATATTGCTTAAATACGCTTAGCGTATGTACTTCTGAGTATATATGTAGCGGACCTCGTCGCGTCCCTTTCACCGTACATTGGGAAGCGGGGCGTGACAGGTTTTGTTGGTGGCCCATGCAGGTCAGAGCTGTATGAATCTCTATCATGCAGTTCCGGTCTGCGTGAACAACCTAAGCAATATAACACATGAACCAGCAACTAAAACATTCTTTATAATTCATGTTTCTTGAATCTTACAAATTTCTATTCCTTGAATCTTATCATGTACTTGAATCTGTCCTAACCCAAATTTTTCTTCAGGGTTATGGATTCCCCAAACAACACCAGCACCAACGTCAACAATACACCTCCAGCACTACCTCTCACACCAGCTGTTTCTGCGCCACCTACTGAGCAAACAGTGCTACTTGATGCAATCTGCAGCCTTCTCGAGGGACAGCAACAACTCTTGAACCGTCCCGAGACTGATGCTCCGAGGGTAAAGCAATTCAGGGCTTTACATCCGAAGCAGTTCTCAGGAAAGGGGAGCCCACTGGAAGCTGAGGAATGGGCTCAAAGTATCGAGGATGATCTGGCCGCAGCACAAGTGCCAGACGTCGCTTGGGTCCGTGTAGCGAAACTACAACTCACGGACAATGCTCGCAACTGGTGGAAGGCGGAAGAAAGCCGTCTTGCGCAGCCTATTGAATGGAAAATGTTTCGCGAGAAGTTCGACGCAAAATACTTCCCTGTGACTGCCAGGTTGGCCATGGAGCAGCAGTTCATTCATCTACAGCAAGGATCAATGTGGGGCAAATCGGTAGATGAATACGACGCTGAATTCACCATGTTGAGCCGATTCGCGGCACATTTGATACCGACGGACAATATCAGAGCCCGTCGTTTCCAACAAGGACTGGACACGGAGATTCAGGCTGCTCTAGCCACGGGAAAATTTCTCCCACACGAGGATGCTCTGGAAGCTGCCCGCAGTTATGAGGCAGTGATAAAAGCAAGAGGCAGAGCTCAGTCTGCAGGAGTCAAACGCCCTGCCAACCAAATGGCAGGTGGAGCTTCTTCCAGGCCATCGTTTGAACCCAGGAGAACTGAAGAAATTTGCCGTTACTGCCATAGAAAGGGACACTTGTGGAAGGACTGTAGGCGCGCAAAAGGTCTGTGTCTAATTTATGGCGCATCCAACCACGGCATTGGAAACTGTCCTTACAACAGCAACTCATCTCACACACACCAACCAACCGCAGCGGCCAACCATCTAGGCTCCTGCAACTCGTCCTGAACTACCTGCTCCACCACCTGCACAGCCTAATCGCCAATTCCAACAAGCAATGAGGGACATGCCTAGAGGACAGAGAAACAGGCCTCAAAGGCAGAATGTGCCTCCAGCTAGAAGGAATATACCACGACGACAGACCTTCACATTAGAAGCCGTAGATGCCGAGACTGTAGGTCAAGGTAACACCGGTAAGCCTTTTTTTTCACCCTTGTATCTCTTTGTTATTTTATACACTATCTATACTACAGCCACCAAACTTCTTTGCACTGTTACACTTTCCTTTTACAAATTTCGAGGACGAAATTCTTATAAAGAGGGTAGAATGTAGCAACCCTAATTTTCTTATACACTTTTTCTAAACAAATTTTTCAAATATTTTTTTCAAAAATCCACAAAGGGGTATTTTAGCCTGAGCACAAGATATAGGTAATTATTTTGTTTTTAATTACAAGCTACAAGAATGTAATAACTCCATTTTTAGTGTATAAGAAATTACTTTAAATTTAATGTATACTTGGAGTATTTACTCTTGCTGCTATCATTTTAAGTAATTAAATAACACCATAATTACAAGAAGGAGCTTGTAGCTCATTGGTAATACCTTGCACTGCTGAACCAAGCTACCAGAGTTCGAATCTCATGCCCCACATTATTTTTAGATTATTTTTTCTTTTAAATTTCTTGGAAGCCCAACAGTCCACAGGCCATAACTCCTAAAAGTTGAACTGAACCCTAAAAAACTAAATATACCAAAGTCTACGTCAGAGTTTTCCCCACCCATCGGCCGAGTCGGCCGGCAAACCGGACGAATCGGCCGGCTCCGCCGGCCGGACTCGGCCGGACGGCCGAGTCGTCTAAATGAAAATTTTGCCTTTTCGTCTTCTAAACTCCCCTGTTTACTCCATTTTATTAGATTGGTTTCCGAATGTTAATTACACACAATTTAATACAAATTTTAATGATTTTTCTTTAATTTTTATAATTTTTTTTAAAATAAAAACCTTTCACCTACCCTACCCTAGCCTACCCTATAAATAGACCCCCTACCCTCTACCCTCTCATCCCAAAACCCTAAGTTTACTCTCTCAAAATTTTCACAAGAAAGGTGTACTTTGAAATCGAGTTCACGGCGAAGCGCTGACGGATTTCCGGCGACGTTTTTTTGAAACAACCGGCGACGAAACAATGCCTCGGCCACTCACCTAGTTCCCCTATACTCTTTAGTATAGATCGAAACCCATAAGTCCCGTTCTTTTCTTCTTTCGACTTCTCAAAAATACGGAATTATGAAACCCGACGGAAATCGGAACAAACCGATTTCCGATTCGGTTTTTCTATAAAATCTCACTTGTCACTAATGTCATAATACCTAAACTTATCCATGCTGACTATTAATCACATAACAATTAATTTGGACAAAGTTTCTCACATGAAATGATAGCTTTTGCAATATCGTACACTTTTTCGTTTTAATACCATGATGTTTATTTTTCTTCTTCTAATCAATTCCATCACTCATAAATATCTCTATCTTGACCATTAAACTTGTAAAAGTCAATTTGAATAAGTTTTCATACATGAAATGATAACCTTTTCAATTTACCGTATTTTTCAGTTTAATACCATGAAGTTTCAATTTCACATTTAACCCCTTAACCTTAATATACATTTAAAATAGAGCACGAGGTAATGACCTACCTCCTCACACACGCATATGAAACCATAATACGCTATTTTGAAAACTCCTAATACGATAAAACAAGACTTTACATTAAAATACCATAATCTTAATAAAACCATTCTTAAAGGTTTAGATTTGTTACACTTTTAAGTTAATACTTTTTACTAGGAAAATACGATAAGTTGTGGACATCGATCGTTTATCTAAACCTGACTTTGTGGTGTCTAGGCTAGGAAAGTTAGCTTGGGTAACTTTAAAAAGCCTGCCTCACGATTCGTGAGCGGATCCCTCCCTCCTCACTTGTACTTACCTGGCCACAATTGGCGGTGAAGAGGCGATTTGAGGTTTCTAACGACTTGTCGTTTAGACTATTTAGAAATAGGCTAGTTGGCTTAGGAAACCCTAGAATCTAAAATACGGAAAACTGCACTTTGCGAATAAATACCTTTTATTTTTAGTATTTTACGATCTTTGCAAAGCGCCGCTATAACCCATCTTTAGGGAACCCGTTCGGGATCGTGCGGTTTATCGCGCACCATCGGGCTAGTAGTGCGAGATTCAGACCTCCGCAAGAAGCATTCGGTCTCGAAAGGTTTAAAATACGACATCTTAAGAAAATGAGATTTTTGGAATATAAAATATTTGTTAAAACTATTTTTGTATAAATATATGTATATTTACCATTTAAATATCTATTTTATTATAATATAAATATTCCACCTTTTTTCTAAAAATCACAAGAATAAATTTTACACTGAAATACCATGAACTTCAAATAATCAATATTTATAAAACTAGGATATTTTCACTAGAAATGTCATAATATAAAATCCACCCTCAATACAACTCTAAAGACGAACAATAAATACTTGAGGTGTATTTTGAAAAGTATATAAAAGTATTTTTACATAAAACCCCCTCAAGTTTATAAATTACCCTAAGGACCCTAACAATTATAAGACTTCGTTTCACATTTCTGATTGTCTGACTCGAGTTTCAGTCTGATTAATCTGACTTGAATATGATTCAAGTCAACCTATAAACTACAAGTTTCCAAGTCAATATGAACACATGAATCCATGAATGCAATTATCAGTTTATACAATTTGGCTGAACCGAATCATGGATATATTCCTTTTACATGTTTCCCAGTATTCCATTTACATGACTCTACGGTTATAACCGTTTCTTGATATCATGGTCTCGGTCAGTCAGTCAATCAATCATGCAATCAATACAATTTTACAAGATAACAATACAAACAAGACATCACGGGGTTTAAGGGGTAGATTGGTACGGAAGGTGTTAAAGGTGGCACGAGATGGTAAGATTAAGACACCTAACATGAATCCAATTGCCGTTGTTCCGGGTTGTATAACGGAGCCTTGTACTTCCATTTGCCCTGGTCTCTGGCATACTGAGACCCTTCTCGTATACACTGGCATCCTTCTGTACCAAGCTACAACAACAGCGTTAACACAATACTACAATAATATAACAATATAATACAACTTTAATAATATACTCTCTCTCTATCTTACTCTCTATCTATTCTCTTCTTATCTTTGGGACTTACCGAGCGACCTATTCACTGACGACATTCTATTTCTCTCTTCTTTGAATGTCGTCAGTTGGTTTGGACCCGGCAGAGATCGAGCCATCGCAAAAAGACTTGGAGCAGTTTGCCGAAGACCCTGCACTTTAGTTCATTGTACACTTTTTCTTTCAGTACTTTTCATTTCCTGTTATGCCACTGTTTAGGCATCTTTTATTCCAATTGTATTTCCTTTCATGCATTGTACAAAGAATGTTAATAAATAAAAGTTGCTGTTCTTTTTATTTCTTGTTTCTTGTGTATTTATTTTATATTGCTTAAATACGCTTAGCGTATGTACTTCTGAGTATATACGTAGCGGACCTCGTCGCGTCCCTTTCGCCGTACACTGGGAAGCAGGGCGTGACAATGTTAGATTAGATACTTATACTTATAGTAGAGATAGAATGTTTATGTAAACTCGACATGATGTGAGATATAAATGCGACGAAAGAATATAAGATGGATATGATGATATGATGATATGTTGGTATACGGATGCGAGTCGATCGAGATGATTTATACCCTGCCGGTCCCCTGATAAGAGATTATTGCGGATGTGACCTGGGACATAGGTATATAGGGATATATATATATATATAAAATGTTGTGAATCATGGATGATAGGTCGTACGTGATATTAGGCCGTATCCTCATTTGTCGTATAGGATGATAGGATCCCTATTAGCTTAATGCCACCGTACGATGATTTTTCGTGCGTGATGAGTTTGACTTGATGATTGATCCATACCCTTGACTAGAGGTTGTCGTACGATGGATTATACCGTACGCAATGTTGTTAGGCTGGACGCCGATTGATAGATTCACCGACTCGACCATGTTAGATATGTATACCTTATACCTTCTAGCTGACGATTTACCTTATGATGCATTCATGGTATTCACATTGTACTACTTATACCTGTGATAGTACACCTGCACCATTATCGATGATGCGTATGTTACACGTACACAGATTGTAGCCTCACACACTTCATCATCGATAATTGCCATGTCACTGCACAGTAGGATTGTTGCAACATGATATGACTCTTCGCATAACCTATTTGCGCACATACACATTAGTATATTCCTATTGGTGCACATATACATTGATACATCCATATTTGTGCACATACACATTAGTATATTCCTATTGGTGCACATATACATTGATGCATCCATATTTGCGCACATACACATTGTATATTCCTATTGGTGCACATATACATTGATACATTCATATTTCCGCACATACACATTGTATATCCATATTGGTGCACATATACATTGATATATCCATACTTGCGCACATACACATTTGTATATCCATATTGGTGCACATATACATTGATATATCCATATTTGCGCACATACACATTGTATATTCATATTGGTGCACACATATATTGATACATCCATACTTGCGCATATACATATTGTACGTACATAGAGAACTGGTTTTATTGGGAAATTGGGAACCGCATGTTATATTTTAAAAACTGGAAACAATTAAAAGAGCGGTTTCCCTTAATATGTCATATCACTGTTCCATGTTGCATGATACACGGATATGCTCGCATTTCTCTTATATGTCGCATACATCATGCTTTATGATTTTACGCATTGAGATATGTTGTTTTCATGAGATTTCTGGATTTGAGAACCGTGGCGATTTCAAAAGAAAGCATGTACTGTTTTAAAAACCCGGTTTCTCTTGATATGATATTTTAGTGCGTCCACCATGTGTTTTCTCGGTTCTGAGAGCGACATGTGAAACCCGATTCGAGGAGGAGGATGAGGCTGATTGCGGCTACATGGTGGACCCGGTATGGTACCCCGGGGCGAGAGAGAGATTTCGTGTGGATGACGATGAGCCTGGCAGAGGGACTACTACCTACCGGTGATAGTATTTAGGCTCGGCGGATATCCGGAGGATACTGACCGGAGTCGAGAGAGGTTATGGGCCGATCCGGACTGACGGAGCCCGATATATGAGGATTTACGTGCCGATGCTGGGCACGGTTTTCATGATGTTTTCGAGTGTCGATGCTAGGCACTCAGGTTCCATGATTTTGATGTGTCATGAGGGACACTGTTGATATATATCCTCATACTTTCATGCACACTCTTTTATGATAATTACGTGCATACATACATTGATTATATGGGTGGACGAGATCCACATGCATACATACATTTGATTATATGGGTGGACGAGATCCACATGCATACATGCATTGATTATATGGGTGGACGAGATCCACATGCATACATACATTGATTATATGGGTGGACGAGATCCACATGCATACACGCATTGATTATTACTATTGGATGTTATCCGCATACATATAGGTATTGACTACCTTGTTGGCACATATACGGACCCGGTCACCCTAGTGTTGGATATAGTGCCCTCAAAGTCAATTATTGGATCGCAGGCACGTGATTGCAATGATTGCGGAGGACCTATACCGGTAGGACAGTCTTACTCGAGATGATAGTATGCTATCTGGTTTGCCTTTATCAGTCGTATACAGGTTCAGGTGACTGATCACTGTTACACGTTGATAGAGCCCTTAGGATCTTGCTTGACTACCAACAGTATGAGGGCGATCATATACGTGAGAGTTAGGTAGTCCATAAGCACATCCTTAATAGTGGTCCCTAGTCGTGGGAGTTTCGAGACAGGGCATCGATACTCCGGAGTAGACTAGTGATACAGTCGAGACCCCGACGAGGGGCGGTGGCCGGTCTCACAAGCCACTGGTGTCAGTTGGATCACCTAAGATGTATACAGGTGCTCATTGGGTTATGAGTACACCGGACAGGACTCGCCGGGAACCTGCTAGTTGGTATTATATATATCGTCAGATAGCAGTTCCCTGGTGACATGTGTACAGGTTAGTTCATCGACCTGAGGTCATCATTTGTCTCTTGTGAGTTCCCACTGTGCTTTGATTTCTACCCTACCACGGCTCAAAGGAGTCGTACAAACTGGTAGTTTTTGGGTATAGTCCCGAGCCACATGGAGGCACGTGAGCAGATCGGCAGGGGATTCGTCTCTCCCGGTATTGGGGATGGAGATCGTGCTGTGTCTAGGAAAGATATTACACCAAGTCCTTGGCCAAGGCAGGTGAGAATTACTGGTAGGTACTCCGGTAGTTTCTCAGGGTGTTCAGGGCTTGTCTCCGACAAGACTTATACCGCTATTGGGGGTCTGACGTTACCAGCCCCATAGGCCCGATATGCGATACTCATAGAAGAACGGACCGGACTGTATATACATTGTCACTGTTAGGCTCAGTAGGGTTTCCGGATGAGTTCGCTCATCGGCCTCCCTTGAGGTCAGTACATGGGCAGCCCTTACGCACAGCTAGTGCCGCTAACGGCTTGTGGTTAAACCCACTGCCAGGGTACTGACGAGTCATTAGAGTCCCCCACAGATAGTTTCCCAAGTTCGAGCGAAACGTTGTAGAGGCCGTATGGTTTTATGGCAGGGTTCGGAAAAGCACGTGCGTTTACGCACGTGTCATATTTCGGGCAGATAATACTGGTGAGTTTTGGTTTAAGCCGGATCCAAGTATTATACTGTGTAGATATAATATCTTTGTCTCAGTTGCATTTGTATTCGGTCGTAATACGAATGCGGGTATGTTTATACTGTTACGGGGTTGTCCTGAAATTCGTTTCGGGATCGCTTTTGGAAGTTGCCAGTTTCCAGTTTTCTATCACCCGTCTTTATCATTCGGTTAAAGACGGATTTATCTTTTCTTGAGATGGGTATGGAAGCTTCTAGATGATGACTAGGATGGTGAGGTGTTATGTGACTCATCTTGGCATTAATTGTTGCATTAAATGATAAGTGAGGTGTTTATAGTGACTCATTGTTTTGCATTTAATTCCTTTTGGTTTTGCTTAAGATCTTTTATCTTAAGGTCACCTCTTTGCTCCTACACTCGCCCCTCCTCCTCTTGATATTGTGGCCGGCCCCTCTTGGATGCCCACTTAATTAATTCACTCTCACTTGGTTAAAAGATTATGATAGTTTTGGTGTATGGAAATTTCATAGCTCATTTCATTCCATCACCCGACTCAAATGGCAACTTCATTAACTGTTCGTCCATGGCTTTGGACGAAGCGAGACAAAGTGTTCTACTCATTCTCTACATCAATCTTGGTCATCTCTTTTAGCAAACTTGATGACCGAGTTGCCTCGGGTCAGAGGCGGGAGCCCGTTTAAAGATCCGATGACGTGGTGCCACCTGGACGAGGAGATCGGAGATCGACGAGATCGGAGCAGCCGCAACGGAGCGTGGGATGATGGTTAAAGAACGAAGGACTCGGATCGTTCGGTATAACCTTTCTACCCTCTTTACAGTTAGTTAGTTTAGCTTTAATGGCAGATCCGGGTTATAGTATGCGATAGCGCCAGTTATAAAAGTTTTTGTTCCGCATTTGGCGTCTGAAAGATGGCCAGGGCGCTACCGTAGACTTACATGGTATCAGAGCCACGCCATTAAGCTTTACTAACTTGTTCTAACGCGTTTAAAATATCGATCGAACGGATTTTCGAAAATCGAAATCTTCAAGTCTAAAGTTTTTGTCGATTTTAAAACAGGCCTAAAAATCATTTTGACCATACCAGAAAATTAAGCAGGCTTTTTAAAGAACACTGGAGAAAAACGATAAAGTGAATCGACAGTACGACCGCGGAAACGCGGTCAAAACCTGGCTTTGACCGTGGAACCGCAGCCATCTTAGTCAATCATTTGACCATTTTTCTTCTGGGGCTTCTACTTGGGAAATTGTGGTTTCTGGAACTGTTCATTTGGGCCCAGTTTTTGTTACTGTACAGCAGATGTATGTAGGGCCCACTTCGGGAAATTTAGTCGATCGAAATTTAAACGTGTTAGTTTACAGTACTTACATTATATCTCCGACCGTGAATATCATTCGAGCGGTAAACCGCGTCTAATTGCTATAGTCCTTTTAGACGGGTTTGCGAACGTGACATTCGCGTTGATATTCTGTGTTGTGCTACGATGTTGCGGATTTGTCGTGGTGGATAGCAGTGTGCAATGATAGTGCAGTTTGAGTTTATTTGTACATTTGTTATTGTGGGGCGAGCGTCCAACATGTGGACTGCCGTCACTGCCTGTTTGTATAATATTCTTTTGGGGCACGACCGGGCTGAGGTCGATGTACCCGTTGTACATATTTTTATTTCTGTACTAGGTTTTACCCCGCGACGGAGTGCACGGATAGCCGGGTTCTGGAGGGCAACGGGTCCGCATCTCATGGCTTTGAGAGGCAGAGGGGCCTCACTCTAGAATTGGAAGACTATTCACCGCACTCGTAGGGGGTACAGGTTGACCCAAGGAAGGGTGCCCAAGTTACCGGATTCCGAGAAGTGCAGGGTGGTCCATTCACTTTGCTGTAGGGGGATGCCTCGCTTCAGGTTTTGGCGGGTAACTTGCCGCACCCATAAGGGTCTAGGTTTCATTGCACAGGCTATCCACACGACCAGGGGAACGTCGGGTTTCAGCAACGGCTCTGTGAAACTCGGGGATCCCAGATTATCTGTATTGTTCTGTGATGCTTATTACTTTTCTGTAATGTTGCATATTATCACGCCTGGAGCGATTATTGTATATTGGTATATATACTATTAGACGTTGTATATGTTTTACACCCGCGCTAGTCCAGTCCCCGCTCTGTCGTTAGTTAAGTAACCTAACGGGTTATGACGGGACCCAGTGACGAATGCGGATGGCATATACGTACATTTTATTTTCGTTCTTTTCTGGTGTGATTGATTGATGGGACTGCGTTGATTTTAATCAATGCAAAGGAAAACAAACCTGTTTTGGATGTTGTTGGAACAAATTTAAAAAGTGTTATTGCAAAGACGTTTCCTTTTGTCATGCACAGTGGTATTCGGTTGGAATATCCTGCACCTCATTCGACGAGGCGAGGGCCGATATCCCTTCACCGGGAGTGACCCCTTGGGCAGAAATTTGTGTCAGGGTAATAACTTCACTATAGTCGATTACAAGTTGCTTTGCATCATGGTATTCAGTGGAATATCCTGCACCTCATTCCACGAGGAAAGAGCCGAGATCCCTTCACCGGGAGTGACCTCTTTAGCAAAGGTTTTCACCACTATATTTTTATAAAAAGCTATCAGGTTCCTTTAACGAGATCAAGTTCATTACGTTAAAGGTTTTTCGCCAAAAACCAGCCGTAGCCCTCCGTCATTTTTTATGGATGGTCAGTAGTATTCAAGCTATGTTTGTTGGCCTTCGTCAAGGCATAGTGTTTTGTAGCTGCTGGGGTATTCATTTGTTGCATAGATAGATGAGTTGGTTTAGGACAGTCGTATTACCTTGTTGGCCTTCGTCAAGGGTATGTACGGGTGGGTTCGAATCAACAAGATAATGACGGGCAGAACTTAACATGTGACTTATGATTTGTTGGCCTTCGTCAAGGTCATAAGAGCATGGGGTAAAAAATCATATCTAGAGTTTCTAAAGAAACTGAAACTTGCCAGGCATGCGCATACCTTCTGGAGTGTGATAACGTGAGTGGATTCCGTCACGTTATCATGCGATGAGAGTTGGATCCCGATTCCCACTGATGAGTTGATTTACTCTTCGGGTGATCCCGATTGATTCTTCTTTCAGGTTTGGAGGAGAATTCGACAGTACAGTGGGAGGTTTCCGGATTAGATAAAGTGATAACCATTCTGATCTAAGTTAGGGTGCACGCAAAGTGTTTCTTTTCTCTCTCTCTCTCTTTGGCAGCGACTTTTGACCGACCCTAGACTATGACTCAGTGACCAAGTTGACCAAACCTTCTTAAAATACTGGCTTTTGGATTGTCTATGTTGCATGCATAAGTCATTGCCACTCTTTCTTTTACCCTTTGCATTTCTCAGAACACCCCATATTACTACGGACATCCACTTCCATTGGATAGATCCATCGTATGGTTATATACGAACTCGAAGGGACTTCTTCAAGGATGGATCTAGGTTCAGGAGATAGAATTGGTTTATTCAGTTGTCTTTTATTATCACCTTCTCTCAGGTTGCGAGGGCTCCTTGGTTTAGGAGAGTACACCTATTACGCTCATTGGATAGTCTTCTTCCAAACCATAGGCTGGTGCCGAAAGGTAGGGAAGGAAGAAAACCAATTAGCCTAAGTAGGGTGTACAGAAGGTAATATGTAAAGACAAAATAAAGGGATTAGAAAGAGGGCAAAGTAAAGTGCGACTGTTATCATTCACGACCAAACCGTGTACTTCATCACCACTCCTATTTCACCTTTAAAAGAATAACGTATTATTCAGTTGTCTTTTATCATTACCTTCTCTCAAGATGTGAGTACTCCTTAGGTTGAGGAGGGTATACCTATTATGCTTACTGGATAGTCTTCTTCCAAACCATAGGCTGGTGCCGAATGGTAGGGAAGGAAGAAAACCATTTAGCCTAACGATGGTGCACAGAAGGTAACGACTAAAGACAAATAAAGGGATTTGGAGAGATGGCAATTAAATATACGGTTATAGTCATGAATTGGATTATGGAAGAGGCATTACTAGGAATACCAGGATACCCCTACGAAACATTTTCATGTTTCAGTGCATTGTTAAAGGAAAACTGTTTTTCCCGATTAGATACTTACTCCAGGGTATGTATTTACCAGGTATGATTCTCACATCTATATGGTTTTACAGATGATGAGTGGGAGGAAGTTATTAGGAATTAGGTGATCATCCTCATTATATCGGAATTCGTTGTAATTGGTGATATTTGAGGAAGTCGCCTGGGTTATTGCCGGCAGACATGTATTTGGTTTTGAGTATCCGTTATTGTGCACCAATTTCAAAATGATATATCTGTACGTTTATTTTTATAAAGTGAGATATAACTTTTTGATATTATGTCGATGATATTTACCTACATCAGTTGACGATTGGGTAAGGAGTATTGAACAGCGAAGTAGTTCTTAACCATAAGTACAGTTTTCAACCTACGATGCACAGGTTTTGAGTTATTCAACTCAGCGGACTTATACAGAGTATTGTATGTTATCCAGTGTCCATCAGGACAAAGGAGTTGGTCCTCGTACTATGTTCTGATTACTTATGACTTCTCTAGTTTTTAGACAAGTGTTTCGTAGAAATACAAGGTCTAAGTTTTGAGAAGTTGTGGGTATAAGAATAAAGTAGAGAACCAGGTGTCGCAAGTATCGGGATTCTTCAAAGAGATCGAAGATGTAGATACTTGTGATTGGTATTCAGATGATAGTGATGGTTTTGAGAAACTTGTTTCTCTTTCAGGTTACTCATAATTGGATGGATTCCTAAGTTGAGTAATGCTGGTTAGCCTCTCTCCATTAAGATATGCACTGGAGACAGCTGCATAATTAGAATCTGGTTCCAATTAAATAAGTGCCAAAGTTTCTATATTGGATATAGAATGGTTCATATCTTAACGCTGTTAAGGTACGGGGAGTTGTCCGGCTTATGCTTAAAACCAGACTCTGGATAACTCAGGGCACGTTTCTGTAATGGCAGTTTGTGGGTTGACCTGGGCTATGTCGAGGGATGACTTTCTACCATCTGGAAGATCAATAGTGATATTGTTCTTGACTCGCCACAGTTTTAGTAAAATGGATTTTTTCAGAAAACAGTAGTGGGAGTATGGTAGAACTGGAAGTGATTCCAGAACTACAAACGATTACGGAAAATTTAATAGGATCTAAACATTCAATCAGGTTTGACATTCCATTAGCCACTCCGCAGATATGGTGGGTAACCACAGACACCCGAGAGGTACTCCGGTAGCCTCAAGGACGGTGACAGGGAGGTTCTTGCTTACCCAGACCTGACACTACTGTTGTTCCAGACTATGAGACCCGGCAGGAGGTTAAGTATAGCGTCGTTCTAAACTAGCTTTAGAAGTGCACGTATATATTATTCTACCAGAGGGTTGTTGTGGTCAGTGGGAGCAGCGGAAGCATAGTGGGCAAGTAGCTTATGTCTATTTATAGACTTGAGCAGTTATAGCGGAGATAGATCATCTAATTTTGATGTGACAGTCATAAGTTTGACTTCATTAGAATAGGGGATGGATCTGTTAAGAAGGTTGTAGGGTGTGATGTCCTGGTATTTGGATGACATACACAGAGTAGGAAGTAAAATTCCTATACTACGATCGGTTATACTGTGGTCGTCACACAGTTGTTTCTCCAGACAGGATATGGATATAATATCTGACATTCTGGTTTCTAGATCTATGGTTTTAGATCTAGATTTGGGTAGTTTCCCAATGTGGGTACTTTGACCGTATTCTAATGGTTTTTAGAATAGATGACTCCAGGCATGGTGGTGTACCTGCAGGTGATGGAGTCACCTTCTCTAAAGGTGTCTTATAGACTAAAGGGGAGAGGGTTGTGCATGATTGACAGATCACTTGCTTAGGCAATTGAGTCAATCATGAGATGTCAAGTACCACACCAGATGTTGTTTTTGCACTAGATGCAATAAGTTTGTATTAATCCAATCCTGGAGAAACATAAGGAAGCAATTTTAGAACATAAGTGGATGTTCTACGGATTTGATGACGGCTGCCTCCTTTGAGAGACGGTTATCATTCCAGACTTCAAAGGTTACATGGATGACAGAGAGATTGTCAGAGTTATAGTTTTCCCTCTGACGAGGGACAATATTATGGACAGGTGGTCCAAGAGGATACTGTGGGAGGTATGGTGGCGGATACTAATTAGGTTCAGTTATCGATACAGTCTAAGAAGTTTGGATTTGAAGTTCATTTATGAACTAGGTCCCATCAGATATCCAGACATATTCTAAGACAGGTATTACTCAATTCGGGAGATGGCTTTCTCCACGAACTTGAGATTAAGAGAGACATAGAAGGAAACATCAGGGCGGATCCACTCACTGAGGCTATTTCTCGAACACAATAGTTTTACGAACGGGCTTTGTGAAACTGATTAGTAGAGGAGTTGGATGTTCGGTATCACACGGGCTGTAAGTATGCGACATCGCAATAATTAGCCTTAAGTGCAAGTGGGAGATTGTTGGATATAGTGCCCTCAAAGTCAATTATTGGATCGCGGGCACGTGATTGCAATGATTGTGGAGGACCTATACCGGTAGGACAGTCTTACTCGAGATGATAGTATGCTATCTGGTTTGCCTTTATCAGTCGTGTATAGGTTCAGGTGACTGATCACTGTTACACGTTGATAGAGCCCTTAGGATCTTGCTTGACTACCAACAGTATGAGGGCGATCATATACGTGAGAGTTGGGTAGTCCATAAGCACATCCTTAATAGTGGTCCCTAGTCGTGGGAGTTTCGAGACAGGGCATCGATACTCCGGAGTAGACTAGTGTATACAGTCGAGACCCCGACGAGGGGCAGTGGCCGGTCTCACAAGCCACTGGTGTCAGTTGGATCACCTAAGATGTATACAGGTGCTCATTGGGTTATGAGTACACCGGACAGGACTCGCCGGGAACCTGCTAGTTGGTATTATACATATCTTTATATAGCAGTTCCCTGGTGACATGTGTACAGGTTAGTTCATCGATCTGAGGTCGTCATTTATCTCGTGTGAGTTCCCACTGTGCTTTGATTTCTACCCTACCACGGCTCAAAGGAGTCGTGCAAACAGGTAGTTTTTGGGTACAGTCCCGAGCCACATGGAGGCACGTGAGCGGATCGGCAGGGGATTTGTCTCTCCCGGTATTGGGGGTGGAGATCGCGCTGTGTCTAGGAAAGCCATTACACCAAGTCCTTGGCCAAGGCAGGTGAGAATTACTGGTAGGTACTCCGGTAGTTTCTCAGGGTGTTCAGGGCTTGTCTCCGACACGACTTATACCGCTATTGGGGGTCTGACGTTACCAGCCCCCTAGGCCCGATATGCGATACTCATAGACGAACGGACCGGACTGTATATACATTGTCACTGTTAGGCTCAGTAGGGTTTCCAGATGAGTTCGCTCATCGGCCTCCCTTGAGGTCAGTACATGGGCAGCCGTTACGCACAGCTAGTGCCGCTGACGGCTTGTGGTTAAACCCACTGCCAGGGTACTGACGAGTCATTAGAGTCCCCCATAGATAGTTTCCCAAGTTCGGGCGAAACGTTGTAGAGGCCGTATGGTTTTATGGCAGGGTTCGGAAAATGCACGTGCGTTTACGCACGTGTCATATTTCGGGCAGATAATACTGGTGGGCTTTGGTTTAAACCGGATCCGAGTATTATACTGTGTAGATATAATATCTTTGTCTCAGTTGCATTTGTATTCGGTCGTAATACAAATGCGGGTATATTTATACTGTTACGGGGTTGTCCTGAAATTCGTTTCGGGATCGCTTTTGGAAGTTGCCAGTTTTCAGTTTTCTATCACTCGTCTTTATCATTCGGTTAAAGATAAATTTATCTTTTCTTGAGATGAGTGTGGAAGCTTCTAGATGATGACTAGGATGGTGAGGTGTTATGTGACTCATCTTGGCATTAATTGTTGCATTAAATGATAAGTGAGGTGTTTATAGTGACTCATTGTTTTGCATTTAATTCCTTTTGGTTTTGCTTAAGATCTTTTATCTTAAGGTCGCCTCTTTGCTCCTACACTCACCCCTCCTCCTCTTGATATTGTGGCCGGCCCCTCTTGGATGCCCACTTGATTAATTCACTCTCACTTGGTTAAAAGATTATGATAGTTTTGGTGTATGGAAATTTCATAGCTCATTTCATTCCATCACCCGACTCAAATGGAAACTTCATTAACCATTCGTCCATGGCTTTGGACGAAGCGAGACAAAGTGTTCTACTCATTCTCTACATCAATCTTGGTCATATCTTTTAGCAAACTTGATGACCGAGTTGCCTCGGGTCAGAGGCGGGAGCCCGTTTAAAGATCCGATGACGTGGTGCCACCTGGACGAGGAGATCGGAGATCGACGAGATCGGAGCAGCCGCAACGGAGCATAGGATGATGGTTAAAGAACGAAGGACTCGGATCGTTCGGTATAACCTTTCTACCCTCTTTACAGTTAGTTAGTTTAGCTTTAATGGCAGATCCGGGTTATAGTATGCGATAGCGCCAGTTATAAAAGTTTTTGTTCCGCATTTGGCGTCTGAAAGACGGCCGGGGCGCTACCGTAGACTTACACCTAGATACCATAGTTTTACCTTTATGATATAGTTGACCTAGGAGTCGTTATTTATTCGATTTCTACTTGTCGATATATTTCTATTCACGAGTTGGCAACTCACCCCCGTTGTGCCACAGTTCTTACAGGCTGACCGCTTGGATCAGTAGCGGTATCGCTGGCACACAGCTTCATTTGGGTGTTTTGCAGTGGTGGATGGGACATTTGTATCGTACCCACTCTTGTATTATATTTCATGTTGTATCTAGTTAACTCCATCAATCAATCAAAATGTGTAAATTGTATAAGTAATGAGATTTAGTGGGATTGTTGTTGCGAGACTTAGAGCGAGGGGTTCCGCTACTTGTGGTTTTTATGTCTTGCTTTTCTTTATCTTTTTGTGGTGAACTTCGCCGTTGGGCGTCGTATACTTATTTATACTGTATTGCGTGGTTGTGATCCGCCGTTTGGCGAAGAGCTAGCTCCCGCTTGGGGATGCCTTTATCATTATTATGTATTTGTGGTTTTGGATCAAAATATATAAAGGAGGTGCTGCCAAAATTTTTAAAAGACGAAACATGTTTTCAAACTAGTAATTTCACTTGCATCATTCATTTTCCTTTTCTATGCATTAAGGAAACTTGATTTCATTATACCTTTATTTCAAAACCTCACCTCCTTTATTTTTCTTAAAAGGTTTAGATTTCTGGGTTTCAGCTTACTTGAATTACGTTACGCCTTTAGACGTTGCGTGATTTGAGTGCTGGTCAGGAGCTAATATTTTGGATCGTGACAAATAAGTAAAGACATATAAAGGGATTGCAGTGAGGGCAACAAAGTATACGGTTACTGTCATAAATCTGGATAGTGGAAGAGGCATTACTAGGAATATCCGGCCACCCTTTCGAAACATTTTCATGTTTCAGTTTTTCTGTGCGGTGTTAAGTGAAAACTATTTTCCCAATTAGATTCTAACTCCAGGGTATGTATTTACCAGATTTGATTCTTACATCTGTATGGCGTTACGGATGCTGAGTGGGAGTAAGATATTGGGAATTGGGTGATTAGATCCTCTATATATCGGAATTCTTTGTAATTGGTGATATTTGAAGAAATCGCCTGGGTTTTTCCTGACAGCAAATATTTGGTTTTGAATATCCGTTGTTATGCATCAATTTCAAACTGATATATCTGTACCTTTATTTTATAAAGTGAGATATAACTTTTTGAAATTATGTCTATGACATTTACCTATATCAGTTGATGGTTAGGTAAGGAGCATTCGACAACGGTGTAATTCTTCTTAACCATAGTACAGTTTTTAGCCTACGACGCACAGGGTTTAAGTTATTAAACTCAGTAGACTTATACAGAGAATTATATGTTGTCTGGTGTCCATTATGACAAAGGGGTTAGTACTTATACTATATTCTGTTTACTCATTACTTCTCTAGTTTTAGACAAGTATTTTGTTGAAATACAAGAACCAGATTTTGAGAAGATATAGGTATAAGAATAAAGTAGAGAACCATATGTTGCAAGTATCAGGATTCTTCAAGGTGATCGAAGATGTAAATACTTGTGTTTGGTATTCCGTTGTAAGTAATAGTTTTGAGAACCTGCTTCTCTCTCAACTTACTCATACGTGGGTGCGCTCCTTGATGAGTAATGCTGCTTGGCCTCCTTCCATCTAGTTGATATGCACTGGAAACAGCTGACTGTATTTTGAATCTGGTTCAAATTAAATTAGTACATTTGTTTCTATATTGGATATATAGAATGGATTCATATCTTAACGATGTTAAGGTATATGGAGTTGTCCGGCTTATGCTTAAAACCAGAATCCGGATAAACTCTAGGCACGTTTCAGTAATGGCAGTTTGTAGGTTATCCTGGGCTTTGACGAGGGTTAACACTCTACCATCTAGAAGATCAATAGTTATATTGTTCTTGACTCACCACAGTTTTAGTAAAATGAATTCTTTTCAGAAAACGTTAGTGGGAGTATGGTAAAACTGGAAGTTATTCCAGAACCACAGACGATTACTGAAAATTTAGTAGAACCTAAAGATTCAATTGGATTCGACATTCCATTAGCCACTCCGCAGATTTGGTGGGTAACCTCAGGCACCCGAGAGGCACTTCGGTCTCCTCAAAGACGGTGACAGAGAGGTTTTTGATTACCAAAACTTGTCACTGCTGCTGTTCTAGACTATGAGATCTGGCAGGAGGATGAGAATAACGTCGTTCTAAATTAGTTTTAGAAGTGCAGCTGTATATGACTCTGCCAGAGGGTTGTTGTAGTCAGTGGGAGCAGCGGAAGCGTAGAGGGCAAGTAGCTTATGTCTATTTATAGACTAAAGCAAGTATAGCGGAGATATATCGTCTAGTTTTAATGTGATTGTCATAGAGTTTGATTTCATCAGAACAACAGATGGACCTGATAAGAAGGTAGTAGGGAGTGATATCAGGGTATTTGGATAACATGCTCTTTATAGGAAGTGATTTTCCTATAATGTGATTGTCACAAGGTATTTTCTCCATATAGGATCTGGATAAAATATCAGGATTTCTGGTTACTAGATCTATGGTTTTAGATCTAGATTTGGGAAGTGTCCCAATTAGGGTACTTTGACACTATTCTAAAGTGTTTTAGAATGGACGACTCTTGGCGTGGTGGTGTACCCGCAGGTAATGGAGTCACCCTCTCTATAGTGATGTCTTCCAGACTGATGAAAAGAGGGATTTGCATGATTGGCATATCTCTTGCCTAGGCAATTGAGTCAATCATGAGATGTTAAGTACCACACCAGATATTGCTTTTGCACTAGCTGCAATAAGCATATATATTAATCTAATCCAGGAGAAACGTTAGAAAGCAGTTATGAACATAAGTGGATGTTCTTGGTATATGGTAACGACGGCCTTCTTTAGGAGGCGGTTATCATTTTAGGCTTCCAAGGTGACATGGATGACAGAGTGGCTGTCAGAGTTATAGTTTTCCCTCTATTGAGGGGCAGTATGTTGAACAGGTGGTCTAAGTGGATACTGAGGAAGGTATAGCGTAGGATACTGATTAAATTCAGTGGATGATACGGTCTAAGAAGTTTGTTGGATTTGGAGTTCATTTGTGAACAGGGTCCCATCAGATATCCAGACAAATTCTAAGACAGGTATTGCTCATTTCGGAAGATAGTCATTCTCCGTAAAGTTGAGATATAGAGAGAGATAAAGATAGAAATATTGGAGTGGATCCACTTACTGAGTCTATTTCTCAAACGCAATAATTTCGCAAACGGACTTTGCGAGACTGATTAGTAGAGAAGTTAGGTGTTCGTTATCACACAGGCTGTGAGTATGCGACACCGCAATAATTAGCCTTAAGTACAAGTGAGAGATTGTTGTCTATAGTGCCCTCAAGTCAATTATTGTAATCGAAGGCATGCGATTATGATGATTGAGGGAGGACCTATACGGGTAGAACACTCTTACTCAAAATTATAGTATGCTATCTGGTTTGTTTTTATCATCATGTACATACTTTATGTGGTATTACAGATCACTATTACATGTTGATAGAGTCCATAGGATTCTTGCTTGACTTCCACATTATGATGGCGATCAAATACGTGAGAGCTGGGTGGTCTATAAGCACATCCTTAAATGTCCCTAGTCGAGGGAGTTTCGAGACTGGGCATCAATACTCCGGAATAGACTAGTGTATACTTTTCGAAACCCCGATGAGGTGCGGTGGCCGGTCTCACAAGCCATTAGTGTTAGTAAGTCACCTAAGATAGTATACAAGTGCTCATTGGGTTATGAGTACATTAGACGGACTCGCCGGGAACATACTAGTTGGTATTATATCTATTGTCAGATAGCAGTTCCCATGTGACATGTGTACAGGTTATTCTATCGTCTTGAGATCATCATTTTTCTCGTGTGAGTTCCCATTGTGCTTTGATTACTACCCTACCACGGCTCAAAGAAGTCGTATAAACAGGTTTTAGTTGGGTATAGTCCCAAGCCATATGGAGGTGTTTACCGCCGAAAACAGAGACGAAACCGCGTAGGTCGTCTTGTCTGAATTTGGGGGCAGATGCTATTTGGTTTTATCTGTCTACCTCTCCAAAGATACCAAGTTGACTTATGGCGCCATTTATCGGAGATTTAGACAGATGCGGCCGTTGTAGAAAACTTCGTCAGATTCCCCCTCGTTGTGAGGAGTTTTTGATTGTGGGGACGCTCTTCCCTGCAGGCGAAAGCCCCTGCAGTTAATTACGTTGAGGTCACTTCATGTCGTGTGTGTTTGTTTTATTTTTGGTTACCCATAGATTGTATACGGAGACTAATTTGTGTTGTCGCTCTTAGGGCGTGGATTAGTCCAAATCCGTATTTTCTTAGATTTGGGTTTGGTTTGATTTAAGGATCGTTAACCTTATTTGAGATTAAGATCAACTTAAATGTTTGTTGAGGATACTTTAATCCGATATTGGACTAAGATCTACTTAACGGGGGTTCGGGATCATTTTTGATCCAATGAAAGAGCATTTGGGCTCTATCTTTTTAGTTTAAAGACGTTGCGGTCCACAGCTAGTTTTAGGTCATTGCGATCCATTATGGTATGCTCATGGGTTTGAGAGTGCATCCAAGAGTTGTTGGTTGTTGGGACCTCCACCTCTCTGATATCATTGAAGAGTTACAATGATATGTATCAGAGGTGTGGAGAGATGCACCCTTGAACCGAACTCCAGATTGAAGGGAGAGATCATGGTAGAACGAACATCATTTTAGATGCCATGTGTCAGGAGATCTTTGGTCATCTTTAGCACTAAGATCAATTCAGGGAGACCTGAGTATAAGAGGGCTCGGTTGATTGATGGTCAAAAGGTTTTGGCCTTGGGAGACTTGGCTAATTTTGGGCTAAGGTCGACTTCTCATGGTGTTAAACATTAACATTTGCTTGGCGCTCACATGCTCCCACGTGATACTCTAAAGTAGTGTTAGCACTGAAATTTGGAGCGCTCACGTGCGGCACGTAAGGTACCTGAAAATTGGGTGTCATGCACTTGGGTCTAAATCCCCATATGTATATAAGTGTGAAACACTTAGTCCCTGTGGCCATCACGTGTGGGCACGTGAGGTACTCCAGAGTTGGGCACTGCCTCCTTTGGATTTATTTTCCTATTCTGTTCTAAGTGCTAAGCATTATTGGGGGTCACGTGGGATCACGTGAGGTGTTCCAAAATGAGAACTTTCTTAATTTATTCCCCCTCCCTTTTTACAAGTGCTGAACACTATTAGAGGTCATGTGGGATCACGTGACTCGAACTCAGTCATTCCTTTTTAGTCCTTAGAGGTGCTCACGTGGGAAAACGTGATCTGTCGTTATAGAGTTGAACACTAATATGCATGGGGCTCTTGATCTTAGTCTTGAGAATTTCAAGTCTTTTGTTTTATAAGAATTAAATTCTTATATAGGGTTAAACCCTAGTTTTATCATAGGAAATAATTCCTATGTCTTTGGAAGAATTAAATTCTTCAAACCTAGTTCTTTCCTCTAAGTTTTGGGACTGCATAACAGAATCTCCCCGATGAGAATTAAATTCTCAACTTGTGGGGAGATCTGCTTCTGCAGACCTCAACCGGAGGAAGAACTAAGTTCTTTTTTTTTGGAAGAGTTAAACTCTTATAAAATGAGATAAAATGATCTTAAGGTCTTTTCCCTCACCTAGGGTTTCTTTTCCTTCAAAAAGAACTCCTCTACTTCTTCTTTTTTTTTAAATCTTATGGGGGGTTTCTCCTCCTTTCTCTCTTCAGTCTCGAGTCATTTATATAGTAGAGGCAAGTTTGTTGATTTAGTTAAGGAACTCTCTCATTGAGAGATTTTTTTGATTGATTCGGGGATTTTTGATCCAGGGACTTCTGTTTTACAGAAAACATTTTTCTTGCTTTTAAAAAGATTGGGAAAATATTTTCCCATACAGAGCTTATTCTGTAGCTTGGTGATTTTTAATCACCATTGGATGTTTAATCCAACGGTGCTCTGTTTTACAGAGCACAATCTTTCTTGTTTAGAAAGATTGGGGAAATATTTTCTCATACAGAGCTTATTCTGTAGCTTGGTGATTTTTAATCACCATTGGATCTTTAATCCAACGGTGCTCTATTTTACAGAACACAATCTTTCTTGTTTAGAAAGATTGGGGAAATATTTTCCCATACAGAACTTATTCTGTAGTTTGGTGATTTTTAATCACCATTGGATTTTTAATCCAACGGTGCTCTATTTTACAGAACACAATCTTTCTTGTTTAGAAAGATTCAAGCAAATATTTTCCAAAATAGGGTTTTGATCCCTCTTATTTAGAATTTAATTCTATCGGGTCAGAAGGCATCAGGAACCCTCACATGTAGTACGTGACCCATAGCATTAGACCGGTTTTCTTATATGCAGCAGTCCCAGAGAAAATATCATGTGTTAGCACACGAGCTGATGTTCAGGTCTATCACGTGTGGCACATGACCCCCACGAAGTTAGATCCAACAAAGAGTATCACGTACTGACACATGAGATTCTCTAGCCTGTTATTTGTTTTAGGAAGGCACCTATATACTTTGTATATAGATGCCCGCGTGTCTGCACTTGAGACTCAATTTCAGCCTTATTTGTTAGGCGCAATGCCTATAATCTTTGCTCCAAGGCGCATCACGTGTGGGCACGTGATGCTCCATTTGGGGAATTTTTCCCATCGCTTTTTGTTCATTATTTTTTTATAAGGGAACAAATGCCCCCACGGCGTTGTTCTCACGTTGCTTGCACATGAGTGCAACGCTGTCACCTTTACAGCCGTTGGATTGCCTAGGGGAATGGGGAGGTGAACCGCCCTTATCACGTCTTATAAATGCAAGGGTTTGGTCTTTAGGAAGCCACTGTTCCTTCATCTTCTTCTTTCCTTGTTTTCTTTGAGAATTTAATTCTCTTCTTCAGAGCTTAGTTCTCTGCCCATTGCAATTTCCAGAGTTAAACTCTGTCAGAAAAGAAACCCTTTTTAAGTAACGATCTTGAATAACAAAGAAACCCTTTTCTTAAAAATTCCTAGATTTTAAATCCACCATAAGAGTTTTGTTCTCTTCTGAAACCCATCTCTTAGAGATCCAGAGACATGATCTTTGAGAAGTAAACCTCAGTGTCTTGGGCATTCCTCCTTTAACCTTTTAAGGATTCATGGCATTTTTATTTTTCTTTTCCTCATCATGGGGGTTTCCGGAATTTTGTTCCATCGCAGAAAAGGAATTTAATTCCTTACCAAAGAACTTTGCTCTGAAGATCAAGAGGGCCCCTCGGGAATTTCATTCCCTGGTGTTCTTGAGCATATTTTCATAGGATTTTTCCTACTTGCACAAATTCAAATTTGTTGGGTATTTTAACAGAACTTGTTTTCTCTAAGAGAATGTCAAGAGTTGTTTTAAACTCCCGTGTCCGTTTAATGAGAATCTTTTTTGATTCTCACAATGATTTTCCTGTCTCATCATTGGTGAGTCGCCATATTGATTTTGTGGGGTCCATTAGTTTTGCAGTCAGTGGTCCCATAGGACAAACTTTCTGTCGTTTCCCTCTATTATACACTCACACACACACACACACATATATAGGTTTTATTAACGGCTTTTCCTTCCCCTTTTTCAGGAACAATGGCTTCTCTTCCCTACTTTCCTTTTACTCGCTCAGACGTCGCTTTTCCGCAATCGCCGTCGGATGAGGAGGCTATGGCAATGATCAGGGCCCATGACAGGGACTGTACTAGTTTGCTCCTATGGGGAGTTTGGTATCGGCACATCATCTGGGGCTGCCGCAGCTTTACTTGTGAGGTGCCAACAGAGCCTCTCCGCCCAATATCGCTGATGGAGCGTCCGCAGACTGCTTATGCGGTGGAGGTGGCTAATTGGACTCCTACGGGCCGGCTTGAGCCATCGACAACCGAGATACCCAACCAGCCTTTGCTGGCTATAGATATCTTAGGACGCCGCATCTGTCAAGATGAAGCCCAACCCTGGGAACAAGTTTATAAGGTAGGGCTCACCCCTCGCCACCCATACGGCTATCTTCCTTGGGCTCAATATGTTCTCTCTGCTCACCATGCACGGTTGCAGAAGGTTGGGTTATATCAAGCGGTGTACGCGTCTTTTTTCATTACCCGGCTCCTCACGTCCGGTGGTTAAAGCTTTCCTGAACCAATGGAATCTTCCTACCAATACCTTCTTGCCAGGGGATCGTGAGGTCTCGATTTCACTGGAAGAGTTCCGCGAGATCTCCAGATTGCCGATCAGGGGAGAGCATTATGAAGAGTTGCTTCCTCCCGATGAGTATATGTTCACGACCGTGTCTGCTACGCTTGACGGCTTGACAACTGAAAATGTTGTTCGTCATAAGTACCCCAGTCTAATCAAGACTCTGGGTATTTTTGAGAAGCTGTTCACAGAATCAGAAGGACAGGGTGTCACCTTCAAGAGTCTCATCGCATGTTTTCTCCGTGAAGATGTTTATCAAAGGAGGCCCTGAAATTTGCAAGCATTACTGACCTTTTTGGGTTTGGGCTGAATAAACTGCCGGCCAAAGAAGAGGACTTGCCGAAGTTTTACATTCCGGCCTCGTCGGTCGTGCCTTTCGATGCAATTGCGGCCCCTGGCATGGACGAAGAGACCTTCTTCATCGGCTTTATCAGACTTTGGTTCAGTTGGTTCGCCATGCCGACACATCGACGCTTCATGAGAGCTTCCATCATCTACCCCGCCCGTCGCGTAGCCGAAAGGGCACGGTTGGCTGTTGGCATCACGGGACTGTCGCATCTTTATCATGGATTAAGTGTTGCGGCCAGCACTTCAACCCCAGGTACAGACGTCGTGAATTTCTCCCTCCACTACTTCATGTTGTGGATCAAGATGCATGTATTGGGAGCATTCGCAGTGCATCGGAGGCCAGATTTCTATGATTCCTACACCTTCCCACGGGTTATGAGGTTGGTGGATGCTTATGCTCCCGATCTGACCCAGCTAGGAGCCCTCCGTGTGCTGCTTAATCCGTACTCCAACGAGAGCGGGATGGTTTTTAGTGACCGAGTCCTCTCTGCTCCCGCGGGGCCTATCTAGCAGCTGTTTGATTTATCGAAGGTGGAGCGTCATCTTTAAAGCCTCAGGAGATCATGCACCTGTACTCGATTAGGCCGGGCTACTTGGTGTTCCGGCAAAATAACGCATCCCTTTTTATGCGGTACAATCAGCATCGCTTCGCCCAGCAGTTGAGCTATAACCAGGGTGTCCCCTTCGAGGCGTTCTTGGTTGAACCTACTCTGTCTCTGGAAGTCACGCGTGACGTCACCCATCACTTTATGCGGCTGAACTCCGGCTCCCATTTCGTGATCCCCGAGGCTGACTATATTCCAAGGTGTGTGGGGTCTTTCACGGGTTGTTATCGACATCGAGTCGGTCCCGTCATCGTTGAGGAGAGGCGGGTACTCTTTGAGTGTCAATCGTCAGCTCCAGCCCAAGCCACCGGAATTCCGTTGCGGCAGCGGACAGTGGTTCGCCCTCCGTTGAGGGATAGCGGTGTGGTTCTTATCCCGAGAGCCGCAGAAATAGAATTGGCTCCTCGCACTGCTAGGATACCGGTGCGCACTAGAGCTCAAGCAAAGGCCTCCGATGAAGCGCTAGTGACAATACCATCAGTGGCGGTGTCATCCGCGGTGGTATCGCCAAAAGGGGATACCAGAAGCGAGGTTGGACAACGTCGTGCCAAAGCACCGAGGGGAAGGAAGCGGTCCTCTTCTAATGTTAGCTCCAGCTCGAAAAGGAGGAAGAAAACAGTCACTGGCCTGCTTGACCTCTTGCTAGAATCTGAGCCTATTGTTCAGGACGAACCTATCTCCATGCAAGAGCCGGATGATAGTCTTATTTACCCTAGTTCGTCCGCTGAGAAAGCCGCACAATTAGCTGAAGTTTTAAGGTGCTCACAGGATGAGATCAAAAATGTGCGCATCCCGAAAAAGCCCTACCTCCCGGTTATCTTTTACGAAGATCCCCCTTCACTACGGAGAGTACATATGGGTCCTCTGTGAATGAAAGATGAAAGAGCCTTCAAGCAGCCCATCTCGGCTGCTTCCGAAGATAAGCTGGCACTGAAGACCGGTAGGCATGAATCTACATTTGAAGCCTGGCGAGCACATTTCCTCAGAAAGGAACGACGGCTTGAAAAAGCCATACTAGAAGCATCATGACGCATCGGTATGTGTGCTTTCCGTATTTTTCTTTTGGCAAATAATTTTTATCGCTTTTTATATCTCCTTATCTTTGCGAATACTTTGCAGGGGCTTCAGCAACGAAAGAGGATTTGAGCCCAGGTCGTGCCATGACTGCAGATTCTATAGATGTCTCCCATGACGCATCGGCAGGTGCAGAAGGGATTACTACAGCCACCGTTCCTGTTGCGGAGCCTCCGGTGGTGGCTCTTGTTCCTTCGGTGTCCATTACTCGAGTGGAGGTGATCCCATTGGCCACGGACCCTATGGATGTCTCTAGTGATGCATCGAAAGGTGTACAAGAGATTGCCAAAGCTGTTAATTCTATTTTGGAGCTCCCGGTGACGACCTCCGTCTCTTCGGCGTCTATACTTTCCACAGAGGCGACCCTGCCGGTCATAGACCCAATGGATTTTTCTGGTGGCGTCTTGAAGATTGTAGGAAGGACTGCGAAGGCCACTGTTCCCTCTTTGGAGCCTAAAGTGGCAGTTGTTGCTCCGCAACTGGAAGCTGCTACACCAGCAAATGTCCCCGGTGATGTGCCTGAGGGCGCGAAGGAGGCTGCCGAAGCTGCTATACCTCCAGTTCAAGGCAAGCGGAGTGTCGAATGTAATCTCTTACATTTTATTTTAATAATCCCCTCATTATCTGAACTCTTCTTTCTTTCAGAACTGCGGGAATTGGCAACTTCTATAGTGGACCTATCTCCCAGGAAGTCCTTCCAGCGCTTACTTGATATGGCTGCCCTACGGGCGATATCCCCGCAAAGAATCGTCCTTTCTTCTGGGTAAGGTCGGTGTTCTTTGACCCCTTTGCTTTATTATCACTTTTTTACAACGATGCTGATATGCCCTCTACAGTTCTGGAAGCTGATGACGAAGTGGAGATCCTTAATGGGCCTGGGGATCTTTCAAACCCCCCTTGCATGACTGTGGTTAAGTAAAACTTTACCCTTGGTATTGTTTTGTTTATTCCATGTTTGCCAGTCTCGCTGACTACTCATAAATTTTGACAGTTTTGCCAGCTCTGGCTCCGTTAGAGTCCCGAATTTCTATTCCACTGGGCCCATATGCCCGACGTGCGTCTAAAAGGATGGCGAGACAAAGCATTCACTCCTTTTCGGCCCTTATTGAAGATCTTCGTGCTGGCAGTTCTGTTACGACTGCAGAATTTGCTGCCGAAGCCAATACTTCTTTGCCCTTCCTTGCCACTTATCATGACGAAATATTGGTACATGTTTGGGTTGAGTATTGTCGCCGAGTATAGGCTTGCTTACATAATCTTGAGTGCATATGCCTTCCTTCCGAGCTCCTGACTGCAAAGGTGAACCTGCGGGGGTGGATTGAGCGGTACGCCACTAATCTACAGTCTTGTGAGAAGAGGCTCAACCGGAAATTTTCGGAGAGGGAGCTAGCTTCAAATGCTTTGGGGGAACTCCAAGCTCAACTCACTACTAAGACCACCCGTGTGTACGAAATTTGGCGGGTGCTTCAAGAAGCTTTCACAGAGGTGGTAGCTCTTGATAAAGCCGTTATCTTTACCCATGAGATGGTTGAAGCTCATAAAGTTTCTTAAAAGGAGCTTGAGATTCGGTTCGCTTCGCATCAGACTCAACAGTCTCAGGCGAAGACCCATCTTGTAGCAATAACAAAGCTTGAAGCCGAGGCCCAGCGGAAGAACGATGAACTGACGAGCTTATTGCACTATCCGCCGGCTTGAAGATTTTTTTTATATTCTCCTTTTTTGTATTTACTCCTGAATGAGAGTATCTTGTATTCATTTTGATTCTTTTATGAAGTGTACCTTGTATTCATTTGGATTCATGAATAAAAGACATATTTTATTTCATACCGGCGTGTCCCTTTAGCAAATGCATCTTGTAGATAGTCTATCTTGATCTCCTTGTAAGGCAGCGATGGATTAAAAGACAGGTTCAGATCTGTCGCCCAAGACTTTTCAACTTTATGAGCCGTGAGGGTCTCATAAAGACTTTTCTCCTTACGAGTCGAAAAGATCCCATAGGTGTATTTTCTCCTTAGGAGTAGTGATGACTCCTAAGTGTGTGTTTTCTCTTAGGAGTCGTAAGGATCTCACAAGAGAATTTTTACCCCTTACCAGTCGAGAGGACTCGTAAGTGGTTGTTTCCTCCTTGTCGATACTCGACTTTGGAAAGTGTGGCCCGTGAATAGTTTGCAATTGTCCATCTTGGACTGACTTGCAAGGCCCCACTACTTAGGAAATAGGTCCTTATCCCTATTGCCTAAGACTTTTCCCTACGAGTCAAGACAAATCGAGAAGTTCTCGCAAGGACACTAATTTCCTCACGAGTCGAGACGAATCGAGAAGTTCTCGTAAGGGTTTCCTAACGTCACGGTTAGCTCCTGCTAATAGAAGTCTGTTATGGTCTGTGGTACTAGGGTTTTTTACCTGTCGCACTATCGCGTTGGCCGATATATTCCCCGATATGCAATCTTGCTGTTCGGGTAGCCCCGCGACTGTCGTGTCTCTGATCCATTCGGGGGATGGACAAGACGTCTTCAAGTAATCTTCTAGGTAATATTACCGTCGAAAGAGCAAGCGTTAGGGATATTCCATGTCACTTTTTACTTGAGGTTAGGCTCAGTTTGGGAGCCCCGATGAGTCATAACCACTCCGTGCTGGAGTGGGATGGTCTCCGATAGTCTTTCAGGTCTTATTTGAATTGCCATCAAGACCCTGCAGCTAGGGATCTTCCTTTGCTTCGTTTGTTGACATCGTGTCTGCAATATTGCGACGAATGTCGAGGTTGTCTCTAGGTTGTCTGTGAACCGTCGAGATTTGGAACTAGGGGACTTTGCCATGACTCCGTTTATTGATGTCGCATTTGTATCCTGCTGGAGGGAGAAAAAACGTTGTTGTTGATCTCTAGGCTTGGATGCTGCCGTCGAGACTTGGAACTAGGGACACTGCCATGGCTCTAAGGTAGTTTCTAGGTTTTCCGTGAACTGTCGAGATTTGGAACTAGGGGACTTTGCCGTGGCTCCGTTTTGCTGACGTCGTATCTGCTTCTAGTTGGAACGAGAAGGAACGTCGTTGGTGATCTCTAGGCTATAGATATAGCCATCGAGATCTGGCTTCCCTTTGACGAAGCCTGGTGGAATAATGTGGTTCCCTTTTCGTTTGTGCCCATGGATTGTATACAGGGGTCAATGTGATCTCACCTGCAGGACAGAAATTTTATTTCATTTTTTTTGTTTCTTTCCGCGATGCTCTATCATTTCAACTTTTTATATCGCGAAAATCGTGATCGCCCAATCATTTCGGCTATTTTTCGCGGTGCCCAATCATTTCGGCTATTTTTCTTTTCTTTACTCGCTGCTTTTTACTGCGAGTTGCCCAATCATTTCGGCTATTTTTATATGCATATATTTTACTCGCTGATTTTTGTTGCGAGTTGCTCTTTTCGGCTATTTCATATGAATTTTTGGCTCGCCGATTTTTATTGCGAGTATGGATCTTGAGATCTGACACCAATTTTGGCATCAGCATCACTGCGACTGGAATATTGCCAGGAGTGAATCATCATTTGCCGTGAAAGGACTCGGAATTTGATACCGATTTAGGCATCAGAATCGCTACAACTGGGATATTGCCAAGAGCGAATCATCATTTTCCTTTGTCGATTCGAACAAAGGTGGCTTAGCAAACAGGGTTAGGATCCTGTCGACTAAGGCTTTTGACTTCATGAGCCGTAAGGGTCTCATAAAGGTGTTTCTCCCTACGAGTCGTGAGGATCTCGTAGGTGTGTTTTCTCCTTAGGATCGTGAGGATTCTTAAGTGTGTGTTCTCTTATAAGTCGTAAGGATCTCACAAGAGTGTTTTCTCCTTATAAGTCGATAGGATTTACATGTTTCGTTCACCAAATGGGGAAATTTCACGCCATTGGTGGAACTTGGTGGGGGAAACGTTTATTTGTGCACGTGGATTGTATACAGGGGTCAATATTGAACCACTTGTAGGGAAATCTGGGGAATGTGATAGCTTAAGAACAGGTTCAGATCCCTGTAACTTAAGGCTTTCGAATCCTAAGAGCCGTGAGGGTCTCGCAGGGGGAATTCTCCTCACGAGTCATGAGGATCTCGTAAGTGTAATTTCTCCATAGGAATCATGGGGATCCTTAAGTGTGTTAGTCCCTTGTGAGTCGTAAGGATCTCACGCAGGTGTTTTCTCCTCACAAGGTCGAGAGGACCTCGCAATTGTGCATGAAATTTTTTTTTACGAGTCTGCGCCCTTTCGGGTTTTCACGAAATCGCTGGAAGTCCTACTGTTTTTACTCACTGAGCCCTTTCGAGTATTCATCTGTGCCCATTTTGCTTTCGGACGTACCGTTTTTTTTTTTTTCCGGTGGATCTTCGCCAACCGGAGTAGCTGCGAAGCCAGAAGGACTTAAGTTGTAATCCTCGCTGCTAAGACTTATGGACCCGGATTCCACTATCGCCAAGTTTTTGAGTCGGCGTATTTAGTTTAGGGACATCACGGTCCATCGTTGGCTTAAGGACATCTCGGTCCATCGTTAGTTTAAGGACATCTCGGTCTATATCTAGTTTAAGGACGTTGCGGTCCATAGCTAGTTTAAAGACGTTGCGGTCCGTTGTACTTCGAGGCGAGATTTTACTAGATACTACTTATAGAGTTTGGACTCAGGGAGATAGCAAGCTGAAACGAGCGTCGTCATCCATCACTAACCTGAGCCGTGACTTGTCAAGCGTAGTATTTCTTAAGGAACCGGCCGTTTATTGGCCGGAAGGGTCTTTCCCCATGCATATCCATGAGCAAATAGGCCCCACCTTAATAGACCTTGTCTATGATGTACGGGCCCTCATAGTTCGGCTCAAATTTTCCTCGTTTAGCACAGTTAAGGATCATAGGTCTTTTTACGACTAGCACGAGTTCGCCTTGGCGGAATGTTCTCGGCCTAATCAATCTTTCGTATGAGCGCGTCATCCTTGCTTTGTAAGCCTCTAGGTTTTGCTGCGCCATGAGACAAGTTTCATCAAGGGCGTCTAGTTCCTCAAGCCGAAGATGGGCATTCTCTTCGTCCGTTAGTTCCTACCGAACCGCCACTCGTAGAGAGGGTAGCTCTATCTCTGAGGGAAGTACCGCTTCTGTGCCGAACACTAACGCAAATGGCGTTGTGTTCGTGGTCATCTTGAACATAGCCCGATAGGCTCAGAGTGCTTCATGCAATCTCTCATGCTAGTCCTTTTTATTTCTAGACACCGTTTTCTTTATGATCTTTGTTAAGGTCTTGTTGAAAGCCTCAGCTAGACCGTTAGCTCGAGGATTATAGACCGAAGAGTGTCGCCAATCTATTTTATGTTGCTGTGCGAAGCGGCTGATCTTATAGTTTCTGTAGGCCGGCCCATTATCCGAAATGATCCGTCGCGAAGTGCCGAACCGGTAGATGACATGTGTCTTGAAGAAATGGAGGATGTTCTCCGCCTTCACCTCTCTTAGCGGTATTGCTTCTACCCACTTGGAGAAGTAATTGGTCGTTGCCAATATGAACCGATGTCCCTTGGATGATGTCGGTTCGATGGGCCCGATTATATCGGTTCCCCATATTTCGAACGGCCAGCTAGCTGTCATGACCTGAGAAGTACGGAACATGACCGGCACTTAAACTACGAAACGTCTTGAGGCGTACGTAATCTAAGTAAGCTAAAAACCCAGAAATCCAAACCAAGTAAAGCAGTAGAGTGAAGGAAAAACCAATTTTAAAGTAAGAAGTTTAACAACATAAGCCGAAGTATGCATTTTTAAAATCTCAAGTCTTTTCTGAAAATTTCGGCAGAGTTTCCTTTGTAAATACTGACCCCAAATGGGTATAAAAACCTGATAAAGCATATATAATGAATAAGGCATCCCCAAGTGGGAGCTAGCTCTTCGTCAATCGACGGACAAAACTACACAATGCAATATAATATACAACGCCAAGGGCGAGGATCAAAGCTCAAAAGGAAACTCAAAATCATCAAGAAAACCATAATAATACAACGTGCGACTCTAAGGTCGAAATAATAAACACTGGTCTTCTATGTCTCTCAAATATACAAGTCTGGTTGATGGAGTTTTACTAGATACAACTGAAGTAACAAATATACAATGGTGGTCCGGATGTAAAGGAACCCACCTACCAAGGCAATCACCCGGAAGGAACAGTGTGCCAGCAAAGCCGCAACAAAACCTGTACGGAAAAATCTGCAAGAAACTGTTGCACAACGGGGGTGAGTTGCCAACTCGTGAGTAGAAAACATCAACGAGTAGAAATCGCATGTATGACGCTATCCTAGGTCATATCAAGTAATATCCTCAAACAATATCCTGATCCATCTACATATAAGTGCAATGCTACGTGCTCGTGTCAGTGCCTCAAATAGCAACATATCAGATATATAATGTATGAATGCATTACTGGTAGAAACAGAATGCATCATGAATGAGACAACTGTTTTCTTTATTTAATGAGATTTCTGTATGTATATAAATCGAGTATCATCAACGGAATCATCATAGAAATCAGTGTCAAGTATCGACACAAAACATAAATCTCAATATCTCAGTGTCTCAAATCTCAATATCTCAGTACCTCGGGCTCCGTCGGTCCGGATCGGCCCATATCATCAATCACACGACCACGAACGGTATCCTCCGGATATCCGCCGCGCCAAACAATCACCGGTAGGTAGTCTGCCCCTGCCGGGCTCATCGTCTACAACTCGAGCTTCTTGCCCCGGGGTACCATACCGGGTCCACCATGTACCCGCAAACGGTTCATCAAACTCCTCGAATCGGGTCTCGAAAACTATCTCAGAACCGAGAAAACATCATGGTGGACAATACTCATCATATCAAGGAAAACCGCATCTTTCTCTTTAAAACAATTCACCAATTTAATAAACTTTCACATGTGGTTTCCAAATCCAGAAAATCTCAAGAAGGATCCGAAATCATCAAATCACCATGTCAATAAACAGTGAAAACCGGTATAAATCTCCATAATACTGCATAACCAATGAATATATGAATGCATCTGATATCATGCAATGAGTGCAATAGTTAAACTAGCATATAAAAGCAATAACATATTGCAACTATCAGCTAGCAAGCTATGTCAATGAAATAATATTCTCTAAAGTGAACGTGACATGGCAATTTCCGATGATGATGTGTGTGAGCCGGCAAGCAGGTGTACGTGGAACATACGCATCATCGGTAATGGTGCTGGTGTCCTGACAGCAGGGTTTCATAATAATTATAGATAACATATGTACTAGCATGCAATGCGATGAAACATCATGAATATACAGAAAGCGATATGATAACAGCAACACTGAAGAATAAACCTACCCAATATACGAGTCATACAATTTGGTAATTTAAATTACTCACGATTCACTGCATTTGAAAACAAGTATGACTCGAGCCTAGTCAAAAGGGTAAGGGAAACCACCTAGGTCTGAGTCGACACATATATATATATATATATATAGTAGTCGGTGATCTCGCCTCAATAGTATCACGTACGATACAATATATATATATATATATATATATATATATATATATATATATATAATATCCTCGAGTCAAGAGTGCGGATCTAACATCATAATTATATCTCGTACGGTAAATCTATCGTACAGCATCCCAAATCTGGATACGGGTCAAATATCATATTTATCTCACTACTCATCTGGTATCCTCATCATCATATATCATGAACTGGGGTACAGACCTAAGTCTAGTACAAGCTGATACCATCAACAATATATGTGTGTGTGTCTAAAACACCTCGCCTAAAAGATCCGCTATAGTATCATGTCGTATATCCTAATACGAACCAAACCATATCACCGGTCTTACGGCATCATGCCCAATCACATCGACTCATCTCCAAGTACCATATACTATCCTCTATCATCCGTGTACCCGTATATGTATATATATAAATCCACGCATCCACATCTATCTGCATACATATAACATGTACACCCAAAACCATAACCCGTGCGTGCATGTGTATGGGTAACAACCTCACTCTAGGGTTCGCGGCTAAGAAACCAACTAAACCACTTTCCTCAAATCTCGCTAACATTAACCCAATATCTCCTAAAGCTTTTCTTGCTAAGTGTTTATATCCCTCAATAACACATCTAAGTATACCTATATCACATCATATCATTTCTTACGACATTGTGGGGGTGCTATACGCCATCCACCCGACTTCCCCCGTAGATATAAATCTACTCACCTTGATCTTCGCTTGACGATGCCGACGTCGCCACGCGCTTGCTTGTCGTCTCGAAGTTCTCGTGAGGTACCTACATATCACATATAGCATTGTAAACAAAATCACGCATGAAAACCAAAAGGTCGCATGAAATACCGATAGGTTAAAACCTATAGTCTCGTATGCAAAACATAACCAATAACCCTATTCGTCGGCGTTCAAACGTCACACGACAGAAACACAATATCAAATACCAAAACCAAATTTCATAAAACCCGTAAAACAAATCCAGCAACTTACAAACATGCTCCAGATTTTACCCTAAGACAAATTAGCCAAAGTTGCATATGTAAAGGGTCTATTTTACTGACATAGGAGCTACAGACGAAGCAAGAACCCAAAATAAGGTACCCAGGGCGCAAATTGCGGCCCAGGGGATTAAATTTGCGGCCCTGGTGTTAAGGTTTGGTCTCGGGTCTCTAGGGTATGCTCCATATCACCTGCACATCCCTCTGTCTTCGCTAAATATTTTTCAGGTCACCCGGGTCACTCCAGATCCTAAAATACCATCACTATTCTCACAAATTTCCGATAATCGGGGTTTCTAAGTTTATGTTTTGGGGTTTAAGTTTATGGTTTAGTCCAATATACTGTCACTAAAGGGGGTTTAAGGTCACAACTAACCTCAATTGCACCCTTGCAATCAATTCCAAACCCTAACCTCAACTTAAAATTTTCAAAGTTCACAATACTTCACCAAATCGGTTTTAAACTACACAAGAGGCTAAAGGAAATGAAATACTATACTTAATGTGAAAGAATTACCTCATTTGGCAACTCAAGAATTTTCTTGAGTTTCCCAAGAGCCCAAAATGCAAACTTTCTTAGTCCAAAGTGTAGCTTGTAAGCTTGTGCATGCTTTTTGTGAAGTGGGGATGATGTTTTGGTGTTGTTTTGGGGGTGTTTTGAGGCTTGAAGTGGAGGAGGGAGATGGGGGTGCTGCCATAGGAGTGAAGGGAAGAGAGATGATGAAAGAAATGAAATGAAAAAGAATGCCAATGGTCAATTGGAACCCCTCTCCTTCTCTCTCTTGCCCATACCTCTTTGACTTTTCTTTTTCTTGTTTTCTTTTTTTTTCTTTTCTCTTCTCACATAAAACCCAAACCATGAATGAAAATGAAGAGAAAGCCATGTAGGAAAATGTAACACAAGTGTTAAAATGACATGGTGCATGTTTTGCACAAAACAAGCTTAATGCGCGATTAGCGATTTTTAATCGTGATTAGCACTAAAATAGTGTATAATAAATCATAAAATTTCATAATTTGCATAAATCCAACAAAGCACCCTCTTTTTACTAATTTCTATAATTTTCCAAATTTTTCCCCATTTATCGGTATTTAATTATACCGCCTTATTAAAATATTCAATATATTCATTATTTAATTATAAAAATTCCCAAAAATAATATTTTATTTTTCTGAAATGTTACACTAGCCAATGTTGGGTGTAGAGGATTCGAAACTGGTGGATGAAATCTCCGTGAATTTGGCATGAGTGACACTGCTTCGCATATTTGAGACAGTCCTGAATCATCATGGGCCAATAATAGCCCATTTTTTTGATCTTCAGCTTCATCTTTGGCCCAGCTTGATGGGAACCGCAAAGTCCGCCATAAGTTTCTTGGACGACCCTCTTTGCTTCTTCTGGTCCTAAGCATCTCAACCATAGACGGTCGAATGATCTCTTATAAAGAGTATCATCGACGAAGGAGAAAGACAGGGCTCGCTTCATGAGCTGATGTCTTGACGACGCGTCTTCGGGCGTTCGATGGGATTTGAAGTAGTCTATAAAGACTTCTCTCCAATCCTTCACCTTTTCTTCATCCTCTAATTGAAAGGCCTCTTGTTTGGTTGCTTCCTCTCCTTTAGACGTCTTCGGAGATATTTCTGCTGGCGCAAGAATCCGGCGGCTTTGCACAATAATTCTTACGTCATCGAGGTTTTCGTCCGCCAGTTCTTTAGAGAGCTTGGCTAACGCATCTGCCTTGCTATTTTCTGCACGTGGTATGCTTTCCAAGGTGTAAGAGGGGATTTGCGTCAGCAGTTGCAGCACTCTTTCACCATACCTAATCAGTTCCAGTTTGCATGTCTGGTAGTCGCCATTTATTTGGCTAACAACCAGTTGGGAGTCTCCATTTATGAGGAGGTTTTCGATTCCCATGTCGACAGCAATCTCAAGACCTTCTATCAAAGCTTCATACTCAGCCTCATTGTTTGTTCTCGGCTCTGTTAAAGAAAGGGCAAAACGCATTATCCCTCCTTGTGGAGTCACAAAGATAAGGCCCACCCCGGCTTTAATCATGGGGGTATTTTGCTTTCGCTTCTTCATAGATGATGCTCCATCGAAGTAGAGTTCCCATCAGGTATCACTCCCTTCTTTCTCCCCATCGATTGTGTCAAACGCGTGTTCGTCCGGCAACTCGTAGTTCAAGGGAGAGTCGGCAGGTATCGAATGTTCAGCGAGAAAGTCGGCAATGGCCTGGCCTTTTATTGCCTTGAGGGGTCGATATATTATCGAGAACTCCATCAAGTGGAGGGCCCATTTGGCAAGCCTTCCTGTTAGCATGGCTCTTGACATCAAATACTTGAGAGGATCCACCTTTGATATGAGATGGACCTCATGTGCCAATGCATAATGTCGAAGCTTCGTTACCGCGAAGATCAGTGCCAGGCAATGCTTTTCGATAGGGAAGTAGTTATTTTATGCCCCCAGGAGAACTCGACTCAAATAGTAGAGAGATATCTCCTTTCCTGATCGTTCTCCTGTGCCCATAGCGCACCTAACAAACCTTCAAGGGCTGTTGTGTAGAGGATGAGGGGCTTTCCCTTGACTGGAGCGGTCAGTACCGGCGGGTTCTGCAGATATTGCTTGATTTCGTCCAAAGCGCTTTGGCATTTGCGATCCCAAACAAACGGGGTCCCTTTCTTCATTAGATGACTGTAGGGACGTGATTCGATCTCAAAAACTATCTACTAACCGCAATCAAGAACGGCGTCGCATGAAGCTAGCCGGTGAGTACGGGTCGGTCCACAGGGATGTTGTGAATCTCCGATTCGCGCTAACGAGTTAATTCCGAAGGGTGTTCGGATTTCTTATTAAATCTAAAATCTAAATTATTCTAGAAACTAAATTAATCTAGATCTATTCTTGCTAGAGTTAGGTTTAGGGTTGGTTTGGAAATGCAAGTAAATCTCAACGCTTTCATACCCGAATGAAGATCTATGAGGAGTTATGGTAATTATCAATAAAGGGGATTAGATCCATTCGGGAAGGTGTTCCTTCCTCTAGGTTCTTGTCCTTCCTTTAGAGATCCTTACCTTAACCTCCATGGAAAACGCGCGCAACCGGGCCTTTACACTACGGTGTCATCGTTACCTCGAGGGGTAGGATGCCGTAGGGCGCGGTGTGTGCATGTATGCATGGAGTCCTATTGTAAATATTTGATGGGTAAGAAAGGGATGGGAGATCTCATCTCTCAAAATCCTTCCCCAAAGCTAACTCTAAACAAGTTCCTAGGGCATGAAATTAAATCTACCTAGGGCAAAAAATTGAATTCTAAACTAGAGCAGGAATTAAATCTACTTACAGATGCATTTCTTCAATCATCAATGCAGGTTTGTCAGATCTGAATTTCTGAATTGAAGAGAGGCATCGATGCTCTCCATAAAGAGATCTGAATTTTATTTCATTAAAAGGAGGCATAAGAAATTACAATGATATAGAGTTCTATTTATAGGAAATAGAAACCCTAGGTTACATTTTGATCCGCATGTCTACAATTACAAAAATAGCCCTAGGAAGACTTATTCAGAGCCTATTTAAATTATGGTAAAATTTCCTTTAACTGTAGGCTCTTAATGGCCGCGGAACCGCGGCATGGGTAGGGCTTGGGCCGCGGTTCCGCGGCCCAATAGAGAGAACGTTTGCTGAAAATTTGTGTGCTGTATTTGGCCCTTTTGGGCTTCCTGATTCTTTTGTTCTTTTCTCCATTTGGCTTCTACATTGGTTCCAGATCTCCAGTGGACAATTGCATTGGACTTTTAACCGTTCTCTTTGAGTCGATGTCTTGAATCTTGCTTTGTGAATTGTTCGTTATGTAGGCTTGATCAAGATTCTCTGTTTGTTGGTTAAAGTCCACATTTTCATCGTCTTTACATTGTTTGCACTGTTTTCTGTCCAAGAACCTGTAACCTGTAACATGTAGCAGACATGCGTCAAAAGCACCTGTTTATTTATAAAAAGAATAAGAATGGGGAATATAATAATACAATATTCTGGTCTGAACAAATACCCCCAAACTTATCTTTTGCTCGTCCTCGAGCAAACTTATTTTTATTCACTAAAATTCTAACCGCACTTTCGCAGGGAAACGCGATTGCACTGAGCACGTGCAACAAGCCGTTAAACCTCTAGGTGTCCCTAGTAGGAGGAGTGTTGTCTCCTGAGGGTTTTCAGCGGATTACACCCACAAAATCCTATCAATTTGGCTTTTTCGACTTTTGTTTTCCAATTAGGTTTTCTAACAAGGAATTCTATTATCTTCTACTCGTAAATTATCCACCCATATTCTTCACACTTCCTTATCATTTAACTTAAGATTATGTATATCCTGTAGACTTACTTAGCTTTAGGCATTTCTTAAGTTTTCCTTCTAGGGTTCCATCTCCACTTAGGAATTTCTATCAACCCTTACTATTGATACAAGCTCTATTCTTCATTCCTTTCTCTTATCTAAATTCCAATCACATACCCCTACGTGTGTGTATAGATCACCCCTACACTTGGAAATTCAAATCAAGCAATCATACTCTCGTCCGTTGTCCAAAGCACTTCTTAATTGGTGAATTTTTAATTGAATTTTGCTTACACATCCTTCATGCGACCGTTAATACTTCTTGAGGTACCAACGACCGATTACAAAATGTGTTTGCACATTTAAGCGTAATTCTTAGTCTTGCAACACCCAAGGCTTTTAGCAGTGACTCCCAAACCAGTTGGTTTAAGGCACTAGGTGATGAAGCACCCTCGCTAAATATTTTTCTATTTTTGCAGCCTTAAGTAATCACAAAAACCAGTGTCCATTTTTTTTATTCTTTATTCACACTTTTATTTTTTTTAGACAAGAGCATTTCAAGGTCTCTTATACTATTCCAAGTTTCAAGGTGCGTGATTGTGCAAATTGTAGGGTATACATTTTCAGAATCTAGACTTAAGCTAAGAACTATTTTTCAAATTTATACTCTAATAAGAATATCAATACTCTTCCCTTGTTTCAACTTAGCCCAAGAAGTGAACCCAAAATTTGCCTATTTCTAAATAAACTACAAAGACATATACTCTCTACCGTTAAACTTTAAGGAATGTTATTTTTAGGGTTTTTAATTCACTAAGTCTAAAATCTAGTTGTTCCTAGCTTGTTAACCTATCTGTCAAACTCTAGTCAAATAAGCCAAAATTGAATACAATAATTTTTATAATTTTTGAAATTTTTTCAATTTTTATGGGTTTTCAAATAAGTTTGCAAATGCAAAAATATATACAAATGAATGCGAAGAAAGAAGACGTACCGAGCATACCCCCAAACTTGAACTTGACAGTGTCCTCACTATCATGCTAAACCAAGAGGGTCAAAAAATGCTGGCACTCCCCTGTTTATTTATTTATAAATTTTTTTAATATTTTTTAATGTTTTGAAATTTTTTTATTTTATTTTTATTAGAAAAGAAAACAAAAAATATATATACATATATACAACAACTTTCCCCCCAAACTTAAGCTTGGCCTTACACAAGCCAAAAGTTAGCACCAACCATTCAAAAATCTTATCGTGGTAATGGTACAGTTGGTGTAAGAAAATGAGAAACACACGAGACCGTGTGGAAAGAAGAATGGTAGAATATTATCTCGGTGGGGGAGAAGAAGGGCGGAAAGGAGAAAGAAGGGTCGCGCGATCTTGAGGGTGGAAATCGAGTGAATAAATTAGCGCAATATGTGATGACCGATATGTTATAAGCGATTGCGCTAACCTATCAACCCGTCGAGAAATGGGGTCAAATCCCTCAAGATTCGCAAGAAAACATGGGTACGCCGAACTTGGTATAGGAGATGAAAGCGTAACGGTCTCTTGTTCGGTCGGAACAATGGGAAAGACGAAAGGGAGTGAATTAAAGATAGTATCTTTCTCACCATAGTAAACGGTTTCGAACTTGAAAGATTCCATTAATGGTTCGAAACTACTATAATCAACCAAGTCTGATGGCTCATCTGAAAATGTAAAGGACTCAAACTTGGGCGGTGAGTCATCAGCATCGTCCGAAAAAGTGAAACACTCGTAGGTGTTATCGTCTGTGAGAATTGTGTCAGATTCAAAGGAAAAGGTTTCAAGCTCACAGTCTTCAAGCGGGGTCGGAACGATGGGAAGGAGGGAGGGTGATATAACAGTCAAAGGTTCAGGAGGATGAATTGGAAAATCAGACACGTCAAACAAAAATGATTCAACCTCAATATGATCCTCAAAACTCTCCTCAATACTATCCTCAATATTTAACTCATCCATGCCATTATCATCAAAATCTAGACGCATATGAGATTCGGGAGAAACATTTAATAACTCAGGATGATGATTTGAACATAAAATTTCAATTAAATCGACAGGTTCATCATCCGAAATATTCCCGGCCTCAATCAAGTGAAAATCAATTTCTTTAGACACCTCATCAAAAGCATGGATATTTATCGATTTAGGTTCTAGAGTGGAGGTGTAAAGGTCAAATGGATTAGGTGCGGTTTCACTCGAAAGGGGTTCCTCACAATTAGGCAAATCAAGCACTACAAAGTCGCACAACTCATCATTTTGGACACATGTTTGAAAATTGGAGTTGTTGGATTCAATTGGGTAAGGGTAGGTTTGATTTGGAAATCCTCTCACATTCTCACTCTGTCCAACTGCCTCCTTATACATTGAAAAATTTTGAGCTAGCGGGAAACTAGCTACCGCTTCAGTAGGTTGCATAAGGGCGGCTAAGGACGCTTCTACATTCCTAGTCATTTTATTTGTTGCTGCAATGTACGCCTCCAACGACTCTTCCAAACTAGACTTGGGTGGTAAGGGGGTTTCGGTAAAAGATTCGAAATCGTGTGGATATGCAGAACTCCCAACAAACTGAGTAGAAACGGTGTCTAGTGAAGGTGGGAAGGTCGAGTAGGACTGGTAGGAAGTGGGTAGTTGGGCAGGGGTTGGACAGGGGTAGGGTCAACATATAGATAAAAAGGTGAATAGTCGTGTGGATCCCTAGAACTAGATGAGTGGAGAGGGGTGAAAGATCGGCTGCGAGATTGAGCAATATGCTCGGCAATGGACATCGGCTTAGGAGTGACAGAAGGACTTGAAAAAGTAGTATCAACATATGGAGGTGGTAAAGGTTGACTTGGTTGACACAAAGTGGGTTGAAAAGTCAAACTGTTTCTCCTAGACGCCTCTATTTGATCTTTCAAAGATTTCTTTGGCAAGGAAGGATCGTCTTTAAATTGACCGAACAAATTGACGTATGACGCAAAATTAGGTTCGGGATACCAAAGTTCGGCTAATGATTTATTATGTGGGGTACCCATGTTAGAAGAAAGGGTGAAAAGAAAGAAAGTTTGTGGTGCAAGGATCTATTTGCGGCCAAAAATTTTGCAAGTTTCTATAAAAGATTTGTCCTTTTTTTTATTTTTATTCTTTTTCTCTTTATTTGGAAAAATTGTTGCAAAAAGATATTCGAGAAAAGATATGCAACAAAAAAGATTACTTGCAATCAATTTCTAGTTTAAACGAATCGCAAAAATCCTGCACAAGATTGTTATATGGAAGGAAAAGATTTTTAAAGCGCACAGAATTTTGCAGGAATATTTCAGAAGATATATTGAAATTTGCAGAAGGGAGAATTAGAAATCAAACCGTGCAAAAATTTTGCGATGAACAGTTAAAAAGGCCGCGGTTCCGCGGTTTTAGGTGCGTCATGGCCGCGTTTCCGCGGTTGTTCTGCTGGATCGGGTCCTGAAAAAAAATTTTACGGCTCTGTGGTAGCAATCTACCTGTAATACCCAGTTTTTCTTATACGCCTAAATCTGTATTTCTTTTTATCTATAAAATTTATTTATAATTATTTATTTATTTTCAAAATCCTATTAAACCCAGATCTTATTTTTCTTTTCCTCTGGCTCAGCCGTTTTCCTTTTATTGAATTTAAACCCAAAACAAATGTTATGTATATTTCTCCGTCTAAAGTCAGCCCTGGACCCAAATCCTAGTTCTAGTTATTTATCCTAAACCATAAACCCAAATCCATGATTTAATTACATTTTTCTTTAATCCAAAATTCCCCAACCCATTTCCAATTTTCCAAACTCATTTCCTCAGTTTAAATTCCCTCGGCCCACAAAAATTAAAATTAATTAATAGGAATTTTGTTAAGCGCAGCCCGGCCCACTCCTTTTATCCCCATTTATTTTTCCAAAAACCCCGGCCCGGCCCTCTGTTTCCATTTCCTATAATTCTTTCTATTTTTGCCAGCCCAACTCCCTTGGCCCGCGACTCAACCCGACCCGGCCCTTACCCTAACCTCCTTCGTCCCCAACGGCTCATTCCCTTATTTCCGCGCGCGTTTCCTTCGCGACCACGTCGCCCGCGTTTCTCGCCTCCGCCTCCGCCAACGCTCGCGCGCGTTACTCCCACTACGCGCGCCTCTCTCCTCTCTCTCTTCTCTCGCCTCCATGTTCTCTTTCTTCTTCCCTCACGTTCTCCTCTCTCTCTCTCTCTTTTTCCGCTCCCCTCTCGAACCCACGCCCACAGCCGCACACACCCCGCCACCTCTGCCGGCACCCATCGCTAGCCTCCTCCTTCTTCCTCAACCCTCCTCGACTCAAACTCCCGTCTCCCTCTCAATCTCAAACCTCCTCTCTCTCTCTCACGAGAAAACCTTCAGCTCCGATCTCCGGCCACCTCTTTCCCGAGCACCGTCACCTGCACCCCCTCATCAGAACCCACTGCATCCCGGCGACCACCACCATCATCATCACCCTCGCCATCATCCCTGCACCTTTCTCTCTCCCTCTCTCTTCTCAACTCTCTCTTCTCAACTCTCTGTTTCTCTTTCTCTCTCAGTTTTCTCTCTCTCTCACTTATCACCCTGTGCACACTACTCTCTCTCCCTGCTTCTCTCTCTCATTTCTCTCTCTAATTCCTCAATCTCTTTATCTATCTTCACACACTATCTTTCCCCTACACACCCTCTCACTTTTCTGCAAACTCTTGTTCTCTCTTTAATTCTTTCTCTCTCTCAATATCTCTCCCCATATGCAAATCCCTCACCCTCGGCCTCGACAGCATCAGCGATCCCCAGTCCCGACACCGCCTGAGCTCGCAACAACCCCCTCAAGCTCGAGCCAAGCCCAAGCTTAGCCGAGATTCGTTACGCGTTTGCTACACCGTGCCGGGACGTGTCACTACTACTTTAGCTGCCGCGCCATCAGTTCACCGTGTCCAGGCAAGTATTTTACTTCCTTACATGCTATATATTCGAGTTACAAACTTAGACTACTTAGATTATCACGTTATGATGTTATATCAATTAGGCGTCATAACTGTTCGGCGTGTGTTCCCAATGAAATTACTCATCAAATTTGACGGAACTAAATGGTATAGTTTGTCCCGTATAGCTGTGAATATAATGGGTGAGTTTCGTTGGAAAATATAACCGTTAACGACTAAAACAACTACCCTCAAGTTTACTCGTAAAACTGGAATTTCCCTGTACCTGAAAACCGTTAAAATCGCTATAAATTATATACATATTATAATGATGCGTTCAAGGGCTCAAATCGAAGCCGACTCGACGAACTTTAACCCTATACTAGTTTCCAGATATTCCTGTACTCAAACTGTGTTAATATTTGGATCGGAGTGCGACTCTGGACTGCAGTCCAGAGCGACTCCAGTTGTTGCTTGCTGTTCCGTAATGGGTACCACAGGATTTCCTCGACTCTTAGGTTGCGTAACTCCGCTGTTTATTGTAGGTGAACCTGTTAGATAGACAACACAAGTGGTTTCATTCTGTTACGTTATCATTTGTTATTTAATCTGCAATTTAAAAGATCGGGACGCATAACAGTCCCAACAGAACCAGAAACTGACATATTGGTATTGAATAGTGTATATCTCCTGACGTACAGACGCGATTGAAGATCCGTCTGTTGCGTTGAAAGACTTACTAAAAACCCTAGATTTCATAAAACTGTAGCGTCTCTAAAATCTGATCCCAACTAGGATTAAAATGCGTTGCGAAACGGACTTCTGATTCTGAAACCGGATTTCCAGCCGCGAGCGCTTAAAATGAAATGGTTATAATTAATGATCCTGGAACCCGATTGGCTTGAAACTAAATTCGATGGATGGACAACTGAACATACTAATTATTACCTGTTTATCGCTTCGCTAAACTATACACGTACGTTTCATGATAAATCGTGCAAGTGATAGAACACTATTTTTATGACACCTTAATCATGCTTCATATACTGTTTACGTATCATATCATACCCATATCATTGCAGTGATAACCTAGTGATATCGTGCATTTACCCAGTGTTAGATTTTAGTGATGATTGTGGCAAGTACGTCAGTGTTCGTGTATCCGTGAATAAGTGAAAGTGATTCGTACTTGTACACAATCAGCGACCCTATTATTCTATTGCATTGTCGACGTCTGTGGGATGCGTGTACGTGTGACTATAAGTGGTATGGGACGCTTATGGAAGCGCTTGCACGGGTGTCACAGATAAGGCACCAGACACTGCCATTTATCTTAGGTATTAGTCGGGACGTGCTTGATGGAGGTCCTGCCTCCAGTTCTCGCGCAGACTTGTTACGGATCGATTAGTATTTAGGGTTATGGTTAGCGTTTGATGTAGACCACGGGGTGTGGGGTAGTTTAAGTGTGAGTTCAACAGAATCTCGGGAGTCCCATGCCGGCTTATATATTTAGGGAGATATATGGAGATTTACAGGGTATGTGATTATCACCGTGATATACATGTTGGGCCCGCAGTCCCTTGCCCTTGGGTTCTACCCTTGGGTGGAGGAAACTCGCGAGTGGTTGACTCTCACACTTGGACTGACGATAGGCTTAGTGACCTGTACAGTGAGACTTAGAGACCGATAGGGATACTGGCATTGAGATATCTTATTTGCTGTGTTGACATACGTGGCATATCGTTCTACTGCTTTTACGGTTCCGCTGCATTGATTACTGCACATTCATATTCATGCTGTCATTGATTTACTGTTTCACATATCTATTACCACTGTTAGAATTGTCACATGATTTTATATATATTATATTGCTTTTGTGTCGCTCTGACGACCTGAGTATGCATGCTCAGTGTGAGGAGAAGATTTAGCCTGGACCAGGACTAGACGTATATTACAGACATCTCGATTTGATATCCAGAGTTATATCTATATTTGTCCCCCCCTCAGGTCAGTTCTTTACATTGTTTCCTTCAGTTACTGCATCTCTCTTTACCTGCGCATTATTTACTGTTTACCATAAAAAACTAGAAGCCGAAGTGTGACTACGGCAGGACATTTCCTTGACCGTAGGAGCATGGCTGGCCTTGTCTACCCCTCGTATTCCGTATTTTGGGAAGCGGGGCATGACACTACCTCTGTTCTGATGTACCCTTTTCTGATTTGCCTTCCGGAAATCTACAGATCCGTCTTTGTGTAGATCCTGCAAGATTCAAACAACAAAGTACCCTTTCCAAAAATAACAATTGATATATTTTTATAATTTTTGTGTTTTTTCAGATTTTTATGATTTTTTTTTAATTTTGATTAACCCGAAATTGCGAAAAAGAAATAACACGCTATCCCCGGCAACGGCGCCATTTGATTCGTATGTCAAAAACTATTTCTATAACCGCAATCAAGAACGGCGTCGCATGAAGCTAGCCGGTGAGTACGGGTCGGTCAACAGGGATGTTGTGAATCTCCTAGTCGCGCTTACGAGTTAATTCCGAAGGGTGTTCGGATTTCTTATTAAATCTAAAATCTAAATTATTCTAGAAACTAAATTAATCTAGATCTATTCTTGCTAGGGTTAGGTTTAGGGTTGGTTTGGAAATGCAAGTAAATCTCAACGCTTTCATACCCGAATGAAGATCTATGAGGAGTTATGGTAATTATCAATAAAGGGGATTAGATCCATTCGGGAAGGTGTTCCTTCCTCTAGGTTCTTGTCCTTCCTTTAGAGATCCTTACCCTAACCTCCATGGAAAACGCGCGCAACCGGGCCTTTACGCTACGGTGTCATCGTTACCTCGAGGGATAGGATGCCGTAGGGCGCGGTGTGTGCGTGTATGCATGGAGTCCTATTGTAAATATTTGGTAGGTAAGAAAGGGATGAGAGATCTCATCTCTCAAAATCCTTCCCTAAAGCTAAACACTAAACAAGTTCTTAGGGCATGAAATTAAATCTACCTAGGGCAAAGAATTAAAATCTACACTAGGGCGAGAAATTAAATCTACTTACAGATGCTTCCCTCCAATCATCCATGCAGGGTTGTCAGATCTGAATTTCTGAATGGAAAGGAAACACCGATGCTCTCCAAAAAGAGATCTGAAATTTATTATTGAAAGGAGGCATAAGAATTTACAATGATTAGAGTTCCTATTTATAGAGAATAGGAAACCCTAGGTTACATTTGATTCGCATGTCTGAAATTACAAAAATAGCCCTAGGTCAACTTTTCAGCGCCACTAAACATTTTGATAAAAAGTTCTCTGCGTACGGGCACAATATGGCCGCGGAACCGCGGCAATGGCTGGCTTGGGCCGCGGTTCCGCGGCCCTTTAGTGAGCTCTTCTGATGGTTTTTTCTGGGCTGCTTCAGGTTTCTTTGGGCTTTTCATTTCTTCAGTTTTTTCTCTATTTGGGCTTCTTCATTGATTCCAGATCTTCAGTGGACAATTGCATTGGACTTTTAACCGTTTGCCTTAACATTTTGGACCTTGCGTTGCCTTATTGATTGTTAACTGTTCTTCATCTAGGCTTGACTAAGATCCTCCTATTTGTTGGTCAAAAGTCCTTTTGTGTCGTCTTTTGTCCTTTTCACTGTTTTCTGTCCAAGAACCTGTAACATGTAACAGGTAGCAGACATGCGTCAAAAGCACCTGTTTATTTATAAAAAGAATAAGAATGGGGAATATAATAATACAATATTATGGTGTGAACAAATACCCCCAAACTTATCTTTTGCTCGTCCTCGAGCAAACTTATTTTTATTCACTAAAATCCTAACCGCACTTTCGCAGGGAAACGCGATTGCACTGAGCTCGTGCAACAAGCCGTTAAACCTCTAGGTGTCCCTAGTAGGAGGAGTGTTGTCTCCTGAGGGTTTTCAGCGGATACTACCCACAAAATCCTATCAATTTGGCCCACTGACTTTAATTCTCTAATTAGGTTTTCTAACAAGGAATTCTATTATCTTCGACTCATAAATTATCCACCCACATTCTTCACACTTCCTCATTATTTAACTTAAGATTATATATGTTATATAGACTTACTTAGCTTTCGGCATCTCTTAAGTTTTCCTTCTAGAGTTCCATCTCCACTTAGGAATTTTTATCAACTCTTACTAAAGATACAAGTTCTATTCTTCATCCCTTTCTCTCATCTAAACTTCAATCACATACCCCTACGTGTGTGTATAAATCACCCCTACACTTGGAAATTCAAATCAAGCAATCATACCCTTGTCCGTTGTCCAAAGTACTAATTAGTTGGTGAATTTTTAATTGAATTTTGCTTACACATCCTTCATGCGACCGTTAATATTTCTTGAGGTACCAACGACCGATTACAAGATTCGTTTGCGCTTTAAAGCGTAATTCCTAGTCTTGCAACACCCAAGGTTTTAGCAGTGACTTCCAAACCAGTTGGTCTAAGGCACTAGGTGATGAAGCACCCTTGCAAAATATTTTTCTATTTTTACAGCCTTAAGTAATCACAAAAACCAGTGTTCATTTTTTTTTATTCTTTATTCACACTTTTTTTTATTTTTTTCTTTTTTTTTGTACTAAGGACTTTAGACAAGAGCATTTCAAGGTCTCCTCTACTATTCCAAGTTTCAAGGTACGTGTTTGTGCAATTTTGTAAGGTATACATTTTCAGAATTTAGACTTAAGCTAGGAACTATTTTTCAAACTTATACTCTAATAAGAACATCAATACTCTTCCATTGTTTCAACTTATCCCAAGAACTGAACTCAAAATTTTCCTATTTCTAAATAAACTACAAAAACATATACTTTCTACCGTTAAATTTTAAGGAAGGTTATTTTTAGGAGTTTTAATTACTAAGTCTAAGATCTAGTTGTTCCTAGCCAGTTAACCTATTTGTCAAACTCTAGTCAAATAAGCCTAAATTGAATACAATAATTTTTATAATTTTTGAAATTTTTCAATTTTTATGGGTTTTCAAATAAGTATGCAAATGCAAAAGATATGTACAAATGAATGCGAAGGAAGAAGACGTACCGAGTATACCCCCAAACTTGAACTTGACAGTGTCCTCACTGTCATGTTAAACCAAGAGGGTCAAAATGCTGGCACTCCCTTGTTTGTTTATTTACAATTTTTTTTTTTTATTGTTTTGAATTTTTTTTTTGTTTTGTTTTATAGAAAAAGAAAACAAAAATATATATACATATATACAACAAGGTTCCCCCCAAACTTAAGCTTGGCCTTACACAAGCCAAAGGTTAGCACCAACCATTCAAAAATCTTATCGTGGTAATGGTATAGTTGGTGCAATAATGGGGTGTAGAAGAAAGAAATGAGAAGCACCCGAGACCGTGTGGAAAGAAAGGTAGAATATGGTCTCGGTGGAGGAGAAGAAGGGCGGAAAAGAGAAAGAAGGAGCGCGCGATCTTGAGGGTGTAAATCGAGTGAATAAATTAGCGTAATTTGTGATGACCAATATGTTAAAAGCGATTGCGCTAACCTATTAACTCGTCGAGAAATGGGGTCAAATCCCTCAAGATTCGCAAGAAAACATTGGTACGCCGAACTTAGTATCGGAGATGAAAGCGTAACGGTCTCTTGTACGGTCGGAACAATAGGAAGGACGAAAGGAAGTGAACTAGAGATAGTATCATTCTCACCATAGTAAACTGTCTCGAACTTGAAAGATTCCATTAATGGTTCGAAACTACTGTAAGCAACCGAGTCTGATGGTTCAACTAACTCATCTGAAAATGTAAAGGACTCAAACTCGGGCGGGGAGACATCAACATCGTCCGAAAAAGTGAAACACTCGTAGGTGTTATCGTCTGTGAGAACTGTGTCAGATTCAAAGGAAAAGTTTTCAAGCTCACAGTCTTCAAGCGTGGTTGGAACGATGTAAAGGAGGGAGTGTGATATAACAGTCAAAGGTTCAGGAGGATGAATTGGAAAATCAGACACATCAAACAAAAATGGTTCAACCTCAATATGATCCTCAAAACTCTCCTCAATACTATCCTTATAATTCTCCTCAAAATTCAACTCATCCATGCCATTATCATCAAAATCCAGACGCATATGAAGTTCGGGAGAAACATCTAATGTCTCGGGATGATGAGTTGAACATAAAATTTCAATCAAATCGACAGGTTCATCATCCGAAATATTCCCGGCGTCTATATCCTCAATCAAGTGAAAGTTAATTTCTTTAGACACCTCCTCAAAAGCATGGATGTTTATCAATGTAGGTTCTAGAGTGGAAGTGTAAAGGTCAAACGGATTAGGTGTTGTTTCACTCGAAAGGGGTTCTTCACAATTTGGCAAATCCAACACGACAAAATCACACAACTCGTTTTTATTTTCAACAGGTGAACTATTTAGGGCAATCGATGGAAAACCGGAGTTGTGGGCTTCAATTGGGTAAGGGTAGGTTTGATTTGGAAATCCTCTCTCATTCTCACTCTGTCCAACCGCCTCCTTATACATTGAAAAATTTGAAGCTAGCGGGAAACTAGCTACCGGTTCACTAGGTTGCATAAGGGCGGCCATGGACGCTTCCACATTCCTAACCATTTTGTTTGTTGCTGCAAAATACGCTTCCAACGACTCTTCCAAACTAGACTTGGGTGGTAAGGGGGTTTCGGTAAAAGATTCGAAATCGTGTGGATATACAAAACTCCCAACAGGCTGTGTAGAAACAGTGTCTAGTGAGGGTGGTAAGGTCGGGTAGGACTGGTAGGAAGTGGTTGATTGGACAGGGGTAGGGTCAACATATGGATAACAAGGTGAATAATCGTGTGGATCCCTAGAACTAGATGAGTGGAGAGGGGTGAAAGATCGGCTGTGAGATTGAGCAATATGCTCAGCAATGAACATCGGCTTAGGAGTGACAGAAGGACTCGAAAAGTGGTGTCAACATATGGAGGTGGTAAAGGTTGACTTGGTTGACACAAAGTGGGTTGAAAAGTCGAACTGTTTCTCTTAGACGCCTCTATTTGATCTTTCAAAAAAAATTTAGGCAAGGAAGGATCGTCTTTAAATTGACCGAACAAATTGATGTATGACGCAAAATTAGGTTCCGGATACCAAAGTTCGGCAAGTGATTTATTATGTGGGGTACACATGTTAGAAGAAAGGGCGAAAGAAAGAAAGATGGGTGGTGGTGCAAGGATTTATTTGCGGAAAAAGTTTTTTGCAAGTTTCTTTAAAAGATTTGTCCTTTTTCTTTTTTCTTTATTTGGAAATTGTTGCAAAAAGATTTTTAATTAAAAATATGCAACCGAAAAATATTACTTGCAATCAGTTATTATTTTAAGCATATCACAAGAATCTTTATTTGGAAAAAATTGTTGCAAAAAGATATTCGAGAAAAGATATGCAACAAAAAAGATTACTTCCAATCAATTTCTATTTTGAGCGGGGCCCAAAAATCCTGCACAAGATTGTTATTTGGAAGGGGAAATATTTTTATAGCGCACAAAATTCTGCAGGAATATTTCAGAAAATATATTTCAAAAATTACAGAGAAGAAACAGAGGGGCTTACAGAAAAAAATTTGCCAGATGATATCGCGAGATTGCCGCCCTTCCGCGGCCAAAGGGGGGTTCCCACCGCGGTTCCGCGGTGATCTAGTCGGCGCGGATCCCAAGAAATTTTCTACACTCCTGATTTCGTAGTTCCCTTCTGTTTTGATATTTTGTTTTCTGTTTGTCTTTCTGTAAATTTCCAGATCCGAGTTTGTATATCCTGCAAAATTCGAACAACAAAGTATCCTTTCCAAAAAATAACAATTGATATATTTTTATAATTTTTGGATTTTTTTAGATTTTTATGATTTTTTAAATTTAAGATTAACCCGAAATTGCAAATAGGAAATTTCTACGCCATCCCCGGCAACGGCGCCATTTGATTCGATCTCAAAAACTATCTACTAACCGCAATCAAGAACGGCGTCGCATGAAGCTAGCCGGTGAGTACGGGTCGGTCCACAGGGATGTTGTGAATCTCCGATTCGCGCTAACGAGTTAATTCCGAAGGGTGTTCGGATTTCTTATTAAATCTAAAATCTAAATTATTCTAGAAACTAAATTAATCTAGATCTATTCTTGCTAGAGTTAGGTTTAGGGTTGGTTTGGAAATGCAAGTAAATCTCAACGCTTTCATACCCGAATGAAGATCTATGAGGAGTTATGGTAATTATCAATAAAGGGGATTAGATCCATTCGGGAAGGTGTTCCTTCCTCTAGGTTCTTGTCCTTCCTTTAGAGATCCTTACCCTAACCTCCATGGAAAACGCGCGCAACTGGGCCTTTACACTACGGTGTCATCGTTACCTCGAAGGGTAGGATGCCGTAGGGCGCGGTGTGTACGTGTATGCTTGGAGTCCTATTGTAAATATTTGATGGGTAAGAAAGGGATGGGAGATCTCATCTCTCAAAATCCTTCCCCAAAGCTAACTCTAAATAAGTTCCTAGGGCATGAAATTAAATCTACCTAGGGCAAAGAATTGAAATCTAAACTAGAGCAGGAATTAAATCTACTTACAGATGCATTTCTTCAATCATCAATACAGGTTTGTTAGATCTGAATTTCTGAATTGAAGAGAGGCACCGATGCTCTCCATAAAGAGATCTGAATTTTATTTCATTAAAAGGAGGCATAAGAAATTATAATGATATAGAGTTCTATTTATAGGAAATAGAAACCCTAGGTTACATTTTGATCCGCATGTCTACAATTACAAAAATAGCCCTAGGAAGACTTATTCAGAGCCTATTTAAATTATGGTAAAATTTCCTTTAACTGTAGGCTCTTAATGGCCGCGGAACCGCAGCATGGGTAGGGCTTGGGCCGCGGTTCCGCGGCCCAATAGAGAGAACGTTTGATGAAAATTTGTGTGCTGTATTTGGCCCTTTGGGCTTCCTGATTCTTTTGTTCTTTTCTCCATTTGGCTTCTACATTGGTTCCAGATCTCCAGTGGACAATTGCATTGGACTTTTAACCGTTCGCTTTGAGTCGATATCTTGAATCTTGCTTTGTGAATTGTTCGTTATGTAGGCTTGATCAAGATTCTCTGTTTGTTGGTTAAAGTCCACATTTTCATCGTCTTTACATCGTTTGCACTGTTTTCTGTCCAAGAACCTGTAACCTGTAACATGTAGCAGACATGCGTCAAAAGCACCTGTTTATTTATAAAAATAATAAGAATGGGGAATATAATAATACAATATTCTGGTCTGAACAGGACGGCATTTGCCGAAGAGGTTAGGTATGAACCGCCGGATATACGTGAGCTTTCCTTAGAGAGACCGCAGTTGCTTAAGAGTTCTTGGCAAAGGCATTTCCATAATCGCCTTGATCTTTGACGAGTCTATTTCGATGCCCCGGTATTGTACGATGAATCCTAGGAATTTGCCCGAGGAAACTCCAAACGCGCATTTCAGAGGGTTCATCTTCAGGTTGTACTTCCGAAGGCGCTGGAACACTATCTTCAGATGCTTCCAGTGCTCTTCATACGATTTGCTTTTCACCACGAGGTCGTCAATATAACATTCGACAATCTCGTGTATGAGGTTATCAAAGATCTTTATCATGGCCCTCTGGTAGGTGGCGCCAGCGTTCTTCAGACCGAATGGCATCACTTTATAGCAGAATATGCCCAGCGAAGTCCGAAAAGCAGTGTGCTTTTGGTCTTCAGAATGCATCTTGATTTGGCTGTACCCTGAGGATCCGTCCATGAAGGAGAAGACTTCATAGGTGGATGTGTTATCGATCATCAGCTCGGTAACAGGTACTGGGAAGTCATCTTTCGGACAAGCTTTGTTAAGATCCCAAAAATCTACGCAGATGTGTACTGTCCCATTTTTCTTCATTACCGGAACGATATTGGCGATCCAGTCAGGGTATTGTACTTCCTGGATAAAGCCGGAGTCGACTAGCTTCTTGACTACGGCATTGATACTCATCTCAAGCTCGAGCCGCATTCTTCTTGGCGTCTGTTTGACTGGCTTGACGTCCGGCGATATCGCCAGTTTATGCACAGCTATCTCTGAATCTAATCCCAGCATCTCGGAATAGTTCCATATGAAACATTCTTTATACTGCATAAGCACGTCCTTTAACGTGGCCATCTGTTTCTCAGACAGCAGCTCACTGACGAACATTGGCATTGGGTCGTTTGCTGTCCCCAAGTCGATTTTTCTCAGGTTGTCTACTGTAGTGTGTATTCCACCTTCAATCTCCTTTGGCGCCGGTGGAAATTCTGAGATCACCTCGTTCTCATCTTCATTTGTGAAGCACTGGGAAAGATTGTCCACATTCTCATGCTCTGCCTCCTTTGAGAATGTTATCATATGGCAGGTACGAGCTCGTTTCCAAGTTTGATGCCGATCTAGACTTTCCCTCGCAGTGTAGGTTGCTCTCGGCTCATGCTTTCGTGGTGGGGCTACCCTCCAACTGTCGGATAGAGCAAACCTGCCTTGCTGATACTAATCTTCAACCTAGTCTTTGAAGGTGAAGCAGTCTTCAAAAGGATGTCCCACTACTCGGTGGTAGGAGAAATAATCTGGGTGATGGGCCTCGTTTATCTGTTCGGGGTATCGAGACACCGGGAGCATCGTCATTTGATGCTTCATGACAAGGTTGAATATTTTCCTTATCTTGTCTTAAAAGAAAGAGTACTCCCGACTCATCTTCTTCATAAAAGACGGGTTCCAGCTGACTTTTTCTCGCTCGCGCGGTTTCTTGGATCCACTTCGCTATTTTTGAACGTCGTCCCCGTTCTTCATCTTGCTTTTACTTCTACGTCGGGCTTTTTTCTTGCCACAAGAGCACACAGCGGGCTGGGGGTGAAGGGCATCGTCGTCTTCTCCTTTCGTAGCCTGCTGAATGATACGCTGCGTCATGGATTTCTCGTAAATGGCCATCTCGCGGCTATGGTCATCCCGAACCTTTTGGCCCGCTTCTCTTATCATCTTGTCAATCTGTTCTTCGAATGACGGGCTTGGTATTCTTACGGTGGGATCTCGCTCTGGTTCGACATCAACGCCATCTGGAAACGCATTCGTTTCTCCACCGGAATTATTTATGACATGGCAGCCATAGAATCGCTTCCTTTTATTGAACCGAACGTATCCAAGGCCGGTCATCTCCATTCTCCCGTTGGGCATCTTCTGCTGAGTCCCGGGAACATCCCAAATCTTGTTATAGAACTGGGCTTGTCGAGTATTCTGTTTGAAGGGTACGCCTTGGCGTCTCAATAGCATTTTCAGTCTCTCTACGTAGTAACTGGGCAAACGGATTGGTTGGAGCCTGTCGAGCGCAGGTTCGGCACCGTGCCATACTTCTTTCTCCACTTTAGTCTCCGTGGATTGGTAGAAAATGATCGCCTTTTCACCTCTTTGCTTAAGAGGGACGTAGAAGGTCTGCAGCTCTTGCACGCTGTACGTATCAAGTGCATCAAGTTCTTTGTAATGCCACCGCAGAACCATGGTAATTTGTAAACTCTGGTCAGCTCCAACAAAGGTCTGCATTGACGGGCGGACGGAGAACACTGTGTTGGCCTAGTCTTTAGAGTCACTGCCAAAGACTAGAATATGAGTAGATGGTCCTGGCCTGTTGCCTTGGGGTTGTCCCGAGTAGACCATCTCTTCGTCATCCTCGGTATCGCTCCCAAAGATCGGGATAGTGGCGATGGCTTTTTGTTTATTCTCCGATATGCGACATCTTTCTATGTCTTCGAAGTCTGGTAAGAAGTACTTGGCGTCTTCATATTTGCGGACTTCATTTACGGAGAATGGGCTCAGGTCCCCTGTAACTGTGTACTCGAGGCCATCCTTGAAGTACTTCATACACTGATGTTGTGTAGAAGGGATGATATTGTACTCATATAACCAAGACCTTCCAAGCAAAGCGTTGTAGCAAGTCTTAGCATCAATAACATGGAACTTGATGTCAGTGACGAGCAGCCCGAAGCGTAATGTCAGTATTACAGACCCGAGTGTTTGTGATGATTGGGAGTCAAAACCGGAGATGGTAATTTTATCTCGAGCCAAGTGCTGCACATTCATGCAAATCTTCTTCAACACCCTTACATTGAGAAGGTTGACGGAGGACCCATTGTCGACCAGGATCTTCCCTATCTTGATATTGTGACAATACCCGGTTACATATAGCGGACGGTTGTGCTCGCACGTTACGAGAAGGAGGTCTTTATCTCTGAAGGTGGTATCAGCTGTGTGGACTTCTTCCAGTTCGTTCTTCATCTTTTCTTCCGCCAGGAAGGCTTGAAACTAGTCGGGCTCTTATAACGTCTTGATCAGGAAATCTCGTGCCTCTTTAGACAGGAGAAGGGCATCCAAGATACTCAATTGTGAGGGTATCTTCCTCAGATGTGCCGGGATATTGTAATCCACCTTGTTCTTTTTTAGCAGGTCCTTAGCTGCGAGCTCTTCGACGACTCTATCATCGAGGGCAATCTCCTCAGGGACTTTTTCCTTCCTTTTGTCCCTTTTGCCCGAACCTTTGTTCGAAAGTCCGAGATTCTTTTCAGGCAATGTACGGTTACGCAGCTGAATGTTCGCACAGCTCTTCATCTCCTCTTCTTTTTCAGAGGTGGATTCCTTGAAGAGAGGGCCGATGGCTATTTCTTCGTCAGAATTGCTCCCGAAGGTAAGAACTTGAGGTTTTGCTCTTGTTGGGATGGCATCAACCATATGACAGTTACCGGCTGTTCCTTCATGCTTGTCTGTAGAGCTTCTCTGTTCCCGACGGGCTTTGCGCTTCATTCGCTTAAATTGTTGTCGATAGGCAACGTATCCCTGCCACCACTTCTTGAAGGCATTACACTTTTCGGTAGGGTGCATGACCTTTCGATGGTATAAGCATTAGTTCGGATGTACATCCGGTTCGTTGAGGCACTTACTCTCGGAAGTATTTTCTTTGAAAGGTGGCGACTTCATTCCCATTGACAGAGCTTTGGTAAACTGCTTCCTTATCTTGATTCTGCTCTTGCTGGTGGCAAGGGCCCTTTGATCCGGTTGAGGTACTTTATGGCTTCTCATTACCGGAGCTTCTTCGGCCTGACACCGACGCTTGGCCTTTTCGTAAATGGTCGTTTCACGTTCTTGATCGGCTTTGCTCTTTTGAAGAGCTTCGTTCAGCAGCTTGTCAATGAGGTCATCCGACGGTTCCATGGGTTTTGGTTCTTGATCTGCCCCCATTTTCTCTATGTCAGGAGCATCTTTGCTGTTTATCGATGAGTGAGAGATCATGTGGCAACTCGCTATGTAATCCTCAGGTTCTTCCGAAGAATCATCTCCTTCATCGATATCACTATTTCCGTCCTCAAGAATATGTTTGAAGAACTCTTCCAGTGTGACTGGGGTCCGTGCCTCTTGGTTGTATTCCTCTAATGCATCGATGTACTTCTGCAGACCCGTATGATTGCCGTTGAGCTGCACGTGCTTCTTAGCCTTCTTCTTTTTCTTTGAAGACTTCAGAGGCTTGGCCTGGAGGTTTTGTCCATCGTTATCAACTTTTGGCATTGGGCGTGGTTTCAACATTCCGTCAATAATTTCAGGCTCCAGCGAGCTTTTCCACCTAATCGCCGGACATGCTTGAAGATCCTTCAGCATTCTTTTAGTTTTAGCTGAAAGGACCACTTCCCACGGGGCTTCTTCTATAAATGAGCATGATGCCCCCAACGTGTCCATCTTCTTAGGAGCGTGCTGCTGCGATGGGTTCATCTTCCAGTTTTCGGACAGCGCGAACTTCCCCTGCTGGTACTGGTCTTCGACCCAGTTTTTAAAGATGTAGCAATCTTCGATTGGGTGGCCCACTATTCGGTGGTAGGGGTAGTAATTAGGATTATTGACGTCGATCGATTGCAATAGGCGTCTCGGATCCGGCAAACTGATGAGCCTGTTGCGCACCGCCAGTTCGAGTAATCTCCTCATTTTATCTCGGGGGAAGGAGTAAGGATGTCTCAACTTCTCCTCGAGAGCTCGCGGTCTGTTGTTTTGGCGAGCCACCGGCTTCGGGTCACTCGATTGTTGTTGAGCGTTGGTGACGAAGGTCGCTTTCCCTTTCCCCTTTTCATTCTGGAGATCCATTTTTGAAGAGGACGGCCTATGGCCCATCTGATCCATTTGGGCCAGCTTGTCAATCAAGGCCTGAAAGGTGGTCGTCTTGAAGAACATCATAAATTGGTATATAGTTGCCTGAGGGTTGAGGGTCCCCACGAACATGCCCACAGCAGGAGATTCTTCTATGCGCTGTTCACACTTCAACCATAGGTCCCGCCACCGAATTGCGTACTGAACACAGGTTTCTCCCGGTTTCACCCTGGCATTGATTAATGCCGTGATCGGAGTGCGCTCTCTAGCGCTTGCGAATCTTTGTGTAAACAGTAGCTCTATTTCTGCAAATGTCTTGATGGAATCATTCGGAAGCTCCGAATACCATTCAAATGATGTCTCCGCCAAGCTGCCAACAAATTGGCGAAGCAATAATTTGTCATCGCCTCCGGTGTTACCGCACAAAGCTCTGAATTGAGCAACATGTTGGTGCGGATTGCCCGTCCCCTTATACACATGGAATTTGGGGATCGTATATCCTGGCGGGTACTTAATTTAGTCATACTAGCCTGGGTAAGGTCGCCCGGTTAACGACCTGGCATGCCGCTTCGTTCGCTTGATGAGCTCGTATTTGTTGAGCTATGTAGTCATCAAGGGTAGCTTTGGAGATCGTCTCATCCCTGGCTGCCGATAAAGCTGGAGGAGGGTTCGATGTCTTCCCTCTGTCGTCTTCAATGATTATTGGAGGGTCTTCAGCTGGAGAATCCGGCCGGATCATCATCCCAACCATGTCTTGGAACAGAAATGCCATCCGTTTTATATTAGCCGCTTGTTCCGTGGCCTCCTTATATTTCTTTTCAAGCACCCTCCGTAGGAAATCGGTGTCGGTCTCCTGCTCCTGGCGTTGTTCCGACGATGCTTCTGGGCTTTCTTTCTGCCCAGTGAGTACAGCCATTCTTGTCAACATTTCATGGAGCTTTTGTTGTTCCTCCTGAGCTTTCGTCACAGATCGTGTAAGTGGTCGATGACTCACGGAAGCACGACTATCCTCTTTTCCGGATGCCATATAGACAGTATGCACAACCATGCCCCCAGACTTGGGGCGTTTGGGTCCACTGCCTTTGATATTTGCCGCCGGTGGTGGGAGATTCTCAGGCCTTCTCTTTTTGTGGGAGACCAAAGTTAAGGGGGGCGTTGCAACAGGCACCCATGTAGATGACACCTTCTGTAGTACGACGGAGGGATGGTCCTCTTCTTGCCGAACCTTCGTCTTCTTCAACCAGCGAGAGTAATCTTTGTCAATTACAGAGTCTTGGACTTTCCTCCAGACTATGTGGATTTTGGAGGACAACCGCTGAAGAGGCTGTTCCGGCTTCACCTGTGTCATGCTTTCAGCAGGCGAAGGAGACTTCTTCAATATGGCGGTTGGAGAGTTTTTGCGCACCCTCCTGAGCAGCTTGAAGCTGTTCCTAGTTGGAACAGCAGCGTTAATTCCCACCATTAGAGCTGGTGGGGTAAGTCCAGAGAGGGAACTGCCCACGGCCTTCCTTACTCGGTGCCAGTGGCGACGTCAAGCATGTCGTGCAGATGGGAATTGTTCAGTTACGGGAGTGTCTTCGTCATGCCCTCTACTCTGATGGGGTGTTTTTGGTGTCAGCCTGTCAAAGATCGACGTCCTCTGAGAGGGAACGGTCAATCTTGCAAAGGCTGATTTTCGAATAGGGGAAGTACTTGTAACGACCTCACCCGTAGCAGGAGTTGGAACGGCCAGTCTTGCGAAGACCAATCCTTTAGCAGGAGTAGCCCCTTTGATGACTTTGTTTGCCGGAGCTGGAATAGGTATCTACTTCGGGATAACCCCTTCAGGTATCGCGAGCCTCTTCGCGGGCCAACTTGAGCTTTGGCTCAGCCTGTCGAAGACTAAGGCAGCGGACTTGGACAAACCGTTCAGAGGGGCCGTGGTAGTTGCAAGCTGATCGAAGACCGACTTCTTTGGGGCTTCCTGTGATGATATTGAAGCATTGAAGCTCATCGGCGGGAGCATAGTCCCAAAAAACAGTCCAGTGGTGGCCTGAGTCACCTGTTCCACTGGCATTGCAAAGATGGAGGCTGCTTAGGGCCCATAAGTTACTCCTCCAACAGGGACGGAGTGGGAGTTGTTGTTGCAATTAGTGCAGTTGGAAGCCACCGATGTCATCTTCTTTTCTGCACAGAGCAAGACACCAAATCTTAGTACCTCGAATCCAGGGGAAACCATATTAAACCGCGATTCATTCGCGAACACGACATACAAAGTGTGGAGTGGAAAGAGAAAAAGGTCCCACCGGGCGTGCCAGAATCTGTTTACCGCCGAAAACAGAGACGAAACCGTGTAGGTCGTCTTGCCTGAATTTGGGGGCAGATGCTATTTGGTTTTATCTGTCTATCTCTCTAAAGATTCCAAGTTGATTTATGGCGCCGTGTATCGGAGGATTAGACAGATGCGGCCATTGTAATAAATTTCGTCAGATTCCCCCTCGTTGTGAGGGGTTTTTGATTGTGGGGATGCTTTTCCCTGCAGGCGCAAGCCCCTGCAGTTAATTACGTTACCGCATAGCGATAACCACTTTCTCCTGTTCCAGGAGGTCACTTCATGTCGTGTGTGTTTGTTTTATTTTTGATTGCCCGTGGACTGTATACGGAGACTAATTTGTGTTGTCGCCCGTAGGGCATGGATTAATCCAAATCCGTATTTTCTTAGATTTGGGTTTGGTTTGATTTAAGGATCGTTAACCTTGTTTGAGATTAAGATCAACTTAAATGTTTCTTGAGGATACTTTAATCCGATGTTGGACTAAGATCTACTTAACAGAGGGTTCGAGATCATTTTTGATCCAATAAAAGAGCATTTGGGCTCTATCGTTTCAGTTTAAGGACGTTACGGTCCACAGCTAGTTTAAGGACATTACGGTCCATTATGGTATGCTCATGGGTTTGAGAGTGCATCCAAGAGCTGTTGGTTGTTAGGACCCTCCACCTCTCTGACTTCATTGAAGGGTTACAACGATATGTATCAGAGGTGTGAAGAGATGTACCCTTGAACCGAACTCCAGATTGAAGGGAGAGATCATGGTAGAACGAACATCATTTTAGATGCCATATGTCAGGAGATCATTGGCCATCTTTGGCCCTAAGATCGATTCGGGAAGGCCTGAGTATAGGAGGGCTCGGTTGATTGATGGTCAAAAGGTTTTGGCCTCGGGAGACTTGGCTAATTTTGTGCTAAGATCGACTTCTCACAGTGTTCTCACAGTGTTAAACATTAACATTTGCTTAGCGCACAGTGCTCCCACGTGATGCTCTAAAGTAGTGTTAGCACTGAAATTTGGAGCGCTCACGTACGGCACGTAAGGCACCTGAAATTTGGGCATCATGCACTTGGGTCTAAATCCCCATATGTATATAAGTGTAAAACACTTAGTCCCTGTGGCCATCACGTGTGGGCACGTGAGGTGCTCCAGAGTTGGGCACTGCCTCCTTTGGATTTATTTTCCTATTCTGTTCTAAGTGCTAAGCATCACGTGTGGGTACATGGGACCACGTGAGGCCCCCCAAAATGAGAACTTTCTTAATTTATTCCCCCTCGCTTTTTACAAGTGCTGAACACCATTAGGGGTCACGTGGGATCACGTGACTCGAACTTGGTCATTCATTTTTGGTCCTTAGAGGTGCTCACGTGGGAAAACATGATCTGTCATTTTAGCGTTGAACGCTAATATGTATGGGGCTCTTGATCTCAGTCTTGAGAATTTCAAGTCCTTTGTTTTATAAGAATTAAATTCTTATGCAGGGTTAAACCCTAGTTTTGTCAGAGGAAATTAATTCCTATGTCTTTGGAAGAATTAAATTCTTCAAATCTAGTTCTTTCCTCTAAGTTTTGGGACTGCATAACAGAATCTTCCCGATGAGAATTAAATTCTCAACTTGTGGGGAGATCTGCTTCTGCAAACCTCAACCAGAGGAAGAACTAAGTTCTTTTTTTTTGGAAGAGTTAAACTCTTATAAAATGAGATAAAATGATCTCGAGGTCTTTTCCCTCACCTAGGGTTTCTTTTTCTTCAAAGAGAACTCCTCCTCTTCTTCTTTTTTTTTAAATCTTATGAGGGTTTCTCCTCCTTTCTCTCTTCAGTCTCGAGTCCTTTATATAGTAGAGGCAAGTTTATTGATTTAGTTAAGGAAATCTCTCATTGAGAGATTTTTTTGATTGATTCGGGGATTTTATCCACCATTGGATCTTTGATCCAGGGACTTCTATTTTACAGAAGACATTTTTCTTGTTTTTAACAAGATTGGAAAATATTTTCCCATACAGAGCTTATTCTGTAGCTTGGTGATTTTTAATCACCATTGGATCTTTAATCCAACGGTGCTCTGTTTTACAGAACACAATCTTTCTTATTTAGAAAGATTGGGGAAATATTTTCCTATACAGAGCTTATTCTGTAGTTTGGTAATTTTTAATTACCGTTGGATATTTAATCCAACGGTGCTTTATTTTACAGAACACAATCTTTCTTGTTTAGAAAGATTCATGGAAATATTTTCCAAAATAGGGTTTTGATCTCTCTTATTTAGAATTTAATTCTTTCGGCTCAGAAGGCATTAAGAACCATCACGTGTAGCACGTGACCCATAGCATTAGACCGGTTTGCTTATATGCAGCAGTCCCAGAGAAAAGCATTATGTGTATGCACGCGAGCTGATGTTCAGGTATATCACGTATGGCACGTGACCCCCACGAAATTAGGTCCAACAAAGAGTATCACGTGCTGACACGTGGGATTCTCTGACCTGTTATTTTTTTTAGGAAGGTGCCTATATACTTTGTATATAGATGCTCACGTGTCTGTATATGAGACTCAATTTCAGCCTTATTTGTTAGGCGCAATGCCTATAATTTTTGCTCCAAGGCGCATCACGTGTGGGCACGTGATGCTCCATTTGGGGAATTTTTCCCATCGCTTTTTGTTCATTATTTATTTTTTTTATAAGAGAACAGGAGGCAGTGAGCGGATCGTCGGGGATTCGTCTTTCTCGGTATTGGGGTTGATGTCGTGCAGTGCACGGGTAGCCATCACCAGAAATCCTTGGCCAAGATAGATGAGAATTACTGATTTGGATAAATAGTTTCTCAGTGGGTGATGGGCTTCATACCGACACGAAATATCGTGTTATTAGGGGACTGACTTTATCCAGCCTCCTAGACCCGATATGCGATACTCTTAGACGAACAGACCAGACTATACGGATATTGTCACTGACAGGCTCGGTAAGGGTTCGGATGAGTTTGCTTGTGGACCTTTCTTTCGCTCAATACCTGAATAGTCGTTACGTACAGCTAGTGCCGCTGACGTGCTTATGGTTAAACCCACTGTCAGCGTATTGACGAGTCTTTAGAATCCCATACAGAGGGTTTTCCTGGTTTTGGCGAAATGATGTAGTAGCCGTATTGTATACATGCAGGGTTCTGATCGATTAATTGTACTATGTACCAGGACTTTCGATCGGACAGTTGATAGTACTAGATCGCTCGGATTTGAGCCAGATTATTAAATCAGGTATTGATTTAATAATTTATGTATATGTATTTCAATGTGTATATTATAGTATTATGTTCTTTGTGTTATTTTATCTCTTCGGGTATTCGTATTTCGGTACGAATACAAGTATGTATATACAGTAGAGTGTAATTCGTATTTTTTACAGATAACATTCTAAAAGGTGGACACCTCATTTTGGATTTGACCATTTAATTTAAATGGATATTGAGGTGGATTATTGAGAGATGGGAGTATGGTGAGAACCATGCTTGCATAGTGTGTACAAATGAATTTTTAATTCATTTGTGCAAACTATTCAAGCATGGGCTTGATTTTATATTGAAAGAAATGTTTTACAAAACCTTGGCTTCTCATTTTCTCTCACATAAGAGGGTTCATTATTTTTTGAGATGGCTCATTCTCACCATTAGCTTCACTCCCTCTCTAGAGTTTCTTGAGTTCCTCCACCTTCATGCTTAACCCCCTCTCTACAATCTCATGAGTTGAGAATCAAGAAAGGATGTAAGATGGACAAACACTTAGAACACGTACTATATCCTAGGCATTCTAGATTAGCAACCTAGAATCCCTAGTTGCTTCACTTGCTTTTGATGTGGAGCTAGAGCCTTGAGCTACATCTCTCAGGTGGATCATCTTCAACGAAGAAAGACCGGCGGCCAAGTTCAATCGAGCATGCCTCAAAGAGCTAAGGAAGATGATGGAAGACCAAAGGACTTGGTTCGTTCGGTATAACCTTCTATCACCATAGTTTAGTTCTTTGTAGTTTGCTAGTTTAGGGTTTATGGTTCGATTCTAGAATGGTTCCGTTAGCGCCAAGTTTTTAAACGTCAGTTTTTGTTTCGCACCGGCCACGGTAGATGGCCAGGGCGTTGACGTAACCCAACAATACCTATATAGATCCTTGTTCAATTATCATGATTGCCTACTTGCAATCATAATAACTGCCTTGAGGACACTATATCCAACACCTTTCACCTTCTTTCTCTTGTTGAATCCATCACCCTTGCCATGTCGCCAATCATACCTATGTTTGCGTACTTCGTCGGTATATCCTATGCTTAATTAATACTGTCACACCCCACTTCCCAAAAGACGGGAGAAGGAAACGTGACGAGGCCCGCGACGTATTTATTCCGAGCAGGCCCTTTCTCGCAACAATACGCTAAGTGTAAAGTAAGCAGTATAATATTGACAAGAATAGACAAATGATAATAAAATCCAACTCTTTATATATTTACATTCCAAAGTTTACACTGATACAAGATAACTTAAAAGAAAAGTGCAAAGAAAGTACCTAAACAGTGGCATACTGAAATAAAAAGAAATAACTGCTAAAGGACTAGTAGTCGGCCTGAGCTTCAAACTTCGAGTAATCCTCAAAAATCGGTTCCACCTCCTTAGTTCTAGGTTATTTGACAAATATTCCAAGAAAGAAAGAAAGATGGGTGCTGATTCGTTTGATTTCTTGGTTTGTGTTTGTAAAAAGCAGCAAGTATCGAATCAATTGTTTCCCGATAACGGTTTCATTTGATCGATAACAGTATCTTGTATCAGTATTTAGAAAATTGTATAAAGAAATCACAACCAAAGAATTATATTTGACCGCAATCAACTACGGTGTCAGTTGTAGATCGTAAGCGAGTGCGGATCGTCCACAGGGATTGTGCGATTCGTTTCAATGTTCGAATTGTTTGAATTGAAAAGTTAATCGAAAAGAAAAGAAAGCATGATTCAAGATTTATCAATTGTTTCAAGTGTCACTATTCTATATCAAGAATCAAGAAACTGATAAACATCAAGAATCGAGTTTCTTTGAATTCCAATCACTTAAGGGTTTCAAGATTTGAAGTAAAATGCTCGTAGGAATCGATTAGATTGTAGATGTGATGAAGATTCAAGAATACGATTTCTTATCCATTAGCGAATTGATACTAACTCGATGTCGATTGATCGAGGTTTAAGGATCTTGCGAAGAATGAGGGTTCTTCGTCCTATCCTTTGTCCTTTCGATGAATCACATTCGCTAGATAGCTTCTTGAAAATACAATGATCGATTCTTGAATTTCTAGATCGTGCGAAAAGAATCAAGAACCCATTTCACATCAATCTAGATCATCGATCATTCTATTTTCAAGAATTTACAATTGCTATAAGACTTAAGAAAATGTTTAAAGATTCGTCAACACCATCATTCTACAATCATCTCGATTCCTCCACGAGCGGAGTTTATTCACACATCATCACAAAGAATATATTCAAGAATCGAAATGAAATCATGATGCTAGAATTGAAATGTAAACAAGTTTAAAGAATCTTCACCTTTATTATATCAACAAGAAGTTACAACTCTCAAGAATTACAAGAGGAAGGAACATCGCTCGTTGAATCTTGCATCGCTCAGCTTCTTGAGTCTTGGATCGCTTCGACCTCGTGCTCCGATGAACTTCGGCTTTGCTTCTAAAGGGTTGTAGAAGACTTGTTTGGCTTGAACTCCATGAATCTTGAAGTGGGTATTTGTGGATTGGATTAGGGTTAGGATTAGGAAGTGGTTGTTGTTGGGTAGAAGAAGAACTAGGGTTTCTACTCAACAACAATGAATGGATCAATGAATGGATCAAATGAATGAATAATTTCCTTCAATGAATAATCCCCTTTACAAGTGAGCCTAGGGTCCTATTTATAGATTTCCCAAACCCTAAGCCTTGAGTTTGAAATAGAAGTTCCCTCCAAAAGTTTGTTGAAAGACTTCTAGAAGTAGTTAGTTAAGCTTAGCTTAGGGTTTAAGCTAGGGTTTAGGGAGAAGTTTCTAGAATGATAGGCTAGTTTAGTGTAGGAACAAGGGTTTGCTGATCTGGCAGAAACTTCTGGGGCTTTCTGGAAATTGATGTGTCATTCTGAGGTGTGTAGGCTGACATAGGAGTTATGGCCCAAAATTGAGGTGGTGATGTCGACAAACCGCCGCGGAACCGCGGCAATAGGCGGCTTAGGCCGCCGTTCCGCGTCCATTTGGGCTCCTTGGGTCTTCAAACTTCCTGTGTTGACTTGTGATGTCCTCAAGTACATTCTCTGATATGATGAATCTCAGAATACCCTTTTGATCATTACCAGATTCCAATTCCTTGAGTTGGCGTATTCTTTTAGCAGCCTTGTCATGTAAATTTGAGCAAGCTTCTGATTTTCCTGCACGGACTTCGAAACACAAGTTGCGATATATAGGAATGATGCCATGCTATGAAATGCAGTCAATTTCCCTATAAATGCCGGTTTTAAGGTCTAACACATGTAATCTGATATTTTGCGACTGTTTTGCTAATATGTGAAATATGAATACCGTACACTTCTAAATGAGTGCAAATGATAGGGAAATTGCCGTGTTAAAAATACAATATTTTCGACTAATCAAATTCCCCCAAACTTAATTTCGATCGTCTCGAGCGAACTGTTTTATTAAAAAGAGAAGGAGAAAATAAAGAAAGAAAAAAACTAACTAGCACACTTTCGTAGGCAACACGATTGCACTGAGCACGTGCAACAAGCCTTTAAACCTCTAGGTGTCCCTAGTAGGAGGAGTGTTGTCTCCTGAGGGTTTTCAGCAGATTGCACCCACAAAATCCAATAATAAAAGAAAGATCATGAATATTACATTTAAAGAAAAGAATCGTAAAAGAAAAGCCTTGAAAATTAGGGTTTCCAACTAAGCTAGTTTTTCGGTTGTCATGAGCCCTATCTTAATGGTCATGAAAAAATGTTAGAAATCACGTCCTCCCTCAATAAAACATCGTCTTATTCTTCATTCCTATCTTTCTTCCAAAACATCGATCATATAACCCTGCGTGTGTGTAAAGACATCCCTACACCCGGAGAATTCAATTCAAGCTATCATACTCTTGCCCATCAGCCTCAGTACTTTTTAATTAATGAATATTTAGATGATATTGCTCACACACTTTCATCGACCGTTAATACTTCTTGAGGTACTAACTGACCGATTACTCATGTGCTTGCTTACTTGGTGTATTTTCCTCGTCTTGCACCACCTCAGGCATAGCAGTGACTCCCAGACCAGTTGGCCTTAGGGCACTAGGTGAAGGGGCACCCTCGCTATATATTTTTATTGCCCTCGGTGATAACAAAACCGGTGTCCATTTTTCTCACCACTTTATATATTTTTTTATTCACTTTTTTTTTTCTTTTTATTTCCTTCATACATCGGCTTTAAGACAAGAGCATTTCAAGGTATCCTCTACTATCCCAGACTTCAAGACGTGTGTAAGTGCAAATAGCAGGGTAGCAACGTTCAAAATGTTTGGCTTCCAGAATAGAAACTATTTTTCAGACTTATTTTTATCCTCAGATTAGTGACGTCCTTCATCTTACTAACCCTTGGGACAACGGCTCATAACTACTTATTACTAGTTCGTATAAGAAAACTTCTAATTTTCTTAGTTTTCTTAAATTTTTCTAATCTCATGGATGTAATTGTTCACTATCTAAACTTTTATTATCTTATTTATGTACAAAAAAAAGGTTTAAATATTAAAATATTTTTATATTTTGAAAAAAAATTTAATTTTTGTGAGTTTTGAAAATTTTTAAATTTTTATAGATTTTTAAAAGAAATGTTTTGTGCTTATGCAAATGATATGCAAATGATGCAAAGATAAGCACAAACCTCCCCCAAACTTGATTTCAACAGTGTCCTCACTGTTGCCGATCGCTATACCTACAAAAACTGTAAGCCTGGGGGGAATTATTAGTGGGGGCAAAATATATAAGTGAAGAACTTCCCCCAAACTTATTCTTTTCACTCACCTTCATTCCAAAGATGATGATATATAGGATATGAAGGTGAGACGGAGGAATTTTAATCCAAATAAACCGACTCTTGTAAGAACAAGAGCTCCTCCGTGGGGTCAGTGGAAAAATACGGCTTTAGTCTATGTCCATTTACTTTAAAAAATGTACCGTTTTTAACATTTTCTACTTCTACTGCCCCGTGCGGGTATACAGACCGCACAATAAAAGGTCCCTTCCACCGAAATCGGAGCTTACCCGCGTGAAGGTGTAATCGTGAATCGTAAAGAAGGACTTGTTGACCAGGTGAAAATGTTTTCCTCAAAATGTTTTTATCGTGAAAAACCTTAGTCCTATTCTTTACAATTACAGCATTATCATAAGCTTCATCGCGGAGTTCGCTTAGCTCATTTAGTTGCAGCTTCCGAAAGTTGCAGGCTAGGTTTAAATCAAAATTTATTTCCTTAATAGCCCACAATGCTTTATGCTCTATCTCGACGGGTAAGTGACATGCCTTCCCGAACACTATCCTATATGGAGACATCCCTAGGTCGGTTTTATATGCAGTCCTGAATGCCCAAAGAGCATCCGTCAATTTGGTCGACCAGTCTTTTCTATTCTTAGCAACTGTCTTCTCCAGGATAAGTTTGATCTGTCTGTTCGAAATTTCATCCTGCCCGCTCGTTTGGGGATGATAGGGTGTAGAAAGTCGGTGATTGATTGCGTATTTCCGCATCAGAGTCTCGAAAGATCTGTTGCAGAAATGTGTCCCATTATCGCTAATAATAGCGCGTGGGTGTCCAAATCGCGAAAAGATATTCTCTTTTAAGAACTTAATGACAACTTTCTTGTCATTAGTGCGACATGGAATGGCTTCAACCCACTTGGAGACGTAATCAACCGCCAGCAGCATGTACAAATTCCCAAAGGAGTTGGGAAAAGGACCCATAAAATCAATGCCCCAAACATCGAATATTTCAACAACCAGAATGGGTTCATTTCTCCGGGATATTCTACCCGTGTACTGACACTGTGTACATGTTTTGCAATGCTCAAATGCGTCCTGGAATAAGGTCGGCCAATAAAATCCACATTGCAAAACCTTTTCCGCCGTCTTTTTAGGACCGAAGTGACCCCCACAGGCCTGATCATGACAAAAAGAAAGAACACTCTTGAACTCTTCTTTCGGGACACACCGGCGAATGATCTGATCAGGACAATATTTAAACAAATATGGATCATCCCAGTAAAAGTGTTTTACTTGAGATAGAAAACGGTATTTGTCCTGTTTTGACCAATCGCTGGGTATAAGTCCCGTGACAAGATAGTTCACAATATCCCTGAACCATGGTTCAGCTGATACGTTCAAGAGTTGTTCGTCAGGGAACGAATCATTGATCGGCAGGGTCACAGGGGAAGAAATGATGCGTGAAAGATGGTCGGCTACGATGTTTTCACATCCTTTCTTATCTTTGATAACAAGATCAAATTCTTGTAACAGAAGGATCCAACGTATTAGTCGACCTTTTGCATCTTTCTTCGCCAAAAGATGTTTTAGGGCGGAATGGTCAGTGTACACAACTATAGGAGAGCCAATTAAGTAAGGCCTGAATTTTTCTAATGCAAATACAACCGCTAAAAGTTCTTTCTCGGTGGTTGTATAGTTGATTTGTGCATCGTTCAGGGTCTTACTTGCATAGTAGATCACGTGTGGCATCTTATCAATGTGTTGTCCTAAGACTGCACCTACTGCAAAGTCGGATGCATCACACATCAGCTCAAAGGGGTAGTCCCAATTTGGAGACGATAGAACGGGGGCTGAAGTGAGTGAGTGTTTAAGTGAGTCGAAAGCTGTCTCACAGTCCGAGTCAAAGTGGAAGGTCGTATCCTTGGCCAGGAGAAGAGTTAAAGGTCTAGCAATTTTGCTAAAGTCCTTAATGAATCTCCTATAAAAGCCCGCATGGCCAAGAAAAGATCGAATGTCCTTGACTCTTTTGGGATGAGGGAGGTTTTGAATGACATCACTCTTAGCTCTGTCAACCTCAATGCCTTTCTGTGAAATAACATGTCCAAGTACAATTCCTTCTTGGACCATGAAATGGCATTTTTCCCAGTTCAAAGTTAAGTTCTTCTCTTTGCAACGAGTAAGAACAGCATCCAGATTCGATAGGCAATCGGAAAAAGAGTCTCCAAAAATCGAGAAATCGTCCATAAAGATCTCCAGAAAATTCTCTACCATATCAGAGAATATCCCCATCATACACCGCTGAAAGGTAGCAGGAGCATTGCATAGCCCAAAGGGCATGCGACTGTAAGCAAAGGTACCAAAAGGACAAGTAAAAGTGATTTTATCTTGATCCTTTTTGGCGATGGGGACCTGATTATAGCCTGAGTATCCGTCCATAAAGAAATAATACTCTCGTCCCGCTAAGCGTTCCAGCATCTGATCAATGAATGGTAGAGGAAAATGGTCTTTCCTCGTGGCAGCATTGAGTTTTCTATAATCAATACATACACGCCACCCAGTTTGGGCGCGTGTCTGAATCAACTCATTTGCCTCATTGGTTATAACAGTGATGCCAGATTTCTTAGGAACGACATGTATAGGACTCACCCATTGGCTATCGGAGATGGGGTATATAATACCATTATCTAGGCATTTGACGATCTCTTTCATCACCGCTTCCTTCATGACGGGATTTAACCGTCTCTGTGGTTCTCGGGTTGGTCTAGCATCATCCATCACATGTATATGATGTTCAACAATCAAGGGACTAATCCCTTTGATATCCGCCATGGTCCAACCGAACGCCTCTTTATTAGATCTCAATACCGATAAAAGTGCATTCTCTTGCTCTGATGCAAGAGATGCGGAAATGATAACCGGTAAAGACTCATTCTCACCTAAATAAGCTTATTTAAGATGAGAAGGTAAAATTTTGAGATCTAATTCAGGCGGAGAAATGATAGAAGGAGGAATCATCGAATGATTTTTGGAGTTACAAAGGAGCTCAGAGCCTGTGAAAGATACAGACTCGGGTGGAGTAAAGTCAGGAGTGCAGGACTCAAGTGTAGGAAAAGTGTCCTCACTAAGATCATGTGTAAGATCAAGCAGAGATGTGGTAATGTCGTCGAGATCTAGAAAGCAAAGATCCTCAGCTCCACAACTATCTGGAGCGATCTCGTGGACAGAGCACACATCTAGAATATGAGCAGAGGGTTCTGATGGCTGACTTCCAACTTTGTAGATGTTTAGTTCAATGGTCATATTTCCAAATGATAAGTTCATTGAACCATTTCTACAGTTAATAACAGCGTTAGAAGTGGTAAGGAAAGGACGACCCAGAATCACCGGAATTTGGCCCCGGGGGTTTGCTACAGGCTGTGTATCGAGTACAATGAAGTCTACAGGGAAAACAAATTCCCCGACCTTTATCAACACATCCTCTAGTTCACCCCTTGGTTTGGTGATTGAACGATCTGCCATTTGGAGAGTGCAGTGAGCCGGTTTCAACTCTCCAATCTCTAATTGCTCATATACAGAATATGGAAGTAGGTTAACACTTGCGCCAAGGTCTAAAAGAGCACGATTTATGTTTTTACCCCCAATAGAAATCGATATTGTAGGACATCCTGGGTCCTTACGTTTCTTTGGTAGCTGGGGAATAAAAGCAGTGCTAATATTATTAGACATAAAGACCTTCTTCAGCACTTGAGTCTTCCTCTTCCTAGTGCACAAGTCCTTAAGAATTTTCGCATAAGCGGGGACTTGCTGAATCGCATCTAGGAGAGGGATATTAATGTTAACCTGTTTGAACATTTCTATAATTTTCTCCATATGTGGACTCGTTCTATTAGCCCTTAACCGGTTCGGGTAAGGAGCTTTTGCAATAAGCGTCGGGTCCATCATAGGAGAAGGAAGAGGGGGTAGACGAGATCCTAAAAGAGGTGTGGGGACCGTCTGTGGAGAACTAGAAGGGCTATACTGAGGTGTCGAGCCTAGTGGGAAATGGAGAATAGGCTCGCGAGAAGGTGGTGTGGTAGAAGAAGAAGGATCAGAAGGAGAAGTGTGTGTGTGTGGAAAGGTCTCAGCCGGGGCGTTGATATGATTTTCAGTATCATCAACTTCTTCCCCAACATGGTTGTTCAGCACTCTTCCCGATCTCAACGTTGTTACGGCATTTACATTGTAATGCCCAGGATTCTGTAGGGGTTGAGAGGGAAGTTTCCCTTTTTCTCTCGCACTCATTTCGGCTTTAAGTCGTGCGATTTCAGCTTCCATCGTTCTAATACTCTCAGCTTGGGACGCTGAGTTTTTCTTTATCTCACTGACGGAAGATCTAACCTCAGCCGAAACCTCTATGAAATTTGACAAAAGTGATTTCATGGTTTGAGTGAATTGAGAGAACTCGTCAGAACAGGTGATAGGATTAGACTGTGCAGGAGTGTTGACCTGATTTTGGAATTTTTGTGACTGGTAGGGGTGCTGAGTGAGTTGAAGGGGTTGCTGTGGTGGAGGAAGAGCCCTTTGAAATTGATTCGTGTTTAGAACCGTGTTTTGAGATTGGTTTTGGTTCCAAGCAAAATTCGGGTGATTCTTCCAACCCTGATTGTACGTGGAAGAATATAGATCGTTTCGAGGTCTTTGAAATGCGGCATTAGAATGCTCGTGACCTTGAAACGCAGAGTTTAATGGACATTCTTCCGTTAAGTGAGACGGATCAGAACGGCACCCACAAACAGTTTTTGGGAGCGACATTGGGTTTAGGGAGGCTGCTGCAAATTTGTGTTCCATAGCGTCGAGCTTCTTTTGCATTGCTGCCATCTCAGCTCGAACACCTATGGACACATCTATTTGGTGTATGCCACCCCTATTCAATGGTTGGGTTCCACTCTCCCACTGTAGTGATTTTTCAGCGAACTCTTCTAAATACTTCCAAGCTTCCCCATCATCTTTGGTCATAAAAGTACCTTGACACATGTTTTCAAGGCTCTGTTTAGTGTTTGGGTTAATGCCCTCATAAATGATTTGGCAAAGCTCCCATCTCAGGATGCCGTGATGAGGACACTGAACCAATAGATCCTTGAAACGTTCAAAGCATTTTGAAAATGGTTCAGTAGGGAGCTGGGCAAATTGATTCAGTTCGCTATGGATTCGAGCTGTCTTTTGTATTGGGTAAAATTTCTTAAGGAATGCAGCGACGAATTCTTCCCAATTCGTAATAGAGTGTGCGGTAGTGTTATATAGCCACTTCTCGGCTATATCGCACAAAGTAAATGGAAGAAGTCGTAGACGCATAGCATCCACTGAAAGTTGTGACGTACCCATCATTGCGCATACGTTTTCAAATTTGGTAATGAAAACGTAAGCGTCCTCAGTCTCGAGTCCGTGGAATTTGGGTAAAAGATTGATATACTGGGGCTTAATCTCAAAGTTATCCCCGTTGGCTGGTGGTGTGGATAGGCAGGTCGAAAGAGGACCTCGAATAGGGTAGCACCTCTCCTGGAGAGAGATGCGGGGTGGATTCTGCGCACCAACGGACGGCGGCAGATTAGGGTTAAAGAAGTTCGATGGATTCGGATCCATCGGTGTGGGTGTGGTAGTGGGTAAAGGAAAGGTAAATGGAGAAATATCGACTTCGGAGTCGATAAAGGGTACGCGGACTAAACGGGCACTAGAATCACGTGTCCAGCCTATCTTGTACTAAAAAAGGTTAGTACAAGTGGCAGCGTTGACTTATAATTAGGGGTATGAATGAATGCGGTGTTTGCTTTGAAAAAGGGACGGATTTTTGAAAAAATGATGCGACACAACAAATGCAACAACAAAAACCTAGAATCTAGTGGTCATCTAGGTCCGGCTCTAGACCGCTCCTAACTGCCAAAAGACAAGTCGCAGGATAGAATCCTCCACTGCCTCTTTGTCCCCCTGTGGCCGGATAAGTGCCAGATAAGTGGGAAGGTACTCCACTACGTAAGTAGTGGGCCTAATTAAAAACCACTAGCCTTAGACACACTTGCCTTAGACACCACAAGAAAACGCGGATAAGCAATGAATTACCCACGGCCTTCTTCTGTCCTAAGTGAGCGCGACGGTCCTTAGAGTCATCTCTAGATATTTTTTAGTTAATGTGGATCAATGCTGAAGCAAGTTTTGCGATTTTTGAGGCCTAGGAAGGGTAATGAAATCCCCACCTAATTTGGATTTGGCCGTGCCCCTTAATATCCGTATTTAGAATGCAAACAACCAAGAAACAAAATCACGCACAAATTTAAATTTGCTTTTTGCAGCGCTGCGATTATTTGCAAAGAAACCTGCAGAAAATTATTAGTTGGAGCTAAAAAGAGGAGAGAGGAGAAGGTAAGAAAGTACCTGAAGAAAAATTGCACAGAGATCCCTCAAGTTTGCCGCGGTTCCGCCGCATATGGGTGCTTAAACCGCGCTTCCGCGGTCGTCTGTGTAGATCACTGCACCAAAATTCTTCAGAGAGGCTCTGTAGACTCCCTTTGCTCTCTGGTATATTCCAAAAAAAATTTCCAATTTCCAGCAATTTCCATATCTCCTTGCAATGAACCACAACAAATCGTTTAGGGTTTGCACGAATTTTGATCTCAAAAATCACAATGGAATAAATCTTTCAATTCAACTTTAATATGAAACGAATTAGCGCGCGATCCCCGGCAGCGGCGCCATTTGATTCGTTTGATTTCTTGGTTTGTGTTTGTAAAAAGCAGCAAGCATCGAATCAATTGTTTCCCAATAACGGTTTCATTTGATCGATAACAGTATCTTGTATCAGTATTTAGAAAATTGTATAAAGAAATCACAACCAAAGAATTATATTTGACCGCAATCAACTACGGTGTCAGTTGTAGATCGTAAGCGAGTGCGGATCGTCCACAGGGATTGTGCGATTCGTTTCAATGTTCGAATTGTTTGAATTGAAAAGTTAATCGAAAAGAAAAGAAAGCATGATTCAAGATTTATCAATTGTTTCAAGTGTCACTATTCTATATCAAGAATCAAGAAACTGATAAACATCAAGAATCGAGTTTCTTTGAATTCCAATCACTTAAGGGTTTCAAGATTTGAAGTAAAATGCTCGTAGGAATCGATTAGATTGTAGATGTGATGAAGATTCAAGAATACGATTTCTTATCCATTATCGAATTGATACTAACTCGATGTCGATTGATCAAGGTTTAAGGATCTTGCGAAGAATGAGGGTTCTTCGTCCTATCCTTTGTCCTTTCGATGAATCATATTCGCTAGATAGCTTCTTGAAGATACAATGATCGATTCTTGAATTTCTAGATCGTGCGAAAAGAATCAAGAACCCATTTCACATCAATCTAGATCATCGATCATTCTATTTTCAAGAATTTACAATTGCTATAAGACTTAAGAAAATGTTTAAAGATTCGTCAACACCATCATTCTACAATCATCTCGATTCCTCCACGAGCGGAGTTTATTCACACATCATCACAAAGAATATATTCAAGAATCGAAATGAAATCATGATGCTAGAATTGAAATGTAAACAAGTTTAAAGAATCTTCACCTTTATTATATCAACAAGAAGTTACAACTCTCAAGAATTACAAGAAGAAGGAACATCGCTCGTTGAATCTTGCATCGCTCAGCTTCTTGAGTCTTGGATCGCTTCGACCTCGTGCTCCGATGAACTCCGGCTTTGCTTCTAAAGGGTTGTAGAAGACTTGTTTGGCTTGAACTCCATGAATCTTGAAGTGGGTATTTGTGGATTGGATTAGGGTTAGGATTTGGAGGTGGTTGTTGTTGGGTAGAAGAAGAACTAGGGTTTCTACTCAACAACAATGAATGGATCAATGAATGGATCAATTGAATGAATAATTTCCTTCAATGAATAATCCCCTTTACAAGTGAGCCTAGGGTCCTATTTATAGATTTCCCAAACCCTAAGCCTTGAGTTTGAAATAGAAGTTCCCTCCAAAAGTTTGTTGAAAGACTTCTAGAAGTAGTTAGTTAGGCTTAGCTTAGGGTTTAAGCTTAGGGTTTAGGGAGAAGTTTCTAAAATGATAGACTAGTTTAGTGTAGGAACAAGGGTTTGCTGATCTGGCAGAAACTTCTGGGGCTTTCTGGAAATTGATGTGTCATTCTGAGGTGTGTAAGCTGACATAGGAGTTATGGCCTAAAATTGAGGTGGTGATGTCGACAAACCGCCGCGGAACCGCGGCAATAGGCGGCTTAGGCCGCCGTTCCGCGGCCATTTGGGCTCCTTGGGTCTTCAAACTTCCTGTGTTGACTTGTGATGTCCTCAAGTACATTCTCTGATATGATGAATCTCAGAATACCCTTTTGATCATTACCAGATTCCAATTCCTTGAGTTGGCGTATTCTTTTAGCAGTCTTGTCATGTAAATTTGAGCAAGCTTCTGATTTTCCTGCACGGACTTCGAAACACAAGTTGCGATATATAGGAATGATGTCATGCTATGAAATGCAGTCAATTTCCCTAGAAATGCCGGTTTTAAGGTCTAACACATGTAATCTGATATTTTGCGACTGTTTTGCTAATATGTGAAATATGAATACCGTACACTTCTAAATGAGTGCAAATGATAGGGAAATTGCCGTGTTAAAAATACAATATTTTCGACTAATCAGGTGCAATGTCCATCAGCAAACTTTCGCTCGGTAAGTCCCAAAAAAGATGGGTGATGTATAACAATGAAATGCAAGGTGTATAATATGGATGGAATGAAATAATTATAACATGGTAATATTAAAGGAAACTATGTAAGTATGGAAATATTAAAGCAAACAAGTATAGCATGGCCGTGTAATGAAGATTTCGTGAACATGAAGTATACTGTCAATGGTAACGACTTTGAAATCAATGTACAGAAATTTCTTGTATTTCACAGTAAAGGGTATTACAGCTTGTGTAAGAGTCAAAAATTATTTTTGTTAAATAAAAGCAAGAAGCAATTTGTAGCTCACTGGTAAAGACTTTGCACTGCTGTGACATAGCCTGTGCGTTCGATTCTCATTTGACACAATTATTTTTAGATTTTTTTTAAATTTTTGGGAAGCCCAAGAGTTGCATGTGCAATACACGGAGAAACAAAAAGTTTCAGAAAAATCAAACAGGCGCAATGAGGTGTACACACCCAAATTGACACGTGGCGCAAATTTCGAGACAGATCACCAAGATCCGACCGCCCGTTTTCACCATGTGGCCGCTACCGACGGTCATGATGAAGCCAAATCCTCCAGTGCTTTGCACACTTGTCCCTTCGCTCCCCTTAACTCCCCTGCACTGTTTGATTTTCCTGCAATCAAACAGAGTCTCTTCAATTCACCATTTAACACCTTTTTAATGCATTTTAATCCAAAATTTTAATTCCTAAATCCTAATTCTTCATTATAAATATCACCCCATGCCCTAGCTCTTCACCATTTTGAAATTTCTAGCAAAAATTCTCTCAAACTCTCTAAGTGCCAAGTGGAGTTAAGCCCCCCAAGTGAAGTAGCGAGCCAAACTCGACGACCGGAGCATCTCTGACGAAACCACGACCCCCAAGGGCTTCTTCGATCTCTTATTAACCATCTAAAACCGTAAGTCCCTTCATCTCTATCCTTTTCCATGTCAAAACAACTTTTTAAAACAAATCGACAAAAGAGGAGTTATCTCCGATATCATATTCTTTTTAATATTTGTAAGGCATGTGATAAGCAAATTAAAGAAAACTAACATGCTACATTAATCTTAACATAATTTCACATCATTTAGTTTTTTGTTTAACAAAAATTTCATAGGAAACAAACATATAACAAACTTTTTCATTAAAATACCATAAACTTTAGTATAACATTTCTCGATAATTAGTTTAAATACCTTTAGAAAAACTTCATGGGGTAACGACCTACCCCACACGCATACTATGGTTCCATAGCACGGTATTCTAGAGCTATGGTTAATTTAAAGAAGAAATTTTTCATTAAAATACCACACTTTTACAAAAACGGGTTTCTTTAAAATGGTATTTCGAAATCCTTGGCAATTACGCCTCTACAACCCTCATCAGAGGACCCGCTAATGGATGGTTTGGATTATTGCACATCCTTAGGATAGTAGAGCGAGATACAGAGTTCCTCACGGAGTATTCGGTCTTGAAAGGAAATAAAATACGGTTTTTAAGAAACGCAACTTTTCTAAACAAAACTAATTTTGAAAAACTATATAAAAATTATGAATCCGTATTTTCAATAAAAACAAATTAAGAAAACTATATTTTTAAAAATGAAAAATTAGAATTTTTAATAAAATACCACAAAGTTTCCAAAAGTAGTAGTTTTCACAAAAGTACCATAAACTTTCAAAAAATGCTAGGTTTTATCACCAAAACACCACAATAATTAAAATACATGTTCATGAAAACCCTAAATATTACAAATCACCCTCGAGCTTATTTTTAAACAATATATATATTTCATAAAAAAACCTCGAGATATACAAACAATATTTTAAAGACTCTAGAATTAATATAGATTTAAGCGGTATCATTTCTCTTGAGCCTCGGGGAGCCGGAGAAAGTGAGTGATTGCCTATTCAGGTTAGACAACTTAGCGGGATTATCAATGGCAATTATCTTGAAAAAGACACAAATCATGCTGTCCATGTGCAGCAGTTGCCGATTTCTCGCGAACATAAGATTTTAACAATTTACATCAATTCACATGAAAAGACATGAACTCGAACATAAACTTGAACTCTAACTCGAAAACAAACTCGAACTCTAACCTAACTCGAATCTAAATTCGAATATGTACTTGAACCCAAACTATTCGAACCAACTTGACTCGAACCAAGATTGCAATTGTCATAACTCGCATATTACTCGACTCATTCGAATACATTCTACACCTTTTGCAATTTATTGTTTCGATCAAGACATGTTAATTAATCAATCAAATCAATTAAGTATATTAACCAGTTTTATATATTATGCTCGGGGTGTTTGGGATAGTTTCTTGTGTGAATCCAACGGAGCTTCAGCAGTCCCGTATTAACCTCTCTTTTTTATTTTACTCGAATATCAGTCAATTTGACTCATCCACATCCTAGAACCCCGATACTAACACATGAAATGGACCCGTGTTTCCTTGCCTGGGGCCCCACTCTTGAGCTCGTGAATACTTCTACGGCTGCGTTGACATTCACACTTAGAACTTAACGTTAACATAATGACCATATAGAGACCTATAGTATATACTTACCCATGATCATATACTCTTACTCGTTATATATATTCTACACTTGTCATTTTTCTTTACTCTTACCTATCTTTGGGACTTACCGAGCGCTAGTTCGCTAACGGGCATTCCACCCACTTTTCTTCTCTTGGAATGTTCGTCAGATACGGTCGAGACGGAAGAAGTTGAAGCCACAGAGGAGGACTACAACCAGATCGCTTCTCACGGCTATTTTAGCTTCATTTTCCTTCAGTTTATATATGCCACTTGTTTAAGCATTTTTCTTATTGTATTTACTTTCCAGCATAAACTCGTGTATTTGTAAATATTGAAAGTTGAATGTAAATAAAGATATTTGTTGAAAAATTTTACAGACTCCATTTATTCTAATATTGTGTATTATTGTTTCAATACACTTAGTATATTTATTTAGGGAATGACCTTCTCTGGATAAATATGCCGCAAACTTGCCACGTCACCATTTCCATCTATGGGAAGCGGGGCCTGACATAATGTGTCCTACAGAAGTCATTAAAAGGTAATCTAACTAACGTGGGTTTAAATATGAATGTCAACGTATCTCAAGAGTATTCTCAAACTCAAGGGTAAGACCCCAAGAGTAAGGAAACGCGGGCCCGAGTAGTGAGTTCATGATGTACCGCTTCAGCCCAGTACCACAGCGACGTTATTGTACCGTTTCAGCCCAGTACCACAGCGACGTGATAGGACTCCTGAGATTCTGTTGAATTCATACTCAAATTACCCCAACACCCACGGTATTCTAGATTACAGTTAAAGTTACCGGTCTTGTTCGAATCCATGAATACATCAAGTTGCAAGATTGAGTTCATATCAAGATCAAGTGTTCATGTCAAGTATTCATGTATTCATGTCAAGTTGTATTCATAGTTCGTATCAAGTCGGTTCAAGAGAGAGAGAGAGAGTGTGTGTGTGTGTGTATTGGGCTCAGGTATTCATATTGGATTCGTGTAATCATGTCAAATTCATATTTGATATTCAAGTTCAACTTCAAGTTCAAGTTTCAATATTTCAAGATTAGGTTCGAGTTTGAATTCAGGTTCGAGTTCAAATCGAATTCGAGTTTGTATTTAGGTTCTAGGCTTATTTTATTACTAGATTTAATCTTGTGAATTTCTTGAGTTTGAAAAATATTGACAACCGCTGCACATGAACGGCAAGATTTGTATTTTGTTTAAAGACGATTGTCATTTGATAAATTCCACCCTAAGAGTATGATCTATATTTAGGAGGAGGCAAGTGGTGCATCATTGTCTTCGATAACCCTGAAGCACTGATAAGAGAAGATGTCACTCAAACCAATTTGCAATCTAAACACGTAATCTAGACCAGTCTTTTGATTTTTAGGGTATTTATGTGAAAGATGTCATTTAAAAATATCTCGAGGGGTTTTAATTTATCCTAAAATCTCGAGGGTGTTTTTGATATAAAAAAAATATGTTAATTTAAATGTCAAGATTTTTCATAAAAACGTATTTTATATTTTGTGGTATTTTAGTGTCAAAACTTAACTTTCAAAGTTTATGGTATTTTAATGAAAAATACCACATTTGGAAACTTGAAGGTATTTTGTTAAAACTTTAACCTTTTAATTTTAGAGTGTCTAATTTTACAAATTTGTTTTTCTTTGGACATTACGAATATATAAATTAAATTATTTTAAATTTGTTTACTTAGTAGTAAAATTTTGTACTTTCTTTAGAACCATATTTTATTGCTTTCGAGACCGAATTCTCCGTGAGGAGTTCTGTATCTCACTCTACTATCCCAAGAATATGTGATAATCCGCACTATCTATAAACGGGTCCTCTAACGAGGGTTGTAGAGACGTATTTACAAAGGATAAAATTATCGATCGTATCTTTTTTCATTCGAGGGTATTTTAAAATTAATTTATTTTCAAATAATGCTACAAGCATATGATCGTGCTATGCTTTCTAAGTGTGTGTGGAGGGTAGGTTGTTACTCCGTGCATTATCTATAATATTCTATCACAAACTATTATTAGCAAAATAATAAAACTTGGTATTTTAACCGTTACGTTCGTCTGTTCACAAAAAAATAGTCGAACATCAATGGATAGGTTTTATCGTCATATCATGATATGTACACAAATTGAATCATGCATTTGTCCCCAGTTTCCAAGTACAACAAATAAGGCTTGTCAACAAAAGAAATGAGAAAGGAAAGAGTTTTATTTTAACTTCGTTATTTTATAAGTATGTTAATTTTCTTTAAATTAGGGTGTATATGATATGACAAAAGATAGTGGTTCATGGTAAGATGACAAGAAAAAAGATTGAGAGAAAAGAGAAGAGACTTACTCATGGTGTGAATTAGTATAACAACCAATTCATCGCTTACTAGGACTATGGTACGCTTCGAGTGCATGGAAAGAAGATTCGGTTGATTGTACGGAAAAGGGCTTAGTACGTTGATGTTGCGGTGTCTTCGACGGTGATGATGTCGGGTGGCGGCGACGTCGTTGTTGATGACGAGGAAAACCTAGATGATGCAAGTCGGGTAGTCTGTAGCTGCGGCGGTTTTTGAACGGAAATTCGACGTCTATAGGCGATGGCTTCACATTAGACTTGAAAGAAAAGTGTTTGAGAGGAATTTTGAGTTGGAATTTCTGTATATTTCAGAGGAGAAAACTAAGGCATAGTCTAGGGTATTTATAGGAGAGGCAAAGAAGAATTGTGTAGAAAAGAGATTTAAAGAGTATTAAAATTTATTTTAATGGTGAAATGAAAGGTCTGAGAGTTTCTGAATTAAATTAGAAGTTTCGAGATATGAAAATGAAAAGATGGGAGTGCAAGAGACGCCCATGCACGAGAAGGACCTAAATGAGCATGGTGGGGCCGCCGAACTCGGCCAAATCTCGGCCTGGGTGTGGGCTGGGGTCTCGGAAAACGTGACAGGTGCTCTATTGGGTTTAAAGGTCGTTATTACATACTTTTCTGTTGCAACCTTTCGTATCTCTTCTTGGGCTTCCAAAACGTTAAAAAGAAAAATATTAAAATAATTGGGACTGATGGGATTCGAACACGTAAGCTATAAAACAGTAGTGCTGAGATTTAATCGGTGAACTGCAAGTTGTTTCTTGCACTTATTTCACAAGAATTACTTATAACTCGATTCAAAATCAAAAAACAACATCTTTTATTAATTAAAACAAAAGGAACGGTACATGGAATTTAGGGTCGTTACAGACACATATATAATGAAATGTTAGTCTAATACAAGTTGGTTAGTAATCCTAATTTTTTTTATCTTCATGAGTCAAATATATACTAAATAATCCTTGTTCTTCTTATCTCATGTTTATGAATGAATGTGTAGTGCTAATAGTCATAATAACACATAATCGTATCTTAATATATGTTTGCATGAAAGAAAACACACATACACACACACACACACACACACACACATATATATATATATATATATATATATATATATATATATATATATATCGTATGATGTTAAACTTGGAACCATTTTTGGGTTTTCCGCCATTTGTTAGATAAATTTTTTATTGTATTATTGTTTCCATGCCCTTTTGCTATGATTAAACTCGTGATTAAAGACACTCTATTTTAAGCTGAGAACCAAACCGACTTTTTGACACTAAAATGTTATAGAAATATACTATAAATAATTTCTATGACCTGATACATTAACAAAACTAAATAGAAAAATAGATAGTTTATCTTTACACGTTATACGAAAATTTCAACTTGAACCAAATTATGAATTACGTTTTAAGACATTTGCCCACTATTTTCATAAACCAGAAAACTGTTTTTAATGGCCTCTTTCGAAAACCTATAACTCTGTCTTCCGAGGTCCAATTTGAACAAATTCAAGTGTTTTAGACAACTAGATCGAAAGATCTAGATTTTCTTGGTTTTAATGTTTTCATGAAAACCAACGGAATTTATAGAATTATTTTTTAAAATTATGTGTCGAATCTGGATAGATTCTGTCCTGATTTGTGCATTGTTTTTAAAAATGACATACCTTGAGCTCTCAACATCGTTTTTGACAAAACTTAGATGTATGGATGCCTAATTGGCAGATCTATAACTTTCCTATATATTTGGCGACTCCGAAACATGTAAAACGGCCCAATATATGTTCTGCAAGACACACCATAGTGAGTCCCTCATTATATTTGTACCTACATGAACTACTTGATTAGATATATTATACTTGACTCATTTCTTCCCATATGAGTCCCTCATTATGTTTGTACCTATATGAACTACTTAATTAGATATATTGCATTCTTGACACGGACTTGACTCGAGCCATAAATACGTAATGATGCGATCTTGACATGAACTCGATTTAAACTTGACATGAAACTTAACTTGAACTTACAACATCCTAACATATGTATGGATTCATGTAAAGATTGTGTCATTTCTTTATAACCTAATATACGTGGGGGGAAATGGGTAGTTTGGTAATGAATGTATGTCGTGGCACGAGGTCCACTAAAAATCACTTAATCTCAATCTCGTGCCGTTGTTCTGTGGGTTTGACGGAGCTTAACTCCACGTATTGTTGGTCTCTGGGTTTGACGGACTACTCTCATATACATTTATACCTTCACTATCGCACTACAACAAATACGTAACCATAGAACTGCCATACTAATATAGAACTGGCATACTTATATAATTACCATGTTTAATTGCCATATCATATTGGTCCACTGCATCATGATTATCCTTTCTACTTATATGCTTGTTGTTTATCACTTTTACAATTATATTTTTAATTGGGAATTTACCGAGCACAAGATCGCTGACGGATATTCCTTTGTTTTCTTTTTTCTTCGGGAATGTTCATAAGTGGCTTAGTGACAGAAGATCGAGCCGACGGAGGAGGATTACTCCCAGCTGTCATCTCGAGCAGGTTTTTTGTCGACCACCAGTCCTTATTTCTTTCAGTATGCCTATTGTTCAAGGTTTGCTTAGTTCTATTTTCGTTGTATTTGAATTCCAGACTTGTCGTCTTTTGTTTTGAACATTGTGACTTGGAAATGTAATAATTTAGTTGGATTTAAACTCTCGTTTAATTCTTGTTTATTATATATTGCTTATGATACGTTTAACGTATTTATTTCGAGAATGACCCTTCTCAATATAAATACGTCGCAGATCTCGTCACGTGTCTGCTGCCGTTTTTTGAGAAGCGGAGCGTGACAGAACCCCTCCAATTTATGAGTCCCCCACCACCTCTAAACTTCTTTCTATATGCCCTTTTTTTGACAATTTTTATTTGATAGTGTGATTTATGGAGTTTTTCGAATTCTGGGTTGCTTGATATGTTTCATTTGTACCTGTACTCTGTTTTTTTCATCTGATATCTAGCTCTATTTTTTGCTTAATTTTTTTTAATAGATAGATGCTAAAGCAACCGGGGGAGCCAAAATAAGAGGTTAGATTTCTACTTCTTTTTTTTCTGGATGCAATCGGTTCAGGAATGAGACCCACGACTCACTTTAGAGGAAATGCTTAATACATGAGCACTTGTTTTGTACCTCCTCGAACAATAATACGGGTGAAACCGGGCCGGGTTGGACAGGTTTTGGATAAATTTTACACCCGGCCTGAAATGTAAAACATAAACCAAAACCCATCCGGGCCGGGTTGGACAGGTTTTGGATAAATTTTATACCCGGCCTGAAATGTAAAACATAAACCAAAACCCATCCGAACCCGATGAGTTTACAATACTTTAACCCGAACCCGCGAATTCGGGTTTCAGCGGGTTTGACCTGTGAATTTAGACGGACGAATCGGTTTTTATGGGTTTTTCGGGTTTGGCCCATTATATATTATTTTTAAAAAATCAAAATTATAAAACTTGAGTCGAAATCTAACAAATATATGCGCAAAACTTATACTTTGACAAAAATATAGTAAATCATATATTATAGATTATAAAGTAAACTTAATAATTCCACTAACTAAAACATCCTATAATAAATTACAATATGTATATTACAATATTTAGAGTTATTTATGTATGATATATATTGAGTCCGTGGATATTGGAAGTGGGTCTGATTCGGGTCAGGTTTAGGTTTCGGACAATTGGTTTTTTATACTCAACCCACAACTGATCCGAAAATTTTGTTTCTAATTTTCAACCCGCATAATTAGGTTCGGAAGGATATAATATGTCTAAAAATCTTGGAAAAATCGGGTCGGTTCGGGCCGTGTTTGGGTCAAATCCAACCCGACTAATGGGGGTCCTTTTCGGGCCTCCATCAGATGTTGTCTTTCGTTGATCTCGCGGTGGACTTAGTTGATTATCTTCCTTTACGTGCGGGTCTCAATGGGTTTTTGGAGGAAAAGGTGAGGGAGGTGTTGCCGAATACCTGCAAAGAAGTCCCGGGATGATTTGGTACCACCAAGGACCCTCCGACGCTCAAGTTAGTGATGAGATCCGAGCAGAGTAACGGCATAAAAGTGTAAAAAAAAATGGCTTACTTGACCCCTCTGTGATGGGGTTTATATAGCGGTGGTGGCATGCAGCAGCAGGCGCGAGAATCTCGCCGGCAGTTACGCTCCCGACGTCACGCCCGCGTAAAGAGCGGATCAACCATTAATGGGGATTGTGATGGCGTGGAACGTGGGATGTTGCTGGCGGAGAATCTGCGCATGACGAGATTTGCGGAGCGGCGGTTACGCCTGTGAGTGGTAGAGTTGGTCGGTCGGAGGGACCGAGGAAGATGGTCTCGGCGGGAAAGCTCGGGAACGAGGGAGAGGGCCGAGGTATCTTGGTCCTGCGGTAGCTCGGAGGCGAGCTGAGAAGCCAAAGAGGCCAATTTGTAGGGGGCCCTGAGGTGAGCCAGCTTTGTGCTTGTAGTCGGGTACAGGGGTGGCCTGATCGGCCCCTGTGGGCCCTCTCTTCTGAGTTCTGGGACACGTCATCGGCCACGTGTCCTGATCTGGAAGGTCGCCAACATATAGCATCATCATTAGCCCCCCACTCTTGTCCCGACCAGCTGGCGGGTCGGGCCAAGAGTGGACTGTCGGGCCGCCCGGGGAGAGCTCCCTCCTAAGATTTCGTTAGGACGTGTCCCCGGGCTGTCTGCTGCCTTTTCTGCCAGCGAATCAGGACGAAATCTCTGCATTTAAGGAAAGTGCGCCGGTTTGTGCATCCTGTCACTGAAGCGACTGTCTGCGTGTCAAGCGCTGCTGAGAAGGAAGCATCTCCATGGCCCCGAAGTCGAGGGGGGATTACTCAGACTTGGATAGACCTGATGTCTCTTGTTGGGGCTTCGGATCCGCTGCATGTGATGGGCTCAGTGGCCTCGTTATGAGGGCTACAAACCCGCAGCGTCTGTTGGGCTGGAGGATGCCTGCTGGGGATGACCGAGCAGGGAAGCTGCCCGGTTGATCTTGGCGAGAGTCTTGACCCCTAGCGTTGCGAGTAGGGAAGCTACCGGCCAGGGATAGTCGAGTCTGGAAAGACTTTGATCCTTGTCTTTGTTGGGTAGGAAGCTACCCGCCGGGATGCGCCAAGTAGGGAGGGGCTCGGCAACCTCGCGAAGAGGGCTTCAGATCCTCAGTGTCTGATGGGCAGGAGGATGCCCGCTGGGATGCGCCGAGCAGGAAAGAACTCGGCGGCCTCCCGATGAGGGCTTCAGACCATCAGCGTCTGTTGGGCAAGAGGATGCCCGCTGGGGATGCGCCGAGCAGGAAGGGACTCGACGGCCTCGCGATGAGGGCTTGAGATCCTCAGCATCTGATGGGCAGGAGGATACCCGCTGGGGATGCGCCGAGCAGGAAGGAACTCGGCGACCTCACGATGAGGGCTTGAGATTCTCAGCATCTGATGGGCAGGAGGATGCCCGCTGGGGATGCGCCGAGCAGAAAGAAACTCGGCGGCCTCACGATGAGGGCTTGAGATCCTCAACATCTGATGGGCAGGAGGATGCCCGCTGGGGATGCGCCGAGCAGAAGGAACTCGGCGGTCTCGCGGTGAGGGCTTGAGATCCTCAGCGTCTGATGGGCAAGAGGATGCCCGCTGGGGATGCGCCGAGCAGAAGGAACTCGGCGGCCTCGCGATGAGGGCTTGAGATCCTCAGCATCTGATGGGCAGGAGGATGCCCGCTGGGGATGTGCCGAGCAGAAGGAACTCGGCGGCCTTGCGGTGAGGGCTTGAGATCCTCAGCGTCTGATGGGCAGGAGGATGCCCGCTGGGGATGCGCCGAGCAGAAGGAACTCGGCGGCTTCGCGATGAGGGATTGAGATCCTCGGCATCTGATGGGCAGGAGGATGCCCGCTGGGGATGCGCCGAGCAGGAAGGAACTCGCCGGCCTCACGATGAGGACTTGAGATCCTCAGGATCTGATGGGCAGGAGGATGCCCGCTGGGGATGTGCCGAGCAGGAAGGAACTCGGCGGCCTCACGATGAGGGCTTTGATCCTTGACGCTGGAGGGGCCGTGAGAGACCTGCGAAGGATGGCCGAGCAGGGTAGCTGCTCGGTGCCTCTTGGCGAGGGCATTGGTCCTTGACGCTGGAGGGGCCCTGAGAGGCCTGCGAAGGATGGCCGAGCAGGGTAGCTGCTCGGTGCCTCTTGGTGAGGGCTTTGATTCTTGACGCTGGAGGGTCCCTGAGAGGCCTGCAAAGGATGGCCGAGCAGGGTAGCTGCTCGGTGCCTCTTGGCGAGGGCATTGATCCTTGACGCTGGAGGGGCCCTGAGAGGCCTGCGAAGGATGGCCGAGCAGGGTAGCTGCTCGGTGCCTCTTGGCGAGGGCTTCGATCCTTGACGCTGGAGGGTCCCTGAGAGGCCTGCAAAGGATGGCCGAGCAGGGTAGCTGCTCGGTGCCTCTTGGCAAGGGCTTTCTGATCCCCGGCGTTGCGGTAGGGAAGCTACCCGTCGGGGATAGCCGAGCGAGGGATCCTCGGGCTCGACTACCTCTGGAAGGACTTTCTGATCCCTGGCGTTTCGGTAGGGATGCTACCCGCCAGGGATAGCCGAGCGAGGGATCCTCGGGCTCGACTGCCTCTGGGAGGACTTTTGATCCTTCAGGGCGGGGACCGAGCAGGGTTACTGCCCAGTGCCTCTTGGCGAGGACTTTGATCCCTGTCGGTTGTGGTAGGAAGCTACCAGCCAGGGATAGCCGAGCAAAGACTCGACTGCCTCTGGGAGGACTTTGGTTCTTGGCGCGGGAAGAGCTATAGGGCTGTAAGAAGCCTACCAAGGACCCTTGGCCGGGCAGGGTTACTGCCCGGTGCCTCTTGGCGAGGGCTTTTGTCCTAAAGGATAGCCGAGCGAGGGATCCTCGGGTTCGACTGCCTCTGGGAGGACTTTCTGATCCCTGGCGTTGCGGTAAGGAAGCTACCCGCCAGGGATAGCCGAGCGAGGGATCCTCGGGCTTGACTGCCTCTGGGAGGACTTTCTGATCCCTGGCGTTGCGGTAGGGAAGCTACCCGCCAGGGATAGCCGAGCGAGGGATCCTCGGGCTCGACTGCCTCTGGGAGGACTTTCTGATCCCTGGCGTTGCGGTAGGGGAGCTACCCACCAAGGATAGCCGAGTGAGGGATCCTCGGGCTCGACTGCCTCTACGAGGACTTTCTGATCCCTGGCGTTGCGGTAGGGAAGCTATCCGCCAGGGATAGCCGAGCAGGGTAGCTGCTGGGCTGCCTCTTAGTGAGGGCTTAGATCCTTGGGCGAGGTGGCCCTCGAGCCGCCGTGGCGAGCCCCTTCTGTACGACTCCGTCAAGGGAGGGGGTGTCGATCTATTCGGCCGGCGAGGGCGTTGATGACGGTCGCCGGAGGGGGTTCACCCGCGCCTCCGGTGACGGGGAGGCGGCGGCTGGTATCTGGATCTTCAGGGTGATCGCTTGCCATCGGGATGGAGATCGGAAGGCCAACTTTGTTTTTTTGTGGAGTTTCGTTTCCCACAGACGGCGCCAGCTGATGGGGGTCCTTTTCGGGCCTCCGTCAGATGTTGTCTTCCGTTGATCTCGCGGTGGACTTAGTTGATTATCTTCCTTCGCGTGCGAGTCTCAATGGGTTTTTAAAGGAAGAGGTGAGAGAGGTGTTGCCGAGTACCTGCAAAGAAGTCCCGAGATGGTTTGGTACCACCAAGGACCCTCCGACGCTCAAGTTAGTGATGAGATCCGAGCAGAGTAACGGCATAAAAGTGTAAAAAAATGGCTTACTTGACCACTCTGTGAGGGGGGTTTATATAGCGGTGGTGGCATGCAGCAGCAGGCGCGAGAATCTCGCCGGCAGTTACACTCCCGACGTCATGCCCGCGTAAAGAGCGGATCAACCATTAATGGGGATTGTGATGGCGTGGAACGTGGGATGTTGCTGGCAGAGAATCTGCGCATTACGAGATTTGCGGAACGGCGGTTACGCCTGTGAGTGGTAGAGTTGGTCGGTCGGAGGGACCGAGGAAGATGGTCTCGACGGGAGAGCTCGGGAACGAGGGAGAGGGCCGAGGTATCTTGGTGCTGCGGTTGCTCGGAGGCGAGCTGAGAAGCCGAGGAGGCCAATTTGCAGGGGGCCCTGAGGTGAACCAGTTTTGTGCTTGTAGGTCGAGTACAGGGTGGCCTGATCGGCCCCTGTGGGCCCTCTCGTCTGAGTTCTGGGACACGTCATCTGCCACGTGTCCTGATCTGGAAGGTCACCAATATGGAGCATCATCACCGACTTTCACCCCTATCCTCTACTTATCCACCAAATCCATTAAAAGTACTGAAATTCAACTCTAAAGAGTCCGATGGGTGTCTCGTTTTAGTATAAAGCTTGTTGGTGTGGTCCAAATAAAATTTGACATTGTTTCAAGATAAACTATATAGGGGTTTTGTGAGACTAATCAAAATTTCAATTAATAAAGCCTTTCCCCTCCCCTCAATTAAAGCTGTGATACCAGGGGTAAACCGATTGAACCGGTAATTTTGTTGGTTAGAGTGGCATCAGAAATCGTGAAGCAGGTACCGAAGATGGACCCAAAAAAAACACAAATGAAGTCTTTGACATCTACGTGCGTGTAAATTACTAGTAAAATATAGCTGACAGGTGCATATGAACGTAGCTTTCTACGGAAGTTGAGAAGCAATTTGCATCAAGTGGCAGAACCACTTACGGTTCTGGCAAAAACCAAACACATGGAAGCGTCAAGCTCCTCATAAAGAGAAATGAAAGAAAGAGATGGCACGCTGCTGCTTTCATTGCTGAGATGGCCATAATAATCCCATTATGATTTAGATTGGCAACCAGACATCAATTACAAGTAAGAGGTACTCAGACATAGATTAGACCGTCAAAGAGTTTATCCTCTTCATCTGGTACCTTGTTGCCACAAACACCTGATCGCTGCATCGATTTGTTGTCCAGACAATAGCATTCTGCTTCAAATGCTTACACCAAAGCAAATTCAATCACCATCTCAAACCTGGTTCTTGTACTATATACATTTTAGATGAGAACGAGAATCAACAACACCCACATGAGCAAAAAGTCTTCATCAACTGAGATTGGATAATCATATATTTGTTGCAAGTATTTCAAGTCGAAATGTGATGTCTGGATATTAAATCGACTTCTCGCAATTATGTCAATGATCACAATAATGACTTTTGAATGAGAATCAAACAACATGCGGGGAAAAGAGGGCAGCTCTATTAGCAGAGATTGGATTATCAACCACATAACAATTACAACTGATGTCAATAAAATACAAAACAAAATAAAAGGGATCTTTTCGTGTACACCAATACACACAGCACCCAGCCCTACATAACAAAAAATCCACACTATCTCAAGCCTTTGCAAGCCTCCTCCGATGAACCCATCCATGTGTTACTGCTGACTGATACATATGATACAAAACACATGTTCGTCTTGGTGCTTAGGGACCGCTATGATTTCTAGGCAATCTTTCAAGCCTAAGTGCCTGAAGTGGGATCGCTTGAATTATTAGGCCAATCACCGCTCCATTAAAGCAGCATCGGTGTCTGATAATGGTGCTGCAAAACAAAAGCAAAAAGATATATTTCATCTGGGTCCTTTGTCCCTCTCATCGCATTCACTATATATTCCAACCATATGCATAGTACTGGAGTTATTTAAAATGAAAATTACTGCATAATGGATATATTTGTCTAAAGTTAAACATTTTTCCTCTAGGATTTTAATGGGATTTGATTATCTCTCTTCTTATCTTAATGAAAGTTGAAGGAGAAAGTTACCAGCAGAAGAAATCAGTGTTGTGAAACGAGGTTTTAAGAGGACAATTTAGTTGTCTTCGGCTATCAACAGCATCAAATAGTATTAACAAGCCTAGAAATCGCATATTGGCCTTACACGGAATATATGGGTGAATGGTTTTGATGTGTATATGATGCATATAACCAATTCAATACCTGACACAATGCATAAACTAAATATCCAGTTCTTTTTTATATCTCCCGCATCAGCATATTTCCTTGTATCTTTTCAGTATATTTGGGATTTTTCTATATTATTTATATTATAAATCTATTTATTTGTACAACTGTGATTTCCAATACCGAAACCAATAATCCATTTATGCATTGTGTGCTGGATAACTGAATAGAGACCAAATACAATGCTTTACAACATTAGAAGAAATAGTGTATGCTTTTTTCCTCTCTGAAATTCTCGTCTTATTTATTAGTGAGCAGCTATTGTTTGTGGACATTTCTGCAATCGATAGTGGCATGGTCAGGATTCCAGAAGACAAGAGACTATACAACTACCTTTTTGTCAACCTTGACTGCTCATATGAGAATAACAGACTATTATTTAAACATAGAGGTTCATCTCACCTCCCCCAAGACATTAAAAACTTATTTATTAGCATCTTATTGATTTGAATTCTAGACAAACATATAGTAGCATCCAAAAAGAAAAACTCAAAAAAGAGTTAAATAAACATACCAAGCAAGTCCTCATATGTATCCGGGAAGAATGACGAGTCCATCAGCAAAGAAGGAGAGAAAACTTGATCAATAGATCCATCAATTCTAGGAAACGTGATTTGTGCAGTAGAGCCAATAAAATCCATCCCAATATCGGTTTGGAATCCATTCGCCCCGTTTCCATACTCTGCAAGCCCATTCAAATCAAGATTCAAAGGCTGCTGTTTACTACTCTTGTTGAGCTGTGAAGACAAAAACAAGCGTTGCTTCCTTCGGTTTGGAGTTGCGCCGGTTTCCTTTAAATTTACATTTGTAGAGAAAGGGACAAAGAAGTGTTCGGATCCATCGTCACTGCTCTTATCTTCGGAAAATTCTGTGTTGCTCACTGGTTTCGAAAGAGCAGCTTCACGAACGGAGCGTCGTAGATTGTGAGCAAAATAACTATCATCGTCTGTGGCTGCAAATGTAATAGGTTAAGTGTCTAATATGAACTTATATGTCTTCATACATATTGCAGATTAACATTAATAAAGACAAGAAAAGATAAATAAACAGATTTACGCAAAGGGAACCAATTATATTTTGGCTAAACTGCAGAAAACCTCACTCTTACCTAAAGATGCACTTCATGTCCTAATTTGACAGCAATTAACTTCTCTCTTTTTGAGCGCGCACACACCCAAAAAAACACAAAACACACAAAAAGGCCCATTATTCACTGGTAAAATATGCAAATATGCAGTGTGGGTAAAAATAGGTGAAAATAACAGAAAGTAGAGGTAGTTTAGGATAAGAAGTTGCAGAAATGGAAAATCTAAACAGGTTTTAATAGGGGGTAAGGTACGCATTTGAAAATAGACGCTGGAATCTGCACTAGGGGCAAATGTAATGGAGGTTTCCTGCAATTTAGCCTTTATACTTGCAACAAATTGTATTTACGACATCCTCATAGCGCAAATGGAGTTGACTAACCTTGTGATGTGGTATGATCATTTGTAAACGAAGGATCAATTGGTTTACCAACCGCCAATGTTCCTGCCTGGATTGGTTGATTCGATGCAGCATTCCTCTTTGGTGTGTGCATACTTTTCCCTGAAGAATTTGGAGTTAAATTGAACAAATGGGGGAGTTTAAGAGCAGGGCTGCATGAAGCCTTCTCAAGTTGAATGGAATTGAGTTTAGAAGTCATCTCCATAACTTCATCATTAATATTTTCCTGTCCCAAAAATGATGATGAATAGTTTCACGGGTTTGGAAATGTAAAAGGCTGGAAAAAAAGTGACAAGCAAATATCATGCAGGTGCTATGATATGATCCATGAGTTCTTACAGGAGATCTTCCACTGGTTTGGGCATGGGCAGGTGAGGTTGACCTTGCACTGTATTCATCGATTGTACAAGGAGATATGTTGTTGACTTCTTCTGTAAGCTCAACAATTGACTTCTGCATTGCTGGGACGGCTTCTTTTAGTTGATTGATAAGTCCCTAAATCAGTTAAAAGGAAAAGTTGGACCCATCAATCTCTTAACAACCAAGTTCAAGAATAACATATTGTATCTATCTTATTTGTTATATAGTTTAAGCTCGCGCAACCAGGTTGGCCTACGTTTTCCTGGCTAAGAAAAGACTACAAGAATGGGGTGAAATTGACGAAGTTGCAGTAGCCAGTTGCATTTATCTCTGGGGAATGGCATGGCAAGGGCAAAAAAGTTGAACAAAAAGATGCCAAAATTTCACATTTAATATATGAGCATATATTGATTTTTTTCCCCTTCTCTTTCAGGATTTTTTTCTACTCCCATTCACCCTTTCTTAAAGCTCTCATCTTGTTCAATTGTGTCTTCTGTTCTGCTTCCAACAATGGATGCATCAGAATTACAAGACAAGTGGTAGCAACACATTAGATCTGGATTTTGTTAATGAACACGCTAGCAGCACTTCTAATATCTTCCATTGATATCATTTTCAATCCCATGTAAATATCAACCTTAATGCATTCAAGGTATAATATCTATAGTGTTATTACTTGAGCATTCGTAAAAAATATGTTCCTGAGATCACCAAAAAAACATATTTCGAATATTGTGAACCGTTGCATGAGTGGGAGCACAAATATAGGAAACCACCAAATGAGCAGCTAGCTGTGTTTTATACTAATCATCCCCAGAAAATCCCACCGTATGTCATGATGGGCAATATTAGGCTGGTTTTCAGGAATAATTTTTGCTAAATTGCCCGAGCTTGATTTTTTTTGGGTTGTGGAATTTTTATAGATCGAAGGAAACTTAAGAGGAGAGGGAAGGGGAAGGTGGGCCCAAAGGTGTGATATAACTTTTAGAATGAAAAGGTATTTTGAATTTATTGAGACTAAGGGTGCTAATTGAACCGATCCAGCTCGGATTCAGTTTGAGTTTGGATCACTGAGAGCTTGCCCAAGTTCAGTTCGTTAATAATAGTTACGAATTGAGCTAAGAATTAGGCTTGTTCTGTTAACAAGCCGAACTCCAGCGGGTCCTGGCTCATTCATTTATAGCTTGAGTTCGGCTCCTTTATGTATTATAACATATTTTAAATATTTCGAAATGATAGTCAGTCGTCCACTGCATAAATGTCAATCCAAAAAATTCATACATTCAGTAAAATCCAACCTAAATGCGTCGAATTTTTCTTCATTAAATTTTTGTAATATTGCTTAATGAGTTATAACGGTACTGAACTTATAAACGAGCTAGAGCCAAGCTTGTTTGTTCATTTATGAGCTCAGCTTGTTTTGTAATAAAACTGTCAACGACTCGAACTCGAGCTGAGGTAAATGAACCAACCAAACCCAGATCGGACTGAACTCGAGCCGAGACGAAAATAAACAAGCCGAACTCAAGTTGACCCCAGCTCATTCAAGTTCGGCTCATTTACATTCCTAATTAAGACCCATGGCTCCAGTTTGGGTGTCAGAAGGGAAAATCCCTACGATGCCCATCACATCAAGGGCAATATATATTCAGTTACCTGTATGCTAGCTAAATGTTGCCGATGTTCAGAAAGAGTCGCTGCCAAGGACTCAGCATGGCCGCTACTGCCACCATCAGATGCAGAGCGAAGAAGCTCTGGGCCCTCTCCATCATTAGCCTTGGCCTATAGTGCAGAAAATCAAAATAATAGTAGGCCCCACACCGAAATTAGTATATACATGTTCAGTAATGACAGTTCTTTTTTTATAAATGACATCAAGGATCAGTAATAAAGTTATTATTACTAAATAACAGGAATTCGGAGTCAAGGTTGGAGGTGGATTGTGGGAGTTTCAAATTCAATCGCTGTGAAATAAAAAAAAACAATATAACAGGTTATAACTAGAATATTATAAGCAAGGTTCGAGGTTTCGGCCGAAACCGCCGATACGCGGTGGTTTCGTATCGGTTTCGGTGGAGACCGATACGAATGAAACCGATACAAAACCAACCATGCAATATTGTTTCGGCTGAAACCTTTAAAAACTTATTTTTTTAATACCATTTTTACTGTCATTGTGATCATCGTAGGCCTTCGTTAGAAAACCGCAAAAAAATGAACCCAAACCCTATATTAATACTTATCTAAGTATATTTTTCAATATATTTTGCATCATGGATGGATTTTTAAACACTATGATCATTATCTTGTAATATAGAACCATAAATTTAAGTATTTAATATATCAACACCTCTATGTATGTATGTTGTATTACCGTCAAAACCGAAACCCAAACCAAGATTAGCGAAACTAGCCGAAACCCAGCGGAACTAATAAAATTATGAGAGACCGAAACCGAAACCGAAACCGAAACCGAGTCCTTGAACCTTGATTATAAGAAATATAATATACAAAGAAAAAAATGGCAATTAACTAAAGTCTCCTCAAGGCTCAAGCATTACTGCTGAATGGAGAAAAAGAATTCATTTAGCGGTATGGAGGTTGTGTTCTAGTTATGTTTCAATCGTTCACCTTAGTCAGTTGAATTATCCAAGGGACCAAAAGATATAATCAAAACAAGTCAGCAAAAACATGAATATTTGAAACAAAATGTGAAAATAAATGGCAATGATCTGAATAGAAGCGAGCTAGGCTACTATATAGCTGTAAGCCTGTAACATCACTATTATCATGGAAGAGGCCTTGCAACCAGCAGTCTTATCATGCTTTTTCCAAAAGAAGTCCACGTTTACATGGCACATGCTCAAAATCTAGTATGACGTCTATGGGGAAAGATTGAGAAAGCATGTCATTCTCAAAGAATGAAAACACGGTAGACATACATTGAGATTTTTGACTCAGCATGGATATTATACATGGGTGTATCCACTACTAGAATAGAGATTGCTACTAGCTTATCCACAGAGCGAAGGGGCAAAACATACCAGATGAAGTGATTGTTTGTGGATACGTTGTAAGGCATGGGTCCATCGTCGAAGAACTTCAGCTACATCAACTGTGGGGTGAACTCTACCATTTCTATCTTCTGATCTAGGTAAAGCTTCATTATTCCCTTGAAGTTGAAGTGAATCTTTTGGCTCACAACTATCCATAGGGTGCGACATTTCACCAGCTCGAACAGAGAGTACATCTGAATATGGTACATGTGAACTTAGATCCATCACTGCAAGCAAAGATGTTCCAGAGATGCGGTACCTGATAAACAGAAGCATGTGACTAATGCAACCGAAAAAACAAACATATTATTTTACAAGGATCTCTATCAGTACCTATGCTCTCGATGGGCTATTAAGTCTTCAATAGGGCCAGATGCAAGAACTTCATGTTGACCTGAAGACAAGGTAGACTAAAAATCAAATTTTACGGATTTGACTAACAATCCACAGGTCTTGTACATCAGAATAAAACTGAAAGCTCAAAAACTACGTCGCGAAAGCAATGTAAAAATTGCTTTCTATATCAAAGAAAGAAGAAACAAAGATATCATCAAGGAAGAACCATCATGTTTTCCCCTACTTTTTTTCCCTCCTAACTACATAGCAGCTTGCTGATCATTGAGCAAGACATGCTTGAAGAGAGGAAGAAGAATGAATAAGACATAGCATATAACAGAGGGCTCCCAACCTAACTTTAAAATAAGGGAGTTCGGTCATTTTTTAGAGCCTCTAGGGCAGTAAATGCATCAAAGCTGAACTCACAACTGGAGGGTCATTAACATAGTAGTTCGCTCATCTTTGAGGGCCATTAAGATAGAATTAACTTGGTCATTTTTTAGGGCCATTAAGATAGTAAATTGATCGAAGGAAAACAACATGCAATTGAAAAGAGGAGAAATCTATAACAGTGAAATACATAACAATAACATGTAGGATGTAGCAAATCTTAAGATATAAAAGCAAGGTTGTAAAAACCGCTAGACGGAGCTCAGCGGTTAGAATACCGTCTAACATCTAGCTGCCGCTTATGCACCGCCTAGGTGGGCTTTTTAATTTAAAATTATATTTCACACACACACACGCACAAAATAGCAATCGTCATAGAAAAATTATAATAACAATGTAATTACAAAATATACTAAGTTAAAATAGCAACTTCACATTGAATGGAATGCATAATATCAAAACAAAAAAAAAATAGCACACGACATTAGGTGAAATATAGTGACAAATCATAAATTTCTAATTTTCAACTTGCAAATTACATATCTTATGAAATGAAATTGAAACAGAGGAGAGACATGAAAAAGAACATAAAAGTTTTGGACAAAATTACTAAAGGTTTTTGCCGACGATCCATTAGAGACTTGAGAGGCGGGTGACGAGAGGAAAACACCAATGATAATAATTTACGGTTTCTTTGTTCGTGTAATTTGAAAAATAAATCAAGATGTGTACCGTATTTAAAAAGAGTTTTGGGTCAAGTGTGTTAAGAAAAAAACCTCAAACTTGACGCATGAAGCCTGAATTATACAACTCACTTAAGCACCCACCTTGATGAGAGAGCCCACTTAAGAGCTTAATGCGCATAGACCGTTTAATGCAACCGCTTAAGGTCAATGCGGAGCGTCTTGGGACTGCTTCCGCTTAGGCGGCTGCCTAGACCGCTTTTTTGAACACTTTAATAAGAGAAGAATTATTTCCTATATTTCAACCCACTTTTAATGTTACAGGATTTCCTGCCAGGCCTTAGTATGAAGTATCATCTGTGGACAACTAGAAGAGGCAATTCTTTTGAAAACAATTGATGCAAACTAGGAAAACTCAGTTACAAAAAGAAAAGAGCTGGCGCTTTTAAAGAACTAATTTAGGATAGGTGCAAACTCCAAGCTCGGGGTCCATGTTTCTTTCAAAAATATTTAGGGTGATGGATCAATTACCAGATGTATGTGCTTATAGATGCTAGAGTTAGAGGCTGTATCTAGTACGTAAGATTGATGGATGGTAAATTAAGCATCTTGTGTAGAGCATGTTAAGTTCAATCAATTAATAACCAGGTCCGAGATGCTGAATTTAATGGGAAATAGAGAAGAAATGTAGAAGAAAATAGAAAGTACATCGGCGTCCATAACTTGACCAATCTTTTTAAAGAACATTCATTCATCCTCAATAAATTATGTCACGGATATGGACCATTTTTATATTGTTCCTATTGGGAACATCAAAAGCTCTTGAGATGGAATCAATACGATAGCGAGGGAGTCCTCAAGCGACAAACTTCAAATAATTAGTTCATGGATTAATCAACTTCCTGAGGAGGGTATTATACCTATATCAGAACATGATGCAACAGAAAAATGAAAGTCACTTTCCATAAAATCAAAATTGTGTGGTGGGCATGTTCCAGGTGTTAAACCTAGCACAAAATTAAATTAGCACTCTGGTACCCAAAGAGATCTGAACTTCAACTTGCAGCTCTTATAGGATTGGTTAATAAAATAATAAGGCAAAGAAATGGACTAATCTGTCTAATCAATGATGGATACAATATTGATGGATGCAAACCAGAACCTAGAAGTTACACAAATATATGGATCGAATCAAATTGACCAAACTTTTATCCCCAAAAAACGGCTTTATTAATTCTAGATCAAGACGTAGTTTCACAATGTAAGCAGAATACTTTATCAGAATTTCACGATGAATGCTTGTAACATTGGCGCATAAATTCAAAGGTCTTCCATTTTTTGTCAATTGGAAGACGTGTATAAAGCTTCTCATGATACTTCACAAAGACCAAAATCCTTGATCAATGGAGCGGGATCATTTGTTTCTTTAATTTAAAATTAGGAGAATTTAGCTCACAAACTGAGCAACGTTTATGTGCTTTTCTTCCCTATACCAGGTCGGAATGCCAACAGCTAAATATAACATGACCAAAGAGATTAGAGTCAATTGACATACTCTTGCGAGCTAGTAAGGACTCCCAAAGGCGTGTTGCTTTCGATACAAGATGCGAGTTCTGAACTGAAGAACTAGAGATACGATCATCCCATGATTCCCCTTCTAACTTTGCTTTATTTCTCATATCCTGCAGCTTCTCTAATTCCTGCTGCAAAAAGGCCTGAATAAAAAATTTGCATATTAGGGGGTGAAAAGTCCCAAAAGTTGCACATTAAAAGATCGCATATCAGCATCCACCAACTTTATGCAGTAAGAGATTAGATGTTATCATCCACCTCTTCAGCACAAAGCCCACGGAATTCTGCCGTCATTTCATTGGCTAAGTTTGACCATGCAGTTTGCCTTTGAACAGCAGTGCTTGCATTCTTCAAAAACTTCCTCCTCTCAAGAGCAATCCTAGCCTATGAATAAAAGAGCAGTCAGAAATGTGTGTGAAATACATGCATCCATTACAAACAAAGCACATTACTATAAAACAATGGAAAATGAAATACATTTTGTTATTAAAAATTATCCACATAAATTTATTTTCCTTTCTAACATTAAAGGAATAATAAGAATATAACTTCATTTAATAGAGTATCAAAGAAAGTTATAATTCGTTAAAGTAAATGAGAAAAAAGAGGAAGACAGAAAGGAGGGGAAGTCATAAGCAGGAGTATTAGATTCCATTAAAATGCATCAACTGCAAGTTCTCAACCAATAGATAACAAAAATAAGAACAACTCAACCACGGTCATATAAAGGACGACGCAAATTCAAATTACCTTAGTTACGGGGAGTAGAGAAGCTGCATGTAAATAAGAGACATCTGTTAGTGAACCAGGTAGCGGAGTAGAAGCTACATCAGCAGCAAATGTCCGTCGGTGAACCTCTCGTAAAGCATGCACAGAAAGTTGCCACAAAAGCTCAACAAATCTGCACTAAAGTGAGATTATAATTTGTATTTGTAGGCTGCATTGATTGACTTAAAGAGCTTAAGAGAATAAAGGAGAAAAAATGGCATCATCCGTGCAGATCCACAAAACAAAATTACTTAGTACAAAAGAGAGACGAGAATTCAAGATTCAAATAGTACCCATGGTATAGAAAAACAGTGATATCAGGAGAAAACAAAAGGTAAAAGTCCCAGTGTCACTTGGAGTATTATTAATATGCTTTTTTTATATACATTTTCCCTTGTCGCCAAGGAACAGAACCACTTAAAAAGGCTTCAATTTGTAACTTATGAATCCTAATGAAATGCGAGATTTCGAGCAGAAGAAACATGAAAAATACAGGGAACATCTAACAAAAATGATATCTAATGTAATGTAGCAGAAAAGAGTAATTCTATGGCCAATATTAAATGGAATTGAAAACATGGGGCGTTCGAACAACAATTTACCAAGTTGTAGGCACAAGGGCATAGTTACACTTTTGATTATTTCTGAAGGTATGTAAATTGATGTAAACTAAATCTTTGAATTTATAAGCATTATAAACGGAAGGGCAGCTAGTCTTCATCACAATCAAATGTAGGTATTGCATATCACAAAACGATACGAGAAGTACACGAAAAGAATTATGCATGCCAAAATGATACAGAAGGGTGAAAAACATGATAATATTATTTCCAGTACTAAGTTCATGGCTCTCTAAAAATACGTAAATAAAATATACAAGAAAGTATAATATAATAAATCATAAGAAAACTTTTTAAATAAGTTTGTTGTATGAAAGTTCACCTTCAATGTATGCTCCAGAAGGAAGATAAAAGGCTATATTTAAGAGCAACTCTAAAGAGCATAATATTGCTTTAGGTACGGCCTGATTGGCTGAGTCTCCATAGCTTAAAGAACAAAAACTCCCGTAAAAGTTTGTATTGTTAGGATTGAATCTAACTACTACTGAGTTAAAAAAAAAAGAAGGAAATCAAGGAATAATAGAAAATCCTAAAACTAAATGATTCCAGGAGAGTTACAAGGTTAAGGAGCAGAAATGCTAATTTAGAAGCGATTGCAATGACGATACGATGGAACATGCAAGACCGTCTAAAGAGTTTACCTAAGATTGTTAATTAGATAGTATTATTCAATTTGGTATTTATCCATATTCCATTTTAATAATTTTATCTAGAGATGATTAGTTTTCAGAATTTGGTTTTATCTTTGCGTATAGCCGTATACATTTATAAATATCTTAGTTAATTCATGTCCCTTCTTCTAGAAATCGCTTTTCATTACTAGGCGTCCAATTAGATTTTATTTTATATGGGCAATTGTCTTAAAACTCTTAATCTTTCTCCTTAGCTAGAATTTATAATAAAGTATTGAAGCGAAAGCCAACACTAACATGTTTAATCTATCAATAGCCTAGCCCTCGTACTGCTTCGAAAATTAGTATATTGATAAAAAGAACTCTATATTATGAGTGTTAAACAATAAGAGAGAGAGAGAAATTGATTCTTTATTATGTGACCAATGATCTCTTTATATATGGATTACAGTTACTTGATACCCAAATATCATGGTACAGTGTATCCTAATAACAATATATTCTAAACTATTCCAATACTCCCCCTCAAACTGGAGCATAGATTTCAGTGATGTATAGCTTGGACAATAGATGAACGAATGCAGGTCTTGGAAGACATTCGTCAAAATATCTGCAATCTGGGCATGAGTAGAAACAGGACGGTGATTAACTTTCTTTTCATCAATTTTCTCCTAGATAAAGTGGCAATCCATTTCAATGTGGTGTGCATTCGTGAAACACTGGATTCTCTGAAATATGAATTACAGCTTTATTGTCATAGAACAAGGATGTTTGTGTTGTAGAACTAACACCAAGATCTCGAAGCAATATGAAGAGCCACGTCAATTCTGAGACGGCATAGGCCATAACCCTATATTCAGATTCGGCTGATGAGCGTGCAACATGTTGCTTCTTGTTGTGCCAAATCATTAGGTTCCCCGTAAAGAAAACGCAAAATCTACTCGTAGAGCGACGGTCATCCAAATATCTGACAAAATCGGTATCAGCATAGGCTATAAGAGAGATTAAAACATGGTTTATAAAGAAAACTGCCCAGATGCACGCTTCAAATAGCGGAGAATGCGTTCAACGGCCCGAAGATGGGAAACTAAGCGCGCCTACATAAACTGGCTCACTGTGCTGACTGCAAAGGATATGTCTGGGCTAAAACAATCTCCTCGGATATGGTTCGATAAATTTAGCATGGTCCAAAAAATATAAATTTCACAAGAAACTCGGCAGATACATCTCTTTTTATATATAGACGGAAAGAAAGAATGATTATTCTCCTTATTTATGTTGATGACATAATCATCACTGGAGATAATTCCGAGAGTATATCTAAGGTCAAAACTTATTTGGCCTCACATTTTTACACTAAAGATCCTGGTCTTCGGTACTTTCTTGGTATAGAGATATCTCGAAATAAGAGATCATCATTTCTCTCACAGCGGAATTATACTCTCGATCTTCTTAAAAAACAGGATTTATATATATAAGAACGAGAGGGTGATTATATATTTTATATATGAGTGTATACGGGCTTTTGATATAAATGGGTTCTAAAAACTCAAGTCTTGTTGAGATTTGTCCCATCTTATATCTTATACTCATGTGCCTCTCATAGTTTTTCCAATATGAAACTATTTTAGTCGATCACAACTCAACACTACCCCTCACGTACAACCATCACTTTTTCTTGGTGTGGTTGTCACGTGGATTGCACAATACTTGTAGAACTAGGTCTCTCAAAAGCATTTTTTGTGCTTGTAGCATGTTTCTCTCAGAGGTATTGTTGATGTTTTGGATCGAATCATTGGCTCTGATACCATATTAAACGATAAAAGAGAAATGATTTAGATTCTTTATTATGTGACCAATGGTCTCTTTATACAGGGATTACAGTTACTTGATACCCAAGTATCATGGTACGGTGCACCCTAATAACATTATACTCTAAACTATTCTAACAATGAGCATTGAGATTGAATATTGAATTCTGAATTGCTTCATCCAGGACTGAGTTCCGCTTTCCTTTGTATGTTTTCTTTCTTCCCTAATGCTATAACCAAAGAATTTCACCATTATGAAATTCAGCCACATTTATTCTCAATATTAACTAATCCATCCAATTTACGACACTAAATCCATGTTGATATCCTTTAATTTAATAAATTTAAGTATTCACAACATCACACCACTAGACGTTTGGCGCAATGGGTGGACAAGAATAGCGGCGGGTTTAATGTTCATTCAGGACGGTTAGAAAGATGTCGATATTGAACAGCCTACTTCAGGAAGCGGGATGATTTTTTATTTCTCAAAGCAGTTTTTTTGTTTAGATTAAATCAAGTTCACATACAATATGTAAAGAGTTGCATGATAAATTGTTACCGTATCTCATCATGGAAGGTGAACAATTGCATGATTTGTTTGCTATATCCTCCAAAAATACAACTCAGTGATGAAAACAAAATACATATATGAAGTTTACAACTTTACCCCTTGTTATAAATTTCTTAATCTAAATTTCAAGACTAATAAACTTCACCTAAATGTGCCAACCCGAATGCTAGGTTTTAGAGCCAACTCTCATCCATAAATTTCTTGAAACCACAACTAAGAGGTCCAACATCAAGTCAACATCCCGTTCTATTATTTCATAATCTATGAAAACTTCTAAATACATAATTAGGCTCCATAAGATACACCGCTCTATGGGCATACAGCTCATATTCCCTTTATGTTTTATCAATAAAATCTAAATGGATGGAAACAAAAAAAACAAAAAACAAAGCCATCACCTCTTTTGATTTTTTCATGTCATCATTCAGTTCCTACCAAAGGCTAATTTTAAAATAAGTTTTTATCATCGTATTTGGATTATTGTAATGTCTATGTTCATTTTGCTATTTTGGCTAGCTATGTCTGCATAGTCCCTTTAGAAAATATCATGCACCCATAATCTAATCGTTGAATGAATCCATTGAGCAAATATTTACTGTTCGATGGAAAAAAAAAAAGAGAGACCTTCAGCCATGAACTTAAAGCTCAAATGAGTAGCATGCCTTGTAAAACAATACCTAAACCTAAAATAAAATACCGTAACTTTTCCAGAGTTAGGCTATTCCAAATAAATAACGAAACACAAAAACAATTTATTATTATTGCACCCTTAAACGTGTAAAAGCAAGAATATAGGTGTGATCCCCTTTTGAAAAGTAATTTTAATGGAGTACAAGCTTATGATTGTTTGTGGTCTTAGCAATCTTCTATGATTTCAATATTACCATCACAGGATGAAAGGTTAAAAAAAAGTTAAGTGGTACAAGAAAATAGTGGCTATAATTGTTTGGTTGTATTGGCAAAGCTCTTCTGTGGTTCTCAACCAGTAATGCAATGAATACTTTAAGAAGAAAAAGGGCTTTGCAAGTAAACATCAAGGAGAACATTGTTGCAGTGGAAAAAAAATCCAATCACCCTAAACCGATCGACATTATATATATAATTCCGATTATCTTCCCAAATTTCACAAAAATGTAGCAACAATCCTTGTTCCAATAATTATAACATTCCATCCATTTTAAGACTTGCACTTGGGGGCGTCCAATCATATAGTCATAAATAATATCTCTTGTTTGAATCCAAGAACATTTATAGCACTCCAAATTAGTTGTATATAACCAAAGATGATGAAAATTTGTCCATATAGTCTATTTTTCATTTTTTTTTCTTTCTTTGTTCAGGCCAATACGATATCCCATAGACTGATTTACAGGTCCAAGTCATATATTCACGCATATAACTAGGCAATTGAAAGGTTCATTCTAAAATGTATATTTCCTTGAGACAGGAATTTGGCACCAAATTTAGCTAGATACATCTCAATTTAGAGTTACTAGTTTACGAATGTGTTCAAGGCAATAGACAATGCAAGAAAGCCAACACTGACCAGTGGAATTGCACCCCGAACATAACCAGTGGAATTGCAGCTTAAAATTTGATAAAATTGGAAAATCCAACACTGACCTCGGCCCGCAACATGTAGCAAGAGAAGAAACCCTAGAATTACTCCTTGGCAACGCCCCTTGCGACTCCAGCTCACTTATAATCCCTTGCACAATCTACCATCACCAATCAGAAACATATCACAAAACACTTCAAAATTTATCTCGACAAAAAAGAAACTCACAAACCAAAACCCTCACCTTTCTAAAATCCCTCGACTGCGCCGAATCGAAGATTGGCCACACTTTATCAAAATCCTACCACAATCAACGACAAATCCCAATCATAAATCGAAATTTTCCAATCACCAATCCAACAACAAAAAGGTAGGGAATCAACACCTTGGCCGATTGAACTGGCCCTCGAAGCGCAGAAAGAAGGAAGTAGAGCAACTGCTCGCCCATTCTAGGGTTCGAGTGCCTGAAATGCCCAACCCTAGCGCTGCCGCTGCCGCCATTTCCGAGGATCGCCGGATCTAGCCCTAACAGCAGGCAGTTCGTGTACATCGCGCTCTCGAGCTCCGCCTCCCTCTCCTTTTCTCGCTCCGTCGCCATGGCCGACCTGTCCTCTCTCTCTCTCTCTAGATCTCTTGCTCGCTCTTTCTCTCTCTAGATCTTGGGGTCTCTCTCTCTCCCCCCTCTTTCTTTGTTTGTAATCGCTGTCCCTTTTTCGATTTGGTAGGGGGTTCGGTGGGGCCCACGTCGGTTTTTTTGAAATGAAGGGGAGAGAGCGATGACGAAGAGGAGGCGGTACCGTCACCGGACGCGGTGACGGTACGGGTGCGGGCCGGCAGTATAAAATAATTTGGGCTTTGTGATGGACTCCATGTTTATATTTTTTATTCAATAATGAGAACAAATATAGGGCAAGGTTGGGCATAAAATGGTGGTTGCATGAAACCACAACATGCTAAATTTTATTTATTTATTTTATATTTGTTTTCATTTTTTGAGACTTTTTTTTTAGTAACCTGTCAACATTTATTTTTCAACATAATATATGTGATTGACCATTCGCATAAATACTAGGGTTGTGTTACAGAATATTCTTTGGACGAAACATTAAATCATTGTATTATGTTGCATATGCAAGATATAGATTTTATTTTAATTTTTTGAGGAAAATGTGACTACTTATTCCACCAAATATGCAAGGTATAGATGTATACAAGAAGAAGGGTGTTTCCGGTTTGTGTTTATGTTTAAATAATTTTCTTTCTTCATGATTATTCGAGGGGGACATATTCATGTTAGGAACTTTTATAGCATGTATTTTTGCCAGAAGCATGCAAGTCTATTTTAGATTTTTGATTTCAACATCAATGTGGCCTCTTATTTGTTTGCTTGCTTTTTTTTATTTCTACATAAACGTCACGAGCATTTTAAATTAAAAACTATCTAATTAACTAATATAAGGTTGGATCATGGGAATGGAATTTTTTGCCAAAAGCATTATTTTTGGCAAATTTTTCCCCAAAATGCCCTTATAAATTTGAATGCAACAATATTCCTTGACTTTGGCCTAGCAAGGATGTTTTTGGAAAACTAAATTCTTAATGAGACATATTTCTCAAGTTGTTCCCATAAGGATTTGGAAAATCCTCAAGAAAACCATAAAGGATTTTGGCTTCGAAAGGGTATATTTGGAAAGAAAAATTCTTAATAATTCCCATGTTATTCATGTAAATGATTTGCAAAATTCTTGTGAAAAACTTGCTTTTTATCTAACATGACATTTCTTCTTTTTGGTACAATTTATGGGCATCATCCATACAGTACGAGTGCAATGGATTTTTTTCCATTTATTATCCTTCGGTTTTATAGTTTATAATATTTGATGGGAATTTACAAAAACTTTAAAAAAAGAGAAATAATAATATTTGTATCGAAACCGCCACAAAAAATATCCCATGTCTTTTTTTTCAAATATGGTGAAACAATAATATTTCAAATAACAATGGTTATTTTACATTTATTTATAAAAATTATAATTGATTTAAAACTTATGCTAAAATTTCATAACTCAAATAACTATTGCTATTTAAAATTTTACTCACAAGTCACAAGTATATTGTATTTATATTAAAAAAAATTACCAGAAGGTTTTAATATTTAAGTGAAATTTAGCATTTATACGGTCTTGAAATATTAAGCTCAGATCTAAGTTGTTATATGATATTTCTGATAGAAAAGAAATCAAATAATATCTTGATAATAAAAAAATAGACAAACTATTTAGAAAATTATTAAAATTATATTCAATAATTAGATTATTTATCATGCATAATATAAAGTGTATAATTATCTGGTTTAATACATTACATTCAATAATTATAGTTCCATTACAACTAATAATGTATTATGTGCTTATAATTCATACAAAATTAAAAATAAATGCTAATTCTATTTATTTTTGTAAGAACTATAATGTTTATTAAGATATATCGCAATCTATAAAGAATCCGATTAATGACGATTATTTTGAGCTAGAAGAAGATGGTTGTGTACTTTCTTTTATATGTGCTGCTTACATCTCAAATTGTAACAACTTTTCTATACCGTATGAATTCATTTATGAATATATTGAATCGTTTTTTATCCCACGCGTAACGTGTGAGGTCAAAGTCCGGTTTTATATAAGATTTAGAAATTCAATATATGTTTGCTTCATCCACCAAACCCTTAGAGGACCCTTGGTATATGTAAGGGGAATCCAAGATTAACACTAAATATAATCATGCTTGTTTTAACATAAATAAATATTCCCAAAATTCATGACACCCCGTGAGTGAGATACTCTCAAATCGTGAAGAAACTTATTCTCGTTCTCCAGATGTCTATTTGATTTTCTTGCATATACATCTAGTGCCATGGTGCTTACCTCCACAACCAACCATCAACAGTCGTCGCCGCCGGTAGTCCCTGTCAGCGACCGTCTTCATCCCTGGTCGTCGTGTTCATCATCGCCACCAGCATGCCGTTGCACTCCATTGTCAACCACTCAGCTGCCGTTGGTCGCTTGCCACCCTCCGTTGCTTGCCTATGCCGGCTGTCGTTGCCGGCAGCCACAGTCGCTTCGGCCCGCTCGGTCACCTAACATCACCCTCCATCGCCTTCTTTCGCCAACCGTCTCCAGTGCTGGTTGTCGTCTTCATTGCGGTCACCCTTTACCACCGTCCTCCATTGTCGACCGCCATCTTGCACTACCTTCATCACTCCGCCGCCGCAGTCCTTTGCCGGCCATAGCCATTGGTGTAACATCCGCGATTTTCAAGTACCTAATAAAAGTCTTCCATACCATTTACTTGTGTCAATTATTTTTCTTAATGCCTCTTTGATTTGAAAACGCTTTAAAACTGTTGTTCTAACTTTAAAACTAATTAATATAATTTTTAAGAATTTGTAAAAAATTATTTTGGATATTTACAAGAGAAAAAGGTTTTAGGGAATATTTTAATATTAGAAAAAATATAATTAATTTTAACCCAAACTTTTCCATAAGATAAAGAAAACTTTAAGATAAATTTTTCGAGACTTTTCCAACATTTTTCTAAATTTAAAAGGTATTTTTAATGATTTTTCCAAAGATCAAAACAGTTTTAAAATGACTTTGTTCGTAAAATGGAAAAAAAAACGTATATCATATCGGATCGGATCCAGGCTCAAACGAACCCAGACCCGACCCGATCGGATCCCCACTCGCCAGCGAGCGTTGGCGAGTGGGGTCCACATGCTTATGCAAGCAAGCACATGGCACCACATGGGTGACTCATGTCCACGTGCGTGAGCAGGGATCGTCCAATCGCAAGATTGGACGGCTGAGACGTGAGGAGGGGGCAGCCGGACATGATTAGGAAAGCCGACGGCTGGAATTTAGGGATTTGGTCAGCTCAGCGTTAGGGTTTCTGAACTATAAATACCCCCATTCACATACGATTTCCTTCTTCATTTTTCCCCACAAAAATCCGAAAAACGCCAACGCAACCGTACTACCCGTTTCTCCGACAAAAATCTGAGGTGGGATATGATCGTCTTTCCTTCCAACCTGACACTTTCCGACGTCCGTTTCTTCACCGCTTCAACCGGTAGGTTTCTCAATCGATCTTCTTTGCTCTTGTCGCCTTCTCGGATTATATTCACCTCAGTTAATTCCATCATATTCGTAACTTTATTTTGAGATGCAGATTAATATTAGTTAGTTCTATTTATTTAAAAGTGACAACACTCCATCCATACACTCAGTAATCACCATCATACATGTTCTAAAGAACTTTTTCACGCTTATTGCTCAGGGTAACTGTTCGCCCCTTTTTAAACCCGCAACGTGCAAACGTTCAGAGTGGACGGAGGTGTGGAACAAAAGCGAAGTAATGAAGGAAGTGGCCTTCTTTTGAAAGTTTTGGTTTTTTTCAACCAAGAAATTAAGGGTTCGACACTCCCGATAAGTGCAATCACTTACCATTAATTACTCATTATTGGTCTCGGGCCAAGTCCGGACTGGGATACCTGGTGAACCAGTTTGAATCACATCGCATAATCATAGAGCAAAGGGTAGGAAAATAAATACTCAAGAAAACTCAATTTTATTAAAGAACTTTCATCGTTTACAATGTTCTCTCATACAATTACAAATCTGGTTTGTAACCTTCACATTGTATAATTAGATGAAGGGTTTCGGGCGCTAGGGTCACAACGTTTTCGGCCACGGTGGAATAGTAGAATCAAAATTTTACAAAAACTTAGCACACAAATCCTACCAAGATCATGACATTCACTACAAATTGCAAAAATAAATAGAACTTAATCTAAAAGTTCATAGGAACTACAACCTATGTAGCATCTTCTTCAAGTGCTCCATGTTTATGTTGGACTCCTTGTAGGCTCCATGGAAGATAAGGAAACCGACTTGCATCTTCATCTCCAAGGCCAAAGATGATCCACCTGAGGGTTTCTCCACTTGAGCTCCATACTTTAACAATTGAAGCAAACTCCAATTTCAATCTTACCAGGAAATAGATTAGAGAATTGTAGTAATTATTCCCTATTTTATCCTCCTCATATGTTCTCTTTATTTTGGTGAGAAGAGAGCTCTTGAGAGAAAGGACAAGAGTGAAGCTCTTTTTTCCTTAAAAAATGAATTAGAATGGATAAATCAATTAACCATTCACTTCAACATAATCTAAATTAATCTTCACCATCCATCAAGCCAAGTGTCCATGCACTCATCTCTCCTACACTTGTCATCAAATGAGAGTGGTCTTATGTTGCGTTCATCCCATAGCACAACATAAGGTTAAAGAGGACCGGTATTAATTATGCTAACATAATTAATCATTTTGCATTATTATAAAATGCAAACATAAAAGAGAATAAATTAGAATAAGATAATACTAGTAACACACATATATATAATATTAATATATTAAATTAACGATTGATTTAATATACCGGCTTTCATAAAATCGTCTAGTATTAATAAATGCGTGTTTAAAATGGTGCATCAAATACACTATTTGAATCGAAGTCCCGCGAGTATCATACACCACCGCTACAATATTTTGCCCAAGCTTCGAAAACCTCTGTGTGGGATTCCAAAGACTTGACAATACACTGGCAATAGATCTAGATCAAATTCGATTGATCTGAAACAATTTCAAATCAATCTCCTCACGGGTTAGACCCACAAACCTTTAGCGATATTAGCTGCACGTAACAGCTACTCATGTATTGAACGAAAAGAAGATCAACAAGTAAGTTTGTTCGAACCCCTAATGAGCCTATCGGTGACAGTCTCCGTACAGTCCGGTCTTTTCGTCTAGGATATCGCATATCGAGTCTAGGGGTGGAAACCGACAGACCCCTAATAACTCGATAAGTCGTGCTGACATATGACTGATAACCTTTACAGATACAACTAATAACACTTATCAGTTTATCTCATTTTCTGTGGCCACAGACTCCTGGTTATAGTCATGTTCTGCACATCACGACATCTACTCCATATACCGGGAGAGACGAATCTCTTCCGATCGCTCATTGCCTCTGTTTGGCTCAGGACTGTACTCAACTAAAACCTGTTTACATGACTCAGTGGAACCGTGGTAGCGTAGTAATCTAAGTATAATGGGAACCACACAAGACATTATGATGATCTCAGGTCTACAAACTACTCTGTATTCATGTCACCGGAGAACTGCTATCTGACATTGGTACAATACCACTCAGGAGTTCTCAGGTGAGTCCGTCCAGTGCACTCATCCAATGAGCACTTATATATACAATCATCAATGTCAAACACCAATGGTTATGTGATCAGACATCGCCCCATACAGGGTCATGAAACGTATACACTAGTTTAAACTGGAATATCGATGCCCAGTCTCGATACTCCTACGAATAGGGACTTTTAAGGATGTGCTTATGGACTACCAGACCCCACTAGTATGATTTTCATCATAGTCCTGGTAATCAAACAAAATCCTAGGGGCTTTATCTCATATATTATCTATACGTGATACTGAGTAAAATGTATATACACGACAAATAAAGTCAAACCAGATAGCATACTATCATCTCGAGTAAGATTGTTCTTTGTATAGGTTCTCCTTCAATTACAATAATTGTCTTGAGAGCATCTACATCCAACAGTAGAGGGTTTTCTAAACCCGATAGTATGCATTTAGTCAAAGAAGAGGGACGCTCCTCTTTTTATGGGGTATTCGTCGGGTGTTCATAGAGATCGGATACCCTATCCATGGGTATCCGCTGGTCTCTTATAGGAAAGGACGGGTATCCTATTTTAGGGACCTTCCAGTGATTTTTGTTTTGTTTTGTTGAGTTATTTTGGTTCTATAAGCGGAGAATGGGGTTTCCTCTCATTCTCGCGATTTAATCCTTTTAGAGTCTCAAATCTATTTTCAGTGTTTCGGCACATAGACCCACTTCATGGCTTTGTTTGAAACTTGTCGTTTAAGACCTGTTTTGGAAAGTAAGCTTTTCGACTTATTTTCCATGCCATGGAGAAGTAGGTTACCCCATCTCTATAAAAAAGGAACGCGAAATTTCTCCCGGGTTCCGGCCACGAAGAACACATTTTTTTAGAAGAACTCAGTTGAGTCTTCTTTAGTGGTCCATTTCGGGCCAGGAGATGTTGAAGGCTGTAAAGGGAGAAGTTTGTTCTTCTTTTTGAAGTTCTCACATGTTTTTGAAAATATTGTGGGAAATTATAAATGGAAAGATCCTTTGATTCTTTCTATATGTTGAGATTTGAATTCTCTGTTAGATTTTTTTATTGAAAGTTGGAATTTGGAACTTCTTTTACATTTTCCATGGAGCTTGGTTTATAGGGTAGTTGACATAATGAATTTCCTACTCTTTTGTACTTGTAAAAGTACAATTAGAGGAATGGAAAGGGGGTACTTCATATTGTGAGCGGCGCCCCTCCTCCTATGCTTGCGTGGTGATGGATCCCATCAAGGAGATACCCGTCGCCTTACTTTAGGCGGGCACCCCAAAAGCAACCGTCTTTGCTTGGCATGGGCAGGCATCCCCTTCGAAGCGGGTACCTAACTTTGGAACGCCCGCTTGGGGCACCCGCCGGTGAGGAAGCCAACGCCCATGTCACGTCTCGTTTCAGACCTCTTTAGCTGCTTTTCTTCCTTTTAAATTGGGGAAGTACCCCTCTTCCTCCTCATTTTCATAAGGAGTCATGTCGGATATCAAGTCCGTCGGTTCTTCTCAACCGGGAATGATTCTCATCAGCGATTTTGTTCCTCTCGATATCGTTTGTCTCTTTTACTAGGATTATAGCGAAGCCCAGTGTGAAGGAGTTTTGGCCCAGCAAGAGGGTCGCGTTGGGAATGTCATCTCGTTGCTTTCAGGTTTGCTGGTTCTGATTTTCTTTGCTATCCTCCGTGTTGTTCCACGATACCCTGCCGCTTGTCAGATGCTTTATGATGCTGGAGAGAAGATCCGGTCTGTTCATCGAGCGGATTTGATTGAGGGATGGCTGAGGGATCGTTGCCTCCGGGTGTTGAGCTATATCTTTTGGAAGTGGACTGTTTACTGCCGAAGACCGGACTGAGACGCGGAGGCCGTCCAGCCTGAATTTGAGGGCAGATACTATTTGAACATATCCATCCACCTCTCCAAAGATACCAAGTTGATTTATGGCACTATATATCGAAGGTTTGGATAGATGCGACCGATATAGCAGACTTCATCAGATTCCCACTCATTTGTGAGGGTTTTTTTTATTGTGGGGACGTTCTTCCCTACAGGCGCAAGCCCTTACAGTTAATTACGTTACCCCATTGCGATAACCACTTTCTCCTGCTCCAGAAGTTCGCTTCGTGTCGTGTGTTATTTTATTTGTTAAGGTTGCCCGTGGATTGTATACGGAGACCGGTTTATGTCGTCACCCGTAGGGCGCGAATTAGTCCAAATCCGTATATTTTAGATTTGAAGATTGAACTTAGGTTGTATGTATTTCGTCAGTTCAAAGAATATTTCATTTTTATTTAAGGACCGTTAATCTAGTTTGAGATTAAAATCAACTTAGATATATGAGCATTTGGACTCGATTTATTTTAACTACGGATACATTAGTCTTATTTGAGACTAAGATCAACTTAGCAATATTTTAGGGATCGTTAAATTTCTGTTGAAATCCAACATTAGAGTATTTGGGCTCAGCTGCAAGCAACTCAGAGACTTAGCCAATTTGGGCTTACTCTACTCGGTCTTGGGCTTTCCTTTTTGTTTTATTCAGAAGTGCTAAGCACTTATTTGTGGCTATGACGCTCACATAGGAAACACGTGAGGTGGTCAGACAGGGGCACTGCCCAATCAGTGCTAAGCACTTAGTCATTTTGATTGAATATAGAGTGCTAAGCACTTGGTATGGCATCCACGTGGGAAGCACGTGAAGCATTCAGCCTTTATTTGGGTGGCTCACGTGTGTTTCACATGATTGCTTTGTTTTTGGGGATGCTGAATTGCTTTGTTTTTTAGGCGCTCACGTAGGAAGCACATGAGGCAATCGGACTTCGTTTTGGTGGCTCACATATGTTTCACGTGAGGCGATGAGTTTCTTTGTTTTTGGGCGCTCACTTGGAAAGCACGTGAGACGCCAAGTTCTTTTCTTTCAGAGATTTAATCTCTGTTAATGGTATTTTGGTCATTAATGATCATCCAGATCTCTTCTTTGAAAATCTGAGATCAATTTTATTTAAGAACTAAGTTTTTCTTTTTTTTTTATAAGAACTAAGTTCTTTACGTAAGGTTAAACCCTATTTTTAGAGGAATTAAATTCCTAGAACATATATTCTTTTTCTTTCTCTTTCTTTTTAACCTAATTCTTTTCCCCTAAATTTTGAGTTTGAAGAATACAATTTCCCCGGTGAGAATTAAATTCTCAACTTGTGAGGAGATTTGCTTTGCAAATCTCAAATCAGAGAAAAAACTAAGTTCTTTTTTTATGAAGGGTTAAACCCTTATTTTCGTTTATACTAGATAAATGAGATATTTTGATCTCTTCTTTTTCTTTACCTAGAGTTTGAAAGGAGGAAGATCTTCTTCTTCGAAGAGAATTAAATTCTCAGTTTTTTTTACTTCTATCTTTTTGTTTGTAGAAGCTTGGAGGGTCGATCCTCCCTTTTTTCTTCTTCTTCTATATTTAATCTGTTTGCTCCTATTTATACGAGAAGAGTAAAATCAATATATTGAGAAAAACTCTCATTGAAAGATCATAATTGATTTCATAATCAATCAAAATGATCTTTTAGATCAATCGGTGAATTTTATTAACCGTTAGATTTTTAATCCAAAGTCTTTCTGTTTAACAGAGAAGATTTCTTATTTGTTTAACAAGATTAGAAAATATTTTTCAAGATAGAATTTTATTCTATCATATGAATATCTTGTTAGTTTAACAAGATCAGGAAGATATTTTCCTAACATAAAATTTTATTCTATCAGATAGTTTAATTGGTGATTTTATAATCACCGTTGGATTTTTGATCCAAGGGTCCTCTGTTTAACAGAGAGAATCTTTCTAATTTGAAAAAAATATGGGAAATGGTTCCCACATAGAATTTAATTCTAACATTGAATTTTTTATCCAACAGAGAATATCTTCCTTATTTAGAAAGATCATAGGCATATTTTTCCCTAATAGAATTTTAGTTCTATCTTTTGATGATTTTTAATTACCATTGAATGTTTGATCTAACGGCTCTCTATTTTACAGAGAATATTTGATCAGGGAGATATTTTTCCCTAATAGAATTTAATTCTATCATTTGATGGTTTATTATCACCATTGGATATTTGATCCAACAGCTCTGTTTAACAGAGAATATCCCAGATTTTAAGGAAATATTCCCCGTGTGGAATTTAATTCTACCCTCTTTAATTTGGGCGCTGACACTTACGTGCTATGCACGTGTGCGCCGCCTAAGAATTTAATTCTTTTATAAATAGTTACTCACGTGCTTTGCACGCCGGCGCTCATGTGTATTCTACGTGAGGCACCACTATAGGATTTAATCTGAACAAAGGCTGGTGCTGACGCTCACGTGTTTAATACGTGAGAACCAATATAGGATTTAATTCTATCTGAGGCGGTACCTACATGCTTTGCATGTGGGTGCACGTGTTTAACACATGAGGGTTTCCCTTTATTTTTATAAGGGAACAACAAGCACGGAGCCAAAAAATTTTGGCGGGAACAAATGCCCCCTACAACTTTGCCCATGTAAGTTTGTACTTGGGTTAAGTAGTGTAAAGTAATGCATTGCCATAGAATTGATGGCTTAGGAGATAAGTTTAGGATCCATGTCGTCTAAAACTTTTTCATATTCATGAGCCGTAAGGGTCTCAAGAAGGTTTTTCTCCCTATGAGTCGTGAGGATCTCATAGGTGCGTATTCTCCCTGGAAATCATGAGGATTCCTAAGTTTCTTTCACTTTTGTGGGTCGTAAGGATCTCATGCAGGTATTTTCTCCTTACGAGTCGAGAGGACCCGCAAGTGGCTTCTTCACTTTATTAGCGAATGTGGCCCGTAAATAGTATACAAGAGCCAGTTTGGACCTTCTTGTAGGGCAACGACGGTTTAGGAAACAGGTTTATATCTGTCGCCTAATGCTTTTCAATTTTATGAGCCGTGAGGGTCCCATAAAGATATTTTTCCCTACAAGTCGAGAGGATCTCGTAGGTGTATTTTTTTCTCAGGAGTCGTGAGGACTCCTGAGCGTGTTCTCTCTTGAAAGTCGTAAGGATCTCACAAGAGAATTTCCCATTTATGAGTCGAGAGGACCCGTAAGTGGCTTCTCTTCTTCATCGGTATGCAACTTTTGAGAATGTGGCCCATGAATAGTATACAAGAGTCAGTTTAGACCTACTTGTAGGGCAACAGTGCTTAGGAAACATGTTGATATCCCCGTTGCTTAAGGCTTTTCACCTTTATGAGCCTCAAAGGTCTCATAAAGTTGTTTCTCCCTACGAGTCGAGACAAGTCAAAAGGATCTCACAGGTGTATCCTAACGTGAAATATAGATAACCCCTTTTTTATAGGGGTCCGTTAGGTTTGTGGTACTAGGTTTAAGTCCATCGTACCGTCGTGTTGGCTGATGTATTTCTCGATATGTCCTTTAGGTTGCTGCTCGAGTAACCACGTGACTGTCGTGTCTCTGATCTCTTCTAAGGCTGGACAAGACGTCTTCAAGTAATCTTCTTAGGTTGGGGTAACCGTCAGAAGAACAAGCGTTAGGTATTTGCCATGGCGTTTTTTACTTGAGGTTAGACTTAATTTGAAACCCCGATGAGTCATAACCGCATCCTTCTGGGGTGGGATGATCCCCGATGGTCTTTAGGCCTTGTATGTATTTCCGTCAAGACCCGAAACTAGGAATATATCGTCACTTCGTTTTTTCTTTGATGATGTCGTACCAACTCTTTGTTGAAGTCAGGAAAACATCTATGTGATCTCTATACTGTATGTATTGCAATCGAGATCTGGAGCTAGGAATATATCATTGCTCCAATTTCATTTGACAGTTACATCCGCACCCTGCCGGAATGAGGAGGAACGTCGAGATGATCTCTAGGCTGTAGATATTGCCATCAGGATCTAGAGTTAGGATTTTGTCGTCACTCCACTTTTATTTGACCCTTGGGTCCTTATTGACGTCATGTCTGCATCCTGCAGGAATGAGAAGAACGTCGAGTTGATCTCTAGGCTGTAGATGTTTCCATCAAGATTTAGAGCTTGGAATATGCCGTCACTCCATTTTTATTTGACCCTGGGTCCTTATTGACGTCGCATCTGCACTGAGAAGGAACGTCGAGCTGGAGCTAGGATTTTTCCATTACTCCATTTTTGACTTTGGCTTCTTTAAACTTTACTGACACCACGTATGTACTCTGCTGGAGTAAGAGAGGCGTCGAATTGGTCTTTAAGCCGAATACATTGCCATCAAGACCTGGAGCTAGGATTTTTCCGTTACTCCGTCTTTGATTGGACCCTTCGGTCCAAGTTGACGTTGCGTCTGCATCCTGTTGGAATGAGAAGAATATCGAATTGATCTCTAGGCTGTAGATGTTGACATCGAGATCTGGAGCTTGGAATATGTCGTCACTTACTTTTATTTGACCCTTGGGTCCTTATTGACGTCACATCTGCACCGAGAAGGAATATCGAGCTGGAGCTAGGATTTTTCCATTACCCCTCTTTTATTTGACCCTTGGGTCCTTATTGACGTTGCATCTGCACCGAGAAGGAACATTGAGCTGGAGCTAGGATTTTTCCATTACCCCTCTTTTATTTGACCCTTGGGTCCTTATTGACGTCGCATCTGCACCGAGAAGGAACGTCCAGCTGGAGCTAGAATTTTGCCATTACTCCTTTTTTATTTGATCCTTGAGTCTTTGTTGACGTTGCGTTTGCCTCCTGCTGGCATGAGAAACACGTTGAGCTGGAGTTAGGATTTTTCCATCACTACTTTTTGATTTGACTCCTTAGAGCCTTTGTTGACGTCGCGTTTGCACTTAGAAGGAACGTCGAGCTGGAGCTGAGATTTTGCCATTACTCTACTTTGATTTGACCCTTGGGTCCTTGTTGACGCTGCATCTGCATCCTGCTGGCATGAGAAGCACGTTGAGCTGGAGTTAGGATTTTGCCATCACTCTTTTTTGATTTGACCCTTGGGTCCTTGTTGATGTTGCATCTGCCTCCTGCTGGCATGAGAAGCACGTCAAGCTGGAGTTAGGATTTTACCATAACTTCTTTTTTATTTGGCTCCTCAGAGCTTTTGTTGACGTCGTGTCTGCACTAAGAAGGAACGTTGAGCTGGAGCTGGGATTTTGCCATTACTCCACTTTTATTTGACCCTTGGGTCTTTGACGACGTCGAGTCTGCGCTGAGAAGGAACATCATGCTGGAGCTAGGATTTTGCCATTACTCCTCTTTTGTTCGACCCTTGGGTCCTTATTGATGTTGCATCTGCATCCTACTAGCATGAGAAGCACGTCAAGCCGGAGTTAGGATTTTGCCATCACTCCTCTTTTGTTCGACCCTTGGGTCCTTGTTGACGTTGCGTCTGCATCCTGCTGGTATGAGAAGTACGTCGATCTGGAGTTAGGAGTTTGCTATCACTCCCTTTTGATTTGGCTCCATGGAGCCTTGTCGACACCACGTTTGTACTCTGCTGGGGTAAGAGAGACGTCAAATTGATCTTTAGGCTGTAGATGTGCCATCAATATTTGGTTCTTCTTTTGACGAAGAATGGTGGGAAAATATGACCTTTATTTCGTTTATGCCCATAGATTGTATACAGGGGTTGGTAACCTACCTGCAGGGCAGAAGAAATTTTATTTTCTCTTATTTTCCTTTTTTTATTTCTGCGATGCTCTATCATTTCAATTTTTATATCGCGAAAATCACGATTGCCCGATCGTTTCGGCTATTTTTCGCTGTGCCCAATCATTTCGGCTATGTCATATTTTGTTTATTTTTGTTTTTCTTACTCGCTACTTTTTATTGCGAGTTGCCCAAATATTTCGGCTGTTTCACATGTATATATATATTTTTGGCTCGCTGATTTTTATTGTGAATTGCCCCATCATTACGGTTATTTTTATATGCATATTCTTTCTTGCTCGTTGATTTTATTGTGGGTTGGGGATTTGGGTCCTGATACCAATCTTTGCATCAGTATTGCTACAACTGGGATATTGTCAGGAGCGAATCATCATTTGCCTTTGTTGATTTGAACAAAGGTGGCTTAGCAAGCAAGGTTAGGATCCTGTCGACTAAGACTTTTTGACTTTATAAGCCGTAAGGGTCTCATATATGTATTTCTCCCTACAAGTCATGAGAATCTCATAGGTGTATTTTCTCCTTAGGACTCATGGGGATTCCTAAGTGATATTTTCTTATGTAAGTCGTAAGGATCTTATAAGAGTGTTTTCTCTATGTAAGTCGAGAGGACTTACAAGTGTCATTCACCATATGGAGATATTTCTCGCCATTGGTGGAACTCGGTGGGGAATATATTTATTTATGCCCGTGGATTTTATACAAGAGTCGATATTGGACCACATGTAGGGCAACTTGGGGAATACGACGGCTTAAAAACATGTTTAGATCTCTGTAACCTAAGACTTTTGAATTCTATGAGCCATGAAGGTCTCATAGGGGGGAATTTTCCTTATGATTCGTAAGGATCTCGCAAGTGTAATTTCTCCCTAGGAATCGTATGGACTCCTAAGTGTGTTGATCCTTTGTGAGTCGTAAGGATCTCACGCAGGTATTTTCACCTCACAAGATCGAAAGGACCCTGCAAGTGCATTTTATTTTTTAATTTTTTATTTTTTTTACGAGATTGCGCCCTTTCGGGTTTTCACAAGCTCGTCCTACTGTTTTTACTCACGGTGCCCTTTCGGATTTTCATCCGTATCCATTTCGCTTGTGGACATACCGTTTTTTTGCGGAACTCTCGAAAGTTGGTTCACCGTAGGTAAGCCATATGTTTTCCAGTGGGACTTATGGGTGGCTTCATCGCTGGAGTAGCTGCGTAGCGGGTGGAACTTGAGTTGCAATTTTCGTCGTTGGGATTTTAATTGCAATGTCGGTCTCAAGGGAGCATATCACCATATTTGGGGCGATGCGCTAGTTTAGGGACATTTTGGTCTATCATCGCAGTATTTGGGGCAACGTGCTGGTTTCGCAAGTTTAGGGACGTTCCAGTCCATCATCGCCGTATTTGAGGCGACGCACTAGTTTATGGACGTTTCGGTCCAATATCTCCGTGTTTGAGACGACACACTAGTTTAGGGACGTTTCGGTCCACTTTTAGTTTAGGGACATTTCGGTCTATAATCGCCGTGTTTGGGACGAAATGCTAGTTTAGGGACATTTCGGTCCATTATTTATTATTTGGTCGGGGAGTTGCATAATTCATTCCTTCCAACTCCTGTTTACTGAGGCGATGCTGCCTGTCCTTTGTATGTTTGGACACATCCCACCTCAAACAATTTTCACCCTTTTGGACTGCTTCTTTTATTATCACAGCAATCGCTGTCACGCCCCGCTTCCCAGTGTACGGAGGTGAAGACGTGACGAGCACACGGCGTATTTACTCAAAAATAAATACGTTAAGCGTAAATAAGCAATATATAAAATGCACAAGAAATGACAAGAGATATAATATAGACAACAACTTTTATTAACATTTATCTTTACAATATATTGCTTTGAAAAGGAAAGTACAATGATAAAAGCAATGCCTAAACAATGGCATATGAAATGAAAAGTAAGTACAAGGAAAAGCTAGAAGTCCAGCTGCTTAGTGAACTGGTCCACGTCCTCCTGGCTAGGCTCGATCTCGAGAGAGTCCGGTCCTCCTGACGAACATTCCAAAGAAAGAAAATACAGGAATGTTGTCAGCGAACTAGCGCTCGGTAAGTCCAAAAAAAAGACAGGAATACAACAAGTAATGTGGAAGGAAATTGTTAAGTTATACAGGTATCGGTTTATTATTCTAACGTAGTTGTTTGTAGCTTGGTACAGACAATATCAGTGTATACGAGAGGAGTCCAACTTGCTCCGTGGACTATGGTAACAGGTAGTACAAGGCCTCGTCAAAACCCATGGGACAACGGCACGAGAGTTTATGTAGGTGTCTTTTAGTGACCATCTCGTTCCACTTCTAATGCATTCCGTACCAATCTACCTCTTTAACTCCGTAATTTGTTGTATAGATTATGAGTATCAGATTTGCCGAGACCATGGATACAAGTTGTTCAAGTAGTCAGGTTCAGGATGTAAGCTTGTAGTCATGTCAAGTTATAACCATGGTTCGGTCAAGTCAAGTCATGTTTGCATGTTGATATTGTTCTGGTATTCAGGTTCAGGTTCAAGTATACATGTTAGAGTTTGGATTCATGTTTGAATTGGATTCTGGTTTGAGTTTGGATTCAAGTTTGATTTAGACTCAGACCGAGTCAGACACTAAAAACTGATTTAGATCCTAAATTAGATTCGGGAGTTATCGGTAACTGCTGCATATGGACGGCAGGATTTGTGTCTTTTTTCAAGACAATTACCATTGATAACACCGTTAAGTTTTTCTACTTTAAATAGGTAAGCACTCACTTTCTCCAGCTCCCTGAGGCTTAAGAGAATTGATCCCGCTTAAACCTATATTTACTAAAGCGCTTAAATGTAATTTTATATACCTCGAGAGGGTTTTATGAAAAATATTTTTAATATAGTTTCAAAATAACCTCGAGAAATTATTTATATTATTTAGGGTTTCCATGGATGTGAATTTTAAGGATGTGAGGTGTTTTAGTAATCATAGCTTAACTTGAATAGTTCATGGTATTTTACTGTAAAGTTTGACTTTTGTTGGTATCTTGATTGTATTTTGATGAAACTTGTAATTCTTTTCGTCGAAAAATATAAGGTTATTATATTTTGAAAAAATATGGATTTTATAATATTTATATAATTATTAAAAATTAATTTTTATTATTAAGTAGAAAATTGCGTTTTACTTAAAAATCGTAATAAAAACCTTTCAAGACCGAATGCTCCGTGAGGAGGTCTGCATCTCGCTCTACTAGCCCAAGAATGTGCGATAATTCGCACCATCCAATAGTGGGTCCCTTAAAAAGGGTTATAGAGGCTTATTTGCAAAGGAGATTTAAAATACAATTCAAAAGAAAACCGTTTTTATAGTAGATGGTTGATTGATTTGTTTTTAAAAAGTAAAGTTAACCGCAATCAATAATGGTGTCGCTCGTAGCTAGCCGAGATGAGTACGGGTCGTTCTCAGGAAAACGTCGAACCTTTATCTTGTTTTAAACGAGTTGATTGAAATATGGATGGATTGTTCTAGATCTATGATATACGGATGTAGATTTTATGAAGAAAAGGCTTGTAGGGTTCATATGACTTAGTAGTAATGGATGACTAATTAAAAATGACTCATTATATCTTTTAATAGTTTAAAACTAGATCGATAGTGATGAATGTGGATTAGGGTTCTTTTGGAAGAAACTAGGGTTTCCCCACTTCCAACCCTTGTCCTTGCATTGATCTCTATTCATGTCTAACCCCTAGCAAAACAAGTGTTAATCTAATCTCAAATCGCGGTCGAGACTATCAATAAATTGGTAGCGTGCCCGATAAGAATGTTAACATTTATTTTTCTAAAGTTTATAAACTTTAAAATGTATAAAAGCAGTTAAATGATTTTATCATCTATTGATCTACCCTAGCCTACGAACCCTATCAAGTAAGGAATTACTCATGCATGGTTGGAGAAGAAGAAGAAATGATAGAGAAGGAGATCATAAAGTAAATGCAGAAATTAAATGCAGAAAGTAAAATATAAAGAATTAAACTAAAGATCTACCTTTTTATTAATCATCTATCATTTACAAATCCGTCGAATTTAGAGTACAAGAACGCTAGTTTATGCTCCCGATCTCTGTTCTCGGTGGAAGTAGATGATGCGTCTATCGATCAATCTGGATGCGTGGATCGTCTTGGACATTTTGATCTCTTCGGTTTTGATATATTAGGTGATGATTTTAGTGATCTATTTTGAGATAATTTTTATCTGAAGCTTTCGGTCATTTAAATAGCCCTAGAAGCAGAAACCCTAGATCCCATGTATTGTTATTTGATGATACGATCACACCCACAAAATCTCGGATCCTACGGCCATCACAGGGCCGTGGATCCGCTGCATAAATGGGGATTTGGCCGCGGTTGGGCGGCAATATGGTGGGATCGGGTCTTCAAAATTCTGGTGCTGCCTCATGTTGACACATGGAGATTGTTGTGATACCTGGATTCTTTATATCTTCCTCTGAGTCTCTGCATTTATGATTTTATTCAACTTTATCGGCATATTTTATTCCCGACATCTCGAATATCTCGATCTCCAGACCTGAGCTAAATCTGCACAATATCTCAATTCATAGTATTAGTAATATTCGTTATTTTTTTGAGATATTATCCTAACCATTAGTATGATATGATATTTTAAGAATATTGATTAGGATTATTTGATATGGTATGCATATTTAAATTACCAAAATATCATATAAATATTATATGCATATATTTTCCTTCATAATATTAATTATAATATATAAACATATGATATAGAATATTTTGCAGATAAACCCACATATGTTCCATAATTACAATAAACACCTTTAAGTACTTAACAAAAGTAAAGAAAAATGTTCCATCAAATGTGCAATATTTTCGACTGAACAAATACCCCCAAACTTAATTTTGATCGTCCAGAGCAAACTACTTATTCAAGAGAGGGAGAAAAAGGAAAAGAAAAATCTAGCACACTTTCGTAGGCAACACGATTGCACTTAGCACGTGCAACAAGTCTTTAAACCTCTAGGTGTCCCTAGTAGGAGGAGTGTTGTCTCTTGAGAGTTTTCAGCGGATTACACTCACAAAATCCCATAATAAAAGAAAGAAGATGAAAGTTATATACAACGATAAGGATTTATAAAAGGAAGAACTTGAAAATAAGAGTTTCAAACTACACTAACTTTTCGGTTGCCATGAGCCCTATCTCAATGGTCGTGAAAAGATGCCAGCAATCACATCATCCCTCAATAAAACATTGCCTTTAGTCTTCCTCCCTACCTTTCTTCCAAACATCGATCATATACCCCTACGTGTGTATAAAAGATATCTCTACACTTAGAAAATTCAATTCAAACTATCATACTCTTGTCCATATTCCTTAGTACTTTTTAGTCGGTGAATATTTTAGATGGAATAGCTCACATATTCTTCATGCGACCGTTAATACTTTTTGAGGTACTAACAGACCGATTACCAAACGTGATCACTTATTTAGGCGTAATTAGCAATTTTCTCGTCTTGCAGCACCTAAGGCTTAGCAGTGGCTCCCAAACCAGTTGGTCTGAGGCACTAGGTGATAAAACACCCACGCTATATATTTTTTTATACTGCCTTAAGTAATTACAAAACCAGTGTTCATTTTTCTTCACCATATTTTTTTTCATGTTTCACTTTTTTCTTCATTGATCTTCATACTAAGGCTTTTAGACAAGAGCATTTCAAGGTATCCTCTACTATCCCAAGTTTCAAAATGTGTGCAAGTGCATATAGTAGGGTATCAACGTTCAAAAAGTTTGGACTCAACAATAGAGACTATTTTTCAGACTTAATTCTATTCTCAGATTAGTGATTTCCTTCACCTCACTAACCCTTGGGACAACAACTCATGACTACCTATTACTAGCTTCGTTATAAAATATCTAATTTTCTTGCTTTTCTTAAACTTTTTCTATCTTTCATATGTAATTTTTCACTTTCTAATCTTTTATTTTTGTGCTTTTATTTAGTATAATGCAGAAAATGATGCGTGAATAAGCACAAACCTCCTCCAAACCTATTTGCAGCAGTGTCCTCATTGATGTCATCTATTAAACTTAAAACTTGTAGACTTGGGAGGAAAAGTTAGTAAAGGGGACAAGAATTAATGACAGTGAAATTCTCCCCTAAACTTATTTTTGGCTCACAATTTTGAAAAAAATTATTTTCTTTCAAAAGCCAAAATATTTTCTCCCCTCCCCCCAAAACTTGAGTAAAACAGTATTAAGCATTTAAAATTATAAGGGGGTGTAAAGTTATTGGTTTATGCAAAGCTTTACAAAGACCAAAAGTCAACACCAACCATTCAAATATTTTATCAATGTAACACAATGGTTGGTGGAAGATTATAGATGTGAAGAAGTGGGGAGATAAGACGCATAATCGATCGGGTTTATGTCTTGGATGGTAGAGAAGAAACGGTGATGGTGCACTACTCGCATTCTCGTTCTTGATAAGAAAAAGGGGTGGCGGCTCAACTTCTTTAGGTGGGGTTGATTCATCACAACTCCCAAGTCTTCTAGGAATGCGAGTTCATTAGCAAAAATGTCTTCAAAACTTCCATCGATATTCCGAATGATAGTCTCATCGGAAAGGAAGTCATGAAACTCGGATAGCTTGACTAAATCATTCGACAAGTCAAAGGGTTCGTACTTAGGTGTGGACTTATCGACAGAAAGGTCTTCACGTGTATAATAAATAGTATGATCGGTATCGTGAAGGTCCTCGAATTCGCAACTGTTGGAAGCTATCTTTTCAACAGAGCACACATGAGCATAGGGTTCTGATGGTTGACTTCCTATCTTGTAGATATTAAGCTCAATTGGCATCTTTCCGAAGGATGGGTTTATTGAACCGTTACGACAATTGATTATCGCGTTTGAAGTTGCTAGGAAAGATCGACCTAGAATCACCGGAATTTAGTTTCGTGGGTTCGCTATAGGCTGTGTATCTATAACTATAAAGTCCACAGGGAATATAAATTCCCCGACTTTTATTAACACGTCCTCTAGCTCACCCCTAGGTTGGGTGATAGACCGATCGGCCATCTGGAGAGTGCATTGCGTAGGTTTCAACTCTCCTATCTTTAATTGCTCATAAATAGAATACGGAAGCAAGTTTACACTAGCACCTAAGTCGAGTAGAGCACGATTGATAATTTTACCCCCAATGGTTATAAATATTGTAGGACAACCGGTGTCCATGCGTTTCGTGGGCACCAATTGGGTAAGAGAATTAGTCATATTACTCGCTAAGAAGACCTTTTTATGTACTTGAGTTTTCCTCTTCCTAGTGCACAAGTCTTTTAAAATTTTTGCATAGGACGGAACTTGTTTGATAGCATCTAGCAGAGGGATATTTATGTTAACTTGCTTAAAAATGTCCACAATCTTCTCCATTTGGGGACTTGGTTTGTTAGCCTTCAACCTATGTGGAAAAGGAGCTTTATTAATAAGGGTTGGGTCTAACTTTTGAGAAGAAGTTTGTGGGGATGGAATGGATCCCAGAATTAGAGTTGGGATCGTTTGAGATTGACTCAAGGAAGTGGACGGAAGGTTTGAGCCTAGTGGAAAACGGAGAATAGACTCAAAAGAAGATGGTGGGCTAAACGAATTAGGGTTAGAAGAAGAAGCCGGGGTATCATCAATATCATCAACATCTACATGTTCACCCACTTGGTTATTAATCACTCTTCCCGTCTCAACGTGATTACGGCACACACATTATGACTTTGTGAGTGGTCAAGATTTGGTAGAGGTTGAGATAGAAGTTTTCCTTTCTCTATCTCGCTCATCGCGCATTTAACTGTGCAAGTTGTGCTTTTATCGATTTTATACTTTCACTGTGGGAAGCAGTGTGTTGCACTAATGTTTGGATAGAAGACGTTAAATTAGCCGTCGTTTGCGTGGATTGTTTAATGAACGTTTCTAAGTTATGTTCGAGCGCAGAGGTTTTATCGGTACCGACCGTTGAAATATTATTATAAGGATCAAAATTGTTGGCCGGGTTTTGAAAAGTTTGCGGTTGAAAGGGGTGCTGACTCTGTTGTGGTGGTTGCTGTTGCTGTGGAGGTCTTTGATAATTATTTTGGCTTGGGAACGTATTTTGAGTTTGAGTTTGGTTTTGGTTCCAAGCAAAATTAGGATGATTCCTCCATCCCTGATTGCATGTGGAAGAATAAGGATCGTTTCTAGGTCGTTGCTGAAAAGCAGCATTAGTTTGTTCTTGACCTTGAAACAGAGGATTCAAAGGACATTCTTCCGTTAAATGTGATGGGTTAGAACAACAACCACACATGGTTTTGGGAGCGTAACTTAGTTTAGGGAGGCTGGCGAAAATTTGTTTTCTATAGCTCCGAGTGTCTTTTGCATCGCGACCATTTCGACTTTCACTGCGATGGAAACATCGAGCTGATGGATATCTCCCCTAGACGATGTCGGTCTAACGCTTTCCCACTGCAAAGTTTGTTCGGCGAGATTTTCCAGAAATTGCTAAGCTTCACCATCGTCTTTAGACATGAAATGACATTGACAAATGGTTTTAAGCATCTGTTTTGTCGTTGGATTAACACCCTCATATATAATTCAGTAAAGTTGCCATCTATCAATTCCGTGATGGGGGCATTGTAGAAGAAGATCTTTAAACCGTTCAAAGTATTTTCAGAATGGTTCGTTGGGAAGTTGGGTAAACTGGTTAATCTCGCTTCGAACACAGGCAATTTTGTGATTGAGATAAAATTTCTTAAGGAATGCTATAACGAATTCATCCCATTTGGCGATAGAATGTGCGGAAGTGCTATAAAACCATTTTTCTGCTAGGCCGCACAAGGTAAAAGGGAGAAAACGTAATCACATAGCATCCACAAAAAGTTGTGTAGTGCCCATCATTGCACATACGTTTTCGAATTTGGTTATGAAAACGTATGTGTCTTCGGATTCAAGACCGTGAAATTTGGGCAACAAGTTGATGAAGTGGGATTTAATTTCGAAATTACCCCCATTGACTGGTGGAAGAGACAGACAAGTAGGAAGGGGTCCACGCACAGGGTAGTATCTTTCATGGAGAGAGATGCGCGGTGGATTCTGCGCACCTACGGGTGGTGGCAGGGTGTTGTTGTGAAAATCTGATGGAGAACCGTCCATCTCGGTCGATGTGGTGCGTGGAGGGGAAATAGAAGATGAAGAAGTTCCGACTTTGGAGTCGATAGAAAAGACGTGGACAAGACGGGCACTAGAATCCTATGTCCAGCCGATCATGCACTAAGCGGGTTTAGCGCACGTGGCAGCGTGTGTGAGAACGATTTAAAAAGGTTTGTTTTAAAAATGTCGGACGTGGGGCTTGACTCAGGATTGTAATACCCCAGGTGGAGTTGGGGTTCAATACCACCTACCCCGTGAGAAGTGAGGTGTTATCCGGTATCGAGGTGGGGATGTAATCGATACGGATGCATACGGGGACCTACCAGAACAATGGGGAGCATCGAATTCCATTCCGAAAGAGGGCACGATCTGAACTATAAATGGAATGATAACACTCTTATAACACAGAGGCGCCTTTTAGATGAATCGGAACTTCGGAGTTTGAAGAACTCCGTAGTTAAGCGTGCTTGAGCCAGAGAAATTCTGGGATGGGTGACCTACTGGGAAGTAGCCCCGGGTTCATTCAAAAGGACAAAACCATGCGGTTTCGACCAAAGCGGACAATACCATCTGTGTTTGGGGGTGGGTCATGACAAATATGGTATCAGAGCCGGTCCCTCAAAAGTAGGTCTGCGGTTCGAGGACGAACCGTTGTTCTAAGTGGGGGGAATGTAATACCCCAGGTGGAGTTAGGGTTCAATACCACCTACCCCGTGAGAAGTGAGGTGTTATCCGGTATCGAGGTGGGGATATAACCGATACGGATGCACACGGGGACCCAACAGAACAATGGGGAGAATCGAATTCCATTCCGAAAGAGAGCACGATCTGAACTATAAATGGAATGATAACACTCTTATAACACAGAGGCGCCTTTTGGATGAATCGGAACTTCGGAGTTTGAAAAACTCCGTAGTTAAGCGTGCTTGAGCCAGAGAAATTCTGGAATGGGTGACCTACTGGGAAGTAGCCCCCGGGTTCATTCAAAAGGACAAAACCGTGCGGTTTCGACCAAAGCGGACAATACCATCTGTGGTTGGGGATGGGTCGTGACATCACAAAATGCATAGTCAAACCCTAGAACTAAGGTCACCTAGGTCAAGCACTAGACCGCTCCTAGACTTCCAAAGGACAAGCCGCAGGATCAATCCTCTACCACCTCTTTATAATTCTTGTGGCCTGGTAAGTGGGAGGTATCCGCTATACGAATCATCGAAAATATCGAGCTTAATTAAGTAACCACTTTCTTTAGTCACACTTGCCTAGATACCACAAGAGAGCTGCGGATAAGCGATAGATTACCCACGACCCTTCTCTGTCCTAAATGAGCGCGACGGTCCTTAGAGGCTTGGTCTAGATATTTTTTAATTAATGTAGGATGAAAGTATGCTTGTTTTGTGATTTGTGGGGCCTAGGAAGGATGATGAAATCCCCACCTAATCTGAATTTGGGTTATTGCCCCTTAAAGTCCGATTAAAATATGCATAAATAAACCAATATCAAAACACGTAAAACGATTTTGAGCGGTGATATTTGCAAAGAATCCCGCAAAAAACTCAAATTATTGGATTTGAGAGGAGAGATAAAGATCGGAGAAAGATACCTGAAGATTTTGGGAGCACAAATCACAAAGCCGCCGCCCAACCACGGCCAATTGCTTGCAAATGCCACGGTTCCGCCGCGCTTTAACGTAATCTTTTGTCAATTTTTCATCAGTGCACCCCTTTTCTCCTTTGGGCTTTGATGAAAATTTCTGAATCTCTAATTCCTCGTTCCAGTGACTCTAGATTCTCTCGCAAAAGTCGTACAATAATCGTTAAATACACAAGATGCGGTTTTGGTTCTCTTTATAATATATTTACTGGATTTTATAAGAATTCAACCCGAATAGCAAGAAAAATTTACGACCGTTTCCCCAGCAACGGCGCCATTTGATTGATCTATTTTTGAAAAGTAAAGTTAACCGCAATCAACAACGGTGTCGCTCGTAGCTAGCCGAGATGAGTACGGGTCGTCCTCAGGGAAACGTCGAACCTTTATCTTACTTTAGACGAGTTGATTGAAATATGGATGGTTTATTCTAGATCTACGATATACGGATGTAGATTTTATGAAGAAGAGGTTTGTAGGGTTCATATGACTTAGTGGTAATGGATGACTAATTAAAAATGACTCCTTTTATCTTTTAATAGTTTAAAAATAGATTCATAGTGATGAATGTGGATTAAGGTTCTTTTGGAGAAACTAGGGTTTCCCACTCCCAACCCTTGTCCTTGCATTGATCTCTATTCTTGTCTAACCCCTAACAAAACAAGTGTTAATCTAATCTCAAATCACAGTTGAGACTATTAATAAATTGGTAACGCGCCCGATAAGGATGTTAACATTTATTTTGCTAAAGTTTATAAACTTTAAAATGTATAAAAAGAGTTAAATGATTTTATCATCCATTGATCTACCCCAGCCTACGAACCCTATCAAGCGGGAATTACTCACGCATGGTTGGAGAAGAAGAAGAAAGGATAGAGAAGGAGATCATAAAGTAAATGCAGAAAGTAAAATGCAAAGAATTAAACTAAAGATCTGCCTTTTTATTAATCAACTATCATTTACAAATCCGTCGAATTTAAAGTACAAGAACCCTAGTTTATGCTCCCGATCTCTGTTCTCGTTGGAAGTAGTTGATGCGTCGATTGATCAACCTGGATCCATGGATCGTCTTGGACCTCTTGATCTCTTCGGTTTTGATCTATTAAGTGGTGATTTTAGTGATCTATTTCGAGATAATTTTCATCTGAAGCTTTCGGTCCTTTAAATAGCCCTAGAAGCAGAAACCCTAGATCCCATGTATTGTTATTTGATGATACGATCATACCCACACAATCTCGGATCCTACGGCCATCAGAGGGCCGTGGATCCGCCGCATATATGGGGATTTGGCCGCGGTTGGGCGGCAGTATGATAGGATTAGGTCTTCACAATTCTGGTGCTGCCTCATGTTGACACGTGAAGATTGTTGTGATGCTTGGATTCTTTATATCTTCCTCCGAGTCTCTGCGTTTATGATTTTATTCAACTTTATCAGCAGATTTTATTCCCGACATCTCGAATATCTCGATCTCTAGACTTGAGCTAAATCTGCACAATATCTCAATTCATGGTATTAGTAATATTTATTATTTATTTTGAGATATTATCCTAACCATTAGTATGATATGATATTTTAAGAATATTGATTAGGATTATTTGATATGATATGCATATTAAATTACCAATATATCATATAAATATTATATGCATATATTTTCCTTAATAATGTTAATTATAATATATAAACATATGATAAAGAGTATTTTGCAGATAAACCCATATATGTTCCATAATTACAATAAACACATTTAAATACTTAACAAAAGTAAGGAAAAATGTCCCATCAAATGTGCAATATTTTCGACAGAATAATGGTATTTTAATGAAATATATTGTATTCGCCACAAAAATATGTTCAAAGAGAATCGTGCTATGGAAACCATGTGTGGTTGTGAGGGGTAGGTCATTATCCCGTGAAGTTTTCTAAAGGTATGTTTCAACAAAGGAAAATAAGATGACATATATAAAGTTCATGGTATTTAAAAGAAAAACTCAATTCAAAGTTATTTTACAGGAGAATGATTCTAAATAACTATGAGTTAAAGTTATAAGTGATGTTTACAAATTGGACTTGACGAAGTATTAAAGATGAGTAGTTTTCTAGGTTTTAGTAAAAGTTGTCGGTAGTAACTTCACTTTCAACATATATTTTGAGAAGGGATATTCAAAGAAGAAAGTGAGGAATTGAGACGGACTTACGAGTGAAATAGTTTATGGAGAAGATAGATTGGTAGTCATTGCGTCGTGCGGTCGCCGGAATAGCCTCGATTCCTCGCTGGAAGTTGGTCGTTGGCTAACTCCTTTTCTACTCCACTTGTACTTGAGAAAATTTGAGAGTTTTGGTTAGAATTTTTAGAATGAGGAAGGGCTAGGGCATGTGATAGTATTTATAGTGTGGAACTAGGGTTTTGGAATTAAAAGAGTGAATTAAAATGCATTAAAATATGATAAATTGGGGAATTGAGGGGTCTCTGTTTGATTGCAGAGCAATCAAACAGTACAGGGATGATGGGGGTAGGGGAAAAGACTCGTGTGCAAAACCCGGGCACCATCACCTATGGATGGACCGTCGGCGCCGGCCAATAATGAGTTTCCGCCGGTCGTTTTATGGAGATGGGCCGGTAGATCTTGGCCACGTGTTCCTCTCTGTCTTTAAACCCTTTTCCATATAATTATTTTTCCAGACTTTTCATTTTTATGTGCATTACACGTGTAAACTTTTGGGTTTCCAAAAAGTTTAAAAGAAAATCAAAAAAAATATTATGTGTCTGATAGGGTTCGAATACAGGGGCTACGTCACAGCCGTGCAAGGGCTTTACCAGTGAGCTACAAGTTGTTTCTTGCTGTTCTTAAACAAAATTAACTTTTAAATTAAACTCAGGCTTGTAAACTCCTTTCTGTACATTAATTTGAAAAAAATTCGTACAGTAAATTCAGAGTCGTTACATTCTACATTCCTTATAAAAATTTCGTTCTCGAAATTTACAATTACATCAAGACTAGTTTACAAATAAGAAAGGGTATCTTGTACGCATGTCATCTTTTCGTTCCCATGTTGATTTTCCTGGTGAATCTTTTCTCCACATCACTCGAACTAAGTTTACTTCCTTGTTCCACAGTGTCTTCACTTTTCTGTCCAGGATCTCAACGGGTTGTTGCTCATAAGTCAGGTCAGTCTGTACAGTGAGCTCGGAGTGATTAAGGATGTGGCTGGGGTCGCTCACATATCTTCAAAGCTGGGATATATGGAACACGTTGTGCACTCCTTCCAATGAAGGTGGTAGTGCTAAACGATATGCCACTTCTCCGACTCGTTCGAGAATGTCGAATGGTCCTATATATCTCGGGCTGAGCTTACCTCTCTTGCCAAACGGATTACTCCTCGGTATAGAGAGATCTTTAATAAAACATGATCTCCAGGTTGGAACTCCAGGTGTCGGCGCTTTGCATCAGCCCAGCGCTTCTGTCGGTCTTGAGCTTTGCGCATTCTTTCCCTGATCTTGCGAACTACGTCCACAGTTGCCACGATCATCTCTGGTCCTAGGAGTTCACGATCTTCGATGTCGTTCCAACTTAGTGGTGAACGACACTTCCTTCCATAGAGTGATGCAAATGGTGCCATTCCAATACTCGCCTGATAGCTATTGTTGTATGAAAACTCCACAAGGTGTAGGTGATCTCCCCATGAAACTCTGAAGTTTAACATACAAGCTCTTAGCATGTCTTCTAGAATCTTAATTGTTCGCTCGGATTGTCCGTCCGTTTGTGAATGGTAAGTCATGCTGAATTTCAGACTCGTTCCCAGTCTAGCTTGCAGACTCTGCCAAAACTGCGATCGGAATCTGGTGTCACGATCAGAGACGATACAAACCGGTACTCCATGTAATCTCACGATCTCCTGCATGAGTTCATGGGTATCAAAAATAGTACACTTTGAGGTTAAATCTTACTTTAGATTCATGCTTACCTCTATGTATTTCTTTGCTAACGTCTCGGTAGATTGGCTAACTCGGAAGGGAATAAAGTGAGCCGACTGGTGAGTCGATCCACAATAACCCATACTGCGTCGTTACCCTTCGTGCTGCGAGGAAGGGCAGTCACGAAGTCCATGGTAAAGTGTTGCCATTTCCATTCTGAGATAGGTAACGGCTGAAGTAGACCAGCAGTTCTGTGATGTTCAGCCTTCACTTGCTGACATACCAAGCACTTGGCTACACTTCTGGCTATTTTGCGCTTCATTCTATGCCACCATTAGTGTTGCCGTAAATCCTTATACATTTTGGTACCACCGGGGTGTACTGAGTAAGAAGAGCTGTGAGCTTCTTTCATCAACTCTTTTCGAACAGGACCTTGTGGTACACATAATTTACTTCCATATCTCAAGGATCCATCTGCGTGGATGATGAAGTCTGTTCGAAATCCACTTTCTACTTGTTCTCGGATCTTTTGTAGCTTGGTATCATTTACTTGAGTTGCCTTGATCTGATTGACAATAGTAGACTGGACTTGTAAGTTCATCAACTCTGAAGCATTACCTGGCATAACTACCTCGATCTCTATCCCATGCAATTCCTGCTGTAGTTTCCACTGTGGTGAGATTCATTGCTAATGGCTGACGGATAAGTTCATCAGGAACTACATTCACCTTCTCTGGATCATATTGTAGGTTGATGTCGAAGTCTGCCATGAGCTCTAACCATCTTCTCTGCCGCATATTCAATTCCTTCTAAGTAAATATATACTTCAGACTCTTGTGGTCAGTGTATATATCCACTCGTTCTCCCAGAAGATAGTGGTGCCAAATCTTAAGTGGAAAGATAACGGCTGTCAACTCCAAGTCATGTGTTGGGTAGTTGCGCTCATGAACTTTCAGTTGTCTTGATGCAAAGGCTACAACTTTTCCATACTGATGTAAAACATATCCTAATCCCTTACCAGACGCATCACAATGTATGATGAAACCTCCAGATTGATCCGGTATTACAACGATAGGAGCTGAAGTTAACCTCGGCTTGAGTTCTACAAAAGCTTGTTCACATGGTTCTGACCACATGAATACTTCATCTTTACGTATGAGCTTGGTCAGGGGTGTTCCAATCTTTGAGAAACCTTCAATGAATCTTCGGCAGTATCCTGTTAATCCCAAGAAACTTCGTATATTTTTTACCGTCTTTGGTGTCGGCCCTTCGCTAACAGCTGACGCTTTAGCTGGATCTACTGAGATTTCTTCGCCTGAAACAATATGTCCGAGAAATCTGACTTGATCTAGCCAAAATTCACACTTGTTGTATTTGACATAGAGTTGATACTGTCGCAATGTCTCCAGGACAATCAGTATATACTCGGCGTGCTCTTTCCGATTCTTTGAATACACTAGAATGTCGTCGATAAAATAACAACGAACCTGTCTAAGTACTCTCAGAAAACTTGGTTCATCAGATTCATGAAGATAGCAGGTGTATTGGTCACTCCAAATGGCATCACGAGATATTCGTAATGACCATAGCGAGTCCTGAACGCCGTTTAGGAATATCAGACTCTTTGATCTTCACCTAATGATAACCCGAACGAAGATCTAGTTTCGAAAATACACATGACCCACTTAGCTGATCGAAAAGATCATCGATACGAGGTAGTGGATACTTTCTCTTAATCGTCACTTCGTTCAGAGCTCGGAAGTCTATACATATTCTGTATGAACCTTCTTTCTTCTTCATAAGCAAAACTGGAGATCCCCAACTTGAAGTACTTGGACGAATCCAACCTTTCTTCAGAAGTTCGTCCAACTGAGTACGGATCTTCTTCAATCCTTCAGGACATAACCGGTATGGAGTTTTGATCACCAGTTGCGCACCAGGTAGTAAGTCAATGCTGAATTCAAGAGCTTGATCGGGAGACAAACCTGTTATATCAACACATCCTTGAACTCTCGAACTACCTCTGGCTTTTCTTCTTCCGCCGGTAGAGTAAATACTTCTGCATTCTTTGGCTTGGCATGGAAGATTCCTGGCTCCAAAGTTCTATCTCCACTCTTGAAGTAAAAGACTGGATGATCTGGTATCTTAAATACTACCCTCCTTTGACGGCAGCCAATCGTAGCATAGAAAACTCCCAGCCAGTCTATTCCCAACACAACATCGAAATTTGGGATGTCCAGTACTTTGAAATTCACGTAGAATTCTCGTCCGTAAACTACAACTGGACACTGATCAAATCACATAGTTTCCTTCAATACTCCATTCTCAGAACTGACATTCCAGCTTGAAATGAGTGGCTTTATTGGAATCGCATGTGCTCTCACAAATCGTTATGATATGAAGCAGTGTGATGCTCCAGTGTCGAACAGTGTTAGTCCAGGAAGAGCAGCTACTAGTATAGTACCTAATTTATGTGAGGTTGGTTTTAGATACAGGGAAAAATATAGAGGCATACAACAATTGAAAAGATGAAAGGATTGAGAATTACTAGTAATAACTTGGCCAGTGGCTTCGGCTTCTCCAACCGGCATCGTGAATGTCTGGCCCCTTGGCACTTTTCTCTGTGCCTGCTGGTTCATATCGGACTGACGAAGTAAAAGTGGTCCTCGCGAAGTTGGTGCAGTTAAAGCTAAGAGGGTAGTAGGAGCTTGTATAGTCAGTCTTAGTACGGGGTTTGCGTCTACTTTGTACTTTGAGCATGCTCTTAGAGTGTGTTTAGGCGATCCACAAATCATACAAAGACCATTAGCTCGTCTGCATTCCTTTTCCACATGTCCGAGCTTTTTACAATAATTGCAAGTCCTTGCTGGCGGTGTCCTTTCCTTCTTTTTGATATAACCATGAGCTGCACTTAAACCTGCCTCAGTGCGAACTAGTCCTTGGTGAAGGAGAGCAGCCTGCTCCTACTGTCCTTCAACTAGACTCCTGGTTGCTTTAAGGAATGCCATTGGTCTTATCAGGAGGTCCGCAACGTTAATTGGTGGTGGCAGTGTAGGTGGTGGAGTGTTGCTATTGACGTTGGTACTCGTGTTGTTGGGAGAATCCATGATCATGGTAGAAAAAGAAAGGTTAGGATAGATTCAAGGAATGTGAAATGTAAAGAATGTATAGTTGATGATTCTTATAATTCTTGTGATATATTACTTAGGATTTCATGCAGAACTGACCTGTATGGGCCACCATCAAAACCTGTTACGCCCCGCTTCCTAGTGTACGGAGGCGAAGACATGACGGGCACGCGGCGTATTTACTCAGAAATAAATACGTTAAGTGTAAATAAGAAATATAAGAAATGCACAAGAAATGATAAGAGATATAATGTAAACAGCAACTTTTATTACATTTTTACAATACATTGCTTTGAAAAGGAAAGTACAATGATATAAGCAATGCCTAAACAGTGGCATATGAAATGAAAAGTAAGTATAAGGAAAAGCTAGAAGTCCGTCTACTCAGTGAACTGATCCACGTCCTCCTGGCTAGGCTCGATCTCGAGAGATTCCAGTCCTCATGACGAACATTCCAAAGAAAGAAAAGACAGGAATGTCATCAGCGAACTAGCGCTCGGTAAGTCCTAAAAGAAAGACAGGAATACAACAAGTAATATGGAAGAAAACTGTTAAGTTATACAGGTATCGGTTTATTATTCTAACGTAGTTGTTTGTAGCTTGGTATAGAAGATATCAGTGTATACGAGAGTAGTCCAACTTGCTCCGTGGACTATGTGTTAGTGATATATGCCGTAGAGGCCATTATTGTATCATACTGGATTGCATATTACATATTGGAAGCTTGGAATACTCACAGTTATAATAACAGTCTTACTCAAAATGGTAGTATGCTACTTAGTTTGATTCTAACTCAATATGTGCATATGTTTCTTTTAGCATATCGCTTATACATATTGATAGAGCCTTTAGGATCTTTGCTTGACTACCAGCGTTGTGATGGCAGTCACACTAGTGGGGGCTGGGTAGTCTATAAGCGCATCCTTATACAGGTCCCTAGTCGCAGGATTATCGAGACGAGGCATCGATACTCCAGAGTAAACTAGTGTATACGCTTCTCATCCCAGCAGGGGAGATGGTCTATCCCACTGTCATTGGTACGTCATATCGGAGATAGTATACAGGTGCTCATTGGGTTATAAGTTACACTGGACGGACTCGTTGGGAACTTCTAGTTGTCATTATACCTATCGTCAGTTAGCAGTTCCCGGGTGACATGAGTACAGGTTAGTCCGTTGACTTGATATCACTATTCGTCTCGAGTGTGTTCCCACTGTACTTAGATTACTACCCTACCACAGCTTAAAGGAGACATGCAAACAGGTAGTAGTTGGGTACAGTCCCAAAGCACTTGGAGGCAGTAGCGGTTAGATAGGATTCGTCTCTCCCGGTATTGGGGGTTGATATCGCACTGTGTTCGGAAAGCCATTACACAAAGTCCCTGGCCAGGGCTAAAAATATACTGGTAGGTACTCTAGTAGTTTCACAGGGTGTATTGGCTCTACCCCGGCATGACTTATTGCGCTGTTAGGGGTCCGACGTTTACCACCCCCTAGGCACAATATGCGAGTATTTTAGACGAACAGACCGGACTGTACAGAGATTGTCACAGATAGACTCAGTAGGAGTTCGGATGAGTTTGCTCATTGGCCTTATTATCGACAGATAGCAGGGTAGCCGTTACGTGCAGCTAGTACCGCTGACGGACTTGTAGTTAAACCCATTGCCAGCGTATTGTCAAGCCTTTAGAATCCCACACAGAGGGTTTTCCTGCTTCGGGCGAAACGATGTAGAGGCCGTATGGTTTTACGACAGGGTTCCGATCACATACGTGTACTGGTTACACGAATGTTGTTAGGGTGGATAATGCTGGTGGTCTTTGGGTTAAACCGGATCCTAGTATTATATTATCAGATTATTATTATCTCATTGTATTCGTATTTTTCGGAATACGAATACGGGTATGTATATATGGTGAGGGCATTCTTGTAATTTCACAAGAGATGCTTCTAGAAGGGGACACCTCATTATTTGATTTATCTATTTAGAGAAATAGATTAGGGAGGTGGAAATGGAGATATGTGAGGCATGGGAGTGAAGCATGGCATATACATTTGTTTATTTATTTGTATACACTATTGAAGCATGGTTGTAATTTTTTATGTGAAAATAATCCATACTTCAATGAGTGATGAGTATAAGCCATTCTTCACTTGCCAAAAAGAGCTAGCACATTTGCTAACTCTCTTTCTCTCTCCATATTTTCCCTCTCCTTCTTCCTCAAAGACCCTAACCCTCACATGAGTTGTGAACCCTAGGGTCTTATGAGATAAAACACTACATTAGATACTTTACATCTTCTAGGCTAGTTAGCTTAGCAAACTAAGTACCCAAGTTATCTCGGTTTAGAGGTTGGATCTTGAGGTATAGACTCTCGGGTGGATCATCTTCGACACGAGGAGGCCGACGTTGCAAGATCGAATCGATTTTCGAGGAGCTAAAGAAGAGGAGGAGGAGAAGAAGACCCGAAGGACTTGTTAAAAAGAAGGTATAAATCCTAGCCGAGTAGTTAGAACCTTCTAGTAGTTATAGCTAGTTAAGGTTTCTGTTAAGATCCTGGAGTTTAGTCGGTGTTGCGAAGCTTTGAAAAATCGTTTTTTGTAAATTCTGCATCCCCGTGGATCCACGGGGTGTGCGACATCGACTTACAGTGGTATCAGAGCCTACTAAACCTTAACTAGCCAGTTAGTAAGTAGTTAGAACTTCGATCGTCGGAAAATTTACTCGAAATCAATTTTTCATGATATGCTTGCTGTTGATTTTAAAATCTGTTCAAAAAATTATTTCAGTGTGCTTAAAAATACGAGCAGGTATTTATAAGAACATAGAAGAAAAACGAGCTCATAATCGCCCAAGACCACCGCGGTACCGCGGCCAAACTCACCGTTTAGCCGCGGATCCGCGGTCGAGTCATGGCCGATTCGCTCCGATTTTCTTCTGTAGGCCTTATTATTGGAAATATGATTTCTTGCATATTTGGTTTCTACTCGGTATTGTTTGTGTACTGGATTGTACATGGGGTAGACACGGAAAATATTTTCGATCGAAATTCTAAGTTACTTGGGTAATCCGGGTTTTCTGTGTTTGTATATATGATGCTAAACGTCTGGTAATCGCTATACGTCGATTAGTGGGGGTTGCACATATCTGTATTGTGATGGTTTGTGTATATGGAGTATTGGATCGTCGTGGATGAATAGCCAGAGATGTGAGAAGAATGTTTTCTTTTCTTTCATTCATGTAAATTTATAATTGATGTAAAATTATTTTTCGTGGCACATCCGGGTTGAGGTTGTAGCCACCGTTGTATTATTTCTTTTACTGTTTCTTGCACCTAGGATAGACCCAAAGTGGGGTGCACAAACTACTGGGTTTTTGAAGTGCCGAGTGGCCTACTCATTTTATTGAGGGGGGTTGCTTCACTTCGGAAATTTGGAAGGTAGTTTACTGCACCCATAGGGGTCTAGGGTGGGGTTTGGTTATTCAACACAATCGTGGAATCCGTCTTTCGTTCTGGGCTAAAACGAAACACGGAATTCCTACTATATCCAATATATTCATCTGTGATCTGGAATGCCTATTATTGCGTGAGACGAATGGCTATATATATATATATACATACATACATACATAATAAACGTTGCTTATGTTTTTCACCCACGCTAGTCCAGCCCCCGCTCTGCCGTTAGTTAAGTAACCTAACGGTGCATGACGGGGCTCCGTGGCGAATGCGGATGGAATAAACGTACATTCCATAGCGAATGCGGATGGCATAAACGTATATTCTATTTTTGTTTCTTTTCTGCAATGATAGGGTTAATTGATGGGACCGCATTAACATTGATTAATGCAAGGAAAACAAACCAAAGTTTAAATCGTTGGAACAATTTCAAAACCAATCAGTTTTCTTGAAAAAAAACTTTTAAATGCAGAGCCTAAACCACTCCTTTTAAAAGCTATCATGGTTCCTTCGACTATATCAAGTTCATTACGTTCACGATTTCGCCAAAACTATCCGTAACCCTCCGTCATTTCAGATGGGTATTCAGTAGTATTCAAGTTATGTATTTTGACCTTCGCCAAGACATAGTGATTGGTAGATGCTGGGTATTCATCTATAGCATAGATAAATGCGTTGATTTGGGAGAGTCGTACAATTATTTTGGCCTCCGTCAAGGGTATGTACGGATGGGTTTAAATTAACTTGGATAATGACGAGTAGAACATGACTTGCGTCTTATAATATGTTGGCTTTCGTCAAGGTCATAAGCGCCTGGGGAAAAAATCCACATCGGGAGTTTCTAAGAAAATTGAAACTTGCTAGTGTTGCATACCATTTGGAGTGTGATAATTTTGGTTGTATTCCTTCAAGGTTGTCACACGATGATATTTGGATCCCGATCCTACTGTGAGTATCCGCTACTCTTTGGGAGATTTTTTACTAAAACAATCAATGCTATAAACCAAGTAGATGCCTAGAACGGTGTTAGCGGGGCTAGGCTTCCAGGGAAAAGAGATTATGTAATTAAGGAACTTCGCAAAAGTGTTGGAAAACCTCCCTCGAAATACCAACACCAGCCTGGCCGAAAGGTTAAGCAAGAATTGTAGGGTGAGATTAATCCTGACTAATTCTTCTTTTATGGTTTGAAGGAGCATTCGAGAAACAGTAGGAGCCATCTTGTTTAGATAAACTAATAACCAATCTAAACTTGCAAGAGTATCATGCTGAGTGTTTCTTCTCTCTCTCCCAATTGCAGCGACCAAAATGACCGGGCTTAAGTTACTGCTGGATAATAATAAATTGACTCGGCCAAACTATAAAGATTGGCTAAGGAATGTCCAGATGGCCATTACCTATGATAAGCTGGGCTACCTCCTTACTACTAAATCCCCCGCCGTCCTAGGTCCAGATTCCATCGTCGCGGATGTTGATATTCGTAAGATATGGGAAAAAGACAGTGCGAGAGCCAGGTGCCTCATGTTGCCTCAATAGATTATGAATACCAGAGACAGCATGAGAAGATGGACTTAGTTTCTATTTTCCTCCATACGAAGGGTTTATATGGAGAGCAATCTCGTATTACAAGAAATGAGACCTCGAAGAAATTGTTTCAGGCGAGGTTGGCTGTTTATAGGGGACCACGCCCTTACGATGATTAGCTAAATTAAAGAGCTCGCGGACCTTGGGACCCGTTAGAGAACGAGTTATATACTGATTTGATTCTACAGTCCCTCCCCTCTACTTACGCCCAGTTTATCTTGAATTTTAACATTCAAGGGAAAGAAGTTTCACTTACAGAACTCTTCAACATGTTGAGGAGCGCTGAGGACACCCTATAGAAATCTAGGGAGACACCCGTTCTGCTCATTGAGGAATCTTTCTCTTCTAGATCCAAGACGAAAGCCAAGAGAGAGAAGAAGAATGCCTCTACCAAGTCGATAGGCGGTGTCAGTAAGGTAGAGGGAAGGGCAGGGCAAAAGTTTCGGGGCTAACAGTAGGGAAGGAGAAATGTTTCTATAGTCACGGGAAAGGGCTTTAGCAGAAGAACTGCAGGGCTTGGAAAGCCAGAAACCAGGATTCGAAGCACGTTGTGGCTTCGACTTCTGGTGTGTTTATGATTGAAAGCTTTCTGTCAATTAACCTTACTTCCTGAGCACTAGATACCAGATCAGGATCTCATATCTGCAATTCATTACAGGATTTGAGAAACCGTAGAGTTATCAAGGCAGGTGATATGACTCTCAGAGTTGCTAAAGGAATAGGCGTGGATGCTGTATCCGTAGGGGAATATCACCTAGGATTGACAAGTGGGCAGATTTTGATTTTGCGTAACTGTTTGTGTGTATCTAGTCTGGCTTGTAATATCATTTCTGTATCTTTACTTTCTAAAAAAGGTTATGATTTTACATTTTTAAGCGATGTTGTCAACATCCACCTTAATCAAAATTTGATTGGGTCAGGTACACTAGATAACGGTATATACATATTAAATCAAGCTCAGGTTTTCAACGTCCAGAACACACTTAAAAGAAAGTCTCCAGAATTAAATCAGGCTTTCTTATGGTATTGTAGACTGGGTCACATTAATGAAACACAATTGACGAAGTTACATAAAGAGTGATATTTGGATCCGTTCAAATATCAGTTCTATGCAACTTGTCAATCATGTCTTAAATAAAAGATGAAAAAGACTCCGTTCACTGGACACGAAGAAAGAGCCACTGAACTCTTAGGACTCATACACAACGACGTGTGTGGTCCAATGTCTATATATGCAAGAAGTGGTTATTCCTACTTCATTACTTTTACGGATGATTTCTCAAGGTTTGGACATGTATTCTTGATGAAACATAAATCCGAGGCCTTTGAGAAATTCCGGGAATATAAGAATGAAGTGGAAAAACAAACCGGCAAAGTATCAAGACACTTAGATCTGATTGAGATGGTTAATACTTAAGTGCCGAGTTCCTGAATTACTTAAAAGAGAATGGAATTCTCTCTCAGCTTACTCTTTCATACACACTTCAACACAACGGTGTATCGGAAAGGCGGAACCGAACCTTATTGGATATGGTACGTTCCATGATGAGTTACGCTGAGTTACCGCGATCCTTCTGGGGTTATGCGCTAGAATCAGCTGCATATCTTTTGAACACAGTTCCTACTAAGTCAGTGCCTACCACACCATATCAGATATGGAGTGGAAAGAAACCCTATCTTAAGTATCTTAAGATATGGGGATGTCCAGCTTTTGCAAAAAAGCAGTATGCGGACAAGCTCGAGGCACGCTCAGTACTGTGTAAGTTTATGAGATACCCAAAGAACTCCAGGGGGTATCTTTTCTATTACGCAGAGGAACAAAAGGACTTTATTTATCGGCATGCCCACTTTTTGGAAATTAAATTTCTTGAAAAAGAGATAAGTGGGAGCGCAATAGAACTGGAAGAAATTCTAGAACCACAAGCTATTACTGAAAGCATGGTGGAACCAGAAGTTTCGAAAGAACCGGACATCCCCGCGCCACTCCGCAGGACTAGTAGGCAGTCTCATCCGTCCGAGAGATACTACGGTTTTCTCATAGACTGTCACGCCCCGCTTCCTAGAGTGCGCTAAGATCGGCACGTGACAGAGCCGACCATGCTACCTATGTCTAGGAAAGATCCCTCCACAGTCATATTACGGCTGTCTAGAGATATCAAGAACAGTAGAAATAATAAACAACTATCTAATACATGTCTATGAGCCAGAATAACGAGCCATAAAATAAAATAATGCGGAAGCAAAAGATCCAAGTACAATAATAAACTGGAATGTACGTCCCAAAATACGGGCTCACATCAGGAATAAAATAATACTGAAATAAACTAACTAAACTATAAACAGCTCCTCACTGCTCGGCCAGTTGATCAAAATACTCCTGGACTGCCTGCGATAAGGATAAGGGATCTGGGCTATGCAAAACCCAGACGTCAGTGCGTCATAATATCAATAATTCTAAGCAAGCAGGATGTGATGAAATATGCACGCATGAACTATGAACAGTAACAAGTCATCAGTAGCAAGTAAACCGTAACATGAATATAGATCAGTAAACAGAATATAAACAGGTGAAGTGCAGTGAGTAATCTAAACTGTGCTATAGGGTTATCTACTCTAAAGTTATTCGAAATCAATTAATATAATCCTCATCGTAACCGATCGGTCTATGCCTCGTTCAACCTCACGGGACTACGGTAACAAGATATGATAGACTGTGAGTCTATGTCCCGTTCAACCCCACGGGACCACGGTAACATGATGTAATAGCCCTTTGAGTTACGTTCGGCTACATTCTTGATTTCCCCATACCCCCAAGTTATGTGTGTAAGTCGGGTATTGATAAATCTAGAGTTAATGCCAACACAGGATCAAGCAGGTACGGGTTTGTCTGTAGAGACAACAGGATATGTCCATAGGGACAACATGTCAAGATTTATCGGCATTAGTAACAAGATCAGGTATCAAGTCAAGTAGTGGTATAATCAGGTCATGTCAAGTAGTGCACATGTATCAAGTTATGTCAAGAAGTGTATTAGGTCATGTCAGGTAGTGCACAAGTATCAAGCGGGTACTCATAATCAAACTGTATTAAGTATGGGTGCACAAAATCAAGTATGGAGTACTAATATAACAATAAAATGAAATAATATGACATGGTATGCAAATAGATATAAAATCAATGATATGGATGCACAATTATCGATTAGGGTTACATTTATAGTTTCAATACTAATTAGGATGCACTTTATTAAACATGGGGTGTTAATATCACAGTATTATGTATTAATGTGATCTATAGATGCAGTTATATATATTTTAAATGAGATGGATGCAAACGGGTATCCGAAAACAGTAAAACTGTAAAATAGTAATGTGGGATGTACAACTAAGCAATATGAGATGTAAATATTCCATTGGGTGCAGTATATTGTAATATAGTATGTAACAATATAGGTTTGCATGCGCTAGATGTAAAGTAACACGTACGGATGCAGACGGATGTCAAAAACTGTAAAAGTAAACATGGGATGCATAATTTGAAATACTAGTATTATATTTATTAAAATAGATGTGTATAAAGTAATGTAGCATGTAGCAAGATAAACTTGCCTCGATGGATTACGCGACGGATACGCAATGCACGTCCGACGTCGGTAAAATGTCGCTACGTACACGCTCGCACGGGACGAGTCCAGGAAAGGCAAGAGCACGACCACGCTGGTTGGGGTTGTTCACTGGGTTGCTCGGATCGTCGGTGACGGTCACGGCTCCGGCGGGTGACCGGAAAAGACGTGAAATCAAGAAAGAGAAAGAGAAGAGACAAAGAAGAAGAAAGAAAAAGAAGAAAGAGAAGGGGGTTCTCAGGTAAGGCTCTAGGACAGAGACGAGGTGAGGGTGATGTTGACGATGAGTCGAGGGTTTCAGACGAGGTTTCACGGCGAGACGGGGCTGCGGTTTTCTTGAAGTCAGGTGAGGGTTTTCTGCGGTTGCAGTGGGTCGGGGTTTCAGTGCAGGGGGAAGAGGATAAAGAAACGAAGGGTGATGATGATGATGATGATGGAGTCGGGTCGCCGGAGGTGAAGGAACGGCGACGAGGTGTGCAGCGATAGTTGGCAGACAATGGGTTCTTGGGGTTCGAGTGTTGTGCAGGGGTGTACCGGGAAGGAGGGGAGAGTATGAAGAGTGGAAGAAGTGATGGAGGTGGTGTCGACGAGGGGCTTCCGGCGATGGGGTTTGCCGGCGAAGCGGTTGAGGAGGTCGACAGCGAAGAGATGGGTTGCAGGTATGGGTCGGTTATAGGGTGAAGGAGGAAGGAGAGGGAGGAGAAAGGAATGGTGAAGTGAGGTGGATCGGAGGTGAGGTCGGGTGAGGGTGCAGCGATGAGTATGGGTCGGAGGTGATGGGTGCAGGGTAGCATCGGGCTTGGTTGTCGGGGATGGGTTGAGGTGCCGGTGGTGGTGGTGTGGTTGAGGGTGAAGAGGTGGAGATGAGGATGGAAGCGACGATGGCGGCGAGGGCAGAGGTGAGGGCGTGGGTTCGAGCGAGAACGAGGTGGGAAGAAGAAGTGGGGAAGAAGGAGAGAAGAGGGGACGTGGGGAATAGGGTTTTAAAAATATGAAAGGATTTATATAAATAGAGAGAGAGAGAGAAAGAGAGAGAGAGAGGAGAGAGATAGGCAGAGGAAAGAGATAGAGAGGAGAGAGAGTGCGAGAGGAGAGAGAAGTTTGGCGTTTAGTTAGGATTTTAGAATTATAAAATATAATTAGTTAATTAAATTTTAAATGTAACCGTTTAAATAAATATTATATTAATAAATTTGAATTTTTGGCGGGATACAAAAATAGTCCGAAATACGCCCGGGTCGGGTCTAAAAATACAGTTTTAAAATATGAAAAATATACATGTCGACCGAAACTAAAATTGGATATCCGGGTAACAAAATACATGCCCCCAAGAACGGATGCAAGTACGTGCGCGTAGCCATCCAAACAAGTCCGTTTCACTGAACGGGACAGGAACAAGATGCACGGATGCTACCACAGGGTCAGGGGTATCATGCAGGCCATGTTATGTATTTTTAAAATATTTTACGTGACTTAAAATGATATATGGTAAAAGATGCAATGCCAGATAAAATGCTAGTATGTAGTATTTATGAAAGTGCACATGTCTATGTAACAAGTCAGGATAATTCATAAATATGAATCAAACAATTTTCAAGCAAGCGGGTCGGGTCGAATGCAAATGTAAAATGTAAAATACTATTCGCAACCAAAACACGATAAATCAAGAAAATACCACAAATAAGGAAATACGGGAACTGGAATTGGTATAAATGAACTAGGGTGTTACATTATACCCAACTATAAAAAGAATTTCATCCTCGAAATTCCAAGAACAAGGAAAGATAAACGATCATGAAACTACAAGAATATGTGTGGAAACTTCTGTCGAACTTCGTCTTCTCGTTCCCAAGTTGATTCTCCATGCGAGCGATTTCCCCAAGAAACAAGTACGAGGGGGATAACCTTGTTCTTAAGGACCTTTTCCCTTCGATCCATAATCGAAATCGGTCGTTCCTCAAAGGTCCAATCCTTTCTTACCGTTAGCTCCGAATGATCCAGCACGTGTGTTTCATCTCGAACACCTACAGAGTTGAGATACATGAAACACGTTATGACCATTCGCCAAAGATTGTGGTAAAGCCAATCGATAAGCCACTTCTCCAACACGATCCAAAATCTCGAAAGGCCCTACGAATCGAGGACTAAGCTTGCTTCGACTCCCAAAACGAATCACTCCTTAAGTAGGTGATATCTTTAAGAACACAAGATCACCAACAACGAACTCTAGAGGTCTTCTCGATGTATCAGCCCAACTCTTCTGTCGATCTTGGGCTGCCTTCATATGATTCCGGATAGTATTAACTTTCTCAACGGTTTGCACGATCAAATCCGGTCCCAACAATTTTCGCTCTCCAACATCATCCCAACAACGGGCGAGCGACATTTGTGACGATACAATGCTTCGAATGGAGCCATCTGAATAGTCGCCTGAAAGCTGTTGTTGTAAGAAAACTCCACCAAGTGTAGATGATCCTCCCATGAACCCTTGAAGTCTAACATGTAAGCTCTCAACATGTCTTCAAGAGTTTGGATCATTCTCTCCGACTGGCCATCTGTCTGAGGATGATAAGCTGTGCTAAACTTTAATCGAGTCCCCAAACTTTCCTGTAAGCTCCTCCAGAAGTGCGACAAAAATCGGGTATCACGATCAGAAACGATGCTCACGGGTACTCCATGCAATCTCACAATCTCCTGCATGTATCGTTATGCTAACGTTTCCGTTGACTGACCAACTTGAAATGGAATGAAATGAGCTGCCTTGGTCAATCGATCAACAATCACCCAAACTGCATTGTTGCTCTTTGGACTCCGCGGTAAAGCAATCACGAAATCCATGGTTATATGTTCCCACTTCCATTTAGGAATCAGAAGTGGTTGCAATAAACCAGACCCTTTGATGTTCAGCCTTAACTTGCTGACACACCAAGCCCTTCGCTACAAAGCGAGCAATCTCCCTTTTCATGCCTCCCCACCAGAAATGTTGTCGTAGATCGCGGTACATCTTCGTGCCTCCTGGATGTACGGAATATGCGGAACTGTGTGCCTCCTTTATAACTTCTTCGCGAATATCTCCTTTTGGCACACACAAATGGCTACCATATCGCAACGAACCATCTTCATGAATCAACAAGTCTCGAAGTCTTGCTTCAATCTGTTCTCGAAACTTCTGCAATCTTGGGTCCTGTGACTGCGCTGCTTTAATATTCTTGATCAACGACGATTGTACTTGCAGCTACATCAACTGTCCTGAAGAATGCGGTAGTACGATCTCCAACTCGAATCTCCGAAAGTCTTCAACAAGTTCTTTCTACGCAGTCAACGTCTGAATTGCTGGCAACCGACTAAGCGTATCCGGCACAACATTATCTTTCCCCGGATGGTACTTAAGATCGTAGTCAGCCATCAGCTCCAACCATCTACGCTGCCTCATGTTAAGCCCTTTCTGTGTGAACACGCACTTTAGGATTTTTTGATCGGTGAATACTTCAACCCTTTCGCCCAATAAGCAGTGTCTCCAAATCTTCAAAGCGAAAACTACAGCTGCTAGCTCCAAATCATGAGTTGGGTAATTCTTCTCATGGATCTTCAACTGTCTCGATGCGTACGCTATAACTTTTCCATGCTGCATCAAAACACATCCCAATCCTTTCCCAGATGCGTCGCTATGAATTACCAATCCTCCGGAACCGTCTGGTACAGTTAAAATAGGAGCGGTTATCAACCTTTGCTTCAATGCCTCAAAAGCTGACGCACACTTATCCGTCCATACAAACGGTACTTCCTTGCGCGTAAGCTTGGTCAAAGGTTCATCCAAACGAGCAAAATTCTCCATGAACCTTCTGTAATATCCGGCAAGTCCAAGAAAACTTCTGATCTCTGCTACGTTCTTCAGAATCGGCCAATCTTGAACTGCTGCAATCTTCTCAGGATCAACGGCGATTCCATCTCCGGATACGACGTGCCCCAAAAAATTCACTTCTTCAAGCCAAAACTCGCACTTGCTCATCATTACATACAATCTTTCTTGCCTCAATATCTGCAGTGCGATCTTCAAGTATTCTGCATGCTCATCTAGGCTCCTCGAGTAGACCAGAATATCATCGATGAACACCACTATAAACTGGTCCAAGAACGGTGAAAAGATTCGGTTCATCAAGTCCATAAATATCACCGGTGCATTCGTGACTCCGAATGGCATCACTAAATACTCGTAATGTCCATACCGAGTTCGGAACGCAGTCTTGCAAATATCTTCTGATTTAACTCGAACCTGATGATATCCGGATCACAAATCCAGCTTCGAGAATACCCTCGCGCCATTAAGTTGCTTGAATAATTCGCTAATGCGAGGAATCGGGTACTTGTTCTTAATAGTCACCCGATCTAATTCTCAACAATCGATGCACATCCTCCTTATGCCATCTTTCTTCTTGATTAGAAGAACTGGAGCCCCCCAAGGTGAATTGCTGCTGCGAATCCAACCCTTCTCAAGTAATTCAGTAACTTGCTTCTTGACTTCTTCCAACTCCACTGATGCCATCGGATAGTACGCCTTTGAGATTGGCGCTGCACCAGGAACAAGATCAATCGCGAACTCCACATCTCGTTTTGGCGGTAAACCCGAGATGTCCTCAAACACGTCCACGAACTCTCGAACTACAGCCGGCGCTTCCTCCTTATCAACTTCCATCGACGAAAGAACACTGTTTGTCGGCCTAGCCCTAAACTCGACTGGCCCAACAGAACTGCTTCCTCCAGCAAAAACAAACTCCGGATGTCCGGGAATCTGGAAAATCACTTTCTTTGCCCTACAATCAATATGAGCGTGGAAAGTGCCGAGAAAATCCATTCCCAAGGCAACTTCATAACTGCCGGTATCGGTCACCAAGAAATCTGCAAAACATGAACTGGTAAGCAATGAAACTGAGAGAACCAAGGTAATAAAACGACCATGAAACAAGGAAATGAAACATGACCAGGACTCCAAGTTACTTAAATAGAGTACCGCATTGTAACCATGCTGCAGTTCATAGTTACGATCACATAACTCCGTTCAAGTCACCTAAATCCTAGTATCAGAATCAAAGGAATAGGACGGAAGAAACAATAGGGAACCAAAAGAATTTCAACTCGAGATGCAAAGTTGTTTGCATATCATCAAGACGAGGGTCAAGAGAAAGATAAGATTCAAGAATCATGAGAACAATGTGGCAGGACATGTTCTTAATTACAGGTTTTCTGATTCGTGTATTGGGTCCAATACCCAACTACAAAATAATCAAACCCGATTAACCTAAATCCTATGCTCTGATACCAAACAAATCCTGTCACGCCCCGCTTCCCAGAGTGCGCTAAGATCAGCACGTGACAGAGCCAACCATGCTACCTGTGGCTAGGAAAGATCCCTCCACAGTAGAAATAATAAACAGGATATAAACAGGTCTAATACATGTCTATGAGCCAGAATAACGAGTCATGAAATAAAATAATGCGGAAGCAAAAGATCCAAGTACAATAATAAACTGGAATGTACGTCCCAAAATACGGGCTCACATCAGGAATAAAATAATACTGAAATAAACTAACTAAACTATAAACAGGTCCTCACTGCTCGGCCTGTTGATCAAAATACTCCTGGACTGCCTGCGATAAGGATAAGGGATCTGGGCCATGCAAAACCCAGATGTCAATGCGTCATAATATCAATAATTCTAAGCAAGCAGGATGTGATGAAATATGCAGGCATGAACTATGAACATTACAAAGTCATCAGTAGCAAGTAAACCGTAACATGAATATAGATCAGTGAACAGGATATAAACAGGTGAAGTGCAGTGAGTAATCTAAACTGTGCTATAGGGTTATCTACTCTAAAGTTATTCGAAATCAATTAATGTAATCTTCATCGTAACCCATCGGTCTATACCCTGTTCAACCCCACGGGACCACGTTAACAAGATATGATAGACTGTGAGTCTATGTCCCGTTCAACCCTACGGGACCACGGTAACATGATGTAATAGCCCTTTGAGTTACGTTCGGCTACATTCTTGATTTCCCCATACCCCCAAATTATGTGTGTAAGTTAGGTATTGATAAATCTGGAGTTAATGCCAACACAGGATCAAGCAGGTACAGCTTTGTCTGTAGAGACAACAGGATATGTCCATAGAGACAACAGGTCAAGATTTATCGGCATTAGTAATAAGATCAGGTATCAAGTCAAGTAGTGATATAATCAGGTCATGTCAAGTAGTGCACATGTATCAAGTTATGTCAAGAAGTGTATTACGTCATGTCAGGTAGTGCACAAGTATCAAGAGGGTGCTCATAATCAAACTGTATTAAGTATGGGTGCACAAAATCAAGTATGGAGTACTAATATAACAATAAAATGAAATAATATGACATGGTATGCAAATAGATATAAAATCAATGATATGGATGCACAATTATCGATTAGGGTTACATTTATAGTTCCAATACTAATTAGGATGCACTTTATTAAACATGGGGTGTTAATATCACAGTATTATGTATTAATGTGATCTATAGATGCAGTTATATATATTTTAAATGAGATGGATGCAAACGGGTATCCGAAAACAGTAAAACTGTAAAATAGTAATGTGGGATGTACAACTAAGCAATATGAGATGTAAATATTCTATTGGGTGCAGTATATTGTAATATAGTATGTAACAAGATAGGTTTGCATGCGCTAGATGTAAAGTAACACGTACGGATGCAGACGGATGTCAAAAACTGTAAAAGTAAACATGGGATGCATAATTTGAAATACCAGTATTATATTTATTAAAATAGATGTATATAAAGTAATGCAGCATTTAGTAAGATAAACTTGCCTCGATGGATCACGCGACGGATACGCAATGCACGTCCGGCGTCAGTAAAATGTCGCTACGCACACGTGTGCACGGGACGGGTATAGGAAAGGCAAGAGCATGCCCACGCTGGTTGGGGTTGTTCACTGGGTTGCTCAGATCGTCGGTGACGGTCACGGCTCCGGCGGGTGACCGGAAAAGATGTGAAATCAAGAAAGAGAAAGAGAAGAGACAAAGAAGAAGAAAGAAGAAGAGGAAAGAGAAGGGGGTTCTCAGGTAAGGCTCTAGGACAGAGACGAGGCGACGGTGATGTTGACGATGAGTCGAGGGTTTCAGACGAGGTTTCACGGCGAGACGGGGCTGCGGTTTTCTTGAAGTCAGGCGAGGGTTTTCTGCGGTTGCAGTGGGTCGGGGTATCAGTGCAGGGGGAAGAGGATAAAGAGATGAAGGGTGATGATGATGATGATGGATTCGAGTCGCCGGAGGTGAAGGAACGTCGACGAGGTGTGCAGCGATGGTTGGCAGACATTGAGTTCTTGGGGTTCGGGTGTTGTGCAGGGGTGTACCGGGAAGGAGGGGAGAGTATGAAAAGTAGAGAAGGTGATGGAGGTGGTGTCGACGAGGGGCTTCCGATGATAGGGTTTGCCGGCGAAGAGGTTGAGGAGGTCGACATCGAAGAGATGGGTTGCAGGTATGGGTCAGTTATAGGGTGAAGGAGGAAGGAGAGGGAGGAGAAAGGAATGGTGACGAAGTGAGGTGGATCGGAGGTGAAGTCAGGCGAGGGTGCAGCGATGGGTATGGGTCGGAGGTGATGGGTGCAGGGTTGTGTCGGGCTTAGTTGTCGGGGATGGGTTGAGGAGCCAGTGGTGGTGGTTTGGATGAGGGTGAGGAAGTGGAGATGAGGATGGAAGCGACGGCGGCGGCGAGGGCAGAGGTGAGGGCGTGGGTTCGAGCAAGAACGAGGAGGGAAGAAGAAGTGGGGAAGAAGGAGAGAAGAGGGGACGTGGGGAATAGGGTTTTAAAAATATAGAAAGGATTTATATAAATAGAGAGAGAGAGAAAGAGAGAGAGAAGAGAGAGATAGGCAGATGAGAGAGATCGAGAGGAGAGAGAAGTTTGGCGTTTAGTTAGGATTTTAGAATTATAAAAATATAATTAGTTAATTAAATTTTAAATGTAACCATTTAAATAAATATTATATTAATAAATTTGAATTTTTGGCGGGATACAAAAATAGTCCGAAACACTCCCGGGTTGGGTCTAAAAATCCAGTTTTAAAATATGAAAAATATACATGTCGACCGAAACTAAAATTGGATATCCGGGTAACAAAATGCATGCCCCCAAGAACGGATGCACGTACATGCGCGTAGCCATCCAAATAAGTCTGTTTCACTGAACGGGACAGGAACAAGATGCGTAGATGCTACCACAGGGTCAGGGGTATCATGCAGGCCATGTTATATATTTTTAAAATATTTTACGTGACTTAAAATGATATATGGTAAAAGATGCAATGCCAGATAAAATGCCAGTATACAGTATTTATGAAAGTGCACATGTCTATGTAACAGTCAGGATAATTCATAAATATGAATCAAACAACTTTCAAGCAAGCGGGTCGGGTCGAATGTAAATGTAAATTGTAAAATACTATTCGCACCCAAAACAAGATAAATCAAGAAAATACCACAAATAAGGAAATACGGGAACTGGAATTGGTATAAATGAACTAGGGTGTTACATAGACGGGTATAGAGAGGATTGCATCATCGACGATGATGAGCCAACTAGTTTCCAACAAACCATTCAGAGCAGAGACTCGGTAAAATGGCTGGATGCAACGAGGACCGAAATGGAGTCCACGTACACCAACAAAGTATGGATTTTGGACATTGCTCCAGAAGTGGTAAAACAAGTAGGCTGCAAATGGATCTTTAGAAAGAAGATTGGTGTAGATGGACAGGTTGAAACCTATAAGGCTAAACTTGTTGCAAAAGGTTTTCGTCAAAGACCTGGTTTGGACTATGATGAAACCTTTTCTCCAGTGGCTATACTCAAATCTATTCGGATCCTTCTTTCCATTGTTGCCTTCCACCATTATGAAATTTGGCAGATGGACGTAAAAACCGCTTTTCTAAAATGGAAATTTAGAAGAGTGTATCTATATGGATCAGCCGGAGGGTTTCATAGAGAGTTGGAGCAGTGGAAGAGTGTGCAAGTTGCTTAAATCCATTTATGAATTAAAATAGGCATTGCGGAGTTGAAACATCTGTTTTGATGAGACGGTCAAGAAATTCGACTTTATCAAAAATCCAGATGAACCATGTATTTATAGTAAAATTGTAGTGAGAACTGTGGTATTTCTCGTTTTGTATATGGATGACATTCTCCTGATAGGAAATGACATTCCTATGCTACAATCAGTCAAAGGATTCTTGTCACAAAGGTTATCCATGAAGGACCTGGGTGATGCCTCCTACATTCTGGGGATCCAGATCTATCGTGATAGATCTAAATGGATGTTGGGACTTTCACAGTCAAGGTACATCGACACCATACTGAAGAGATTCAGTATGGAAGATTCAAAGCACGGTAATCTACCGGCTTGTCACAGAATCACCCTCTCCAAAGAGATGTCTCCCAAGACTGATTTGGAAAGGGATCGCATGATTATTATACCCTACGCTTCAGCGGTAAGCTCTATAATATATGCGATGTTGTGTACCAGACCAGATGTAGCTTACGCACTGAGCGTTGTAAGCAGATATCAGTCAAACCCACGGGAGAAGCACTGGAAAGCAGTGAAGAACATTCTCAAGTACCTGAGAAGGACTAAGGAGATGTTCTTGGTGTATGGCAGAGTAGAGCTCCAGGTCGAGGCCTTCGCCGACTCTAGCTTCCAGAGTGACAAGGATGACTCCAGGTCCATGTCGGGTTATGTCTTTACCCTCAATAAAGGGGCGGTCTGTTAGAAGAGCTCCAAGCAGGACACCATTGCTGACTTGACGATGGAAGCGGAGTATATCGCTGCATGTGACGCCGCGAAAGAAGCGGTCTAGATCAGGAAGTTCGTGACAGAGCTTCATGTGGTTCCGTCCATTGTTGATCCAATACCGCTGTATTGTGACAACAACGGCGCTATAGCTTTAGCGAAGGAACCAAGGTCCCATCAAAAGTCCAGAACATCTTGAGGCGGTTCTACCTGATCAGGAGATCATTGATCGCTAGGAGATCGAGGTGCGGAGAGTAGAGACAGAGAACAACACTGTAGATTCATTCACAAAGGCTATCCCTCAGACACAGTTCGAGAGGCTAATCGAGATGATAGGTCTGCGATATGCCAATACATGGCCTTAGTGCAAGTGGGAGATTGTTAGTGATATATGCCCTAGAGGCCATTATTGTATCATACTGGATTGTATATTACATATTGGAAGTTTGGGATATTCACAGTTATAATAGCAGTCTTTTTCAAAATGGTAGTATGCTACTTGGTTTGATTCTACCTTAATATGTGCATATGTTTCTTTTAGCATATCGCTTATACATATTGGTAGAGCCCTTAGGATGTTTGCTTGACTACCAGTGTTGTGATGGCAGTCACACTAGTAGGGGCTGGGTAGTCTATAAGCACATCCTTATACAGATCACTAGTCGCAGGATTATTGAGACGGGGCATCGATACTCCAGAGTAGACTACTGTATACGCTTCTCATCCCAGCAGGGGAGATGGTCTGTCCCATAGCCATTGGTACGTCGTACCGGAGACAATATACATGTGCTCATTGGGTTATGAATTACACTGGACGGACTCGTTAGGGACTGCTGGTTGGTATTATACCTATCTTCAGGTAGCAGTTCCTGGTGGCATGGGTACAGGTTAGTCCATTGACTTGATATCACTATTCGTCTTAAGTGTGTTCCCACTGTACGTAGATTACTACCCTACCACAGCTCAAAGGAGTCATGCAAACAGGTAGTAGTTGGGTGCAATCCTGAATTACTTGGAGGCGGTAGCGGTTAGATAGGATTCGTCTCTCCCGGTATTGGGGTTAATATCGCGCTGTGTTCGGAAAGCCATTACACAAAGTCCCTGGCCAGGGCAAGCGAGATTTACTGGTAGGTAGTCCAGTAGTTTCTCACGGTGTATTGGGCTATACCCCGGCACTACTTATTGCGTTGTTAAGGGTCTGACGTTTACCATCCCCTAGGCCCAATATGCGAGTATCTTAGACGAATAGACCGGACTGTACGTAGATTGTCACAGATAGGCTCAGCAGGAGTTCAGATGAGTTTGCTCATCGGCCTTCTTATCGACAGATACCTGGGTAGCCGTTACGCGCAGCTAGTACCGCTGATGGACTTGTGGTTAAACCCACTGCCAGTGTACTGCTGAGTCTTTAGAGTCCCATAAATAGGGTTTTCCTGCTTCGGGCGAAACGATGTAGAGGCCTTATGGTTTTACGACAGGGTTCCGATCACATACGTGTACTGGCTACACGAATGTTGTTCGGGCGGATAATACTGGTGGTCTTTGGTTATAGCTAGTTAGAACCTCCTAGTAGTTATAGCTAGTTAAGGTTTCTGTTAAGATCCTGGAGTTTAGTCGGTGTTGTGAAGCTTTGAAAAATCGTTTTTTGTAAATTCCACCTCCCTGCGAACCCGCGGGGTGCGCAACATCGACTTACACTATGGTAACAGGTAGTACAAGGCCCCGTCAAAACCCACGGGACAACGGCACGAGAGTTCATGTAGGTGTCTTTTAGTGACCATCTCGTTCCACTTCTAATACATTCAGTACCAATCTACCCCTTTAACCCCGTAATGTGTTGTATAGATTATGATTATCAGACTTGCCGAGACCATGGATACATTTTGTTCAAGTAGTCAAGTTCAGGATGTAAGCTTGTAGTCATGTCAAGTTATAGCCATGGTTCGGTCAAGTCAAGTCATGTTTGCATGTTGATATTGTTCTGGTATTCAGGTTCAGGTTCAAGTATATATGTTAGAGTTTGGATTCATGTTTGAATTGGATTCTGGTTTGAGTTTGGATTCAAGTTTGATTTAGACTCAGACCGAGTCAGACACTTAAAACTGATTTGGATCCTGAATTAGATTCGGGAGTTATCGGTAACTGCTGCATATGGACGGCAGGATTTGTGTCTTTTTCCAAAACAATTACCATCGATAACACCGTTAAGTTTTTCTACATTAAATAGGGAAGCACTCACTTTCTCCGGCTCCCTTGGGCTCAAGAGAATTGATCACGCTTAAACCTATAATTACTAAAGTCCTTAAATGTAATTTTATATACCTCGAGGGGGTTTTATGAAAAATATTTTTAATATAGTTTCAAAATAACCTTGAGAAAATATTTATATTATTTAGGGTTTCCATGGATGTGAATTTCAAGGATGTGAGGTATTTTAGTGATAATAGCTTAACTTGAATAGTTCATGGTATTTTACTTTAAAGCTTGACTTTTGTTGGTATCTTGATGGTATTTTCTTTCCTTTAAAAAATATAAGGTTATTATATTTTGAAAAAATATGGATTTTATAATATTTATATAATTATTAAAAATTAATTTTTATTATTAAGTAGAAAATTGCGTTTTTCTTAAAAATCGTATTAAAAACCTTTCGTGACCGAATGCTCTGTGAGAAGGTTTGCAACTCGCTCGACTAGCCCAAGGATGTGCGATAATCTGCACCATCCAATAGAGGGTCCCTTAAAAAGGGTTGTAGAGGCTTATTTGAAAAGGATATTTAAAATACAATTCAAAAGAAAACTGTTTTTATAGTATATGGTATTTTAATAAAATATATTGTATTCGCCACAAAAATGGGTTCAAAGAGAATTGTGCTATAGAAACCATGTATGGTTATGAGGGGTAGGTCATTACCCCGTGAAATTTTCTAAAGGTATGTTTCAACAAAGAAAAATAAGATGATATATATAAAGTTCATGTTATTTAAACGAAAAACTCAATTTAAAGTTATTTTACAGGATAATTTAGATGGAATTTTATTTTAAATAACCACGAGTTAAAGTTATAAGTGATGTGTACAAATTGGACTTAACAAAGTATTAGAGATGAGTAGTTTTCTAGGTTTTAATAAAAGTGGTCGGTAGTAACTTCACTTTCAACATATATTTTGAGAAGGGATATTCAAAGAGGAAGGTGAGGAATTGAGAGGGACTTACGAGTGAAATAGTTTAAGGAAAGGTTGAAGAAGATAGATTGGTAGTCGTGGCGTCGTGGGGTCGCCGGAATAGTCTTGATTCCTCGCCGGAAATTGGTCGTTGGCTAACTCCTCTTCTACTCCACTTGTTATTGAGAAAATTTGAGAGTTTTGGCTAGAATTTTTAGAATGAGGAAGGGTTAGGGCATGCGATAGTATTTATAGTGTGAAATTAGGGTTTTGAATTAAAATATTGAATTAAAATTCATTAAAATATGATAAATTGGGGAATTGAGGGGTCTCTGTTTGATTACAGAGCAATCAAACAGTGCAGGGGTGATAAGGGTAGGGGAAAAGACTCGTGTGCAAAACCCAGGCACCATCACCTACGGATGGACCGTCGGCGCCGGCCAATAATGAGTTTCCGCCGGTCGTTTTATGGAGATGGGCCGGTGGATCTTGACCACATGTTCCTCTATGTCTTTAAACCCTTTTCCACATGTTTATTTTTTCAGACTTTTCATTTTTATATGCATTACACGTGTAAACTTTTGGGCTTCCGAAAAGTTTAAAAGAAAATCAGAAAAAATATAATGTGTGTGATGGGGTTCGAACACAGGGGCTACGTCACAGCAGTGCAAGGGCTTTACCAGTGAGCTACAAGTTGTTTCTTACCGTTCTTAAACAAAATTAACTTTTAAATTGTACTCATGCTTGTAAACTCCTTTCTGTACATTAATTTGAAAAAAATTCGTATAGTAAATTCAGAGTCGTTACAATCCGGTTGTTTTTGCGGGAAATACCAGTCTTTTTACACGGCACCTACCCTCATCAATATCGCTTTCTGACACTGACGGAGTATCTTCTTTATATACGAAGGAACGAGATATCACGTCACTTTTTCTGCGAAGTCCTCTTCTTTCTTTGAAGAATGAACTTGACTTGGGGGCTTTTCACCTCATCATCTGATTCGAAGGGGAACATAGATTCCACATCCCTTCTATGGTTTTGGTTCAAACGGGCTATTCCACTTGATTGTACGACCCGTTTGTAGGTCCCTTAATATCCTTTCTGTTATTTGAAGAAAAGACCATCTCCGCAGAGATTCGTCCGTCAGTGAGCAATATGCCCCTGCGTATATTTTGGGGTAGCGAGTATTCACGTCCCAATCTTTTCAAAGGCGTGATCCGCACTGTCGCTATTTTAGCGACAGGTTGCTTCAGAGCCTCTCATTTTTTTTGAGCGTTGGTGACAAACACCACCTTACCTTTGCTTTTCATACATCTTCATCGGATGAGGAAAGGTCTTGACCCATCGGATCCAATCGAGCCATTTTATCTATGAGATCTTGGATGGCCGTCGGCTTGAATATGGCCATATATGAGAACACCTTTGAATTCGGGTTAAGGGTGGCTATAAACATTCCTACGGCCTGAGCTTCGTCTATGCGTTGCTTGCATTTTGACCAGAGATTTCGCCATCAGGTAACATATTGAACCCATGTCTCCTTTCGTTGACCAAAGCCGTCGAGACAGTGAATGTATTTACACTAGCAAATCTCTGACAGAAGAGCATCTCCATTTGTTCGAAGGTGTTCACAGAGTCATTTGGGAGTTCCGCATACCATTCGAAGGTGATGCCTACCAGACTGCTGACGAACTGTCGAAAGAGCAGTATATCATTGCCTCCAGTATTGCCATACATGGATTTAAATGGCGCAATGTGCTAGAGATGTAATGACTCTAAAGTCTTTGTACGAAAATTTTCTGATAATATACAAGAAATGAGTTTACAGCCTCAGTTTGAGTTATAGTTACTTTTGTTAAATAACAGTAAGAAATAACTTATAGCTCACTGGTAAAGCCTTTACACTGCTGTGACGTAGCCCCTGTGTTCGATTCCCATCAGACACAATTATTTTTTTCTGATTTTTTTAACTTTTTGGAAGCCCAAAGATTGCACGTGCAATACACGGGGAAATGAAAAGTTCAGAAAAATCAAATATGTGGAAAATGGAGCAAACATAGGGTTGATCGAGTAGCACGAATCTCAAGGCTTGAGTGGCATGAATCTCGAAGCAAGAGCCTCAAGATCGACCGGTGGAATAGCCTATAAGTCCAGCGCCGATGGTCAAATCAAGGCCAATGAAGCCCGGGCTTTGCATACACACCTCTTCAGCTATCCCTAATCCCTCTGCACTGTTTGATTTCCCTGCAATCAAACAGAGACCTTTCATTTCACAATTAAACACAATATTAATGTTTTTTAATCCGCAATTTTAATTCCCAAGCCCTAATTCTCCACTATAAATACCACCCCACATTTTGGCTCAGCACCATTCTGAAAATTCTAGCTAAAACTCTATAAAAAGTTCCTAATACAAGTGAAGTAATGTGGAGTTAACGAGCAAGTTGGTTCTGACTGTTGGGTTTCCCTTGCACCTAGTCTTGGGTTTAGAAGCATCACTCATGCCACTTTAAAATTTAGAGAGGTGCAAAGCAAACAAACCATGAATCTTAACTAGAATGTTTAGGGTAACAATATTTGTATCACATACAATGAACATTTTAACACTAATTGAAGGGAATACAACCTTTGTAGTCCTCTTGTGTTGACTCCTAGGATCGTCGAGAGTTTGAAATGGCTTGCTAGTAAGCTTCTTTGTCCACGATGAACCACCCAAAGCCTCTTTGCCCAAAGCTCCTTGTTATACTTGATCTTTGAATGAAGTGTAGCAAACACCCTACACAAATGGGCTAGATGTGTGTAGAATGATGAGGTGGTTTGTATTTTATAATCAAAACCCTTTCTTTTTTACTCCCTCACTCTATGGAAATCTCAAGAGAATTGAGGAAGAAGAAGATGATAACTTAAGAGCTCATGAGATAATGAAAAAGATATCAATGAAAATGAGAAAAATAGAAAATATATAATTTCCCTTCTCTCATCAAACCATGGTAACTAAAATATCTAGATATTTTTGCAAGTGAGTTAAAAGCCAAAAGGAAAACTAATCCATGGTTAAAAATTAGGTTAAGTGCGGTTTAGTTTAGAAGAGTGTAGAAATAATTAACCATGAATCAATTTTTCTTTTTCTTTTTTTTTAAACTCAAATACAAATATATATATATATATATATATATATATATATATATATATATATATATATATATATATATATATATATATATTAGTTCCATGTGAGTCTTATATTGCCATCATAAGTGTAACAACCATGACACACATCCATGTATGTATGTATGTGTCCATGCACATCAACATGTGCATACATGCATGCATACATCAAATATAAAGAAAAGGGTTTAATAAAGAATTAAACTAAAAGTCAAATGTTAAATCAACACTTGATTTAACAAACCGGTCATATCACTTACGACCTGACCAATAGAAAAACGCCCGATCAATATACAGTATCACACACGTATTTAATTGGGTCCCCGCGCATATCTCATATGCACACCACATCTTTTCGCCTGAGCCAGGAAACTTCATTGTGGGACTTTAAGAGTCGTCAATACGCCGGCAGCAGGTGATGATCATATCAAACACTCACAAGCTTCAAGCGGTCAGCTAAACATAACGTCCACCCGGGTATTGAGCGATCAGAAGAAAACCAGCTAAGCTGTCAAAACTTCCGTCGAGCCAACTGGAAACACTTACCGTACAGTCCGGTCTCCTCATCAGATATGTTGCATATCGAGTCTAGGGATTGCATCGTCAACCCTAATAACTCAATAAGTCATGCCGATGTATGGCTCATAGCAGATCGAGAAACTACTGATAACACTTATCAGTAAATCTCAGCAGCCCTAACCAGAGACTTCCTGTTATAGCCAATAGAGCATAGCATAACATCAACCCCCAATATCGGGAGAGAAGAAACCCCTCCTATCGCTCATTGCCTCTATGTGCCTCGGGACTATACCCAAAGTCCATCTATTTGCACGACTCAGTAGAGCCGTAGTAGAGTGGAGATCAAAGTACAGTGGGAGGACACACAAGACTCTATGACGATCTTGGGTCTACAGACTAACCTACACCAGTGTCACCTGAGAACTGCTATCCGACGATAGATACAATACTACATAGGAGTTCTCGGCGAGTCCGTTCAGTGTACCCAGTCTCCACTGAGCACCCGTATACAATCTTTGGTGTCAGCACACCAGATGGATATGGGATCATCCATCGCCCATCATATGGGATAAGGATGGTATACGCTAGTCTACTTTGGAATATCGATACCCCGTCTCGATACACCAACGACTAGGAACATTTAAAGGATATGCTTATAAACTACACGTGTCCCACTAGTTTGATCTGCATCATAGTCACAGTAGTCAAGCAAATATCCGATGGGCTTTATCAACATGTACCAAATGAATAAAAAGCATGATCAAATGAACATGTCAAGATAAAGTAAACCAGATAGCATACTATCACGTCGAGCAACAAAGTCACACATATATATATATATACATGTCCAAGCATCCACTATACATATAATGGCTTCTAGGGCATACATATATCCAACAATCTCCCACTTGCACTAAGGCCAATTATTGGCGTATCTCATACCCAACATCTCAAAAAGTCGCTCATGCTGCGGCTATGGAAGGGCCTTGGTGAGTGGATCCGCGGTGTTATTCTTTGTATCTACTCTCCGAATTTCGATCTCTTGGCGATTTACTATCTCCCGGATCAAATGATATCGCCTCAGAATGTGTCTGGATTTCTGATAGGACCTTGGTTCTTTGGATAACGCCATAGCTCCATTATTATCACAATACAATGGTATTAGATCAACAATGGTTGGAACTACTCCTAGTTCCGCGATGAACTTCCTCATCCAGACGGCTTCCTTGGCAGCATCATTTGCAGCAATATACTCAGCTTCCATCGTGGTGTCTGCAACGGTATCCTGTTTGGAACTCTTCCAACTAACTGCCCCTCCATTGAGGGTAAATACAAACCCTGAGATAGATTTGCTGTCATCCTTATCACTTTGGAAGCTGGAATTGGTAAAGGCCTCCATTTGGAGATCCCCATTACCATATACCAAGAACAATTCTTTAGTCCTTCGCAAGTACTTAATAATGCTCTTCACTGCTATCCAATATTTTTCCCCTGGGTTGGATTGATACCTACTTACTACAGCTAGTGCATAAGCCACATCAGGGCGAGTACATAACATCGCATACATTATAGATCCTACGGCTGAAGCGTAGGGTATAATGCTCATGCGAGCTCTCTCTTCATCAGTCTTCGGACAGAAGTCCTTGGAGAGAGTGATTCCATGACAAGCGGGCAAGGCACCACGCTTAGAATCTTCCATACTAAACCTTTTTAGGATGGTGTCAATGTACTTTGATTGGGACAATCCCAATAACCTCTTGGATCTATCTCTATAGATCCTTATGCCCAAATGCACGAGGCATCACCCAGGTCCTTCATGGAGAACCTTTGTGATAAGAATAATTTGACCGATTGTAGCATAAGAATATCATTTCCTATCAAGAGAATGCCATCCACGTACAATATGAGGAATGTGACAGTACTCGCTACAATCTTCTTATAAATGCATGGTTCATCTATATTTTTGACAAAATCAAACTCTTTGATTGTGTCATCAAAGCAGATGTTCCAGCTCCGTGAGGCCTGCTTTAATCCATAAATGGATTTAAGCAACCAACATGCTTTCCCGATGCTCCCACTGTCAATGAAGCCCTCTGGCTGATCCATAAAAACGCATTCTTCTAAATCACCATTTAGAAATGCAGTTTTAACGTCCATCTGCCAGATTTCATAGTCATAGTGAGCAGCAATAGCAAGTAGGATCCGAATGGATTTAAGCATTGCTACTGGAGAGAAAGTTTCATCATAGTCCAATCCTGGTCTTTAACGAAAACCTTTTGCTACAAGCCTTGCTTTAAAGGTCTCTACCTATCCATCTACACCAATCTTTCTCTTAAAGATCCATTTGCACCCTACGGGTTTTATCCCAGGAGGTGCAACGTCCAAAGTCCATACTTTGTTGGTGTACATAGACTCCATTTCGGATCTCATGGCTTCCGGCCACTTCACAGAGCCACCACTCGTGATAACTTACTGAAAACTAGTAGGGTCATCATCATCCATGATGCAATCTTCTCTATCACCATCAATGAGAAACCCATAGTATCTCTCTGGTGGGCGAGAAGTTCTACTAGATCTCCGGAGCGGCTGAGATTCTTGAAGTTCTACTGCAACATCAGTTTCAACTAACTCATCATTGTTTCCCCCAATCAGAGCAAAGCTCTGTTCAAATTTCAAATTTTGAAATGAAGCAACGTTTCATAGCAGTGCCAAGTGCGCTGCGTCCCAAGTAGCACACCACGTACAAAGCACGTATGCGCTAGCGTTAAGAGCGCTGCACTCTAAGCAGCGCACCACGTGCAAAACATGTGTGCGCTAGCTCTAAGTGCGCTGCACTATAAACAGCGCACCACGTGCAAAGCACGAGTGCGCTAGCGCTAGAACTAAATGTTCTCCACCGTTGGATCAAAGATCCAACGAACAGAATTAAAAATCATCAATTAACCGGAATAAAATTCTGTTAAGGAGAGATTCCTCAAAATCTTTCCAAACAAAAAGATTGTGCTCTGTAAATCAGAGCACCGTTGGATCAATGATCCAAAGGTGATTAAAAATCACAAAAATTACAGAATAAATTCTGTATGGGGAAAGATTTCCCAATCTTGTTAAAAAAAAGAAAATTGCCTTCCGTAAATCAGAAGCCCTTGGATCAAAGATCCAACGGTGGGGAAATCTCCAAATCAATTGGAGAAAAGATCTCCTTAACTGAATTGAACAAATCAGCCTTGCCCTATATAAAGGCCCCAAGACTTCAAGTCTCATGGAGAGGAACCCCCTTATAAATTTTGAGAAATCTCAGAAAGAAGAGCAAGCTCTCGGTAGAAGAAGAAAAATTTCGTCAAGGTAAAAAGAACAGAAAAACGAAATCGTCTCATATAAAAAGAAGAATTTACTTCTTTTTCTAAGATCATAGATCTATAATACTAAAGGTCTTTTACGAAAAGAGATCATGAACATCTCATTATAAAAAAAGGAAGGAGAATAATTCCATTCTCTCAGGATCATAGATCCATAAAGGCAGAGCCTTTCATCAAAAATAGAAGAGATTGGAACATCTCCTATAAAATAAGAACTTTGTTTTTAGAATCTTGAGACAAAGTCTTTTATAAGCAAGAATTTATTTTCTCAGATCATAAAACTGATCAAATAGCGCTTTGCGCTCTTGGACTGGCGTTCAGCGCCAAGCGCACACGTGCTCCTCACGTGTGCGCCACTGAACAAATAGCGTTTTGCGCTCATAAACTAGCGCTTTGTGCTCATGGACTGGCGCTCAGCGCCGAGCGCGCCACGTGCTTCCCACGTGTGCGCTACTTGAACAGAAGCGCAATGCTCTCATAATCTGGTGCTCAGCGCCAAGCGCACCACGTACCCCTCACGTGCGCGCAATGCGCTTATAATCTGGCGCTAGCGCCAAGCACGCCACGTGTTCCTCACGTGTGCGCTGATAGAACATAAACTGTTCTTTAAATAAAACCCTAGAGCTATGATGAATGCTCAGCATTCAATAAAAGACAGAAAGACTGTCAGAACCCAAATCAATGCTCAGCATTGTCAAATGTCTAACATTTTAATTGAATGGGCCGAGCCCAAAGTGGCTTCAAAACCCTCATTCAGATTAATTGAGCCCATATGCTCATAAATCTCAGATCTTAGTCCAAATTGGATTACAGATCTCCCAACTAAAATTGGTTCAAGGGTACATCTCTTCACTCTTATGATATTTGTCGTTGTAATCCTTCAATGTCTTCAGAGAGGTGACGGGTCCCGACAACCAGATGTTCCATGGACTGTGGGGTCCTTAAACCCATGGACTATGATGTCCTTAACCTCGGACTGTGGGGTCCTTAAACCCATAAACTATGATATCTTTAAACTGGACCGCAACGTCCCTAAACTAAAACAATAGAGCCCAAATGCTCTTTTGTTGGATCTAAACGATCCTGTTAAATTGACCTTAGTCTAAAATTAGAACAACGTATCCTTAACAAATCGTTAAGTTGATCTTAATCTAAAATTAGACTAACGTATCTTTGACAAATGTTTAAGTTGATCTTAGTCTCAAATGAGACTAACGTATCCTTAAACCCAAACCAAAAACCCAAATCTAAGAAAGTACGGATTTGGACTAATCCACGCCCTACGGGCGACAACATAAATTATTCTCCGTACATAATCCACAGGCAACCAAAAACAAAACAAACACCCATGACATGAAGTGACCATCTGGAGAAGGAGAAAGTGGTTACCGCGATACGGTAGCGTAATTAACTGCAGGAGCTTGCGCCTGCAGGGAAGAGCGTCTCCACAATCAAAAACTCCTCAATGAGAGGGAATCTGACGAAGTCTGCTATATCGGCCGCATCCGTCTAAACCTTCGATACACGGTACCATAAATCAACTTGGCATCTTCGAAGAGGTGGACGGATAGCACCAATTAGCATCTGCCTCGAAATTCAGGCAAGACGAACCTACGCAGTGCGTCTCTATGTTCGGCGGAGAACATATTTTGGCATGCCCGGTGGGACCTTTTCCTCTTTTGTCACGCCCCGCTTCCCAGAGTACGCAAGATTGGGCACGTGACATAGCCAACCATGCTACCTGTGGGTAGGAAGTATCCATCCACAGTCACATTACGGTTGTAGAGATATCAAGAACAAGATAAATAAACTATCTAACACATGTCCAAATCCATAATGATAAGAGTCAATGAAAAATAAATGCGGAAGCAATGATCCAATACAATAATAGAAAGGTACGTCCCATAATGCGGGATCGAACCTGGAAATAAAATGCAATAAATGAACTAACCACTGCAGAACTCACAAATCAGCCTGCTGGCTGAAGTACTCCTGCTCGGTCAGCGACAGCGGTAAAGAATCTGGGCCATGCAAAACCCAGACGTCAGCGCGTCATGTCAACCAATAATATAATATAAACATGGTAATAAGCAATGCAGGGATGAACATGAATAAGCAGTACTATGAAATAACAGTGCAGGGTAATGTGCAGTGGTAAATTAAACTGTCCTATCAGGTTTCTACTCTATAGTCCTTGAAATCAATTGATGAATCGTCGATGTAATTCAATAGTATCCCGTACATACCCGGGACCACGGCCACAATATTCTCGGCTGCAGCCGAGACATGCCGCTAGGCACAAAACAGGAAAGTGTACACTCGGTAGTACCCCGTACATACCCGGGATCACGGCCACAATATTCTCGGCCGAAACCGAGACATGCCGCTAGGCACAAAACAGGAATGTGTACACTCGAACAGGTAGTGAACTGTCGAGTTACAAGTCAGGTTCATTTTTGATTTCCCCATACCCCCAAGCTATGTATGTCGAGTCAGGTATTCAGTAATCAAGGACTAATGCCAACACAGGATCAGGTAACAGGTCAGGTTTGTCTGGACAGACAACAGGAAAGGTCCATGAGGACCCCAAGTCAGGTTTGTTGGCATTAGGCATGAGATCAGGTAACAAGTCAGGTCATGGTACAACAGGTTGTGTTGGTAGGTAAAGGGTACCATGTCCGGTGCATCGGTATGTATATATGTCATGTGTATCAAAGTTGGGCCAATATGTGACGCAATCGAGGGTGTGCTCACAACAGGTATATAGTCGAATAAGGAACAACAGCAGGAAATAAAGTAAATTAACAATAACAGTTCATTTAATCACAATGGTGCATGAATATGGTGCAGTTGTATTATATTAACAGGTTCGAGCACCCGTGGGGTGCACTAATCACAGGGTAGCGCAATATCAATAACAGGAAGTAATGAAGCTATATGAAATTAAAACTAAGCATAAGTAATTGTCACATGGATGATCTAACAATTAAAAGCAAGGACGATTTAAATGATTAGTTAGTTAAAAGCATGGATTAATAGCAGACCACTTAAATTCACGAAGCTACTATACTGATATAATGTCAAGGAGAAATGCAACCGTCAATTCTAGTCATACTGTACTATCGATATCACCGTCATTGTGCTGTTGTACTATATAATATGATATTCAACTGCATAGCAAGACTAAATCTTGTATGCTAGCATGTTAGAGCAAGTATTCGGATACTTGCCTCGACTGTTTCGCAAACCGGAAAGCACGGATGCAATGTCGGCGGAAAACACGAGACGGATGCACGGGCCACGGATCGAGTCCAAACAGCGAACAACGGGACCGTACGGACTAGAGTACTTCGCTGGAAAGTCGGGTCCAAACGACGGCACGGCCGGAAACCGGCGAAAAGTCAAAACGGCAACAAGTTAGCAAAAACATACGATACCGTAAACTAAGACCAGCGGGGGGGGGGGTTTAACATTAGTGGAAAGGTAAAGGGATGCTTACAGGGATGGTAAAGGTGTCAACCGCGACGGTTCGACGGCGATGGGGCGCCGGCGGCGAACAGAAAACGCGGCTGGCTGAAATTGGCTGGAGATCGCTGGAAAGGGATGTTGCCGTGCGTAGGGGAGGTCCTGGCCTGATCTGGATCGTAGGGGGAAAGAAGAGGTGGTCGGCGGTGGCTCTGGCAACGCCGACGATGGTCTACGGCAGCTTTCCCGGCGACCGGAGAATGCTAGGGTTAGGCTCAGGTGCAGCTGCAGCACCGGCGAGGGAAGGAGGAAGAAGACGACGAGGTTGGGACGAGGATGAAGGGAGGAAAGCCTTGGCGTCGTCGGCGATGGGAGGCGGCGGCGACGGCGAGATCTGCGGCTGGTGGCGGCGTCGGGGGGTTGGGTTGCAGTGCAACGCAGGCGAGGGAAAGGAGGAAGAAGAGGAGGAAGGGATGCTGTCGAGACCGAGGAGGCGATGAAGACGGTGGTGGTGGTGTTGTCGCGGGGAGATCGGCGGCGACGGCTCGTGGTGGCTCGGGTTAGGGTTCTCGCGAAAGTTTTCCTCGTGGGGGTTGAGAACGAGGAACAGGGGAATATAAATACAGAGAGAGAGAGAGGGTTTGTTAGAGAGAGAGATAGAAGGTGATTAGAGAGAGATAGAGAGAGACGGAGAGAGAGAGATTGAGGCGGGGCCCACGAGGGATTAATCCCCTCGTGATTAGCCAGGGAAAAATTTGAGAAGGGATTTATTGGATTAGTCTGTTATTTAATTAACAGTTGAGATTGAATATATATATTTATTATAGTTTTAGATTATAAAATTAAATTGGGATTTGGCGCAAAATGAAACATTTTCAAATCGCGCCCGGGTTGCGCCCAAATGTTTCAAATTCAAACTATAGGATTTTAAGCGAGTTCCAAACTTTGTAAAGAGGTGTTTTATAATTAAAATGCATGCCCCCAAGTCGGACACTTGCACGCGCGCGTAGTCGTCCAAACTTGCCCGTTTCACCGAACGGGACGGAATCTCGACGCGCGGACGCTACCACGCGACTAGTGGCGACGAGTAGGCCAACATGGATATTTTTAATTTCATTTTAGGTGTTAAAATTTGTTATATGCCAAAATGACTTAACCGGTTAAAAATTTAGCAAAAACACCAAACAATCAAGATAATTGAAATGAGCAATGTAACACTCAACCAGTACCAGAAGCAGTATTATTGGGCTCGGGTGTTACATCATACCCAACTACAAAAAGAATTTCGTCCTCGAAATTCCAAGAACACAAGATAGCGAACTACAGGAAAAGGTGAGGAAAATTTCTGCCGGATCTCGTCTTCTCGCTCCCAAGTGGATTCTCCATGCAATCGATTACCCCAAGAACTAGCACAAGAGGGATAACCTTGTTCTTAAGAACCTTTTCTCTTCGATCCTTGATTTCAACTGGCCGCTCCTCAAAAGTTAGGTCCTCCCGTACATTCAACTCCGAATGATCCAAGACGTGAGTTTCATCGCGAACATACCTCCGTAGTTGAGATACATGAAACACATCGTGCACTCCTGCCAAGGACTGTGGTAACGCCAAACGGTACGCTACCTCTCCAACACGCTCCAATATCTCGAAGGGTCCAACGAATCGGGGACTAAGCTTTCCCCGACTCCCAAAGCGAATCACCCCTCTAGTCGGTGATATCTTCAGGAATACCAAATCACCCACGGCGAACTCTAGAGGTCTTCTTGACGTGTTGGCCCAACTTTTCTGTCTGTCTTGAGCTGCCTTCATATGCTTCCTGATTGTATTCACCTTCTCGACTGTCTGTACCACCAAATCTGGTCCTAGTAACCTTCGTTCACCAACATCATCCCAACAAACAGGCGAACGGCACTTACGACCATACAACGCTTCAAACGAAGCCATCTGAATAGTCGCTTGGAAGCTATTGTTGTACGAAAACTCCACCAGGTGTAGATGATCCTCCCAAGAACCTTTGAAGTCCAACATGCAAGCCCTCAACATATCTTCAAGGGTCTGGATCGTTCTCTCTGATTGTCCATCAGTTTGAGGATGATAAGCTGTGCTAAACTTCAATCGAGTCCCCAAACTTCCTTGTAAACTCTTCCAGAAGTGCGACAAGAACCGAGTGTCCCGATCGGACACGATGCTCACCGGTACTCCATGTAATCTTACAATCTCCTGCATGTATCATTCTGCCAAGTCTCCGTCGATTGACCAACCCGAAAAGGAATAAAGTGAGCTGCCATGGTCAACCGATCGACAATCACCCATACTGCATTGTTGCCCTTTGGACTCCGCGGTAAAGCCGTCACGAAATCCATGGTTATATGTTCCCACTTCCACTGAGGAATCGGAAGTGGTTGCAACAAACCAGCAACCCTTTGGTGTTCAGCCTTGACTTGCTGACACACCAAGCACTTAGCCACGAAGCGAGCAATCTCCCGTTTCATACCTTCCCACCAGAAGTGCTGTCGAACATCTCGGTACATCTTTGTCCCTCCTGGATGTACAGAGTAAGCTGAACTGTGTGCCTCCTTCATAAGCTCTTCACGCACACCCCCTTTTGGCACACACACGCAGCTACCATACCTCAACGAACCGTCTTCATGGATCAGTAAATCGGTTCGCAGTCCGGCTTCAACCTGCTCTCGAAACTTTTGCAGCCTAGGATCCTGCGTTTGAGCCGCTTAAATCTTCTCAACTAAGGATGACTGCACTTACAACTGCATCAACTGTCCCGTAGCATGTGGTAGCACAACCTCCAAATCAAATTTCCGAAATCCGCAATGATCTCCCTTTGTGCGGTCAATACCTGAATTGCTGGTAACCGACTTAGCGCATCCGGCACGACGTTAACCTTTTCCCGGATGGTACTTAAGATCAAGGTCGTAGTCGGCCATCAGCTCCAACCATCTGCGTTGCCTCATGTTCAACTCCTTCTGAGTGAACACATACTTCAAACTCTTGTGATCTGTAAAGACTTCGACTCTCTCGCCCAAAAGGTAGTGTCTCCAAATCTTCAAAGCGAAGATCACGGCTGCAAGCTCCAAGTCATGAGTCGGATAATTCTTCTCATGAGTCTTCAGTTGTCTCGATGCGTAAGCTACAACCTTCCCATTCTGCATCAGAACACATCCCAATCCTTTCCCAGATGCGTCGCTATGAATCACCAGTCCTCCTGAATTATCCGGTACGGTTAGGATAGGGGCGGTTATCAACTTCTGCTTCAACGTCTCGAAGGCCAATGCGCATCCATCCGTCCCAAGAAACGGTACCTCCTTGCGCGTAAGCTTGGTTAACGGCTCTGCCAAACGAGCGAAGTTCTCCACCAATCTCCTGTAGTATCCGGCGAGTCTAAGAAAACTTCTTATCTTCGCAACATTCTTTGGATTTGGCCAATCTCGAACTGCTGCAATCTTCTCGGGATCAACGGCGATTCCATCGCCCGACACGACATGTCCCAGAAATTTCACTTCTTCCAGCCAGAATTCGCACTACTCATCTTCGCATAAAGCTTCTCCTGTCTCAACATCTGCAGGACCTAATGATATCCGGATCGCAAATCTAGTTTCGAGAATACTCTCGCGCAACTAAGCTGCTCAAAAGTCCTCCAATGCGAGGGATCAGGTACCTGTTCTTAATAGTCACTGGTTCAATTCTCGATAATCAATGCACATCCTTCTCGTGCCATCCTTCTTCTTTACTAAAAGAACTGGAGCTCCCCAAGGCGAGTTGCTGCTTCGAATCCAACCCTTCTCAAGTAATTCACCAACTTGCTTCTTAACTCCTTCCAATTCCACTGGTGCCATTGGATAATAAGATTTCGATACTGGCGCTGCACCAGGAATAAGGTCAATCGCGAACTCTACATCTCGCTTCGGCGGTAAGCCCGATATATCTTCAAACACATCCATAAAGCCGCGAACAACTGCCGACTCTTCATTCCTATCCACTTCCGTTGTCGCAAGAACACTGTTTGTCGGCCTAGCCCTAAACTCGACTGGCCCGACAGAATTGCTTCCTTACCGTAACTGCTATCTGCATCGTTGGCTGCGAAAGGTCCAGCGAGACTACTGAGTCTCCTCCATTCTGCTGCATGCACGTCCACGGTTGCCCCATTCTGCCTTAGTCCGATAAATTTCTCCTTCATTTCCTCCCGTGCAGTCCGCGGGAAGAATTTCTCCAGGAGACTTTTAGAGAAATCAGCCCAACTGATTGGCTTGGGCAAGCGGGTCTCCTCCACAAGCCATCACTCTCGGCGTAAACCACTAGCTGAAAGCGCATCACAACAACTCTCTTGTCCTCTGGGATCTGTGCCGCAATCAGCAAATTCTCCGTGTCACTAGCCTCTGCTCGGCTGGTAACCGCTCCTTTAAACCAGTAAATGTAGACGGACCCAAAGTCTGAAATCTGCTACGGTCCTTACTCGTTCGACTGGTCCAGTTCCATCGTTGTTTACAGACTGCTGAACGATCTGCAAACCTTCCTGAAACGAATCTGCTGTTGCTGGATCAGCTCAGTCTGTCTCTTTGATTTCCAGCATTCCTCTTATCACTCCAAGCATGGCGGCTTCGTTCACACGCCTCCGGTACGTCTTCAACCTCTTACCTGTCATAATCCTGAACTCAAAACACCCAACATTAGCATGATGATAGATTCTGAATGTGGATCAAGGCTAGAACTCCAAGATACTTAAATAGAGTACCGCATTGTAGCTATGCCGCGGTATCATAGCCGCAATTACTTAACTCCACCCAAGTCGCCTAAGTCCTAGAGATAACAAGAAATTAGGTTTTCGAGTTGACAATGCAAAGTAAGTTTGCACGCCGTAAAAGATATAATCAGGAAGAATGTGATTCAAGAATGATAAAACGGTCAAGGTGGCAGGACATGTTTCCTAAGCACGGGTATTCTGATTCGTGAATCGGGTACAATACCCAACTACAAAAGAATCAACCCAACTAACCTATGTCTCTGATACCAAAAGAACCATGTCACGCCCCGCTTCTCAGAGTACGCAAGATTGGGCACGTGACATAGCCAACCATGCTACCTGTGGGTAGGAAGTATCCATCCACAGTCACATTACGGTTGTAGAGATATCAAGAACAAGATAAATAAACTATCTAACACATGTCCAAATCCATAATGATAAGAGTCAATGAAAAATAAATGCGGAAGCAATGATCCAATACAATAATAGAAAGGTACGTCCCATAATGCGGGATCGAACCTGGAAATAAAATGCAATAAATGAACTAACCACTGCAGAACTCACAAATCAGCCTGCTGGCTGAAGTACTCCTGCTCGGTCAGCGACAGTGGTAAAGAATCTGGGCCATGCAAAACCCAGACGTCAACGCGTCATGTCAACCAATAATATAATATAAACATGGTAATAAGCAATGCAGGGATGAACATGAATAAGCAGTACTATGAAATAACAGTGCAGGGTAATGTGCAGTGGTAAATTAAACTGTCCTATCAGGTTTCTACTCTATAGTCCTTGAAATCAATTGATGAATCGTCGATGTAACTCAATAGTATCCCGTACATACCCGGGACCACGGCCACAATATTCTCGGCTGCAGCCGAGACATGCCGCTAGGCACAAAACAGGAAAGTGTACACTCGGTAGTACCCCGTACATACCCGGGATCACGGCCACAATATTCTCGGCCGAAACCGAGACATGCCGCTAGGCACAAAACAGGAATGTGTACACTCGAACAGGTAGTGAACTGTCGAGTTACAAGTCAGGTTCATTTTTGATTTCCCCATACCCCCAAGCTATGTATGTCGAGTCAGGTATTCAGTAATCAAGGACTAATGCCAACACAGGATCAGGTAACAGGTCAGGTTTGTCTGGACAGACAACAGGAACGGTCCATGAGGACCCCAAGTCAGGTTTGTTGGCATTAGGCATGAGATCAGGTAACAAGTCAGGTCATGGTATAACAGGTTGTGTTGGTAGGTAAAGGGTACCATGTCCGGTGCATCGGTATGTATGTATGTCATGTGTATCAAGGTTGGGCCAATATGTGACGCAATCGAGGGTGTGCTCACAACAGGTATATAGTCGAATAAGGAACAACAGCAGGAAATAAAGTAAATTAACAATAACAGTTCATTTAATCACAATGGTGCATGAATATGGTGCAGTTGTATTATATTAACAGGTTCGAGCACCCGTGGGGTGCACTAATCACAGGGTAGCGCAATATCAATAACAGAAAGTAATGAAGCTATATGAAATTAAAACTAAGCATAAGTAATTGTCACATGGATGATCTAACAATTAAAAGCAAGGACGATTTAAATGATTAGTTAGTTAAAAGCATGGATTAATAGCAGACCACTTAAATTCACGAAGCTACTATACTGATTTAATGTCAAGGAGAAATGCAACCGTCAATTCTAGTCATACTGTACTATCGATATCACCGTCATTGTGCTGTTGTCCTATATAATATGATATTCAACTGCATAGCAAGACTAAATCTTGTATGCTAGCATGTTAGAGCAAGTATTCGGATACTTGCCTCGACGGTTTCGCAAACCGGAAAGCACGGATGCAATGTCGGCGGAAAACACGAGACGGATGCACGGGCCACGGATCGAGTCCAAACAGCGAACAACGGGACCGCACGGACCAGAGTACTTCGCTGGAAAGTCGGGTCCAAACGACGGCACGGCCGGAAACCGGCGAAAAGTCAAAATGGCAACAAGTTAGCAAAAACATACGATACCGTAAACTAAGACCAGCGGGGGGGTTTAACATTAGTGGAAAGGTAAAGGGATGCTTACAGGGATGGTAAAGGTGTCAACCGCGACGGTTCGACGGCGATGGGGCGCCGGCGGCGAACAGAAAACGCGGCTGGCTGAAATTGGCTGGAGATCGCTGGAAAGGGATGTTGCCGTGCGTAGGGGAGGTCCTGGCCTGATCTGGATCGTAGGGGGAAAGAAGAGGTGGTCGGCGATGGCTCTGGCAACGCCGACGATGGTCTACGGCAGCTTTCCCGGCGACCGGAGAATGCTAGGGTTAGGCTCGGGTGCAGCTGCAGCACCGGCGAGGGAAGGAGGAAGAAGACGACGGGGTTGGGACGAGGATGAAGGGAGGAAAGCCTTGGCGTCGTCGGCGATGGGAGGCGGCGGCGACGGCGAGATCTGCGGCTGGTGGTGGCGTCGGGGGGTTGGGTTGCAGTGCAACGCAGGCGAGGGAAAGGAGGAAGAAGAGGAGGAAGGGATGCTGTCGAGGCCGAGGAGGCGATGAAGACGGTGGTGGTGGTGTTGTCGCGGGGAGATCGGCGGCGACGGCTCGTGGTGGCTCGGGTTAGGGTTCTCGCGAAAGTTTTCCTCGTGGGGGTTGAGAACGAGGAACAGGGGAATATAAATACAGAGAGAGAGAGAGGGTTTGTTAGAGAGAGAGAGAGAAGGTGATTAGAGAGAGATAGAGAGAGACGGAGAGAGAGAGATTGAGGCGGGGCCCACGAGGGATTAATCCCCTCGTGATTGGCCAGGGAAAAATTTGAGAAGGGATTTAAGGGATTAGTCTGTTATTTAATTAACAGTTGAGATTGAATATATATATTTATTATAGTTTTAGATTATAAAATTAAATTGGGATTTGGCGCAAAGTGAAACATTTCCAAATCGCGCCCGGGTTGCGCCCAAATGTTTCAAATTCAAACTATAGGATTTTAAGCGAGTTCCAAACTTTGTAAAGAGGTGTTTTATAATTAAAATGCATGCCCCCAAGTCGGACACTTGCACGCGCGCGTAGTCGTCCAAACTTGCCTGTTTCACCGAACGGGACGGAATCTCGACGCGCGGACGCTACCACGCGACTAGTGGCGACGAGTAGGCCAACATGGATATTTTTAATTTCATTTTAGGTGTTAAAATTTGTTATATGCCAAAATGACTTAACCGGTTAAAAATTTAGCAAAAACACCAAACAATCAAGATAATTGAAATGAGCAATGTAACACTCAACCAGTACCAGAAGCAGTATTATTGGGCTCGGGTGTTACATCTTTCCACTCCATACTTCGTGTGTCGTGTTTTGCGAACGAATCGCAGTTTGACATGGTTGCCTTTGGATGTGAAGTACTAAGATTTGGTATCTTGCTCCGTGCAGAAGATCAATGGCTTCGAACTGCACTAACTGCAATTTCAACTCTCGCTCTGTCCCGTCCGGAGGAGTGACTTACGGGTCTCAAGCGGCCTCTATTTTCGCGATGCCAGTGGAACAGGTGACTCAGGCCACCACTGGACTGTTCTTCAGGACCATGCTCCTGCCAACGAGCTTCAGCGCTCTTGTACCATCGCAAGAAGCTCCGAAGAAGTCGGTCTTTGATCAGCTTGCAACTACTGCGACCCCTCTCAACGGGTCGTCCAAGTCTACTGCCTCAGTTTTCAACAGACTGGGCCGAAGCTCAGATGGGCCCATGAAAAAGCCCACAATTCCTGAAGAGGTTATCCCGAAGCGGATAGCCATTCCTGCTCCTGCTAAAGGGTCGGTCTTCACAAGGCTGGCCATTTCAGCTCCTACTCCACGCGAAGTCGCGAAGGCTGCTTCCCATGTTCGAAAGTCGGCCTTCGCAAGACTGACTATCCCCTCTCAATGGATGTCAGTCTTCGACAGGCTAGCGCTAATAACAATATTTCCTCAAAGTAAGGGGCAAGAAGAAGCTCATCCAACAGCGGAGGTGATCCCCGCCGCATGACATGCTCGACGTTACCACTGGCGCAGAGTGAGGAAAGCTGGGGGCAGTTCACCCTCTGGATTGACTCTGCCAGCTCCAATAGTAGATGTTGATGCTGCTGTTCCAACTGGGAACAACTTTGAACCACTCAGGAGGGTCCACAAGAACTCTCCGACTGTGATGCTGAAAAGATCTCCTCCACCTGTGGAGAATACCACAAAGGCGAAGCTTGAACAGCCCCTTCAGCGGTTGTCCTCCAAAATTTACAAAGTCTGGCATCAAGTCCAAGACTCTGTGGTAGATCAAGACTATCCCCGTCCACAGAAAAAGATGAAGGTTCGGCGAGAAGAGGACCACCCTGTCAAGCCACAGAAGGCGACAGCTACTTGGGTGCCCACTGCAACGGCCCCCTCAACTTCGACCGCTCGCAAGAGGAGAAAGCTAGAGAAAATCCCGGTGTCTGCGACGAATCGCAAGGACACTGAATCTAAACGCCCCAAGTCTGGGGGCATGGTGGTACATACTGTCTATATGGCATCCGGGAAAGAGGATAGCCGTATCTCTACGGGCCATCGACCACTCACCAGATCCATAACAAAGGCCCAGGAGCAACAACAGAAGTTCCAAGAAATGTTGACGCAAATGGCCGTACTCACAGGGCCAAAAGAAAGCCCCGAAACGTCATCGGAGCAACGTCAAGAACAAGAAACTGATGCTGAGTTCCTCCGCAGAATCCTCGAAAAGAAGGACAAAGAGGCAGCGTAACAAGCTGCCAACATAAAACGAATGTCGTTCTTCTTCCAAGACATGGTCGGGATGATGTTACAGTCGGATCCTCCAGCTGAAGATCCTCCGATTATCCTCGAAGACGACCGAGCAGAGACGTCAAACCCTCTTCCAGCTTGTTCAGCAGCCAAAGATGAGACCATCTCAAAAGCTGCCCTGGATGATTACATCGCTCAGCAGATAAGGGTTTATCAGGCGAATAAAGCGGCTAGGCAAATTGTTAAGACTGGACGACCCTATCCGGGTTGGTACGACCAAATAAAGTACCCGCCGGGATACACGATCCCCAAATTCCACGTATATAAGGGGACGGGGAATCCACACCAGCATGTTGCTCAATTCAGGGCTCTGTGTGGCAACACTAGAGGTGATGATAAACTACTGCTCCACCAGTTTGTTGGCAGCTTGTCGGAGACAACATTCGAGTGGTATTCGGAACTCCCGAATGACTCTATTAAGAAATTTGCAGAGATGGAGCTTCTATTCACCCAACGTTTTACGAGTGCTAGCGAACGTACCCCAATCACAGCATTAATCAATGCCAGGGTGAAGCCAGGAGAGACATGGGTGCAGTATGCAATACGGTGGCGGAATCTATGGTCGAAGTGTGAGCAGCGCATTGAAGAAGCGCCTGCGGTAGACATGTTCGTGGGTACTCTTGATCCGCAGGCGACCATTTCGCAATTCATGATGTTTTTCAAGCCGACCACTTTCCAGGACTTGATTGACAAATTGGCACAAATGGATCAGATGGGTCACAGACTATCTCCTTCAAAACTGGAATCTTGAAATGAAAAGGGGAAAGGGAAAGCAACCTTCATCGCCAATGCTCAACAGCAGCCCAGTGGTCCAAAATTAACTGACCGCCAAAACGAGAAACAGAGATTCTTTAATAAGAAAATGAAGCGCCCTTATTCGTTTCCCCGGGACAAAATGAGAAGATTGTTCAAGCTGGCGGTGCACAACAGGCTCATCAACTTGTCGGATCCAAAATGCCCATTGCAACCCGGTGAGGCTAATAATCCCAATTATTGCCTCTATCACCAAGCGATAGGCCACCCAATCGAAGATTGCTTCGTCTTCAAAGGGTGGATTGAGAACCAATACCAACAGGGCAAATTCGCACTGTTCGAGAATTGAAAAGTAAACCTGCCCCAGCCACACGCTCTAAAAAAGGCAGACACACCGGGGGCATCATGCTCTTTTATAGAAGAAGCTCCATGCGAGGTCGTTCTTTCAGACAAAACGAAAAGAATGCTGAAAGATTTCCAAACATGCCCAGCGATCAAATGGAAAAGTCCGCTGGAACCCGAAGTCATCAAGGGAATGCTGAAGCCGCATCCAACTCCAAAAATTGGTGGTGATAGTCAAAGCGCCTACACCCAGCCGTCAAAGTCTTCGAAGAAGAAGTAAAAGACCAAAAAGCCCGTGAAGCCTGATGACAAGCGCACGGACCTGCAAAAACATATTGACGCGCTGGAAGAATATAACCAAAAGGCGTGGACCCCAGTCACACTCCAAGAATTTCTCAGCCACATCCTTGAGGACGGAGATGATGACAATGGAGAAGACTCGTCGGATGAACCTGAGGATTATGTGGCAAGCTGCCATGTGATCTCTCACTCTTTAATAAATGGTGAAGAAGCTATGGACGCGGAGAAACTGGGAGCAGATCCTGAGCCGGAACTTCTAGGATCATCAGACGAAATGATTGACGCATTTCTGAACAAAGCTTTTCTGAAAAGCAAAGCTGATCGAGAGCGCGAGATGACCATATTTGAAAAGGCCAAATGCCGGCGACTGGATGAAAGGGTTGAAACACTCCCACCAGATCAAAGTACATCCACCACAAATAAAAACAGGTTCAAGACAAGGAAAAGGTTCGCCAATGCCATATCGATGGGATGAAGCTGCCCTATTTCAGAGAAAATTCTCCTGGCGGTATACATCTTGATGAAGAGGACGTACATCTTAACTTCTGCTTATATCATCAGAAGATTGCACACCCTACTGAGGAATGCAACGCTTTTAAAAATTGGTGGCAAGGGTATGTCGCTCACATGCAACACTTCAAGAGTATGAAGCGTGAAGCTCGTCGACAGCAGAAAAATGCGACAGACGAACGAGGAAGAGCTGCCGACAACTGTCACATAGTTGATAGCAGGGGATCGCAAGTTCTCACCTTCAGGAGCAATTCGGAAGAAGAAATGACTCTCGACCCTCTCTTCAAAGAATCCACCTCAGGAAAAGAGGAAGAACCGAAGAGCTGCGAGAACATTCAGCTGCGCAATCACACGCTACCTGAAAAGAATCTCGGACCTGCAATCAAGGGATCGAATAAAAAGGATAAGGGGAAAGAAAAGATCCCTGAGGATATCGCCCTCGATGATGGAGTCGTCGAAGAGCTGGCAGCGACCCACCTAAGAAAAACAAGGTGGATTACAACGTTCTGGCACACCTGAGGAAGCTACCCTCACAACTAAGCATTCTCGACGCCCTTCTACTATCTAAAGAGGCGAGAGATTCCCTGATCAAGGTACTACAAGAGCCGAAACAGTTCCAGGCTTTCCTCGTCGAAGAAAAGATGAAGGACGAGCTGGAAGAAGTGCACACAACCGATATCACCTTCAGCGAAGAAGATTTCCTCCTCGAGACGTGCGAGCATAACCATCCCCTTTATGTCTCCGGATACTGTCATGATATCAAGATAGGCAAAATCCTGGTTGACAATGGGTCCTCCATCAACCTCCTCAATATAAGAGTGTTGAAGGAAATCTTCATGAGCGTTCAACATCTCGCTCGTGATAAAATCACTATCTCCGGGTTTGACTCCCAGTCATCAAGGACCCTCGGGTCTGTGATACCGACGTTACGCTTTGGGCTGCTCGTCACGGACATTAAATTTCACGTCATTGACGCCAAGACATGCTACAATGCTTTGCTTGGCAGGCCTTGGTTACACGAGTATAACATCATCCCTTCTACACAACATTAGTGTATGGAGTATTTCAAGGATGGTCTCGAGTATACCGTGACAGGGGAATTGAACCCGTTCTCCGTGAATGAAGTCCGAAAGTACGAAGATGCAAAATATTTCTTACCAGATTTCGAAGACACAGAAAGATGCCATAAACCGAAGAATAAGGCTATTACCACTATTCTGGTCTTCGGGAGCGATACCGAGGAGGAAGAAGAAATAATTTATTCAGGGCCGCCCCAATGCAACAAGCCGGGACCGTCCACCCCTATGCTAGTCTTCGGCAGCGACTCGGAAGATGAGGTCAATACAGTATTTTCTGTTCGGCCGTCAATACAAGCCTTCGCTGGCGATGATCGGAGCTTGCAAATCTCCATGGTTCCGTAAAAGCACTACAAAGAGCTCGACGCACCTGATACCTACAGTGTGCAAGAACTGCAGACGTTCTACGTCCCTCCCAGGCGAAAAGATGAAAAGGCGATCCTCTTTTATTAATCCACGGAAACCAAAGTGGAGAAGGAAATTTGGCATGGTGTCGATTCTACGCTTGACAGGCTCCAGCCCATCCGTCTGCCCAGATACTACACAGAAGGATTAAAAAGGCTGTTGAGACGCCAAGGCATACCCTTCAAACAGACTGCTCGACAAGCTCAGTTCTACAACAGGATCTGGAACGTCCCCGGAACTTAGCGAAAATTGCCCAACGGGAGAATGGAAGCGATCGGGCTTGGATATATCCGATCAAAGAAACGAGAGCGATTCCATGGCTGCTGCGTCATACATGACTTCGATGAAGAAGGAGATGCTCTGTGGGAAGATGCTAACCCTAACCAAAACGAGGTCCCGCCGTGAAATTGCCAAGTCCGTCATTCGAAGAACAGATGGACAAGCTAATAAGGGAAGCGGGTCAGAAGGTCCGGGATGACCACAGTCGCGAAATGGCCCTTTATGAGAAAGCCAGGACACAACGCCTCCTTCAGCTGGCTGCGGAAAATGATGATGCTCTTCGTCGCCAACCCATCATACAAAAGACTCGACGCAGAGGCAAAAGTAACTTAAAGAACGGAAAAAACGTTTGACAGGGGCAAAGCGGGTCTAAGAAGCCACGCGATCGAGAATCGAGCAGTCAGGGTCTGTCTCTTATAAAGAAGATGGGTCGAGCATATTCTTTTCCTCAAAACAACACAAGGAATATATTTGATCTTTTTATGAAATATCAGATGATTACCCTCCCGGAGTCCAAGCACCCCGAGCAAACAGACGAGATTTCTCACCCAGACTATTGCTCCTATCACCGAGCAATAGGACATCCTCTCGAAAACCGCTTCACATTCAAAGACTGGGTAGAAGACCAGTATTAACAAGGTAGGTTCGCTTTATCCAGCAGTTGGAGGGTAACCCCACCACAGAAGCATGAACTGAAAGCCACACATGCAGCGAGAGTAGAACCGGATCAACATCGGTCTTGGAAGCAATCTCGTACTTGTTACATGATAACGCTGTCAGGAGGAAGAGTACGCGAGGATATGGATGACCTCTCCTGGTGCTTCGAAAATGATGATGACGAGGTGATCTCAGAGTTCCCACCGACACCAAAAGAACTGGAATATGGGATACACACTACTGTAGACAATCTCAGAAAAATTGACATGGGAACGGCAAACGACCCACGGCCGACGTTCGTCAGTGAGCTGTTGTCTAAGGAAAAGGTGGCTACGCTCAAATACGTGCTCATGCAGTATAAAGACTGCTTTGCATGAAACTATTCAGAGATGCCGGGACTCGATCCGGAGATCGTTGTGCATAAATTGGCGATATCTACGGATGTCAAGCCAGTCAAACAAGCGCCGAGAAGGATGCGGCTCGAGCTTGAGATGAGCATCAACGCCGAGGTCAAGCAGCCAATCGACTCTGGCATTATCCAAGAGGTTTAGTACCCTGACTGGATTGCCAACATTGTCCCAGTGATGAAGAAAAATGGGACGGTGCGCATCTGCGTGGATTTTCGGGACCTCAATAAAGCTTGCACGAAGGACGATTTTTCCGTACCGGTTACCGAGCTGATGATAGATAACACGTCCACTCATGAAGTCTTCTCCTTCATGGAAGGATCATCAGGGTACAATCAGATAAAGATGCATCCCGAGGACCAGAAGCATACCACTTTCCGAACTCCTCTGGGCATATTCTGCTACAAAGTGATGCCTTTCAGTCTAAAGAACGCCGGCGCCACCTATCAGAGGGCAATGACGAAGATTTTCGATGACCTCATACATGAAATCGTCGAATGCTGTATTAACAACCTTGTGGTGAAAAGTAAATCGCACGAGGAGCATTGGGAGCATCTGAAGATCGTGTTTCAGCGCCTTCGGAAATACAACTTGAAGATGAACCCTCTCAAATGCGCGTTCGGAGTTTCCTCGGGAAAATTCTTAGGATTCATCGTACGACATCGAGGCATCGAAATAGACCCGTCGAAGATCAAGGCGATCATGGAAATGCCCCCGCCAAGAACTCTCAGACAACTGCGGTCTCTCCAAGGAAAGCTCGCGTATATCTGGCGGTTCATAGCTAACCTCTGCGGCAAATGTCGCCCCTACAGTCACCTAATGAAGAAGGGAACCCCGTTCGTCTGGGATCGCAAATGCCAAAGCGCACTGGACGAAATCAAGCAATACTTGTAGAATCCGCCAGTGCTGACCACTCCGGTCAAAGGAAAGCCTTTCATTATGTATACAACCGCCCTTGAGGGTTCTTTAGGCGCATTATGGGCACAAGAAAATGACCAAGGGAAGGAGAGAGCTCTCTACTATTTGAGTCGAGTCCTCCTGGGGGCAGAAAGCAACTACTCCCCCATCGAAAAACACTGCCTGGCGTTAATCTTCGCGATAACGAAGCTCAGACACTATGCTTTGGCACATGAGGTCCACCTCATATCAAAAGTGGATCCTCTCAAATACTTGATGTCAAAAGCCATACTAACAGGATGACTCGCTAAATGGGCCCTGCTCTTGATGGAGTTCTCGATAACTTATCGTCCCCTCAAGGAGGTAAAAGGACAGGCTATCGCCGATTTCCTCGCTGAGCATCCGATACCTGCCGATTCACCCCTAAATTGTGAATTGCCGGATGAGAACGCCTTTGACACCATCGACAGGGAGAAAGAAAAGAATGATACCCGATGGGAACTCTATTTCGATGGAGCATCTTCCATGAAGAAGCGCAAACAAAGCACCCCCATAATCAAATCCGGGGTGGGCCTCATCTTCGTGACCCCTCAAGGAGGGATAATGCGCTTTTCCTTCTCCTTAACAGAGCCGAGGACGAATAATGAAGCCGAATACGAATCTTTGATAGCAGGTCTTGAGATCGCTGTCGACATGGGAATCGAAAGCCTCCTCATATACGAAGATTCCCAGCTGGTTGTTAGTCAGGTAAATGGCGACTATCAAACGTGCAAACCAGAGCTGGCAAAGTACGGTGAGAGAGTGCAACAGCTGCTGACTTAAATCCCTTCCTACGCCCTAGAAAGCATACCGCACGCGGAAAATAGCAAGGCGGATGCATTAGCCAAGCTCGCTAAAGAACTGGCCGATGAGAACCTCGATGACGTGAGGATCGTTGTGCAAAGCCGTCGGGTTCTTGCACCAGCAGAAATATCTCCAGAGTCATCCGAAGAAAAAGGAGTGACCGAGCAAACGGCCCTACAAATAAAAGACCAGGAAAAGGATAAGGATTGGAGAGAAATCTTTATAGACTACTTCAAATCCCGTCGAACGCCTGAAGATGCGTCCTCAAGACATTAGCTCATTAAACGAGCTCTATCTTTTGCCTTCGTCAATGATACTCTGTATAAGAGATCATTTGATTCTCTGTGGCTAAGATGCATGGGACCTGAAGAGGCAAGGAGAGTCGTCCAAGAAACTCACGACGGACTCTGCGGTTCTCATCAAGCCGGGCCAAAGATGAAGCTAAAGATCAAAAGGATGGGCTACTATTGGCCCACAGTGATCTAAGACTGCCTTGAATATGCGAAGCAGTGCCACTCGTACCAGATTCATGGGGACTTTATCCACCAACATCCAAATCCGCTACATCCAATGGTGGCAAGCTGGCCGTTCGAAATGTGGAGAACTGACATAATCGGGCCCATCGAACCGGCATCATTCAGAGGACATCAGTTCATATTGGCGAAAACTGATTACTTCTCTAAGTGGGCGGAAGCAATACCGCTAAAAGAAGTCAAGATGGAGAATATCCTCCATTACTTCAAGACACACGTCATTTATCGGTTCGACACTCCGCGACGGATTATCTCCGATAACGGGCCAAACTACAGAAGCCACAAGATCAGCCGCTTCGCAAAACAGCATAATATAGAATGGAGATACTCTTCGGTCTATAATCCCCGAGCTAACGGTCTAGCTGAGGCTTTCAACAAGACTTTGACGAAGATCGTGAAAATGACAGTGTCCAAAAATAAAAAGGACTGGCATGAGAGACTGCATGAAGCTCTTTGGGCGTATCGAACCACGTTCAAAATGGCCACAAACATAACACCGTATGTAAGTCTACGGTAGCGTCCCGGCCGTCTAACAGACGCCAAATGCGGAACAAAAACTTTTAAACTGGCGCTATCGTATACTATAACCCGGATCTTCCATTATTGCTAAACTAACAAACTGTAAAGAGTGTAGAAAGGTTATACCGAACGATCCGAGTCCTTCGTTCTTTAACCATCATCCCACGCTCCGTTGCGGCTGCTCTGATCTCGTCAATCTCCGATCTGCTCGTCCAGGTGGCACCACGTCAACGATTCTTTAAACGGGCTCCCGCCTCTGACTCGAGGAAACTCGATCGTCAAGTTTGCTAAAAGAGACGACCAAGATTGATGTAGAGAATGAGTAGATTACTTTGTCTCACTTCGTCCAAAGCCGTGGACGATCGGTTAATGAAGTTGCCACTCGAATCGGGTGATGGAATGAAATGAGCTATGAAATTTTCATACACCCCAAAAACTATCATAATCTTTTAACCAAATCAAGTGAGAGAGTGTGAGAGAGGGGGAAGGGGCCGACCATACTTAAGGAGGTGGGGGGGTGAGTGTAGGAGAAGGGAGAGTGACCACAAGAGAAATATCTAGTGTGAACACTAAGTATGAACACAATAAATGAAAAAGATGAATCACTTAACCTAGTCACCTTGCATTAAATGAATCATTAATGCAACCATGAGTCACTAATCCTTGTCACCACCTTCTAGATGCTTCTAGAAACTTCCACACTCATCCAAGAAAAGATAAATCCGTATTTAACCAAATGTTAAATACGGCTGATAGAAAACTGGAAACTGGCAACTTCCAAAAGTGATCCTGAAACGAATTTCAGGATAACCCTGTAACAGTATAAACATACCCGCATTTGTATTACGACCGAATACAAATGCAACTGAGACAAAGATATTATATCTACACAATATAATACTCGGATCCGGCTTAAACCAAAGCCGACCAGTATCAACTGCCCGAAATATGACACGTGCGTAAACGTACGTGCATTTTCCGAACCCTGCCATAAAACCATACGGCCTCTACAACATTTCGCCCGAACTTGGGAAACTGTCTGTGGGGGACTCTAATGACTCGTCAGTACCCTGGCAGTGGGTTTAACCACAAGCCGTCAGTGGCACTAGCTGTGCGTAACGGCTGTCCATGGACTGACTCAAGGGAGGCCGATGAGCGAACTCATCCGGAAACCCTACTGAGCCTAACAATGACAATGTATATACAGTCTGGTCCGTTCGTCTATGAGTATCGCATATCTGCCTAGGGGGCCAGTAACGTCAGACCCCCAATAGCAGTATAAGTCGTGTCGGAGTGTAGCCTAATAACACCCTGAGATACTACTGGAGTACCTACCAGTAAATCTCCTGCCACGGCCGTGGGCTTTGTGTAATGGCTCTCCTAGACACAGCACGATCTCACCCCCAATATTGGGAGAGATGAATCCCCTGCCGATCCGCTCACGTGCCTCCATGTGGCTCGGGACTGTACCCAAAAACTACCTGTTTGCACGACTCCTTTGAGCCGTGGTAGGGTAGAAATCAAAGCACAGTGGGAACTCACACGAGACAAATGACGACCTCAGGTCGATGAACTAACCTGTACACATGTCACCAGGGAACTGCTATCTGACGATATGTATAATACCAACTAGCAGATTCCCGGCGAGTCCTGTCCGGTGTACTCATAACCCAATGAGCACCTGTATACATCTTAGGTGATCCAACTGACACCAGTGGCTTGTGAGACCGGCCACCGCCTCTCGTTGGGGTCTCGACTGTATATACTAGTCTACTCCGCAGTATCGATGCCCTGTGTCGAAACTCCCACGACTAGGGACCACAATTAAGGATATGCTTATAAACCACCCAACTCTCACGTATATGATCGCCATCATACTGTTGGTAGTAAAGCAAGATCCTAAGGGCTCTATCAAAGTGTAACAGTGATCAGTCACCTGGACCGGTACACGACTAATAAAGGCAAACCAGATAGCATACTATCATCTTGAGTAAGACTGTCCTACCGGTATAGGTCCTCCGCAATCATTGCAATCACGTACCTGCGATCCAATAATTGACTCTGAGGGCACTATATCCAACAATCTCCCACTTGCACTTAAGGCTAATTATTGCGATGTCGACTACTCACAGCCCGTGTGAAACCGAACATCCAACTCCTCTACTAATCAGTTTCACAAAGCTCGTTTGTAAAACTATTGTGTTCGAGAAATAGCCTCAGTGAGTGGATCCGCCCTGAAGTTTCTTTCTATATCTCTCTTAATCTCAAGTTCGCGGAGAAAGCCATCTCCCGAATTGAGTAATACCTGTCTTAGAATATGTCTGGATATTTGATGGGACCTAGTTCATAAATGTACTCCAAATCCAAACTTCTTAGACTGTATCGATCACTGAACTAAATCAGTATCCTGCACCATGCCTCCTACAGTATCCTCTTGGACCAACTGTCCATAATACTGTCCCTCGTCAGAGGGAAAACTATAACTCTGACAATCAATCTGTCAACCATGTCACCTTTGAAGCCTGGAATGATAACCGTCTCCCGAAGGAGGCTGCCGTCATCAAATCCGTAGAACATCCACTTATGTTCTAAAACTGCTTCCTTATGTTTCTCCAGGATTGGATTAATACAAACTTATTGCATCTAGTGCAAAAACAACATCTGGTGTGGTACTTGACATCTCACGATCGACTCAATTGCCTAAGCAAGTGATCTGCCAATCATGCACATCCCTCTCCACTTTAGTCTGTAAGACATCTTTAGAGAGGGTGACTCCATCACCTGCAGGTACACCACCATTCCAGGAGTCATCTATTCTAAAAACCATTAGAATACTGTCAAAGTACCCACATTGGGAAACTACCCAAATCTAGATCTAAAACCATAGATCCAGAAACCAGAATGTCAGATATTATATCCATATCCTATCTGGAGAAACAACTGTGTGACGACCACAGTACAACCGCTCGTAGTATAGGAATTTTACTTCCTACTCTGTGTATGTCATCCAAATACCATGACATCACACCCTACTACCTTCTTAACAGATCCATCCCCTATTCTGATGAAGTCAAACCCATGACTGTCACATCAAAATTAGATGATCTATCTCCGCTATATCTGCTCTAGTCTATAAATAGACATAAGCTACTTGCCCACTATGCTTCCGCTGCTCGCACTGACTACGACAACCCTCTGGCAGTATAATATATACGTGCATTTCTAAAGCTAGTTTAGAATGATGCTATACTTAACCTCCTGCCGGGTCTCATAGTCTGGAACAACAGTAGTGTCAAGTCTGGGTAAATAAGAACCTCCTTGTCACCGTCCTTGAGGCTACCGAAGTACCTCTCGGGTGTCTGAGGTTACCCACCATATTTGCGGAGTGGCTAATGGAATGTCGAACCTGATTGAATATATAGGTCCTATTAAATTTTCCGTAATCGTTTGCGGTTTTGGAATCACTTCCAGTTCTACCATACTCCCACTACTGTTTTATGAAAAAAATCCATTTTACTAAAACTGTGGCGAGTCAAGAACAATATCACTATTGATCTTTTAGATGGTAGAAAATCAACCCTCGTCTTTGCCAGGGTCAACCCACAAACTGTCATTACAGAAACGTGCCCTGAGTTATCCAGAGTCTGGTTTTAAGCATAAGCCGGACAACTCCCCGTACCTTAACATCGTTAAGATATGAACCATTCTATATCCAATATAGAAACTTTGGCACTTATTTAATTAGAACCATATTCAATCATGCAGCTGTCTCCAGTGCAAATCAACTTAATGGAGAGGGGCTAATCAGCATTACTCAACTTAGGAATCCATCCAATTATGAGTAACCTGAAAGAGAAACAAGTTTCTTACAACCATTACTATCATCTGAATACCAATCACAAGAATCTACATCTTCGATCTCTTTGAAGAATCCCGATACTTGTGACCCCTGGTTCTCTACTTTATTCTTATACCCATAACTTCTCAAAACTTAGACCTTGTATTTCTACGAAACACTTGTCTAAAAACTAGAGAAGTCATAAGTAAACAGAACATAGTACGAGGACCTACCCCTTTGTCCTGATGGACACTGGACAACATACAATACTCTGTATAAGTCCACTGAGTTTAACAACTCAAAACCTGTGCGTCGTAGGTTGAAAACTGTACCCTGGCGGTTTCCTCAAATATCACCAATTACAACGAATTCCGATATAATGAGGTTGATCACCTAATTCCCAATAACTTACTCCCACTCATCATCTGTAAAACCATACAGATATGAGAATGAAACCTGGTAAATACATACCCTTGGAGTAAGTATCTAATCGGGAAAACAGTTTTCTTTTAACAATGCACTGAAACATGAAAATGTTTCGTAGGGGTATCCTGGTATTCCTAGTAATGCCTCTTCCATAATCCAAATCATGACTATAACCGTATATTTCTTTGCCTTCTCTCCAAATCCCTTTATTTGTCTTTAGTCGTTACCTTTTGTACACCATCGTTAGGCTAAATGGTTTTCTTCCTTCCCTACCGTTCGGCACCAGCTTATGGTTTGGAAGAAGACTATCCAGTAAGCATAATAGGTGTACTCTCCTAAACCTAGGAGTACTCGCAACTTGAGAGAAGGTGATGACAAAAGACAACTGAATAATACCTTATTCTATTTCTCCCGAACTGGGGAAAAAGGAAAGGTGAAAATAGGAATGGCGATGAACTACACGGTTTGGTCGTGAATGATAACAGTCGCAATTTACTTTGCCCTCTTTCTAATCCCTTTATTTTGTCTTTAGTTATTACCTTCTGCACACCCTACTTAGGCTAATTGGTTTTCTTCATTCCCTACCTTTCGGCACCTGCTTATGGTTTGGAATAAGACTATCCAATAAGCGTAATATGCGTACTCTCCTAAACCAAGGAGCCCTCGCAACCTGAGAGAAGGTGATAATAAAAGACAACTGAATAAACCAATTCTATTTCTCCTGAACCTTGATCTATCCTCGAAGAAATCCCTCCGAGTTCGTATATAACCATACGATGGATCTATCCAATGGAAGTGGATGTCCATAATAATACGGGGTGGTCTGAGAAATGCAAAGGGTAAATGAAGGAGCGGCAATGACTTATGCAACTTAGACAATCCAAAAGCCAGTATTTTAAGAAGGTTCGGTCAACTTGGTCACTGAGTCATAGTCTAGGGTCGGTCAAAGGTCGCTGCCAAAGAGAGAGAGAAAAGAAACACTCTGCGTGCACTCTAACCTAGATCAGAATGGTTATCACTTTATCTAATCCGGAAACCTCCCACTGTCCTGTCAAATTCTCCTCCAAACCTGAAAGAAGAATCAATCGGGATCACTCGAAGAGTAAACCAACTCATCAGTGGGAATCGGGATCCAACTCTCATCGCATGATAACGTGACGGAATCCACTCACGTTATCATACTCCAGAAGGTATGCGCATACTTGGCAAGTTTCAGTTTCTTTAGAAACTCCCGATATGATTTTTGCCCCATGCTCTTATGACCTTGGCGTTGGTCAAAATATCATAAGTCACATGCCAAGTTCTACCCGTCACTATCTTGTCAATTTGAACCCACCCGAACATGCCCTTGACGTTGGCCAAAATGGCAGAACGGCTATCCCAAAACAACTCATCTATCTATGCAACACATGAATACCCAGCAGCTACCAAACACTATGCCTTGGCATTGGTCAAAATATATAGCTTGAATACTACTGAATACCCAAAAGAAATGACGGAGGGCTACGGCTGGTTTTTGGCGAAAAAACCTTTAACGTAGTGAACTTGATATCGCTGAAGGAACCTGATAGCTTTTTATAAAAATATAGTGGCGAAAACCTTTTGCTAAAGAGGTCATTCCTGGTGAAGGGATCTCGGCTCTTTCCTCGTGGAATGAGGTGCAGGATATTCCACTGAATACCACGATGCAAAGCAACTTGTAATCGACTATAGTGAAGTTATTACCCTGACGCAAAACTTCTGCCCAAGGGGTCATTCCCGGTGAAGGGATATCGGCTCTTGCCTCGTCGAATGAGGTGCAGGATATTCACACCGAATACCGCTATGCAAAACAAAAGGAAACGTCTTTGTAATAACACTTTTTAAAATTGTTCCAACAACTCCAAATAGGTTTGTTTTCCTTTGCATTGATCAGAATCAACGCAGTCCCATCAATCAATCACACCAGAAAAGAACGAAAATAAAATGTACATATATGCCATCCGCATTCGTCACTGGGTCCCGTCATCACCCGTTAGGTTACTTAACTAACGACAGAGCGGGGACTGGACTAGCGCGGGTGTAAAATATATACAACATCTAAAAGTATATATACCAATATATAATAATCGCTCCAGGCGTGATAATATGCAACATTACAGAAAAGTAATAAGCATCACAGAACAATACAGATAATCTGGGATCCCCGGGTTTCACAGAGCCGCTGCTGAAACCCGACGTTCCCCTGGTCGTGTGGATAGCCTGTGCAATGAAACCTAGACCCCTACGGGTGCGGTAAGTTACCCGCCAAAACCTGAAGCGAGGCAGCCCCCTACAGCATAGTGAATGGACCACCCAGCACTTCACGGAATCCGGTAACTTGAGCACCCCTCCTTGGGTCAACCTGTACCCCCTACGAGTGCGGCGAATAGTCTGCCAATTCTAGAGTGAGGCCCCTCTGCCTCTCAAAGTCATGAGATGCGGACCCTTTGCCCTCCAAAACCCGGCTATCCGTGCACCCTGTCGCGAGGTAAACCAGAAATAAATATATGTACAACGGGTACATCGACCTCGACCCGGTCATGCACCAAAAGAATATTATACAACAGGCAGTGACGGCAGTCCACATGTTGGACGCTTGCCCCGCAATATCAAATGTACAAATAAATCCAAACTGCACTACCATTGCACACTGCTATCCACCACGACAAATCTGCAATATCACAGCACAACACAGAACATCAACGCGAATGTCACGTTCGCAAACCCGTCTAAAAGAACTATAGCAATCAGACACGGTTTACCGATCAAATGACATTCCCGGTCGGAGATATAATGTAAGTACTGTAAACTAACATGTTTAAATTTCGATCGACTAAATATCACGAAATGGGCCCACGAACATCTGTTGTACAGTAACAAAATCTGGGCCCAAAAGATATATACTAAAAACCACAATTTCCAGTCAAGAAGACACTGTGCAAATTTGGGGAAATGACCACACAGAATGGCCGCGGATGCGCGGTCAAACCCTAGGTTTGACCGCGATTCCGCGGCTGTCTTGTTGAGTCACGTGCCCAAATTTGTACGGTAGGCTTAGAAAACCCTGCACAACTTTCTGTGATATTCAAAATAATTTTAGGACTTGATTTAAAATCGACAGAAACTGTGAATATGAAAATTGTAGTTTTTGTTATACGGTCTGATCGATATTTTAAACGCGTTAGCACAAGTTAGTATAGCATAATGGTGAGTCTCTGATACCACTGTAAGTCTACGGTAGCGCCCCGGCCGTCTAACAGACGCCAAATGCGGAACAAAAACTTTTAAACTGGCGCTATCGTATACTATATCCCGGATCTGCCATTATTGCTAAACTAACAAACTGTAAAGAGTGTAGAAAGGTTATACCGAACGATCCGGGTCCTTCGTTCTTTAACCATCATCCCATGCTCCGTTGCGGCTGCTCCGATCTCGTCGATCTCCGATCTGCTCGTCCAGGTGGCACCACGTCAACGATTCTTTAAACAGGCTCCCGCCTCTGACTCGAGGCAACTCGATCGTCAAGTTTGCTAAAAGAGACGACCAAGATTGATGTAGAGAATGAGTAGATTACTTTGTCTCACTTCGTCCAAAACCGTGGACGATCGGTTAATGAAGTTGCCACTCGAATCGGGTGATGGAATGAAATGAGCTATGAAATTTCCATACACCCCAAAAACTATCATAATCTTTTAACCAAATCAAGTGAGAGAGTGTGAGAGAGGGGGAAGGGGCCGGCCATATTTAAGGAGGTGGGGGGGTGAGTGTAGGAGAGGGGAGAGTGAACACAAGAGAAATATCTAGTGTGAACACTAAGTATGAACACAATAAATGAAAAAGATGAATCACTTAACCTAGTCACCTTACATTAAATGAATCATTAATGCAACCATGAGTCACTAATCCTTGTCACCACCTTCTAGATGCTTCTAGAAACTTCCACACTCATCCAAGAAAAGATAAATCCGTATTTAACCAAATGTTAAATACGGCTGATAGAAAACTAGAAACTGGCAACTTCCAAAAGTGATCCTGAAACGAATTTCAGGATAACCCCGTAACAGTATAAACATACCCGCATTTGTATTACGACCGAATACAAATGCAACTGAGACAAAGATATTATATCTACACAATATAATACTCGGATCCGGCTTAAACCAAAGCCGACCAGTATCAACTGCCCGAAATATGACCGTGCGTAAACGCACGTGCATTTTCCGAACCCTGCCATAAAACCATACAGCCTCTACAACGTTTCGCCCGAACTTGGGAAACTGTCTGTGGGGGACTCTAATGACTCGTCAGTACCCTGGCAGTGGGTTTAACCACAAGCCGTCAGTGGCACTAGTTGTGCGTAACGGCTGTCCATGGACTGACTCAAGGGAGGCCGATGAGCGAACTCATCCAGAAACCCTACTGGGCCTAACAGTGACAATGTATATACAGTCCGGTCCGTTCGTCTATGAGTATCGCATATCTGCCTAGGGGGCCAGTAACGTCAGACCTCCAATAGCAGTATAAGTCGTGTCGGAGTGTAGCCTAATAACACCCTGAGATACTACTGGAGTACCTACCAGTAAATCTCCTGCCACGGCCATGGGCTTTGTGTAATGGCTCTCCTAGACACAGCACGATCTCACCCCCAATACCGGGAGAGACGAATCCCCTGCCGATCCGCTCACGTGCCTCCATGTGGCTCGGGACTGTACCCAAAAACTACCTGTTTGCACGACTCCTTTGAGCCGTGGTAGGGTAGAAATCAAAGCACAGTGGGAACTCACACGAGACAAATGACGACCTCAGGTCGATGAACTAACCTGTACACATGTCACCAGGGAACTGCTATCTGACGATATGTATAATACCAACTAGCAGATTCCCAGCGAGTCCTGTCCGGTGTACTCATAACCCCATGAGCACCTGTATACATCTTAGGTGATCCAACTGACACCAGTGACTTGTGAGACCGGCCACCGCCCCTCGTCGGGGTCTCGACTGTATACACTAGTCTACTCCGTAGTATCGATGCCATGTCTCGAAACTCCCACGACTAGGGACCACAATTAAGGATATGCTTATAAACCACCCAACTCTCACGTATATGATCGCCATCATACTGTTGGTAGTAAAGCAAGATCCTAAGGGCTCTATCAAAGTGTAACAGTGATCAGTCACCTGGACCGGTACACGACTAATAAAGGCAAACCAGATAGCATACTATCATCTCGAGTAAGACTGTCCTACCGGTATAGGTCCTCCGCAATCATCGCAATCACGTACCTGCGATCCAATAATTGACTCTGAGGGCACTATATCCAACACCGTATGCATTAGTATTTGGCACAGAAGCGATACTCCCCTTAGAGATAGAGCTGCCCTCCCTACGAGTGGCGGTCCACTACAAGCTAACCGACGAAGAAAATGCTCACCTTCGGCTTGAGGAGCTCGACGTCCTTGATGAAACCTGGCTCTTGGTGCAACAAAACCTAGAGTCTTATAAAGCAAAGATGACGCGCTCGTATAAGAAATTGACTAGGCCAAGAACATTCCGCCAAGGCGAGCTCGTGCTAGTAGTCAAGAGACCTATGATCCCCAATCGTGCCAAACGAGAGCCAAACTACGAAGGCCCATACATCATAGATAAAGTCTACTAAGGTAGGGCTTACCTGCTCATGGACATGCATGGCGAAAGACCTTTCAGGCCAATAAACGGCCGGTTTCTAAAAAAATACTACGCCTGACGAGTCACAGCCTAGGTCAACGATAGATGACGACGCCTATGTCCGCTCGCTATCATCCCAAGCCCAAACTCTATAAGTAGTATCCAGCGAAACCGTTGTCTCCAAAATGGCAACAACGGACCAAAATGTCCTAAAACTAACAACGGACCGAAATGTCCTAAAACTAACGACGGACCGAGATGTCCTAAAACTAACAATGGACCGAAACGTCCCTAAACTAACGACTGACCGAAACGTCGTTAAACTACTACAATCCCACAGCGTCCCCAGGCTGACGCGGTAAAAAAAAAGGTATGTCTATAAGCGAGATGGGCACAGATGAAAACCCGAAAGGGCTCCGTGAGTAAAAAAAAAAGCAGGGCTACCGGTGAGTTTTGTGAAAACCTGAAAGGGCGTAATCTCGTTAAAAGGCACTTGCAAGGTCCTCTCGACCTGGTGAGGAGAAAATACCTGCCTGAGATCTTTACGACTCACAAGGGAGCAACACACTTAAGGATCCGCACGATTCCTAAGGAGAAAATACACTTACGAGATCCTCACGACTCGTAAGGAGAATTCCCTTTTAAGACCCTCACGGCTCATAGGATTCAAAAGCCTTAAGTTGCAGGGATCTGAACCTGTTCTTAAGCCATCACAACCCACAGACTGCCCTACAAGCGGTTCAATGCTGACCCTTGTATACAATCCACGGGCATGAATAAACATTTCCCTAACAGAGTTCCACCAGCGACTAGGGATATGCTCACGTGGTGAACGACCCTTGTAAGTCCTCTCGACTTATAAAGAGAAAACACTCTTGTAAGATCCTTACGACTTATAAGAGACTATACACTTAGGAATCCTCACGATTCTTAAGGAGAAAACACACCTACGAGATCCTTACGACTCGTAGGGAGAAATACCTTTATGAGATCCTTACGGCTCATGAAGTCAAAAGCCTTAGTTGACAGAATCTTAACCCTGTTTGCTAAGCCACCTTTGTTCGAACCGACAAAGGCAAATGATGATTCGCTCCTGGCAATATCCCAGTAGTAGCGATGCTGATGCCTAAATCGGTATCAGATCCAAAGTCCCATACTCGCAATAAAAAAAACAGCGAGGCAAAAGTGCATATGAGATAGCCGAAATGATGGGGCAACTTGCAACAAAATCAACAAGTAAAATATATGCATACAAAATAGCCGAAATGGTTGGGCAACTCGCAATAAAAAACAGCGAGTAAAAAGGAAAAAATAGCCGAAATGATTGGGCACCGCGAAAAATAGCCGAAATGATTGGGCAATCGCGACTTTCACAATATAAAAGCTGAAATGATAGAGCATCGCGGAAAGAAAAACATATAAAATGAAACTTTTTGCCCTACAGGTAAGATCACATCGATCCCTGTATACAATCCAGCGGCACAAACAAAAAGGGAACCATACCTTCCCACCAGACTCCATCTGAAAGAGAGCCAAGTCTTGACGGCCGCATCTACAGCCTAGAGACCCACAACAGCGTTCCTCCTCATTCCAGCAAAATTCAGACGCGACAATCAACCTTGGAGCCATGGCAAAGTCCCTGTTCTAAATCTCGACGGTTCACAGATAGCCTAGAGATCACCAACAGCGTTCCTCCTCATCCCAGCAGGATTCAGACGCGACAATCAACCTTGGAGTCATGGCAAAATCCCTGTTCCAAACCTCGATGGTTCACAGACAACCGACAGAGCACCTCCTGGTCCCGTAGAACATGGCTAATGTCAATCCTGACCCTGTGGGAAACGCCCAGAGCACCTCCTGGTCCCGTAGAACACGGCTAAAGTCAATCTTGACCCCGTGGGAAACGCCCAGAGCACCTACTGGTCCCGTAGAACACGGCTAAAGTCAATCCTGACCCCGTGGGAAACACCCAGAGCAAATCCTGGTCCCGTAGAACACGGCTAATGTCAATCCTGACCCCGTGGGAAACATCCCAAGCAAATCCTGGTCCCGTAGAACACGGCTAATGTCAATCCTGACCCCGTGGGAAACGTCCAGAGCAAATCCTGGCCCCGTGGAACACGGCTAAAGTCAATCCTAACCCCGTGGGAAACGTCCAGAGCACCTCCTGGTACCGTAGAACACGGCTTATGTCAATCCTGACCCCGTGGGAAACATCCAGAGCAACCTCTGACTCCGTGAAATGCGGATAAAGTCAACCCCTGACTCCGTGAAATGTGGATAAAGTCAACCCTGACTCCATGAAATGCGGATAAAGTTAACCCCTGACTCCGTGAAATGCAGATAAAGTCAACCCCTGACTCCGTGAAATGCGGATAAATTCAACCCCTCCTGGCCCCGTAGAACACGGCCAGAGTCAATCCTGACTCCGTGGGAAACAGCCAGAGTAAACCCCCGAACTCCCCGCCAAAGCAATGCTTTGGCTCGGGAGCAGGTCAAATCATCAACCACTTACAAGTCCTCTTAACTTGTAAGAAAGAAAATTCTCTCGGGAGATACTTACGACTCTCAAGAGAAAACGCACTTAGGAATCCTCACGATTCCTAAGGAGAAACCACACCTGCGAGATCCTCTCGACTCGTAGGGAGAAAAGTCTTTATGAGACCCCTACGGCTCATAAAGTTGAAAAGTCTTAGGTGGCAGATCCTAACCCTATCTCCCAAGCCATCATTGCCTCGCAGAGAGATCAAGGTAGGTTTTCTACAGGCCACACTCTCCTAAGTCAAACATCGACAAGAAAGGAAACAACCACTTACAAGTCCTCTCGACTTGTAAGGAAGAAAATTCTCTCGGGAGATCCTTACGACTCTCAAGAGAAAACACACTTAGGAATCCTCGCGATTGCTAAGGAGAAAATACACCTGCAAAATCCCCTCGACTCATAGGGAGAAAAATCTTTATGGGACCCTCACGGCTAATAAAATTGAAAAGTCTTAGGCAGCAGACCTGAACCTGCTTCCTAAGCCATCGTTACCCTGCAAAGAGTCCAAGATGGACCGTCATCTACTATCTACAGGCCACACTTGCTAAAATCACATGGCAATGACACAGCAAAGAGAAGAAAGCAACAGTAGAACAAAAAATGTGTATCTTTTATTCATGAATTCAATGGAGTACAAGTTGAATCATATGAAAGAATAAAAAATGGATACATGTTATTCAAAGATTACAAGTGTTCAATCTATACAAAAAACGGCTACTGAGAGGGAGGCATCTTCAATAAATTAGCTAGCTGCCCGCGCACTCCTTTCAACTCTTTCTCACGATCAGCCGCCGCGAGCTCTGCTTCAATTTGGGCCCGTTGCTGCAGATAAGATGAAAGTTTCTGATCAATTTCCTGCTAGGCAGCCTCCTGACTCTGCGCAACCTGCTCACTAATATCAAGCTTCTTCCTCAGCACCAGCCCGTTAGAGATATATCGTTGAACGTTTTCAAAGATGGAGTTCAGCTGGGCAGCATTTGCTGCGACCTCAGTGCGCAGTTGAACAGATTCAGCGGAAGTCGCCTCACGTTCCTTTCGCTTAAGGGTTGCCTCTCGTTTAAAATGGGGAAGGAACGGAACGCTCTGCTCAACCCATGCAGCTCACTGGGAGTTCAAAGCCAATACCTCCAGAATAGGACGCCTAAGCTCAAGCTCATGCAGGCAGGCCTCAATCTTCCTGCAGTGATTAACCCAAGACTCAATGACGCCTTCGCTATGGAAGTTCACGTGCGTCGCCAGCATGGGATTAACCTCGGCAGCAAAATTTGTAGCAAATGCAAGGGCCTCAGCGTCAAGCTCCTCAATGTATTCGCTCAACATACGCAGGCTGGTCACAGCGCCTTTTGAAGATGGACGTCTGGAAAAGGGTCCTGCCGGCATTATGATGCGAGACTCGAACGGAGATGGAGTCGGTGCAAACACTGCAAAACAAATCATAGTCAGATATTGGCTTAAGAGACAAAGAAGATGCAAGAGCAATGAAGGCTACTATACCGGTTACGGCTGGTAGCAGAGCTGGGAGTACTGGTGGCGCGACAATACTCTTGTCCATTCCTTCAATTTATAGCGTTGTAATCAATTTAAAGTTAACAACGGCAGAGTCACCCATTAAAGAAAAGAAAAGACATCGGTTAGAGAAGATACTCACCGGCACCAGTAAGCAGACTAACTTCCGACTGGAAGGAGAAGTGTGGGTTCAACACTTGATACAGATGATCGAAAAGAACTCCTGCAAGGTTACGATGATACATAGTCAGTACACGAAAGATGTTGTCCCTGATTTAAATTAATCACAAACCCATTCCTTCCAATATTCGAGAAGATATAAGAGGAGACGAAGGGGCGGCGACCGTCAAAACAGCAGCTGGTGGTGCTTCTTCAGGTATCGCAACCTCAGCGCTCACAACACTTACATTCGAAAGGAACAGAAATGTCATCATAGGGATTGCAAAATGAAAAGAATGCAGCAACCCAAGACCTACCAGATAGGTCATCAGCCAAAACGGTGATGGATGCATCGCCAAGCATCATGACTTCTTCGATCTCATTCGGGGGGATGGTTTCATCGCCCGTGGATTCGTCCCCTGATTCCACGAGGGCCGTCGTGACACTTGCAATGCCAGGCAATGGTAGGGAACCACAGGCAGAAAGAGCAGCAATTGGAGCAGTCCCGGACTCCTGGAAAAGAGTAGCCGCTACGGGCTCTGTGGTTGCCGTCATCTCACCCGCCGCCTTTCTCACCAGGACTTGGCCCTGCAGGGTAAGATATATGAGAATCTGAAGATCAAATTCTGGCAAAAGGACCCAGTGTTACGTTACCTTGGGATGGCTTTTCAATTGCTTCCCGAGCCGCGCGTGCCGCCTATCTATGAGTGGTAGACAGGGTGACCGGAGCACCCTCTGAAGAAACAGGGACAGGGGAAGCGGCGCTCGAGCCTGCACCTACAGCCAAGGCGGCATTACGTTCTCTCGCTGCACGCCTCTTGCGCTTCCTTTCTGCCTAGGCTGTGAGTGCTGAGCTTCTTAAGACCTCTGACAAGAAGACGTCATCGTCCGAGCCAGGAGCTACCTCTTGAACCGTTATGGCGTCCATCATCGGTTGCTTAAGTGAAGCTTCTTTCGGCAATACTGGCGAAGCTGGGACTTCGGCAGCCGGCCTTGGGAGCGTCGCCGCGTCATCACTTGCGATCGGCATGGCGCTCGGGATAACCTGAGTCGAGGTAGTTCCCGCAATAAGATGGAAAAGAAGAGTTAGTTTACCCATAAAAACGGGAATGAAGGAACAGTGAGCCGAAATATACCAAGGCCCAAGGAAGCATGAAGCCTTTCCTCATCTTCAAAAGTCTTGAGAGAAGCCGCGAGAGCTTCTTCAGTGGAGATGCCTGTTTAAGAAGAAGTGTCAGTCAAGGCATGAGAATAAAAACGTAACAGCGAAAAGATATGACTGAAGTTTACCCGACTGTGCAAGGGTGACCAGTCCTGCTTTGTGGCTTGCTAATCGCTCGGAAGCTGCAATAGCAGCCTCAAGGTCGGTATCATCCGGCGCCACGAATAAGCCTTCATTGGCCCCATATTCACTTATGCCCTCGCTGTAAGGAGCATGAGGCTCCTGGCCGAATGCAACGTCTGCAAAGAGTATTGATTTCTTTCTCTTCTGCGAGCGAGTGCCGGTAGCCGCTAGCACAAGTTTACGCTTGGTGGGCACGTTTGGGCGACGAGTCCCAATTTCCGTACCCACACCCGACTCGGGAGACGCGGCAGCTACCTCTTTTTCAGGCACACTGGGTAGGGGCAGCTCACGTACAGCACGTGGAACCACAGTCGCAGCAGCTTCTCTCAAGAGAGGAAAGACAATGGTCCGTCTCTTCAGAGGAACATTTGGATTGCCAGCCGGCGCTGCACCCTTACGATCAAGCACCAGTCTCTCTTCCTCTATAATAACGGCGCCCATCGAATGCTAAAACCATGCCACATATACGTTTAGGGCTTTTGGAACGGAACTTGGCTCACTAATAAAGAAACTGGAGCCGGTGTTCAACCGCATAAAATGATGCAACGCGCTCTGGATACCCTCTTCAGTAGCAGCCGGTTCTGCCAAGAAAGCCTCAAGCGGGACGCCCTGATTATAGCTTAATTGCTGGGCGAAATGATGCGGGTTGTATCTCATAAACAACGCCGAATTATTCTGCCTAAACACGAGAAAGCCCAGCCGGATGGAGAATAAATGAAGAATCTCCCGAGCTTTCAAAACAGAGGCCCCGTCTTTAAAGATGTCCTGCAATGGCTGCACCGTTTTGGTGGATTCCTGGCCGACGGTCAGAATTTTATCGGTGAAGGTCATGCCATCTCCAACCGTGCGCGGACGAAGGAGCAAACCCCTAGCTTCCCGCGGTGTCGGATTTACAATGGATGCGTCGACTAGCCGCATGATCCGAGAGAACTTACACTTGTCATAGAAGCAAGGCCTTTTGTGGATATCGAAGACGCCAAGTACATGTAGCTCGATCGAGGACATAAAATAATGCATCGAGAAGTTCACGTACTCCACCCCTGGTTCGGTAGTATCTGCTGCCAAGCTGAGGCCGTGATATAAATGGGCTAACCCAGCGATCCCGACGGCAACTTGTATCCCAGCAACCATGCGGTGACCTGGATAAAAAACGGACGGCTTCATATGGAGAGGGTGCATCGGAAGCGCAAACCAGCTCAGCCATAACCCGAGAAACCCTAAAAAGAACGTTTCTTCGTCGATCCCAGGAGTTGCCAGCTCTGCAAAAGGGACGACCGGGGTGTCGGGCAGAAAGAAACTCTTCTGATCCGCCTCCGCCGTCGGCAGGTTGCCCAAACCTAAGCCAAAAGGATCATCAAGTTTGGCGAACTTCGCGGCTTCCTTCGACAATACTTCCGAGCGGAGAAAACGGGTGATGAAATCTGTGAAATTAACCTCGCGGCCTCCGGATTCGAGAAAGAGGCTCACATAGATATTCAACACCTTTATCAAACTTGGGAATTGGTGTTGAATGGCGTTCTCTGGGGTAAGACCCATTACCACTGATTAGGTGGCAAAAATATACTCATCCGGAGGAAGCAGCTCCTCATAATGTTCTCCTCTGACCGGTAAGCCGGAAACCTCGGCAAACTCCTCTAAATAAATTGAAACTTCTCGATCCAACAGAAGGAAGGTGTGGGTCGGAATGTTCCATTGCTCCAGAAAAGCCTTGACTCACCAGGCAGGAGGCGTGGAATACTGGAAGAGAGACGCATAAACTGCGGGATACAACCTAAGCTTCAGCAGTTGCGACTTCTTAGCCGACAAAATATAGCGGGCCCATTGCAGATGTCCGGCTGGGTGACGGGGAGTTAAGCCTATATTATATGGCTGTCCCCAATGACGCGCCTCACCCTGGCATATACACCGTCCTAGAGTATCCAAAGCCGCCGCCGGCTGTACGGGTATTGCAGCCATAGAAGGCTGAAGGAGACCCTCCGAAGTCCAATTGACCTCCTCCACGGCATAGTTTATCGGGGGTGCATCTGCATAAGAGATCGCCGAGATAGGCTCCGAGGGCGTCGCACAAGAAAAGCTCCGTCGGTCTCTGATAATTTGATCGTACCATTTACCCCATAAATGAAGATTCTTGTGCTCTGGGTCATGATCCTTTATCAATGCGAAGACTTCCCTATCCACTGGCGCTGTAGGGAATCCTCCTTCTGGACGGACAAAGGAAAACAAAGTATCGAGAGACATTGTACCTGCGCAGAAAAGAACAAAGTTAGCCGTCGTTGCTACAAGTCAAGCTCGGTACTTGGTACTTTAAATCCGTACCACACTGCAATGCAGTAAAAAGGGGTCAAAGGGGACCCACACAATCTAGATGATAACTCATCATTAATAAAACAATCTCATCATTTGATGAGACTATCATTAAATGAGGAAATCCCCAAAAGATTCTCATTTAATGAGGGCCCTCGGGCCAAGGAGTAAATCTCCTATTGAGAGCAGCGCTCTACAACAGAGTGACATCTGTCAACTCTGATGATGAAAGGAATAAAATTCCTCAAAAATCTTGAAGATCCATGCTCTGTAAAATGATGGAATAACCCATCAAAAAATTTAAAGCAAATATTTTTAATGAGTAAAAACTCCGAGATCTTCAAGATTTATGAATAAACTCTAAGAGTTTTCATGAAAGATTAAACAAATCTATATGATTTAAAAAGAGCAAAGCTCTGTTAATGGGTTAAGAAACCCTAAGAAAGATCTCTTTAGATCTATGAAGAGCAAAGCTCTGTTGATGGGTTAGGAAAGCCTAAGAAAGATCTATGATCTAAAAAGAGCAAAAGCTCTGTTAATGGGTGAAACCCTAGTTTATTGACTAATCTCTTTAAAAGATTTGATCTTTTACCTAAAAATTTGACAGAATTCTGTCTTTAAGAGGGTTCTTAAAACATAGAGCTATGCTCTAAAGGAGAAATTGATTCTCAGAAAACAAGAAAGATGATGAACAGAAGTCATCTTAAGGGCCAAGGGTCCTATTTATAAGCACTGAGATGCCGTTTCAACTTCGGAGTTGATCCAATAGCAGAGATGCTGCCACCGCTGCACTCACATGTGGGCCACATGAGCGCAATGGTGGGGGACATTTGTTTCCCCCAGTCAGAGCAAAGCTCTGTTCAAATTTCAAATTTTGAAATGAAGCAACGTTTCATAGCAGCGCCAAGTGCGCTGCGCCCCAAGCAGCGCACCACGTGCAAAGCACATGTGAGCTAGCGCTAAGAGCGCTGCACTCTAAGCAGCGCACCACGTAAAAAGCACGTGTGCGCTAGCGCTAAGTGCGCTGCACTATAAACAGCGCACCACGTGCAAAGCACGAGTGCGCTAACGCTAGAACTAAATGTTCTACACCGTTGGATCAAAGATCCAACGAACAGGATTAAAAATCATCAATTAACCAGAATAAAATTCTGTTAAGTAGAGATTCCTCAAAATCTTTCCAAACAAAAAGATTGTGCTAAGTAAATCAGAGCACCGTTGGATCAATGATCCAAAGGTGATTAAAAATTACCAAAATTACAGAATAAATTCTCTATGGGGAAAGATTTCCCAATCTTATTAAAAACAAGAAAATTGCCTTCTGTAAATCAGAATCCCTTGGATCAAAAATCCAACGGTGGGGAAATCCCCAAATCAATTGGAGAAAAGATCTCCTTAACTGAATTGAACAAATCAGCCTTGCCCTATATAAAGGCCCCAAGACTTCAAGTCTCATGGAGAGGAACCCTCCTATAAACTTTGAGAAATCTCAGAAAGAAGAGCAAGCTCTCGGTAGAAGAAGAAAATTTTCTTCAAGGTAAAAAGAACAGAAAGACGAAATCGTCTCATATAAAAAGAAGAATTTACTTCTTTTTCTAAGATCATAGATCTATAAGACTAAAGGTCTTTTACGAAAAGAGATCATGAACATCTCATTATAAAAAAAGAGGGGGAATAATTCCATTCTCTCAGGATCATAGATCCATAAAGGCAGAGCCTTTCATCAAAAATAGAAGAGATTGGAACATCTCCTATAAAATAAGAACTTTGTTCTTAGAATCTTGAGGCAAAGTCTCTTATAAGCGAGAATTTATTTTCTCAGATCATAAAGCTGATCAAATAGCGCTTTGTGCTCTTGGACTGGCGCTCAGCGCCAAGCGCACATGTGCACCTCACGTGTGCGCCACTGAACAAATAGCGCTTTGCGCTTATAAACTAGCGCTTTGCGTTCATGGACTAGCGCTCAGCGCCGAGCGCGCCACGTGCTTCCCACGTGTGCGCTACTTGAACAGAAGCACAATGCTCTCATAATCTGGCAATCTGCGCCAAGCGCATCACGTGCTCCTCACGTGTGCGCAATGCGCTCATAATCTGGCGCTAGCGCCAAGCGCGCCACGTGTTCCTTACGTATGCGCTGATAGAACATAAACTGTTCTTTAAATAAAGACCTAGAGTTATGATGAATGCTCAGCATTCAATAAAAGACAGAAAGGCTGTCAGAACCCAAATCAATGCTCAGCATTATCAAATTTCTAACATTTTAATTGAATGGGCCGAGCCCAAAGTGGCTTCAAAACCCTCATTCAGATTAATTGAGTCCATATGCTCATAAATCTCAGATCTTAGTCCCAATTGGACTACAAATCTCCCAGCTAAAATTGGTTCAAGGGTACATCTCTTCACTCCTCTGATATTTATAGTTGTAATCCTTCAATGTCTTCAGAGAGGTGACGGGTCCCGACAACCAGATGTTCCATGGACTGTGAGGTCCTTAAACACATGGACTATGATGTCCTTAACCTCGGACTATGGGGTCCTTACACCAATGGACTATGATGTCCTTAACCTCGGACTGTGGGGTCCTTACACCCATAAACTATGATGTCTTTAAACTGGACCGCAACGTCCCTAAACTAAAACAATAGAGCTCAAATGCTCTTTTGTTGGATCTAAATGATCCTGTGAAGTTGATCTTAGTCTAAAATTAGACTAACGTATCCTTAACAAATCGTTAAGTTGATCTTAGTCTCAAATGAGACTAACGTATCCTTAAACCCAAACCAAAAACCCAAATCTAAGAAAGTACGGATTTGGACTAATCCACGCCTTACGGGCGACAACATAAATTAGTCTCCATACATAATCCACAGGCAACCAAAAACAAAACAAACACCCACAACATGAAGTGACCATCTGGAGAAGGAGAAAGTGGTTACCGCGATACGGTAGCGTAATTAACTGCAGGGGCTTGCGCCTGCAGGGAAGAACGTCCCCACAATCAAAAAACCCTCAACGAGGGGGAATCTGACGAAGTCTGCTACATCGGCCGCATCCGTCTAAACCTTCGATACACGGTACTATAAATCAACTTGGCATCTTCGGAGAAGTGGACGGATAGCACCAATTAGCATCTGCCCTCGAAATTCAGGCAAGACGAACCTACGCGGTCGCGTCTCTGTGTTCGGCGGAGAACAGTCATGAGCAATTTGTGTCTCTTGAACCTCTTCTAGTTCTACCGTATTGCCATTAGTACTATTTGTAAAAATTTCATTTTCCAAAAATGTGGCATGTTGAGAAACAAACACCTTTTGTTCCTCCTTGTGGTAGAATAGATATCCATATGAATGTTTTGGATATCCCACAAATTTACACATGACCGATCGTGTCTCGAGTTTATCCGGATTCTGCTTTTTGACAAAAGCCGGACAACCCCATATCCTAACTCTTTTAAGAGATGGTCTCTTTCCACACCATATCTCATATGGAGTGGTAGACATGGTCTTGTTTGGAACCCTGTTTAACAGATACATCGCTGTCTCCAAAGCGTGTCCCCAAAAGGAAAGCGGTAACTCAGTATCACTCATCATAGATCGTACCATATCTAATAGCGTACGATTCCTCCGCTCTGACACACCATTGTGCTGTGGTGTGTTAGGGAGAGTGAGCTGAGAGAGAATCCCATTCTCTTTTAAGAAGTCTGAAAACTCTGTACTCAAATACTCTCCACCTCGATCCGATCGAAGTTTCTTGATGTTAGTTATGTATATGCCCTAGAGGCCATTGTTGTACATATGATGTATATTATAATGGATGCTTTGATATATATAGAAATGACTTTCTTGCTCGACATGATAGTATGCTATCCGGTTTCACTTTGTCTTAACATGTTGACTTGTATTAATTTACTGTCTTGCTCTCATATGTTGATAAAGCCCTTAGGATATGTACTCGACTACTAGGACTATGATGAGATCATACTAGTGGGGACAGGGTAGTCCACGAGTACATCCTATAACTGTTTCTAGTCGAGGGTGTATTGAGACAGAGCATCGATACTCTAGAGTAGACTAGCGTACACGCATCTTGACCCATATGATGGGCGATAGATGATCCCATATCCATTGGTGTTGGACATCAAAGATGGTGTACGGGTGCTCAGTGGAGACTGGGTACACTGAACGGACTCGCCGAGAACTTCTAGATGGTATTATACCTATCGTCAGATAGCAGTTCTCTGGTGACACTGGTACAGGTTAGTCTGTAGACCCGAGATCGTCATAGAGTCTTATGTGATTCTCACCGTGCTTTGATTTTCACCTTACCACGTTCAAGAGGGCGTGCAAAACGGTGGCTTTTGGATACAGTCCCGAATCACATGGAGGCAATGAGCGATAGGAGGGGTTTCGTCTCTCTCGGTGTAGGGAGTTGATGCTGTGCTGTGTTCGATTGGCTATAACTGGAAGTCCCTGGCCAGGGTTGATTTGGAGTGCTACTGGTAAGTGTTATCAGTAGTTTCTCGACCTGTTATAAGCCTTACATCATCACGACTTATCAGTTACTGGGGTCTGACGTTTACAACCTCTAGACTAGATATGCAACATATCATACGAAGAGATCGGACTGTACGGGAGTGTTACTGATTGGATTCACAGGAGAATGTACAGGCTTGCTTGTTGATCTTCTGATCGTTCAATACACGGGTGGCTGTTATATTTAGCTGACCACTTGCAGCTTGTAGGTGTTTGATATGATCATCACCTACTGCCGGCATATTGACGATTCTTTAGAGTCTTACACAGAGGTTTCCTGGCTCAGGCAAAACGGAGTAGGGGCACATATGCGATATATGCGGGACCGAGACTAATACGATATGAGATACCGTATTCTATTCTCGCGATATGTGATATCGGCCGGGTATATGTGATATAGACGGGTCATTGGATCAAGTGTTGATTCGATGAAATGGTACTTGTTATATTAGCCAGTTATATGTAATATAGCCGGGTTATCGGATCAAGTGTTGATTCGATAATTTAATGTATAATTATATATGAGATATATTACGTTACATTAACTAATATATGCTCGCTTTATTGATTCTTTTTCTCACTTGGATAATACATTGATGTATATGCGATATATGTTAATTGTATTATTTTCTTTTGTTACATTATATATTATATATGTGATATATAATATTGTAACGTGCTAGGTTAAAATTGCAACTAGGGTTTATGAGACTTGAACCATGCTAGGGTTAGATTAGGGTTTATAAATTATTATTAAGAAAATACAAATAATGGTGGAATTATCCATGGTTGATATTTTGATGGAAGCTTGTAGGCGTCTTTGACTTTGTCCACCATTTTTGTCTTTACAAGGGTTAAGGATGTTATCTTTAACCCATGGTTGCAATTCTAACCACACAACAATTAATTATTCATCACAAAAGTTTTCTTCTTCTTCTTCCTCCTTTGAAAAAGCTTTCTAACTTTTTGTGTTATGATGATTTAAAGTGAGAAGTTGAAAACAAAAGAGAGAAAAATTCCTACTTCATCATCCTCATCTATTCTAGCCAGTTAGATTAGGGTGTTCACTTCACTAATACTTAACTAGAGAAGTGAGAGCTTGGGTTTGAGATTCTTCAAGGTAGATCATCTTCGAAAAGGAAGACTTCAAGCAAGATGCCTCATTCACCTCATGGAGCCTCTCTAGAGTCCGGGTTCATGATGATCGCAGAGAAGGGACCTCAACACGGAGCTTATGAAGCGAAGGAACGGACTACAAAGGTTGTAATCCCAAACTCTTAGAAGTAAAGTTGTTTACATGCAATGTTAACCCTAATTCTCTAGTTCGATTACTTGGTTGGTTTGTTTAGCACCCCAAAAATTTGAATATAGCATGTTTGATGCTTGCCAAAACCTTGCTAAGGTGCTAAGCTAATCCTATAGTGGTATCAGAGCCAAGCTAGAGTATCAGGAGTTGTCTAGACGAAGTTAGAATTCCGATCGAACCCCGAAACCCCGGAACGACCCTTTTTCTGGAAATTTTTTCAAAAGTTGAAATTTTTAATGTTAAAAATATTCAGAAAATCATGCAGGGAATTCTATGGTCATACCTGAAGAACGAAACCCTAACTCGTCTAAGTGACCGCGGATCCGCGGCCAAAACCTGGTTTTGGCGGCGGATCCACGGCGCCACTTGAGAGGCATAGGTCGGCCCTTCAGCTGTTGGTCCGTAGGTACTGTGGTATGTCTCTGGTTAATTTTAACTGTGCTCAAGTGTTGAGCTCTCTAGGAATTTTTTGGGAATTCGTTGAATCTATCGATTTATTATTTCGCCTAGTTATCTGTGATGATTATGTGTTGCTGTGATATGTTATATTGGATCGTCGTGTATTGAATAGCCGGGGTTTTTATGTGAGATGAGAGTTTTTATTTTCATTAATGTAAAATTCATTTATATGTAATATTCTTTTATTGGGGCACTTCCGGGTTGAGGATGATGTCACCATTGTATATTATTTACTTTTCCGCATTAGGATAGACCCAAGCTGGGGAGCACAAGTAATCGGGTTCTAGGGTCCAGTGGGAGACCATCTCGAGGAGTCGAGACCGGGTCTCCTAACCCTAGAATTGGCAGGGTTACTTGCCGCTCTCGTAGGGGTCTAGGGATGTGGGTTTGGCTATTCATCGCGACCGTGGAATTCGTGTTTTATAAAAGCTCAAAATAAAACACGAACGTCCTAGTATATCCAATATTTCATATGTTGACTTCTGCTGCTGATATACCATGATGTGATCTTTTTATATGCATGAGACGAATGCTTATACAATATATATGATATATAAATATTATAGCTTTCGTTTCTTCTGTGATACTTAGGAAGCTTAAATGATGGGATTTAATTAATGAGATTAATGGAAAGAAAGAAACCTAAAAGACGTTGTAGAATCAAATTTTTTTTAAAAGGGTAGCTCCAGTTTTTGCTTTGCATAGCGGTATTCCTTGTAGAATATCCAGCACCTTATTCGATAAGGAAAGAGCCGAGATCCCTTCACCGGAAGTGACCTCTTTAGCAAAACTGGCAGATGCTACAAACTCACGGTTTAGTTTTTGATTGCTTCTATAGTTCTTGCTTTGCACAGCGGTATTTATGAAATATCCTGCACCTTATTCGATGAGGAAAGAGTCGAGATCCCTTCACCGGGAGTGACCTCTAGCGAAACTAGAAAAGCCTAAAAAACACTCCTTTTCAAAATCACTTGTTTCTACAACGATATCAAGTTCATTACGCAAAAGGTTTTCTGAAAAACCGGTCGTAGCCCTCCGACATTTTAGATAAGTAATATTTAGTATTCGTGCTGCGTTTGTTGACTTTCGTCAAGGCGTAGTGTGCGGTAGCTACTTACTACTTATCTGTAGCATATGATGCGATTGGATTAGGGTAGTCGTACGGTTTTGTTGGCTTTCGTCAAGGGTCGTGCGGGTGGGTTTAATTCAATCATGAAATGTACGGGTTGAACTTGACTAACGGACTATGGTTTGTTGGCTTTCGTCAAGGTCATAGCATGTTAGGGGTAAAAGCATTATCGGGAATTTCAAGTGTTGAAATTTGCAATGAGATTGCATACCTGCTATGAGATAGTTGGATCCCGAAACCCACTGCGAGTAAGAGTTACTCCTGGGAGAGTTTTACACAGGACAATTAGCTGATCAAGTAGGTGTCTAGAAAGGTGTTAATGGGGTAATGCCTCTGAGAAAACGAGGTTTATTTTAATTAGGTCCGTGCGAAAGCACGGGGAACCTCCCTCAAAGTACCAACACTGGCCTGGCCGAAAGATTGGCGAACTTGTAAAGGTGTAATTAATCCCGGCTAGTCTTACCTTTTTTGGGTTTGAAGGAAGATTTGGTAAAACCAGTGGGAGCCATCCTGATTAGATAAGATAATAACCAATCTAATCTTGCAAGAGCGCACGCTAAAGTGTTTTCTTCTCTCTCTCTCCAGGAAGCGACCATGTCAGGCCTTAATCAAGATAATAATATGGATGTATTGACCGAACCCGCTTGTTATACTGAGCAGGGGAACGTCGGTTCCGTTCTTTCTTATAATTGTTATAAGACTGAACAGGAAATAGGGGAATACCAGAATTCACACGCCGCCCAAACGAAGAATAAACATGTTGATGCATCTTCTTCGGATGTGTTAGTTACCGAGAACTGTTTCTCAGTTCACTCTACGTCGTGGGCATTAGATACCGGATCAGGATCCCACATATGCAATATATTGCATGGGCTAAAGAGAGGTAGAGAACTGGGAATGGGCGATCATTCCATAAGAGTAGGGAATGGTGCAAACGTTACAGTCAAAGCAGTTGGCGAATATCACCTTGTATTACCAAGTGGTAATACATTAATTCTGAACGAATGCTATTGTATACCGAGCATGATATGCAACATTATATCAGTTTCTTTATTAAGTAAAGAAGGATATAATTTTGTAGTACATGATAATGTTATGAACATCTTCCTGAATCAAAAGTTGATTGGATCAGGCTCGTTAAATAATGGCATATACGTTCTAAATCAAAACACAGTTCTTAATACACAGAACACACACAAGAGGAAAAGTTCAGAAATGAACGAATCCTTCTTATGGTATTGTAGACTTGGTCATATCAATGCGACACGACTTACTAAGTTACATAAAGATAGTTATTTAAATACGTTCGAATTATCATCTTATGAAACTTTCCATTCATGTCTCAAAGGCAAAATGACCAAAACTCCATTTAGTGGACACAGAGAAAGAGTTACAGAACTCTTGGGACTGATACATAGTGATGTATGCGGTCCCATGTCTACACATGCCAGGAATGGTTTCTCGTACTTCATTACATTCACTGACGATCTCTTAAGATACGGACATGTGTTCCTGTTGAAACACAAGTCTGAAACTTTTGAGAAATTCAAAGAATATAAACACGAAGTCGAGAACCAAACGGGTAAAAGTATTAAGACACTTCGATCTGATCGAGGAGGAGAATACTTGAGCAATGAGTTCTTGGACTATATAAAAGAGAATGGGATTCTCTCTCAGCTTACTCCTCCTTATACACCACAGCACAACGGTGTATCGGAGCGGAGGAATCGCACCCTATTAGATATGGTGCGCTCTATGATGAGCACTGCTAAGTTGCCTATTTCCTTTTGGGGGTATGCGCTTGAGACAGCCATACACCTATTGAATATGGTCCCTACCAAATCAGTGCCTACCACTCCATATGAGATATGGAAGAGGAAGAGACCAAGTCTTAATTATATTAAGATATGGGGTTGTCCGGCCTATGTAAAGAGGTACAATCCGGATAAACTCGAGGGAAGGTCTGTCCTGTGCAAGTTTGTAGGATATCCCAAAAACTCACAAGGGTATGTCTTCTACCACACCGAGAAACAAAAAGTGTTTGTTTCTCGGCATGCCACCTTTTTAGAAAAGGAATTTCTTGAGAAAGAAATTAGTGGTAAGGAGGTAGAACTGGAAGAAGTTCTAGCTACATAAACTGCAACAGAAGATTTGGTGGAACCAGAGGATTCAGTAGTTCCCGAAGAACCCCCGCCTCTCCGCCGATCTAGTAGGGTTCCTCATCCACCTGAGAGATACTACAGTTTTCTCATCGATGGTGGGAGCGAGGATTGCATCATGGAAGATGATGACCCGACTAGTTTCGAGCAGGCCATCACGAGTGGTGACTCTGTGAAATGGCTGAATGCAATGCAATCTGAGATGGAATCCATGTACACCAACAAAGTATAGACTATGGAAGTTGCTTCTGAAGGGGTAAAACCCATTGGGGGCAAATGGATCTTTAAGAAGAAACTTGGTGTAGATGGAAAAGTTGAGACTTTTAAAGCTAGACTTGTTGCAAAGGGTTTTCGTCAACGACCAGGTATAGATTATGACGAAACCTTTTCTCCATGCTTAAGTCCATCCGGATCCTACTTGCCATTGCTGCATTCCATGACTACGAAATCTAGCAAATGGATATTAAGACCGCCTTTCTAAATGGTAATTTAGAGGAGTGCGTGTACATGACTCAGCCAGAGGGCTTCATAGACAGTGGGAGCAGGGGAAAGGTGTGCAAGCTGCTTAAATCCATCTACGGGTTAAAGCAGGCATCGCGGAGTTCGAACATCTGTTTTGATGTTGTAGTCAAAGAGTTTGACTTCATCAAAAACATAGATGAATCTTGTATATACAAGAAGATGGCAGAGAGTAAGGTTGTCTTCCTCGTATTGTACGTGGATGACATACTCTTGATAGGAAATGATGTTCCTATGCTGCACTCGGTCAAGCTCTTCTTATCACATAGATTCTCAATGAAAGATCTAGGTGATACCTCCTGCATTTTGGGAATCAATATCTATAGAGATAGATCTAGACGGATACTAGGATTGTCCCAATCCAGGTACATTGACACCATACTAAAGAGGTTTAGTATGGAAGAATCCAAGCGTGGGAACTTACCCACGATCTCTGGACTCACTCTCTCCAAAGAGATGTCTCCTAAGACTGATTTGGAGAGAACTCGCATGCAAATGATACCCTATGCTTCGGCAGTAGGCTCTATCATGTACGCGATGTACCGGACCCGATGTAGCATACTCACTAAGTGTAGTGGGTAGGTATCAAGCAGATCCTGGAGAGAATCACTGGACAGCAGTGAAGAACATTCTCAAGTACTTGAGAAGGACTAAAGAGATGTTCTTGGTGTATGGTAACGGAGAACTCCAGGTGGATTCCTTTAACGATTCGAGCTTCCAAAGTGACAAGGACGACTCTAAGTTGCACTCGGGTTTTGTCTTTACCCTTAATGGAGGGGAGGTGTGTTGGAAGAGTTCCAAACAGGAAACCGTGGCAGACTCGACGATGGAAGCAGAATACATCGCTGCCAAAGAGGCTGTCTGGATAAAGAAGTTCATCACTAAACTTGGTGTGGTTCCGTACATTGAGCATCCAATACCTCTGTATTGTGATAAAAATGGAGCTGTAGCTTTGGACAAGAAACCCAGGTCCCATCAGCGATCCAGGCATATTCTGAGGCGGTATCACCTGATCTGGGAGATAGTTGATCGCCGGGAGATCGAGGTCAGGAAAGTTGATACGAAGGACAATACTGCGGATCTACTCACAAAGGCCGTACCCCAGATACATTTTGAGAGACTCTTCGGGTTGTTGGGTATGAGATACTACAACAGCTGGCCTTAGTACAAGTGGGAGATTATTAGTTATGTATATGCCCTAGAGGCCATTGTTGTACATATGATATATATTATAATGGATGCTTTGATATATATAGAGATGACTTTCTTGCTCGACATGATAGTATGCTATCCGGTTTCACTTTGTCTTAACATGTTGACTTGTATTAATTTACTCTCTTGCTCTCACATATTGATAAAGCCCTTAGGATATGTACTCGACTACTAGGACTATGATGAGATCATACTAGTGGGGCCAGGGTAGTCCACGAGTACATCCTATAACTGTTTCTAGTCGAGGGTGTATTGAGACAAGGCATCGATACGCCAGAGTAGACTAGCGTACACGCATCTTGACCCATATGATGGGCGATGGATGATCCCATATCCATTGGTGTTGGACATCAAAGATGGTGTACGGGTGCTCAGTGGAGACTGGGTACACTGAACGGACTCGCCGAGAACTCCTAGATGGTATTATACCTATCGTCAGATAGCAGTTCTCTGGTGACACTGGTACATGTTAGTTTGTAGACCCAAGATCGTCATAGAGTCTTTTGTGATTCCCACTGTGATTTGATTTCCACCTTACCAGGTCCAAGAGGGCGTGCAAAACGGTGGCTTTTGGGTACAGTCCCGAATCACATGGAGGCAATGAGCGATAAGAGGGGTTTCGTCTCTCCCGGTGTAGGAAGTTGATGTTGTGCTGTATTCGATTGGCTATAACTGGAAGTCCCTGGCCAAGGCTGATTTAGAGTGCTACTGGTAAGTGTTATCAGTAGTTTCTCGACCTGTTATGAGCCTTACATCGACACGACTTATCGGTTACTGGGGTCTGACGTTTACCACCCCTAGACTAGATATGCAACATATCAGACGAAGAGATCGGACTGTACGGGAGTGTTGCTGATTGCATTCACAGGAGAATGTACAGGCTTGCTTGTTGATCTTCTGTTCGTTCAATACACGGGTGGCTGTTACGTTTAGCTGACCGCTTGCAGCTTGTGGGTGTTTGATATGATCATCACCTACTGCCGTCATATTGATGATTCTTTAGAGTCCTATACAGAGGTTGTAACAACCCTAATTTTCCTATACAAAATTTTTCAAATATATTTTTCAAAATCCATAAAGGGGTATTTATTGCCTGAGTACAAGACTTAAGTAATTAATTAGCAATTTAATTACAAGAAGGAGCTTGTAGCTCATTGGTAATACCTTGCACTGCTGAACCAAGCCACCAGAGTTCAAATCCCCTACCCCATATTATTTTTTAATATTATTTTCTTTTAAACTCTTTGGAAGCCCAACAGTCCACCTGAGATAACTCCCAAAACTTGAACTGAACCTGAAAAAGTAAATATACCAATGTGTACACCAGGAGACCCCCCACCTTCCTGACCCCCGACTCGTCCCGACTCGGCCGGATGGCCGAGTCGTCAACACAAAAAATTTGACTCTTGGCCTCCCCTATCCCCTTGTATACTCTATTTATTTAGATCGGTTTCAGAAACCTTTGAAATCCCCATTTACTCAATATTTTAATGAATTTTAATATATTTTACTTTTTTTTATTTAAACCCTTCACATACCCTAACCCTAGCCTAACCCTATAAATACACCCCCTACTCTCTACCCTCTCACTCACATTTCTGAGCCAACTCTCTAAAATATTAGTTATATGTATGCCCTAGAGGCCATTACTGTACATTGGATGTATATTGTAGTGGATGCTGGGACATATATAGGGAGGACTTTCTTGCTCGACATGATAGTATGCTATCTGGTTACCCTTTACCTTAACGTGTACACTGATTGTCTCTCTGATACATGTTGGTAAAGCCCATAGGATGAGTACTTGACTACCTGGACTATGATGCGGATCATACTAGTGGGGACATGGTACTCCATAAGTACATCCTTCAAAGTCCCTAGTCGTGGGTGTATCGAGACGGGGCATCGATATACCAGAGTAGACTAGCGTATACCTTCTCGACCCATACAGATGGGCGATGGATGATCCCATATCCATCGGTGTTTGACATCAGAGATGATATACGGGTGCTCAGTAGAGACTGGGTACACTGGACGGACTCGCCGAGAACTCCCAGATGGTATTATACCTTACGTCAGATGGCAGTTCTCTGGTGACACTGGTACAGAGTAGTCTGTTGACCCGAGATCGTCATAGAGTCTTGTGTGGTTCCCACTGTGCTTTGATTTCCATCTTACCACGTCCAAGAGGGCGTGAAAAACGGTGGTTTTTGGGTACAGTCCCGAATCACATGGAGGCAATGAGCGATAAGAGGGGATTCGTCTCTCCCGGTATAGGGAGTTGATGTTGCGCTGTGTTCGATTGGCTATAACCGGAAATCCCTGGCCAGGGTTGCTGAGATTTACTGGTAAGTGTTACCAGTAGTTTCTCGAATTGTTATAGACCTCATATCGACACGACTTATCGAGCTATTGGGGTCTGACGTTTACCACCCCTAGGCAAGATATGCGACATATCAGACGATCAGACCGGACTGTACGGTAGTGTTACTGGTTGGATTCACTGGAGTGTGAGCGGGCTTGCTCGTCGATCTTCTGATCGCTCAATACCCGGGTGGCCGTTACGTTTAGCAGACCGCTTGCGGCTTGTGGGTGCTTGATATGATCATCATCTGCTGCCGGCGTATTGACGAGTCTTTAGAGTCCTACACAGAGGTTTCCTGGTTCAAGCGAAACGAAATAGGAGCGCATATGAGATATGTGCGGGACCGAGAATAATGCGTGTATGTGATACCGTATTTCATTCTCGCGATGAATGTTTCGAATGGTTGTATGCGATATAACCTAGTTATCGAATCGGAGATTGATTCGATAAGTCGATACATTGGATACTAGTCGGTTATGTGCGACATGACCGGATCATTGAATCAAGTGTTGATTTAATGATTTAATGTATAATTATATATTTGATATATTACTTTGCATTAACTAGTATTGGTTCACTTTAAATGGATTTTCTCACTTGAATTGTGCAAGTGGTATATGTGATATACTTTTGTGCACTTGATTGTATCATGTTTGATGATACATGATTAGTTGGTTAAGTGTAAAGAATTAAACCATGGTTAAGTTAATGATTAGGGTTTTCTTTTTCTTATTTATTTATTTATTTTATTTATTTTGAAAAGATAAGAAATGAAATGGTTGCTAGTTTTGTTTCTAGTTGAAGCTTCATGAAGCTTTGACTAAGTGACCATTTTGTCTCATGCTTAACCCTAACCACTCCACTTAACCCTAGTTGATTCTCTACACTTCACCATGATTAGATTATGATAAGTATTCCTTTTATTTTCTATTTGTAAAGAACTTATCATATTATCATCTTCTTCTTCTTCTTCTTCAAGATGAAGAACCTTGACTTCATCAATGGTGATTGATGAAAATGAGTGAGAAATCCAATTCTAAAGTGAACCCACTTCCTATTTCTTCATCCTCTACCTCTTGCCAAGTAGTAGAGTGTGTTTCCTTCACAAGTTTTCTTGACTTGGTGAAGTTGGAGCTTGATCTTGCGATGCCTCGACGTAGATCATCTTCGGCATCGTCGTCGATGACCTAGCCCGCTTTTTCTCCGATGAAGCCGACGCTAGAGCCCGGGATTTGATATGGACAGCGAGGAGACTTCATTGCGGAGCTATGGAGGTGGAGAAACGGATCTACAAAGGTTGTATTTCCGTTCTTTTAGTTTAGTTGTAAACTAGTTTCATTTATCGCCTAGACATCTAGTTAACGATCCGTAGTCTAGGGTTTCTCGGCACCCGTAAAATTTGAAATTGGCATGGTTGATGCCTTGTGAGACCTCTAGTGTGTGCCTAGGAACCCTACAGTGGTATCAGAGCCTAGCTAGAGCCTTAGGCGATGCGTAGACGGAGTTTGAAGTCCGATCGAACCGTAAACCTACATCCAAAATGCTCTCTGGACATTTTTGAAATTCGGGGATTTTTCAGAATTAAAAATATGCAGAAAAACCAGCAGGAATTTATAAGAATTACTGTGAAGTTCGATGACCTAATTCCATAAAAGTGCGGCGGAACCGCGGCATTAGCGTGCTAATGCGGCGGTTCCGCGGCCCTTTTGTCTCTTCTCCCATTAAATTTTGCACAGTAATTCCTATTTGGCAGTGCTGGTTTTCCTGGGAATTTTTAATCTGAAATAAAGAGTTGAGTATTTTGGGTTGTATTGGGAGTTCGTACATTCGATCGGATTATCAAACTTTGTCTAAGTGTTTTCCGGTTATTTTTTGAATATGTTAAAAAGTTCGACCGGATATAAATACCCACTTTTTCCCCTGTCGGAAAATTTCCAAGTGTTGGATTTTTCCGTGGTTTAAAGACGTTCTAAGTAGTGCAAGTAACGCGATGGTCCCTCTAGAAGACAACAAACCTTAACTCGATTATGTGACCGTCTTGAACTGCCCTTTGAACCTTCGGGTTTGGGGCAGTACGGCGTGCCACATGTGAGGCGTTGGCTTGACCCTTCTACGGCTGGACCGTTGGTACTGAGGCACGAACTGAATGTTGTTAGACTTATTTCATGTGTTGATCTGTATCGGGAAAACTTGGGTGTTTGACTGTTCGATCGAAAAGTTTAGCATTTTCTATTTATCTGGAATGTGATACAATACTTGGAATTCACAATAAGTTATGAGATAACTGAATGAATGTTATAAATCTAGCAGTTTAGTCTCACTTGATCGGTTGCCATGGAATTTTGATGTGATCAAAAGTCCGTCGCAATCACGTAGCGTACGCGGATACTCGCCGGGTAAACTTAATAGACAGCCTCGCTCCATAGCCCCGACCAAGTGACTGTAGGAGAACCCCGTCGCCGAAAGCATCCGTTCGGGTGCTCGCGGCAGCGGTGTTCCGCCTTGGTGCACTTCGTCGACGGCGTCGGGGGTGCGGCCGTCTACTGAAGTTTGCGACGAGCATTCGATCAGGATGTCGGGAATCTTGTTGAATTGCCCGACTTGAAATTGAAAAGTGTTTTCGATTTTGAGACTAAAATGCGGGGTTTATAATTGTTAGGCATGCGATGTCTAAGTATTTCATTTGATTAGGCATGCGATGTCTAAAGAGGTTGCGGATTCCAACTGTTGTAGTTTTACACTTTCTTTTCTGTGACCGTAAGTGTAATATGTGATATCGCCGGTTTCGTTGCTATATGTCAACGACAATTGGGATGCGCATATTTACTTACGTTGATGACATGTGATGTTATGTGTTGCTGGATATGTTATATTGGATCATCGTGTTTGAATAGCCGGGTTTTTTTTATGTGAGATGAGTGTTTTTCATTTTCATTCATGTAAAAACTTGTATGTAATATTCTTTTATTGGGGCACTTCCAGGTTGCGGAAGTTGTCACCGTTTGTATATTATTTACTTTTCCGCACTAGGATAGACTCAAGGAGGAGGGCACAAGTAACCGGGTTCTGGAGTCCAGTGGGAGACCAACTCGAGGAGTCGAGTCCGGGTCTCCTAACTCTAGAATTGGTAGGGTTGCTTGCCGCTCTCGTAGGGGTCTAGGGTTGTGGGTTTGGCTATTCATCACGACCGTGGAATCCGTGTTTTATACTGGCTCGTATTGAAAACACGGACGTCCTAGTATATCCAATATTTCATATGATTCTTCTGCTGCGATATCTGTGATGTGATCATGTGATGTTCTGTGATGGATACTGTATATAGTATATATGATATATTATATAGGCGTTACTTATGTTTTACACCCGTGCTAGCCCTGCCCCGCTCTGTCGTTAGTTACCTAACCTAACGGTGCACGAGGGGACATCGAGGCGAATGCGGATGGCATAAGTGTACGTCGTATTTATCTGTGATGTTTAGGTGCTTAAATGATGGGACTTCATTAATGTGATTAATGAAATAAAAGAAACCTAAGATGTTGTAGAATCGAATTTCAAAATAAAACAGGTAGCTACAGTTCTTGCTTTGCATAGCGGTATATGAGATATATCCTGCACCTTATTCGATAAGGAAAGGACCGAGATCCCTTCACCGGGAGTGACTCCTTTAGCAACAACTGGCAGATGCTACACACTCGGTTTGTCTTTGATTGCTTTTAAGAGTTTTTGCTTTGCACAGTGATATATATGATATATCCCGCACCTCATTCGACGAGGAAAGGACCGACGATCCCTTCACCGGGAGTGACTCCTTTAGCAAAACTAGAAAAGCTTCAAAAACACTCCATTTTTAAAATCATTTGATTCTACAATGATATCAAGTTCATTACGCAATAGGTTTTCAGAAAAACCTGACGTAGCCCTCCGTCATTTCAGATAAGTAGTAGTTAGTATTCGTGCTGCGTTTGTTGGCCTTTGTCAAGGCGCAGTGTGCGGTAGCTAACTGGTGCTTATCTGCTTATGCATATGATGCAGATTGGGTTAGGGTAGTCGTGCGACCTTATTGGCCTTTGTCAAGGGTCGTGCGGGTGGGTTTGATTCAATCAGGAAATGACGGGTTGAACTTGACTAGCATCCTATGGTTTGTTGGCCTTTGTCAAGGTCATAGGACGTTAGGGGCAAAATAATATCGGGATTTTCAAGTGTTGAAATTTGCAATTAGATTGCATACCTTCTTTGAGATAGTTGGATCCCGATACCCGCTGCGAGTAAGAGTTACTCCTGGGAGAGTTTTACACATTACAATTAGCCGATCAAGTAGGTGTCTAGAAAGGTGTTAACGAGGTTACGCCTCTGGAAAAATGAGGTTTACATTAATTAGGTTCGTGCGAAAGCACGTAGGACCTCCCTCAAAGTACCGACACTGGCCTGGCTGAAAGATTGGCGAACTTGTAGTGTGTAATTAATCCCGGCTAGTCTTTCCTTTTAGGGTTTGAAGGAAGATTTGATAAAAAGCAGTGGGAGCCATCCTGATTAGATAAAATAATAACCGATCTATTCTTGCAAGAGCGCACGCTGAGTGTTTTCTTCTCTCTCTCTCCAGGTAGCGACCATATCACGCCTTAATCAAGATAATAATACGGAATATTGACCGAACCCGCTTGTTATACTGAGCTGGGGAACGTTGGTCCCGCTCCAACTTATAATTGTTATAAGACAGAGCAGGAAATTGGGGAATACCAGATTTCCCGTGCCGCCCAAACGAAGAGAGTGCATGCTGATGCGTCATCTTCGGGTGTGTTCATTACAAAGAACTGTTTCTCTGTATTCTCTACGTCCTGGGTATGTGATACCAGATCAGGATCCCAGATATGTAATCTGTTACATAGGGCTACAGAAAGGTAGAGAACTGAGAACGGGTGATAAGTTTCATGAGGCAGAAAACGGGGCAAGTGTTACAGCCAAGTCTGTTGGTCACTGTCACCCTGTATTACCAATACATTGATTCTGAACGAATGTTATTAGATACCGAACCTGATATACAAAATCATATCTATCTCTTTATTAGTAAAGAAATGATAAAATTTTGTATTGTTGGATAATGTTTTTGAACATTTCCTATATCAAAAGTTGATCGGTTCAGGCACGTTATCTAAAAGCGTTGATGTTCTAAATCAAACTACAGTTCTTAAGTATACGGAACACACACAAGAGGAAGAGTTCAGAAATGAACGAATCCTTCTTAAGGTATTGTAGACTAGGTCAGATCAATGTGACCCGACTAGCTAGAGTTACATAAAGATGCATATTTAAATTAGTTTGAATTTACATCTTGTGAAACTCGCCAGTCATGTCACAAAGATAAAATGACCATAGCTCCGTTTATTGGAAACAGAGAAAGAGTTATGTAAACTTTTGGGATGATACATGTTGATTTATGTAGGTCCCCTGTCTACATATGCCAGGACTGGTTCTTTGTACTTCGTTACATTCTCTGATAATCTCTCAAGATTCAGACATATGTTCCTGTTGAAACACAAGTCCGAACCTTTTGAGATATTCACAGAATATAAATTAGAAGTAGAGAACCAAAACATGGGTAAAAGTATTATGTCCTTTGATGTGATCAAGGAGGAGAATACTAGAGCAAGGAATTCCTGGATCGTTCTAAAGGAGAATGAGATTCTCTCTCAGCATTACTCCTCCGTATACACCATAGCACGATGGTATATCGGAGCAGAGCAATCACACCCTATATGATATGGTGTGCTCTATGATGAGTACTACTGAGTTACCTATTTCCTTTTTGGGAGTTATGCGCTTGAGAAAATGCATACCTATTGAATAAGGTTCGAATCAAATCAGTTGCCTACCACTCTATATGAGATATGGTATGGGAAGAGCCCATGTCTTAAGCCAGTTAAGATTTGGGGTTGTCCGGCCTATGTCTAAAAGCAAAATCTGGACAAGCTCGAGGCAAAGTCTGTTATGTACAACTGGAAATGTTCCAGCTATACAAACTGCAGCTGATAATTTGAAGGAACCAAAGGATTCAATAGTTACCAACGAACCTCGGCCTCTCCGCCGATCTAGTAGGGTTCCTCACCCACCTAAGAGATATTTCGGTTTCTCTATGACAGTGGGAGCGAGGATTACATCATGAGATGATGACCCAACTAGTTTCGAGTTGGCCATCAGGAGTGGGACTCTGTAAGAATGGCTGGATGCTTAGCGATCTGAGATGGAATCCATGTACACCAACAAAGTATGGACTTTGGTTGCTATATCTGAAGGGTTAAATCCCCATCAGGAGTAAGTATATCTTGAGAAGATTACTTGGTGTAGATGGAAAAGTTGAGACTTTCAAAACTAGACTTGTTAAAGGTTTGCATCATTGACCAGGTGTGGATCATGAGGAAACCTTTTTCTAAGTGGCTATGCTTAAGTCCACCCAGATCCTACTTGCCACGGCTACATACCATGACTACGATATCTGGCGGTTGGGTGCCATGACTGCTTTTCTAAATGATGTTTTAGAAGAGAACGTCTATAAGTACACAGCCAGAGGGCTTCATAGACAGTGGGAGCAGCGGAAACGTGTACAAGATGCTTCATAGGATAAAGCAGGTATCGCGGAGTTGGAACATCTGTTTTGATGTGTTAGTCAAAGAGTTTGACATCATCAAAATGGTAGATGAACCTTGTATAAACAAAAAGGTAGTAGGGAGTATAGTGACGATCCTCGTAGAGTACGTGGATGACATACTCTAGATAGGGAAGGAGTTTCCTATGCTACGCTCGGTCAATCTCCGCTTATCATAATGATTCTCCATATAGGATCAAAGTTATACCTCCTAAATCCTGGATTTTGGATCTATGAGATAGATCTAAGTGGATGTTAGGATACTCACTAGTTGTAGTGAGATGGTATCAGTTGATCCTGGGGAGAATCACTGGAAGGGTTCCAGGGTGATAAAGACGACTGAGTGTCAGTCACAGGCATTGTCTTTACCCTAAGTAAAGGGACGGTATGTTGGAAGAGTTCCAAGCTAGATACCGTGATATACTAGACAATAAAGGCAGGATACATCGCTACTTAAGATGCTACCAAAGAGGCTGTTTGGGTGTATATTGGTTCATGAGATGAACTATGTTCCTCCCATTGTGTGACAATGGAGTTGTGGCTTATGCCAAGGAACGCAGGTTCCATCAGTGATCCAGACATATTCTAAGGCAGTATCACTTGATCATGGAGATGGTTGATCTCTAAGGGATCGAGGTTAGGAGAGTAGACTCAGAAGACAACACGGCGGATCCACTCACGAAGGCCTATTCTCAGAGAGAGACTTTTATGGGATGGTTGAGTATGAGATACTACAACCACTGCTACAGATGGCCCTAGTGCAAGTGGGAGATTGTTAGTTATATGTATGCCCCAGTGGCCATTACTGTACATTGGATGTATATTGTAGTGGATGCTGGGACATATATAGGGAGGACTTTCTTGCTCGACATGATAGTATGCTATCTGGTTACCCTTTACCTTAACGTGTACACTGATTGTCTCTCTGATACATGTTGGTAAAGCCCATAGGATGAGTACTTGACTACCTGGACTATGATGCGGATCATACTAGTGGGGACATGGTACTCCATAAGTACATCCTTCAAAGTCCCTAGTCGTGGGTGTATCGAGACGGGGCATCGATATACCAGAGTAGACTAGCGTATACCTTCTCGACCCATACAGATGGGCGATGGATGATCCCATATCCATCGGTGTTTGACATCAGAGATGATATACGGGTGCTCAGTAGAGACTGGGTACACTGGACGGACTCGCCGAGAACTCCCAGATGGTATTATACCTTACGTCAGATGGCAGTTCTCTGGTGACACTGGTACAGAGTAGTCTGTTGACCCGAGATCGTCATAGAGTCTTGTGTGGTTCCCACTGTGCTTTGATTTCCATCTTACCACGTCCAAGAGGGCGTGCAAAACGGTGGTTTTTGGGTACAGTCCCGAATCACATGGAGGCAATGAGCGATAAGAGGGGATTCGTCTCTCCCGGTATAGGGAGTTGATGTTGCGCTGTGTTCGATTAGCTATAACCGGAAATCCCTGGCCAGGGTTGCTGAGATTTACTGGTAAGTGTTACCAGTAGTTTCTCGAATTGTTATAGACCTCATATCGACACGACTTATCGAGCTATTGGGGTCTGACGTTTACCACCCCTAGGCAAGATATGCGACATATCAGACGATCAGACCGGACTGTACGGTAGTGTTACTGGTTGGATTCACTGGAGTGTGAGCGGGCTTGCTCGTCGATCTTCTGATCGCTCAATACCCGGATGGCCGTTACGTTTAGCAGACCGCTTGCGGCTTGTGGGTGCTTGATATGATCATCATCTGCTGCCGGCGTATTGACGAGTCTTTAGAGTCCTACACAGAGGTTTCCTGGTTCAAGCGAAACGAAATAGGAGCGCATATGAGATATGTGCGGGACCGAGAATAATGCGTGTATGTGATACCGTATTTCATTCTCGCGATGAATGTTTCGAATGGTTGTATGCGATATAACCTAGTTATCGAATCGGAGATTGATTCGATAAGTCGATACATTGGATACTAGTCGGTTATGTGCGACATGACCGGATCATTGAATCAAGTGTTGATTTAATGATTTAATGTATAATTATATATTTGATATATTACTTTGCATTAACTAGTATTGGTTCACTTTAAATGGATTTTCTCACTTGAATTGTGCAAGTGGTATATGTGATATACTTTTGTGCACTTGATTGTATCATGTTTGATGATACATGATTAGTTGGTTAAGTGTAAAGAATTAAACCATGGTTAAGTTAATGATTAGGGTTTTCTTTTTCTTATTTATTTATTTATTTTATTTATTTTGAAAAGATAAGAAATGAAATGGTTGCTAGTTTTGTTTCTAGTTGAAGCTTCATGAAGCTTTGACTAAGTGACCATTTTGTCTCATGCTTAACCCTAACCACTCCACTTAACCCTAGTTGATTCTCTACACTTCACCATGGTTAGATTATGATAATTATTCCTTTTATTTTCTATTTGTAAAGAACTTATCATATTATCATCTTCTTCTTCTTCTTCTTCAAGATGAAGAACCTTGACTTCATCAATGGTGATTGATGAAAATGAGTGAGAAATCCAATTCTAAAGTGAACCCACTTCCTATTTCTTCATCCTCTACCTCTTGCCAAGTAGTAGAGTGTGTTTCCTTCACAAGTTTTCTTGACTTGGTGAAGTTGGAGCTTGATCTTGCGATGCCTCGATGTAGATCATCTTCGGCATCGTCGTCGATGACCTAGCCCGCTTTTTCTCCGATGAAGCCGACGCTAGAGCCCGGGATTTGATATGGACAGCGAGGAGACTTCATTGCGGAGCTATGGAGGTGGAGAAACGGATCTACAAAGGTTGTATTTCCGTTCTTTTAGTTTAGTTGTAAACTAGTTTCATTTATCGCCTAGACATCTAGTTAACGATCCGTAGTCTAGGGTTTCTCGGCACCCGTAAAATTTGAAATTGGCATGGTTGATGCCTTGTGAGACCTCTAGTGTGTGCCTAGGAACCCTACATAAAATCCTCAAGAAATCTTGTGCACTTTGAAAACGAGCTCGAGGCGAAGCTCCGACGAATCCCCGGCGGAACTTCCGGCGATCGTTTTAGGAACTACCGGCGACGACGCAACACATCGGCGATCCCTCTAGTTCCCTCTCACTATCTTGTGTAATCTAAAACCCGTAAGTCCCTTTTCTATCTCTCTTTTCTATTCAAAAAAATACGAATTTACAAAACTCGACGGAATCGGAACAAATCCGATTTCCGATTTGGTTTCCTATAAAATTCCACTTCTCACTAATACAATCATACTTAAACTTCCTCATGTTGACTATTAAACACTAATCAAACAATTTGATCAAGTTTCATCACATGAAATGATAGCTATTTCAATTTATCGTATTTTTCACTTAAATACCATATTGTTTCAATCCTTCATTTAACTCCATCAAACTTGCTATACATTTAAAGTATATCACGAGGTAACGACCTACCTCCTCACACACTTACATACAACCTAATATGATACCATTGAAAACTTAGAATACGAGAAAACAAACATTTTCATTTAAATACCCTATACTAAATAAAACCATTTATAAAAGATTTAGTATTGATACACTTTTTAAATAAATACGACTTATTATGAAACTAGGATAAGTTGTGGACATCAATCGTTTATCTAAACCTGACTTTGTGGTGTCTAGGCTAGGCATGTGAGAAAGGTAACTTTAAAAGGCCCGTCTCACGGTGATTCGTAAGCGGATTCCTCCTTTCTTCACTTGTACTTACCTGTACACAATTGACGGTGAAGAGGCGATTTGAGGTATCTCACAACTTGTCGTTTTGGACCAGTTAGGAATAGTCTAGTTGACTTAGGAGACCCTAGAACATAGAATACGGAAAATTGACATCTTTACAAATAAATACCATTTACTTCATAAAACCGTTTTCTAAAGGATTTAGTATTTATACAATCTTTGCAAAGTACCGCTACAACCCATTTTGGGGAACCCGTTCGGGATGGTGCGGATTATCGCACATCCTCGGGCTTAGTAGTGCGAGATTCAAACCTCCGCAAGGAGCATTCGGTCTCGAAAGATTTAAAATACGATATCTTAAGAAAATGAGATTTTTAGAATATAAAAAATATATTAAAATTATTTTTATATAAATATATGTATATTTATCATTAAAATACCTATTTTGTTATGATATAAATATTCCACCTTTTTCTAAAAATCACAAGAATCAATTTTACACTAAAATACCATGAATTCCATATAAATCAATATTACAAATAAATACCTTTATTTCTGAATTTAGGATATTTTCATTAGAAATATCACAATATAAAATCCACATTCATTACAACCCTAAAGACGAATAATAAATGCTTGGGGTATATTTTTAAAAGTATATAAAAGTTTTTTACATAAAACCCTCTCAAGTTCTATAAATTACCATGAGGACCCTAGTAAACATAGGTTTAAGCAGAACCAATCTCTTGAGCCCCAGGGAGCCGGAGAAGTGGGTGCTTGCCTATCTAAGGTAGACAAAGTAATAAAAACAATCAGGACTTCAATTTACCTTGCTAATTGTCTGACTCAGTTTGAGTCTCTGTATAATCTGACTTGAATATAATTCAAGTACAATCTACAATCTACAGTTTACAATCTATAATCTACAAGCTTCAATATTACAATTCAACATGAATCCATGAATCCAATTATCAATCTATACAACTTGACTGAACTGAACCATGGATATACATCCATTTACATAATTCTCCAGATATTCCATTTACATGATTATACAGTTACATCCATTTACTGATATCATGGTTTCGGTCAGTCTTTCAATTATACAATCAATACAATTTACAAGACAAACAATACAAACAAAACACTACGGGGTTTAAGGGGTAGATTGGTACGGAAGGTGTTAAAAGTGGCACGAGACGGTAAGATTAAGACACCTAACATGAATCCAATTGCTGTTGTACCGTGGCATAACGGTTCCTTGAGTTCCTGATACCTTAGTCTCCGGGGCAAGTGAGACTCCTCTCGTATACACTGGCATCCTTCTGTACCAAGCTACAAATAACAGCGTCAACACTAAATATAACAATATAACAATATAATACAACTGTAAAAGCTACTCTCTCTCTCTCTTACTCTCCTCTTATCTTTGGGACTTACCGAGCGATCTGTTCGCTGACGACATTCTATTTCTTTCTTCTTTGAATGTCGTCAGGAGATTTGGAACCGTCAGAGATCGAGTCAACTGCAGAAGACTTGGATCAGTACAGCGAAGACCCTGAGCTCTAGACATTGTACATTTTCTTTTCAGTACCTTTAATTTCCTGTCATGCCATTGTTTAGGCTTTGCCTTTATTTCAGTTGTATTTCCTTTTCATGCATTGTACAAAAGAATGTTAATAACCAAAGTTGCTGTTCAGTTTATATATCTTGTCACTTGTGTATTTTCTTTTATATTGCTTAGATACGCTTAGCGTATTCACTTCACAGTAAATACGTAGTGGACCAGTCGCGTCCCCTTCACCGTATACCGGGAAGCAGGGCTTGACAGAGGTTTCCTGGCTCAGGCAAAACGGAGTAGGGGCACATATGCGATATATAAGGGACCGAGACTAATACGATATGAGATACCGTAATCTATTCTCGCGATATGTGATATCGGCCGGGTATATGTGATATAGCCGGGTCATCAGATCAAGTGTTGATTCGATGAAATGGTACTTGTTATATTAGCCGATTATATGTAATATAGCCGGGTTATCGGATCAAGTGTTGATTCGATAATTTAATGTATAATTATATATGAGATATATTACGTTACATTAACTAATATAAGCTCACTTTATTGATTCTTTTTTTCACTTGGATAATACATTGATGTATATGCGATATATGTTAATTGTATTATTTTCTTTTGTTACATTATATATTATATATGTGATATATAATATTGTAACGTGCTAGGTTAAAATTTCAACTAGGGTTTATGAGACTTGAACCATGCTAGGGTTAGATTAGGGTTTATAAATTATTATTAAGGAAATACAAATAATGGTGGAATTATCCATGGTTGATATTTTGATGGAAGCTTGTAGGCTTCTTTGACTTTGTCCACCATTTTTTTCTTCCTTAAGATATTTGTTGACCTAACTCTAACCATAGCAAATGGTTAAGTCTTTACAAGGGTTAAGAATGTTATATTTAACCCATAGTTGCAATTCTAACCACACAACAATTAATTATTCATCACAAAAGCTTTCTTCATCTTCTTCCTCCTTTGAAAAAGCTTTCTAGCGTTTTGTGTTATGATGATTTAAAGTGAGAAATTGAAAACAAAAGAGAGAGAAAATCCTACTTCATCATCCTCATCTATTCTAGCCACTTAGATTAGGGTGTTCACTTCACTAATACTTAATTAGAGAAGTGAGAGCTTGGGTTTGAGATTCTTCAAGGTAGATCATCTTCGAAAAGGAAGACTTCAAGCAAGATACCTCATTCACCTCATGGAGCCTCTCTAGAGTCCAGGTTCATGATGATCGCAGTGAAGGAACCTCAACACGGAGCTTATGAAGCGAAGGAACGGACTACAAAGGTTGTAATCCCAAACTCTTAGAAGTAAAGTTGTTTACATGCAATGTTAACCCTAATTCTCTAGTTCGATTACTTGGTTGGTTTGTTTAGCACCCCAAAAATTTGAATATAGTATGTTTGATGCTTGCCGAAACCTTGCTAAGGTGCTAAGCTAACCCTGCACTTGATACTCAAACCTGTTTGCTTTTCTACTTCAAGTTTATACTCCTTAAATTTCTCGAAAGTCTTGGACTTATGCTTTAACAAAAACACATGTCCGAATCTTGAGAAATTATCAGTAAAAGTAATGAAGTATGAAAAAACACCTCTAGCATGTGTAGACATTGGTCCGCATACATCACTATGTATGAGGCTTAAGAGTTCCACAGCTCTTTCTCCGTGTCCAGCAAACGGAGTTTTGGTCATTTTACTTTTGATACAGGACTGATAAGTCGCATAAGATTTATATTCAAAATGATTCAAATATCCATCTTTATATAACTTATTTAGTCTTGTTTCATTAATATGACCAAGTCTACAATGCCAAAGAAAAGCTTCATTTATGTCTGAAAACTTTCTTTTATTAGTATGTTGTATATTGAAAACTGTGTGTTGGTTCAGGACGTAAATACCGTTATTTAGTGTACCATACCCAATCAACTGTTGATTCAACTTAATGTTCATAACATTATTCTGCAACACAAAACGATATCCTTCATTGTCCAACAAATAAACAGATATTATATTACATAGCATACTTGGTACATAATAACAAGGGTTCAAAACCATAATACAACCCGAAGGCAACCCCAGATGATACTCTCCTACGGATACAACATATACATTGGAACCATTTCCAACCCGCAGAGTATGGTCACCAGTCTTCAAAACTCTATTGTTTCTCAATCCCTGCATACAATTGCAGATGTGAGAACCAGAACTGGTATCTAATACCCAAGATGCAGAGTTTATTGAAAAATAGTTTTCAGTTACAAACACACCTGAAGCGGAAGCATCAGCATGCTTCTTCTTCTTGAGATCAGCAAGATACAGAGCACAGTTGCGTTTCCAATGTCCCGACTTGTGGCAGTAAAAACATTCTCCTTTTCCACTTCCCGCGGCCCCGGATTTGTCTTTTCCCTTCGCCTTTCGAACTCCACCTTTCGGTTTGATGGGTTTCTTCTTCTTCTTTCCCTTGGCCTTGGCTTTTAGGACGGAAGAAGAAGATGGCCCAGCAAGCAGAGCGGGATTTTTCGCTGTCTTAAGCGTGCTCTCTGCACTTCTCAATATATTGAGAAGTTCAGGAAATGATTTCTCCAAATCGTTCATATTGAAATTCACTATGAACGGAGCAAAGGCAGGAGGGAGAGACTGTAGAACAATATCTGTATATTGCTCATTATCCATGGTCCATCCCAGTTCCTCAAGTTCTTCTATATGACCAATCATCTTCAGAACATGTTCTCCTACTGATGTGCCAGGGGCCATCCACATCTGAAACAACTTTCGAGATGCCTCGTATCTTAAAGTCCGAGATTGCTCTTCATACAACTCCTTTTATGAAGAAAGATGGATTGGACAATCATCTTCTCATGCTGCTTCTGATGTATACTGTCCATAGAAGCAAGCGTGAGGCACTTGGCCGTGTCACAATCAATATCCCATATTTTTCGGATCTCTCTATCCGAAACAGATGATTCAGGTCCTGGGACGGGTGGGACTTTGGTGGTGAGGACATATGATACTTTATCATATGTGAGTGCAATGTTCAAGTTCCTCAACCATTCTTTATAATTCGGTCCTGTCAGTTTGTTTTTCTCTAAAAGAAGCTTAAGTCCCGTCATCAGGTATTTGCCATTAGAAGAGAGAAAAGAATACTCTCAGCGAAATGCTCTTGCAAATAATTAGATTGGTTATTATCTTATCTAATCGATATCTCCCACTGCTTTTATCAAATTTTCTTTCAAAACCTGAAAACAAAACTAGTCAGGATTAATTACATTCTACAGTTTCGCTAACCGGCCAGCCAGGCCAGTGTCGGTACTTTGAGAGAGGTTCCCCGTACTTTCGCACGGACCTAATTAAAATAAACCTCGTTTTTCCAGAGGTCATACCCCGTTGACACCTTTCTAGACACCTACTGGATTAGCTAATTGTAAAGTGCAGAACTCTCCTGAGAGTAACTCTTACTCACAGTGGGATCAGGATCCAACTATCATATAGATGGTATGCAATCTCATTGCAAATTTCAACTCTTGAAACTCCCGATATGGTTTTTACCCCTAACTACTTAAGACCTTGGCTATGGTCAACATATCATAAGCACTAATCAAATTCTACTCGTCATTTCGAGATTAACTAGACCCACCCATATGACCCTTAACTATGATCAACATAATCACATGAATGTCCTAACTGATCGCATCATATGCTTTGTAGGAAGACATCACTTAGCTACCGTACACTACGCCTTGACTATAATCAACATACGTAGCACGAATACTAAGTACTATGCTTCCTAAAATGATGGAGGGTTGCGGATGGTTTGTATGAAAACCTTTAACGCATTGAACCTGATCTCGTTGTAGAATCAAAACAGTTTTTAGAAAAGGAGTGGCTTAAGCTCCGCATCTTTTGAAACTTGCATTTTTCATAAAAAAGGCCGAGTGTGTTTCAAATCCGATTCTACAATATCTTTAGGTTTCTTTTTCTTTACACTAATCTTATTAATATAGTCACATCATTTAAGTTACTAAGTCATCACAGAAAAGAAACGAAAATAGAACGTACACTTATGCCATCCGCATTCGCCACAGTGTCCCGTTATGCACCGTTAGGTTACTTAACTAACGGTATAGCGGGGCGGGACTAGCGCGGGTGTAAACATAAGCAACGTTTATTATATATTATATATATAATAATAATCCATTCGTCTCAGATACTAAGTAATCTCATTACAGAATATCAATCAGCAGAAGCACATATGAAAATAAAAGGATATCTAGGAGGTCCGTATTTTGTATTCAGCCAGCAATAGAAAATACGGATTCCACGGTCGCGATGAATAGCCAAGCCCACACCCCTAGACCCCTATGAAAGCGGCAAGTGACCCTACCAATTCTAGAATTTAGGAGACCCGGTCTCGACTCCTCGAGATGGCCTCCGACTGAATCCTAGAACCCAGTCACTTGTGCTCCCCTCCTTCGGTCTATCCTAATGCGGAAAAGTAAATAATATACAATAATTGTGACATCATCCTCAACCCAGAGTGCCCCAAATAAAAGAATATTACATATATTTAATCTTTACATGAATGAAAATAAAGACTCTCATCTCACATAAAACCCCCGGCTATTCGATCGCGACAATCCTGCACATCATATCTCAGCAACACATAATAGCACATATCATTAACGTAAGTAAGTATGCATATCCCAACTGTCGTTAATGTATAGCAACAAACCGGCGATACACCACATACTACACTTACGGTCGCAGAAAAGAAAGTAAAAAACAACAATTGCAATTATCACATTCACATATATCAAGACGATGTTTAACGTTTCGATCGAATCAACATTCACCCACAAATTACCCCGTGAGCTCAACACTTGAGCAAAGTCAAAATACTCAAAAACCGTGCCACGGTGTCTATGGACCAGCCGTAGAAGGGGTTAACCAATGCCTCACCTATGGCACCACAGAACTACGGCAAACCCTAGGGTTCGATCGCGGTTCCGTGGGCATAAAATCGAGTTAAGGTTATTCTATTCTTCTAGGTGGTCCATGGGAACACCTGCACGACTATTGAATATGAAATTAACTTAGGAAAATTACAACACTTGGAAATTTCAGCTGGGTCAAGATGTGGGGTTTTGAAGTTCGTTCGAACTGCTAAACATTGTCAAGGTTACCTTTACAGTATTAAAATATACGACTACGAAACACTACGAATTAGCCCCTAATCAAAATAATCATCACATGAAAATTTGAGCTAAACAAACAATACGCGAAACCCCAATTCCTACAGTACAGAGCACAGGTGAAATACGAAGTGGGAAGGAGTACGGGGGCCGGCGTCGCCGGATTTGGGAAGGAGGGGCTCAGCCAAAATCCGAGATGAGGGCCTCGTATTTCACATGTGTTCATAAAGTATCCCATACAGTCTTCTGCAGTTGTTTAAAAAATTTTAAAACGACTTTTTAAAAAAAATTCCAGAGTGCAAAATTAGGGTTTCATAATATCGTATATTCGGAGTCGATTTCGTTTTCGTAATTGTTTTAACACCGTGTCTAAAATTCTAGCCTGGCTCTGATACCACTGTTGGTTTTCCCTTGCACCTAGTCTTGGGTTTGGAAGCATCACTCATGCCACTTTAAAGTTTAGAGAGGTGAAAAGCAAACAAACCATGAATCTTAACTAGAATGTTTAGGGTAACAATATTTGTATTATATACAATGAACATTTTAACACTAAGTGAAGGGTATACAACCTTTGTAGTTCAATTGTGTTGACTCCTAGGATCGTCGAGAGTTTGAAATGGCTTGCTAGTAAGCTTCCTTGTCCACGATGATCCACCCAAAGCCCCTTTGCCCAAAGCTCCTTGCTATACTTGATCTTTGAATGAAGTGTAGCAAACACCCTACACAAATGGGCTAGATGTGTGTAGAATGATGAGGTGGTTTGTATTCTATAATCAAAACTCTTTTTTTTTACTCCCTCGCTCTATGGAAATCTCAAGACAATTGAGGAAGAAGAAGATGGCAACTTAAGAGCTTGTGAGATAATGAAAAAGATATCAATGAAAATGAGAAAATAGAAAATATATATTTTCCCTTCTCTCATCAAACCATGGTAACTAAAATATCTAGATATTTTTGCAAGTGAGTTAAAAGCCAAAAGGAAAACTAATCCATAGTTAAAAATTAGGTCAAGTGTGGTTTAGTTTAGAAGAGTGTAGAAATAATTAACCATGAATCAATTTTTCTTTTTCTTTTCTTTAACTCAAATATATATATATATATATATATATATATATATATATATATTAGTTCCATGTGAGTCTTATATTGCCATCATAAGTGTATCAACAACCATGATACACATCCATGTATGTATGTATGTGTCCATGCACATCAACATGTGCATACATGCATGCATACATCAAATATAAAGAAAATGGTTTAATAAAGAATTAAACTAAAAGTCAAATGTTAAATCAACACTTGATTTAACAAACCGGTCATATCACATACGACCTGACCAATAGAAAAACGCCCGATTAATATACGGTATCACATACACGCATTTAATCGGGTCCCCGCGCATATCTTATATGCACACCACATCTTTTCGTCTGAGCTAGGAAACTTCATTGTGGGACTCTAAGACTCGTCAATACGCTGGCAGCAGGTGATGATCATATCAAATACCCACAAGCCGCAAGCGGTCAACTAAACGTAATGGTCACCCGGGTATTGAGCGATCAGAAGAAAACCAGTGAAGCTGTCAAAACTTCCGTCGAGCCAACTGGCAACACTTACCGTACAGTCCGGTTTCCTCATCAGATATGTTGCATATCGAGTCTAGGGATGGTATCGTCGACCCCAATAACTCAATAAGTCATGCCGATGTATGACTCATAGCAGATCGAGAAACTACTGATAACACTTATCAGTAAATCTCAGCATCCCTGGCCAGAGACTTCCTGTTATAGCCAATCGAGCATAGCACAACATCAACCCCCAATACCGGAAGAGACGAAACCCCTCATATCGCTCATTGCCTCCATGTGCCTCGGGACATTATCGAAAGTCCATCTGTTTGCACGACTCAGTAGAGCCGTGGTAAGGTGGAGATCAAAGTACAGTGGGAGGACACACAAGACTCTATGACAATCTTGGGTCTATAGATTAACCTGTACCTGTGTCACCTGAGAACTTCTATCCGACGATAGATATAATACCACATAGGAGTTCTCGGCGAGTCCGTTCAGTGTACCCAGTCTCCACTGAGCACCCGTATACAATCTTTGGTGTCAGCACACTAGATGGATATGGGATCATCCATCACCCGTCATATGGGACAAGGACGGTATACGCTAGTCTTTTTTGGAATATCGATGCCCCGTCTCGATACACCCACGACTAGGAACATTTAAAGGATATGCTTATAAACTACACGTGTCTCACTAGTATGATCTGCATCATAGTCGCAGTAGTCAAGCAAATATCCTATGGGCTTTATTAACATGTACCAAATGAATAAAATGCAGGATCAAATGAACATGTCAAGATAAAGTAAACCAGATAGCATACTATCATGTCGAGAAAGAATGTCATCTATATATATACATATATATATATATATATATCCAAGCATCCACTATATATATAATGGCTTCTAGAGCATACATATATTCAACACCGACGAAGTTCGAAACCAATTCCGGAGCTCCCGCAACGCCACGACGACTCTCTTCTTTTTCCTCACCCTCTTCCTAAGCTTTCTAAACCGTAAGTCCCTCCCAAATCTATTTCTTTTTATTGAAATTACTCTTCAAATTTTATATCAGTAAAAGTAGAGTTATTACCGACATCTTCTTTTCTAAAAGCATATAACTCCTTTTTTCTTTATAATTTAATCAATCTAATTTTACTATATCACTTGTAACCTTAAATCCTAATGTTTAGAATCAAATTTCATCAAAATTCTCATGTGAAACAACCTTAGTAGAACTTTTTCATTAAAATACTTTGAACTTTATAAACACCTCTTTTAGTATTGGTTAAAACAATATCTTTAGGAAAACTTCACGGGGTAACGACCTACCCTACACGCACACTTTGTTCCATAGCACGATACCTCTTTTGTATGAATATTTGTTACGAAGAAAACTTTACAATAAAATATCACATAAATCTAAAACCGGATTTCTTTTAAAACGGTATTTCATTTCCTTTGCGATTATACATCTACAACCCTCTTTAGGGGACCCGCTAATGGATGGTGCGGATTATCACACATACTTGGGCTAGTAGAGCGAGATGCAGACCTCCTCACGGAGAATTCGATCTTGAAAGGATTTAAATACGTTTTTAAGAAATACGAATTTTCTAAATAAAATAAAATTAATTTTTAAAAATTATATAAAAATTATAAAGCCATATTTTCAAATATAATAAACCTATAATTTTTCTGAAAATGAAAGATTAACAAATGACAATAAAATACCATCAAGATACCAAAAAGGACAAGTTTTTCAGTAAAATACCATGAACTTTTCAAGTTAAGTGTATATCACTAAAATACCCAAATTCTTAAAATCCAAACGCATGAAAACCCTAAGTAATATTAATCACTCTCGAGGTTTACTTTTTTTAACTATATTAAAAATATTTTTCACAAAACCCCCTCTAGATATATAAAACAATATTTAAGGACTTTAGTAAATATAGATTTAAGCGGGATCAATTCTCTTGAGCCCCAGAGAGCCGAAGAAAGTGAATGCTTGCCTATTTAAGGTAGACAACTTAACGGAGTTATCAATAGTAATTGTCTTGGAAAAAAACACAAATCCTGCCGTCCATGTGCAACAGTTACCGATGACTCCCGAACCTAATTCAAGAGCTAAATCTGTTTACAAGTGTCCGAATCAGTCTGAGTCTAATTCAAATCTGAATCTAAAATAAAACATGAATACTTAATCATGAATATGAATACTCGAATCCAAACATCAATATCAAATATGTATGCTTGATTTGACTTGACCGAACCATGGTTATAACTTGACTTGACTACTTGAATACTTGATTATATCCTGAACATGAATACTTGAACATTTTGTATCCATGGTTTCGGCAAGACTTGTAAACAAAATCTATATAATACAATACGCGGGGATAAAGGGGTAGATTGGTACAGAACGTATATCGTGGAACAAGATGTCACTTAAAAGACACCTACGTGAATTTTCATGCCGTTGTCCCGTGGGTTATGACGGGGCCTTGTACTACATGTTATCATAGTCCACAGGGTAAGATGGACTCCTCTCGTATACATGAATACTTTCTTTACAAAGCTACAAACACACACGTTATAATAACTATCATATACCAGTAATTAGTAATATACTTTACCTGTTCATTCTCACTTTATATACTATCTTCTTGTTCTTCTTTTGGGGCTTACTGAGCGTTAGTTCGCTGACGACATTCCTTTGTATTTCTTTCTTTGGAATGTTCGTCAGGAGGACCGGACTCTCAGGAGATCGAGTCTTGTCAGGAGGACTTGGACTAGCTCACCACTCAGCCTGACTACTAGTTCACCTGCACTTTCATTTTGTATGCCATTATTTAGGCACTGCTTTACTCATTGTATCTTTTCTTTTCAAACAGTTGTTTGTAAAGATGAATGTAAATAAAGTTGTTATTTTATTTTATATCACTTGTCATTCTTGTACATTTTTATATATTGTTTAATTACGCTTAATGTATTTATTTCTTAGTAATACGTTGCGGCCTGCCACGTCACCATTTCCGTCTACTGGGAAGCGGGGTGTGACAAGAGAGGATTCCCAGCTCCTTTGTACGTGTGGAACATTGGAAGTGTGTACTCTGGCGGGTACTGTATTTGATCGTAGCACACCGGATACGGTCGACCAGTCTTGATCGACCTATTTCCTGCTTCACTGGCATAGTGAGCATTGACACGCTGAGCGATATATATGTCCAGCTTTTCTTTTGCGATCATTTCCTCCTTAGCCATTGATGAGCTTTGCGAAAGATTTGAAATGTCTACCTTATCATCGGTTGTATCCACCGATGATTCCTCTGCCGGCAGTTCGGGCCGAGCTATCATCCCGACCATACTTTGAAATAGGAGGATCATCTTGTTCGTTTTATCGGTCATTGCTGCCGCTTCGTCATCTCTTTTTTTGATAGCGCGCTTTAGGAAATCAATATCCAACTCCTGCCTTACTCTTTCTTTGGGTGCGTTGTTGTAAATAACTGCAATCAAGTCGGTGTCGTTAGTAGCTAGCCGCGATGAGTACTGGTCGTCCGCAGGGAAACATGAACATTTTTCTTGCTTTAGACGAGTTGATTGAAGATGGATGATTGGTTGTAAATCTATTTTAATACGGATGTAGAATTTATGAAGAAAATGCTTGTAGGGTTTATAGGATTTAGTGGTAATGGATGAATAATTAAAAATGACTCTTTTTATATTTTAATAGTTTAAAATTAGATCGATAGTGATGAATGTAGATTAGACTTGTTTGGAAGAAACTAAGGCTTCCCCACTCTTAACCCTTGTCCTTGCATTGATCTCAATTCATGTCTAGCCCCTAACAAAACAAGTGTTAAACCAATCTCAAATCGTGGTAGGTGACTAGCAATAAATTGGTAGCGTATCCGACAAGGATGTTAACATTTATTTTGCTAAAGTTTATAAACTTTAAAATGTATAAAAGAAGTTAAATGATTTTATCATCCATTGTTTTACCCTAACCTACGAACCCTAGCAAGCTAGGAATTACTCGCTCATGGTTTGATATTTAGAAGAAAAGATAAAGAAGAGTGAAAACATGATTAAGATGCAGAAAATAAGTGCGAAAAGTAAGTGCAAAAAGAACCATAAAAACACTACCTTTATAAATCAACTATTGCATACAACTTTTGAAAGTAGAGTATAAGAACCCTAATTGCTCTAGATCTCTATCTTGTTAGAAGTAGATGACTAGTTGATGATCACTCGGATGCGTGGATCGCTTTGGACTTCTTGATCTCTTCGGTGATGATTTTTAATGTGAAGCTATTGGTCCTTTATATAGTCACAGAAACTAGAAATCCTAGATGTCATAAGTGAATATACGTTGTTATAATAAAATCACCAAAATCTCTCATCAGATGGCCCTAGAACCGCCATGGAACCACTGCATATATGCCCGTTTGACCGCGGTTCCGCCGCGGTTTGGTGGCTTCAGTTTTCGGGATTTTTGTGCTATGTTATCTTGATTTTTGAAGATCCTCTCGATGTCTAGATTCTGAAAATAATGCTCTGAGTCTCTGTCGTTGCTAGATCTCTTGATTTGCTTCCATATTCTGGCAAATTTTGATTCTGACATCCCAATTTAATTCGGATCTCCTGAATTCCAGACCTGAGCTAATATCTGTACAATATCTCAAGTCATAGTGTTAGTAATATTTGGTATTTTTGAGATATTATCTTAACCATTTTATATGATATTAGATCTTAAGAATATTGATTAGAAATATTTGATATGATATGCATATTTTAATTACTAATATTTCATATAAATATTATATGCATATATTTTCCCTCATTATGTTAATTATAATGTAGAAACATATGATAATACACTTTTTACACATAAACCCTCGTATGTTCTATAATTACAATAAACACCTTTTAGTACTTAACAATAGTGGGGAAAATATTCATTCAAATGTGCAATATTTTAAACTAATCAAATACCTCCAAACTTAACTTTGATCGTCCCGAGTAAACTAGTTATTAAAGAGAAGAAGAAGAAGAAGAAAAAGAAAAAACCTAGCACACTTTCATAGGCAACACGATTGCACTTAGCACGTGCAACAAGCCTTTAAACCTCTAGATGTCCCTAGTAGGAGGAGTGTTGTCTCCTGAGGGTTTTCAGCGGATTACACCCACAAAATCCCATAATAAAAGAAAGATGATGAAAATTACATATAAAGATAAAGAACATATAAAAGAAAGAACTTGAAAATAAGAGTTTCAAACTACACTGGCTTTTTAGTAGCCATGAGCACTATCTTAATGGTCATGAAAAGATGTCAGAAATCACATTATCTCTCAATAAAACACCGCCTTTAGTCTTCCTCCCTACCTTTCTTCCAAACATCGATCATATACCCCTACGTGTGTGTAACAGATATCCCTACACTTAGAGAATTCAATTGAAGCTATCATACTCTTGTCCATCTTCCTTAGTACTTTTTAGTCGGTGAATATTTTATAGATGAAATTGCTGACACATTCTTCATGCGACCATTAATACTTCTTGAGATACTAACCAATCGATTACCAAATGTGCTCACTCATTTAGGCGTAATTAGCAATATCCTAGTCTTGCAACACCTAAGGCTTAACAGTGACTCCCAAACCAGTTGGTCTAAGGCACTAGGTGATAAGGCACTCTCGCTATATATTTTTATGCCGCCTTAAATAATTACAAAACCAATGTTCGTTTTTCTTCACCATTTTTTATATTTTTGTTTATATATTTTTTCTTGATGCTAATACTTTTAGACAAGAGCATTTCATGGTATCTTCTACTATCCCAAGTTTCAAGATGTGTGCAAGTGCGTATAGTAGGGTATCAACGTTCAGATATTTGGACTCAAGAATAGGGACTATTTTTCAGACTTATTTCTATTCTCAAATTAGTGATTCCTTTCATCTTACTAACCCTTGAGACAACAGCTCATAACTACCTATTACTAGCTTCATTATAAAGCATCTAATTTTCTTTCTTTTCTTAAATCTCTTCCTATCTTTCAAATGTATATTTCACTTTCTAACTTTCATTATCAAATTTTTCTTGCTATTATTTAGTATAATGCAAAATGATGCGTGAATAAGCACGAACCTTTCCCAAACCTATTTACAGCAGTGTCCTCACTGATGTCATCTGTCAGGCTTAAAAACGTGTAGACTTGGGAGGAAAAAGTTAGTAACAGGGACAAGAATTAATGACAGTGAAATTCTCCCCCAAACTTATTTTTGGCTTACAATTTTATATTTCTTTCAAGAGCCAAATTATTTTCTCTGCCCCCCTCCCAAACTTGAGTGAAACAGTATTAAGCATTTAAAATTATAAGAAGAGGGTAAAATTATTGGTCTATGCAAAGTTTTACAAAGACCAAAAGTCAACAACAACCATTTGAATATTTTATCGATATAACAACATAGTTGGTGGAAGGTCATAGATATGAAGAAGTGGGGAGATAAGAAGCGGAATCGATCGGGTTTACGTCTCGGTTGGTAGAGATGAAATAGTGATGGTGCACTACTCGCATTCTCATTCTTGATAAGAAGAAGGGGTGTCGGTTCGACTTTTTTGGGTGGGGGTTGATTCATCACAACTCCCATGTCTTCTAGGAAAGCGAGTTCTTCGGCAAAAATGTCTTCAAAACTTTCATCGATATTCTGAATGATAATCTCATCGGAAAGGAAGTTATGATACTCGGCTAGCTCGACTAAATCATTCGACAAGTCAAAGGGTTCGGACTTAAGTATGGACTTGTCGACAGAAGGATCTTCACGTGTATAATAAATATTATGATCAAACAATAACGCACAAGTGGCGTCAAGATCAGTATCATGAAGCTCCTCAAATTCCTAACTGTCGGAAGCTATCTTTTCGATAGAACATACATCAACTATCTGAGCATAGGTTTAGGAGGGTTGACTTTCTAGCTTGTAGATATTAAGCTCAATTGTCATCTTCCCAAAGAATAGGTTCATTGAACCGTTACGACAATTTATTATTGCGTTGGAAGTTGCTAGAAAAAGTCGACCTAGAATCACCGGTATTTGGTTACGTGGGATTGCTACAGGCTGTGTATCTATGACTATAAAGTCCACAGGAAATATAAATTCCCCGACTTTGATTAACACGTCCTCTAGCTCACCTCGAGGTTGGGTGATAGATCGATCGGTCATCTGAAGAGTGTAAGTGTAGGTTTCAACTCTCCTATCCCTAATTGCTCATAAACAGAATACGAAAGCAATTTAACGCTAGCACCAAAATCGAGTAGAGCACGATTGATATTTTTACCCCCAATAGTTATACATATTGTAGGATAACCGGGGTCTTTACGTTTCGTGGGCACCAATTGGGTAAGAGAATTGCTCATGTTACTCGCTAAGAAAACTTTTTTAGGCACTTGAATTTTTCTTTTCCTAGTGCACAAGTCCTTTAAAATTTTCGCATAGGAAGGAACTTGTTTGATAGCATCTAGGAGAGGAATATTTATATTAACTTGTTTAAAAATTTCTACAATCTTCTCCATTTGGGGACATGGTCTGTTGGCCCTCAATCTGTGTGGAAAAGGAGCTTTATCAATAAGGGTTGGGTCCAACTTTTGAGGAGAAGTTTATGGGGATGGAATGGATCCCAAAATTGGATTTGGGATGGTCGTAGATGGTAATTCCTTCAAGAAAATGGGTTGAGGGTTCGAGCCTAGTGGAAAACGGAGAATAGGCTCGGAAGAAGATGTTGGATTAGACGAAATAAGAGTAGATGTAGTAGTCGGGGTTTCAACAATGTCATCAACTTCAACTTGTTCACCAACATTGTTATTCAGCACTCTTCCCGATCTCAACGTAATTACGGCACTCACATTATGATTTTGGAGGATGAGATTCACGCTTTGTGAGTGGCCGGGATTTAGTGGAGGTTGAGATGGAAGTATCCCTTTCTCTATCTCACTCATTGCAATGTTTAACTGTGCAAGTTGTGCTTCTATCGATTTAATGCTTTCACCATGGGAAGCAGTGTGTTGCACTAACATTTGGATAGAAGACGTTAAATTAGCCTTTGTTTGCGTGGATTGTTTAATGAATGTTTCTAAGTTTCGTTCGAGTGCAGAGGTTTTATCGGTATCGGCCGTTAGGAAAGAATTATTATAAGATGCAAAGTTGTTGGCCGGATTTTGAAGAGATTGCGGTTGATTTTGTTGTGGTGGCTGCTGTTGTTGTGGAGGAAGCCTTTGATAGTTATTTTGGCTTGAGAATTGGTTTTGATTTTGATACCGGTTTTTGTTCCAAGCGAAATTAGGGTGATTCCTCCATCCCTGATTATAAGTGGATGAATAAGGGTCATTTCTAGGTTGTTGCAGAAAAACAGTATTGGTTTGTTCATGACCTTGAGACGGAGGATTCAAATAGCATTCTTCCGTTAAATGTGATGGGTCAAAACAACAACCATACATGGTTATGGGAGCGTAAATTGGTTTAGGAAAGTTGGCGAGACTTTGTTTTCAATAGCTTCGAGTTTCTTTTGCATCGCGGCCATTTCGGCATTCACTTCGATAGAAACGTCGAGCTGATGGATACCTGCCGTAGATGAAGACAATGTTGGTCTAGTGCTCTCCCATTGTGAGGTTTGTTCGGCGAGATCCTCCAGAAATTGCCAACTTTCACCATCGTCTTTTGACATGAAATGGCATTGAAAAATGATTTCAAGCATTTGTTTTGTTGCTGGATTAACACCCTCATATATAATTCGGCAAAGTTGCCATCTATCAATTCCGTGATGGGGGCATTGTACAAGAAGATCCTTAAACCGTTCAAAACATTTCCAGAATGGTTCGTTGGGAAGTTGGTTAAACTGGTTAATCTCGCTTCGAATACGGGCGGTTTTGTGATTAGGATAAAATTTCTTAAGGAATACTATAACGAATTTATCCCCTTTGGCTATAGAATGTGCGACAGTGCTATAAAGCCATTTTTCTGCTAGATCGCACAAGGTGAAAGGGAGAAGATGTAATCGCATAGCATCCACAGACAGTTGGGTTGTGCTGATCATTGCACATACATTCTCGTATTTGGTTATGAAAATGTATGCGTCTTCGGATTCAAGCCCGTGAAATTTGGGCAACAAGTTGATGAAGTGGGGTTTAATTTTGAAATTACCCCCATTAGCTGGTGGAAGAGACAGACAAGTAGGAAGGGGTCCACGTATGGGATAGCATCTTTCTTGGAGAGAGATGCGCGGTGGATTCTGCGTACCTACAGGTGGTGGAAGGGTGGTATCGTTAAATCCCGATGGAGAATTGTCCATCTCGAGATATACACTGTTACAATAAAATCACCAAAATCTCTCATCAGATAGCCTTAGAACTGCCGCAGAACCACCGCATATATGCTTGTTTGACCACGGTTCCACCGCGGTTTGGTGGCTTCAGTTTCTGGGATTTTTTGTGCTATTTTATCTTGATTTTTGGAGATCCTCTCGATGTCTAGATTCCGAAAATAATGCTATGAGTCTCTGTCGTTGCTAGATCTCTCGATTTGCTTCCATATTCTAGCAGATTTGATTCCGACATCCCGATTAAATTCAGATCTCCTGGATTCCAGACCTGAGCTAATATCTGCATAATATCTCAAGTCATAGTGTTAGTAATATTTGGTATTTTTGAGATATTATCCTATCAATTTTATATGATATTAGATCTTAAGAATATTGATTAGAAATATTTGATATGATATGCATATTTCAATTACTAATATTTCATATAAATATTATATGCATTTATTTTCCCTCATTATTTTAATTATAATATAGAAACATATGATAATAAACTTTTTACACATAAACCCTCATATGTTCTATAATTACAATAAATACCTTTTTATACTTAACAATAGTGGGGGAAATATTCATTCAAATGTGCAATATTTTAGACTAATCATGCGTCCTCAGGATTTTACTTAGGCAGTGGACGAGCAAGTGCTATCGCATGAGTGAGCATCTCTTGCAGTTTTTCATATTGCTGCTGAGCCTTCGTAAAAAATCGAGTATGCGGTTCGTGGTTAGTTGAAGTACGAATATCGTCATTGGAGTTCACCATATAGATTGTGTGAACTACCATGCCCCAAGATTGGGGCGTTTGGAGTTTTGGCCTTTGGGGTTTGCCTTAGGCACTCGAGCTTTATCTGGCCTCTGCCTCTTTTTTTGTGAGAAGCTGCTTTGGGAGGAGCCATCGTATCAGGACCTGCCTTGGGATAAGTCCCCTTATATTTGGAGTTGTCAGAGTTTCGACGACGCTTAGAGGAAGAGCCGCGGACGATGACGGAGTTCCTCACTTGCTTCCACACCTTATATATAGCTGAGGAAAGTTCTTTTAGAGAGTGAACCGGCTTTTGCTCTCCTTGGATCTCCACGGGCTATGGAGGTTTGTTCAATACGGCGATGGGGGAATTTTTCCTGACCCCACACAGCAGTTCAAAGCTGTTCTCGGTTGGAACAGCAGCATTCGCCATCGGAGTTGAAACAGGTGGAGTCAACACGGACGGAGAACTGCCCCCAACTTGTCTTATTTGCCGAGCTTGCCCCATGTTTTCCTTGAGAGCATGAATATTCTGCCCTCTGCATCGACCTTAGTCTTTGGAAGGTACCAGTTGTTTGGATACCGATTCCGTCGGCAAAACTGAAGCTTGAGGAGCCAGCCTGAGGAAGATAGAGTTCTTCTGGGCTTCATCCTTCGGCGTTGAGGTACCGAGGGCGGGAGGTGGGCATATTGACCTAAAGAAAAGCCCCTTCATTTCTTGAAGGGCCGAATTGTGGAGACTTGAGGCTGCAAGTGGCCCATATTTGACTCCACCAGATGTGACGGAGCCTGAGTAGCGGTGAGTGGAAGTAAACGCCATTCTGTATAGGGACGAAACGCCGGCTTCAGTATGCCATCACCCAAGGGAAACTACAAACATATATATTCCGTGATAATTTGATCATAGAAAAAGATGACACACAAAGTGTGGAGTGGAAAGAGGAACAGGTCCCACCGGGCGTGCCGGAATCTATTTACCGCCGAAGACCGGACTGAGACGCGGAAGACATCTAGCCTGAATTTAGGGGCAGTTACTATTTGGACATATCCATCAACCTCTCCAAAATACCAAGTTGATTTATGGAACCATATATCGGGGGTTTGCGATGGCTCTCGCTGGTCCTCAAAATCCCCTATTGTATTCAAAGAGAAATGGTTTGATCCGACCGATATAGCAGATTTCATCAGATTCCCCCTCATTTGTGAGGGGTTTTTGATAGCGGGGATGCACTTCCCTACAGACGCAAGCCCCTGCAGTTAATTACGTTATCGTATTGCGATAACCACTTTCTCCTGCTCCAGAAGTTCACTTCATGTCGTATGTTATTTTACTTGTTAAGCTTACCCGTGGATTGTATACGAAGACTAGTTTAGGTCGTTCTCCCGTAGGGCGCAGATTAGTCCAAATCCGTATATTTTAGATTTGGGAATTGAACTTAGGTTGTATGTATTCTGTTAGTTCAAAGAATATTTCATTTTTATTTAAAGACCGTTAATCTAGTTTGAAATTAAGATCAACTTAAATATATGAGCATTTGGGCTCAATTTAATTTTACTAAGAATATGTTAGTCTTATTTGAGACTAAAATCAACTTAGCAATATTTTAGGGATCGTCAAATTTTTGTTGAGATCCAACAACAGAGTATTTGGGCTCAGCCACAAGCAACTTCAGAGACTTAGCCAATTTGGGCTTGCTCTACTCGGTCTTGGTCTTTCCTTTTATTTTATTCAGAAATGTTAAGTGCTTATTTATGGATTTGACGCTCATGTGGGAAACACGTGAGGTGCTCAGACAGGGGCACTGCCTAATCAGTGCTAAGCATTTAGTCTTTTGACTGAATATATAGTGATAAGCACTTGGTATGACGCCCACGTGGGAAGCACGCGAAGCATTCAGACTTTGTTTTGGTGGCTCACGTGTGTTTCACGTGATTGCTTTGTTTTTTGGGTGCTGAATTGCTTTGATTTTATGGCGCTCGCGTGGGAAGCACGTGAGGTGTAACACCCTAGTGCATTTATACGATACTTTATTTGGGGGTTTTCAGATTTTGCGACAGTCTTCTCGTTTATTATTGTTTTAGGGTGCGGATAGTGTATTGGGTAACGGTGGTTAGTATTCGACCCGACCCGCATGCTTGAAACCCATCATGGTTCAAGATTACGTCATATATTTACTAGTACAGAGGATCCGTGTACATCTAGGTTCTATATACATGTATAATATATTTTAGTATCTACATATATTTTAAATAATACAAATTATAACCAGATAATAATTTTTTATATCTTGCATTGCATGTTGTCATACCGCATACCATATGGTTGCATCCATACACCGTGTTCATGTCCAGATTGATAAAACAGACTCGTTTGAATCGCTACGTGTATTTATGTAGATCCATACTTGGGGGTATGCATTTTTATTAACTGGACATCGCATTATGGTTTTAGCTTGCACGTATATTCTCCATATTTTAAAACTAGATTTTTAGAAGAGACCCGGGTATTTTTCGGAGTATTATGATATTAGCTGTATAATACTATAAAATATATTATAATATTTTTCTTAAAACTTAAACTAAACAAACAGCTAATAATATATATAATATATATTTTAAACTAATTATAATATATTACTCTCCCCCTCTCTCTCACAGATTCTCTCTCTCTCTCTACCCCTCTGTCTCTCTCCCTCTCCTATATATACAAATATATATATATATTATAATAATCTAATTATTAAACAACACCCTCACCTCTCTCTCCCTCCTCTCTTTTTTCTTCCTCGTAATGAATAACCTAAGCCGAACCCTAGCCCCACGCCTGTGCCCTCACCTCGTCGCTGACCCCGACCTCATCACCTCGCCACCCTCGTCACAGCCTCCTCCACTTCCTCCTCTCCTTCTCCATCCCAGAGCATCCTGCACACCCATCTCCGCAACCCATGACCCCTGCAGCAACCTCGCCATTACCCATCACCGGAGATCCCACTACCTTGTCGCCGCCGTCGCCGTCGCCTCCTCACCCCTCTTTCCTATCCCCGACACCATAAACCACCACCACCACCATCAGTTGCAACAGAACCCCCAAACAGCAACCCAAGAAACACATGTCCGACAGCAGCTCTCGTCGTCGTCAAGCCGTCGCCTCGCCCCCTTTCCTTTGTCCTTGCCACCCTATAATCCACAGCGACTTCTACTCTGCTTCTTTCTTCTTTCTTTCTTTCTTTCTTTCCTTTTCTTTCTTGCTCGGTTCTTGACCGTCTCGCCGGAGTCGCACGCGTCGCCGATGATACAGACGACCCAGCCACCGTCATTGTCCAGCCCAGTCATCACGTCACGTCATTGTTCAACCAGGTCCAATCCTGCACGCGTGTAGCTGCATCGTGACGTTTATTTGACATCGGACGTAGCACCCGCATTCCGTCGTGAGATCCGATCAGGCAAGTTTAACTTGCAATATGCTATGTTACTATATCGATATCCATATGAATAAAAATAGTACATGCGTTTTATTAATCAGCAACTATTACCGATTTACAGTTTTACAGTATCCGTCCGTATCCGTATTGATAATAGCTTATCTAGTTGCATGCCGGAACATCATGATATCATTATACTACTATATTAGTACAACGTGTTATCTAGTTTGCATCATACATAGTCATGAATGTATAAATGGTTATTACAGATAGACACATATGCATCCTGACATCAGTGTTGGTTACCGTGTTCTGATATCGATTACAGTTTCACATTTGGCACCTATTTAGTTAATATACATCACATGACATGTCCACGACACACTACCTGACTTGTTACTTGGATCTTGTTACTAATGCTGACAATCCTGATTTGTTGTCCTGACGGACGTAACTTATTGTCTATATAAACAAAACCTGTACCTGCTTGATCCTGTATTGGTATTAGATTCATATCATAAATACTTGACTTGAACACTATTCACCGCCGAAAGACCGGACCGAGACGTTGGGACGTCTGACCTGAATTTTGGGGGCAGATGCTATTTGGACTTCTCCATCCACCTGTCCGAAAATACCAAGTTGATTTATGGCACCATATATCGGAGGTTTGGATAGATGCGATCGTTGTAGCAGACTTCATCAGATTCCCTCTCGTTTGAGAGGGGGTTTTGATTGTGGGGATACTTTTCCCTGCAGGAGCAAGCCCCTGCAGTTAATTACGTTATCGTATTGCGATAACCACTTTCTCCTTCTCCAGCAGTTCACTTCGTGTCGTGTGTTATTTTTGTTTATTTTGGTTCCTCGTGGATTGTATACGGAGACTAGTTTATGTCATCGCCCGTAAGGCGTGGATTAGTTCAAATCCGTATATTTTAGATTTGGGTTTGGGTCAAGGATTTGCTTGACGGGATTTTGAACTTAGGTTGTATATTCCTTCAATTCAAAAAATATTTTTGTTTTATTTAAGGGACATTAATCTAGTTTGAGATTAAGATCAACTTAAATATATAAGTGAGCATTTGGGCTCAGTTTGTTTTCGCTAAGGATACGTTAGTCTTATTTGAGACTAAGATCAACTTAACAACATTTTAGGATCATTTTTCTTAAAATCCAGCAAAAGAGCATTTGGGTAAAACTGCAAGAAAACTTCAGAGACTTAGCCAATTTGGTCTTAGTCTACTTAGTATTTTCTTCTTCTTTTTATTCAAAAGTGCTAAGCATTTATTTGGACTCTGTTTGTTCAGCGCCTTTGTTTTTATGAAAAATTGTTAAGCACTTATTTGAAGCTCTGGCGCTCACATGGGTATCATGTGAAGCATTCAGTTATGGGCGTTGCCCAATGAGTGTTGAACACTTTAGTCGTTTTGACTAATCATGAAGTGCTAAGCACTTTTTATGGCATCCACGTGAGGTGCAGGTGCGGCGCTGCCCAATCAGTGCTAAGCACTCAGTCGTTTTGGCGGCATTTGAAGTGCTAAACACTTTAATTCAGCGCACTCGTGTATTTCATGTGAGGTGCTAGCCTTCTGTCTTGGGCGCCCACGAGGGAAGCACGTGAGGCGCTGGCCTTCTGTCTTAGGCACCCACATGTTTTTCACGCGAGACGCTGAGTATTTTTTATATGGAGATTTAATTTCTGTTGATGTTTTCAGAGAGGTTAAATCTCTGTAAATGGTATTTTGACCATAAACGATCACCAAAACCACTATTTTTTAAAGGATTTTAGGTTGAGTTTTTTTAAGAACTAAATTCTTGATTTGAGAAAACTAAGTTCCTGGAGTATTATGAACTCCATCTTCTTTCTTTTTAAACTTGTTCTTCCCTGAATGTTTGATTCTCAAGAACAAGATATTCCTGATGAGAATTAAATTCTCAACTTATGGGAAACTTGTCTTGTGAATCTCAGATCCAGAGAAAGAACAAAGTTCTTTTAAAAGGGTTAAACCCTTAGGTGTGATATGATAGGTAAAAGAGATATTTTTATCTCTTCTTTTTTCTTTACCTAGGGTTTTTGAGAAGTAGGATCTTCTTCTTTGAGAATTGAATTCTCTATTCTTTTGAGAGCTCACTGTATTTTTTGCAGAAGTTTATAGGGGGTTCCCTCTTTCTGCGTCTGTCACTTTGAGACTTGAAGTCTCGGGTCCTTTATATAGCAGAGGCGAGTTTGTTAATTAATTTTGAGAAAATCTCTTATTGAGAGATTCCAATTGATTTAATTGGTCTCAAAATTGATTTGGGGAATTTACCCACCGTTGGATCTTTGATCCAAGGACTTCTGTTTTACAGAATAAGTTTTCTTGTTTTTAACGAAATTGGGGAAATATTTTCCCATATACAGAATTTATTCTGTCAAGTGGTGATTTTTTTTAATCACCATTGGATTTTTGATCCAAGGGTTCTCTGTTTTACAGAGCACATATTTCTTTTGTTTAGAAAAATATAGGGAAATATTTTCCTATTTCATTGGATCTTTGATCCAACAATTTTCTGTTCGTTTAGAAAGATTAGGGGAATATTTTCCCTTAATAGAATATTATTTGATGATTTATCATCACCGTTGGATTTTTGATCCAATGGCTCTGTTTAACAGAGATTCCAACGGCTCTGTTTAACAGAGAGTATCCCAGTTTTTAGGGAAATATCCCCTGCAGAATTTAATTCTATTTGGCTTTAATTTGGACGCGGGCGCTCACGTATTATGCACGTGGACGCCGCTTAAGAATTTGATTCTAGGCGCTCCTGTGCTTTACACATCGGCGCCCACGTGAGGAGGACGTGCGGCGTCATATAAGAATTTAATTCTAATATAATAAGCGCTCATGTGCTTTGTATATTGGCGCCTATGCGAGCTTCACGTGCGGCGCTACCATAGAATTTAATACTAAGTGGTTGGCGCCGGCGCCCTCGTGAGGGGCACGTAAGGCGCTGCCTCAAAATTTAACAGAGCTTAACTCTTTTTATTATGTTTAAATATTAGGGGAACAAACACATCACCTTGGGGGTAAGAGGAAATCAATAATTAAACATGACTTATAACTCAATAGTTCGATATTTATACCGATCAGTCTTTACGGGCCAGGCCAGCCCCGGGATGCTGCTGCTGACATCATTCATCTGTGCATGTTACCTATTTACAGCCTAGCGGCATGTCTCGGATTCAGCCTGAGAATCTTGACCGTGGTCCCAGGCACACACGGAATACTATTGAGTTACATCGATGATTCTATTAAATTGATTTCAAAAACTTTTAGAATAGATAACCTAGAAGCACAGACTTTAGGTTACACATCACATGCATACACCTCACTGTTTCATATTTGTGTTTACCATTTATATTCATGGTTACTTATATCGTTATATCCTGTATTATCACTGTTATTTGATATTATGACGTACTGATATCTGAATTTTGCATGGCCCAATTCCTCTACCTTTATTGCAGGCAGATCAAGAATATTTTAGTAATCAAGCTGAGCAATGAGGAGTTAAACGTGTATTTAGAGATGTTTAGTTTAGTTTATTTCCATAGTTTTATTTCTTTTGATGTGGACCAATATTGGGACATGATTCAGATGTTGTTTATTGGAGCTTGATTTGTTTCCGCTTATGCATTTTCTTGACTCTATTTATTGTGGCAGATGGACATGTGTTAGCTAGTTTTTTTTATATTTTACTGTTCTTGATATCCTATAGACAGCCGTAATGTGACTGAGGAGGGATGATTCCTAGCCACAGGTAGCATGGTTGGTTCTGTCACGTACCGTGTTTACGTATCTTAGGAAGCGGGGTGGGACAGGGTTTGTTTGGTATCAGAGCCATAGGATTTAGTGTTGGTCGGGTTTGGTCCTTTTGTAGTTGGGTATTAAACCCAATACACTAACCAGGAAACCCGGAATTAAGAACATGTCCTGCCACATTACTATCTTGCCAGTCTTGAATCTATAGCTATCTTGTTTATTGAATCCTGTTTACCGTTGCTAATCCTCTTCCGTGTCTTGGCTTCAGAATCATGGCGGATAGAGATTTGCAATCATACCAGAGGCGTGTTGATGACGCCGCATTGCATGGAATTATACGTGGAATGCTGGAAAACCAGAAACGGCAAACTGAGCTGAATCAGCGGCAGGCCGAGACTTTCCAGGAAGATCTGCGGACAGTCCAGCAGTCCGTAGTCATAGTAGCACCCAAGCCAGCACAGCGTGAGGGCACCATGGCGGACTTCAGAAAGCTCGGTTCGTCCATATTTACGGGATTGAAGGAGCCTTTACCAGCGGAGCAGTGGCTAGTTGATACAGAGAATCTGCTTGTCACCGCACAGATCCCAGATGAGAAAAGGATGGATGTAGTACGCATCCAACTGGTAGATTACGCTCGTGGGTGGTGGCTCGTATAGGAGACCCGTATGCCCAAGCCGATCAGTTGGGCAGCGTTTTCGCGAAGTTTCTTGGAGAAGTTCTTTCCGCAATCTGCTCGGGAGGAAATGGAAGAGAAGCTTATTAGCTTGAAGCAGAATGGCGGATCCGTTGATGCGCATGTGGCTGAGTGGAATCGGCTCAGTCGATTTGCGGGGCCTTTGGTTGCCAACGAGGTAGATGGGGCACGGAGGTTTATGCGCAGCTTGGATGTGGAGATTCAGAGACATATTATATCTCTGGGATTGACCACCTTCTCCCAAGTTCTCAAGGCAGTCAGGAAGCAGCAGAGTTTATCGGTGAAAGTGAAGAGTACACAACAGCAAGCCGGCGTTTACGCCAAACAGAGCTCCTGTACGCAGAGGCATCCCGGTGAACAGGCGAGGCATTTTACCTATGAAGAAGCCCGTCGTATCTGCCTGGACGCCTACAGAAGGACTGTCGAAGGAGGCTTGGACTTTGTCTAGTTTGCGGATCAGCTGACCATACCATCAGTGCTTGCCCGTCAAAGCTACAATTGAGAGACGATATTCAGAAGCCACCGCAGAAGTAGATTCAGGGGCAGAAACAGATCACTCAGAAGCCTAATCAAGCACGGGCCTTCACTTTAACGACCGAGGAAGCCAAGGCTTCAGATGAAGTTGTTTCAAGTATCCTGCTCATTTATAATTTTCCCGCATTGTCATTATTCAATTCTGGTGCATCCCATTGCTTTATGTTGTCCAAGTTTATTAGTGCACACTCGATTCCATACACGACCCTGTCTAGTTACTTGGACATACACACTAGGAATGTGAAAATTATATCTAGTAGTGAGTGCAAGAATAGTTCAATTGTTATTTGCGGACGAGAGCCATTCGCGGATTTCTTGGTGATTGATACTAGCCGCTATGATGTTGTTTTGAGAATGGAATTTCTTGGCACTTTCCACGCTCACATCAATTGTAGGGCAAAGAAAGTGATTTTTCAGATTCCCAGACATCCGGAGTTTATATTTTCATGAGGTAGCAGATCTGTCGGGCCAGGCGAATTTAAGGCTAGGCCGAAAAGTGTCGTTCTTTCGTCGATGGAATTAGACAAGGAGGAAGTGCCAGCAGTAGTTCGAGAGTTTATGGATGTGTTCGAGGACATTTTGGGTTTACCGCCAAAATGAGATGTGGAGTTCGCGATTGATCTAACTCCTAGAGCAGCGCTAATTTCAATGGCCAATTATCCAATGGTGCCGGTGGAACTAGAAAGGGTAAATAAACAAGTCGCCGAATTTCTAGAGAAGGGTTGGATTCGCAGCAACAATTCACCCTGGGGAGCTCCAGTTTTTCTAGTCAAGAAGAAGGATGGTACGCGGAGGATGTGCATCGATAATCGAGAATTAAATCGGGTGACTATTAAGAACAAGTACCCGATCCCTCGCATCGGCGAATTATTCGATCAACTTAGTGACGCGAGGGTATTCTCGAAGCTGGATTTGCGATCCGGATATCATCAAGTTCAGGTGAAATCAGTAGATATTTGCAAGGCAGCGTTCTGAACTCGATATGGGCATTACGGGTACTTAGTGATGCCATTTGGAGTTACTAACGCACCGGCAATATTTATGGACTTGATGAACCGAATCTTCTCACCGTATTTGGACCAGTTCGTAGTGGTGTTTATTGATGACATTCTGGTCCATTCGAGGAGCAAAGAAGAGCATGCAGAACACTTGAGAATCACACTGCAAACGTTGAGGCAAGAAAGGTTATATGCTAAGCTGAGCAAGTGCGAGTTTTGGCTCGTAAAAGTGAAGTTCTTGGGTCATATCGTATCCGGAGATGGAATTGTCGTTGACCCTGAAAAGATTGCAGCTGCTCATGATTGGCCAATTCCAAAGAACGTAGAGGATATCAGAAGTTTTCTTGGGCTTGTCGGATATTATAAAAGGTTTGTGGAGAATTTCGCTCGAATAGCTGAACCATTGACCAAGCTAACACAAAAGGAGGTACCGTTCGTATAGACGGAGAAATGTGCGTTAGCTTTTGAAACGTTGAAGCAAAAATTGACCACCGCTCCTATCCTGACAGTGCCAGATGGTTCCGGAGGATTTGTTATTCACAGCGACGCATCTGGAAAAGGCTTAGGATGTGTTCTAATGCAGCATGAGAAGGTTATAGCCTATGCGTTAAGACAATTGAAGACTCATGAGAAGAACTATCCAACTCATGATTTGGAGCTAGCAGCAGTGATTTTTGCTTCGAAGATTTGGAGACACTACTTATTGGGCGAAAGAGTAGAAATATTTACTGATCACAAAAGCCTAAAGTATGTGTTCACGCAGAAAGAGCTCAACATGAGACAGCATAGATGGTTAGAGCTTATGGCTGACTATGATCTTGATATAAAATACCATCCGGAGAAGATTAATATAGTGTCGGATGCTCTAAGTCGGTTGTCAGCAATACGGATGTTGACATCACAGAAGGAGATTATAGCCGATTTTTAGAAGTTCAAATTGGAGATTGTATTACTGCATTCTTCAGGACAGTTGATGCAATTGCAAGTACACTCATCCTTGATCGATAATATTAAAGCAGCATAGTCGCACGATCCAAGCTTGCAGAAGTTTCGAGAACAGGTAGAAGCGGGACTTCGAACGGATCTGTTGGTTCATGAAGATGGTTCGTTATGATATGGTAGTCGTCTACATGTGCCTAAAGGAGACGTTCATGAAGAAGTCCTGAAGGAGGCTCATAGTTCCGCGTATTCCGTACATTCGGGAGGCAAAAAGATGTACAGAGATCTACGACAATATTTCTGGTGGGAAGACATGAAAAGGGAGATTGCTCGCTACATATCGAAGTGCTTGGTGTGTCAGCAAGTCAAGGATGAACATTGAAGGGTAGCTGGTTTGTTACAAGCACTTCCGATTCCTCAATAGAAGTGGGAACATATAACCATGGATTTCGTGATAGCTTTACCATGGAGTCCAAAGGGCAATAATGAAGTTTTGGTGATTGTTGATCGATTGACCAAGGCATCTCATTTCATACCGTTTCGAGTTGGTCAGTCGACGGAAGCATTGAGCAGTACATGCAGGAGATTGTGAGATTGCATGGAGTACCTGTGAGCATCGTTTCCGATCGTGATACCTGATTCTTATCGCACTTTTGGATGAGTCTACAAGAAAGTTTGGGGACTCGATTGAAGTTCATCACAGCCTATCATTCTCAGACAGATGGCCAGTCAGAAAGAACGATCCAAACTCTTGAAGATATGTTGAGAGCATGCTGTTAGACTTCAAGGGTTCATGGGAGGATCATTTGCACTTGGTGGAGTTTTCTTATAACAACAGTTTTCAGGCGACTATACAAATGGCTCTATTCGAAGTATTATATGGTCGTAAATGTCGTTCACCCGTCTGTTGGGACGATGTCGGAGAAAGAAGATTATTGGGACCGGATATTATTGTGCAAACCATGGAGAAAGTCAACGTGATCCGAAACCATATGAAGGCGGCACAAGATCGACAGAAAAATTGGGCTGATAAAGGACGAAGACCTCTGGAGTTCGCAGTTGGTGATCTTGTATTCTTGAAGATATCACCGACCAAAGAAGCGATTCGATTTGGTAGTTGAGGCAAGCTTTGTCCTCGATTAGTGGGACCTTTCGGTATATCAAGCGCGTTGGAGAAGTAGCTCTTCGATTGGGTTTACCACCATCCTTGGTGGGTGTTCATGACGTGTTTCATGTATCTCAACCCTGCAAGTATGTTCAAGATGAGACGCACGTCCTAGACCACTCGGAGTTGACAGTAAGGGAGGACTTAACATATGAAGAAAGACCGATGGAGATTATGGATCGACGAGACAAAGTCCTCAAGAATAATGTTATCCCTCTAGTACTTGTTTCATGGGGGAATCGTTCGAACGGAGAATCTACTTGGGAACATGAAGACGAGATCCGACAGAAGTTTCCACACCACTTTTCTTAGATCCGTGTTTTCTTGTCTTTTCTTGTTCTGGGAATTTCGAGGACGAAATTATTTTGTAGTTGGGTATAATGTAACACCTTAGTGCATTTATACGATAGTTTATTTGGGGGGTTTTAGGTCTTGCGACAGTCTTCTCGTTTATTATTGTTTTTGGGTGCGGATAGTGTATTTGGTAATGGTGGTTAGTATCCGACCGACCCGCATACTTGAAACCCATCATGGTTTAAGATTACATCATATATTTACTAGTACAGAGGATCCATGCACATCTAGGTTCTATATACATGTATAATATATTTTAGTATCTGCATGTCTTTTAAATAATACAAATTATAACCAGATAATAATTTTTGATATCTAGCATTGCATGTTATCATACCCTATACCATATGGTTGCATACATACACCGTGTTCATGTCCAGATTGATAAAACAAACTCGTTTGGATCGCTACGTGTATTTACATAGATCCATACTTGAGGGTATGCATTTTTATTAACCGGATATCGCATTATGGTTTTAGCTTACACATATATTCTCCATATTTTAAAACTAGATTTTTAGAAGAGACCCGAGTATTTTTTGGAGTATTTTGATATTAGCTGTATAATCATATAAAATATATTAAAATATTTTTCTTAAAACTTAAACTAAAAAATAGCTAATAATATATATATATATATATATATATATATATATTAAACTAATTATAATATATTACTCTCCCTCTCTCGCAGATTCTCTCTCCCTCCTATATATATATATATATATATATATTACAATAACCTAATTATTAAACAACACACTCACCTCTCTCTCTCTCCTCTCTTTCTTCTTCCTCGCGACGAGAAACCCAAGCCGAACCCTAGCCCCACGCCTGCGCCCTCACCTCGTCGCCGACCCCGACCTCATCACCTCGCCACCCTCGTCACAACCTCCTCCGCTTCCTCCTCTCTTTCTCCATCCCCGAGCACCCTGCATATCTATCTCCGCAACCTACGACCCCTGCAGCAACCTCGCCGTTACCCATCGTCGGAGACCCCACCACCTAGTCGTCTCCTCCTCCTCACCCCTCTCTCCTATCCCCGACACCACAAACCACCACCACCATCGGCTGCAACAGAGCCTCCAAACAGCAACCCAAGAAACATATGGCCGATGGCAGCCCTCGTCATCGTCAAGCCGTCGCCTCAACCCTTTCCTCTATCCTCACCACCCTAAAACCCACAACGACTTCTCTTATGCTTCTTTCTTCTGTCTTTCTTTCTTTCTTTCCTTTTCTTTCTTGCTCGGTTCTTGACCATCTAGCCGGAGTCGCACGCGTCGCCGATGATCCAGACAACCCAGTCACCATCGTTGTCCAGCCTAGTCATCACGTCACGTCATTGTTCAGCCAGGTCCAGTCCTGCACGCGTGTAGCTGCATCGTGATGTTTATTCAACATCGAACGTAGCACCCGCATTCCATCGTGAGATCCGATCAGGAAATTTTAACTTGCAACATGCTATGTTACTATATCGATATCCATATGAATAAAAATAGTACATGTGTTTTATTAATCAGCAACTATTACCGATTTACAGTTTTACAATATCTGTGCGTATCCGTACTGATAATAGCTTATCTAGTTGCATGCCGGGACATCATGATATCATTATACTACTATATTAGTACAACGTGTTATCTAGTTTGCATCATACATAGTCATGGACGTATAAATGGTTATTACAGATAGACACATGTGCATCCTAACATCAGTGCTGGTTATCGTGTTTCGATATCGATTACAGTTTCACATTTGGCACCTATTTGGTTAATATACATCACATGATATGTCCACGACACACTACCTGACTTTTTACTTGGATCTTGTTACTAATGCCGACAATCCTGACTTGTTGTCCTGACGGACGTAACTTATTGTCTACATAGAAAAAACCTGTACCTGCTTGATCCTGTGTTGGCATTAGATTCATATCATAAATACCTGACTTGAACACATCACCTTGGGGGTAAGGGGAAATCAATAATGAAACCTGACTTGTAACTCAACAGTTCGATACTTATACTGATCAGTCTTTACGGGCTAGGCCAGCCCCGAGATGCTGCTGCTGACATCATTCATTTGTACATATTACCTGTTTACTGCCAAGCGGCACGTCTCGGATTCAACCCGAGAATCTTGATCGTGGTCCCGGGTACGCACGAGATACTATTGAGTTACATCGACGATTCCATTAAATTGATTTCAAATACTTTTAGAATAGATAACCTAGAAGCACAGACATTAGGTTACACATCACATGCATACACCTCACTGTTTCATATCTGTGTTTACCATTTATATTCATGGTTACTTATATCTTTATATCCTGGATTATCATTGTTATTTGATATTATGACACACTGACGCCTGGGTTTTGCATGGCCCAGTTCCTCTACCTTTATTGCAGGCAGATCAAGAATATTTTAGCAATCAAGCCGAGCAGTGAGGATTGAACGTGTATTTAGAGATATTTAGTTTAGTTTATTTCTATAGTTTTATTTCTTTTGATGTGAGCCCATATTGGGACATGATTTAGATATTATTTATTTGAGCTTGATTCGTTTCCGCTTATGCATTTTCTTGACTCTATTTACTGTGGCAGATGGACATGTGTTAGCTATTTTTTTTTAATATTTTACTGTTCTTGATATCCTATAAACAGCCGTAATGTGACTGTGGAGGGATGATTCCTAGCCACAGATGGACATGGTCCGCTCTATCACGGGCGTGACATGAGGCATTCAGATTTCATTTTGGTGGCTCACATGTGTTTCACGTGAGGCGCTGAGTTTCTTTGTTTTTGGGCACTCACGTAGGAAGCACGTGAAGCGCCAAATTCTTTTCTTTCAGAGATTTAATCTCTATTAATAGCATTTTGTCCATTAATGATCAGCCAGATTTCTGCTTTGAAGATCTGAGATCAATTTTATTTAAGAACTAAGTTCTTTTTTTTTATAAGAACTAAGTTCTTTACGTAGGGTTAAACCCTATTTTTAGAGGAATTAAATTCCTAGAACATATGTTCTTTTTCTTTCTTTTTCTTTTTATGCTAGTTCTTTTCCCCTAAATTTTGAGTTTGAAGAACAGAATCTTCCGGATGAGAATTAAATTCTCAACTTATAGGGAGATTTGCTTTGCAAATCTCAAATTAGAGAAAGAACTAAGTTCTTTTTTTGTGTGAAGGGTTAAACCCTTGTTTTCGTTTATACTAGACAAAGGAGATATTTTGATCTCTTCTTTTTCTTTACCTAGAGTTTGAAAGGAGGGAGATCTTCTTCTTTGAAGAGAATTAAATTCTCTGTTTTTATGAGTTCTGTCTTTTTGTTTGCAAAAGCTTGGGGGTCGATCATCCCTTTTTTCTTCTTTCTATAGATTTAATCTCTTTGCTCCTATTTATAGGAGAAGAGAAAAATCAATTTGTTGAGAAAATCTCTCAATGAGAGATCATGATTGATTTCATAATCAATCAAAATGATCTTTTAGAAAATTCACCGTTAGATTTTTAATCCAAAGGCTCTCTGTTTAAGAGAGAAGATTTCTTATTTGTTTAACAAAATTAGAAAATATTTTTCTAAAATAGAATTTTATTCTATCATATGAATATCTTGTTAGTTTACCAAGATTAGAATTTTATTCTATCATATAAATATCATGTTAGTTTAAAAAGATTAGAATTTTATTCCATCATATGAAAATCTTGTTAGTTTAACAATATCAGGATGATATTTTCCTTATATAGAATTTTACTCTATCAAATGGTTTAATTGGTGATTTTATAATCACCGTTGGATCTTTGATCCAAGGGTCCTCTGTTTAATAGAGAGGATCTTTCTAGTTTGAAAAAGATCTGGAAAATATTTCCCACATAGAATTTAATTCTAACATTGGATATTTGATCCAACAGAGAATATCTTCCTTATTTAGAAAGATCAGAGGGATATTTTTTCCTAATAGAATTTTAATTCTATCTTTTGATGATTTTTAATCATCATTGGATTCTTGATCCAACGGCTCTCTATTTAACAGAGAATATTTGATCAGGGAGATATTTTTTCCCTAATAGAATTTAATTCTATCATTTAATGATTTATTATCACCATTGGATCTTTAATCCAATGGCTTTGTTTAACAGAGAATATCCCAGATTTTAGTGAAATATTCCCCATGTAGAATTTAATTCTACCATCTTTAATTTGGGTGCTGACACTCACGTGCTATGCATGTAGGCGCCGCCTAAAAATTTAATTCTTTTATAAATAGTTACTCACGTGTTTTGCACGCCGACACTCACGTGTGTTCCACGTGAAGCACCATTATAGGATTTAATCCTAACAGAGGCCGGCGTTGGCGCTCACGTGGGAAACACGTGAGACACTCACGTATTTAACACGTAAGAACCAATATAGGATTTAATCCTATCTGAGGTAGTATCTACATACTTTGCATGTAAGTGCACGTGTTTAACACATGGGGGTTTCCCTTTATTTTTATAAGGGAACAACATGCACGGACGTTTCTGTCCGGTATCCATGTGGTGCCTATTGCTGCTAGAGGTCCAGAGACGCTTCGGTTAGAGCATTTTCTTGCACAGTTAAAAGTGACTGAGAGTATCTTTTTGTACGCACGTCTCCCTCAAAATGTACCCGACCTTAGCTATTAATAAGATTCCTTCTTTGTCTTTTTCCTGTCTTTAGAATTGATGTCCATATTATTTTGCCTTGTTTTATTTGCTCGTTTAGGGACCTTAGAATTTTGGGGGCGGATATCTTATTCAAGGATATCCGCCGCCTTCTTTGACTTGAGGAGGGTGTACCCGCCCCTCCTTTTCTAGGAATTCTTGATGCTTGTTGATGCGTTCTCTTTTTTGAAACTTTATGCACCGTTTTACGCGCGAGTTTCCAGTGTCTTCTCCATAAATTGGGGAGTGTCCATTCTTCTTCTTCTTCCTTTCTTGCAAGAATAGAATGGCTCATAACACCGGTTCTCACCGTGCTTTGCAACTATGGGAGGTCCCTATTAAGGATATCGTCCCTCCTTCTGTTGCCCGCTTGGTGAACCCTAGTTTCACTGATACTCAGTGTGAGGCTATGTTGGCCGAGATCGAGGGTCATGTGGGAACTGCCCTTCGACTTGCTTTCCCTTGGCTCCGAATGATCCTCATTGCTATCCTCGATGCCATTCCTGCCCTCCTATAGAGATGACCCCGGTGATGCTTGACGCCATCGAGGATAAGCTCAATTCCATTTATGAGGCTCGCCTGATTATGGATTCTCTGAAGGACGCTCCATCCGTATTCTTAGTGGAATACAGGCTCGGAGGGCTACCATGGTTACTTTTTCCAGTGGGTGTAGCATTGATAAGTGGGCGGATACACCTCGCGAGAGGTGCCGCTATGACATGGTGGAGAAGGCTGAGAGGGAGCTTCAAAGCCTTGAATATTTTTTTGTTCATCCTTGTATCTTGGAAAATGTATTTGGCGGTCTCTTTTAATTGAATGCTTTTTTTTTTTTTAGTAGCTTTTTCGTTTCAACAGTAACGTCCTACCCTTTTTTACCTGCCATCCGCAAAACTCATCTACGCCGTTGTGCAGCCCAATGTTAATTTGGGAAAAACCCTTTTCACAAGCTGAAGTGCTACCAAAATTGTAACAAATTTCTTATCACTAAAATACATTATATTAGAATATATACGTTTCCTTAAAATACCCTCAAGGTTGCAACTTCGTATTTTACCCTAAACTACCCTAGAATTCCCTAAACCCCGTATTTCACAAAAATATCTTGTACTTCCTAAAGTTACTTTTCTAAAATAGAACTTCGACTTTCTAAAAGTTGTATTTTCTACAACAAAACTTTGGCCTTCTAAAAGTCGTATTTTCTAAAATAAAACTTTGACTTTCTAAAAGTTTTATTTTCTAAAATAAAACTTCAACTTTCTAAAGTTGTATTTCCTAAAATAAAACTTCGAATTTCTAAAGTCGTGTCTTCTAAAATGAACCCTCGACTTTCTAAAGTTGTATCTTCTAAAATGCACCCTCGACTTTCTAAAGTCGTGTTTGCTTTTAAAATAAAGCTTCGACTTTCTAAAGTCGTTATTCCAAATATATATACCCTAACTTTATAAGTTCCATTTCACAATAATACTTCGAACTTGGAAACCCTTTTCTATAAAATACCATAAATTTTCCCAAAATTGTTTTTATACAAAAATATCATAAATTTTTCTAAGTTATAATTTTACTAATATACCATGAACTATTATGGAAACCTAGTCATATGAATATACCCTATACTTAACCTAACGCATGAAACTCCACATGACATGTTGACGAGTACAGTTAGGGTTAGACATGAGTACGTAGGCATGGGGTTTCATGTGGATTCCGTCTTTACGGATGACCTAGATGTAGAAGTGTAGATTTCGTCTTTACGGATGACCTGGATATGGAAATTGTAGATTCCGTCTTTACGGATGTCCTGTAGATTCCGTTCATATGAATGACCGGAACATGAAAGAGTAGATTCCATTTATACGGATTACCTGATTGAGAACCCCCTTATGGCACCGCCCAGTAGTGCTACATGCTAATACCGACATGTACTCTTATTCTACTGAAGAAGGACGAGGTTGTATTAAGGATATCGGATTCACCTATTGGTTAACCATGGTTTGGGGAGGAATTGATAGACTATCCACTCCCGATTGCTATTGTTTCGTGGCCTCAACGGAATAATCGCGAGAACCCGGCACTACTAAAATGAGGGGTTGCCCCTAAGGATATAGGAATTCATAGGAGCAACTTTTTATTACCCCTACGGATTAATCCGTAGGGCCATCGGTTGGTCCCTACGGTGCCCACGGTAGGGGCATAAATAAATTAAAAAATATTAAAATGTAATCTTTTATTTGGCCCTACGGCGCCGCAAAAGAAAGCCATATGGATTAATCCGTAGGGGCAACAAAGTGTTATTTATAAAAAAAATAAAGCTAAGTTATTTCCCACAGCCATCAAAATTTCCCACCAATTTCCCGATCGAGCACCCGCGCATCGTTGCCACCACACCCATCGTCGTCGAATTCCCCGTCGCCACCACACCCGTCGTCATCGACTACCTCATCGCCACCACACTCTCACCACGAGCACCTCTTCGAGCTCCATCCCCGGCCTCCTCCACCTCGTCGAACTCTTTGCCGCCAGCCGGTGACTACTGAGGCAAGTTAATTTCGATTTTAATTTATAATTATGTTGTTTCTTGTGTTATTGTTGTTGATTTTAGGGTTAGGATTAGGGTAATAGCAAGAGCCGGGTTAATTGGGGGTTAATTTCAGTTAAGGTTGGGGTTAATTAGGTAGGGTGAGGGTTAAGGTTAGGGTTCAGTTGATGTTTAGGGTTAGGGTTAGGGTTCGGTTGATGTTTAGGGTTAGGGTTAGGTTTAATTAGGTAGGGTTAGGGTTAGGGTTAGTTTGGGTTAATTAGGTAAAATAGGGTTGGTGATGAATAGGGTTAAGGTTAATTAGATTAATTAGGGTTAATTTTGGTTTGGGCTAGGGTTAGTTTGGGTTAGGGTTTGGGTGATGATTAGGGTTAGGGTTTGGGCTAGGGTTAATTTGAGTTAATTAGGTAAAATAGAGTGTATTTGTGTTAGGGTGTTGATTAGGGTTAATTTGGTTTAATTAGCTTAATTTTGGGTTAATTAGGGATAATTTGGGTTAGGGTGATGATTGGGGTTAATTAGGTTAATTTGGGTTAATTAGAGTATGGATTTAGGGTGCACTAGTTCCTTCAGTAGGATACTCGATGATAACGTAAACGTACAATTTTACCGTAAACGTAAGAAAACTTTACCCTAAACTAAAAACTTCGAACCTTTACAAATGAAACGTAAACGTAAAACCTATTCAAGTTAAATGTTCAAGTTAAAACCAATATATGATACTCGATGATAATATGAAACTTTCATATTCTCATCGGTACTCATATGTGAAAATCAAAGCGCGACTTAGTCCCCGTCTATCGGTTAACATACGTTCGATGTTCTTCGTGACATAAAACTATACGAAGGTTGTTAAATATCGGACGATATAATTCGGTACTAACAACCGTCGTGTATTCTATGTGACAAGAAGATTCAATCGTATGATAATCGATAGATTTGTCCAGTGTGGACAAGTTAGGAATGCATAAAGCAAACACCTGCATTCACTTGTGTTTTCATTCGTGTTAAATTTATATCGTCGGTACTTTTCCGCTGGTTCTCCGTGTACAAAGATAGATTAGATATTCATTTCAACATTGTTTCACAGTATTTAAATGATTATCTATTCTATTACAGTGTACTAGGAGAACAGTGGGGAGGCGCTGCCGAAATTTACTCGAAACGGATGAAAACAAAAACGAATGGGTGTCTTCTCTATACATTCTTAATGGGATAGAAGCCTTACCCCTGACAGCCGAAACACACATATACAACACGAATACACAACAAATACACACACAAAGCACATACACATTAACAACCCTACATCTAAGTGAAATCATAAATTGAAACACACATACACAGAATACAACTCATACTTGAGTATCTTCAAATCTAACTTTGTTAATCGATAATTTATTCTTTTCAACGACAAACTTGCCTCTACGGGTTTTTTTTATCAGTAACCATCTCGTTCTTAGATTTCTCAATATAGTCACCATAAGCTACAATTTATATGTTATACAGTGTAACATGGCCCATGGGTACATCAGAGTTAAGGACTGGATGTACGTGGATTGGCAACAATGCATGCAATCTAAGTTCGTCGCAGGAGTTATTGCTTTCATTAAATTTGCACGCGCACATAATAAGATCGTGTTAGAGAAGAACTATGTCTGTGCGATAGATGGGAGAATAAGTTCTGGTAGAAGGTAGAAATCGTAAAGCTTCACATCGTTAAACATGGTTTTACTAGACTATATACAACTTGGCTATATCATGGGGAAGGACAAGAAGAAGATGGCAATGCGGCAGAAGAAGAAGGAGAAGACGGTAATGCGGCAGAAGAAAAAGACGATAACTTTTTTCCAGGAGAAGAAATGAAGGATATGGTAGAGGCTGCCCTCGGTGATAGTATTCCTACCAAAGATGACATTCCTTCTGGTCAAGGACCGCGTGCGAATAAGTATAAAAAGTTCATGAATGATGCTAGAAGACCAATTTATGAGAATGCAAAGTATTCCACCCTATCATGGTTCATCCAACTTTTCCAGATTAAGTGCTTAAATGGATGGAGTAACAAGTCATTCATGATATTTCTGAAGTTCCTGAAAGATTCTATGCCTTCGGAAAATAACGTGCCCGACAGCTGGTACGAAACCCAGAAGATGATGTCTGATTTGGGTCTAAAGTATGAGAAGATTCATGCATGTCCCAAAGATTGCGTATTGTACCGGAAAGAAAATTCAGATTTGAAAGAGTGTCCAACATACGGAGAGGCCATGTATAAACCGAAAGAATCTGATAAGAAGCCCGATATACCTGTCAAGATAGCATGATACTTTCTTATAACACAGAGACTGCAGAGGCTATTCAGGTGCAAGAAAATAGCCGAGGCAATGATTTGGCATCACCGTGCTGCTCCAAGCGAAGATGGAAAAATGAGCCATCCAAGAGATTCACCGGTATGGAAGGATTTTGATAGGAGGCATGAAATATTCAGTTGTGATCCTCACAATGTCAGGCTCGGGCTCGCTAGTGATGGTTTCTGCTCATTCAACTATATGGCTGGAAGCCACAGCACATGGCCCGTTGTAATGATAATTTATAATCTGTCGCCTTGGTTGGCTATGGATCAATCCTAAGATCGACGATCCCAAGTTCTTTTACTGCACTCAGAAACTGTTTTCTGCCGGATGACTCATAGGAGGTGAGAAGGGCCCTTACTCCGTCCCACACAGTGTACTACTATCGGCCCTACCAGGCAACATCTACCTACACAAGCTCGATCAGGAGATAGGGAGGATCCGACAGAAGCACGAATTTCCTCTTGTTCTAAGAATCAGATCAGTTCTATTAAAAGCAGGTCGTCGTATTGGTGACCAAGAAAACTCTGGAGAAAAAGCAAGCTTCAACGCTCCCTAAGACAACAGAGTCATCATTGTGGGGAGGGTAAAGAGCATCCAAGCGAGAGGAAAGACAGATGTTAATGCGAAATCTTTCTTGGGTTCGGGAGGGAAGGCAAGGAATACGATCAAGCAAGATTTGCAGAGCAGACCTTAAAAAATCAGTTAAAGACGGCTGCTTTCAATCTACCAATCCGGTGGTCACTCAATCCCGGCAATAAACAAGCATGGGGGTTCTTTCCAGCGAGTGGAAAGCGTTTTTCCGTTCCTGTAGCAATCAGCTTCCGTTCCCTCTAGATAGAACTCACTTATCGAGCCTCACTGGTTTCGCGATCTCTATCGAACTCACTTGCGCGCTTCACTAGCTCATTTGAAAAAAGCAGGCACCTTGTTGCAGCCGTCGGAAAAGAGAGTGGAGTTTGATTGACTTCGCTAAGGGAATCGAGGTCTAGGTGTGTATCGAACATGGTATCTTTCTACCTTCATGCGCTCATTCATTTTTAAGGAGTTGGATCACTTTCTTGTTCACCTGTACGAGATTGCTTTCTTACCTATCCTTAAGTAGCCTTTGATTCAGCTTTATTATTAGCATTGAATCTCGTAATAATGAAGATTCACTATATACGAAGTAAGAAGACTATATGCCGAATCGGGGAATCAGATGATCGTCTTCTCAAGTCTCGGGGCGTTAGGGTTTTGAGATGATGTCCTTAAGAATCAGACTATATGCCGAATCGGGTAATCATCTGATCGTCCACACAGTTCTTTGCCATGTATTTAGCTATTGAGACTCAAAGTTTATGTTTTTATGTGATCGCTGCATCAAAAAGAAAGTCTGAATTTTCCACGGAAGCCGGCTCGAAATATTTGATCTTAGGTGCATTTTCCTCTGGAATATTATTGTTCGGGTGCGACCGCGACCGGGAGATGTTCGCCTTTTTTTTAGAATAGAAGGAGAGGGTTGGGAGATTCTTGAAAGAATGCATGGCTTCTTCCTATTCCGCTTCAACACAGAAGAAGATTGTTACTCAAGTCAGTGAACGAGTTGACGAGTGATTCGAGAGTCCTGTCTGGTGAACAAGTGCCGTTGAGTTGAGTTCAGTGTTGGGGCTAACGAGTTTCTTTTTGGCTCTAGCTAAGGCTACCAGCGATCTAAATTAAAGATCTTCTTCTTTTCTAGCAGAACATTCGAAACCAAAATGAACGAGAATCAACGTTTTTGAGTGCCCTAATGGAAGACCCATGAAAGGCAGGTTTAGTCTAAGCAAAACCGTCGATTCAGACCTGTTCACGTCTTGCCAGTGAAGTGAGTCTCACGTTGAGTTCAGGTCGTTTGAATTGCGTAATTCAGGACGGCGAGATGAGTCGTTTATCATTACGATAGCCAGTGAGGGCCGGGGAAGGACTCTATTGACAGGGATAGGGACTGAAGAAAGCCAACAAGAAAGCCAGTGGGTTATCTCATCTTGAGAGTTTCAGTGCCTTTGACAGTGTTGGATATATCTAGTGGTCGTACCTGGTTCTTCCTATTCCAAGCAATGCAGGGTTAGCCAGTTCAATCAGGCCAGCAGAAAAGGTATACCTATCTTCTACAACAGTCTATAGATCGGCTTTCGCGCTAGCGCACTCATCCTTTGCTTGGGCCTTGGAGCTCGTCCATTCGTTGGGTGATCCCTTGCTCTCACGTTTGAGTGTTTGCTCATCGTTTAGGCCGGTGAGTGACATTTCTGCTCATTGCAGTCACCTCCGGGGTTCTTCGGACCTGGGTAGTACCAGGACCCTTGAGCCCCGGACTGCACTACCCGCCTAAAGCCCGTCCTATGATCCAAAACAAAAAATGAGCCTTGCGACGAGACGCGGACATTCCTCATGCTGCGGTTCCCTCCGGTCCGTTCCCAATCTCTTTTTAGTAATAGATCTTTTTGATATGTTTCAAGCATTGGATGAAGGAAGGTTTGAGGTAAGTTCTTCCGTCTGTACAAGAAAGACTTGGTGAGTGATTTTCATCTTTGACTATGAAAGGAAATCAAGACCAAGCTTCAATTGCTCCTCTTCTGTCTCTGTAGGCATTGAACGGGAGTGTACCAAAAGAGCTATTCACGGAGCGGGCAAGTGGTTACAACGTAGAATGAGCAAACTTGAGGACATTCCCTCTGTCAGGCTTATTATCCCCAAACCTTCCGCTGAAAATGCATTCGAATGCCCTGGAGAGACCTATTGAAAGAAAGCTTGGCGAGACATCAGAAAAGGAAAGCCTAAATTCAGTTACGGCAGCGGTATGGTATGAAATCGGTTATGAAGCGCGGGATCACTCGACTAAGAATCCGAGTCCGACCCCGATCCATTTGATCTATATGAAGCCTATATTCGTATACAATACAACTTTCTGTAATAAAAAATAGTATACAATATTAGCTAGTGTGGTAGAAAGAACTATATATATAGTTCTTTCTACGATGGCAGATTAGAGTATGTAAACCAAAGTAAGTGGACTACTCGTACACATGGGAAGAATCATACGCACAAGCAGTTGTAGCATTGATTGAGCGAAGCCACTCTTTCACTGAGGAAAATGCTGCTGAGCAAGCGACAAGATGCAGATGTATAGGATAATCCTTCCCCTGAAATTGCACTGGTCAAATGCCATAAGCAGGGTATGTGTTGGTGTTGAAACAAAAGAGCTCATAGGATCGAGGGATGCCGCAAGTCCCATTACATGTGTAGATGAACATTGAAACGGGATAGAACAACGCATTTTAAACCTCATCATACTGAATGAAAGACATTTCATTCGAGTGAACCGAAAAATCAATCATCAAAATCATGAATAACTTCCGTTTGACTTTTTGTTCCCTCTACCCCACCCCTATTTGTCTCGAGCTTGTTTTGTAACTTGAGCGATCAACCGGGTATGGAGAGTAGGGATGAGAACAGGGTTGAGTAACGGGTGGGAGGAATGCCCCGGGCTGGCTGGACAGAGTAGTTAAACAGAAGAAATGCCTTGCACCGTTCTGCTCCGCCTCCACTCGTTCGACTGAACAGCCTATCTGCTTGTGCTTGGGAGGAAGGCAAGAAGCGAAGGCCAGTTGGATAATACACCTTTCTTTTCCGGAACGCGTTTGCCGGTTGTAGTTTTAGCAATGAGCAGGAGCCTTCTCCTCAACTCGAGGCGCAATGAGCATTGGCCGAATGACTTGAGAAGAGTTGTTGACATAGCCATTGAAGTCTTGATTGTCATCTTGGTGATTTTCCAGGTCTGGTTCAGGCTTTGAATCTCGATTCTCTTCAGTGGTCTTCACAAAGGTTCAGATTGTAGGTAGAGGGCTCAATCGGCAAGGACTGAAGACAGGTCCGAGGAAAGTAAGGAACTCAACATTCTATTCTTAAAGCAGCAAATCCAGGACAATCTTTTTGATCGACTAATACAAGAAGAAGACTTACCTCAACTACTGAACGAGGCTCCCTTAGACAATATTCTCTTTTCTCGTTGCTAATCAATCAATCATTTATTGACTGGTAGTCAAATAGGCAAGGTGAGCTTCCCGGGACTCAACCAAACAAACCGTAACGTGAATATTCCACCAAAAAGTTTGATTTTAGTTCAAAATGATCAATATGTAGAATCTGAACAAGTGATTGCTGAGATTCGTTCTGGAACGTCCACTTTTCATTTTAAAGAGAGGGTTTGAAAACATATTTTTTTTGAATCAGAGGGAGAAATGCACTGGAGTACCGATGTCTACCATGCACCTGAATACACATATAGTAATGTTCGTCTATTACCAAAAACAAGTCATTTATGGATATTAGCGGGAGGTCCGGGTCTTTAAATGAACTTTCATCCGATTGACTCCAATTGGTTCTAAGCGTTCGTATCCCAGTAGTGTGCCTATAAGCGTGTACGTTTAGTGCGACCCTCTCACTTTTCTCTGATTCGTGTGCAAAAGAAAAAGACTGAGTGCCGGATCTTGGATAGGTGTCCCGACCCAAGCCGCGAACTTCAACCTCGACTCTTCGATCTATAAGGGCGATTTGCCGGATTCGAACCGAGACGAATTCTGGAAAAGAATCCGAGTGCGTGGCTATCCTGCTAGGGCGAGGGGCTATCCTATTTGTTTATAGGGGATCGACTCTTTACTAAAAAGGGAATGTACTTTCACGTTGGTCTATGCTTTTTCTCGAACTCTAGGACGGGATTGGTCTGCTTGAAATTTCATAGGTCGACAAGCCAGACTTCCCATAAAAAAGGGGGGTTAACAACCACTCCCCCCTTTTCCATTGTAGAAAAAGAGACTTGCAAGGGCAGAACCTGGCGGGTGAGCCTGCCTGCATCCCTCAAACCTTCCTTCATTCAATGCTTGACAGCTTTCTTCATGCGTTCAAGACGTGACACATCCATTAAAAACCCGAATTGGTGAATTAACTAAGTCTAACTTCATACTCTTATTGTACTTCTATCAGCTCTAGGACGAGGGAGTTTCTAGCCTATTCTGCTTCAAGCTGGAATGAAGGAGCGATTTCTATCGCTAAGTCCTGCAGAAAGAAACAGAGTGATCGAAGGATCCGGAGGCGTAGGAACAAGGTGCAGGAAAGCCAGGTGCTTGCTAGGTCTGGTCTCCTGCCATCGGCTTAGCCTTAGCTCAGCCCTTGCCATCTCGGCTTCTTCAACTACTCTTTCCGACGAGATGGAAAGTGCAATCGCCAAAGCCGGCTATTCGACCTATTATGCAACTCTAAAGTTAGCTCCAGAACCAAGCAAGGGACTTTTCTTTCTATTCTTTTTCATGGGCGGTGGGAAGGGAAGCTAAATTAAGCGACTCAGAAAGGTCAGGTGGTTTTATATCTAAGACTGCACATTGACTGTCTTATAAAAGAGATTGGAACTCCCAAAATCAAAAGAAACCAATAGGGCTGACAAAAGGCCTTACCTTAGACTGGCTTACAAAGGGGAAGACAGAAGGGCTGCCACTAGTAAAGACTCTTACACTTACACTGGGAATAAAGAAAGAAGAATGCCTCTTCTAATTGATGGACCAAACTCACCGGGAAACAATATCGACGTCTATCTCCGACCTCTGATCGATGAGTTAAAATCTTTATTCAATGATGGTGTAGAGACTTACGATGCAAACACAGATACAACATTCACAATGCGTGCGGCTTTATTATGAACAATTAATGACTTTCCTGCGTATGGAACGCTATCAGGTTGGTCCATACATGGTCACAAAGCATGCACTTATTGCCATCAATATACAATATACAATATGGACAATTAATGACTTTTCTGCGTATGGAATGTTATTGGGTTGGTCCGTACATGGTTACAAAGTAGGAAGGTTTGTTATTGCGGTCATCGGCGTTTCCTGTCACTAGACCATCCCTACAGGTTAAACGCTGCTCACTTTAATGGTCATCAGGAGTTTCTTGGGCCTCCAGCCTCATTGTCCGGAGAGGACGTGACTGCTCAGTGGGATGGTTATAATAATGTGACCTTCGGAATAGATCCAGCAAAACAGGTCAAACCACCCTATTGGAACAAGTTAAGCATTTTCTACGAGCTTCCGTACTAGTCAACAAATTTAGTGCGTCATTGTCTGGACGTCATGCACATAGAGAAGAGAGTATCCGAGCACGTACACAACTTACTTCTTTGGAAAGATGGAAAATCGAAAGACAACCTTCATGCTCAGATGGATCTTCAGGACTGGAAAATTAGAAGTGAATTGCATTCTAAACCGATAGCGGGTAAATCAGGCAAGTTTGTACTTCCCAATGCCGCGTATCATATGTCACAACCGGAGAAGAAAAGGTTCATGCAGGTGTTGCATGATTTGAAAGTTCCCACAACTTTCTCAGGATCATTTAGCAAGAAGATAAAAATTGTGAAAGGAAAGATCGATAGGCTGAAAAGTCATGATCACCATGTTATTATGAAGCACCTTCTCCCATTAGACCTCAGGACTTTCCTTCCCGAATCGGTTGGTCTACTAATCAATGACCTTTGTTGCTTTTTTAGAGAATTGTGCGCTAAAACCTTAGATGTTGTGATGCTGGAGAATTTAGAAAATTCTATTTCATTGATACTTTGCAAGCTTGAGCGTATTTTTCCACCGTCATTCTTCGATATCTACACTTGACAGTTCATCTTGCAACCGAGGCTAAATTTGCCGGACCGGTACAATATCGATGGATGTATCCTGTCGAAAGGTACGTGGAATTTTTCGTTTCATGCATTTTGTAAAATTATTGTTGTCCTATATGTCCGTATTTATTTATTTAACATATTTTTCTTTAGATACCTCTACACTCTAAAAAGTATATACGCAATAGAAATCGACCAGAGGGTTCTATCATGCAAGGTTATTTTCTAGATAAAGTAAGCACATTTTGTTCCCGCTACTGGACGAGAACATTGAGACGAAGCTTAACCGGCCTCGGAGAATTCAGACGGGCCATATGGTACAGCTGATTATAAGAGAGCATACACTGTGTTTATCAACAAGATATATTGGTTTATCCTCCTCAATAGCGTATGTCTTGAAGAAATTAGAGAGTAAATTTTTTTGGATTAATTGTTATATTTGTGTTTGTGTGTGTATGAAATGATATAATATTAATGTCATAATTTATCGTTAAGAACAGAATTCATATTGATGAGGTACGTGAGGGGCGTTATGATTGGAATGATGAACAAATGGAAAAATATCATCAGAATAATTTTTACGATTGGATTGTAGATCATGTAAGTTGTTTGAATAACATGTTATTGCTACCAGTCTTAATCTAAATTTATATCGTTATGTATTTTCCGTAAAATTTATTTTGTCGGATCCAGAATCCGAACTTGTTTGCATCATTAGAGAGATATTCAAGATGTTTAGCTCAGTTTCCAAGCATGGAGGTTCATATTATAAAAGATTCGGTGTTCTTGGATACAAATTTGATGTTAAGGATATAGAAACATCTCGAACCACTCAGAATAGTGAGATTGCGACGGTAGGATCGGATGGTGTGATTTATTATGGATACTTAAATTGCATACTTGGCATCCAATATCCCGGACGATCAGAACCGTTTTATATATTTCAGTGTACTTGGTACGATACACGAACCGATACGGATAAGTGGAGAAACAATCTCGGGGCTTAAAAAGATGAATATGGATTGACTAGTTTGAACACACTTCGATTTTACGGCCAGGACGATCCATTTATCATTCCGAACCAAGCGTTCCAAGTATACTACTCACAGTGCTTCTGGGATGGAGTGTCGTATGCCATTGGAAACCCAGAGATGTTTACGATGTCCCAGAATTCAAGGATCGTATGGAGAACAACGATGAGGATGAAGAAGAGAGAAGACTTAGAGTGTTCCGACCGTCTGTTTCAAAAGTCGGGTTGTCTTCGGATGATCGTGAAGTTACGTAGGTTAGAAATGATATCGATGATGAAATCCAAATAGATATGTTTAATACGTCAACAAAACGAAATAGGTTATCAGTAATTTTATATTATTACTTCACGTTTCTACAATTTATACATATATTGTAAGCATATGTAATGATTGTACTCTTATCTAGGTTTGATGACGACGACCGGAGCAGCGAGGGGCGGTAGAAGCACTAGCCGCGGCAGCGGCAGAGGTAGAGTGGTTTTGCCGTCCGGAGAGCTGCGTAGGGAGCTTCATAGGGCTGGTCTTGCACCCCGATCGGTATCCCCTTCGGATGACTCCTTCCGTGTGCAATTTTCCACACCTCCAGGTATATTGCACACATATTCATTTTTAATGTAATATTATAGATATACACGCTAATTTATTTCAAAATTACTTATATAGTCAATGTTTAATTATCTAGCTGTTGGTGGTGCGTCCACATCAGAGGCAGAGGCCACTACCGCACTTGCAGGTATGTTTATATATCCTATAGTGCATGAATATTGATTTAGAATATTATATCATAAATATACACACATTCTTTTTGCTCTTACTTAGATAATCATTTTTTGATTGTCTAGCAGTAGGTGATGCCTCCACAACTTATTTGTGTGTATGTCTGTGTGTACGTGCGTACATACACATACACACACATACACAACCATATACACACAAACACACATACATATACACACATAGACACACCCACATACAAGCATACACATACAGACACACACATACAAATAAGGCCAAATTTTAATTGATCATCATTCTCCTTTACATTGAACTCTTGTTAAATCCCATTCTAACCCCAACCCTAAATCCAAAATCTTAAACTTGATAACGAAAACCCATAACTTTAAAAAACTTTATCCTAAACTAAAAATTTCAAAACCTTGAAATTGAAATGTAAAACTAATTCAAATTAAATCTTAAACTAAACGTATGATACTCGATAATATGAAATTTCTTTAGAGATCGGTGCTAGAGTCCCAACAATTACGAATGTTATATCATAAATATACACACATTCTTTTTGCTCTTACTTAGATAATCATTTTTTGATTTTCTAGCTGTAGGTGGTCCTCCACATCTCGGGCAGAGGCCACCACCGCATCTGCGGGTATGTTTATATATCCTATATTGCATGCATATTGATTTAGAATGTTATATTATTGATATACACATTATTTTTGCAATTACTTATATAATCTATTTTTAATTGTCTAATTATAGGTGGTGCATCCACATCTGGAGCAGAGGCCGCTTCCGCCATTACCGTACCCTCCGCTCAGTCTGCATGTTAGTATGAATAAATATAAAATATTTATTTATTTTACATATTCTCTAAGAATAAACATGAACTTCATGTAATTTTATCGTCAATGCTTATTTTCTAATTGGAGGGGATGCGTCCACGTTCGGGTCACCGGCTGTTCTTCACCGGAGGAACTATCGTCCTGCTCGTGCTGCTGCTCGGGCACAGGCTCGTGCTGCCATCGCCGGAGGTATATATCGTATTTCAGTTTTTGTTAATCCTTTATTTCTTAATACCATTTTTTCTTAATATTTCTTGTCTTGATATTTCTTATAGATGTAGGGCAGCCCTATTCCGAAAGGGGGACTCGATGGCCAAATCAGTCCCACAAGCTGAGGCCCGATAGAGCAAGGGGGAGGCACCATTCCCCCTCTTCTTTACCCCCCGATTATCGCTATACTGGCGATTATGCCGAGAGATTCGGCTGGTATATGGGGGATGAGAGCCGCATCCAAAAGAAATATCCACTTCACGTTGAGTAGGGCGATCAGCACCGGCACTTATTTGCCCTCTTCTGGGATCATGCTCAGGTATTAAAACATATTTTCATTTGACTTATCCAATATATTTATTATTATTTAACACTTGCAATTTATATACATTATTTTTATGTATTTGCAGTTGGATTACGACTTTCAGCCTGTACCCGACCCTGATCACTCTGAGAGAGTGCTCGATCTTCCCGCTCTATACTTGGGCCTGATGAAGAACATGCAATCCAAGGTTCAATACAATAGGAGCAAGCTGAAGATTGACTTCTATTTTGTACGGCTGGCGACCCCCGAGGCAGACAGAGTGGCTCTCCTACATACTCTGGTCTTTGCGAGAGTCGACGTGGATACATGGCCTCTCTTGTGCCAATATTACGACTCTCAGCGCAAACGGGTTTTTAATTTAAATGTAATTCATTATTTAGTATATAATTTATTTTTTTGTGTTGCTTAATTGGAAAACTAAATCTAAATGTGTTGTGCAGAAACATGCCGATCAAAATAAAGAGAATAGGAAGTCGACGAAGAAGAGTCGCCCCACTTATATATGTGGCTCGAGGAACATTACTCATGCTATGGAGGCATCGGTAAATTACGATAGATCTATTTTGATATAATGTAATATTAAGAGTTATTTTATAATATATGTAAATTTTTGGCGAATTACAGAGAGCTCAGACCCTGGTGCATGGTAGTACACCGAGCGTGCTGACCGCGTATCTTGCCGTCCACGGCACCTCGGCAGATCCCGCCACGGGCGAGCTTCGATTCCCCGACACCGCTGCCCAGGAGTATTGCGTAAGTGTTAATATTTATTCTAATTCGAATGAAATTTTTATTTTGATAAGTTCAAATTTAAATGATATACTTATATTTTAATGATTAATGTGGGTGTAGGAGCGGGTGGTGGAGCAGGTGGAGGCATCGGGGATCGATTTTAGTGGACAGACTGATCCGATGCTACTGACCCCAGTCCTAGACGCCGCACACGGACGACACCACGGAGGTTGGGAGAGAGGTCGGGGACTGGGTCCTAGTAGGGCCCATATGAGATTGGTCTCCACTCCGGCGTTTACTTTCCCTACCCCCCGTGAGCGACGTCTGGAGCATGATGTTACCGCCTTGAAGAACACTGTCGAGGAGTTGAAGGAGATGTCAGTACGTATATTACTTAATAGTAAAATATTATATCACATTATAGATAGTAACATATGCAATATTAGTAACCTGAGTTTATTTGGTTGTAGACTTATCTTTGATTAATCATACTTACATAAAACTATCTAATTAAAATAAACTGTGGTTTTCCAAACTAGATACCCAAATGAGGCATAAGTCCCTAAGTATTCTTAGATTGGGGTTTCGCAATAACCTGATAATGATACGAATTCAACTAAAATCTAATATATCGTTCTTACTCGTTTATTACACACAAAATTTAATAGATGTGATAGGCTACTTCGGCTGCGGCTCCGCAAGCCACTACCTCGGCTGCGGTTTTGTAGACCACTGTAGCTCCATAGCCCGCTCAGACTCCCGCACAGTCCGCTCCTTCATTAGTTGAGTTTTTGATGACTCAGGGCTGCACCGAGGAGCAGATGGCCAGATTACGGCGTTTATCAGTGATGGAGGAGCTGGACCAAGTTAAGGTAGCTTTTTTTTATATTTTTGAGGATGTATGTACTTATCTAATACATATTGTATATATTTTGGATGATATTGGTGGTTGTTTGCTTGTTCACAATGATTTAGATTGATATCGTATTCTGTTTATTTATTTCTTTTATATATTATGCATGAGATGTTAATTATGAATATTTCTGTATTTGGTTATATGATGTATATATTATTGGGCGGGGAAAAAACAGGAAGCCCTTTTTAAAAAAATACCCTGATATTTTGTCCCTACGGATTAATCTGTAGGGCCATCTGTTGCACCTACGGATTAATCCGTAGGTACAATGTTTGCCCCTAGACAGTTCGCAGTAGGGACAAAATATCAGGATACCTGATATTTTGTCCCTATGGACTCAGTATCAGGGGTAAAACTTGTCCCTACGAATTAATCCGTAGGGGCATTTATCTGGACCTACAGATAAATCCGTAGGGGCATTTATCAGGCCCTACGGATAAATCCGTAGGGGTAAGTATTTTATTTTATAAACCAATAAATTAAATAAAGATTATGTCCCTACGGAGTAATCCGTAGGGATAAATGTCCCTACAGCGTAAGGCGTAGGGGCAATTATTACTCCGTGGGGGCATGTTCAGGGCGAAGACTTGTACCTGCAGCCCTTGGACTTACGGAGGAATTTTATGTCACTACGGATATATCCGTAGGAGCAACCCATTATTGTAGTAGTGTGGTGCCATTGCCTATCGAACTATGACATGCACGACACTTAGTAGATACCTGATATTTTTTACCACTACATACATATGACATCATGCATCGTACACATCTTGTTACCTTACTCTTACTTATCCTCTGTAACACCCTAAAACGATCGTACGGTAATTTAATGGAATATAGTTATGTTGATTGATTGCTCGGGCATTTAAAATTATTAGATTATTGGATTGAGTTTTGCATCATGGGATTGAATATTATGGAGTTTATTGATAAATTGACTTGGTTTGGATTACCATGGGTTTTATTGATTGTTATTATTATTGATCATGGTAATTTATTAGATGGTAATTATTTAATTAGGAAAAGATTGATGGTTATAAGATTGGAAGGTTATATGCCTTATAATTTTATTTTTACCTTAATTTAATCCCTGGTCCTAATTGATTTAAGATTAATAGAATACCTGGCTCATATTGACTATTATCCTATTTAGATACCCATAACTCTTATACAAACTCGTATTTTCATAATCATCAAATAGAAACCCTAGCCTCCATATCTCTCTCTCCATCAAAACCCTAACCTAGCCGACTCCATCATCATCTACCTTGTTGCCGATCTTCATCACCATCATCACATCAGGATCATCGTCATCGCAATCATCGTGTCTTGATCATCGTATTTCCTATCCCGATCCTTCAAGCATCCAAGTTGGGATCGTTTTGGCATCTCAAGCATCGTGTCGTCGTATTCATCTTCGAGGCAAGTATCTCTAGATACTTGCTACATGCTAGTTACGGTCAGATCAGATCTGGCATAACATTATTATTGTATTAATCTTTATATCGACATCAATACTTAATCCTCATGACATGTCGAGATCGGAATCACGATATGTCGGAAAACTTGACCTAGTGATAATAATTGATATAGATCGCTAAAGGTACCATGTGTATGTTGTTAATTGCTTTATGAAATTTAGAGGAATCAATGAAATCGTACTTGTTATCGTCTATATTGAAATTGAATTAAAACCCTAGTTTAAATAAACTGATCGTCTCAGATAATCCTGTGGAGACGTCTGTGCCAGAACACCAGACATCTCTGAATTTATTTATAGCACCCAGAATAGAACACATCTGCCAACCTGGACAAGACGTCTCTGATCAAATTTATAGAACCATAAATTGAACTACAGACGTCTGTCTACAGTAACAAGACGTCTCTATATTTATTTTCCAAAACTTGAATTGAACTAGAGACGTCTCCCCCAGATGTCTTCTGCAGGAACCAGACGTCTCCTACAGACGTTTGGAGTATAAAATGTAATGAACCAAACGTCTCCCACAAACGTCTGGCATGTAAAATGTATTGAACCAGACGTCTCCCACTGACGTTTGGAATAAAATATTATGTACACCAAACGTCTCCTACAGACGTCTGCTGTATATAAGCTTGCCACAGATGTCTTCCATAGACGTCTGATGATTGAATCAACTAAAACTGATATTTGACATTGATACCTTATATCGATTCACGCATATGATATGTATTACCTGATTTGCTATGCTGATTGGTGACACGTATTGTTACTACATTATTATTAATTGTTCACATGTAACCATATTATCATGATATTGATAGTGCCATTGTTATTATTATTGTATCATGTCAAGCCAATTGTATTATGATGTTTAACGAAATGCCAACAATTCATTGTTATTGATTGATTGACCTAATTATATCAATTGGCATGACCTGTGCAAGTATTGATTGTTATTGTGTTGGCATTGGGTAACATACCATTGATACTTGACATGAAATTGAAATCTGAGGAAGAGGAAATCAATAATGGAACCAAATTGTAACTCTATGGGATTGATTGCTAGAGACCGATTAGTCAATACAAGATACGAGATCCGGAATGGTGATGCTGACATCACTCGTCCATATTTACATTGTTTTACTGCCTATCGGCACGTTTCGGACTCAGCTCCAAGAGTCATGAGACCGTGGTCCCGGGCACGCACGGGATACTATTGAGTTACGATGATAATTACATTAATTGGTTTCAAATACCGGTAGAATAGATAACTTAGTGACATGAACCCATAGGATACACATGACATGATTGATTGTTATATCTCGATTGATATATCACCTATATTGATATTGTTGTTGATATACTGTTTGACATTAACATCGTTTATTGTTATTCACATGACACTGATTGATTGTAATGATATATATTTTATTCCATTCTGGCTATAATCATTATAGAATTATATTCAACGCCCTGACATCTGTGTTTTGCATGGCCCAGTGAGGAGCATTCCATTGGTCTAGTTTATTATTATGGTTTAGGTTTCTTTTCTAGTAATGCACTTTTATTGGATTTTTATTGTGATCTTATAAGGGACAAGTATTGGTTATTATTCTTTTCTTAGATCTTGAGATTTGGTCATTATTCATTGCTTTCGCTATGAACTCGTTATTATTGGGTTTTTTTATTATGGCATATTAGACATGTGATAGATAGATATTATTTTATTGTTCTTGATTACTGATTGACAGCCTTAATGTGACTATGGGGGGTGATTCCTTAATGTAGGTAACTTGGCTGGCCGAGTCACGTTCCTGTATTTACTGTATATTGGGAAGCGGGGTGTGACAATATTTTGTTGGTATCAGAGCATAGGTTTAGGTTAGCTGGGTTTGGTTCAATTTGTAGTTGGGTATTGTCCCCAATACATTGACCTTGAAACCCTTGAACTATAGGAACATGTCGTGCCACATTACTGTCTTGTTATCCTTGAATCTATTGTTTATTGAATCATTGTCTATTATTGAATCTTTCTTCTATTATTTAATCCTCTTCTTTTGCCCTCAACTTCAGAACTATGGCTGGAAGTAATCAACCCGCTTCACCGGATGACAGTGACGCACTTATTGGTACACTACAAGGGATGCTGAAGATGCAACAATACTAGACAGACTTGCTTCTGCAACAGACTAAGGCATTTCAGGAGAGCTTGAGGGCAGCCCAACAGACTGCCACCGCTGCCATTGAATGGGCGACTAGAGAGCAACAGAGATCTACAGACACAGAGAAATTTACACATCAACGGGATATTCCAGCACATAAGGCAAGTCTGGCGCCAACAAGAATTACAGATCGTGGGGGTATTTGTATTCAGAGACAGGGGGTAGTTCCCTTGAAGTGTTCCATTGTTCCGGTTCCGGCTAATAAGAAGAACTTGATTTGTGATTTTTGCCGACGACTAGTTATATTCAGAGTGAATGTCGAAGAAGGAATGAGAAGTATTTCGGTTATAGAGCTACTGATCATCAGCTCGGCACCTGCCCATCAAGGGTTCTGTTAGAAGGCGATACTCCGAGAGCATAGTTCGTACTGCAAGAACATGCTTTTGAGCAAGGGCAAATTATACATGGGCCAGATCAGGGATGGGCCCTCACCCTAATAGCTGAGGAGGCTTTGGAGAATGTGGTTACAGGTAATAGGCTATGTGTGTGTATGTATTATTTTCCAATATATATTTTCGGTGAGATTTTGCTAGAGACGGATTGGAGGTAAATATTATCTTTTTATACTCTTGGTTATAATAAACTATAATATATGTATGTGTGTGTGTGTGTGTGTATTGTCACGCCCCGCTTCCCAGTGTACGGGTAAGGAGACGTGACGAGGCCCGCTACGTATTTACTCCTAAGTAAACACGCTAAGCGTAACTAAGCAATATAATGAATATACATAAGAAAATGACAAGAGAATAATATTGAATGTAAAAAATAGTCAAAGAAATACAAGGAGACACATAAACGAAATTTAAGAGTGCAAGAAGTGATCTTCAAGAAAATCAAACGAAGGAAGTGAGATTGATTCAAGTATAGCGAGTCGTTACAGTCTACCCTTCTTAAAATAATTTCGTCCGCGAAATTCTCTCGAGAGGTACGTCGCAACAAGATGCTGGAAAGTTAAGGATGATTTCGTCTTCAATCTCCATTGATCGATACTCTAACCAATTGAGCTTATAGGCTTATGAGATACAAGTAGAAAGGGTGAATAAGAGTTAAGGATTCAAAAGTTAAGAGATGGATTTTAAGGAATAGGGTATGATTCAAAAGAAAAATCAAATGTAATAATTGGATTTCATAATTCTTGTATTATATTGCTTACAATGTTCATGCAGAGCTGACCTGCATGGGCCACCAACAAAACCTGTCACGCCCCGCTTCCTAGTGTACGGGTAAGGAGACGCGACGAGGCCCGCTACGTATTTACTCCGAAGTAAACACGCTAAGTGTAACTAAGCAATATAATGAATTTACATAAGAAAATGACAAGAGAATAATATTGAATGTAAAAAATAGTCAAAGAAATACAAAGAGACACAGAAACGAAATTTAAGAGAGCAAGAAGTGATTTTCAAGAAAATCAAACGAAGGAAGTGAGATTGATTCAAGTATAGCGAGTCGTTACATATATATAACTTACTATATACTATTTAATATATATAATTTATATTTTATTTTTTATAAAATAAACTCTCTCTTTCTCTCTCTCATAAATAATCTCACTTTCCCTTCCCCGTCTCTTCTTCTCTCTCCCGCTCTCTTTCTTCTCATCTTCCACGCCGCCTTCGCCCCCATCCCCGACTCCTCATAGCACTGTCGAAACCTATCACCGCATCCCATCATCACCTCTGCTATCTCCTGGCACCACCTCCGAACCCGACACCCGTGAACCCATCGTCATCACCGTCCTCGTCGCCGAACTCCCAACTCCGTCATCTCCTCAAACCGAGAAACCTCCTCCACCATCACCGAGTCATCGATTCCCTCTCCCAACACCCACGTCGCCACCCTTCTCATGATCGTAACCCTCACCTCATCGGGAACCCGACCTCGACGACTCCACCAAACCCAAGCCCTATTACCGGCCGAACCCATCTCTATCTTCTTCCCCACGACCACCGCACCTACTCGACCACCTTCGACATCGCCTTATTCACCTCCCCGTTGTTCTCATCGTCATTTTCCTCTATCAACATCTTGACTTCTCCTTCTTCTTTAAACTCCCGCCAACCTCAAACACCAAGCCCTCAACCGAGAATCCCCTGGCACCTGCAACCTCGTCTTCGTCGTCTCGGTTCTCATCATTGTCGATCTTTCTCTTCCTAAGTAGCTTCATCGCACCCTCACCTAAGCACCCATACCATCTCCTGCAACTTTAACCAAGAAACCATCACCCCTCATCTCGAAACCCCAACTGCAACCATCATCAATCCTTACTCGATTGCTCCTCGCCTCCACCAGCATCTCCTGCATCCCCTCTCTCTTTAAGCCGAGCCCAGTTTCCCATCTTCATCTCCATTGCACCTTCTTCACCCTCGCCTGCGATCAACCCTTTCCGTCACCATCTTCTTCTCTTCATTACAATCGTTGAGAACTCTCTCAACCGAGACTCACAAAGCGACTCGAGGACCCCTTGCTGCAACCTCTGGCCGAGCCTCTGCAGTTTTCCCTCAAGATGAGACACCTTGCTGAGACCAAGCTTTGATTTGCGTCGTGGTGTGTTCATGTATTCGTGTATCGTTGTTTCCGTGTTCGTCTCAAGACAAGTATCCGTTACTTGCTCTAACATGCTAGTATGGCAAGATTTGGTCCTGCTATACATTATCATTTTATTTAAATAATATAGTTGATCGTAGTATCGAACATATAATTACTGGGTACTAAACGTTTGCAATTATCAAGTTAATTAAATATATCATTGTTATACTACACTTATGGAGTATTAGTATTTTCATGTAGATAAATAAATACAGTTATAACTTGCTACATGCTAGTTTACCTATACCTACATATATATATTATAATATCGTAAATTATTATCAATATACAATTTTATATAGATAATCCATATTTTTTTATTTAGTCAACACTAGCACGTGTGTAGTTACAGTTTAATTTATAATTAACAATCGTAAAACGCTATTATAAATACGGTGAAATATATTTATTAATAAGCAATAATGAATACATCGATTCGTTACTGCTAGATAACCAGGACTATTATATTCCTGCTTTTTATTATGATTTGTTTGCGCAAGTAAATACGTTACCTGTTTAGTACACAATACTGACATGCTTGCAACTTTCCATCTTGCTACTGCTACTGCTATATTGTTTATACCTGTTACCTGTAATATTTACCGATAATAATAATCCTAACTTGTTGTCCTAATGGATGTGACCTGTTGTCTAGATAAACACAACCTGTACCTGTATGTTCCTGTGTTGGCATTAGGTAAATACTATTCATACCTGACTTGGAAAACAAAACCCGGGGGAAATGGGGAAACCAAAAGTGTAACTGAAGTGTAACTTAAAAGGATATTACTTGATCCATGGTTCAGGGGGTAACGGAACAATCATTCGTAATTCTTACTACTTGATTCGTGGTTCCGGGGGATAACGGAACAGAATTATTCGTGATTCTTACTAGTTGATCCGTGGTTCCGGAGGGTAACGGAACAGAATAATTCTTGATTCCTACATCTTGATACGTGGTCCCGGGAGGTAACGGGATATACACTTTTGAGTTACATGGAGGAGTACATTCATTAATTTCAAATACCAGTAGGATAGTTAACCTAGAAACACAGACTTTAGGATACACATAACATACCCATAGCTTACTGTTATAACACCTGTGATTGTTTGTTTATAATCATACCTTATTTTGCATGTGACATCCTATATAGCACATTGTTCAGTTTATTATTATTATCATGATATTTATGACGCACTGATGTCTGGATTTTCCATGGCACAGATACTTGACTTAACATGTGAGTACTTCGACAGGACTGCCAATCAGTGATGACCATTTCACTGATATAGCTCTTATTGATGGTTAATTATCCGTTGGATATTTATTGCTTCCGTTACTATTTCCTGTTATCGTTTGTGGTTATTGGACATGTGATAAATAGATTTAGTAGTTTATAGTTCTTGATTACTGGTTGACAGTCGTAATGTGACTATAGAAAATTACATCCTTACCGTAGGTAATATAACTAACCGAGTTACGTCCCGAAATTTTGGTATTTTGGGAAGCGGGCATGATAAGAGGGCAGCCTCTAAATAGAAACTTAAAAAGATTGAAGCTTCTGCTTCGTTGAAAGCCATTACTTTCCCCATGATGCGCACCCCATAAAAGATGCGCAAGTGCTAAATGCACTATCTACAAGAAATGCGCATGCGCATCTCGTATAATTTATGTGATGGCGCAAGCGCAAAAGCCCAAAGGCAATACCAAATGCGCACTGCGTGCAACACACGTGTGCAATTGTCAGGCACTAGTGCCAACCTTGGTCCCATTGAGACCCATGCACACCAAAGTGCTAGACCAGAAAAATAAGCGCCATGTGCAATACTAGTGTGCAAGCGCACATGTTCCCAAAGAGCAAGTGCGCATGATGCCAAACAAATGCTTGAGGACTTAGAAAAATATCTAAGTATGGAAACCTATACTTCATATGTGATCAAATAATCAATCGAGAACATATTCTCAAGATATGACCAAATCATCGAAGTTGGACTTAGTTCTCAAATGAGATTAACGTGTCCTTGGATAAAACTTAAGCTTTTACAAGAACTGATGGACCTCACGATGTGAGAATGGAACCTAAGTTCACCCTCATTGGCAAACCAATATACCAATATGGGTATTATCAAGCAATGCTTGATCAAACGTGAGTTGGATAACCAAGACACCAACCAACAAAGATCAAAAGAGCTTATGGACCTCACAAGATGAGAATGGAAATAAGTTCACCCACGTTGTCAAACCAAGCTACTGACGTGGTCCCCCTTAAGTGGAGCAACGCTCCCCTACAACAAAACGTCTGCAGGTATCTAATGAGTCATGATTTGGGTCAACGGTAAATAACGACGCCTATGTCCTCTTGTTATCTTCCCATATCAAAACTCCAAAAGACAAGCAGTGCTTTGTCAAGCTCCCCGCATATCAACAAGCAACGCTTAGTGGTGTGTGATTGGCTAAGATTTTAATTCGTTGAAATGAAAAGTATAATCACAATCAAAGAATTTATAACCGCAATCAATAACGGTGTCGTTGTAGTTCGTTAATGAGTACGGGTCATCCACTGAGATTCGTGTATTTATTCGTTCTTATTTTAGTTGAGTCGAAAGAAAATAGTAAAGAAAATTCAAGAAAATGAATCAAGATTTATTAAATGAAATATTTTCAAGAAAAATCAAGAAAGAGTTTAAAATTTAGTAATCAAGAAAATGTCCAAGATCAATTTTAGTTATCAAGAAAATTGAAGAATAGCTTGTAGGATTCGATAGGAATTAGTAGCAATGATGAATACTAATAATGACTCATCTTATCTATTGATGAATTATAGTTAGAACGATGGCGGTGAATGAAAATTAGGGATCTATTGAAGAAACTAGGGTTTCTCCTTCACTATCCCTTGTCTTTTCATTGATCACCATTTAAATCTAGATTTTAGCAAAGAAAATCATCAATCATTTAATCCCAAATTGCAACGAAATTATCAAGAACGGTGATCTCGTTCCAAAATTTGGTCATTGACGATTCCTTTTCCTAAAGTTCTTAATTCTTATAAGACTTAAGATGCATATAGGATTGCATCACCATTTGATCTACCGAATTCCTTCGAATCCTTAGCAAGCGGAGATTTACTCACGCATCATGAAAATAAAGGAATCAAAAATTAAAAATTTCATAATGCGAAAATTTTAAAGAAAGCGAGAATTAACAAATGATCACCTTTATTATTCAAGTTCTAACTACACTTTCCTTCAATCCGAGATTACAAGAATTGCTCTCGATCGCTCTCTTGAAGAGGTAACTATTCCGTCGAATTTCGCTTTGCTCGATCTCCTTGAGACTTGGACCTGTCGAGAATCTCGTGCTCTTGATGACGATCGGCTTCACGTAAAGGATCTTGAATGTCGTCGCTCGATATTGTTCTCAACGATTCTTGATTTTGGATCTTGATTTGGAATTGAATTGGATTTGGTTTTGGATTGAGAACTAGAAATCAACTACCATCAACAACCTTTTTAGTGTAGGCTTAGGTCCCTTTCTATAGCCCTTCACCAATATTCTACTAGAAGCTAGGTCAATCTTCCCCAAGAAGCTAGGTAGTTGTAGGGAAACTTCTAGAATAAGGTAGTTATCAAGCTTTCTTAAGAAGCTAGGCTGTTGTAGGGAAGTTTCCAGAACAATGTTGTTACAATGGAGCGTCCTCAGCAAGTTAGGAAGTTGAGATGAAGCTTCTGGAAAAATATCGTCACTGGAGCCCCCAACTCGGCCGCGGATCCGCGGCGGATCGACCTAACTCGGCCGCGGATCCGCGACCGTTTAGTGGGATTAATCCTTCATTTTTTCTTGTGTCCTCTGGTGTTGGTCTAAATGTACTCAGGTGATATCTGGAATCTTCTTATTTCTTCTGAATCTCTGCCGGATTTTAACTCTTTGATTTCCTGTATATTGTCGGCGAATTTGCGATTCCGATATCTGTCCTGAGATAATTTTCTGCACAAAAATCTCAATGAATAATGTTGAGATATACAATATCATGCATGAAATAATAAACACACAATTTCCTTCAAGAATGTTGATTATAATATATAGCACGTGGTATTTGATATTTTCCAAACGAACTTGTAATACGTGTTATATTTATAACAAACATCATTAGATGATAAGAAAAGTGAGGAAATTGTTATGTTAAAGATTGCAATATTTTTCGACTGAACAAATTCCCCCAAACTTGACTATGATCATCTTGAGAAAACTTCTTTTATTCAAGAGAAGGAGAAAATAGAAAGAAAAAGAAAAACTATCTAGCACACTTTCGTAGGCAAACACGATTGCACTGGGCACGCGCAACAAGCCTTTAAACCTCTAGGTGTCCCTAGTAGGAGGAGTGTTGTCTCCTGAGGGTTTTCAGCGGATTGCACCCACAAAATCCTATAATAAAAGAAAGACTGTGAAAGTTATATATAAAGATAAGAACTATAAAAGAAAGAACTTTGAAAATTGGAGTTTTCAACTACACTAGCTTTTCGGTTGTCATGAACCCTATTTTAATAGTCATGAAAAGATGTTAGAGATCACATCATCCCTCAATAAAACATCATCTTTATTCTTCATCCCTATTTGTCTTCCAAACACCGATCATATACCCCTACGTGTGTGTAAAGGACATCCTTACACTCGGAGAATTCAATTCAAGCTATCATACTCTTGTCCATCCACCTCAGTATTTTTTAGTCGGTGAATATTTTAGATGAAATTGCTCACACATTCTTCATGTGACCGTTAATACTTCTTGAGGTACTAACCGACCAATTACTAAATGTTCTCACATATTAGGCGTAATTAGCAATTTTCTCATCTTGCAACACCTAACGCTTAGAAGTGACTCCCAAACCAGTTGGTCTAAAGCACTAGGTGATGAAGCACCTTCGCTATATTTTTTTATGCTGCCTTGGTGATTACAAAACCAGTGTTCATTTTTCTTCACCATTTTATACTTTAATGCTTCATTTATTATTTCTTCGTACTTTGGCTTTCAGACAAGAGCATTTCAAGGTATCCTCTGCTATCCCGAGTTTCAAAATGTGTGTAAGTGCGTATAGTAGGGTATCAATGTTCAGATGTTTGGCTTCCAGAATAGAAACTATTTTTCAGACTTATTTTTATCCTCAGATTAGTGACTTCCTTCATCTTACTAACCTTTGGGACAATGGCTCATAACTACTTATTACTAGTTTCATTTAAGAAAACATCTAATTTTCTTGGTTTTCTTAAACTTTTCCAATCTTTTAAATGTAATTTTTCACTTTTTAATATTTTATTATAAAAGAAAAAAAATTTGAAAATTTTGTGTTTTGTGCATATACAAAGTGCAATGCAAAGTAATACATAAATAAGCACAAACCTCCCCCAAAGCTGTTTACAGCAATGTCCTCACTGTTGTATCTTTTAAATCTCATAACCTGTAGGCTTGCGAGGAAAAGTTATTAACGGGGACAAGAATGAATGAAAGTGAAAATCCTCCCCCAAACTTTTATTTATTTATTTATTTTTATGTACAATTTTGCATTTTTTAATATATTTTTTCTTTATTATTTTTTTATTTTATATTTTTTTTAACAAACTCACCTCCATTCTAAAGATGAGACAATATTACCTAGACTTGGAGGTGAGGTGGAGGAAAATTAGTCATTATAAAGCGGCTCCTGTAAAAACAGGAGCTCCTCTGTGGGGTCAGTGGAAAAATACGGTTTTAATCTATGCCCATTCACTTTGAAAATTGTACCGTTTTTTCTATTTTCAACTTCAACTGCTCCGTGCGGGTAGACATACCGCACCACAAATGGTCTTTTCCAATGAGATTTTAGCTTACCCGCATGAAGATGGAGACGGGAATCGTAAAGAAGGACTTGTTGACCTGGAATAAAAGTTTTTCTCAAAATATTTTTATCGTGAAATACCTTAGTCCGATTCTTTACTATTACCGCATTATCATAAGCTTCATCGCGGAGTTCGCTTAGCTCATTTAATTGTACCTTCCGAAAGTTGCAGGCTTGATTCAAATCGAAATTAAGTTCTTTAATGGCCCAAATTGCTTTATGTTCAATCTCGACAGGAAGGTAGCAAGCCTTTCCAAACACTAGGCGGTAAGGAGATATACCAAGATCGGTCTTATAAGCGGTACGAAATGCCCAAAGAGCATCCGTCAATTTGGTTGACCAATCTTTCCGGCTTTTAGAAACTGTCTTCTCCAGAATTAGTTTGATTTGCCTATTGGAAATCTCAGCATGCCCGCTCGTTTGGGGATGATAAGGCGTGGAAAGTTTGTGGTTGATTGCATATTTCCGTATCAAAGTCTCGAAAGACCGATTACAGAAATGCGTCCCGTTGTCGCTAATGATAGCGCGCAGGTGTCCAAATCGTGAAAAGATATTTTCTTTAAGGAACTTAATGACAACCTTGTTGTCATTAGTGCGACATGGAATTGCTTCCACCCATTTCGAGACGTAATCAACCGCTAACAAGATGTACAAATTCCCAAAAGAGTTGGAAAAAGGACCCATAAAATCAATACCCCAAACGTCGAAAATTTCAACAACCAAGATCGGTTGAAGTGTCATCTCATTTCTTTTAGAAATCTGACCCATGTTTTGACATTGTGGACAGATTTTGCAATGATCATATGCATCTTTAAATAAAGTAGGCCAGTAAAAACCACATTGCAAAACCTTCTCCGCCGTCTTACGTGGACCAAAGTGACCTCCACATGCCTGATCATGACAGAAAGACAAAACACTCTTGAATTCATCATTGGGGACACATTTGCGAATGATTTGGTCGGGACAATATTTAAACAAATAAGGTTCATCCCAGTAAAAATGCTTTACTCGGGATAGAAATCGAGAATTGTCCTGTTTAGACCATTCGCTGGGAATAAGTCTTGTTGCTAGATAATTCACAATATCCACGAACCAAGGTTCGCAGGATATGGTCAAGGGCCGTTCATCCGGGAAAGAGTCGTTAATTGGCAAGGTCACAGTTGGTGAAGAGATGCGTGAAAGATGGTCGGCTACTACGTTTTCACATCCTTTCTTATCTCGAATAACAAGATCAAATTCTTGTAATAATAGGATCCAACGTATTAACCTGCCTTTAGCATCCTTCTTCGATAAAAAATATTTTAAGGCGGAGTGATCAGTGTAAACCATAATCGATGAGCCAATCAAGTAAGGCCTGAATTTTTTTAATGCAAATACAACTGCCAAGGGTTCTTTCTCGGTAGTTGTATAATTAATTTGGGCATCATTCAAGATCTTACTTGCATAATAAATCACATGTGGCATCTTCTCAATATGTTGTCCTAAGACTGCACCAACAGCAAAATCTGATGCATCACAAATAAGCTCAAACGGGTGGTTCCAATCAGGAGATGATAAAACGGGGGCTGTAGTGAGGGAATTTTTAAGTGATTCAAAAGCAGCCTCACAATTCGAATCAAAGTGAAATGTGGTATCCTTGGCCAAGAGAAGAGTTAAGGGTCTAGCAATTTTGCTAAAATCCTTAATGAATCTCCTATAAAATCCTACATGACCAAGGAAAGATCATATATCTTTGACGCATTTGGGATGAGGAAGGTTATGAATGACATCTATCTTAGCTATGTCGGCCTCAATGACTTTCCGTGAAATGATATGTCCAAGCACAATACTCTCTTGGACCATGAAATGGCATTTTTACTAATTCAAAGTTAAGTTCTTATCTTTACAACGAGTAAGAACTGCGTCAAGATGAGATAGGCAATCATCAACAGAGTCCCCGAATATCGAGAAATCGTCCATGAAAATCTCCAGAAAATTCTCGACCATATCCTAGAATATCCTCATCATATACCGCTGAAATGTAGCGGGAGCATTGCATAACCCAAAGGGCATGCGTTTATAAGCAAAAGTACTGAAAGGACAAGTAAATATGGTTTTATCTTGATCCTTTTCGGCAATAGGGACCTTGTTATAGCCAGAGTATCCGTCCATGAAACAATAATATTCATGTCCAGCTAATCGTTTTAGCATCTGGTCAATGAAAGGTAGAGGGAAGTGGTCTTTCCTTGTTGCGGTATTGAGTTTTCTATAATCAATACATACACGCCATCCAGTTTGAGTGCGTGTCTGGATCAACTCATCAGCCTCATTAGTTATGACCGTGATGCAAGATTTCTTAGGGACTACATGAATAGGACTTACCCATTGGCTATCTGATATTGGGTAAATGATACTGTTCCCGCCAAAAAATTTCTGCTCAAAAGAGCCCAAGATATCAAATGGCAGCGATACGTTTAAGAAAATGTGAACCAGTATTTTCCGGGCTGTATTTTGATAAACTCCCGAATGTGAAACAGCTAAATTCTGATGGTATCAAAAACGTCTCGAAAAAGCCTTCGATTTGATATATTATGGGCTTCATAATTCATCCGGGATCAAAAGTTATGAGCAAATATGCTATGCACGTGTAATCTAAGGAAGAAAATGCGAACCAGTATTTTCCGGGCTGCATTTTGACAAACTCCCGAATGTGAAACAGCTAAATTCTGATGGAATAGAAAGCGACTCAAAAAAGCCTTCGATTTGATATATTATGGGCCTCATAATTCATCCGGGATCAAAAGTTATGAGGCATCACGTGCTCACACGTGACCGGACATCACGTGCCTACACGTGACCGGGCATCACGTGCCCACACGTGACCGGACATCACGTGCAGACACGTGACCATTTACAGGCAAAGGCTGTAGGCACTGAATAAAATAAATAATTGAAAATAATTAATCGGTGGAGTCACGTGACAACACGTGATGGGCCTTTAAACCCACTAAAAAGAATTAAAGGTATAATAAAATAACAAGGAAAAATCCCAATGGGGCATCACGTGCTGACACGTGATAATTCCTGAGTTCTTTAAAACAACAGAATTAAATTCAGGTCAAATGCTTAACCAAGGGGTCATGTGCCAACACGTGATGGGTTCCTAAAGATCTATGAATTAATAGAATTAAATTCTAATTAAGAGGGAATTAAAAACCCTAACTGGAAAAATATTTCTCTAAATCTTTCCAAACAAAAAAGATGGTGCTCTGTAAAATGGAGAACTGTTGGATAAAAATCCAATGGTAATTAAAAATCACCAATTTATGGAAATATTTTATACAAGAAAAGATTTCCCTAAAATTTGCCAGGAATAACAGATAAAATATCTTTTGGATTAAAAATCCAATTGTGAATAAAAATTCACTGGATGATCTAGAAGATCATGTTGGTTACAAAAAAACAATTAAAATCTTTCAATGAAAGATTGACAAAACAAATTGATTCTTTTCTTTCTCCTATAAATAGGAGCCAAGAAGAAAAGAGAGAGGGATCTACTTTTTTTGGGAAATATACAACAACAGAGAGAAAAAAGAGAGGAGAATTTAATTCTCAAGAGAGAAAAAGAAGATCTCTTCAAAAAAAAGAAACCCTAGGTGAGAAAGAGGAAAGAGATCTAAGCTCCATAAAATAAAAGAGAATTTAATTCTCAAATTTAAGAGTTTAACTCTTCAGAATAAGAACTTAGTTCTTCATTTGGTTGAAGGTCTGCAGAAGTAGATCTCCCCACAAGTTGAGAATTTAATTCTTATCGAGGAGATTCTGCCATGCAGATTCAAAACTTAAAGGGAGAATTTGAGTTTAAGGAATTTAATTCCCCCAAATTCATAGGAATTTAATTTCAACAAATGAAACTAGGGTTTAACCCTGCATGAGAATTCAATTCTCCCAAATTCATAGGAATTTAATTCCTTCAAATAAAACTAGGGTTTAACCCTACATAAGAATTTAATTCTTCCATATACATAGGAATTTAATTCCTCAAGACAGAATTAGGGTTTAACCCTACCAAAGAATCTAATTCTCAAACAAAGGACTTAAATTATCCATGCACGTAAACGTGGTCACGTGGCAACACATGACCCTTCCTTTAATGATCAGAAAAGAACGAATGAGACATGATCACGTGCCCCACGTGACCCCCAAATAAACTCCTCAAAATGAGAAAGTAAAAGTATGAAGGCAACGCCTCACGTGCTCACACGTGACCCTCAAAAATAAAGGAAACAAATCCAAGGGCAGAATCAATTTTGGGTGCCCTCACGTGTCCCCACGTGACCCCTAAAAACACTTTAATAATCAATGCATGGATACCCATCACGTGCCAACACGTGATGGCCTGAAGACCAAAAGTGTTTAACACCTATTTGAATTCTGAGAACAAAATAAAGGAAGTCTGGCCCCGTCTTCAGATACCTCACGTGCTCACACGTGATGGCCTGAAGGCTAAGTGTTTAACACTTATTTGCATATTTGAGGGTAAAATAAAGAAGGTTTGGCCTAATTCTCAAGCGCCTCACGTGACCCCATGTGATCACCCCACTTTTAGAGTTTAACACCATTTTGAGCATTTTGTCCCCAGTGTTTAATACTGTTTTAAAGCGCATCACGTGGGAACACGTGATCGCCAAATATATGTTAATGTTTAACACTATTCTTAAACCTGTCTTAGCCCAAATTAGCTAAGTCTTTCTCAGTCAAGACTCCCCTTTGATTAAACCCCGACTACATTCTTTCAAACTTGATCATTTCATATGACATTCAAAGAAAACTCCAGAGCCATGATGAATGGTCAATGCCCAATAAAAGACAAAATGTTGTCATAGCCCCCAAACCTCTGTTTAGCATTGCTAAATAATGGGGGGCTGAATCCAGACAAAAGTTCAATAGTCCAACAAAGGGCCAACATTTCAAACTTAATTGGACTTAGCCCAAATTGGCCATAAGTCCTCAATTAAGATTTAACTGAGCTAATGTGCTCATAATTTAATTAATTGATCTTAGTTCCAAATTAGACTACAGATCTCCCAATCAACTTTGGTTCAAGGGTACATCTCTTCACTCCTTTGATATTTGTCGTTGTAATCCTTCAACGTCTTCAGAGAGGTGACGGGTCCCAATAACCAATCATTCCACGGACTGTGGGGTCCTTTTAAACCCATGGACTATGATGTCCTTAACCTCGGACTGTGGGGTCCCTTTAAACCCATGGACTATGATGTCCTTAACCTTGGACCACTATGTCCTTAAACTGGTAATTGACCGCAAAGTCCCTAAACTAAAACAATAGAGCCCAAATGCTCTTTTGTTGGATCTAAATGTTCTTGTTAAGTAGATCTTAGTCTAAAATTAGACTAACGTATCATTAACAAATGGTTAAGTTGACCTTAGTCTAAAATTAGACTAATGTGTCCTTAACAAACTGTTAAGTTGATCTTACTCTAAAATTAGACTAACGTATCCTTAACATACGTTTAAGTTGATCTTAGTCTCAAATGAGACTAACGTATCCTTAAACCCAACCCCCAAACCCAAATCTAAGAAAATACGGATTTGGACTAATCCACGCCCTACGGGCGACAACATAAATTAGTCTCCGTATACAATCCACGGGCAACCAAAAACAAAACAAACAAACACGACATTAAGTGACCATCTGGAGAAGGAGAAAGTTGCTACCGCGATGTGGTAGCGTAATTAACTGCAGGGGCTTGCGCCTGCAAGGAAGAGCGTCCCCACAATCAAAACCCACTCAAACGAGGGGAAATCTGACGAAGTCTGCTACATCGGCCGCATCCGTTTAAACCTTCGATACACGGTGTCATAAATCAACTTGGTATCTTCGAAGAGGTGGACAGATAGCACCAATTAGCATCTGCCCTCGGAATTCAGGCCCAGACGTCCCAACGTCCCGGTCGCGTCTTTCGGTGGAGAACTGATTCTGGCACGCCCGGTGGGACCTTTTCCTCTTTCCACTCCACACTTCGTGTGTCGTGTTCGCGAACGAATCGCAGTTTGCTATGGTTGCCTGTGGATTCGAGATACTAAGATTTGGTGGCTTGCTCCGTGCAGAAAAGACAGAAGATCAATGGCTTCAAACTGCACAAAGTGCAACAATGGCAATAACTCTCACTCCGTCCCCGCTGGAGGAGTGACCTATGGGCCTCAGGCGGCCTCCTTTTTCAAGATGCCAGTGGAACAGGTGACTCATGCCACCACTGGGCTATTCTTCGGGACTATGCTCCCACCGATGAGCTTGAACGCCCCTATACCGTCACAAGAAGCTCAGAAGAAGTCGATCTTTGATCGACTTACCACTACTACAGCCTCTCTTAACGGGTCGCCCAAACCAAACGCCTAAGTCTTTAACAGATTGGGCCGAGGCTCCAACGGGCCTGTGAAGAAGCCCACAATTCCGTAAGGGGTTATCCCGAAGGGGATAGCCATTCCTACTCCTGAAGTCACCAAGGCGACTTCTCCGGCTAAGGGGTCGGTCTTCACAAGACTAGCCGTTTCAGCTCCCACTCCGGGTGAAGTAACCAAGGCCGTTTCCCCTGCACGTAAATCGGCCTTTTCAAGATTGGCCATTCCCTCTCAGCGAGCATCCATCTTTGACAGGCAGGCGCCAACAGCAGACTCTCATCAGAACATGGGGCATGGAAAAGCCGATCCAACAGCGGAGGTGATCCCGGCCGCACGACATGCTCGACGTCGCCACTGGCGCCGAGTAAGGAAAGCTAGGGTCAATTCCCCTTCTGGACTGACTCCGCCAGCTCCAATGGTGGAAGTTGATACTGCTGTTCCAACTGGGAACAGCTTTGAATTACTTAACAGGGTATGCAGGAATTCGTCAACTGTCGTGCTAAAAAAGTCTCCTCCGCCCGTTGAAAAGGTCACAAAGGCGAAGCTGGAACAGCCCCCTCAGCGTCTGTCCTCTAAAATTTATAAAGTTTGGCGACAGGTCCAGGACTCCGTGCTAGATCAAGACTACCCCCGCCGACAGGAAAAGATGAAGGTTCGGCAAGAAGAGAACCACCCTGTCAAGCCACAGAAGGCGATAGCTATTTGGGTGCCCACTGCAACGGCCCCCTCAACTTCGACCGCCCATAAGAGGAGAAGGCCGGAGAAAATTCCTATGTTTGCGACAAATGTCAAGGGCACTGAGCCTAAACGCCCCAAGTCTGGGGGCATGGTGGTGCACACCATCTATATGGCATCCGGAAAAGAGAATAGCTGTATCTCCACAGGTCATCGACCGCTTACGCGATCAGTGACTAAGGCTCAAGAGCAACAATAACAAAAGCTCAAAGAGATGTTAACAGCTATGGCCGCACTCACAGGACCGAAAGCAAGCACAAAGACATCCTCGGAGCAGCGCCGTGAGCAGGAAACTGATGCCGAATTCCTTCGGAGAATGCTTGAGAAAAAGGACAAAGAGGCCGCGGAACAAGCGGCCAATATAAAACAAATGGCCATTCTATTCCAAGTTATGGTGGGCATGATGATCCAGCCGGATCCCCCAGCCGAAGATCCTCCAGTAATAATTGAAGATGATAGAGGAGAGACATCAAATCCTCTGCTGGCTCTGTCAACAGCCAAGGAAGAGACAATCTCCAAAGCTGCCCTAGATGATTACATCGCTCAGCAGATACGAGTTCACCAGGCAAATGAAGCGGCTGGGCAAATTGTTAAAACTGGATGACCCTATCCGAGTTAGTATGACCAAATAAAGTACCCGCCGGGATACACGATCCCCAAATTCCACATATATAAGGGGACTGGAAATCTGCATCAGCATGTCGCTCAATTTAGAGCTTTGTGCGGCAACACCGGAGGTGATGATAAGCTACTGCTTCGCCAATTCGTTGGCAGTTTGGCGGAGACGGCCTTCGAATGGTATTCGGAGCTTCCAAATGACTCCGTCAAAACATTCATGGAGATAGAGCTGTTATTCACCCAGCGTTTCGCAAGCGCTAGAGAACGCATCCCAATCATGGCGTTGATCAATGCCCGAGTGAAGCCAGGGGAGACATGGGTTCAGTATGCAATACGGTGGCGGAATATATGGTCGAAGTGCGAGCAGCGCATCGAAGAAGCGCCGGCGGTAGGCATGTTCGTGGGTACTCTTGACCCTCAAGCGACCATATCCCAATTCATGATGTTCTTCAAGCCGACCACCTTCCAGGCCTTGATTGACAAGATGGCCCAAATGGACAAGATGGGCCATAAGACTTCCTCTTCAAAGACGGAGCCTTGGAATGAAAAGGGCAAAGTAAAAGCAACCTTCGTCGCCAACGCTCAACAACAACCGAGTGGCCCGAGACCGGTTGTTCGCCAAAGCAACAAGCGGCAATCCCTCGATGAGAAGTTGAGACGTCCTTACTCGTTTCCCCGAGATAAAACAAGAAAACTGTTTGAACTGGCAGTGCGCAATGGGCTCATCACTCTACCGGAGTCAAGACACCCAACGCGATCGAACGACGTCAATGATCCTAATTACTGCCCCTACCACCGAGTATTGGGCCATCCGATCGAAGACTGCTACGTCTTCAAAAACTGGGTTGAAGACCAATACCAACAGGGCAAGTTCGCACTATCCGAAAACTGGAAGATGAATCAGCCACAACAGCACACACCTAAAAGGGTGGACACACCGGGGGCATCGTGCTCTTTTATAGAAAAAGCTCCATGGGAGGTCGCTCTTTCAGCCAAGACGAAAAGAATGCTGAAGGATCTTCACACATGCCCGGCCATCAGGTGGAAAAGTACGCTAGAGCCCGATGCCATTGAGGGAATGCTGAAACTACGCCCAACATTGGGAGTTATTAGTGATGGTGGACAAAACATTCAGGCCCAGCCGTCAAAGTCTTCGAAGAAAAAGAAGATGACCAAAAAGCCCGCGCAGTTTGATGACAAGCGCACGGATCTGCAAAAGCATATTGACGCGCTGGAGGAATATAACCAAAAGGCGCGAACCCCGATCACACTCCAAGAATTTCTCAACAATATCCTTGAGAGCAGAGATAACGACAATAACGATGGGGATGGATCGTCAGAAGAATCTGAGGACTATGTGGCAAGTTGCCACATGATCTTTCATTCGGCGTTAACTAACGAAGAATCTCATTCGGCGATAAAAGATAGCATAAAAGAGCTGGGGGCAGGATCGAAGCCAAAACCCTTGGAACCGTCTGACGAGATGATCGACTTGCTACTGAACGAAGCCCGTCAGAAAAGCAAAGCCAATCAAGAGCGTGAACTGGCTATATTCAAAAAAGCCAAACGCCAACGACTGGATGAAAAGGTCGAGGCACCCCAACCGGATCGAAGCATCCCTATCGCCAGCAAAAGAAAGCTTAAAGTAAGGAAACGATTCGCTAGGGCCCTGTCAATAAGAATGAAGTTGCCCTCTTTCAGAGGAAATTCTCCTGGCGGTATACATCTTGATGAAGCGGACATACATCCTAACTTCTGCTTATACCATCAGAGGATTACACACCCTACCGAGGAGTGCATGGCCTTTAAAAACTGGTGGCAGGGATATGTTGCCCACCGACAACACGTTCAACGAGTGAAGCGCAAAGCTCATCAGGAACAGAAAAGCACAACAGATGAGCGCAAAAGAGCCGCTGGCAACTGTCACATAGTCGACACCAAGGGATCGCAAGTCATCACCTTTGGAAGCGACTCTAATGAAGAAATTGCCCTCAGCCCTCTCTTCAAGTAATCCACCTCCGAAACAAAAGATGCGAAGATTTGCGAGAAAATCTATCTGTGTAATCGTACGCTGCCCGAAAAATCTCGGACCTATGACCGAAACGTCGTTAAACTACTACAAACCACAGTGTCCCCAGGCTGACGTGGTAAAAAAAACGGTACACCCACAAGCGAGATGGGCACGGATGAAAACCCGAAAGGGCTCCGTGAGTAAAAACAGCAGGGCTACCGGCGAGTTTTGTGAAAACCCGAAAGGGCGCAATCTCGTTAAAAGACACTTGCAAGGTCCTTTTGACCTTGTAAGGAGAAACCGTCTGCGTGAGATCCTTACGGCTCATAAGGGAGCAACACACTTAGGGATCCCCACGATTCCTAAGGAGAAAACACACTTACGAGATCCTCACGACTCGTAAGGTGAATTCCCCTTTCAGCCCCTCATGGCTCACATGGTTTAAAAGCCTTAAGCTACAGAGATCTGAACCTGTTCTTAAGCAGTCATACCTCCCGATTTTGCCCTACAAGCGGTTCAATATTGACCCTTGTATACAATCTACGGGCACGAATGAACATTTCCCTAAGAGAGTCCCATCAGCGACTAGGGATATGCTCAAACGGTGAACAAATACTTATAGGTCCTCTCGACTTGTAAGGAGAAAACACTCTTGTAAGATCCTTACGACTTATAAGAGAACACACACTTAGGAATTCTCACGATTCCTAAGGAGAAAACGCACCTACGAGATCCTCACGACTCGTAGGGAGAAACACCTTTATGAGACCCTTACGACTCATGAAGTCAAAAGCCTTAGTCGACGGGATCCTAACCCTGTTTGCTAAGCCACCCTTGTTCGACGTCGACGGAGGCAAATGATGATTCGCTCCTGGCAATATCCCAGTTGTAGCGATGCTGATGCCTAAATCGATATCAAATTCCAAGCCCTTCCACGGCAAATGATGATTCGCTCCTGGTAATATTCCAGTCGCAGCGATGCTGATGCTGAGATTGGCACCAGATTCCAAGTTCCACAATCGCGATAAAAAATCAGCGAGCCAAAAATGCATATGAAATAGCCGAAATGATAGGGCAACTTGCAACGAAATCAGCAAGTAAAAACATATGCATACAAAAACAGCCGAAATGATTGGGCAACTCGCAATAAAAAGCAACGAGTAAAAAGAAAAATGGCCGAAATGATTGGGCACCGCGTAAAATAGCCGAAATGATTGGGCAATCGCGACCTTCGCGATATAAAAGCTGAAATGATAGAGCATCGCGGAAAGAATTAAAAAAAATGAAAGAATAAAACTTTTTGCCCTGCAAGTGAAGTCACATTGACTCCTGTATACAATCCATGGGCACAAACAAGAAGGGAACCATATCGTCTCACCAGGTTTCATCAAAGCGAAGCCAGATCTCGACGGTTCATAGACAACCTAAAGACAATTTCGACATTCGTCGCAATATTGCAGACACAATGTCAACAAACGAAGCGAAGGAAGATCCCTACCTTCAGGGTTTCAACGTCAACATCGACAACTTAGAGATCAACACCGGCATTCTTCCTCCCTCTAATTGGATGCAGATGTTACACCAACAAACGGAGCCATGGCAAAGTCCCCTAGTTCCGAATCTCGACGGTTCACAGACAGCCTAAAGACTACCCCGGAACCATGACAAAGTCTCCTAGTTCCAAATCTCGACGGTTCACAGACAGCCTAAAGATCACCAACGGGGTTTCTCCTCACTTCAACTAGATGCAGACGTGACGTCAACAACCGACCTCAGAGTCATAACGAATCGGAGCCATGGCAAAGTCCATAGTTCCAAATCTCAATGTCCACATCTACGGCCCAAAAACCAACAACGGTGTGCCTCCTCATTCCAGCAGGACACAGATGCTACACCATCAATCGGAGCCACGTCAAAGTCTCCAGTTCCAAGACTCTATGGTTCACAGACAACCTGGAGTCAACCAATGACCTCCCTGCCGGATCAACGCTCCATCTCGGAAACAAGTCAACCAACCCCAGGGAAATCAGTGTCCTTGGCAATACCTCGATTCAGGGAAATCAGTGTCCTTGACAAGAGCATCTGGATTCGCGTCGACCCGCAGAGAAATCATCGTCTTTGCAGGAATACCTCGATTCGTCTCAACTCCGAGGAAATCAGTGTCCTTGGCAAAAACCTCGATTCAGGGAAATCAGCGTCCTTGACGAGAGCATCTCGATTCGCGTCGACCCGCAGAGAAATCAGCGTCTTTGCAGGAATACATCGATTCGTTTCAACTTCGAGGAAATCAGCGTCCTTGGCAAAAACCTCGATTCAGGAAAATCAGTGTCCTTGACGAGAGCATCTCGATTCGCGTCGACCCGTAGAGAAATCAGCGTCTTTGCAGGAAATGTAAATTCAAAATAATTTAAATATGCATCTAAATGTAACTTCAGCCAGTCGGGTCGCATTGATATGACCCAGTCTACAATACCTCAAGAAGGATCCGTTCATTTCTGAACTCTTCCTTTTTTTTGTGTTCCGTATACTAAGAACTGTAGTTTGATTTAGAACATCAATGCTTTTAGATAACGTGCCTGAACCGATCAACTTTTGATATAGGAAATGTTCAAAACATTATCCAACAATACAAAATTTTATCATTTCTTTACTAATAAAGAGACTGATATGATTTTGTATATCAGGTTCGGTATCTAATAACATTCGTTCAGAATCAATGTATTTGGAATACAGGGTGACAGTGACCAACAGACTTGGCTGCAACACTTGCACCGTTTTCTGTCTCATGAAACTTATCACCCGTTCTCAGTTTTCTACCTTTCTGTAGCCCTATGTATCAGATTACATATCTGGGATCCTGATCCGGTATCTAATACCCAGGACGTAGAGGATATAGAGAAACAGTTCTTTGTAATGAACACACCCGAAGATGATGCATCAGCATGCACTTTCTTCGTTTGGGCGGCATAGGAATTCTGGTATTCCCCTATTTCCTGCTCTGTCTTATAACAATTATAAGTTGGAGCGGGACCAACGTTCCCCAGCTCAGTATAACAAGCGGGTTCGGTCAATACATCCGTATTATTATCTTGATTAAGGCGTGAAATGGTCGCTACCTGGAGAGAGAGAGATGAAAACACTCAGCGTGCGCTCTGGCAAGAATAGATTGGTTATTATTTTATTTAATCAGGATGGCTCCCACTGTTTTTATCAAATCTTCCTTCAAACCCTAAAAGGAAAGACTAGCCGAGATTAATTACACGCTACAAGTTCGCCAATCTTTCAGCCAGGCCAGTGTCGGTACTTTGAGGGAGGTGCCCCGTGCTTTCGCACGGACCTAATTAATGTAAATCTCGTTTTTCCAGAGGCGTAACATCGTTAACACCTTTCTAGACACCTACTTGATCGGCTAATTGTAATGTGTAAAACTCTCCCAGGAGTAACTCTTACTCGCAGCGGGTATCGAGATCCAACTATCTCATAGAAGGTATGCAATCTCATTGCAAATTTCAACACTTGAAATTCCCGATAATATTTTGCTCCTAGCGTTCTATGACCTTGACGTAGGCCAACAAACCATAGTGCGCTAGTCAAGTTCAACCCGTCATTTCCTAATTGAATTAAACCCACCCGCACGACCCTTGACGCAGGCCAACAAAGTCGCACGACTACCCTAATCCAATCTGCATCATATGCATAAGCAGATAAATACTAGTTAGCTACCGCACACTACGTCTTGACGCAGGCCAACAAATGTAGCACGAATACTAACTACTACTTATCTGAAATGACGGAGGGCTACGACAGGTTTTTCTGAAAACCTATTGCGTAATGAACTTGATATCGTTGTAGAATCAAATGATTTTTAAAATGGAATGTTTCTGAGGCTTTTCTAGTTTTGCTAAAGGGGTCACTCCCGGTGAAGGGATCGTCGGCCCTTTCCTCATCGAATAAGGTGCAGGATATATCATATATACCGCTGTGCAAAGCAGAAACTATAGAAGCAATCAAAAGACAAACCGAGTGTGTAGCATTTTCCAGTTATTGCTAAAGGGGTCACTCCCGGTGAAGGGATCGTCGGCCCTTTCCTCATCGAATAAGGTGCAGGATATATCATATATACCGCTGTGCAAAGCAAGAACTGTAGCTACCTGTTTTATTTTTGAAATTCGATTCCACAACATCTTAGGTTTCTTTTACTTTCATTAATCACATTAATGAAGTCCCATCATTTAAGCACCTAAACATCACAGATAAATACGACGTACACTTATGCCATCCGCATTCGCCTCGATGTCCCCTCGTGCACCGTTAGGTTCGGTAACTAACGGCAGGGCAGGGCTAGCGCGGGTGTAAAACATAAGTAACGCCTATATAATATATCATATATACTATATACAGCATTTATCACAGAACATATCACATGATCACATCACAGATATCGCGGCAGAAGAATCATATGAAACATTGGATATACTAGGACGTCCGTGTTTTCAATATGAGCCAGCATAAAACACGGATTCCACGGTCGCGATGAATAGCCAAATCCACACCCCTAGACCCCTACGAGAGCGGCAAGCAACCCTACCAATTCTAGAGTTAAGAGACCCGGACTCGACTCCTCGAGTTGGTCTTCCACTGGACTCCAGAACCCGGTTACTTATGCCCTCCTCCTTGGGTCTATCCTAATGCGGAAAAGTAAATAATATACAAAAGGTGACATCTTCCGCAACCTGGAAGTGCCCCAATAAAAGAATATTACATACAAGTTTTTACATGAATGAAAATGAAAAACACTCATCTCACATAAAAAACCCCGGCTATTCAAACACAACAATCCAATATAACATATCCAGCAACACATAACATCATATGTCATCAACGTAAGTAAATATGCCCATCCCAATTGTCGCTGACATATAGCAACGAAACCGGCGATATCACATATTACACTTACGGTCACAGAAAAGAAAGTGTAAAACTACAACAGTTGGAATCCGCAACCTCTTTAGACAACACATGCCTAACCAAATGAATTCCTTAGACATCACATGCCTAACAATTATAAACCCCGCATTTCAGTCTCATTTATCGAAAACTCTTTTCAATATCTAGTCGGGCAATTCAACAAGATTCCCGGCATCCTGACCGAATGCTCGTCGCAAACTTTAGTAGACGGCCGCACCCCCCATACTGTCGACGAAGTGCACTAAGGTGGAACACCGCTGCCGCGAGCACCCGAACGGATACTTTCGGCGACGGAGTTCTCCTACAGTCACTTGGTCGGGGCTATGGGGCGTAGCTGTCTATTAAGTTTACCCGGCGAGTATCCGCGTACGCTACGTGATTGCGACGGACTTTTGATCGCATCAAAATTCCGTGGCAACCGATCAAGTGAGACTAAAGTGCTGTGTTTATAACATTCATTCATTCATTCAGTTATCTCATAACTACTTGTGAATTCCAATTATTGTATCACATTCCAGATAAATAGAAAATGTTAAACTTTCCGATCGAACAATCAAATACCCAAGTTTTCCCGAAACAGCTCAACACATGAAATAAGTTTAAAAACATTCACTTCATGCCTCAGTACCAACGGTCCAGCCGTAGAAGGGTCAAGCCAACGCCTCACATGTGGCACGCCGTACTGCCCCAAACCCTAAGGTTCAAAGGGCAGTTCAAGACGGTCACATAATCAAGTTAAGGTTTGTTGTCTTCTAGAGGGGCCATCGCGTTACTTGCACTACTTAGAACGTCATTAAACTACGGAAAAATCCAACACTTGGAAATTTCCCGGCAGAGGAAAACTCGGGTATTTATATCCGGTCGAACTTTTTAACATATTCTAAAATATCCGGAAAACACATAGACGAAGTTAAAGATTCCGATCGAATCATTGAGTCCCCAATACAACCCAGAAAAATCCACTGTGGAGTATAAATTAAAAATATCCAGAAGAATCAGGAAACTAACAAGTTACTGTGCAAAATTAAAGTAACAATGTCACTGAACGGTCGCGGAACCGCCGCACAAGCCATGCTCGTGCCGCGTTTCCGCGGTGCTTTAATCGATTTAGCCACTCGTTTTTCACAGTAACTCCTAAAAACGCCTGCTGATTTTTCTGCATATTTTTAATTCACAAAAATCCCAGTTTTGAAAAAATGTACAGAGAAGGTTTTGGGATTAGGGTTTCGGGTTCGATCGGGTTTCTAACATCGTCTATGCATCGCCTAAGGCTCTAGCTAGGCTCTGATACCACTGTAGAATTCCTAGGCACACTCAAGTGGTTCCACAAGGCATCAACCATGCCAAATTCTAATTTTTCTTGTGCCGAGAAACCCCAATGCAAGATCGATTACTAGGGGTAAGGCGAAACATGCAAGTTAACAACTTAACTAGATAGAGAAAATGACTACAACCTTTGTAGATCCGGTCCTCCACCTCTATAGCTCCGTGATGATGTCCCTCCGCTGCGATCATCGGATCCCGGACCCTAGCGATGGTTTCGTCGAAGAAATGATCGGGCTAGGTCGTCGACTTTGATGCCGAAGATGATCTACGTCGAGGCAACTCAAGATCAAGCTCCAACTTCACCAAGTCATGAAACTTGTGAAGAAAACACCCTATACTACTTGGCAAGTGGTAGAGGATGAAGAAATAGGAAGTGGGTTCACTTTGGATTTTGATTTCTCACTTGGATTCATCACTCGACATTTTCAAGCAAAGGTTTTCTTTTTCTCTTGAAGAAGAAGAAGAAGAAGAAAGAATATATCATAATAATAATAATAAAATCAATTGATCTTATCATAATGCAACCTTGGGTTAGTTTAACAAGTGTAGAGAATTAACTAGGGTTTAAGTGAATGGTTAGGGTTAAGGAAAGAAACAAAATGGTCAAGCTTTCAAAGCTTCATGAAGCTTCAACAAAAAAAACAAAAGAAGCAACCATTTTCCTTCTTGCCCTTAAAAAATAAATGCATAAAGAAAATAAATAAAATATTTAAAACCCTAACCATTAACCTAAATCATAGTTTAAAAGCAAACACACCCAAGTTTGCATGTATCATCAAACATGATACAAACTTGTGCACAAAAATATATCACATATACAATGTGCACAATCAAGTGAGAAAAACATCTTAAGTGAACCAATATTAGTTAATGTAAAGTAATATATCAAATATATAATTATACATTAAATCATTAAATCAACACTTGACTTAATGATCCGGTCATATTGCATATAACCGACTAATATCAAGTGTATCAATGTATCGAATCAACACTTGATTCGGTAACCCGGCTATATCATATATAACCGTCCAATGATACAAATCGCGAGAATAGAATACAGTATCACATACTGGTATTATTCTCGGTCCCGCACATATCTCATATGCGCTCCTATTTCGTTTCGCTTTAGCCAGGAAACCTCTGTGTAGGACTCTAAAGACTCGTCAATACGCTGGCAGCAGGTGATGATCATATCAAACACCCACAAGCCGCAAGCGGTCTGCTAAACGTAACGGCCACCCGGGTATTGAGCGATCAGAAGATCAACGAGCAAGCCCGCTCACACTCCTGTGAATCCAACCAGTAACACTTACCGTACAGTCCGGTCTCGTCGTCTGATATCTCGCATATCTCGCCTAGGGATGGTAAACGTCAGACCCCAGTAGCTCGATAAGTCGTGTCGATATGAGGTCTATAACAGTTCGAGAAACTACTGGTAACACTTACCAGTAAATCTCAGCAACCCTGGCCAGAGATTTCCGGTTATAGCCAATCGAACACAGCGCAACATCAACTCCCTATACCGGGAGAGACGAATCCCCTCCTATCGCTCATTGTCTCCATGTGATTCGGGACTGTACCCAAAAACCACCGTTTTGCATGCCCTCTTGGACGTGGTAAGGTGGAAATCAAAGCACAGTGGGAATCACACAAGACTCTATGACGATCTCGGGTCTACAGACTAACCTGTACCAGTGTCACCAGAGAACTGCCATCTGACGTAAGGTATAATACCATCTGGGAGTTCTCGGCGAGTCCGTCCAGTGTACCCAGTCTCCACTGAGCACCCGTATATCATCTCTGATGTCAAACACCAATGGATATGGGATCATCCATCGCCCATCTGTATGGGTCGAGAAGGTATACGCTAGTCTACACTGGTATATCGATGCCCTGTCTCGATACACCCACGACTAGGGACCTTGAAGGATGTACTTATGGACTACCATGTCCCCACTAGTATGATCCGCATCATAGTCCAGGTAGTCAAGTACACATCCTAAGGGCTTTACCAACATGTAATAGAGAGACAATCAGTGTACACGTTAAGATAAAGAGCAACCAGATAGCATACTATCATGTCGAGCAAGAAAGTCCTCCCTATATATGTCCAAGCATCCACTACAATATACATCCTATGTATAGTAATGGCCTCTAGGGCATACATATAACTAACACTTGGCAACCTCCTCGATTCAGGGAAATCAGCGTCCTTGACGAGAGCATCTCAATTCGCATCGACCCGCAGAAAAATCAGTGTCTTTGCAGGAATACCTCGATTCGTTTCAACTCCGAGGAAATCAGCGTCCTTGGCAAAAACCTCGATTCAGGGAAATCAGCATCCTTGACGAGAGCATCTCGATTTGCATCGACCCGCAGAGAAATCAGCGTCTTTGCAGGAATACCTCGATTCATTTCAACTCCGAGGAAATCAGTGTCCTTGGCAAAAACCTCGATTCAGGGAAATCAGCGTCCTTGACAAGAGCACCTCGATTCGTGTCGACCCGCGGAGAAATCAGTGTCTTTGCAGGAATACCTCGATTCGTTTCAACTCCAGGGAAATCAGTGTCCTTGGAAAAACCTCAATTCAGGGAAATCAGCGTCCTTGACGAGAGCATCTCGATTCGCGTCGACCCGCAGAGAAATTAGCGTCTTTGCAGGAATACCTCGATTCGTTTCAACTCCGAGGAAATCAGCGTCCTTGGCAAAAACCTCGATTCAGGGAAATCAGTGTCCTTGACGAGAGCATCTCGATTCGCGTCGACCCGTAGAGAAATCAGCGTCTTTGCAGGAATACCTCGATTCGTCTCAACTCTGAGGAAATCAGTGTCCTTGGCAAAAACCTCGATTCAGAGAAATCGGTGTCCTTGACGAGAGCATCTCGATTCGCATCGACCCGCAGAGAAATTAGCGTCTTTGCAGGAATACCTCGATTTGTTTCAACTCCGAGGAAATCAGTGTCCTTGGCAACCTCCTCGATTCAGGGAAATCAGCGTCCTTGACGAGAGCATCTCGATTCGCGCCGACCCGCAGAGAAATCGGTGTCTCTGCAGGAATATACAACGTCAGCAAAGCGGAGCCGCGACAAAGTTCCCAGTTCCATGACTCGGCGGTGCACAGACAACCCAAAGTGAACCCTCGACCTCCCTATTGAAGCAATGCTTTGACTCGGGAGTAGGTCAACTCATCAATCACTTACGAGTCCTCTCGACTTGTAAGAAAGAAAATTCTCTTGTGAGATCCTTACGACTCTCAGGAGAAAACGTACTTAGGAGTCCTCACGACTCCTAAGGGGAAAAAACACCTACGAGATCCTCACGACTCGTAAGGAGAAAAGCCTTTGTGAGACCCTCACGGCTCATAAAGTTGGAAAGTCTTAGGCAACAGATCCTAACCCTGTTTTCTAAGCCATCGCTACCTTATAAAGAGTTCAGATGAACCGTTATCTACCATCTATAAGCCACACTTGCCAAAACTATATGCCACTGAAATGGAGAAGTTACTCATGAGCATATAAACTACTTCACGCCAGAGTAAAATATAAAGAAATAGAAAGGTGCGGCTTATGGAACTGAGAGTTTGGAACTATATCTCTTAAGAGTCGAGATTTGAGTCAATAATAAATGACGACGCTTGTGTCCGCGCGTTATCTTCTCATATCAAAATTCTGAAAATTATATACCAAGCCGAAATTGGTCATACGCTATGAATTACTCTGCACTACTTCACCCACGTATATACTTACGTGGGCAAAATAGTGGGGGGCATTTGTTCCCGCCAAAAAATTTCTGCGCAAAAGAGCCCAAGGTATCAAATGGCAGCGATACGTTTAAGAAAATGTGAACCAGTATTTTCCGGGCTGTATTTTGACAAACTCCTGAATGTGAAATAGCTAAATTCTGATGGTATCAAAAGCGTCTCGAAAAAGCCTTCGATTTGATATATTATGGGCTTCATAATTCATCCGGGATCAAACGTTATGGGCAAATATGCTATGCACGTGTAATCTAAGGAAGAAAATGCGAACCAGTATTTTCCGAGCTGCATTTTGACAAATTCCCGAATGTGAAATAGCTAAATTCTTATGGTATCAAAAGAGTCTCAAAAAAGCGTTTGATTTGATATATTATGGGCCTCATAATTCATCCGGGATCAAAAGTTATAAGGCATCGCATGCCCACACGTGACCGGGCATCACGTGCAGACACATGACCATTTACAGGCAAAGCCTGTAGGCACTGAATAAAATAAATAATTGGAAATAAATAATCAGTGGGGTCACGTGACAACACGTGATGGGCCTTTAAACCCACTGAAAAGAATTAAAGGTATAATAAAATAACAAGGAAAAATCCCAATGGGGCATCACGTGCCAAAACGTGACCAAGGGTCACGTGCTGACACGTGATAATTCCTGAGTTCTTTAAAACAACAGAATTAAATTCTGGTCAAATGCTTAATCAGAGGGTCACGTGCCAACACATGATGGGTTCCTAAAGATCTATGAATTTAAATTCTAATTAAGAGGGAATTAAAAATCCTTACTGGAAAAATATTTCTCTAAATCTTTCCAAACAAAAAAAATGGTGCTCTGTAAAATGGAGCACCGTTAGATTAAAAATCTAATGGTGATTAAAAATCACCAATTTATGGAAAGATTTCCCTGAAATTTGCCAGGAATAACAGATAAAATATCTTTTGGATTAAAAATCCAATGGTGAATAAAAATTCACTGGATGATCTAGAAGATCATGTTGGTTACAAAAAAACAACTAAAATCTTTCAATGAAAGATTGACAAAACAAATTGATTCTTTTCTTTCTCCTATAAATAGGAGCCAAGAAGAGAAGAGAGAGATCTACTTTTTTTTTGGGAAATATACAACAACAGAGAGAAAAAAGAGAGGGGAATTTAATTCTCAAGAGAGAAAAAGAAGATCTCTTCAAAAAAAAAGAAACCCTAGGTGAGAAAGAGGAAAGAGATCTAAGCTCCATAAAATAAAAGAGAATTTAATTCTCAAATTTAAGAGTTTAACTCTTCATAATAAGAACTTAGTTCTTCCTTTGGTTGAAGGTCTGCAGAAGCAGATCTCCCCACAAGTTGAGAATTTAATTCTCATCGGGGAGATTCTGCCATGCAGATCCAAAACTTAAAGGGAGAATTTGAGTTTAAGGAATTTAATTCCTCCAAATGAAACTAGGGTTTAATCCTACATGAGAATTCAATTCTCCCAAATTCATAGGAATTTAATTCCTCCAAATAAAACTAGGGTTTAACCCTAGATAAGAATTTAATTCTTCCATATACATAGGAATTTAATTCCTCAAAATAGAATTATGGTTTAACCCTACCAAAGAATCTAATTCTCAAACAAAGGACTTAAATTATCCATGCACGTAAACGTGGTCACGTGGCAACACGTGACCCTTCCTTTAATGATCAGAAAAGAATGAATGAGACATGATCACGTGCCCCACGTGACCCTTAAACAGACTCCTCAAAATGAGAAAGAAAAAGCATGAAGGAAATGCCTCACGTGCTCACACGTGACCCTCAAAAATAAAGGAAACAAATCTAAGGGCAGAATCAATTTTGGGCGCTCTCACGTGTCCCTACGTGACCCCTAAAAACACTTTAATAATCAATACATGGATACCCATCACGTGCCAACACGCGATGGCCTGAAGACCAAAAGTGTTTAACACCTATTTGAATTCTGAGAACAAAATAAAGGAAGTCTGGCCCCGTCTTCAGATGCCTCACGTGCTCACACGTGATGGCCTGAAGGCTAAGTGTTTAACACTTATTTGCAAATTTGAGGGTAAAATAAAGGAGGTTTGGCCCAATTCTCAAGAGCCTCACGTGACCCCACGTGATCACACCACTTTTAGTGTTTAACACCATTTTGAGCATTTTGTCCCCAGTGTTTAATACTGTTTTAAAGCGCATCACGTGGGAACACGTGATCGCCAAATATATGTTAGTGTTTAACACTATTCTCAAACCGGTCTTAGCCCAAATTGGCTAAGTCTTTCTTAGTCAAGACTCCCCTTTGATTAAACCCCGACTACATTCTTTCAAACTTGATCATATCATATGACATTCTAAGAAAACTCCAGAGCCATGATGAATGGTCAATACCCAATAAAAGACAAAATATTGTCAGAGCCCCCAAACCTCTGTTTAGCATTGCTAAATAATGGGGGGGCTGAACCCAGACAAATGTTCAATAGTCCAACAAAGGGCCAACATTTCAAACTTAATTGGACTTAGCCCAAATTGGCCATAAGTCCTCAATTCAGATTTAACTGAGCCAATGTGCTCATAATCTAATTAATTGATCTTAGTTCCAAATTAGACTACAGATCTCCCAATCAACTTTGGTTCAAGGGTACATCTTTTCACTCCTTTGATATTTGTCGTTGTAATCCTTCAACGTCTTCAGAGAGGTGACGGGTCCCGATAACCAATCATTCCACGGACTGTGGGGTCCTTTTAAACCCATGGACTATGATGTCCTTAACCTCGGACTGTGGGGTCCTTTTAAACCCATGGACTATGATGTCCTTAATCTCGGACTGTGGGGTCCTTTTAAACCCATGGACTATGATGTCCTTAACCTCGGACTGTGGGGTCCCTTTAAACCCATGGACTATGATGTCCTTAACCTTGGACTACTATGTGCTTAAACTGGTAATTGACCGCAAAGTCCCTAAACTAAAACAATAGAGCCCAAATGCTCTTTTGTTGGATATAAATGATCATGTTAAGTAGATCTTAGTATAAAATTAGACTAACGTATCCTTAACAAATGGTTAAGTTGACCTTAGTCTAAAATTAGACTTACGTGTCCTTAACAAACTGTTAAGTTGATCTTAGTCTAAAATTAGACTAACGTATCCTTAACATACGTTTAAGTTGATCTTAGTCTCAAATGAGACTAACGTATCCTTAAACCCAACCCCCAAACCCAAATCTAAGAAAATACAGATTTGGACTAATCCACGCCCTACGGGCGACAACATAAATTAGTCTCCGTATACAATCCATGGGCAACCAAAAACAAAACAAACACACACGACATGAAGTGACCCTCTGGAGAAGGAGAAAGTTGCTACCGCGATGCGGTAGCGTAATTAACTGCAGGGGCTTGCGCCTGTAGGGAAGAGCGTCCCCACAATCAAAAACCCCTCAAACGAGGGCGAATTTGACAAAATCTGCTATATCGGTCGCATCCGTTTAAACCTTCGATACACTGTGTCATAAATCAACTTGGCATCTTCGGAGAGGTGGACAGATAGCACCAATTAGCATCTGCCCTCGGAATTCAGGCCCGGACGTCCCAACGTCCTGGTCGCGTCTTTCGGCGGAGAACAGATACCATTGTCAAGGCACTTGACGATTTCTTTCTTTACCGCCTCCTTCATGACGGGATTTAATCGTCTTTGTGGTTCTCGGGTTGGCTTGGCTTCATCCATCAAATGTATATGATGTTCTACAACCAAGGGACTAATCCCTTTTATGTCAGCCATTGTCCAATCAAATGCTTGCCTATTAGATCTCAAGACCATCAAAAGAGCGTTCTCTTGCTCTAAGGTTAGAGAAGCAGATATGATCACAGGCAAAAACTCATTCGCACATAAATATGCATATTTAAGGTGAGAAGATAACAATTTGAGATCTAATGTTGGCAGAGAGACAATAGAAGGTGGGGTAAGTGGATGATATTCGGATTCTTGAAGAAGTTCATAGCCTGCAAAGGATACAGACTCGGAAAGTGTGACTGACTTTTGTGATGAGTCAGAAGGTTCAAACTCAAGGGCGGACTCGTCAAAAGTGTCCTCACTATAATGTGCAAGATCAAACAATGATGTGCTAATGTCGTCGAGATCATCAAAGCAAAGTTCATCAGCCTTGCAGCTTTCGGGAGCTATCTCGTGGACAGAACAGACATCAAGCAAATGAGCAGAAGGTTCAGATGGCTGACTTCCAATCTTGTAAATGTTAAGCTCAATTGTCATTTTCCTAAAGGATAGGTTCATAGAACCGTTACGACAATTAATGACAGCATTGGAAGTAGCTAAGAAGGGTCAACCGAGAATCACCGGAATTTGGTTCCTTGGGTTTGCTACAGGCTGTGTATCCAAAACAATAAATTCCACAGGGAATATAAATTCCCCGACTTTTATCAACACATCCTCAAGCTCACCCCTAGGTTTGGTGATAGATCGGTCTGCCATCTGGAGAGTACAATGAGCTGGTTTCAACTCTCCAATCCCTGACTGCTCGTAGACAGAGTATGGAAACAGGTTAACACTAGCGCCAAGGTCGAGTAAAGCACGGTTAATATTTTTACCCGCAATAGAAATAGAGATTGTATGACATCCAGGGTCCTTACGTTTCTTTGGTAATTATGGGGTAAAAGCTGTGCTAACATTATTCGTCATGAATACCTTTTGGGCACTTGAGTCTTCATCTTCCTAATGCACAAGTCCTTAAGGATTTTCGCATAAGCTGGAACTTGTTGGATAGAATCTAGGAGAGGGATATTTATGTTAACCTGTTTAAATATTTCCATAATCTTCTCCATATGTGGACTTGGTTTGTTTCCCCTTAACCGATTTGGATAAGGAGCTTTAGCAATAAGAGTTGGGTCCAACATTGGAGAAGATCGAGGGGGTGGAACAGATCTCATAATTGGAGTGGGGATCGTCTTATGTTGACTAGAAGAAGTGGGATGAGAGTTCGAGCCTTGGGGAAAACGGAGAATAGGCTCGGAAGAAGATGAACTAGGGTCAGAAGTGGAAGTGGAAGCCGGGGTGTCATTGATAGATTCATCATTATCAATATCAATCTGTTCACCGACTTGATTATTCAGCACTCTTCCGGATCTCAACGTTGTAATGGCACTCATATTGTAGTGTTGTGAATGTCCAGGATTCGGTAGGGGTTGAGATGGAAGTTTTCCTTTCTCTCTAGCACTCATTTTGGTATTTAATCGTGCAATTTGTGCTTCTATCGATTTCATACTCTCACCGTAGGAGGCGGAGTTCTTCTTTATATCATCGATGGAAGACCTTATATCAGCCGACATTTGGATGGAATGTTTCATAAACAAATCCAAGGTTCGTTCGAGTGAAGAGGAATTATCGGTACCGGCCAATTGCAAAGAATTATTATACGGTGCAGAAGTGTTAGCCGGATTTTGAAAATTTTATGATAGAAAGGGGTGCTGACTCAATTGTAGTGGTTGCTGTTGTTGTGGAGGGACTCTTTGAAAGTTATTTTGGTTTGGAACCGTATTTTGAGTTTGGTGTTGGTTCCAAGCAAAATTAAGGTGATTCCTCCAATCTTGATTATAAGTGGAAGAATAAGGATCGTTTCTAGGTCGTTGCTGAAAAGCAGCAATAGTGTGTTCTTGACCTTGAAACGGAGAATTCAAAGGACATTCTTCCATCAAATGTAATGGATCGGAACAGCATCCACACACGGTTTTAGGGAGTGTGGCCTGGTTTAGGGAGGCTAATAAAAATTTGTGTTTCATAACTTCAAGTTTCTTTTGTATTGCTGTCATTTCAGCTTTGACTGCTATGGAAACATCAAGTTGATGGATACCACCCTTAGATGATGGTTGACTAACATTCTCCCATTGCAAAGTTTTCTCAGCAAAATCTTCTAAAAATTTCCAAGCTTCACCATCGTGTTTAGACATGAAATTGTCTTGACATATGGATTCAAGCATCTGCTTTGTTGTTGGATTAATACTCTCATATATGATTCGGCACAGATCCCATCTATGGATTCCGTGATGAGGACATTGGACAAGCAAATACTTGAACCGTTCAAAACACTTCCAAAATTGTTCACTGGGAAGCTGGGTAAATTGACACGGGCGGTCTTATGATTGGGATAAAATTTCTTAAGAAATGCTATGACGAATTCATCCCAGTTTGAAATAGAGTGTGTAGCTATGTTATAAATCCATTTTTCGGCTAAATCGCACAAAGTGAACGGGAGAAGACGTAAACGCATAGCATCCACTAAAAGTTGTGAAGTGCACATCATAGCACATACGTTTTCAAATTTGGTAATAAAAACGTATGCGTCTTCAGACTCGAGACCGTGAAATTTAGGTAAAAGATTGATATAGTGTGGTTTGATTTCGAAATTATCCCCATTGGATGGTGGAATGGAAAGACAAATAGAGAGGGGACCTCGAATAGGGTAACATCTCTCTTGGAGAGAGATGCGCGGTGGGTTCTGTGCACCTACGGGTGGTGGTAGAGTGGTGTTATTATAGTTTGATGGAAATCCGTCCATCGCGGTCGATATGGTGGGTGGGGAGAAAGAAGATGTAGAATTACCGACTTCAGAGTCGATAGGAAGAACGCGGACAAGACGGGCACTAGAATCCCGTGTCCAGCCGAGCATGCACTAAGCGGGTTTAGCACAAGTGGCGGCGTTAATTAATTAGAGAAAGTGGTTTGTTTTAGTTTTTTTGGTTTGTTTTGAAAAAGACGGATTTTGAAAAATCACAACAAAAAATGCACAATCAACCCTAGATCTATGGTCACCTAGGTCAAGTTACTAGACCGCTCCTAGAATTTCAGAAGACAAATCACAGGATAAATCCTCTACTACCTCTTTATCCCTCCTATGGCCAGGTAAGTGGGAGGTATCCGCTACGTAAGTGGGAGGTATCCGCTACGTAAGTAGCGGGCCTAATTAAGTAACCATTTGCCTTAGACACCACAAAAGAAATGCGGATAAGTAATAGATTACCCACGACCTTCTTCTGTCCTAATTGAGCGCGACGGTCCTTAGAGTCTTATCTAGATATTTTTTAGTTAATGAAGGGTGATGCGAATGCTAGTTTTGTGATTTGCGGGGCTTAGGAAGGGTAATGAAATCCCCACCTAATCTGAATTTGGTCTTTGTCCCTTAATTTTCGTATTAAAATATGCAAAACAACCAATATCAAAATACGCAACAAGAATTTTTTTTTAAGCGGCGAATTTTTGCAAAGATCCTGCAGAAAAGTGTTATTGGACAAGATCAGAGGAGAGATAAGAAAGTATAGAATATACCAGTGAATTCTGGAGTTTCAACACAGCAATATCGCCGCGGTTCCGCGGCCAATACACGCTTTCTGCCATGGTTCCGCGGTCAGTTTGAAAGATCTTTGCACGAAAATTTTTCCTGGTGCTCCTATTGATCCTCTGGATTTCCTGAATGCTACAGAATCTTTCTCTCGCTGCTCCAATGATTCCAGATTCCCTTGCAAAACTCACACACTAATCGTTAAGCACACGATACGATTTTGATTCAAATTTTTTATGGAATAATAATATTTCAACTCAAATAGCAAGAACGAACAAATTACACACGTATCCCTGGCAACGACGCTATTTGATTGGCTAAGATTTTGATTCGTTAAAATGAAAAGTATAATCACAATCAAAGAATTTATAACCGCAATCAATAACGGTGTCGTTGTAGTTCGTTAATAAGTACGGGTCGTCCACTGAGATTCGTGTATTTATTCGTTCTTGTTTTAGTTGAGTCGAAAGAAAATAGTAAAGAAAATTCAAGAAAATGAATCAAGATTTATTAGATGAAATATTTTCAAGAAAAATCAAGAAAGAGTTTAAGATTTAGTAATCAAGAAAATGTCCAAGATCAATTTTAGTTATCAAGAAAATTGAAGAATGGCTTGTAGGATTCAATAGGAATTAGTAGCAATAATGAATGCTAATAATGACTCATCTTATCTATTGATAAATTATAGCTAGAACGATGGCGATGAATGAAGATTAGGGATCTATTAAAGAAACTAGGGTTTCTCCTTCACTATCCCTTATCTTTTCATTGATCACCATTCAAATCTAGCCTTTAGCAAAGAAAATTATCAATCATTTAATCCCAAATTGCAACGAAATTATCAAGAACGGTGATCCCGTTCCAAAATTTGGTCATTGACGATTCTTTTTTCTAAAGTTCATAATTCTCATAAGAGTTAAGATGCGTATAGGATTTCATCACCATTTGATCTACCGAATTTCTTCAAATTCTTAGCAAGCGGAGATTTATTCATGCATCATGAAAATAAAGGAATCAAGAATTAAAAATTTCATAATGCGAAAATTTTAAAGAAAGCGAGAATTAACAAATGATCACCTTTATTATTCAACTTCTAATTACACTTTCCTTCAATCCGAGATTACAAGAATTGCTCTCGATCGCTCCCTTGAAGAGGTAACTATTCCGTCGAGTTTCGCTTTGCTCGATCTCTTTGAGACTTGGACCTGTCGAGGATCTCGTGCTCTTGATGACGATCGGCTTCACGTAAAGGATCTTGAATGTTGTCGCTCGATATTGTTCTCAACGATTCTTGATTTTGGATCTTGATTTGGAATTAAATTAGATTTGGTTTTGGATTGAGTACTAGAAATCAACTACCATCAACAACCTTCTTAGTGTAGGCTTAGGTCCCTTTTTATAGCCCTTCACCAATCTTCTACTAGAAGCTAGGTCAATCTTTCCCAAGAAGCTAGGTAGTTGTAAGGAAATTTCTAGAATAACGTAGTTATCAAGCTTCCTCAAAAAGCTAAGCTGTTGTAGGGAAGTTTCCAGAACAAGATTGTTACAATAGAGCGTCCTCAGCAAGCTAGGAAGTTGAGATGAACCTTCGGGAAAAATATCGTCACCGGAGCCCCCAACTCGGCCGCGGATCCGCGGCGGATCGGCCCAACTCGGCCACGGATTCGCGGCCGTTTGGTGGGATTGATCCTTCATTTTTTCTTGTGTCCTCTGGTGTTGGTCTGTATGTACTCGGGTGATATCTGGAATCTTCTTATCTCTTCTGAATTTCTGGCAGATTTTAACTCTTTGATTTCTTTTATATTGTCGGCGAATTTGCGATTCCGATATCTGTCCTGAGATAATTTTCTGCACAAAAATTTCAATGAAGAATGTTGAGATATACAATATCATGCGTGAAATAATAAACACGCAATTTCCTTCAAGAATATTGATTATAATGTATAACACGTGGTATTTGATATTTTCCAGACGAACTTGTAATACGTGTTATATTTATAACAAACATCATTAGATGATTAGAAAAGTGAGAAAATTGTTATGTTAAAAATTGCAATATTTTCGACTGAACAGTGTGTAACGACCCTAAATTCCATATAACGTCCATTTTATTTTAATTAGTAAACGATGTAGTTTTCTGTTTTTGAATCGAATTATAAGTAATTCTTGTTAAATAAGTGCAAGAAATAACGTGTAGCTCACTGGTTTAAGTCTCAACACTGCTGTCCCATAACCCGCGTGTTCGAATCCTTACATCCCAAATTATTTTATTTAATTTCTTTTTATCTTTTTTGAATCCTGAAAGTTTCACGGGCGATTCATTGAGTTACAAAAGGTTACAAAAGAAAAGATAGATCTTTTCATTAAAATACCAAAACTCTTAAAAACCAGATTTTGTCACTAAAATACTACGACATCTAAAATATATTTTTATTAAAAACCGTCAACGTTTTAGTTAAATTATTTTTACCCATAACACCTCGAGGTTTATTTTTTTTAAATAAAGTACTTTACATAAAAAAAAACCTCGAACTTTTAATGATATAATTACATAAAAATACCTAGAACTATAAAACAAGTAGCTAGCTAATATATAGGTAGCAGATGAGTTTAAGTGACATGTCCTCTCTTGAATCTCGGAAAGGAAGAGACAATTAGCGTTATCACTTACATACTCTCTAAATATAATTTGTAACTCCACGGTAATCAAATCGCATTGAAACTTGACTTAAATCTGAACTTGACTTGAACTTGAACTTGAACTTGACTTGACCCGAATCGTGAATACGTAATGACTTGACATGAACACTTAACATGAATACTTGAACTTGATTTTACTCTTGAACTTATACTCTTCTAATGTATTTTTGGATCCAGACAAGACTTATAACCTTAACTATAAATTTAGATACGCGGGGTGTTGAGACAGTTTGAGTATGAATCCAACGGAATCTCAGGAATTCCATTACCGAGATAATGTTACTGTTGTACCGGAATGAAACGGTACAGATAACGTCTCTGTGGTATCGGGCTGAAACGGTACAATTAACGTTGTTGTGGTACCGGACTGAAACGGTATATCACGAATGACTCCCGAGGTGCTAGCCGACACACTACTTCCATGAATGAGGGCCCGTGTTTCCAAACCTCGGTGGGTCTTACCTTTGGGTTTGGAATACTTCAACGACAGTTGGAGTCCCGTTATTTTTAGGCCCATGTACTCTTGAGTTTGAGAATACTCTTGAGATTGATTGACATTCACACTTGAACTCACATTAATTAGCCCATCCTATTAGTGATCTCTTTAGGACATATTGATAGTACATTTCATGTTCACCATACCTACACTACACAGTCATACTATACTTGTTTGTTATGCTCATGTTATATTACCATGCTTACATAGTTACCTTTAATATTGTCATGTTATACACGTTCATGTTTCATTATTTCCGTTCATACCATATCACATATCACCTTACACCTTATTCATATACTTCACACCTATCTTGGGGACTTACTGAGCCCTAATTCACTGACGACATTCTTCTCTATTTTTTCTTTTCTTGGAATGTTCGTCGGGATGATCTAGAGATTGAGGAGATCGAATCGGGTCAGGAGGATTGCTCCCAGCTTGCGGAGCAGACCGACTACTAGTTATTTATTTCAGCTTTACTTTTCTTTATGCCACATGTTTAGGCACCTTATGTTCATATTTCTTATTTCAAAATTCATGTATCAATTTAAACTCTGTAAAGTTTGGAATGTAAATATATAAAGTTGGATTTTCTTTATCATATCATTTCTTGTTCTTTTATACTGCTTACTTTACGCTTAGCGTATTTGTTTTGAAAACGACCTTTTCGGAATAATACGTCGCGAGTCTCGTCACGTGCCGTTACCGCTCTTTTGAAAAGCGGGGTATGACATGGTGAGTAAATTCTCGTGGAACAATATTTCCACAAAACAAAATCATGAAGCAATACTTCTTCCAAAAACCAACAACAATCTTGTGTTAGGTAATAAGGTGTAAGGTGGTGGGGACAGCGATCACCTTACACCTTATTACCGGAGGTCGACCGGCAGGTGGTAGGGACGGCGCGACAGCGGGTGGCGGACGGTCATTGCACATCTTGTGTTAAGTAATAATATTTCATGGTAATTTAGAAAAGACACCAGTTTTGGAGGGATATGATTCTAGTGAAATGAGGTCATTTGATTAAAAAGGTAATCCTATATTTCCGGAAATATTTTATAATACCTAAACAAATGGTAATTTTTCATGGGATTTAGAATTGCCATCTAGATTAACTCATGCTGAGCGCACCATGGAAAAACCTAGTTTGATATATTTCTTGGAACGCTAACTTGAAACGTAGGAGCTACATTGATCCACTACCTTGCTTATGCCTCATCAAATAAATATTCTAGGCGCTGCCCCTTTTTTATATAATATTAAACTTTAACTTTTACCAAAAAAAAGATAAAAATATTAAACTTTAAGTTTCTTGATTAATTTCAAATGTAATTAGTTGCAATCAATAAAAGATGTCACTTATACAATCAATCCAGATATTGAGATTTATAAAAATACCTACATAAAAATAAAGCAAATAATTTTTAAAAATTAATAAAAATAACGTGTCAATTGGACAAGAGATTGCGGAAGCATGTTGAATAACGAGCAAAACTTCATTTGAAGTACATCTAAAAATACCAAGGGGACTCCCTAGCTGCAACTTACATGTGTTAAAGAAAAATCTCTACAGTGTGCTGGCCATATATGTCCGATTATGAGAAAGAGAGAGAGAAACAAGAATATAGAGTCACCAAGCTACCCAAAGGGTGCTTTCCATCTCTTTTTTTCTCCTGTCTGGATGGATTACAACCGGCACACCGAATAATTTATCGTGTTGAAGGCTTTTTGGCTTTTTTGTTTGAGCCATAAGCTAGGACCCATATAAAATATCCTTTCTTTTTCAAAATAGATATTTGTTTGGAATGTTTTAATTTCTTGTGTTGTTTTGTTTGTATGTTTTGAACTCCTAACATTTTCCGGGGTACAGATTATTCAATTGGTCCAATCTTTGCATCTGTGCATGTAATTTGTTTAGATACATGCACAGATACATGTACACAGATATACATCAAGAGCAAATTTTACAAAGCACCATCGAACTTTTATGGTTTTTAAGATATCATTATTAAACTTTAAAAATGTCAGGAACCCTCCTAACGGCAATCTTGTCAGAAAAATTGAAGGATATTTTTGCAGTGGTTCAGCATATTCAATTCAATTTGGAATTATTTAGTCCATGTATAAAGTGAATTTGGAGCATTTCAATTCTTTCATGGTTTAAAAAAACCTAGTATTTTTAGACAAAATTGATAATTCAAGTGGGGTTCATGGCAATTTTAAAGTCCAATGTTGCTTTTTAAAAAATCTGAGAATTCGATGGTGATCTATGAATTAAGTTTACCTACGTATCAAAATTGTAAACATGTCAAAGTTTCCAGCCCCAGCAGTATTAACAATGGGAAGAGAAACAGAAGAGTGGGCCATCAAGATCAATAAGCCATCATATGTTGGGGATCTTATCTTGTTGGTGCTACCCCTTTCATGATTATAGCACCATTAACAATTAAACCTTTTTCCCTCTGTACACTTTAGACAACTTAGATACAAAACACGCAACCAAGCATAGCGGAAAGTCTACATATCTAATCTAAAAGTTTACCGAAATACCCAATCCAATTGATTAGATCGATCATCTTACCCATGTCACGTAGAAGATCTGATCTTTAGCGGCTTCAAGTAACAGCCGGAAGGAAACCACATTTTGGTAGAAAGCGAGAATCTTTCTCTTGATCATCCCGTAAGCTAACCCAAAATAGAAGAGAATGAGGAAAGGAGATGACAACTCTCTTGTTTTTCTCTCTAGAAAAACTAGGGGTGGTAATTGAACGAGCCAGCTCGGGTTCGATTAAGGTTCGGCTTGATATCAGCTCGTTCAAATTCGGTTCATTTATTAACGAGCCGGACATGAGCCAGAAAGCCTGGCTCGTTTATTAAACGAGCCGGACTCGAGCTCAGCCAGGCTCGTTCGGTATTGACTCAGGTTCGGCTGGGTTACACAGTTTGAAAAAAAACAGTAATATGTAATATATAGCAGATTCTATACAACTCTCAGAACACTTAATTCAATTAAATGACAGTATATAAAGTGTACTGAGATAAATATAAAACCCAGCACTTAGACCCATTCAATGCCCTAGATGTTAATATTTTTAATAATTTTTCCATATCTCAAAACCCTGAGTTTTAAGCATTATTGTTAATTATGTGTTTTTCTTGGAAGATACTATTAATATGAGAAAATGAGCTGAAAACGAGCCGAGCTCACAAACGAGCTCGGTTGAGCTCGGCTCGTTTAGTTAATGGGCCACAAATGAACCGAACACGAGCTGGGCATCTTTAATCGAGCCGGACTCGAGCCGAGCACTCTAGCTCGATTAACTAAACGAGCCGGACTTGGGCCGACAAAAAGAACCACGAGCCGAACTCGAGCCGAGCTTGGCTGGCTCGAGTTCGGCTCGTTTACACCCTTAAGAAAAACTCTATATTGTATGCATGCTTATCTTATATCTCATATGAAACCTTAACCCCCATATATGAATATATATGGCACCTATTAATATGGGCGGTTATTATGCCGGATCGGGCCAAATGACTAACACCATCAAATTGAAAATACTACACCAAAGTTTCCCACAGAACTTTATTCTTTAGCCATTATTGTTCAACATCTGGACGGAAAAAAAATATAGGCAAGAGAGGAGACTTGTCACGTGGATTAGAAAATAGAATTGCAATATCCTGTAACTTACAACATTTGTTGTGGCCGTATTAATTGCAATAAATATTGTGATTTTAGTAATAAGGTCATGTCCGCTTATCATGTCCTGACCCTTAAAGCAAATCTGCTGCAAATATTTCATTTTCACTTGAATCATGCTCCATCGAAAACGGAATCTAGGTTGGATTTGGAAGTAACGAAGAAAAAACTAAAACAACCATAAGATCAATTTAAAGTCGCTTACTTGCAACAAATGTTATGTACAACACATATATTATAAGCTTTATATTGCTACAGAGGAAAGGACCACAAAACACACATTCTCACATTTGTTAATTTATTATTAATATCTAGGGCTTTTTACTAGAAAGCCTTCTCATACTTCCTTAAATATTTATAATTAATGGTATTGGTTTTTTAGAAAAACAGACGTGAGATTCTATTAGGTTGGAGGCATTTAATCCTATCAATTATCTTGTTGGTTTCGTGGCAGACATGGAGGTGTGCAAGGTTCAGCTACCAAGTTTATAGCATTCCTATTCATGGAAGTGTTGAGTTATTGGAACCAACTGCCCTCCTTGACTCACCTCTTCAACTGCCCATAACTAATTCTTATATATTGTCCCAAATACGCAGGTCCATTGTCTGCAGGGCAAAGACCCAAACTTACAAACCGCGGGGTTGGGCCCTACTATTCTATCATGTTGGTTTGTGCACAGGGACATCAGTCCCTAATTCAAAAATGGAAACAGGGTATGCAGGGACCCGGCAGGTCTAAAATTGTAGTGGCGTCTCATATGGGCCAGCGGATCCACTGGCTATTTTGCAGTTAGATTCCTGAACCCTATTGACCCATGAGAGGTCATTTTCTCTGTTCAAAAGTTAATTATTTTGCAATTATACTCATTTGTAAACGTTGAGAGTGTTTTTGGAATTAATAATTAATATGTTGGCAGATAAGATGGAAATTGTTGCTTTCAGTGTTCCACTCTTCATGGAAAGAACAAACCGCATCATTGTACACACCCAGATGCAAGATATTGTCGTAAAATTTTACCAAATTACATGATGTGTGATTGAGTTGATGGATAACATGCTCTTCATCTTTATCAGAACGCCACATCTCCATGACTTTAGTAACCATCCTTGGGAAAAAAATAAATAAGTTTTATCACAAAAGCTATGTTTATCTGTATCCACCATTCATCCTCATTGTGAAATTTAAAATGACATAAAAAGATAATGGAAAAAATATGGCGGAAACACCTCACTATTTCAAAAGCGGAAACCTCCTTAAACTTAAAATACATGCATTTTATCTTAAAAATTTAACACCATTTATTTTTTGGTATATATTTCGTATAATGCCCCTCAAGTTTTTTTTCTACAATTTTTTTTCTTTTTCTTCTCTAAAATTTCTCGCCAAACATTTTTTCCTTAATTCTTTCTCAAAATCTATAATTCAAAACATCTACCTTTTCTCTGCTCCTCCAAAAAATGACCAAAGATTCAAGGGAGTAAGGATGTAGAAGATATTGAAGAAATGTTAGGTTAATTAATTAAATTTGTTCAAAGGGCATTTTTGGCATTAAAAAGTCATACAAACGGAAAAGTTAACTCCGTTAGGGTTTTGGAGTAAAGACCATGTTTTTAAAATTTAGGAAGGTGTCCTCTTTGGTCACGCCCCACCCCCAACACAAACGGTATTGTCCGTTCTGATCGAAACCGTACGGTTTTGCACTTCGGAGTGAACCGACCCCGACCAGGGGCCACTTCCCAGGAGATCACCCATCCCAGAATTTCTCTGGCTCGAGCACTGTTGGTGTTCCCGGCGCCTTGGCCGTCAACCGCGACCGTTGCAGAACGAAAAACTTTAACTTTTAAAAAACTTGGCCTTAGAAACCACTGCCTAAAATCTAACCAAATATTAAAACTAACAAACTTGAGGAAATCTTGCTACTCTAAAAAGGGGTTATACCGAATGATCCATGTCATTTGGTCTTCTACCCTCTTCTTTAGCACCATAGGGTCTCTGTGATCGAGCTTGACCGTGGGTCTTCCTCCATCGAAAATGATCCACCCGAGAGATGTGGTTCTGGCTCTAACTCCACTCAAAAACCTAGTGGAGCAACTAAAGGCTCTACGTTGCTAATCTAGAGTGCCTAGTAATGTAATGTGTTGTTCTAATATTCTTTCTACCTCTCTTCATCCTTGATTCTCAACTCATGAGTGTAACGACTCTGAAATCACTGTACGAAAATTTCTTATTATTGTACAGAAAAGAGTATTACAGCCTGTGTAAGAGTTAAAAGTTATTTTTGTTAAATAAAAGCAAGAAACAATTTGTAGCTCACTGGTAAAGCCTTTATACTGCTGCGACATAGCTTATGTGTTCGAATTCCATCAGATACAATTATTTTTAAGATTTTTTCTTTTTAATTTTTCGGAAGCCCAAGAGTTGCACGTAATACATGAAGAAATGAAAAGTTTTAGAAAAATCAAACAGGCGTAATGAGGGTGTACACACTGAATTCACCATGTGGCACAAATCTCGAGGCGGTTGCCTTAATCTCGACCGCCCGTTTCAATCAATTGGCCGCTACCGACAGTTGGGATGAAGCCAAATCCCTCCGTACTTTGCACACTCCTCTTCAGTTCCCCTTAACTCCCCTGCGCTGTTTGATTTCCCTGCAATCAAACAGAGACTCTTCAATTCATCATTTAACACATTTTCAATGCATTTTAATCCAAAATTTTAATTCCCAAACTCTAATTCTTCACTATAAATACCACCTCATGCCCTAACTCCCCTCTATTCTGAAAATTTCCAGCAAAATCACCTCAAAAGTTCCTAAGTGCAAGTGGAGTCAAATGGAGTTAGCAACCAAGCTCCTTCCATCAAAGATCGAAACCGTTTCCGGAGCTCCCGTGATGCCACAAAACCCCCTTCCTTCTTCCTTACTCTCTTCTCGATATTATAAAGCCGTAAGTCTCTTCATCTCTATTCTTTTCCATCTCAAAACATTTTTTTAAAACAAACCGACAAAAGAGGAGTTATCTCCGATATAAGATTCTTTTAATATTTGTAATGCATGTGATAGGAATATTAAATCAAACTAATATGCTACACTAATATTAACCCTTTTCTCATCATTTAGTTTTTAATTTAACAAAAATTTCATAAGAAACAAACATATAACAAACTTTTTCATTAAAATACCATGAACTTTAGTATCACCATCTTATCGATAATTAGTTTATATACCTTTAGAAAAAATTCACGGGGTAACGACCTACCCCACACGCACACTATAGTTCCATAGCACGGTATTCTAGAGCTATAGATAATTTAAAGAAAAACTTTTTCATTAAAATACCACGCTTTTACAAAAACGGGTTTCTTAAATCGATATTTTGAAAGTCTTGGCAATTACATCTCTACAACTCTTGTTAGGGGACCCGCTAATAGATGGTGCGGATTATCGCATATTATTGGGACAGTAGAGCGAGATACAAAACTTCTCACGGAGTATTCGGTCTCGAAAAGAAATTTAAAAAATACGGTTTTTAAGAAACGCGACTTTTCTAAACAAAACTAAATTTTGAAAAATTATATAAAAATCATAAATCCATATTTTCAATAAAAACAAATTAAGAAACTATATTTTTAAAAAGAAAGATTAAAATTATTAATAAAATACCACCGAGTTTCCAAAAATAGTAGTTTTTACAAAAATACCACAACTTTTAAAAAGGCTAAATTTCATCACCAAAAATATCATTTAAATTAAAATCTATGTTCATAAAAGCCCTAAATATTATAAATCACCCTCGAGATTTATTTTTAAACTATATTAAAGTATTTTTCATAAAAAACCCTCGAGAAATGCAAAACAATATTTTAAGAATTCTAGTTTAATATAGGTTTAAGCGGGATCAATTCTCTTGAGCCTCAGGTAGCCGGAGAAAATGAGTGCTTACCTATTCAGGTTAGACAACTTAACGGAGTTATCGATGGCAATTGTCTTGGAAAAAAATACAAATCCTACGGTTCATATGCAGCAGTTGCCGATTACTCCCGAACTTAAGATGTTGCAAGAACAAAGTCCTTTCATAAGATTTTAACTCCAATATGAATCTAAACTCAAACCAGAATCCATACTCAAACCAGAATTTAAAAACAAACACAAGCTTGAATACTTGATCATGAACATGAACACTCAAAATCAATTCAAACTTAAACTCGTATACTTGATTTGACTTGACCGAACCATGGTTATAACTTGACATGACTACCTGAATACATGATTACATTTTGAACATGAAGCTGAACATTTTATATCTATGAATTCGGTCAAGACCTATAATCTTAACTTATACAATACAATCCGCGGGGATAAAGGGGTAGATTGGTACGGAACGTATATCGTGGCACGAGAGGTCACTTAAAAGATATCTACATGAATTCACATGCTATTATCCCGTGGGTTATGACGGGGTCTTGTACTACATGTAACCATAGTCCACGGAATAAGATGGACTCCTCTCGTATACATGAATACATTTCTTATCAAACTACAAATAACCACGTTAGAATAACTATTTTTTACTTGTGAACGATCATATACAACTTTACCTGTTCATTTCACATTATATACTATCTTCTCTTTCTTCTTTTGGGACTTACCGAGCGCTAGTTCGCTGAAGACATTCCTCTCTGTTTTCTTTCTTTAGAATGTTCGTCAGGAGGATCGGTCTCTGAAGACGTAGAGCCGAGCCAGGAAGACTTGGACCAGCTTGCAACTCATCCTGATTACTAGTTCTTCCTGCACTTACTTTCAGTATGCTATTGTTTAGGCATTCGCTTTTATTATTGTATCTTTTACTTTCAGACAGTTGTATGAAAAGTTGAATATAAATAAAGTTATTATTTCATTTTATTACTCTTGTTATTCTTGATCATTGTTATATTGCTTAATTACGCTTAACGTATTTATTTTCATAATAAATACGTTGCGGGTTTGCCACGTCACCGTTTTCGTCTATTGGGAAGCGGGACGTGACAATGAGAGTGTAGGGTGAAGAGGAAGAAGGAGCTCAAGAATGGTGAGAGAAAGAGAATGGTGTAATGAAATTCTCATCACAAAACCAATAATGCAACCAAGGTTTTATCAAATGAATTTTTGCAAAAATAAAATCCAACCATACTTGAATAGTGTAGACAAATGAATTATAAATTCATCTGTCTCCCTTATTCAACCATGCTTCACACCACTCTCTTTGCCACCTCACCCCTCCACCTCATTTCAATTTTCTAGAAAAGAAAAAATATGGAAATGAGGTATTCTCCTTCTAGAATGTATTCCATATAAATACGGGATATACTCTACCGTATATATATACCCGTATTTGTATCAAAATACGAATATCCAAATAGGTAGAATAATACAAAGAACATAATATTAGAATATACATATCGAAATGTGTATCTGTAAATTATTAAATCAATACATGATTTAATAATCCGGCTTAATTCTAAGCCGGCTAGTATTATCAACCGTCCGATCGAAAGCCCGGATAACACTAGAATATATATACCGAAATATGTATATGTTAATTATTAAATCAATACCTGATATAATAATCCGGTTTAATTCTAAGCCAACTAATATTATCATTCGATCGGAACCCTGCACGTATCGAAATACGGCTACCACTCATTTCGCCCGAACCAGGGTAACCCTCTGCGTGGAACTCTAAAGACTCGACGGTACACTGGCAGTGGGTTTAACCACAAGCACGTCAGCGGCACTAGCTGTACGTAATGGCTACTCAGGTACCTGTCGAAAAGGAAGGCCAACGAGCAAGCTCATCTGAATCCCTACTGAGCTTATCCGTGACAATCTTCATACAGTCCGGTCTCTTCGTCTAAGAATATCGCATACCGGGTCTAGGGGGTGGTAAACGTCAGACCCCTAATAACCTGATAAGTCGTGTCGATTCGGTTTAGGACCGATCCGAGAAACTACTGATCTAACCATCATTAAATCTCAACTGCCTTGTCCAAGGTCTTATGATTCTGTCCAACCGGACACAGTGCGATATCTACTCCCAATACCGGAAAAGACGAATCCCTGACAATCACTCACTGCCTCCATGTAACTCAAGACTGTTGTAGGGTTCTTTGGCACAACCACAAGGTTTCACAAGGCATCAAACATGCCAATTTCAAAAATTTCTAGTATGCCAAAGAACCTAACCTAGGATCTAACTAGAGTTTTAGGAGTTAAACAAGAAAGTAATCTACTTTACTTCTAAGTGATAACGGAATACAACCTTTGTAGACCGGTCCTTCACTTCAATGGCTCCTTGTGGTGGTCCCTTCGCTGCGATCGTGGAACTCCCGGACTCTTGCATGGCTTCTCAAGGTGAAATGAACGATCTTGCTTGAAATCTTCGAGACCGAAGATTATCTACATCAAGGAGACACTAACTCAAGCTACTACTTCACTAATGAGAGATTAGTGAAGCTAACATCCTATACTAAATTGCTAATCTAGTAGAAGATGATGAACTAGGAAGTGGGCTCACTTTAGTTTTATTTTTCTCACAATATTTTCTCACTTGAACAAAACCTAGAGAGCTCTTGAACTTTGAGGAAAAAGATGAAGTCAAGAGATGAGAATGAACTAAATAAGGTGAGAGAATCAACCATGGGTGGGTTTGTATCATATAGCCAACTCATGTAGAGACATAACCATGGCTAAGTTATAATGGTTAGGTTAATAAATATTTTTAGTAAAACAAAATTAGTGGACCAAGTCAATGCATCCACAAGTTTCTACAAACTTCATGCATGTGACCATTTATCCACTAATTTGGATTTACTTTAAATATTTAAACCCTATATTATAATTAGTATGGTGTAAGGCTTATACACCCATGTAGTGTGTGTCATCAACCATTACAAAAAAAAAACACAATTAATATATATCACATATATATTAAGTGTGCACATGTGAGAAAATAAATGCTTAAACGAGCTAATATTAGTTAATGTAAACTAGTATATCAAATATACAATTATACACTAAATTATCAAATCAACACTTGATTTAATAATACGGCTATATCTCATATGACCGACTAATATCATATGTACCTACTTATCGAATCAACACTTGATTCGATAATCCGGCTATATCACATATAACCGACCGATATAAATATCGCGAGAATAGAATACGGTATCGCATACTCGTATTATTCTCGGTCCCACACATATCACATATGTGCTCCTACTTCGTTTTGCCTGAGCCAGTAAAACCTCTATGTAGGACTCTAAAGACTCGTCAATACGCCGGCAGTAGGTAATGATCATATCAAATACCCACAAGCCGTCAGCGGTACTAGCAGGACGTAACGGCTACCCGGATATTGAGCGATCAGAAGATCAACAAGCAAGCCCGCTCTAGCTCCTGTAAAGTCTGTCAGTAACACTACCGTACAGTCCGGTATCTTCGTCTAAGATGTCGCATATCAAGTCTAGGGGTGGTAAACGTCAGACCCCAATAATTCGATAAGTCATGCCGATACGAGGCTCATAACGGGTCGAGAAACTACTGATAACACTTATCAGTAAATCTCTGAATCAGCCCTGGCCAGGGACTTCCAGTTATAGCCAATCGAGCACAGCACGACATCTACCCCAATACCGGGAAAGACGAAATCCCCTCCTACCGCTCATTGCCTCCATGTGACTCGGGACTGTACCCAAAAACCACCGTTTTGCACGTCCTCTTGAACGTGGTAAGGTGGAAATCAAAGCACAGTGGGAATCACATAAGACTTTATGACGATCTCGGGTCTACAGACTAACCTGTACCAGTGTCACCAGAGAACTGCTATCTGACGTCAGGTATAATACCATCTAGGAGTTCTCGGCGAGTCCGTCCAGTGTACCCAGTCTCCACTGAGCACCCGTATACCATCTCTGATATCAAACACCAATGGATATGGGATCATCCATCGCCCATCACATGGGTCGAGAAGCGTATACTCTAGTCTACTCTGGTATATCGATGCCCCGTCTCGATACACCCACGACTAGGAACATTAAAGGATGAACTTATGGACTACCATGGCCCCACTAGTATGATCTGCATCATAATCCTGGTAGTCAAGTACACATCCTAAAGGCTTTACCAATATGTAACCATAAGACAGTATCAAGAGACAAGTATACATGTTAAGATAAAGAGCAACCATATAGCATACTATCATGTCGAGCAAGAAAGTCCTCTCTATATATGTCCAAGCATCCACTATAATATACATCATATGTACAATAATGGCCTCTAGGGCATACATACAACTAACAATCTCCCACTTGCACTAGGGCCAGCTGCTGTAGTATCGCATACCCAGCATCCCGAAGAGTCTCTCGAACTGTATATGGGGAATGGCCTTCGTGAGTGGATCCGCAGTGTTATTCTTCGTGTCAACTCTCCTGACCTCGATCTCCCGGCGATCAACTATCTCCCGGATCAGGTGATACCGCCTCAGAATATGCCTGGATCGCTGATGGGACCTGGGTTCCTTGGCTAAAGCCACCGCTCCATTGTTATCGCAATACAAAGGTATTGTATACTCAATGGATGGAACCACTCCAAATTCAGTTATGAACTTCTTCATCCAGACAGCCTCTTTGGCAGCATCATTGGCAGCGATGTATTCAGCCTCCATCGGCGAGTCTGCCATGGTTTCCTGCTTGGAACTCTTCCAGCATACCGCCCGTACACTGAGGGTAAAGACAAATCCCGAGTGCGACTTAGAGTCGTCCTTATCACTCTGGAAGCTCGAATCGGTAAAGGACTCCACTTGGAGTTCTCTGTTACCATACACCAAGAGCATCTCTTTAGTCATTCTCAAGTACTTGAGAATACTCTTTACAGCTGTCCAATGACTCTCTCCTGGATCTGCTTGATACCTACTCACTACACTTAGTGAGTATGCTACATCGGGTCTGGTACATAGCATCGCGTACATGATAGAGCCTACTGCCGAAGCATAGGGTATCCCTTGCATGTGAGCTCTCTCCAAATCAGTCTTGGGAGACATCTTTTTGGAAAGAGTGAGTCCTGAGATCGTGGGTAAAAACCCACGCTTGGATTCTTCTATACTAAACCTTTTTAGTATAGTGTCAATATACCTGGATTGGGACAATCCCATTATCTGTTTAGATCTATCTCTATAGATCTTAATCCCCAAGATGTAGGAGGCATCACCTAGATCTTTCACCAAGAATCTATGTGATAAGAAGAGCTTGACCGATTGCAGCATAGGAATGTCATTTCCTATCAAGAGTATGTCATCCACGTATAATACGAGAAAGACAACCTTACTCTCTCCCACCTTCTTGTATGTACAAGGTTCATCTACGTTTTTGCGAAATCAAACTCTTTGATAACGATATCAAAACAGATGTTCTAACTCCGCGATACTCGCTTTAACCCATAGATGGATTTAAGCAGCTTGCACACCTTTCCGCTGCTCCCACTGTCTACGAAGCCCTATGGCTGAGTCATGTACACGCACTCTTCCAAATCACCATTCAGAAAGGCGGTCTTAACATCCATTTGCCAGATTTCGTAGTCATGGTATGCAGCAATGGCAAGCATGATTCGGATGGATTTAAGCATAGCCACTGGAGAAAAGGTTTTGTCATAATCCACACCTGGTCGTTGACGAAAACCCTTTGCAACAAGTCTAGCTTTGAAAGTCTCCACTTTCCCATCTACACCAAGTTTTTTCTTGAAGATCCACTTGCTCCCAATGGGTTTTACCCCTTTAGGAGCATCTTCTAAAGTCCATACTTCGTTGGTGTACATGGATTCCATCTCGGATCGCATTGCATCCAGCCACTTCACAAAGTCTCCACTCGTGATGGCCTGCTCGAAACTAGTTGGGTCATAATCCTCCATGATGCAATCCTCCCTTCCACCATCAATGAGAAAACCGTAGTATCTCTCAGGTGGACGAGGAACCCTACTAGATCGGTGGAGAGGCTGGGGTTCGTTGGGAACTACCGAATCCTCTGGTTCCACTAAATCTTCAGTTTCAGTTTGTGTAGCTGGAATTTCTTCCAGTTCTACCTCGTTGCCACTAATTTCTTTTGCAAGAAATTTCTTTTCTAAAAAGGTGGCATGTCGAGAAACAAACACCTTTTATTCCTCGCCATGGTAGAAAAGATATCCATGTGAATGTTTGGGATATCCCACAAACTTGCATAGAACTGACCTTGCCTCGAGTTTGTCCGGATTTTTCTTTTTGACATAGGCCGGACAACCCCATATCTTAACTCGTTTAAGACAAGGTCTCTTCCCACTCCATATCTCATATGGTGTGGTAGGTACAGATTTAGATGGAACTTGATTCAATAGGTATGTTGCTGTCTCAAGCGCATAACACCAAAAGGAAATAGGTAACTCGGCAGTGCTCATCATAGAGCGCACCATATCTAATAGGGTGTGATTCCTCCGCTCTGATACGCCGTTGTGCTGTGGTGTATATGGAGGAGTAAGCTGAGAGAGAATCCTATTCTCTTTTAGAAAGTCCAGGAACTTCGTGCTCAAGTATTCACCTCCTCGATCGGATTGTAGGACTTTAATACTTTTACCCGTTTGGTTCTCGACTTCGAACTTATATTCTCTAAATTTCTCAAAAGCTTCAGACTTGTGTTTTATCAGGAACACATGTCCGAATCTAGAGAGATCGTCAGTGAATGTAATGAAGTACGAGGAACCATCCCTGGCTTGTGTAGACATAGGACCACATACATCACATGCATCAGTCCCAAGAGCTCACTAGCTCTTTCTCCGTGTCCACTAAACGGAGTCTTGGTCATTTTGCCTTTGAGACAGGACTGGCAAGTGTCATAAGATGAGAATTCAAACGAATTCAAATAACCATCTTTATGTAACTTAGCGAGTCGTGTCGCATTTATATGACCTAGTCTACATTGACACAAGAAGGATTCGTTCATTTCTGAACTCTTCCTCTTGTGTGTGTTTGTTATGCTCAGAACTGTTGATTGATTTAGTACATAAATGCCATTGCACAATGTGCCTGATCCAACCAACTTTTGGTTCAGGAAAATGTTCATAACATTATCCTGTAATACAAAATTATATCCCTCTTTACTTAATAAAGAAATTGATATAATGTTGCATATTAGGTTCGACATGTAATAGCATCCGTTCAGAATCAATGTATTACCACTTGGTAATACAAGGTGATATTCCCCGACGGATTTAGCTGCAACAATTGCACCATTTCCAACCCTTATGTCTTTATCACCTTCTCCCAGTTCTCTACCTTTCCTTAGCCTATATAACAAATTACATATATGAGATCCTGACCCGATATCCAATACCCAGGACGTAGAGCAAAAGGAGAAACAGTTCTCTGTAACGAACACACCCGAAGAAAATACATCAACATGTACTTTCTTCAATTGGGTGGTAAGGGAATCCTGGCATTCCCCTATATCCTGTTCAGTCTTATAACTCTTATAAGAAAGAACGGAACCTACGTTTCTCTGCACAGTATAACATGCGGGTTCGGTCAATACATCCATATTATTATCTTGATTAAGACGTGACATGGTCGTTACCTGGAGAGAGAGAGAAGAAAACACTTTAGCGTATGCTCTTGCAAGATCAGATTGGTTATTATTTTATCTAATCAGGATGGCTCCCACTGTTTTTATCAAATCTTCCTCCAAACCCTAAAAAGAAAGACTAGCCGGGATTAATTACACCCTACAACTTCGCCAATCTTTCAGCCAAGCCAGTGCCGATACTTTGAGGGGGGTTCCCCGTGCTTTCGCACGTGTAGGGTGTTTTTCATCACCCCATTGAGATGGGAATACACGTGCGTTTGTCAGGCATACTACAGATTTCCCCTGCATAGGGTAGGCCAGGGTTTATTGATTGTGGGGATCCGAATTTCTGGCAGCCGCGGACTAAGCTGTCGTTAATTACCCCTCGCCTTTGGAGCGAGGGAACCTCCGATTGACGGGTTAAACTGGTCATGCGAACTCAATGTGCAGTGTACGTATGTTTTGTTTTGGAGGGGGGCTTGGATATATCGAGAGCCACGCAGAGTTTTTACGGAGGTCCCACTACCCGGATAGCGGGCTGGGGGTCAAGGAGGCTAGCAGCCCCCTTGCGGGGTGCGGGGCAGTGCCCCGGCCCAAAATTTTTTTTGGGAGGGATAGTGTTGTAGAGTATGTGTGTGTGTGTGTACATATATATATACATATATACATATATATATATACATATATATATATATAAAGGGAAAGGGCATCCAAAGGATCGTGGGAAAAAGCGCCAGCGCTTTGGACGCTCGCGCTTTGAGCGCAAGGGCGCTAGAGCGCTAGCGCCCCACGTGCCAGGCACGTGGGCGCTCGGGCGCTAGCGCTCTGAGCGCAAGAGCGGTAGCGCTTTGAGCGCTAGCACCCCACGTATTAGCACGTGGGCGCTCGGGCACTAGCGCTTTGGACGCTAGCGCTCGGAGAGCAAGGGCACTAGCGCTTTGAGCGCTAGCGCCCCACGTGTCAGCCCGTGGGCGCTCGGACGCTAGCGCTTTGAGTGCTAGCACGTGGGCGCTCGGGTGATAGCGCTTTGAGAGCTAGCGCCCCACGTGTCAGCACGTGGGCGCTCGGGCGCTAGCGCTTTGAGCGCAAGGGCGGCAAAAGGGACTTGGTCCCTGCAAGGGGAGTTGTACTCCCAGAAAGGAGCACTTATTATTTTGTGTGTATATGTGTGTGTGTGTGTATGAGGAGTTAAAATCCTAGGATATTTTGAAGCTGATGAAGGGGGTTCTTCTTTGGAGCCCTGGGTCTTCCCAAAAATAGGGTTTTCGGAGATGGGCCTCCTTCTTCCTCCTCTGTTGGCAGGATCTTGAAGATCAAGAGATGTGAGATTTTAAAAATCTCTTCTTTTTGAGATCTGATGGGAGATCTAAGCTCCCCTTTGTAGGTTTTGTGGTGAAAAACTACTTAGTTTTGGAAAAGGAAGAGTAAAACTCTTGGTTTAATTCAAAAGAAAGAAGAAGGTTTAGAACCTTCAAAAAGGGAAAAGAGGCACAAACCCTAAATTTTTTGGGGGGGAATGAAAAGTGTCTCTTTTATTCATCATCATGTTGCCTTATATAGGCATACATATTTACATATAGCCCATTGGGCTTTACAAAATGGCATTTTGCTCATCTCATGTCTCATGTGCTATTTCTTTCTGCACATGAGCCATGGGCTTACAAAAATTTGGCTTTATGCCCATTTTGTTTCCATTCATGCATAAAAAATTACATAAAAATTATTTATTACATGATCTATATTTTGGCATAGAGGAGGCTGGCCGCGGGCTCGACTTGGGCATGGGCCCGCTTGACCTGGGCTTGGGCCCACCTGGCTTGGGGTTGACCTTGACTTTGACTCGGTCAACCGGGATGCAAATTTTGACCCCAACAGCACGGACCTAATTAAAATAAATCTCGTTTTTCCAGGGGCGTAACCCCGTTGACACCTTTCTAGACACCTACTTGATCGGCTAATTGTCTTTTGTAAAACTCTCCCAGGAGTAACTCTTACTCGCAGTGGGTATCGGGATCCAACTATCTATAGAAGGTATGCAATCTCATTACAAATTTCAACACTTGAAATTCCCGATAATATTTTGCCCCTAACCTCTATGACCTTGATAAAGGCCAAGAAATCATAGGATGCTAGTCAAGTTCAACCCGTCATTTCCTGATTGAATTAAACCCACCCACACGACCCTTGACAAAGGCCAACAAGGTCGTACAACTACCCTAATCCAATCTGCATCACATGCATAAGCAGATAAACACCATTCAGCTACCGCACACTACGCCTTGACAAAGGCCAACAAACGCAGCACGAATACTAAATAGGACTTATCTGAAATGACGAAGGGCTACGACAGGTTTTTCTGAAAACCTTTTGCGTAAAGAACTTGATATCGTTGCGGAATCGAGTGATTTTGAAAAGGAGTGTCTTTGAGGCTTTTCTTAGTTTCGCTAAAGAGGTCACTCCCGGTGAAGGGATCTCGGCTCTTTCCTTATCGAATAAGGTGCAGGATATATCACATATATCACTATGCAAAGCAAAAACTCAAAAAGCAATCAAAAGACAAACCGTGTGTTGTAGTATCTGTCAGTTATTGCTAAAGAGGTCACTCCCGGTGAAGGGATCTAGGCTCTTTCCTTATCGAATAAGGTGCAAGATATATCACATATATCACTATGTAAAGCAAATACTGTAACTACCCTTTTTTTTTGAAAATTGCTAAAGAGGTCACTCCCGGTGAAGGGATCTGGACTCTTTCCTTATCGAATAAGGTGCAGGTTTCTTTCTTTTCAATAAGGTGCAAGATATATCACATATACCTTTTCTGGGGCCTATGCTTAAGTCCATCCAGATCCTACTTGCCACGGCTACATACCATAATTACAATATCTGGTGGTTGGGTGTCATGACAGCTTTTCTAAATGATATTTTAGAAGAGGACGTCTATAAGTTCACAGCCAGAGGGCTTCGTAGACAGTGGGAGCAGCGGAAACGTGCACAAGTTGCTTTATAGGATAAATCAGGCATCGCGGAGTTGGAACGTCTGTTTTGATGTAGTAGTCAAAGAGTTTGACTTCATCAAAATGGTAGATGAACCTTGTATATACAAAAAGGTAGTAGGGAGTATGGTGGTGATCCTCGTAGAGTATGTGGATGACATACTCTTGATAGGGAAGGAGTTTCCTATGCTACGCTCGATCAATCTCCGCTTATCATAATGATTCTCCACATAGGATCAAAGTGATACCTACTAAATCCTGGGTTTTGGATCTATGAGATAGATCTAAATGGATGTTAGGATTCTCACTAGATGTAGTGAGATGGTATCAATTGATCCTGGGGAGAATCACTGGAAGTGTTCCAGGGTGATAAGGACGACTGAGTGTCAGTCACAGGCATTGTCTTTACCCTCTATGGAGGGACGGTATGTTGGAAGAGTTCCAAGCTAGATACCGTGACATACTAGACGATTAAAGGCAAAATACATCGCTACTTAAGATGCTACCAAAGAGGCTGTCTGGGTGTATATTAGTTCATGAGATGAACTTAGTTCCTCCCATTGTGTGACAATGGAGTTGTGGCTTATGCCAAGGAACGTCCGTCCCATCAGTGATCCAGACATATTCTAAGGAAGTGTCACCTGATCATGGAGATGGTTGATCTCCAGGGTGATCGAGGTAAGGAGAGTAGACTCAGAGGACAACACGGCGGATCCACTCACAAAGGCCTTTTCCCAGATAGAGACTTTTATGGGATAGTTGAGTATGAGATACTACAACCACTGCTATCAGATGGCCCTAGTGCAAGTGGGAGATTGTTAGTTATATGTATGCCCTAGAGGCCATTACTATACATAGGATGTATATTGTAGTGGATGCTTGGACATATATAGGGAGGACTTTCTTGCTCGACATGATAGTATGCTATCTGGTTGCTCTTTACCTTAACGTGTACCCTGATTGTCTCTCTGTTACATGTTGGTAAAGCCCTTAGGATGTGTACTTGACTACCTGGACTATGATGCGGATCATACTAGTGGGGACATGGTAGTCCATAAGTACATCCTTCAAGGTCCCTAGTCGTGGGTGTATCGAGACGGGGCATCGATATACCATAGTAGACTAGTGTATACCTTCTCGACCCATACAGATGGGCGATGGATGATCCCATATCCATTGGTGTTTGACATCAGAGATGATATACGGGTGCTCAGTGGAGACTGGGTACACTGGACGGACTCGCCGAGAACTCCCAGATGGTATTATACCTTACGTCAGATGGCAGTTCTCTGGTGACACTGGTACAGAGTAGTCTGTTGACCCGAGATCGTCATAGAGTCTTGTGTGATTCCCACTGTGCTTTGATTTCCACCTTACCACGTCCAAGAGGGCGTGCAAAACGGTGGTTTTTAGGTACAGTCCCGAATCACATGGAGGCAATGAGCGATAGGAGGGATTCGTCTCTCCCGGTATTGGGAGTTGATGTTGCGCTGTGTTCGATTGGCTATAACCGGAAATCCCTGGGCAGGGTTGCTGAGATTTACTGGTAAGTGTTACCAGTAGTTTCTCGAACAGTTATAGACCTCATATCGACACCACTTATCGAGCTATTGGGGTCTGACGTTTACCACCCCTAGGCAAGATATGCGACATATCAGACGACGAGACCGGACTGTACGGTAAGTGTTACTGGTTGGATTCACAGGAGTGTGAGCGGGCTTGCTCGTTGATCTTCTGATCGCTCAATACCCGGGTGGCCGTTACGTTTAGCAGACCGCTTGCGGCTTGTGGGTGTTTGATATGATCATCACCTGCTGCCGGCATATTGACGAGTCTTTAGAGTCCTACACAGAGGTTTCCTGGCTCAAGCGAAACGAAATAGGAGCGCATATGAGATATGTGCGGGACCGAGAATAATACCAGTATGTGATACTGTATTCTATTCTCGCAATTTGTATCATTGGACGGTTATATGAGATATAGCCGGGTTACCGAATTAAGTGTTGATTCGATACATTGATACACTTGATATTAGTCAGTTATATGCAGTATGACCGGATCATTAAATCAAGTGTTGATTTAATGATTTAATGTATAATTATATATTTGATATATTACTTTACATTAACTAGTATTGGTTCACTTAAAATTATTTTCTCACTAGATTGTGCACATTGTATATATGATATATTTTTGTGCACTTGATTGTATCATGTTTGATGATACATGCAAACTTGGGTGTATGTTTGAGTTAAACCTAGTTTAGGTAAATGGTTAGAGTTTTTATTTATTTATTTATTTATTCTTTTTGGCAAAAATAAAATGGTGGCATTCTTTGTTTTTATTTGAAGCTTCATGAAGCTTTGAAAAGTTAAAACCATTTTGTTTTTTCCTTAACCTAACCATTTGCCTAAACCCTAGTTTATTCTCTACATGAGTTAGCCTCACCCATGGTTGCTAAATGATAAGCATCACTTGAATTTTCATTTTAGAGAATTCATTCTTTTCTTTTCTTCTTCTTCTTCTTCATGAAGAAAAGAAGAAAGTTTTCTTGAAAAATTTCAAGTGTTGAAATCTAGTGAGAAATCCAAATCCAAAGTGAACCCACTTCCTATTTCTTCATCCTCTACCACTTGCCATATTGTATAGGGTGTTTTCTTCACAAGTTTCATGACCAAGTGAAGATGGAGCTTGAGTTAGAGTTGCCTCGACGTAGATCATCTTCGGCATCGAAGTCAACGACCTAGCCCGCTCATTTCTCCGACGAAACCATCGCAAGAGTCCGGGATCCCGGTGATCGCAGCGAAGGGACGTCATCACGGAGCTAAAGAAGTGGTGGACCGGATCTACAAAGGTTGTATTTCCATTCACTTTCTAGTAAAGTTGTTTACTTGTATAGTTTTCGCCTAATCTCTAGTTAACGATCTAGTTTAGGGTTTCTCGGCACCGGAAAATTTTAATTTGGCATGGTTGATGCCTTGTGGAATCACTTGAGTGTGCCTAAGAACCCTACAGTGGTATCAGAGCCTAGCTAGAGCTTTAGGCGAAGTGTAGTCGATGTTCTAAGTCCGATCGAAACACGAAACCCTAATCCGACCCCTTCTCTGTACAATTTTTAAAACAGTGAATTTTTCCAGATTAAAAATTTCCAAAAAATTCAGCAGGGAAATGTAGGAGTTATTGTGCAGCACGTGCACTTAACTCGACAGAAGCGCCGCGGAACCGCGGCCCCACCTTGGTTTGTCCGGCGGTTCCGCGGCCATTTTGTTGAATTAGTGCACGTGGTTTGCACAGTAATTTGTTTCTGATAGTGCTGTGTTTTATGGGAATTTTTAATGTTTACTCAAGAGTTGAGTTTTCTGGGTTGTATTGGGGACTCGGTGTTTTGATCGGGAAGTTTAACTTCGTCTATGGGTTTTTCCGGATAATTTTAGAAAATGTTGAAAAGTTCGACCGGATATAAATACCCACTTTTTCCCCTGTCGGGAAATTTCCAAGTGTTGGATCTTTCCGTAGTTTAAGAACGTTCGAAGTAGTGCAAGTAACGCGATGGACCCTCTAGAAGACAACAAACCTTAACTCGATTATGTGACCGTCTTGAACTGCCCTTTGAACCTTAGGGTTTGGGGCAGTACGGCGTGCCACATGTGAGGCGTTGGCTTGACCCTTCTACGGCTGGACCGTTGGTACTGTGGCACGAAGTGAATGTTCTTAAATTTATTTCATGTGTTGAGCTGTTTCGGGAAAATTTGGGTGTTTGACTGTTCGATCGGAAAGTTTAACATTTTCTGTTTATCTGGAATGTGATACAATATTTGGAATTCACAAGTTGTTATGAGATAACTGAATGGATGTTATAAATATAGCAGTTTAGTCTCAATTTGATCGGTTGCCACGGAATTTTGATGCGATCAAAAGTCCGTCGCAATCACGTAGCGTACGCGGATACTCGTCGGATAAACTTAATAGATAGCCACGCCCCTTAGCCCCAACCAAGTGACTGTAGGAGAACCCCGTATCCAAAAGCATCCGTTCGGGTGCTCGCGGCAGCGGTGTTCCGCCTTAGTGCACTTCGTCGACGGCATCGGGGGTGCGGCCGTCTACTAAAGTTTGCGACGAGTATTCGATCAAAATGCCGGGAATCTTGTTGAATTGCCCGACTTGATATTGAAAAGTGTTTTCGATAATGAGATTAAAATGCGGGGTTTATTATTGTTAGGCATGCGATGTCTATGCAGGTTGCGGATTCCAACTGTTGTAGTTTTACACTTTCTTTTCTGCGACCGTAAGTGTAATATGTCATATCGCCGGTTTCGTTGCTATATGTCAACGACAATTGGGATACGTATGTTTACTTACGTTGATGACATGTGATGTTATGTGTTGCTGGATATGTTATATTGGATCGTCGTGTTTGAATAGCCGGGGGGTTTTATGTGAGATGAGTGTTTTTCATTTTCATTCATGTAAAAACTTGTATGTAATATTCTTTTATTGGGGCACTTCCAGGTTGCGGATGATGTCACCATTTGTATATTATTTACTTTTCCGCACTAGGATAGACCCAAGGAGGAGGGCACAAGTAACCGGGTTCTGGAGTCCTGTGGGAGACCAACTCGAGGAGTCGAGTCCGGGTCTCCTAACTCTAGAATTGGTAGGGTTGCTTGCCGCTCTCGTAGGGGTCTAGGGGTGTGGGTTTGGCTATTCATCGCGACCGTGGAATCCGTGTCTTATACTGGCTCGTATTAAAAACACGGACGTCCTAATATATCCAATGTTTCATATGTTTCTTCTACTGCGATATCTGTGATGTGATCATTTGATGTGCTGTGATAGATACTATATATAGTATATTTGATATATTATATAGACGTTACTTATGTTTTACACCCGCGCTAGCCCTGCCCCGCTCTGCCGTTAGTCACCTAACCTAACGGTGCACGAGGGGACATCGAGGCGAACACGGATGGCATAAGTGTACGTCGTATTTATCTGTGATGTTTAGGTGTTTTAAATGATGGGACTTCATTAATATGATTAATGAAAGAAAAGGAAACCTAAAAGATGTTGTGGAATCGAATTTTCAAAAACAGGTAGCTACAGTTCTTGCTTTGCATCGCGGTGTTCCTTGTAGAACATTCTGCACCTTATTCGATAAGAAAAGGGCCGAGATCCCTTCACCGGGAGTGATCCCTTTAGCAATAACTGGCAGATGCTACACCCCTCGGTTTGTCTTTTGATTGCTTTTATAGTTTTTGCTTTGCACAGCGGTATATATGATATATCCTGCACCTTATTCGATGAGGAAAGGGCCGACGATCCCTTCACCGGGAGTCACCCCTTTAGCAAAACTAGAAAAGCCTAAAAAACACTCCATTTTAAAATCATTTGATTCTACAACGATATCAAGTTCGTTACGCAATAGGTTTTCAGAAAAACCTGACGTAGCCCTCCGTCATTTCAGATAAGTCCTACTTAGTATTCGTGCTACGTTTGTTGACCTCCGTCAAGGCGTAGTGTGCGGTAGCTAACTAGTATTTATCTGCTTATGCATATGATGCAGATTGGATTAGGGTAGTCGTACGGCCTTGTTGACCTCCGTCAAGGGTCGTGCGGGTGGGTTTAATTCAATCAGGAAATGACGGGTTGAACTTGACTAGTAGCCTATGGTTTGTTGACCTCCGTCAAGGTCATAGGACGCTAGGGGTAAAATATTATCGGGAATTTCAAGTGTTGAAATTTGCAATGAGATTGCATACCTTCTATGAGATAGTTGGATCCCGATACCCACTGCGAGTAATTGTTACTCCTGGGAGAGTTTTACACATTACAATTAGCCGATCAAGTAGGTGTCTAGAAAGGTGTTAACGAGGTTACGCCTCTGGGAAAACGAGGTTTACTTTAATTAGGTTCGTGCGAAAGCACGGGGGACCTCCCTCAAAGTACCGACATTGGCCTGGCTGAAAGATTGGCGAATTTGTAGCGTGTAATTAATCCCGGCTAGTCTTTCCTTTTAGGGTTTGAAGGAAGATTTGATAAAAACAGTGGGAGCCATCCTGATTAGATAAAATAATAACCAATCTGATCTTGCAAGAGCATACGCTGAGTGTTTTCTTCTCTCTCTTTCTCCAGGTAGCGACCATATCACGCCTTAATCAAGATAATAAAACGGATTATTGACCGAACCCGCTTGTTATACTGAGCTGGGGAACGTTGGTCCCGCTCCAACTTATAATTGTTATAAGAAAGAGCAGGAAATTGAGGAATACCTGAATTCCTATGCCGCCCAAACGAAGAATGTGCATATGATGCATCTCCTTCGGGTGTGTTCATTACAAAGAACTGTTTCTCAGTATCCTCTACGTCCCAGGTATTAGATACCAGATCAGGATCCCGCATATGTAATTTGTTACATGGGCTACAGAAAGGTAGAGAACTGAGAACGGGTGATAAGTTTCATGAGACAGAAAACGGTGCAAGTGTTGCAGCCAAGTCTGTTGGTCACTGTCACCCTGTATTCCAAATACATTGATTCTGAACAAATGTTATTAGATACCGAACCTGATATACAAAATCATATCAGTCTCTTTATTAGTAAAGAAATGATAAAATTTTGTATTGTTGGATAATGTTTTGAATATTTCCTATATCAAAAGTTGATCGGTTCAGGCACGTTATCTAAAAGCATTGACGTTCTAAATCAAACTACAGTTCTTAGTATACAGAACATACACCAAGAGGAAGAGTTCAGAAATGAACGGATCCTTCTTGAGGTATTGTAGACTAGGTCATATCAATGCGACCCGACTAGCTGAAGTTACATTTAGATGCATATTTAAATCTGTTTGAATTTACATCTTATGAAACTTGCCAGTCATGTCACAAAGATTAGATGACCATAGCTCCGTTTATTGGAAACAGAGAAAGAGTTAGTGAACTCTTGGGATTGATACATACTGATGTATGAAGGTCCCCTGTCTATACATACCAAGACCGGTTCTCTGTACTTCATTACATTCTCTGATGATCTCTCAAGATTCAGTCATATGTTCCTGTTGAAACACAAGTCCGAACCTTTTGAGATATTCACAGAATATAAGTTAGAAGTAGAGAACCAATACGGGTATAAGTATTATGTCCTATGATAAGATCAGGGAGGAGAATACTTGAGCACGAAAATCCTGGACTATTCTAAAGGAGAATGAGATTCTCTCTCAGCATTACTCCTCCGTATACACCATAGCACGATGGTATATCGGGGTGGAGCAATAGCACCCTATGTGATATGGTGTGCTCTATGATGAGTACTACTGAGTTTCCTATTTCCTTTTGGGAGTTATGCACTTATGAAGTTGCATACCTATTGAATAGGGTTCAAATAAAATCAGTTGCCTACCACTTCATATTTGATATGATAGGGGAAGAGCCCATCTCTTAAGTCAGTTAAGATTTGGGGTTGTCCGGGCTATGTCTAAAAGCATAATCCGGACAAGCTCAAGGCAAAGTCTGTAATGTAGAACTGGAAAGGTTCCAGCTATACAAACTACAGCAGATGATTTGATAGAACCAAAGAATTCAATAGTTACCAACGAACCTCAGCCTCTCCGCCGATCTAGTAGGGTTCCTCATCCGCCTGAGAGATACTTCGGTTTCTCGATGACAGTGGGAGCAAGGATTGCATCAAGAGATGATGACCCAACTAGTTTCGAGCAGGCCATCGAGAGTAGGGACTCTGTAAGAATGGCTGGATGCTTAGCGATCTGAGATGGAATCCATGTACACCAACAAAGTATGGATTTTGGTTGCTATATCTGAAGGGTTAAATCCCCATCAGGAGCAAGTATATCTTGAGAAGATTACTTGGTGTACATGGAAAAGTTAAGACTTTCAAAGCTAGACTTGTTAAAGGTTTGCATCGTAGACCAGTTGTGGCTAATAATGAAACCTTTTCTGGGGCCTATGCTTAAGTCCATCCAGATCCTACTTGCCACGGCTACATACCATAACTACGATATCTGGTGGTTGGGTGTCATGACAGCTTTTCTAAATGATGTTTTAGAAGAGGGCGTCTATAAGTTCACAGCCAGAGGGCTTCGTAGACAGTGGGAGCAGCGGAAACGTGCACAAGTTGCTTTATAGGATAAAGCAGGCATCGCGGAGTTGGAACGTCTGTTTTGATGTAGTAGTCAAAGAGTTTGACTTCATCAAAATGGTAGATGAACCTTGTATATACAAAAAGGTAGTAGGGAGTATGGTGGTGATCCTCGTAGAGTACGTGGATGACATACTCTTGATAGGGAAGGAGTTTCCTATGCTACACTCGATCAATCTCCGCTTATCACAATGATTCTCCACATAGGATCAAAGTGATACCTACTAAATCCTGGGTTTTGGATCTATGAGATAGATCTAAATGGATGTTAGGATTCTTACTAGATGTAGTGAGATGGTATCAATTGATCCGGGGAGAATCACTGGAAGTGTTCCAGGGTGATAAGGACGACTGAGTGTCAGTCACAGGCATTGTCTTTACCCTCTATGGAGGGACGGTATGTTGGAAGAGTTCCAAGCTAGATACCGTGACATACTAGACGATTAAAGGCAAGATACATCGCTACTTAAGATGCTACCAAAGAGGCTGTCTGGGTGTATATTAGTTCATGAGATGAACTTAGTTCCTCCCATTGTGTGACAATGGAGTTGTGGCTTATGCCAAGGAACGTCCATCCCATCAGTGATCCAGACATATTCTAAGGCAGTGTCACCTGATCATAGAGATGGTTGATCTCCAGGGTGATCGAGGTAAGGAGAGTAGACTCAGAGGACAACACGGCGGATCCACTCACAAAGGCCTTTTCCCAGAGAGAGACTTTTATGGGATAGTTGAGTATGAGATACTACAACCACTGCTATCAGATGGCCCTAGTGCAAGTGGGAGATTGTTAGTTATATGTATGCCCTAGAGGCCATTACTATACATAGGATGTATATTGTAGTGGATGCTTGGACATATATAGGGAGGACTTTCTTGCTCGACATGATAGTATGCTATCTGGTTGCTCTTTACCTTAACGTGTACACTGATTGTCTCTCTGTTACATGTTGGTAAAGACCTTAGGATGTGTACTTGACTACCTGGACTATGATGCAGATCATACTAGTGGGGACATGGTAGTCCATAAGTACATCCTTCAAGGTCCCTAGTCGTGGGTGTATCGAGACGGGGCATCGATATACCAGAGTAGACTAGCGTATACCTTCTCGACCCATACAGATGGGCGATGGATGATCCCATATCCATTGGTGTTTGACATCAGAGATGATATATGGGTGCTCAGTGGAGACTGGGTACACTGGACGGACTCGCCGAGAACTCCCAGATGGTATTATACCTTACGTCAGATGGCAGTTCTCTGGTGACACTGGTACAGAGTAGTCTGTTGACCCGAGATCGTCATAGAGTCTTGTGTGATTCCTACTGTGCTTTGATTTCCACCTTACCACGTCCAAGAGGGCGTGCAAAATGGTGGTTTTTGGGTACAGTCCCGAATCACATGGAGGCAATGAGCGATAGGAGGGGATTCGTCCCTCCCGGTATAGGGAGTTGATGTTGCGCTGTGTTCGATTGGTTATAACCGGAAATCCCTGGCCAGGGTTGCTGAGATTTACTGGTAAGTGTTACCAGTAGTTTCTCGAACAGTTATAGACCTCATATCGACACCACTTATCGAGCTATTGGGGTCTGGCGTTTACCACCCCTAGGCAAGATATGCGACATATCAGACGACGAGACCGGACTGTACGGTAAGTGTTACTGGTTGGATTCACAGGAGTGTGAGCGGGCTTGCTCGTTGATCTTCTGATCGCTCAATACCCGGGTGGCCGTTACGTTTAGCAGACCGCTTGCGGCTTGTGGGTGTTTGATATGATCATCATGTCACGACCCGAAAGTACGGAACGCGACTGGCACTTAGATTACGAGACGTCTAAAGGCGTACCGTAACCTAAGTCAGCTAAAGCCCAGAAGAATCTAAACCAAAATCAAGAGAGAGTGAAGGAAAACCTTAAATGAAAACGGTTTTTAAATCAATTAAGTTGCATAGAATCCAAAAAAAAACATCAAAAATTCCCGAAAATTTCGGCAGAGTCTCCTCTGTATTTTCCACCCCCCAAAATGGGTATAACAAAATAATAAACCTGTAATCATAAAATGGCATCCCCAAGCGGGAGCTAGCTCTTCGCCCAAGGCGGATCACAACCACATGCAATATAATAGTAGTATCAAGAAAAGAGCAATAAAGAGATGCAAAATATCAGAAAACACATCGCCGGCTCAAGTGAGCTCGACCCAAAAGAAACCACAAATATACATATCTCTCAGTCTCATCACTAGGTCGCATATACAATAAAAAGTGGTAGATGGAGAATACTAGATACAATGATAAAGCAAAAAGAAATAAAGTATACTCGCAACCCACCTACGGGCGATGTCGCGAGTCTGAGCAAAAGGAACTGATGACAAGATAGCCCGCCGCTACAAGACTGACGGGTCCGACCTGCAAGACACTGTGGCACAACGGGGATGAGTTGCCAGCTCGTGAGTAGAATATAACATCTAGTAAGGCAATCGTAAGAATGCACGCAATGCGGAACAACATGTATGTCCATATATGATATAATAACTCTAGTATGCATGCACATGTATGCAATATCGTTTCTAACTCTTTAAGTGTTTTAAATGTTAAAGTTACTGCATTCTTAACTTTTAGAAAATGAATGTCTGCATAATAGCTAAATATCATCAAGAAATCCTCTGAAAACCCGTGTCAAGCATCGACACCAAATAGGAATCATATCTGTATCAATATCGGGCTCCGTCAGTCCGGATCGGCCCATATCATAAATCTCACGACAACGGTCGGTATCCTCCGGATATCCGCCGTGCCAGACATCACCGGTAGGTAGTCTTCCCCTGCCAGGCTCATCGTCTACAACTCGATCTTCTTGCCCCGGGGTACCATACCGGGCCCACCATGTACCCGAGACGGTTCATCCACTCCTCGAATCGGGTCTCGAAATCCAACAGAAAACATGAAAACTCATGGTGGACGACGCATACATCACGAGAAAACCGCAACTTTGTTTTGAAAATGATAAATATAAGGTTTTGTTAAATTCTTGCGGTTTTCCCCAAAAATCCAGAGATCGCAGCAATACTGAAATCCTCAAGAAAATCATAATGTCCACATGTTATATATATGATAAATGTCTATGATATCAATGTGTATGATATGAATTTTGGCTAGAGTTCTATGTAAATATGATGATGATGCGAGATATGTGCATGCGATGCAGTTTCATATATCAAGTATGAATGCAGGTGACGATATTAAGATAGACAGGTTCTATCGTGCACGTGGCATGTCAATTACCAAAGGCGTGTGTGTCACATGAATAGTGCGCGTGCAACAGATGCCAATGGTAATGGTGTTCGTGCCCTACGAAGTGATATCGCATAAGTATGGATGAATGTCCATGCAATCTAATATACTGTTCGCTATAAGGGTATGCAGTGTACATGAATGGATAAGCTAACTAACAATATGAATCTTGCAAGGGATAAGGAAATCCTAACTAGGGGGGCGCCTTGCGCCATTTAGACGATTCCCCCATAGATGAATACATCTACTCACCTGAAATCCCCGCTAATCTGATCCGGCCACCGCTTTGCCTTTTCGCGCCGTATCCGAAGTTTCCCCGACCGATCCTATATTTGCACAATATCAAGCATAAGATTACAAAACCTAACACAATGCAAGTCATAACATACAATTATCCACGCTCTCAAATTAATCATAGCATGCACTCAGTGCGCGGAAAAACGCACGAAAATCACAATCCTTTAACTAAAATCGTTATTTCGGGGAAATCGACTAAACTACAACCCGACTAGACGAAACCCCGCGTTCGCGCATTTTAATAATCCTATACGAAGCTAATAATATTGCTAACCTAACGCAAATTGAACGCATTCTATTTTTCGTAAAAATCTAGCAAGCAAATTCAACGCCGATTCAATGCAAACATCGATATTTTGTCGATTTAGCGAGCATATAAATACACCATTAACCACTACAACCAATTAGAAACCCAAAGCCCTAATTTAACTCTAACCCCATGCTTCAAACCCTAATCCACAATCAAATCCCTTACTTGAATTTTCAAAACTAACCATTTCAATGAAATTAATCATTTTAAAATACTAAACTAGCTTTATTAAACTACAAATTAACAACTAGTTTAGGATTATACCTCCCAAGTGAACCCCAACTTGCACTTGCCCTTGAAAGAAACCTCTTTTCACCTTGTTTAGAAACAATTTAGGGTGGGAAAGAGGTGGCTTAGGGTTTTGATTTGAATTAGAGAAGAAAAATGTGCATTTTTGTGGATTTTGTGCACTTTTTCATGGATTTTTGAAGAAAGAAAATGGAAAAAAAAATGAGGGCTGAAGGAGGGGAGGGCTCGGCCTGAGCTTAGGAGGAGGAAAAATGAGAGGGTGTGTAGAAATTTCCATGAGGAAAATATCATATAAGGTCACTTTAGGCTTTCACATCAAAACTTTTTCAAAAAAACCCCTTTTTAATTCATTTTTCCATTAAATTTCCCACCCTAAAACCATAAGTTTGCAAGTCATGATACAATTTTATTAACACCATATTTTAGCTTATAAAGACTCCTAATTAAGAAATTTACCTAATTAAATTTGTATTTATCCCTAATTAAATGTATTTAAAAAGGCTTAAAATAATAAAAAAAATAATTAATTGCGAAATTTTTTTTATTTAACTAGAAAATTATAAATGACATTTTAGTGACAAAATTATAGTAATATCTTATTTAAATTTTGTATAATTAGGTCTACAATGAAAAAATATAAATTTTGACTTTTTACGAAAAAAGCTGAAAAATTAGCCGATTACCAAAAAACTGCCTAAACGATTTTCGAAGGGTTACAATCTTCCCCCCTTAAAGAAATTCGGTCCCCGAATTTAAAATTTAACTACGCGTACCTTCAAAAAGATGGGGATATCTCTTCCTCATCTCGACCTCGGTCTCCCAGGTGACCTCCTCGCTGTTCGGACCACGCCAAAGCACTTTGACGGACGATATGACCTTCGACCTTAATTTCTTCACCTGCCGATCCAAAATGACCACCGGTTGCTCGGTGAAAGAAAGATCACGCTCTAGCTGGATCGTCTGGTGCTGAATCGCCTGGGAAGGATCATGAAGGTACTTGCGGAGCATCGAGACATGGAATACGGGATGAACATCGGGGAAGCTGGGCGGAAGAGCTAACCGATAAGCGACTGGACCAACACGCTCTAGGATCTCGAAAGGACCAACATACCTAGGACTCAGTTTCCCTTTCCGCCCAAATCTCATCACACCTTTCATCGGAGAGACCTTCAGGAAAACATGATCGCCAACAGCGAACTCGAGTCGGCGACGGCGCCTGTCAGCATATGATTTCTGCCTGCTCTGTGCCGCTCTCATCCTGTCCCGAATCAGCTGTATCTTCTCGGTCGTCTCCTGTACGATCTGAGGCCCCAAAATACAGCTCTCCCTGAGCTCTGTCCAACATATAGGCGATCGACATCTCCTCCCATATAAAGCCTCAAAAGGTGCCATCTGAATCGTCTCCTGGAAGCTATTATTGTAGGAAAACTCGATCAAAGGCAAATGACGATCCCAGCTACCACCGAAATCTAAAACACAAGCTCTGAGCATGTCCTCAAGAGTCTGAATCGTACGCTCCGACTGACCGTCAGTCTGAGGATGAAAGGCTGTGCTAAAACTCAATCGGGTGCCCAAAGCTTCCTGGAGTTTCTGCCACAATCGGCTGGTAAACTGGGTGCCACGGTCGGACACGATGCAAGTCGGAACACCATGCAGTCGCACTATCTCATCAATATAAACCTGGGCGTACTGAGAAAATCAAAAAGTGGTCTTCACTGGCAGGAAGTGAGCCGTTTTCGTCAGTCGATCCACAATCACCCAAATAGAGTCGTACCCTCGACTGGTCCTGGGTAGACCCACAATGAAGTCCATGGATGCCTGCTCCCACTTCCACTCAGGGATAGGCAAAGGCTGTAACTCGCCGGCTGGCCTCTGGTGCTCGGCCTTGACTTGCTGACAAGTCAGGCATCTCGACACAAAGTCTGTAATATCCTTCTTCATCCCGTCCCACCAGTAAACCTCTCTCAAATCACGGTACATCTTGGTGGAACCTGGGTGAACACTGTATACTGATCTATGTGCCTCCTCGAGAATATCACGCCTCAGTCCCTCTGAATCTGGCACACACAGTCGAGTCCCAAATCGAAGTATCCCCTGATCATCAATCACGAACTCAGAAACTCTGCCCTGCCGAATCTGCTCAATAATCTCTAAGATACGGGCATCGCCGGACTGTGCCTCGCGGATACGGTCAAGTAACTGTGGACGTGCTCTGAAATGGGCTAGCTGTCCCCCTGTAGGAGTGAACTCGAACTGCACTCTGCTATCACATAAAACCTGTCAATCCGCCGTCGACTGCATCTGTACTGCGCTCAAACAAGATAAGCTACCTCCGGGCCTCCTACTCAAAGCATCTGCCACCACATTCGCCTTGCCCGGATGGTATAAAATCTCGCAGTCATAATCCTTCACCAACTCCATCCAACGGCGCTGTCTCAGGTTCAGATCTCGCTGCTGGAAGATATACTTCAAACTCTTGTGGTCAGTGAATATCTGGCACGACTCACCGTATAGGTAATGTCTCCAGATCTTAAGTGCAAATACCACAGCAGCCATCTCTAAATCATGGGTGGGGTAGTTCTGCTCGTGTTTCCTCAGCTGCCGAGAAGCATACGCGATAACTCTGTCGTGCTGCATCAATACACAGCCCAGCCCCACTCTAGAAGCATCACAATATACCACGAACCCGCCTGATCCTGAAGGCAATGCTAACACTGGAGCAGTAGTCAGACGAGTCTTCAACTGCTGGAAGCTATTCTCACATGCCTGGGTCCAATCAAAAGGAACCCCCTTCCGGGTCAACCCGGTCAACGGTGCAGCAATGCGGGAGAAATCCTGGACAAAACGTCGATAATAGCCGGCCAGACCTAGAAAGCTACGAACCTCTGTAACTGATACCGGTCTAGGCCAACGCTGAACTGCCTCGATCTTCTTCGGGTCCACGCAAATACCATCTCTCGTCACCACATGACCCAAGAAGTCGACACTGTCTAACCAGAATGCGCACTTGGAGAATTTGGCGAACAGCTGATGCTCCCTCAAAGTCTGCAATGTGATACGTAAGTGCTGCTCATGCTCCTCCCGGCTCCGAGAATAAACCAAGATGTCATCAATGAACACAATGATGAACTGATCGAGATACGGCCTGAATACGCGGTTCATCAAATCCATAAATGCTGCCGGGGCATTGGTGAGCCCGAACGACATCACCAAGAACTCATAATGACCATATCGAGTACGGAAAGCGGTCTTCGGAATATCCTCCTTCCGAACCCGCAACTGGTGATAACCTGACCGTAAATCAACCTTCGAGAAAAACCCTGCACCCTGGAGCTGATCAAATAAGTCATCAATGCGGGGTAGGGGATACCTGTTCCGCACAGTAACCCGGTTCAGCTGACGATAATCAATGCATAAACGCATACTCCCGTCCTTCTTCTTAACAAACAAGACGGGAGCACCCCAAGGTGACACACTCGGTCGGATAAGCCCTTTGTCCAGCAAGTCCTGTAACTGATCCTTTAGCTCTCTCAGCTCCGCCGGGGCCATCCGATAAGGAGGTATAGAAATAGGCCCCGTGTCAGGGATCAAGTCAATACAGAACTCAATCTCACGCTCTGGTGGCAGACCAGGCAGCTCGTCAGGGAATACATCAGGAAACTCTCTCACAACAGGGACCTGGCCCAACGGAACCTCTGTGGAGCGAGTATCACAAATATAGGCTAAGAATCCCTGACACCCTTTCCTTAAGAGCTGACCAGCGCGAAGAGAAGAAATCAAGCTGGGAAGGGTAGCGCTACGATCTCCCTGAATAACAAGAACCGGCTCACCAGGAAAACTGAATTTGACTGCTTTCTCACGGCAGTCCACGGATGCATAACAGGTGGCTAGCCAGTCCATACCAAGAAGAACGTCAAAGTCTAGCATATCGAGGAGAATCAAATCAACTGAAGAATCTCTCTCCCCGATACGAACGGAACACGATCGGTACACAAAACGGGCAACAAAAGACTCGCCTACCGGGGTAATAACGACAAGCGGCTGATCTAACGGAGATGACTCTCGGCCCAACCTCGGTGCAAAATACGTGGATACATAGGAATGTGTGGAGCCTGGATCAAATAATACCCGTGCATCAAAGGAACATACTGGTAGAGTACCTGTCACGACGGCATTGGATGCCTGTGCATCCTGAGGAGTCAACGCGAACACTCGGGCCTGTCCACCACTAATAGCTGGCTGTCCTCTGCCTCTACCTCGGCCTTTGCCTCTGCCTCTGTCGCTTCGTCCGCTCGGAACCGGACCGCCACGCCCACGGCCTCTAGAAGCATCTGGCTGGCGTGAAGCATCATCAGGAGTAGGAAGTAAAGCTCTCTGAGAAGGTGGTGAGGGTGGTAAAGTCACATGCGGGACTGTCGCCGCGCCCTGGCGTCCCATGGTACAGTCTCTGACACGGTGGTACTGACTCCCACACCGAAAACATCCTGGAGACGACTGCTGGGTCTGTGGATATGAACCAAATAACTGACCTCGTCTCAATCCTCTGCCTCCGCCATCTCCCGGAAATAATCTATCACGATGTCTGCCCATCTGCCGCTGAGCTGGCGTATCAGTACGGATCCTCTTCGGCCCAGAAACGACCGGAGTCTCAGAAATACGCTCCTCCAAAAGTAAGGCTGCATCCATCGCGGCAACGTATGTATCAAAGTGCTGGGTGCCGATGGCAAGGAATAGCTGTGTATCAAGCCCTCGTACAAACCTCTTTATTCTCTTCTCTTCTGTGTCGACTAGGTACGGAGCATATCGAGACAACTGGGTAAACTGTATATCATACTCCGACACTGTCATCCCAGGAGTCTTGCGCAAAGACTCAAAACTACGGGCTCGTGCATCTCGGACACTCTCCGGAAGAAAACGGGCAAGAAATGCAGCTGTAAACTCATCCCAGGTCATAGAAGGTAGACCTGCAGCTCGGCCTCTCTCTACTGAATCGTACCATGTCTGGGCAAGACCCTCCAGACGAAAACTCGCAAACTCCACCAATCTATCATCAGAGCACCTCAACGAACGGCAAATCCGAGCCATCCTATCAAGAAATGCCTGTGGGTCCTCTGTCGCATCTGTACCGGTAAAAGCTGGAGGTCTCAATCTCATGAACTCCTGTAGTGAAATAGGGATAGTCTCCGTAGCAGCAGCAGGAGTGACCATCTGTGCAGCAGGTACGATCGTGGTCTGTGCGGTGGAAGGAACGTCCTCGGATCTCTGTGCCCGGCTGGACTCAACTAAAGATCCCATCATCTGTCGCAACTCTTGCATGCCGGCCTCTAATCTGGCAATACGGTCAGGATAAGGCAGATCAGTATGACCCTGAGGGGTAGGTGTATCATCCCGCTAGATCCTCGCCTCAGACGGGCCCGCCCGAATCTCATCCCTAGCGGCAGCCCGCTGAGCTCTCGTAGTCTTTGGCGGCATCGAAGCTGGAATAAGAAACAGGACTGATAAGGACATTGCAATTGAATCACGGAATGCAAGGAATCAAGAAAGGAAATACAAGCAATTATGTCCTAAGGTCACTTAGGCGGAGTACCGTATCGTAAGTATGCCGCGGATCATACCCACGCTACGCCACTCTGCTTAAGTCACCTACTCCATCTACCAAGGTCGTCCTACACTCAGAAAGGTAAAACCTACGCTCTGATACCAACTTTGTCACGACCCGAAAGTACGGAACGCGACTGGCACTTAGATTACGAGACGTCTAAAGGCGTACCGTAACCTAAGTCAGCCAAAGCCCAGAAGAATCTAAACCAAAATCAAGAGAGAGTGAAGGAAAACCTTAAATGAAAACGGTTTTTAAATCAATTAAGTTGCATAGAATCCAAAAAAAAAACATCAAAAATTCCCGAAAATTTCGGCAGAGTCTCCTCTGTATTTTCCACCCCCCAAAATGGGTACAACAAAATAATAAACCTGTAATCATAAAATGGCATCCCCAAGCGGGAGCTAGCTCTTCGCCCAAGGCGGATCACAACCACATGCAATATAATAGTAGTATCAAGAAAAGAGCAATAAAGAGATGCAAAATATCAGAAAACACATCGCCGGCTCAAGTGAGCTCGACCCAAAAGAAACCACAAATATACATATCTCTCAGTCTCATCACTAGGTCGCATATACAATAAAAAGTGGTAGATGGAGAATACTAGATACAATGATAAAGCAAAAAGAAATAAAGTATACTCGCAACCCACCTACGGGCGATGTCGCGAGTCTGAGCAAAAGGAACTGATGACAAGATAGCCCGCCGCTACAAGACTGACGGGTCCGACCTGCAAGACACTATGGCACAACGGGGGTGAGTTGCCAGCTCGTGAGTAGAATATAACATCTAGTAAGGCAATCGTAAGAATGCACGCAATGCGGAACAACATGTATGTCCATATGTGATATAATAACTCTAGTATGCATGCACATGTATGCAATATCGTTTCTAACTCTTTAAGTGTTTTAAATGTTAAAGTTACTGCATTCTTAACTTTTAGAAAATGAATGTCTGCATAATAGCTAAATATCATCAAGAAATCCTCTGAAAACCCGTGTCAAGCATCGACACCAAATAGGAATCATATCTGTATCAATATCGGGCTCCGTCAGTCCGGATCGGCCCATATCATAAATCTCACGACAACGGTCGGTATCCTCCGGATATCCGCCGTGCCAGACATCACCGGTAGGTAGTCTTCCCCTGCCAGGCTCATCGTCTACAACTCGATCTTCTTGCCCCGGGGCACCATACCGGGCCCACCATGTACCCGAGACGGTTCATCCACTCCTCGAATCGGGTCTCGAAATCCAACAGAAAACATGAAAACTCATGGTGGACGACGCATACATCACGAGAAAACCGCAACTTTGTTTTGAAAATGATAATTATAAGGTTTTGTTAAATTCTTGCGGTTTTCCCCAAAAATCCAGAGATCGCAGCAATACTGAAATCCTCAAGAAAATCATAATGTCCACATGTTATATATATGATAAATGTCTATGATATCAATGTGTATGATATGAATTTTGGCTAGAGTTCTATGTAAATATGATGATGATGCGAGATATGTGCATGCGATGCAGTTTCATATATCAAGTATGAATGCAGGTGACGATATTAAGATAGACAGGTTCTATCATGCACGTGGCATGTCAATTACCAAAGGCGTGTCTGTCACATGAATAGTGCGCGTGCAACAGATGCCAATGGTAATGGTGTTCGTGCCCTACGAAGTGATATCGCATAAGTATGGATGAATGTCCATGCAATCTAATATACTGTTCGCTATAAGGGTATGCAGTGTACATGAATGGATAAGCTAACTAACAATATGAATCTTGCAAGGGATAAGGAAATCCTAACTAGGGGGGCGCCTTGCGCCATTCAGACGATTCCCCCATAGATGAATACATCTACTCACCTGAAATCCCTGCTAATCTGATCCGGCCACCGCTTTGCCTTTTCGCGCCGTATCCGAAGTTTCCCCGACCGATCCTATATTTGCACAATATCAAGCATAAGATTACAAAACCTAACACAATGCAAGTCACAACATACAATTATCCACGCTCTCAAATTAATCATAGCATGCACTCAGTGCGCGGAAAAACGCACGAAAATCGCAATCCTTTAACTAAAATCGTCATTTCGGGGAAATCGACTAAACTACAACCCGACTAGACGAAACCCCGCGTTCGCGCATTCTAATAATCCTATACGAAGCTAATAATATTGCTAACCTAACGCAAATTGAACGCATTCTATTTTTCGTAAAAATCTAGCAAGCAAATTCAACGCCGATTCAATGCAAACATCGATATTTTGTCGATTTAGCGAGCATATAAATACACCATTAACCACTACAACCAATTAGAAACCCAAAGCCCTAATTTAACTCTAACCCCATGCTTCAAACCCTAATCCACAATCAAATCCCTTACTTGAATTTTCAAAACTAACCATTTCAATGAAATCAATCATTTTAAAATACTAAACTAGCTTTATTAAACTACAAATTAACAACTAGTTTAGGATTATACCTCCCAAGTGAACCCCAACTTGCACTTGCCCTTGAAAGAAACCTCTTTTCACCTTGTTTTGAAATAATTTAGGGTGGGAAAGAGGTGGCTTGGGGTTTTGATTTGAATTATAGAAGAAAAATGTGCATTTTTGTGGATTTTGTGCACTTTTTCATGGATTTTTGAAGAAAGAAAATGGAAAAAAAAATGAGGGCTGAAGGAGAGGAGGGCTCGGCCTGAGCTTAGGAGGAGGAAAAATGAGAGGGTGTGTAGAAATTTCCATGAGGAAAATATCATATAAGGTCACTTTAGGCTTTCACATCAAAACTTTTTCAAAAAAACCCCTTTTTAATTCATTTTTCCATTAAATTTCCCACCCTAAAACCATAAGTTTGCAAGTCATGATACAATTTTATTAACACCATATTTTATCTTATAAAGACTCATAATTAAGAAATTTACCTAATTAAATTTGTATTTAAAAAGGCTTAAAAAAATTAAAAAAAATAATTAATTACGAAAAAAAATTTATTTAACTAGAAAATTATAAATGACATTTTAATGACAAAATTATAGTAATATCTTATTTAAATTTTGTATAATTAGGTCTACAATGAAAAAATATAAATTTTGACTTTTTACGAAAAAAGCTGAAAAATTAGCCGATTACCGAAAAACTGCCTAAACGATTTTCGAAGGGTTACACATCACCTGATGCCGGCGTATTGACGAGTCTTTAGAGTCCTACACAGAGGTTTCCTGGCTCAAGCGAAAAGAAATAGGAGCGCATATGAGATATGTGCGGGACCGAGAATAATACCAGTATGTGATACTGTATTCTATTCTCGCGATTTGTATCATTGGACGGTTATATGAGATATAGCCGGGTTACCGAATCAAGTGTTGATTCGATACATTGATACACTTGATATTAGTCGGTTATATGCAGTATGACCGGATCATTAAATCAAGTGTTGATTTAATGATTTAATGTATAATTATATATTTGATATATTACTTTACATTAACTAGTATTGGTTCACTTAAGATTATTTTCTCACTAGATTGTGCACATTGTATATATGATATATTTTTGTACACTTGATTGTATCATATTTAATGATACATGCAAACTTGGGTGTATGTTTGAGTTAAACCTAGTTTAGGTAAATGGTTAGGGTTTTTATTTATTTATTTATTTATTCTTTTTGGAAAAAATAAAATGGTGGCATTTTTTGTTTTTATTTGAAGCTTCATGAAGCTTTGAAAAGTTAAAACCATTTTGTTTTTTCCTTAACCTAACCATTTGCCTAAACCCTAGTTTATTCTCTACATGAGTTAGCCTCACCCATGGTTGCTAAATGATAAGGATCACTTGAATTTTCATTTTAGAGAATTCATTCTTTTCTTTTCTTCTTCTTCTTCTTCATGAAGAAAAGAAGAAAGTTTTCTTGAAAAATTTCAAGTGTTGAAATCTAGTGAGAAATCCAAATCCAAAGTGAACCCACTTTCTATTTCTTCATCCTCTACCACTTGCCATGTTGTATAGGGTGTTTTCTTCACAAGTTTCATGACCAAGTGAAGATGGAGTTTGAGTTAGAGTTGCCTCGACGTAGATCATCTTCCGCATCGAAGTCAACGACCTAGCCCGCTCATTTCTCCGACGAAACCATCGCAAGAGTCCGGAATCCCGGTGATCGCAGCGAAGGGACGTCATCACGGATCTAAAGAAGTGGTGGACCGGATCTACAAAGGTTGTTTTTCCATTCACTTTCTAGTAAAGTTGTTTACTTGTATAGTTTTCGCCTAATCTCTAGTTAACGATCTAGTTTAGGGTTTCTCGGCACCGGAAAATTTTAATTTGGTATAGTTGATGCCTTGTGGAATCACTTGAGTGTGCCTAGGAACCCTGCAGTGGGGTAGGCCAAAGGGTGCAGGGGGTTGAGGAAAATTAGGGTTCGGACCAAGTTGGACCGGCGGCGGCGGCCGAGTCAACCGTTTCGCCGGCCCGAGTCGGGGCTCGTTTTGATACCACGTGTCCCTGACGCTTGGTCTAGCCTCGTGGGCACATTTGTTTATTCTGTAACTTACTCTATTACGTGTAGTGCACGTGTAGACTCTTGGGCTTCTAAAAGATTAAAAAAATTAAATAAAAAGAATGTGTGGCTGATGGGATTTGAACTCTAGTGCTTTGGTTCAGCAGTACAAAGTCTTACCAATGAGCTACAAGCTCCTTCTTGCTGTTCAAAATTGAATCAAATACTTATAGTTCTCACAGGAAATGTAAATACCCTAAGTATAAATTAACTTTTAATCAAATTTATGTACACAAGAATTGGAGTTGTTACAGTCTACCCTCCTTACAAAAAATTTCGTTCTCGAAATTTACAATTTATTTTAAGGATTAGTTTACAAATAAGTGGGGATATCTTGCACGCATCTCGTCTTCCCTTTCCCATGTCGATTCTCCTGGAGTGTCTTTTCTCCACATTACTCGAACCAAGTTGACTTTCTTGTTCCAAAGTGACTTCACTTTCCTGTCCAGCATCTCAACAGGTTGTTGCTCACAAGACAAGTCGGGTTGTACAGTGAGCTCAGAATGATCGAGAATATGGCTGGGGTCACTCAAATACCTTCTAAGTTGGGATATGTGGAACACATTGTGCACTCCTTCCAATGAAGGTGGAAGTGCCAAGCGATAAGCCACTTCACCGACTCGTTCGAGTATGTCGAACGGTCCAATGTACCTTGGACTTAGCTTACCCCGTCTTCCAAATCGAATCACTCCGCGGTTTGGAGATATCTCCAGAAATACATGATCTCCCGGTTGGAACTCCAAATGACGGCGCTTTGCATCAGCCCAGTGCTTCTGTCGATCTTGGGTTATGCGCATCTTTTCTTTGATAGTACGAACCACATCAACAGTTGCTACTATCATCTCAGATCCAAGAAGTTCTTTATCTCCTATGTCGTCCTAACTTAATAGCGATCGACACTTCCTTCTATATAGCGCTGCAAAAGGTGCCATTCCGATACTTGCTTAGTAGCTATTGTTGTATGAAAACTCCACAAGATGTAGGCGATCTTCCTACGATCCTCCGAAGTCTAACATACACGCTCTGAGCATATCTTCCAAGATCTAAATAGTTCGCTCAGACCGACCATCTGTTTGGGGATGATAAGCTGTGCTGAATTTCAGACTTGTTCCCAAGCTCGCTTGCAGACTTTGCCAAAATTGCGATCAGAACCTGGTGTCACGATCGGAGACAATGCAGACCGGTACTCCATGAAATCTCACAATTTCCTGTATGAGTTCATGGGTATCAGAGATAGTACATATTTGAAGAGTTTAAATCTTACTTAGATTCTTACCTCCATGTACTTGTTTGCTAATGTCTCAGTAGATTGGCCAACTCGAAAAGGGATGAAGTGAGCCGACTTTGTGATTCGATCCACAATAACCCATACCGCATCGTTACCCTTTGTGCTGCGAGGAAGTGCAGTCACAAAATCCATCATGATGTATTGCCACTTCCATTCAGGGATAAATAACGGTTGAAGTATTCCAGCAATCCTGTGATGTTCAGCTTTTACTTGCTGACACACCAAGCATTTAGCGACGCTTCTGGCTACTTTACGCTTCATTCCATACCACCGGTAATTTTGACGCAGATCTTTGTACATCTTTGTACATCCAGGGTGTACTGAGTAGGGAGAGCTGTGAGCTTCTTTTATTAACTCTTCCCAAACAGAACCTTTTGGTACAAATAATTTGCTGTCGTATCTCAAAGATCCGTCTTCATGAATGATGAAGTCTGTTCTGAGTCCATTCTCTACTTGTTTTCTGATCTTTTGCAACTTAGTATCACTTGCTTGAGATGCTTTGATCTGATTGACAATGGTAGATTGAACTTGTAAATTCATCAAACTCGAAGCGTTACCTGGCATGCCTACTTCAATCTCCATCTGATGCAAATCCTGTTGAAGCTTCTACTGGGCGGTGAGATTCATCGATAATTGTTGGCGACTAAGTGCATCAGGTACTACGTTCACCTTTCCCATGTGATATTGCAGGTTGATGTCGAAATCCGCCATGAGTTCTAACCATCGTCTCTGCCGCATATTAAGCTCTTTCCGAGTAAACTCATATTTCAGACTCTTGTGATCTGTGTATATGTTCACTATTTCACCAAGAAGATAATGGCGACAAATCTTAAGAGCAAAAATAACGGCTGCCAACTCCAAATCATGAGTCGGATATTTGCGCTCATGAATATTTAGCTGTCATGAAGCATAAGCCACAACCTTTCCTTGCTGATGTAGAACAATTTAATCCCTTACCGGATGCATCACAATACATTTCGAAACCTCCAGTTTGGTCCGGTATAACGAGAATAGGCACTGATGTCAACCTTGACTTGAGTTTTACGAAAGCTTGTTCGCATGCTTCTGACCACACAAATTCTTCATCTTTACGTGCGAGCTTGGTCAGGGGTGTTGCTATCTTCGAAAAGCCTTCAATGAACCTTCGGTAATATCTAGCTAGACCCAAGAAACTTCGAATGTCCTTCACTGACTTTGGTGTCGGCCATTCGCTTACTGCTGAAACTTTCGCTGGATCCATAGAGATTCCTTCGCCTGATACGATATGTCCATGAAAACCAACTTGATCTAGCCAAAACTCGCACTTGCTGTACTTGGCATATAATTGATGTTGTCGTAAAGTTTCTAGGACAATTCGCAGGTGCTCGGCATGTTCTTTCCAACTCTTAGAATACACCAGGATGTCGTCGATGAAGATGACAACGAACCTGTCTAAGTACTCCTGGAAAACTTGATTCATTAGGTTAATGAATATCGCTGGTGCATTGGTCACTCCAAATGGCATCACAAAAAATTCGTAATGTACATAACGGGTTCTGAATGTTGTTTTATGAATATCAGCTTCCTTGACCGTCACCTGATGATAACCTGGACGAAGATCTAATTTGAAGAAAACACAATATCCACTTAGCTGATCGAATAAATCGTCGATACGCGGTAGCGGATACTTGTTCTTTATCGTTACTTCGTTCAAGCCTCTATAATCAATGCACATTCTGTATGAACATTCCTTCTTCTTCATAAGTAGAACTGTTGATCCCCAACTTGAAGTGCTGGGACGAATCCATCCTTTCGCCAATAATTCGTCTAACTGAGTTTGGACCTCCTTCAAACCTTCCGGACTTAATCGATAAGGTGCTTTGATTACTGGTTGTGCTCCTGGTACTAAATCAATGCTGAATTCAAGAGCTCGATCGGGTGGCAAACCTGATATATCGTCAAGAAACACATCGTCGAACTCTCAAACCACTTCTGGTTTTGATCCTTCCTCTGCTTGAATTGCCGCAATCACTGCCTTCTTTGGTTTCGCCTTGTAAGTACTTGGCTCCAGGGTACGGTCTCCACTTTTGAAATAGAAAACCGGATGCTCTGGAATCTCGAATACTACCCTCCTATGACGACAGTCAATGGTAGCATAAAATGTTCCGAGCCAATCCATACCCAAGACGACGTCGAAATTCGGTATTTCCAGCACCTTGAAGTCAGCATAGAATTCTCTGCTGCAGACGACTACTGGACACAAGCAGTATCCCATTGTTGCCTTTAGAACACCGTTCCCTGAACTGACATTCCAACTGGATACGAGCGGTTTGACTGGAATCGCATGTGTTCGGACGAACCGTTGCGATATAAAACAATGAGATGCTCTAGTATCGAATAGTGCTAGTGCAGGAAGTGATGCTACTAAGATTGTACCTAAGTTATGTAGGATAGGTTTTAGGTATAGAGAAAAATATGTAGGTGGGTGTTAAGACTGAAATAAAAGCTTGAGAAGAAAGGGTTACCAGTGATGACTTGGCCAGTGGCCTCAGCTTCTTCCACGGTCATCGTGAAAGCCTGTCGCCGTGGTACATTCCTCCTGGCCGGAGTAGCATTCCTCTGAACGTTCCTTTTGAGCTTGATGGAACTGACGAGGAGGAGGTGCAGTCGGTGGTCCTCTAGGTGGTGGAGCAGGGAGAGCTAGTCTTGGAGCAGGTGCCTGAAGGGCTGGTCCATGCTAGTAAGTGATTGCTGGCCTGGGTGCAGCAATTGGGTTGTGTCTTCGAGGACAAGACCCAATATCATGAGTAGCTGAGCCGCAGACTAAGCAAAGAAGGTTGGCTCGCCGGCAGTATTTCGCCAAATGTCTATCTCTCTTACAGTAGGTACAAAAGGCTGGTCTGGGCAGGTTGATTGGTACTCCCGGTCTCCTGGGCACAAATGTTGGCCTTGATGAGGCTCCTCCTGCCATCTAGGTGGCAGGGTGCTTAACTCCAGCAGATTGAGATCTGCCCTTCATTTTTTCACTGCCTCATAACGGCAGGCGGCTTTCAGAGACAATTTATGAGTCGAAAAATCCCCTGTGGCTAATGCAGCCTGGATCTCCGAATCTGATCCTTGTTGAAATCGACGGGCTCTGATCTCATCAGTCGGTATCAGGTGTGCCGCAATTTGTTAAAATATTGTGTTAGCTGTGTAGTATGAGATTTATTGAAAAATCGAATTATTGAGACATATCTTACTGACTGAGCATGGTAAACTCAGCATCGTATTCATCCACTGATTTGGTCCACATCGAACCCTGTTGTAAGTGGATGAACTGATGTTCCATGTCGAACCTGGCAGTCTCTGGGGAATACTTTGCGTCAAACATGTCGCGGAAAGTCTTCCATTCGATGGGTTGATCAAGAAAGCTTTCATCCACTTTCCACCAAACCCGTGCATTGTCCGTGAGCTGCAGCTTCGCAACTCGGACCCAAGCTATCTCTGGCACTTGTGCCGCTGCCAGATCATTTTCAATACTTTGAGCCCATTCCTCCGTTTTCAGAGGGCTCTCTTTTCCCGAAAAGTTCTTGGGGTGAAGTGCCCAGAATTGCTTCACTCCGGGTGCTTCCGCTTCTGAACGGTTCAAGAGAATAGCAGTCTGCTCCTGCTATCCTTCCAGGAGGCTGTGGATCGCCTCAAGTAATACCGTCTGCTCATTGATCGGAGCAGCTATGGTAGGTGTAATTGGTAGGGGTGGTGGAATGTTGTTGAAGTTGGTGCTGGTGTTTTTTGGGGAATCCATAACCTTGGAAGAAAGATTTGGGTTAGGATAGATTCAAAGTATATGAAATGATAAGATTCAAGAAGTATGAATTGTAAAGAATGTTTTTAGTTGTTGGTTCTTGTGTTATATTGTTTAGGTTATCCACGCAGAGGTGAACTGCATGGTAGGTTTCCATACATCTCTGACCTGCATGGGCCACCAACAAAACCTGTCACGCCCCGCTTTCCTGTATACGGGCAGAGGACGCGATGAGGCCGCTATGTATTTACTCTGAAGTAAACACGCTAAGCGTATCTAAGCAATATAAAATGTAATGTACACAAGAGACAGGATGTAAATGAACAACAACTTTATTTATTAACATTCTTTTTACAATACATCTGAAAAGTAAATACATGGAATGGAAAGCAATGCCTAAACAATGGCATAACAGAAATGGAAAATACAGAATGTAAATGTGTACAAGGAATCTAAAGCTCTGGGTCGAAAGCTAGCTGGTCCAAATCCTCGCTGGTGGGCTCGATCTCCAGTGAGTCCGAATCACCTGACGACATTCCAAAGAAGAAGAAAGAGAATGTCGTCAGCGAACAAATCGCTCGGTAAGTCCCGTAAATAGACAAGAATGGAATAGACAGAATAGAGAGTATATTGTTATAATGTTGTATTTAATGTTAACGCTATTGTTTGTAGCTTGGTACAGAAGAATGCCAGTGTATACAAGAGGAGTCCCATTATTCCGGAGACTAAGGTATACGGAGCACAAGGAACCGTTCAGCTACGGTACAACGATAATTGAATTCAGGTTAGGCGTATTATGGCTACAGTCTCGTGCCACTTCTAACACCTTCTGTACCAGTCTACCCCTTATAAACCCCGCGATGTCTTGATTGTATTGTTTGTATTGTTTGAATTGTATATTATATGTAGATGGATGACTTGCCGAAACCATGAAATCAGTAAATGGATGTAACTGGAGAATTCTGTAGATGGAAAATATCCATGGTTCGGTTCGGTCAATATAGATTGATTAGATTGAACAGATTGAATATATAGATTCATGGATTCATGTTGAATTGTAGTTTGATACTAGAATCATATTCAAGTCGGATTGATTATATTGAGACTCGGTCTGAGTCAGACAATTAGAAAAGAAATTGAATCCTGAATTATGTTTTGGTGCTATCGGTAACTGCTGCACATGAACGGCAGGATTTGTGTCTTTTTCAAAGACAATTATCTTGTTGATAACACCGTTTGTTAATTTGTCTACCTTAAATAGGCAAACACCCAAATCTCTGGCTCCCTGAGGCTCAAGAGACTGGTCCCGTTTAAACCTATGTTTACTAGGGTCCTTATTGTAATTTAGTATAACTTGAGAGGGTTTTAGGTAAAAATAGTTTTGTTATACTTTCAAAATATACATCAAATATTTAATTATCGTATTTAGAGTTTTTATAGATGTTTCTTTTATTCAATGTAAAATTTCTAGTGGATATGACCTAGTTTTTAAAGTATAAGATATTTATTTGAAATATTTAAATTGTATGGTATTTTCTTGTAAATGGAATGTTTTTCTTGAATTTTGGAAATGTGGAATATTATAAATATTAGAAATAGATATTTTTATATTAATTACATATATATTTATTTATAAAAAATATAAGTTTTATTTATAATAGAAATCACATTTTCTAAAGAAAATTGTATTTTAAATCTTTCGAGATCGTATGCTCCTTGCGGAGGTCTGCATCTCATTCGACTGTGCCCGAGGATGTGCGATAATCCGCACCATCCCGAACGGGTTTTCCAAATGGGTTGTAGAGGCGCAATTGCAAAGATTTGTTAAACTACACTTCTTGTAGAAAAATGTTTTAATAGTTGAACGTAGTTATATGTAAAGTCGTATTTTCCGAATCTATGTTCCCAATTCCATTGTGCTATGTTAGATATGCGTGTTGTGAGGAGGTAGGTGATTACTCCATGAGCTATCTATAGGTATAACAAGGAATTATGATGGTTTATGTCGAAACTAAAGTATATGGTATTTTTCTGAAAAAGTATAAAAAAAGTTATAAAAATGATTAGATTGATGTGCAACTTATTTTATTAAGTTTGTTAATATTTAATGAACAATATGTGATGATATGAAGGTATCTTGATTAAGAAAAATTGTAGTTTTTAAAGAAAACCGAATCGGAAGTCGGACTAACTCCGGTTCCGTCGGGTTTTAGTTTTGAATGTTTTTAGAATAGGGAGAGAAGAAGAAGTAGGGACTTACTGGATGATTGGCTAGAGGAGAGAAAGAGGAAGAGGTGTGAGTTTCCGGTGCGTCGTTTCGTCGTCGAAAACTCCTTGAGTTATCGCCGGAAGTACGTCGAAGTTTCGCCCTTTGCTAACTCCACTTGCACACAAAAAAATCTTGGAATTTTCTTGAGAGTTTTTGTAGGAAATTTCAGTGTGAAGGGGTGTAAAAATAGAGTGGGTATTTATAGGGAAAATTAGGGGTTAGGGTGCGATAAAAAATGCATTTAAATTTGCATTAAAAAGGATTAAAATGGGGTATTTTAATTCTCTGATTAATTGCAGAGAATTTAAACAGTGTAGGGGGAGTGGGGTAGGCCAAAGGGTGCAGAGGATTAAGGAAAATTAGGGTTCGGACCGAGTTGGACCGGCGGCGGCGGCCGAGTCAACCGTTTCGCCGGCCCGAGTCGAGGCTCGTTTTGATGCCACGTGTCCCTGACGCTTGGTCTAACCTCGTGGACACGTTTGTTTATTCTGCAACTTACCCTATTGCGTGTAGTGCACGTGTAGACTCTTGGGCTTCTAAAAGATTAAAAAAAATTTAAATAAAAAGAATGTGTGGCTGATGGGATTTGAACTCTGGTGCTTTGGTTCAGCAGTGCAAAGTCTTACCAAAGAGCTACAAGCTCTTTCTTGATGTTCAAAATTGAATCAAATACTTATAGTTCTCACAGGAAATGTAAATACTCCAAGTATACATTAACTTTTAATCAAATTTATGTATACAAGAATTGGAGTTGTTACACGTTTAACTACGGAGTTTTCAAGCTCCTGTAGTATCGGTTCACTTAAAAGGCGTCTCTGCATTGAAGAGTGGTATCATTCCATTTATAGTACGGATCTGCCCTCTTTCGGATTGTATTTCAAAAATTCTCCATTGTTCTACAGTAAGTCCCACAGACTTAAAAGGTGGCCCCCATGGATTTAAGAGGTGGTGTTCCCGTAAAAAAATTTGGCCCAGAACTTGTAATTCCCTTATAAAAAAAAGCGAGGGAGAAAAGAAAGAAAAAAAAATTCCTCCCATGTGCAAAGCACATGAGTGTTCTGATTTTGAGGAGAATTAAGACAGGCCTCACGTGTTAAACACGTGAGCGCTCATATGCAAAGCATATGAGCGCTGAACATAAATAACCAAAGGCTAAACATGCCTCACGTGTTAAACACGTGAGCGCTCATATACTTTGCATATGAGCGCTGAAAATAAACAGGTTAAAACCCACACTATGGGTCACGCGTTAAATACGTGAGTTCCCTTTCGGCATTCTTTTGGCAGCGCTCACATGCAAAGCACGTAAGCGCCGCAATCTAAAATGCTCTCTAAGGATAGAATTAAATTCTATTTTTGGATTTCCCTGATCTTTCTAATATGGAAATATCTTTCTCTAAGAGAGAATCTTGAATTTGAAATCCAATGGTGATAAAATATTACCAATTAAATCATCTGATAGAATTAAATTCTATATGGGAAATATTTTCCCGATCTTTCTAAAATAAGAAAGATCTTTTATGTTAAATAGAATAAAATTCTATGTTAGGAAAATATCTTCCTAATCTTGTTAAACTAACAAGATATTCATATGATAGAATAAAATTCTATGTTAAGAAAATAGCTTCCCAATCTTGTTAAACAAACAATACATTCATCTGATAGAATAAAATTCTATCTTAGGAAAATATTTTCCTAATCTTCTTAAAACAAATAAGAAATCTTCTCTGTTAAACAGAGAGCCTTTGGATTAAAAATTCAACGGTGAATAAAATTCACCGGTTGATTTTTAAGATCATTTTGATTGATTATGAAATCAATCATGATCTCTCAGTGAGAGATTTTCTCAACAAATTGATTTTTCTTGTCTCCTATAAATAGGAGTAAAGAGGTTAAATCTTATAGGAGGAGGCCCCCACAAGCTTCTGTAAAAAAAATACAGAAGGCTCTCAAAAAGGTTCCACAAATTAACAGAGAATGTAATTCTCAATAAAAGAGAAAGATCGTCTTCCTCCTCAAAACCCTAGGTAAAGAAAACACAGAGATCAAAGCACCTCCTTTACCTATCTAAGGTTTTAACCTTCTCAATAACTTAGTTTTTTTCTCTGGATCTAAGATCCACAAGATAAGTCTCCCACATGTTGAGAATTTAATTCTCATCGAGAAGATCTTGTTCTTGAGAATCAAACATTCAGTGAAAAACAAAATTGAAAAGAAAGAAGATGGAGTCCATAATACTTCAGGAACTTAGTTCCTTCAAATCAAGAACTTAGTTCTATAAGAACCCGATCCAAGATCCTCAAAATAGTGATCTTGGTGATCGTTAATGATCAAAATACCATTAACAGAGATTTAAACCTCTCTGAAAACATGAACAGGAAAATATGGATAAAAGAACATGGAGACTATGGAGTCCATTATACTCCTGGAACTTAGTTACTTTGAATCAAGAACTTAGTTCTTAAAGAACCTGATCCCAGATCCTCAAAATAGCGATCTTCGTGATCGTTAATAGTAAAAATGCCATTAACAAAGATTTAAGTTCTCTAAAAATATGCACAAAGATTAAATATCCAAAAATAACTCAACGCCTCACGTGCAAAGCACGTGAGCACCCAAAGCTAAGTGCCTCACGTGAAACACACGTGAGCGCCTAAAGCTCAGCACCTCACGTGAAACGCACGTGAGCGCTGTTCCCCTCCGAAAGGCGGCGCACAGGACCGCGATGGCCTGGCGCTGAGATTCGGGGCAGATGCTATTTGGTTTTATTCGTCCACCTCCCCGAAGATGTCAAGTTGATTTATGGCACCGTGTATCGAAGGTTTAGACGGGTGCGGCCGATGTAGCAGACTTTGTCAGATTCCCCCTCGCTAGAGGGTTTTTTGATTGTGGGGACGCTCTTCCCTGCAAGCGCAAGCCCCTGCAGTTAATTACGCTACCGCTTCGCGGTAACAACTTTCTCCTTCTCCAGAATTTCACTTCGTGTCGTGGGTGTTTGTTTTGTTTGTGGTTGCCCGTGGATTGTATACGGAGACTGAGTAATACCGTCGCCCGTAGGACGTGGATTAGTCCAAATCCGTATTTACTTAGATTTGGGTTTGGTGTTTTTAGTTTAAGGATGCCTTAGTCGCGTTGCGGCTAAGATTGACTTAAACGTTCGTCAAGGATACGTTAGTCCTGTTTGAGACTAAGATCAACTTAACGGGATCGTTTAGATCCGACAAAAGAGCATTTGGGCTCTATTGTTCCAGTTTAGGGACATAGTGGTCCATTGCATGTATGGTCGTCGGGACCCGTCACCTCTCTGACGACGTTGAAGAATTACAACGACAAATGTCAGAGGAGTTCAGAGATGTACCCTTGAGCCAAAGTTGATTGGGGGAATTTATAGTCCAATTTGGGACTAAAGTCTGTTTGAAGGTTTAAGGATGCGTTAGCCATATTTGAGGCTAAGATCAACTTAAACGGTTGTTAAGGATACGTTAGTCCAGTTTGGCACTAAGATCGACTTAACGGGATCGTTTAGATCCGACAAAAGAGCATTTGGGCTCTATTGTGCCAGTTTAGGGACATGGTGGTCCAATACCAGTTTAAGGACATAGTGGTCCACCGTTAGTTTAGGGACGTCTCGGTCCGATATTAGTTTAGGGACGTCTCGGTCCACGAGTTTAAGGACCCCGCAGTCCATATCGATATGTGGTCATTGGGACCCGTCACCTCTTTGACGTCGTTGAGGAATTACAACGATGGATGTAAAAGGAGTTCGGAGATGTACCCTCGAACCGGATGTAAATTGATTTAGGAGAGCCATTTTGCTCAGTCAATTTAATTTAAGGACTTATGGCCACGATTAGGCTAAGTCCAGTTAAAAATGTCCAATATTTTATTTGTATTTCTTTTTATTTTTTATTTGGGCTTTGCCCAGAAAGGATGCAGGGCATCAATTTGTTTTGGGCTCTGCCCATTTATTGCTTTGCAATTTATTTTGGCCTGTTTGGTCTTTTTGATTTGGGCCTGACCCTTTTAGGAAATGCATTGCATTTCTGCAAAGCACCAAGAATCTTTTAGATTCAGGAAAAGAAGTGCAGAGCACTTTCTAATTTCTTGATCTAAATTTAGATCAAAGAGAAAAAAAAAATCTTTCTTTTCTTTCTTTCTGTCTCAGAGAACCAGAGGTTCATAGCAAGTGCAAGGCACTATTTTTATTATTTTTATTTATTTATTTATTTATTTATTAATTGAAGATCACCGATCTTGTTTTTTAGATCAATGATCTATTCCTAAGAGAATTTTCTCTTATCTCAAAGATTTGTTTTTTTTACCTTCTTTTTTTGTGTTCTCAAGAAGTTCTCTTCTCTTTTTTTTTATCCAATTGTCTCTGCCTTTGAAATGGGGTCTGGGGTCCTTTTTATAGTGCTCAAAAATCAGTTAAATTTGTTAAAAGATCTTTTCTGAGTGATTTGGGGAATTTTCCCCACCGTCGGATCTTTGATCCAAAGGCCCCTGTTTTACAGAAAAAATCTTCTTGTTTAAACAAGAACAGAAAAATATCCTTAAATCTTCACTCTGTTGTTGCGCAACTCACGCAGACACGTGTCGCGCAATGAAGCACTTGCGCAACAGCGCTTGCGCAACTGCGCAGACACGTGTCGCGCAGCGGTGCGCTTGCGCAGTTGTGCTTGCGCAACTGCGCAGACACGTGTCGCGCAGCGGTGCGCTTGCGCAGTTGTGCTTGCGCAACTGCGCACGTGTCACGCAGCCGTGCGCTTGCGCAGTTGAACGTTGCTTATGTTTTTTAAAGAGCCTTGCTCTGATTGGACGTACTGTCTTGGGCGTTGTGCTGCCGTGTCAACTTCTGACACGTGGCGCGTTGCGCGCAGCGCACGGGAACTGAAGCGTTACTTCAAAATTTGAATTTTCGAAATTTAAGCAGAGCCTTGCTCTGATTGGGGGAACAAGCACCAGAAAAGACTAGTGCTTAACACTATTTCAGCGTCTCATGTGAAATACACATGAACGCTCAAAAGAAGTTAAAGATGAACGCCTCACGTGAAACACACGTGAGCGCCAAAAGCTCAGTGCCTCACGTGAAACACACGTGAGCTGAGCGCATCACGTGAACATACGTGAGCACCAGGCGCTCAGCGCCTCACGTGATATACACGTGGGTGCTATATGCAACTGAGTGCTTAACACTGCTGGGTGTTACAGAAACCCAATCTTAGCCCAAATTGGCTAAGCTTATGTTCGTGTTATCCAAACTGATCTTATTCCCATACATGACTAACTATTTTCATCGCATACCTTCTAAGTTAATCTTGGTCTCATACAAGACTAATGATTCTTAAATGATCCACCACGATTCTTTTCCCTCAAATATGGGATTTGGTTCAAGGGTACATCTTTCCATACCTCTGATATATATCGTTGTAATTCCTCAACGTCTTCAGAGAGGCGGTGAGTCCCGACAACCAACAATAACTCCTCGTCCCAACTTGATGAAAGATATGAAATTCCATCAAGACTGGAAATGATACATGCCACATTGATGAACTTCCAAATTGACATGCACACCTCAAATCAGATCGCATCCTAAATTGGGCGCATTCCATGTCACCATCGTTCACTCGGCCACGTAACAAATACACATGCGTGCAAGATGAATAATGGACCGGAACGTTCTTAAACTAACATCCGTCCCCAAAATAGGAGTGTTGAACCGAAATGTCCTTAAACTAATATTCGTCCCTAAAATTGGAATGTTGGACCGGAATGTTCTTAAACTAATATTCGCCCCAAACACGACGATAATGGACCGTGATGTCCTTAAACTAATATAATTGAGCCCATATGCTCATTTGTTCATAAGTTGATCTTCGTCTTAAATATGACTAAAGATTCTTAGATCAAACCCAAATATCTCATGAACGGATGGACCTCACAAATATGAGAAATGCGTCCTAAGTTCATTCCCGTTGGCAAACCAAGCTACCAACGTGGACCCCGTCAAGTAAATCCTTGATCTAAACCCAAATCTAAAATTTACGGATTTGGACTAATCCGCGCCCTACGGGCAATGACGTAAACTAGTCTCCGTATACAATCCACGGGCAACCAATATAAAACAAATATAACACGACACGAAATGATCTTCTGGAGCAGGAGAAAGTTGTTATCACAACACGATAACGTAATTAACTGCAGGGACTTGCGCCTGCAGGGAAGAGCGTCCCCACAATCAAAAACCCTTCACAAATGAGGGGGGATCTGATGAAGTCTACTACATCGGTCGCATCTATTCAAACCTCTGATAAATGTCGCCATAAATAAACTTGGTATCTTCGAAGAGATGGGTGGATATGTCCAAATAGTATCCGTCCCTAAATTCAGGCTAGACGGCTCAACGTCTCAGTCCGGTCTTCGGCGGTAAACAAAGTCTGGCACGCCCGGTGGGACCTCTTTCTCTTTCCACTCCACACTTCGTGTGTCATGTTTTTCTGCGATCAAATTATCGCGGTATACATATGTTTGTAGTTGCCCTTGGGTGATAAGATACTGAAGCTGGTGTTTCGTCTCTTCCTAGAATGGCGTTTGCTTCCACTCACCGCAGCTCAGGCTCTGTCACATCTGGTGGAGTCAAGTATGGGCCACTTGCAGCCTCAAATCTCTGCAGTCCAATTCTTCAAGAAATGAATGGGCTTTTCTTTAGGTCAATGCTCCCACCTCCTACCCTCGGTGCTTCAACGCCGGAGGAGAAGGCTCAAAAGAAGTCTGTCTTCCACAGGCCGACACCTCAAGCTCCAGTTCTGCCGACAGCAACAATATTCATACAACTGGCACCCACTGAGGACTAAGGTCAACACAGGGGGCAGGCTCGGCAAAATCCTGAGGTCGATCAACGTCAATATCAGCGTCATGCAAAATAAGCCCGGGGCAGTTCTCCATTCGTGTTGACTCCACTCGCTTCAACTCCAATGGCGAATGTTGCTGTTCCAATCGGGAACAGCTTCGAACTGCTGCGAAGGGTCAGACAAAATTCCCCCACCGCAGTATTGAAGAAATCTCCGCAGCCCGTGGAGATCCAAGGAGAGCATAAGCCAGTTCGCTCTCTGAGAAAACTTTCATCATCTATATATAAGATGTGGAAACAAGTGAGGAACTCCGTCATCGTACGTGGCTCTTCCCCTAAACGTCAACCAAACTCTAAAAACTCCCCTTCCAAATACAAGGGGACTCATCCCAAGGCGGGTCCTTATACGATGGCTGCTCTTAAAACAGTTTCTCACAAAAAAGAGTGGTCAGATAAAGCTCGAGTGCCTGAGGCAAACTTCAAAGGACAAAACTCCAAACACCCCAATCCTGGAGGTATAGTAGTTCACACAATCTATATGGTGAACTCCAAAGACAAAATTCGTGCTTCTACTAGTCACGGACCGTATACTCGATCTTTGACGAAGGCTCAATAGCAATATGAAAAGCTGCAAGAGATGCTCGCTCAGGCGACAACACTTACTCGTACACCGCCTAAGGAAAATCCGAAGGACGCACCCGAAGAAGAGAATAGGGCAGGAGTCGGATATTTATTTCCTGAAGTTCGCTCTCAAAAAGAGAGATGAAGAAGTAGCAGCAATGACTGCTAAAATGAACAAGATGGTCCTCCTATTTCAAAGCATGGTCGAGATGATTGCTCAGCCCGAACCGCCAGCAGAGTAATCATCGGTGGATACAACCGATGATAAGGTAGACACTTCAAATCTTCCGCAAGGTTCATCAACGATTAAGGAGGAAATGATCACAAAAGAAAAGATGTACATTAAAATCGCTCGGCAAGTCAAAGCTCACTATGCCAGTGAAGCAGCAAATAGGTTGATCAAGACTGGTTGACCGTATCCGGCATGATACAATAAAATACAGTACCTGCCAGAATACATACTTCCGATGTTCCACTTGTATACAGGAACCGGAAATCCTCACCAGCATATCTCGCGATTTAAATCCATGTGCGGCAACACTGGAGGAAATGATATATTGCTCCTCCGACAGTTCGTCGGCAGTCTGGCGGGCATCACGTTCGAATGGTATGCAGAACTACCAAATGATTTCGTGAAAACCTTCGACGATATGGAGATGCTCTTGTGTCAAAGATTCGCCAGTGCGAATAAACGCATTACCGTAGAGACGTTGGTCAACGAAACGGTTAGACCAAATGAGACTTGGATTCAATATGTTGCCCGATAGCGAAATCTCTGGTCAAAATGCGAGCAGCGCATCGACGAAACTCCGGCCGTGGGAATGCTCATAGCTACATTTGACCTAAATTCAAAGGTGTTCCCATATATAGCCCTCTTCAAGACGAAAACCTTCCAAGAGCTCATAAATAAAATGGCTCGGTTGGATCAGATGGGTCAAGACGCATCCTCTTCCGATGAAGATATATGAAAGGCAAGACGGTGTTTGTCACCAACGCTCAACAAAAATGAGCGGATTTGAAGCAACCTGTCTCCAAAACAACGACAGCACGGGTCCCACTCCAGGGAAAAGATTGGGACGTGAATATTCGCCCCCCCCCCGAAATATACGCAGGGGGCATCTTGCTCGCTGGCGGAGGAATCTCCATGCAAGGTCGTCCTTTCTTCAAAGAACGGAAAGGATATTAAGGGACTTATAAAACATGTCCTGTAATCAAGTAGAATAGCCTGCTTGAACCAAAAACCATGGAAGGGATGTAGAATCCATGTCCCACTCCGAATCAGATGATGAGGGGGAAAACCCAAAGTCAAGTTCATTCTTCCAAGGAAGAAGAAGGCTCGGCAAAAGTGGTGATATGATATCTCGTTCCTTCGTATATAAAGAAGATACTCCGTCAGTGTCAGAAAGCGACATTGATGAGCAGGGACAGTTGCCGTATAAAATGCCCGGTATTTCCCACAAAACAACCCGATTGGTACGATGATAAATGAAGCAGTCTAAGAGGGTGAAAATAGTCTAAGACGTGAAGTGTCTATGCAAATAAAGGACAGACAGCAGCGCTTCGGCAAGTAAGAGTTGAAAGGAATGGGTTATGCAACTCCTTGACCAAATGATATGATGGACCGAAACGTTTCTAAACTAGCGCGTCGTCCAAAACACGGCGATTAGAGATCGAAATGTTCCTAAACTAGCGCATCGCCCCAAACACGGCGATAATGGACCGAGAAGTCCCTAAACTAATAATGGACCGAAATGTCCCTAAATTATTGCGTCGCTCCAAATACGGCGATAATGGACCAAACTGTCCCTAAACTAGCATTTCGCCCCAAACACGGTGATGATAGACCGAAATGTCCCTAAATTAAAATTGGACCGAAACGTCCCTAAACCAGTGCAACACGGCGCTGTTTCCCCCAATCAGAGCAAAGCTCTGTTTTAAATTTCAAATTTCAAAATTGAAACAACGCTTCAGATCCCGTGCGCTGTGCGCTGCGCGCCACGTGTCAAAAGCAGACACGCCAGCACCAGGAGCGCTGCGCCCTAGGCAGCGCACCCCAATCAGAACAAAGCTCTGTTTCAAAATTCAAATTTTAAAAGTTGAAGCAACGCTTCAGATCCAGCGCTCTGCGCTGTGCGCCACATGTCAAACACAGGCGCGTTAGCGCAGTTGCGCCGTGCTCGACGTTGCGCGCCACGTGTCAAGCACAGGCGCGCTAGCGCAGTTGCGCGGCGCTCTGCGCTGCGCGCCACATGTCAAGCATGGGTGCGCTAACGCAGTTGCGCTGCGCGCCACGTATCAAACGTAGGTGTGCTAGCGCCAAGTGCGCCAGCGCTGGAATTAAAAGAATTCCCCACCGTTAGATCAAAAGATCTAATAATAATAAATTACTAATTAATCAGAATTAAAATTCTGTTATGAAAAGATTTTCCAATCTTATTAAAACAAGAAGATTATCTTCTGTAAAACAGAAGCCTTAGGATCAAAGATCCAACGGTGGGAAATATTCCCAAATCAATCAGAGAAAGATCTCTTCAAATAATTTAACAAATCAATTGGCCCTATATAAAGGCCCCAAGACTTCAAGTCTCACATAGAAAAAAACCCTCTGCAAGCTTTGAGAAAAAAACTCAAAGAGAAAGAAAGGCAAGCTTTTGAAGAAAGAAGATCATTTCTTCATCTTTAAAGGTAAAGAATTAATTCTTGAACAACAGAGATGAAATCATCTCGTAAAAAGAAGAAACATCTTCTAAAAAGATCTTAGATCTATAAAAAAGACCAAGGTCTTTGATTAAACATAAAGGATTAAAAGGTCTAATCATAAAAATATAAAAAAGAAGTATTTTACTTCATTCACAGATCTTTTGATCTATTAAGGCAGAGCCTTTTAATAAAAAACAAGAACTTTAGTTCTTGGATCTTGAGGCAAGGCCTCCTTTGAAGAACATAAATTTGTTCTTTGATCTTAAATTTGATCTGATGCGCTTTGCGCTACTGGAAAGTGCTTTGCACCCATGAACTGCACCTTTGCGCTCCTTGGACCGGCGCTCAGCGCCAAAACACGCCACGTGTCAACCACAGACACAGCTTGCGCTTTGCGCTCCTGAAAACAGCGCACTGCGCTCTTGGGTTGGCGCTCAGCGCCAAGCGCGCCACGTGTCACTCACTGACGCACCCATAAACTGGCGCAGCGCGCTCATAAATTAAAAGTGCAGTGCACTAACAAACTAGCGCTAAGCGACAAGTGTCACCCTCATGTGCGCTGGCGCAATGCGCTCTTTAATCGGCGCAAAGCGCCTGATGCGCCACGTGGCGCGCTGTCAGAACATACTTTGTTCTGATAAATGCTATGCATTCAATACCAGACAAAATGTCAGAGCCCAATGCTTGGCATTATTAAAAGGGCAGAGCCCAAATAAAGGCCTAACAGGCAGAACAAAAATGAAATGTTAAACATTTTTTAACTGGACTTAGCCCAATTCCTCAACTTAAATTTAAATTGAACTAAGCTTATCTGCTCTTCCAATCAATTTACACCAGGTTCGAGGGTACATCTCTTCACTCCTTTGATATTTTTCGTTGTAATTCCTCAACGTCTTCAAAGAGGTGACGGGTCCCGACAACCATACATTTTACGGACTGTGGGGTCCTTAAACTCATGGACTATGATGTCCTTAACCTCGACCGCAATGTCTTAAAACTAATTTCGGACTGTGCAGTCCTTAAATTCATGGACTATGATACCCTTAAGCTCGACCGTGATGTCTTAAAACTAACACCGGACTATGAGGTCCTTAAACTCACGGACTATGATGTCCTTAACCTCGACCGCAATGTCTTAAAACAAACAATGGACCGTAATGTCCTTAAACTAACTATCGACCGCAATATCATTAAACTAAACAACAGAGCCCAATTGCTCTCTTGTCGGATCTAAACGATCCCGTTAAGTTGATCTTAGTCTAAAATCAGACTAACGTGTCCTTAACAAACGTTTAAGTTGATCTTAGTCTCAAATAAGACTAACCTATCCTTAAACCCAAACCCCCCAAACCCAAATCTAAGAAAGATACGGATTTGGACTAGTCCACGCCCTACGGGCGACAACATAACTTAGTCTCCGTATACAATCTACGGGCAACCAAACACAAAACCAATACCCACGACACGAAGTAACCATCTGGAGAAGGAGAAAGTTGTTACCGCGATGCGGTAGCGTAATTAACTGCAGGGGCTTGCGCCTGCAGTGAAGAGCATCCCCATAATCAAAAACCCCTCGAGTGAGGGGGAATCTGACAAAGTCTGCTATATCGGCCGCATCCGTTTAAACCTTCGATACATGGTGCCATAAATCAACTTGGTATCTTCGGAGAGGTAGACGGATAGCACCAATTAGCATCTGCCCCGAATTTCAGGCAAGACGGACCTGCGCGGTCGCGTCTCCGTGATTCGGCGGTAAACAGATTCTGGCACGCCCGGTGGGACCTTTTCCTATTTCCACTCCACACTTCGTGTGTCGTGTTCGCGAACCAATCGCGGTTTGCTAATGGTTGCCCTTGGGTTTCGAGGTACTAAGATTTGGCGTTTTTCTTGGTGCAGAAAGCAAAGGATCAATGACATTCACCTGCTCAAAGTGTTCCACTTGCAACTGCAACCCATGTCCTGCCTCAACTGGGGGCATAGCCTACGGGCCCCAAGCAGCTTCCTTGTTCACGATGCCGGTGGACCAGGTGACTCGGGCCACCACTGGATTGTTTTTCGGGACCATGCTCCCGCCAACGAGCTTCACCGCTCCTGTGCTGACACCGGAAGCTCCCAAGAAGTCGGTCTTCGATCGACTTACAGCTAATGCGGCCCCTCTCAACGGGTCGCCCAGCACCGGCGCCTCGGTCTTCTCCAGATTGGGCCAAAATTCCTGTGGGCCCACAATGAAGCCTGCAATCCCAGAGAAGGTTATTCCGAAGAGGGTAGCCAACCCTGCTCCTGAAGTCGTCAAGGCGGCTTCTCCTGCCAAGGGGTCGGTCTTTACAAGACTGACTATCCCAACTCCCGCTCCTGCCACTCAAAGGACATCAGTCTTCAACAGGCTGACGCCAGCAACGGCCCCTCACCTGAACAGGGGGCAAGACAAGGCCATCCCCGTCACCGAACCAACTCCATCAGCTCGACGCGCTCGACTTCACCACTGGCACCGGGTAAGGAAGGCCGGGGGCAACTCCCCCTCTGGGCTAACTCCACTAGCCCCAACGGCGGAAATTAATGCTTCTATTCCAACCGGGAACAGGTTTGAGCTACTGAATAAGGTGCGCAGGAATTCTCCTACCGCCGTACTGAAAAGATCTCCTCCTCCGGTGGAGAATGTTGCGGAAGCTAACCCAGAACAATCCCCTCAGCGGCTGTCCTCTAAAATCTACAAGGTCTGCCGTCAAGTCCAAGACTCGGTGAGTGATCCAAATTTCTCCCGCCGACAGAAAAGGGTGAAGGTTCAACAAGAAGAAAGCCATCCTGCTAAGCCACGAAAAGCTATCTGGGTGCCCACTGCAACGGCCCCCTCAATGTCAACCACTCAGAAAAGAAGGAGGCCAGAGAAAGCCCATGTAAACGTGGCAGACCACAAAAACACCGAGCCCAAACGCCCTAAGTCTGGGGGCATAACGGTCCATACTATTTACATGGCATCCGGGAAGGAAGATAGCCGCGCTTCTACAGGGCAACAACCACTCACCCGATCCATCACAAGGGCTCAGGAACAGCAACAGCAGAAGCTCCAGGAGATGCTGATTGCAATGGCCGCACTCACCGGGCCAAAAGAAAGCCCGGAGGCGTCATTGGAACAACGTCACGAACACGAGACTGATGCTGAATTCCTTCGGAGAATGCTCGAAAAGAAGGACAAGGAGGCTGCGGAACAAGCGGCCAATATAAAGCAAATGGCTCTTATGTTCCAAGACATGGTGGGTATGATGATCCAGCAGGACCCTCCAGCTGAAGATCCTCCGATTATCCTCGAAGACGACAGAGGAGAAACATCAAATCCACCTCCGGCTCTTTCAACAGCCAAAGAAGAAACTATCTCCAAGGCCGCCCTGGATGATTATATTGCTCAACAAATACGAGTTCACCAGGCAAATGAAGCGGCCGGCCAAGTCGTCAAAACTGGGCGACCGTATCCACGCTGGTATGACCAGATAAAATACCCGCCGGGATACACGATCCCCAAATTCCACGTATACAAGGGGACAGGTAATCCCCACCAGCACGTCGTCCAATTCAGAGCTCTATGTGGAAACACCGGGGACAATGATAAGCTTTTGCTCCGTCAATTCGTCGGCAGCTTGTCGGAAACGGCGTTTGAATGGTACTCCGAACTTCCAAATGACTCTGTCAAGACTTTCGCAGAAATGGAGTTGTTGTTCACCCAGCGATTTGCAAGTGCTAGTGAACGCACCTCGATAACGGCATTGATCAATGCCAGGGTGAAACCGGGCGAGACATGGGTTCAGTACGCAATCCGATGGCGAAATCTGTGGTCAAAGTGCGAACAGCGCATCGAAGAAGCACCAGCGGAGGGCATGTTCGTGGGCACCGTAGACCCTCATGCAACTATTTCACAGTTCATGATGTTCTTCAAACCGACCACATTCCAGGCCCTAATCGACAAGCTGGCCCAGATGGACCAAATGGGTCATAGACCATCTCCCCCGAAGCCGGAACCGCGGAACGAAAAGGGTAAAGGGAAGGCGATCTTCGTTGCGAACACCCAATAGCAGCCCAGTGCCCCAAAGCTAGCGGATCAATTGGAGGAGAGACGGTGCTATTACAATGAGAAAATGAAACGTCCTTACTCATTCCCGCGGGATAAAATGAAGAGGCTGTTTGAGCTGGCGGTGCGCAACAGGCTTATCAATTTGCCAAATCCAAGGCGACCACCGCAACCCAGCGAAGTGAATAATCCCAATTATTGCCCTTACCACCAAACAGTAAGCCATCCGATCGAAGATTGCTTCGTCTTTAAGGGATGGATCGAGGATCAGTACCTACAAGGCAAGTTTGCATTGTCTGAGAAGTGGAAAGTAAACCCACCACAACCGCACACTCCTAAGAAGACGGACAAACCGGGGGCAACATGCTCTTTTGTTGAGGAAGCTCCATGGGAGGTGGCTCTTTCGGCCAAAACCAAAAGGATGCTGAATGACCTCCAGACATGCTCGGCGATCAGGTGGAAGAACCCGCTTGAACCCCAGATCATCGAAGGGATGTTGAAACCGCGTCCGACTCCAAAAATCGGTGGTAATAGCCAAAGCGTTCATGCTCAGCCGTCGAAATCTTCGAAAAAGAAGAAGAAATCCAAAAAGTCCGTGAAGCCTGGCGATAAGCGCACGGACCTACAGAAACAGATTGACGCGCTGGAAGAGTACAACCAGAAGGCGCGAACCCCAATCACGCTTCAAGAGTTCCTCGGCCACGTCCTTGAGGACGAAGATGATGGAGAAGACTCGTCGGATGGATCTGAGGATTACGTAGCAAGTTGTCATGTGATCTCTCATTCGTCGCTAGACAATGAAGAAGCTCCCTGCACAGAGAGACTGGAGGCAGGTCCCGAGCCGGAACTTCTATGGCCGTCAGACGAAATGATCGACGCCTTCCTGAATGAGATTCATCTGAAAAGTAAAGCCAATCGGGAGCGTGAGATGGCCATATTTGAAAGAGCCAAACGCCAGCGACTGGACGAAAGAGTCGGGGCACTCCCGCCGAATCAAGGAACATCCATCGTGGATAAAAACAAGTGCAAGACGAGGAAAAGGTTCGCTAAAGCCATATCAATGGGAATGAAGCTACCACCCTCTGAAGGAAACACTCCCGGTGAAGCAGAAACACATCCTAGCTACTGCTTATATCATCGAAAGATTTCGCACCCCACCGAAGAGTGCGACGCTTTTAAAAGATGGTGGCAGGGATATGTTGCTCACCGGCAACATTTTAAGCGGATGAAACGCAAAACTCGTCGGGAGCAGAGAAGTGCGACCGAGGAGCATAAAAGAACTACCGGTAACTGTCGCATGGTCAACACCGGGGGATCGCAGGTTCTCACTTTCGGAAGTGACTCTGACGAAGAGATGGTTCTTGGCCCTCTCTTTAAAGAATCCACCTTGGGGAAGGAGGAAGAACCGAAGGCCTGTGAAAACATTCAGCTGCGCAATCGCACGCTTCCAGAAAATAATCTCGGACCCACGAGTAGAAAAGATAAGGGAAAAGAAAAGGTCTCTGAGGATATCGCCCTGGATGACCAAGTCATGAAAAAGATGACTGCCAAGGACCCGCCAAAGAAGAATAAAGTGGACTACAACGTTCGGCGCACTTGAGGAAGTTACCCTCGCAGCTCAGTATTCTCGACGCCCTTCTACTATCCAAAGAAGTGAGAGATTCATTGATCAAGGCGCTACAAGAACCGGAGCAATTCCAAGCTTTTCTCGCTGAAGAAAGATGAAGGATGAGCTGGAAGAAGTACACACAGCCGATATTACCTTCGGCAATGAAGATCTCCTCCTTGGGACGTGCGAACACAATCGTCCCCTTTACGTCTCCGGATACTTTCATGACATCAAGATAGGTAAAATCCTGGTCGACAATGGGTCCTCCGTCAATCTCCTCAACGTGCGAGTGTTGAAGGAAATCTGCATGAGTGTTCAACACCTCGCTCGTGATAAAATCACCATCTCTGGTTTCGACTCCCAGTCATCACGGACTCTCGGGTCTGTGATACTGACGCTGCGCTTTGGGCTACTTATCACGGATATTAAATTTCACGTCATTGACGCCAAGACATGCTATAACGCTTTGCTCGGCCGGTTTTGGTTACACGAGTACAACATCATCCCTTCTACACAACATCAGTGTATGAAATACTTTAAGGATGGTCTCAAGTATACCATAACAGGGGAGCTGAACCCTTTCTCCGTGAACGAAGTCCGCAAGTACGAAGATGCAAAATACTTTTTGCCAGATTTCAAGGACACGGAGAGATGTCACAAACCGGAGAACAAAGCTATCACCACCATTCCGGTCTTCGGGAGTGATACTGAGGAAGAGGAAGAGATAGTTTATTCAGGTTCACCCCAGTACAACAAGCCAGGACCGTCCGCTCCTATATTGATCTTTAGCAGCGACTCGGAAGATGAGGTCCATGCTATATTCTCCGCTCGGCCACCAATACAAGCGTTCGCTGGTGATAATCAGAGTTTGCAAATTACCATGATTCCGCAGGAACACTACAAAGATCTCGACGCACTTGAAGCTTATAGCGTGCAAGAGCTACAAACATTTTACGTCCCTCCCAGGCGAAAAGGTGAACAGGCAATCCTATTCTACCGATCCACGGAAACAAGAGTGGAGAAAGAAGTTTGGCATGGTGCGGATTCTATACTTGACAAGCTCCAGCCATCCGTCTGCCTAGATATTACACAGAAGGCTTGAAAAGGCTGTTGAAACGCCAAGGGATACCCTTCAAACAGACCGCTCGAAAAGCTAAGTTCTATGACAGGATCTGGAACGTTCCCGGAACTCAGCGCAAGTTGCCCAACGGGAGAATGGAAGCGATCGGGCTTGGATATGTTCGGTCCAAGACACGGGAGCTACTCCACGACTGCTATGTCGTATATGACTTTGATGAAGAAGGAGATGCTCAATGGGAGAATGCTAACCCTGAACCAGAAAGAGCCCCCTACATGAAAATGCCCAGTCCGTCGTTCGAAGAACAAATGGACAAGCTTATAAGGGAAGCTGGTCAAAAAGTTCGAGACCATAATCGCGAAATGACCATCTACGAGAAAGCCAGGACGCAACGCCTTCTTCAACAGGCTGCGAAAGATGAAAATGCTCCTCCCTGTCAACCCGTTGTACAAAAGGCCCGACGCAGAGGCAGAGACAAACCAAAGAACGGGAAAGGCGTTCGACAGCGACAAAGCTGGTCCAAGAAGCCACGCGATCGGGAATCGAGTAATCCAGATTCGTCTCTTACGAAGAAGATGGGTCGAGCATACTCTTTTGCCCAAGACAAGACAAAGAAGATACTTGATCTTGCTATAAAACATCGAATGATTACACTCCCGGAGTCCAAGCATCCCGAGCAAGCAGGCGAAGTCTCTCATCCGGACTATTGCTCCTATCATAGGGCAATAGGACATCCTATTGAAGACTGCTTCACCTTCAAGAACTGGGTCAAAGATCAATATCGACAGGGCAAGTTCGCTCTATCCAGCAGCTGGAAGGTAACCCTGCCACAGAAGCATGAACCCAAATCCATGAGGATAGACCCAGATCCACATCGGTCTTGAAAGCGAGCTCGTACCTGTCACATGATAATATCATCAAAAGAAGAACCTGAGAATATGGATGACCTCCCCTGATGCTTTAAAAACGATGATAACGAGGTGATCTCGGAGTTTCCGCCGGCGCCGAAAGAGCTGGAAGATAGAATACATACTACTGCAGATAACCTCAAGAAAATTGATTTGGGGACGACAAGTGATCCGCGGCCGACATTCGTCAGTAAGTTGCTGTCTGAAGAAAGGGTGACCACATTAAAAGACGTGCTTATGCAACATAAAGGTTGCTTCGCCTGGAACTATTCCGAGATGCCAGGACTAGATCCAGAGATTGTCGTCCACAAATTGGCAATATCCCCAGACGCCAAGCCGATCAAACAAGTGCCGAGAAGAATGCGGCTCGAGCTTGAGATGAGCATCAACGCCGAGGTCAAGAAGCTGATCGACTCCGGCTTTATCCAAAAGGTTCAGTACCCTGATTGGATCACCAACATCGTCCCGGTGATGAAGAAAAATGGGACAGTGCGCATCTGCGTAGACTTTTGGGATCTCAATAAAGCTTGCCCGAAGGACGACTTCCCAGTACCGGTCACCGAGCTGATGATAGACAATACGTCCACTCACGAAGTCTTCTCCTTCATGGACGGATCGTCATGATACAATCAGATAAAGATGCATCCCGAAGACCAGAAGCACACCGCTTTCCGGACCCCTTTGGGTATATTCTGCTACAAGGTGATGCCTTTCGGTCTAAAGAACGCCGGTGCCACCTATCAGAGGGCCATGACGAAGATCTTCGATGACCTTATACATGAAATCGTCGAATGCTATATCGACGACCTCGTGGTGAAAAGCAAATCATACGAGGAACATCTCGAGCATCTGAAGATCGTGTTTCAACGCCTTCGGCAATACAATTTGAAGATGAACCCTCTCAAATGCGCGTTCGGGGTGTCCTCAGGTAAATTCCTAGGATTCATCGTCCGACACCGAGGTATCGAGATAGATCCGTCAAAGATCAAGGCGATCATGGAAATGCCTCCGCCAAGGACTCTCAAACAATTGCGGTCTCTCCAAGGGAAGTTCGCGTATATTCGGCAATTTATAGCCAATCTCTCTGGCAAGTGCCGTCCTTATAGTCACCTGATGAAGAAGGGAACCCCGTTCGACTGGGATCACAAATTCCAAGGCGCGCTGGACGAAATCAAGCAGTATCTGCAGAACCCGCCAGTGCTGGCCGCTCCGGTCAAGGGAAAGCCTCTCATTCTTTATACAACCGCCCTCGAACGTTCCTTAGGCGCATTATGGGCAAAAGAGAACGACCAAGGAAAAGAAAGAGCTCTCTACTACTTGAGTCGAGTTCTCCTGGGGGTAGAAAGCAATTATTCTCCCATCGAAAAACACTGCCTGGCGTTGATCTTCGCGATAACGAAACTCAGGCACTATGCATTGGCACATGAAGTCCGTCTCATATCGAAGGTGGATCCTCTCAAATATTTGATGTCAAAAGCCATATTGACGGGGCGGCTCGCTAAATGGGCCTTGCTCTTGATGGAATTCTCGATAACCTATCGTCCTCTCAAGGCAGTGAAAGGCCAGGCTATCGCCGACTTCCTCGCTAAGCATCCGATACCGGCCGATTCCCCTTTGAATTGTGAACTGCCAGATGAACATGCGTTTGATGCGATCGACGGTAGTGATACCCGATGGGAACTTTATTTTGATGGAGCGTCTTCCATGAAGAAGCGCAAACAGAACACACCTATAATCAAATCAGGGGTAGGCCTTATCTTCGTGACCCCACAAGGAGGGATAATGCGCTTCGCCTTCTCCTTGACAGAGCCGAGGACGAACAATCAAGACAAATACGAAGCTTTGATAGCAGGCCTCGAGATCTCCATCGACATGGGAATTGAAAACCTCCTCATATACGGAGACTCCCAACTGGTCGTTAGTCAAGTGAATGGAGACTACCAAACGTGCAAACCAGAGCTGGTAAAGTACGATGAGAGGGTACAGCAACTGCTGACCCAAATACTTTCCTACACCTTGGAAAGCATACCGCGTGCGGAAAATAGCAAAGCGGATGCATTAGCCAAACTTGCTAAAGAATTGGCCGATGAGAACCTCGATGACGTAAGAATCGTGGTACAAAGCCGTCGGGTTCTTGCACCGGCGGAAATATCTCCGGGGTCATCCGAAGAAAAAAGAGTGACCGAGCAAATGGCTCTACGAGTAAAAGACCAAGAAAAGGTTGAAGATTGGAGAGAAGTCTTTATAGACTACTTCAAATCCCGTCGAACGCCTGAAGATGCGTCCTCAAGACATCAGCTTATGAAACGAGCTCTGTCTTTCGCCTTCGTCAATGATACTCTGTACAAGAGGTCGTTTGATTCTCTATGGTTGAGATGCCTGGGACCTGAAGAGGCGAAAAGAGTCATCCAAGAAGTTCACGACGGACTCTGCGGTTCTCACCAAGCAGGCCCGAAGATGAAGTTGAAGATTAAACGGATGGGCTACTACTGGCCCATGATGATTCAGGACTTCCTTGAGTATGCGAAGCAATGCCACTCATGCTAGATCCATGGGGACTTCATCCACCAGCATCCAAATCCATTACACCCGACAGTGGCTAGCTGGCCGTTCGAAATATGGGAAACTGACATAATCGGCCCCATCGAGCCAGCATCGTCCAGAGGACATCGATTCATTTTGGCGACGACTGAATACTTCTCCAAATGGGCAGAAGCAGTACCGCTAAGGGAAGTAAAGACGGAGAATATCCTCCGTTTCTTCAAGACACACGTTATTTATCGGTTTGGAACTCCGCGACGGATCATCTCCGATAACGGGCCAGCCTACAGAAGCCACAAGATCAGCCGCTTCGCACAACAGCACAACATAGACTGGAGATACTCCTCAGTTTATAATCCCCGAGCTAACGGTCTAGCTGAGGCTTTCAATAAGACCCTGACAAAAATCGTGAAGAAGACGGTGTCCCGAAATAAGAAGGACTGGCACGAGAGACTGCATGAAGCTCTCTGGGCGTATCGAACTACGTTCAAAACGGCCACGAACACAACTCCATACACATTGGTATTCGGTACAGAAGCGGTACTCCCCCTCGAGATAGAGCTACCCTCTCTACGAGTGGCAGTCCATTATGAGCTAACGGACGAAGAGAATGCTCACCTTCGGCTTGAGGAGCTCGATGCCCTTGATGAAACCCGGCTCCTGGCACAGCAAAATCTAGAAGCTTATAAAGCAAAGATGATGCGCTCATATGAAAGATTGACCAGGCCCAGGACATTCCGCCAAGGTGAACTCGTGCTAGTGGTCAAAAGACCTATGATCCCCAATCGCGCCAAGCGGGGAAAATTCGAGCCGAACTATGAAAGCCCGTACATTATAGACAAGTTCTACCAGGGTGGAGCCTATCTACTCATGGACATGCATGGTGAAAGACCTTTCAGGCCAATAAACGGTCGCTTCTTGAAGAAGTACTACGCTTGATGAGTCACGGCCTAGGTCAATGATAGATGACGACGACTATGTCCGCTCGCTATCTTCCTAAGCCCAAACTCTATAAGTAGTAACCGGCTTACTTTACAACGGACCGAAACGTCCTTAAACTAACAACGGACCGAAACGTCCTTAAACTAACGACGGACCGAAACGTCCTTAAACTAATAACGGACCACTATGTCCTAAAACTAGCTGTTAACCGAGATGTCGATAAACTACGGTGGATTGCAGCATCCCAAAGCTGATAAAAAAAAGAATAAAAAAAAAGGTATGTCCATAAGCAAAGTGGGCACGGATGAAAACCCGAAAGGGCTCCGTGAGTAAAAACTGCAGGGCTACCGGCGAGTGTTTGTGAAAACCCGAAAGGGCGCAATCTCGTTAAAAGACACTTATAGGGTCCTCTCAACTTTGTGAGGAGAAATCACCCGCGTGAGATCCTTACGACTCACAAGGGAGCAACACGCTTAGGGATCCCCACGATTCCTAAGGAGAAATTACACTTGCGAGATCCTCACGACTCGTAAGGAGGATCCTCTTATGATACCCTCCCGGCTCATAAGATTTGAAAGTCTTAAGCTACAGAGACCTGAACCTGTTCTTAAGCAATCCCCACAACCTCCGATACTGCCCTACAAGCGGTTCAACACTGACCCTTGTATACAATCCACGGACGCGAATAAACATTTCACTAACAAAGTCCCATCCGTGACTAAGGATATGTCTACACGGTGAACAACCCTTGTAGGTCCTCTCGACTTATAAGGAGAAAACACTCTTGTAAGATCCTTACGACTTATAAGGGAACATGCACTTAGGAATCCTCACGATCCCTAAGGAGAAAACTCACCTACGAGATCCTCACGACTTGCAGGGAGAAATACCTTTATGAGACCCTTACGGCTTATGAAGTCAAAAGCCTTAGTCGACAGGATCCTAACCCTGCTCGCTAAGCCACCTTTGTTCGATATCGACAGAGGCAAATGATGATTCGCTCCTGGCAATATCCCAGTTGTAGCGGTGCTGATGCCGAAATCGGTGTCTAATCCCAAGCTTGCAGCGAAAAGCCAGCAAGCCACACATGCATATGAAATAGCCGAAATGATGGGGCAACTTGTGACAAAATCAGCAAGTAAAAATGTATGCATGCGAAATAGCCGAAATGATTGGGCAACTCACAATAAAAAGCAGCGAGTAAAAATAAAACAAATAGCCGAAATGATTGGGCACCGCGAAAAATAGCCGAAATGATGAGGCAATCGTGACCTTCGCGATATAAAAGCTGAAATGATAGAGCATCGCGGAAAGAATTGAAAAATAAAAATGAAATTTATGCCCTACAGGTGATATCACATTAATCCTTGTATACAATCCAGGGGCGTAAACAAAGAAGGAATCACACTCCTCCTCCCCAGGTTTCATTAGAAGAAGAAGCCAACCCTCGACGGCTCACAGATAACCTGGAGATCATCTCGACATTCGTCTCATTACAACAGACACAACATCAAGCAAAGCGGAACAGCGGCAACTCCCAGTTCCATGACTCGGCGGTATACAGATGACCGAGAGTCAAATTTCAACTCCGTGAAATGCGGATAAAGTCAACCCTTCCTGGCTACGTGGAACGCGGATTATGTCACTTCTGACCCCGTGGAAAACGTCCAGAGCGGATCCTGGTCCTCGCAGAGCACGGCAGTAAACCCGTGTGAAGCATCCAGAGCGGAGCCTAGTCCTCGCCGAACATGGCAGTGAACTCGTGGGAAGCATCTAGAGCAAAATTCCTGGCTACGTGGAACGCGGATTATGTCACTTCTGACCCCATAGAAAATGTCCAGAGCGGATCCTGGTCCTCGCAGAGCACGGCAGTAAACCCGTGTGAAGCATCCAGAGCGGAGCCTAGTCCTCTCCGAACACGGCAGTGAACCCGTGGAAAGCATCTAGAGCAAAATTCCTGGCTACGTGGAACGCGGATTATGTCACTTCTGACCCCGTGGAAAACGTCCAGAGCGGATCCTGGTCCTCGCAGAGCACGGCAGTGAACCCGTGTGAAGCATCCAGAGCGGAGCCTAGTCCTCGCCGAACACGGCAGTGAACCCGTGGGAAGCATCTAGAGCAAAATTCCTGGTTACGTGGAACACTGATTACGTCACTTCTAACCCCGTGGAAAACGTCCAGAGCGGATCCTAGTCCTTGCAGAGCACGGTAGTGAACCCGTGTGAAGCATCCAGAGCGGAGCCTGGTCCTCGCCTAACACGGCAGTGAACCTGTGGGAAGCATCCAGAGCAAACATCGGACTGTGGAGTCCTTAAATCCACGGACTATGATGTCCGTAACCTCGACCGTGATATCTTAAAACTAACATCGGACTGTGGAGTCCTTAAATCCACGGACTATGATGTCCTTAACCTCGACCGTGATGTCTTAAAACTAACAATGGACCGTAATGTCCTTAAACTAATTTTACCTTGGTTCAAGGGTATATCTCTTCACTCCTTTGATATTTGTCGTTGTAATTCCTCAACGTCTTCAAAGAGATGACGGGTCCCGACAACCACGTATTTCATGGACTGTGAGGTCCTTAAACTCATGGACTATAATGTCCTTAACCTCGACCGTGATGTCTTAAAACTAACATTGGACTGTGAGGCCCTTAAACTCATGGACTATGATGTCCTTAATCTCGACCGTGATGTCTTAAAACTAACGACGGACTGTGGAGTCCTTGAATCCACGGACTATGATGTCCTTAACCTCGACCGTGATGTCTTAAAACTAACATCGGACTGTGAGGTCCTTAAACTCACGGACTATGACGTCCTTAACCTCGACCGCGATGTCTTTAAACTACGGTATTCTGGAAAACGTCCAGAGTGGAGCTTGGTCCTCGCCAAACACGGCAGTGAACCCGTGGGAAGCATCCAGAGCAACCCCTGACTCCGTGAAATGCGGATAAGGACAACTTCACCCATCACTTGCGGGTCCTCATGACTCGTAAGGGAGTAAATTCTCTTGTGAGCTCGTTACGACTTTCAAGAGAAAACGCTCTTAGGAATCCTCACGATTCTTAAGGAGAAATTACCCCTACGGGATCCTCTCGACCGGTAGGGAGAAAATTCTTTATGAGACCCTCACGGCTCATAAAGTTGAAAAGTCTTAAGTGACAGATCCCAACCCTGTTTTCTAAGCCATCACCACTCTACAAAGAATCCAAAATTGACAGTTATACGCTATCTACAGACCGTACTTGCTAAAGTCACATGGCAAACAATACAGCAAGAAAAAAGAAAGCAGAGAAATGACACAAGACATTACGAAGAACGTGTATCTTTTATTCATGAATTCGATTGGGTACAAAATACATTATATGAAAGAATAAAAGAACAATACATTTTATTCAAAATTACAAATAGTACAAAATTTTTATTAAGAGGAAAGCGCTTTCAATAATCCAGTCAGCCGCTCGCGTACTTCCCTCAGCCCCTCTTCCTGATCAGCTGCCGCGGCCAACTCTGCTTCGACCTGGGCTCGCTGCTGCAAGTAAGACGAGAATTGTTCCTCGACGGCCCGCTGAGCTGCTTCACGATCTTGTGCATCCCGCTCAACGAAATCGAGCTTCTGCCTCAATGTTAACCCATCAGAGATACATCGCAGAAGGCCTTCGAAGATAACTTTCAACTGGGCAGCGTTCGCGTCGACCTCAGCATGCAGTCGAGCAGACTCGCTTGAAGTTTCTTTACATTCCCTTTGCTTTAAAGCCACTTCTTGTTCAAGATGGCGGAACTAAGAAGCGCTCTGCTCGATTCGTGCCGCCCGTTGAGTGCTCATAGCCAGAATCTCAGGTGCGGGACGCTTAGGCTCAAGCTCATGCAAGCAAGCCTCGATCTCCCTGCAGCGATTAACCCAAGACTCAACGACGCCCTCACCATGAAAGTTCATAAGCGTCGCCAGCATAGGGTTAAGCTCTACGGCAAAATCCGTAGCAGATGTGGGAGTCTCTGCGTCAAACTCCTCGATATACTCGCTCAGCATGCGTAGACTGGTCACATCACCTTTGGATGATGGACGCCTGGAAAAAGGCCCTGCCGACATTATAATACGAGACTCGAACGGGGCTGGAGTCGATGTGATTGCTGCAAAATAGATCATAATCAGATGTCGGCTCAGGAAATAAAGAAAACAAGAAAAAAGTAGAGTCTACTATACCGGCTGCAGCAAGGGGCAGAGCTGGGAGTACTGGTGGCGCAACGACGGCATCGTCTCCCCCTTCAATTCGTAAGGCTACAAGCAATATGAAGAAGAGTTAGCAGTAATGCGACTGCCCGCTGAAGAAAAGGACGTCGTTTAGAAAAAATACTCACCTATACCGGCAGGTGGACTAATCTTTGAAAAGAAGGAGAAGTGTGGGTACAACACCTGGTACATGTGGTCAAAAAGGACTCCTGCAAAAATGCGATAATGCAACGTCAGTACATGAATTATACGCCCGAGAGATAAGACTAATGGGTTACAAATCCATACCTTCCAGCATTTGCGACGGTGCGAGAGAAGGCAGAGAGGTGGTCACCGTCAGGGCGGTAACTGACGGCGCTGTCTCGAGTAGCTTGATTTCAACACCAGCCGCACCTGCATTAGAAGCAAGATAAACTTTATTAGGAAAGATTGCAGAATAAAAAAAGAAGGGCGGTGACCCAAAATTTACCTGATGAGTCGCCAGCCGAAGCCGTGACGAGGGCGTCACTTGATACAACGGTGGCGTCTCCCTCTTCCATTGGGGTGGTCTCACCTCCCGTCACCTCATCCCCTGACTCCACAGGAGCCGTCGTCACGCTCGCGACGCCAGGAGACGACAAGGAACCGTAGACAGGGAGAGCGATAATCGGAGCGCTGCCCGACTCTTGAGAAAGAGCGGCCATCTCGTGCCCAGCGATCGTACCCGTTTCGCCCGCTACCGCCTCGGGCTCAGTGGTCGCAGCCGTCTCGTCCATCGCTGCCGTAGGCTTGTCCGTAGCAGCCGTTTCATCCACTGCTGCCTCGGGCTCGGCCGTAGTAGCCGTCTCGCCCGCCGCCACCTCGGGCTCGGCATTGGTAGCCATCTCGGGCATAGCAGTCGTGACTGTCTCGTCAGCCACTATCTCGGGCCCGGCAACTATGGTTACATCGCCTACCGCCGCCTCGAGTTCAGCAGCTACCTCTTCCACCACCCCCTTAGGCTCAACGGTCGCCGCCACTCCTTCAGTAAGGCTCGGCCCTGCAGGACAAGATATATAAGAACTGATAGTTTAAAGTTTTGACAACGAAGCCTCAAACCGTTGGCTTCCCGAGCTGCACGTGCCGCCCGTCTATGAGCAGTAGACAAGGCAACCGGGAGCTTCTCTGAAGGAGTAGCAGCGGGAGTAACGGCGCTTGAACCTACTCCCGCAGCCAAAGCAGCACTACGCTCTCTTGCTGTGCGCCTCAGGCGCTTCCTTTCCTCCCGGGCCGTCACGACAGACCTTTTGGAAGCCTCCTTCAGCAAGGCGTCATCGTCCGCATTCAGGGTTACCTCCAGAGCCGTCAAGGCTTCCATCATCGGTTTTTTAAGCAGGGCCTCTTGCGGCAATGCCGAAGAGGCCGGGACTTCGGTATCTGGCCCGGGGAGAATTTCCACATCAGCTTGCGGGATAGGCCTTGTGGTCCCTGCGATAAGACAAAGAGAGGGTCAGATTACTCATGAGAAATGGAAGCAGAAATATAGCAAACCGAAATGTACCAAGGCCTAAGGATGCTCTAAGTCATTCCTCCTCCTCGAAAGTCTTGAGAGAAGCAGCGAGAGCTTCTTCGGTAGAAATGCCTATTAAAGAAGGAAAAGCGTTAGTCAAAGACAATGATAGAGGTATGATGCAATGACGAAAAATACAACTAATGATTACCTGATTGCGCGAGTTTAGCCAACCACTCGTCGCGTCTTGCCAATCGCTCGGAAGCTGCGATGGCAGCCGCCAGATCAGTGTCATCTGGCGGCATAAATAGGCCGTCGTTGGTCCCGTATTCACTCAAGCCCTCGCTATAAGGAGCATGAGGTTCCTGACCCAATACAACGTCAGCAGAGAGGATCGACTTCTTCTTCCTCTTCTGCACGCGAACTCCGGTCACAGCCAAAATCAACTTACGCTTCGTGGGCACTTTGGGACGGCGGGTCCCGATATCCGAGCCCACGCCGGATTCGGGTGAAACCACGTTTACCGTCTCCACGGGAGCACGGGGCGCTGATGGCACGTCCACAGGATCACGGGGCAATCCACGCGTGGGGCTTAGCACACGTGGAGGCTCAACTATAGCATCTCCTCTTAGTGGAGGGGGGACAGGGGTCCTTCGCTTTAAAAGGACGTTGCGATCGCTGGCGGGGGGCGCACTCTTGCGATCGAGCAGCAGCCGCTTCTCTTCCCTGATGACAGCGCCCATCGCGTGTTGATACCAGGCCCCGTATACGTTGAGGGCCCTTGGAATGCAACTCGGCTCGCTAATGAAGAAGTGGGAGCCCGTATTTAAGCGCATAAAGTGATGCAGTGCACTTTGTATTCCCTCTCTGGTGGCCGCGGGCTCTTCCAAAAACGCCTCCAGTGGGACCTCCTGGTTATAACTTAGCTGCTGGGCAAAACGATGGGGGTTGTATCTCATAAAAAGTGTCGCATCATTTTTCCTGAATACGAGAAAGCCCGGCCTGATGGAGTATAGATGAAGAATCTCTTAAGCTTTCAACACGGAGGCCCCGTCCTTGAAATTATCGCGCAGCGCCAGCACAGTCTTGGAAGTTTCCTGGCCGATTGTCAGGACCTTGTCCGTGAAAGATATACCCGCTCCGACCGTGCGCGGACGAAGAAGCAACCCCCTAGCCTCCCGCTGAGGCGGATTCACGATAGAAGCGTCGATCAGCCGCATAATTCTCGGAAATCTGTACTTCTCATAAAACGAGGGTCTTTTATGAATACCAAACACCCCGAGCACGTGCATTTCCATCCACGAAGTAAAGTAGTGCATCAGGAAATTGGCGGCTTGCACCCCCGGTTCAGTTGTGTCCGCCGCCACGCTAAGACCATGGTACTGGTGGGCCAACCCGGCAATCCCGATGGCCAATTGTATGCCAGCCACTATTCGATGTGCTGGGTAGAAGACGGACGGACTAATATAGCGAGGGTGCATGGGGAGCGCGAACCAGCACAACCATAGCCCCAGAAACCCGAGAAAGAAAGTCTCATCGTCGATGCCCGGAGCAGCGATTTCCTACAAAGAGATGATTGCGGCATCGGGGAGATAAAAGCCTTTTTGATCATCTTCCAGTATTGGTCGACGATCTAAGCCAAAGCCGAAGGGATCGTCGAGCTTGGCAAATTTTTCGCCCCGTTGCGATAGAATCTCCGGTCGAAGAAACGGGCAATGAAGTCTGCGAAACTAACTCCCCGGCCTCCGGATTCCAAGAAAAGACTCTCGTACATATTCAGCACCTTTATCAGACTCGGAAACTGGTGCTGAATAGCGTTCTCTGGCGTTAGGTCCATCACCAACGGCTTGGTGGCAAAAACGTATTCATCCGGAGGAAGCAGCTCCTCATAGTGCCCCCCCTCACCGGCAGATCGGAAATCTCAGCAAATTCTTCTAGAGAGATGGAAACTTCTCTGTCCATAAGAAGAAAGGTATGGGTGGGGATGTTCCATTGCTCCACGAACGCCTTAATCCACCATGTCGGAGGAGCAGAATACTGGAACAGCGAGGCATAAACCGCAGGGTATAGACCGATCTTCAGCAGGTGCACCTTCTTCGCTGACAAAATGTACCTGGCCCACTGCAGATACCCGGCCGAATGTCGAGGGGTCAACCCGATATTGTAGGGTTGTCCCCAAGGGCGCGACTCGCCCTGGCATATACGCCGCCCCAAAATATCCAAAACTGCCGGCAGCTGCATGGGTATGGCAGCAATCGAAGGTTGAAGAAGACCCTCCGAAGTCCAATTAACGACCTCCACGACATAGTTCACCGGGGGTACATCTGCATACGAGATCGATGAGATCGGATCCGATGGCGTCGCACAAGAGAAGCTTCGGCGACCTTTGATAATTTGGTCGTACCACCTACCCCACAGGTGAAGGTTTTTGTATTCCGGGTCATAGTCCCTAATAAGCGCAAGAACCTCCCGGTCTACCGGTGCTTCAGGGAATCCTCCCTCTGAGCGGAAAAACGGGAAAGAAAGATCAGAAAACATGTCACCTGCAAGAAAGAACGAAATTCAATTATCAGTGTCATAATTTAATTTTTTTTTAAAAATCCCGACGCTCGGTACTCTAAAATCCGTACCACACTGCAATGCAGTGGAGAGGGGACCAAAGGGGGACCCACAAAATCCAGATGACAATGCATCAATTAATAAAACAGCCTCATCATTGGATGAGACTGTCAATTAATGAGGAAATCCTCAAAGAATATTCTCATTGAATGAGAAATCCCTCGGGAGAAGGAGAAAATCTCCCTTTCATAGCAAAGCTCTATAACAGAGTGACACTTGTCAAACTCTGGTCACGAGGGAATAAAATTTCTTAAAGAGCCTAGCTCTGTAATGATGATGGAAAATCCATCAAAGATTAATGAAAATTAATTCTTGAGAATTAAAATTTTGGGATCTTAAAGATCCATGAAAAAACTCTTAAGAGTTCTTCATCAAAAGATCAAAAGATCTATATATTGTCAAAAGAGCAGAGCTCTGACTCATGGGCTAAGAAACCCTAAGAAAAGATCTGTTTAGATCTATGGGTTCATGACAGCAAGGCTCTGTTTATGAAACCCTAAAGGGGTTTTCTTTAGATCAAAAGATCTATGAAGAGCAAGGCTCTGTTAATGGGTAAAAAACCCAATTTATTAGAATTAATTTAATTTAATTTAACCTAAATTTAGTAGAGTTTTAACTCTTGAAAGTTCTTGAACAAAAGAGTAAGGCTCTGAATAAAATTCTTAAGAAGAAGATGAAGATAATCTGAGGACCAAAAGGTCCTATTTATAGGCGCTGAACCGCCTCCTCAACTTCTGAGTTGATCCAAAAGCTCAGATTCTGCCATCGCCGCACTCACGTGTGCGCCACGTGAGCGCAACGGTGGGGGGGCATTTGTTTCCCCCAATCAGAGCAAAGCTCTGTTTTAAATTTCAAAATTCAAAATTGAAGCAACGCTTCAGATCCCGTGCGCTGCGCGTCACGTGTCAAAAGCAGACACGCCAGCACCAGGAGCGTTGCGCCCTAGGCAGCGCACCCCAATCAGAGCAAAGCTCTGTTTCAAAATTCAAATTTTAAAAGTTGAAGCAACGCTTCAGATCCAGCGCTGCGCGCCACGTGTCAAACACAGGCGCGCTAGCGCAGTTGCGCTGCGCTCGGCGCTGCGGGCCACGTGTCAAACACAGGCGCGCTAGCGCAGTTGCGCTGCGCTCTGCGCTGCGCGCCACGTTCAAACGTAGGTGCGCTCGCGCCAAGTGCGCCAGCGCTGGAATTAAAAGAATTCCCCACCGTTAGATCAAAAGATCTAATAATAATAAATTACTAATTGATCAGAATTAAAATTCTGTTATGGAAAGATTTTCCAATCTTATTAAAATAAGAAGATTATGTTCTGTAAAACAGAAGCCTTAGGATCAAAGATCCAACGGTGGGAAATATTCCCAAATCAATCAGAGAAAGATCTCTTCAACTAATTTAAAAAATCAATTGGCCATATATAAAGGCCCTAAGACTTCAAGTCTCACATAGAAAAAAAACCTCTGCAAGCTTTGAGAAAAAAACTCAAAGAGAAAGAAAGGCAAGCCTTTGAAGAAAGAAGATCATTTCTTCATCTTTAAAGGTAAACAATTAATTCTTGAACAACAGAGATGAAATCATCTCGTAAAAAGAAGAAACATCTTCTAAAAAGATCTTAGATCTATAAAAAAGACCAAGGTCTTTGATTAAACATAAAGGATTAAAAGGTCTAATCATAAAAATATAAAAAAGAAGTATTTTACTTCATTTACAGATCTTTTGATCTATAAAGGCAGAGCCTTTTAATAAAAAACTAGAACTTTGGTTCTTGGATCTTGAGGCAAGGCCTCCTTTGAAGAACATAAACATGTTTTTTGATCTTAAATTTGATCTGATGCGCTTTGCGCTACTGAAAAGTGCTTTGCACTCATGAACTGCGCCTTTGCGTTCCTTGGACCGGCGCTCGGTGCCAAAACATGCCGCGTGTCAACCACAGACACAGTTTGCGTTTTGCGCTCCTGAAAACAGCGCACTGCGCTCTTGGGTTGGCGCTCAGCGCCAAGCGCGCCACGTGTCACTCACTGGCGCACCCATAAACTGGCGCAGCGCGCTCATAAATTAAAAGCGCAGTGCGCTAACAAACTAGCGCTAAGCGACACGTGTCACCCTCATGTGCGCTGGCGCAATGCGCTCTTTAATTGGCGCAAAGCGCCTGATGCGCCACATGGCGCGCTGTCAGAACATACTTTGTTCTGATAAATGCTATGCATTCAATACCAGACAAAATTTCATAGTCCAATGCTTGGCATTATTAAAAGGGCAGAGCCCAAATAAAGGCCTAACAAACAGAACAAAAATGAAATGTTAAACATTTTTAACTGGACTTAGCCCAATTCTGGCCATAAGTCCTCAATTTAAATTGAACTAAGCTTATCAGCTCTTCCAATCAATTTACACCCGGTTCGAGGGTACATCTCTTCACTCCTTTGATATTTGTCGTTGTAATTCCTCAACGTCTTCAAAGAGGTGACGGGTCCCGACAACTATACATTTTACGGACTGTAGGGTCCTTAAACTTATAGACTATGATGTCCTTAATCTCGACCGCAATGTCTTAAAACTAATGTCGGACTGTGGAGTCCTTAAATTCATGGACTATGATGTCCTTAACCTCGACCGTGATGTCTTAAAACTAACACCGGACTGTGAGGTTCTTAAACTCACGGACTATGATGTCCTTAACCTCGACCGCAATGTCTTAAAACTAACAATGGACCGTAATGTCCTTAAACTAACTATCGACCGCAATGTCATTAAACTAAACAACAGAGCCTAATTGCTCTCTTGTTGGATCTAAACGATCCCGTTAAGTTGATCTTAGTCTAAAATAAGACTAACGTGCCCTTAACAAACGTTTAAGTTGATCTTATTCTCAAATAAGGCTAACGTATTCTTAAACCCAAACCCCCCAAACCCAAATCTAAGAAAGATACGGATTTGGACTAGTCCACGCCCTACGGGCGACAACATAACTTAGTCTCCGTATACAATCCACGGGCAACCAAACACAAAACAAACACCCACGACACAAAGTGACCATCTGGAGAAGGAGAAAGTTGTTACCGCGATGCGGTAGCGTAATTAACTGCAGGGGCTTGCGCCTGCAGGGAAGAGCGTCCCCATAATCAAAAACCCCTCAAGCGAGGGGGAATCTGACGAAATCTGGTACATCGGCCGCATCCGTTTAAACCTTCGATACATGGTGCCATAAATCAACTTGGCATCTTCGGAGAAGTGGACGGATAGCACCAATTAGCATCTGCCCCGAATTTCAGGCAAGACGGACCTGCGCGGTCGCGTCTCCGTGATTCGGCGGTAAACAGGCACGTCGCCTCAAACATGGCAATAATTGACCGAAACGTCCCTAAACTAGTGTGTCGTCTCAAACATGGCGATAATGGATCAGAACGTCCCTAAACAAGTGCATCGTCCCAAATTCGGTGATATGCTCACTTGAGATCTATATTGCAATCGAAATCCCAACGACGAAGGTTGAAAATTAAGTCCCACTGGCTACACAGCTATTCCAGTGATGAAGCCATCCCAAGCCCCACCGGCAAACAGATGGGTCACCTACGACGAAACTACTTTTGAGAGTTTCACCATTCGCAAAAAAAAATGGTACGTCCACAAGTGAAATGGGTACGGATGAAAAGCCGAAAAGGCGCCGTAAGTAAAAACAGCTGGGCTATCAGCGAGCTTATGAATCCCGGAAGGACGCGAACTCGTTAAAAATAAAAATATATAAAAAAAAACAAAACAAAAAAAACGGTATGTCCACAAGCAAATGGACACGGATGAAAACTCGAAGGGGCGCCGTGAGTAAAAACAGCAGGACTACCACTGAGTTTGTGAAAACCCGAGAGGGTGAAAACCCGTTAAATAAAAAAAATGTGTGTGCTTGCAAAATCCTCACGACCTTGTGAGGAGAAAATACCTGCGTGAGATCCTTATAACTCATAAAGGAGCAACACACTTAGCAAATCCATACGATTTCTAAGGAGAAAACGCACTTGCGAGATCCTCACGACTCGTAAGGAGAATTCCCCCTATGAGACCCTCATGGCTCATAGGATTCAAAAGCCGTAGGTTTCAGGAATTTAAACATGTTCCTAAGTCATCATATCCTCCAAGTTGCCCTATAAGTAGTTCAGTACTGACACTTGTATACGATCCACGGGCACGAACAAAACATGTTCCCAGAAAGTTCGACCGATGGCGAGAAATATCCCCATATGGTGAACAACACTTGTAAGTCCTTTCGACTTACAAGGAAAAAGCTCTCTGGTAAGATACTTACGACTTGCAAGAGAAAATATCACTTAGGAATCCCCACAACTCCTAAGGAGAAAATACACCTATGAGATCCTCACGACTCGTAGGGAGAAATACCTTTATGGGACCCTAACAGCTCATAAAGCTAAAAGCCCTAATCGATAGCATCCTAACCCTGTTTGCTAAGCCACCTTTGTTCAAATCGACAAAAACAAATGATGATTCGCTCCTGGTAATATCCCATTTGTAGCAATGCTGATGCCTAAACAGGTGTTAAACTCCAAGTCCTCTCACGGCAAATGATAATTCGCTCCTGGCAACATTCTAGTTATAGCGATACCGATGGCATCAGAACCTAAGTCCCTGACTTGCCACAAAATCAACGAGCAAAAAAAATGCATATGAAATAGCCGAAATGATGGGACTACTCGCAATAAAAATCAGCGAGTAAAAATATGCATAAGAAACGGCCGAAAGGTTTGGGCAACTCGCAATAAAAAATGAGTAAAAATAAAAATGACATAGCCGAAATGATTGGGCAATCGCGACTTTCGTGATATGAAATGCTGAAAAGATAGAGCTTCGCGGAAATCAATAAAAATATATATAATAAAATAAAGAATTTCTGCCCTGCAAATAGGTCTATATTGACTCTTGTATACGATCCATGGGCACAAATGAAAGAAAGGGAACCATATTTTCCCACCACGCTTCGTAAAAAAAAGAACCTAGTCTTAATGGCACATTTACAGTCTAGAGACTATTTGGATATCCTTCCTATTTCAGCAAAGTACAGACGTGACGTCAACAAGGACCCAATGGTCAAATAAAAGTGGAGTGATGGCAAAATCCTAACTCCAGATCTCGATGGCAACATCTACAGCCTAGAAATCATCTCGACGTTCCTCCTCGTTTCAGCAGGGTACGGACGCAACTATCAAATGAAATTGGAGCAATGGCAACTCCTGATCTTGATGGCAATACATACAGCATATAGGTCATTTGGATGTCTACCCAATTTCAGCAAAGAATCGGTACGACATCATCAAAACAAAAACAAAGTGGCGGCATATTCCTAACTTCGGGTCTTGACGGCAATACATACAAAGCCTAAAGACTATTGGAGATCACCCACCCTAGAAGGGTGCGGTTATGACTCATCGGGGCTTCAAATTAAGCCAAATCTCAAGTAAAAAGCGCCACGGCAAATACCTAACGCTTGTTCTTCCGACGGTAAAATGGATATTCCAACCTAAAAAGATTACTTGAAGATGTCTTGTCCAGTCTCAGAAGGGATAAGAGACACGACGGTCACGGGGCTACTCGAGCAGCAACCTAAGGGACTGCATATCGAGGAATATATCAGCCAACGCGACGATACAATGGACTTAAACCCAATACCACAAACCTAATGGACCTCTATAAAAAGGGGGTTATTTATATTTCACGTTAGGATATACCTGCGAGATCATCTCGACTCGTAAGGAAAAACATTTTTGTGAAACCCTCACGGCTCATGAAGGTAAAAAGTCTTAGGCGACGGGGATATCAACCTGTTTCCTAAGCACTGTGGCCCTACAAGTAGGTCCAAACTGACTCTTGTATGCTATCCACGGGTCACATTCTTCAAAGTCACATACCGATAAGAAGGAGAAGCTACCTACGGGTTCTTTCGACTTGCAAGGGGAAAATACTCTTGTGAGATCCTTACGACTCTCAAGAGGAAACACACTTAGGAGTTCTCACGACTTCTAAGGAGAAAATATAGCTACGAGATCCTCACGACTCGTAGGGAGAAATACCTTTATAAGACCCTCATGGCCCATAAAGTTGAAAAGCCTTAGGTGACAGATCTAAACATGTTTTCTAAGCCATCGCTGCCCTATAAGGAGTCAATACAGATTCTTGTATACTATCCACGGGACACATTCGCCAAAAAGTTGCATATCGATGAAGTGAAGAAGCCACTTACTGGTCTTCTCGATTCGTAAGGAGAAAATACCTGCGTGAGATCCTTACGACTCACGAAAGTGAAAGACACTTAGAAATCCTCACGATTCCTAAGGAGAATATGTACGTGTGAGATCCTCTCGACTTATAAGGAGAAAAAAACTTTCTCAAGACCCTTACGGCTCAAGAAGATGAAAAAGTCTTAGGCGAGAAGGATCCTAAACTTGTCTCCTAAACCACCAATTCTATGAAGATGCATAACTCTGCACTATTTAACCCATGCACATACCCATGCGAGAAAAGTAGTGGGGGCATTTGTTCCCACAGAAATTTTGGCCCAGAACTTGTAGTTCCCTTATAAAAAAGGAGGGAGAAAAGAAAGAAAAAACGAATCCCTCCCATGTGCAAAGCACGCGAGTGTTCTGGTTTTGAGGAGAATTAAGACCAAACATGCCTCACGTGTTAAACACGTGAGCGCCCATATGCAAAGCATATGGGCGCTGAACATAAATAACCAAAGGCCAAACAAGCCTAAACACGTGAGCGCTCATATGCAAAATATATGAGCGCTGAAAATAAACAGGCTAAAACCCACACTAGGGGTCACATGTTAAACACGTGAGTTTCCTTGCCACATTCTTTTTGCAGCGCTCATATGCAAAGCACGTAAGCGCTGCAATCTAAAATGCTCTCTGAGAATAGAATTGAATTCTATATAAAATTAAATTCTATTTTTGGGAAATATATCTTTCTAATATGGAAAGATCCTTCTTTAACAGTGAATTTTGGATTTGAATTCCAATGGTAATAAAATATCACCAATTAAACTATCTGATAGAATTAAATTCTATATGGGAAATTTTTTCCTGATCTTTCTAAAATAAGAAAGATCTTTTATGTTAAATAGAATAAAATTCTATGTTAGGAAAATATCTTCCCAATCTTGTTAAACTAATAAGATATTTATATGATAGAATAAAATTCTATGTTAAGAAAGTATCTTTCCAATCTTGTTAAACAAACAATATATTCATCCGATAGAATAAAATTCTATGTTAGGAAAATATTTTCCTAATTTTATTAAAACAAACAAGAAATCTTCTCTGTTAAATAGAGAGCATTTGGATTAAAAATCCAACGGTGAATAAAATTCACCAGTTAATCTTTAAGATCATTTTGATTGATTATGAAATCAATCATGATCTCTCGGTGAGAGATTTTCTCAGCAAATTGATTTTTCTTTTCTCCTATAAATAGAAGTAAAGAGGTTAAATTTCACAGGAGGAGGCCCCCCCACAAGTTTCTGTAAAAGAATACGTAAGTCTCTCAAAAAGGTTCCACAAATTAACAGAGAATTTAATTCTCAATAAAAGAGAAAGATTGTCTTCCTTCTCAAAACCCTAGGTAAATAAAACACAGAGATCAAAGAAGCTCATTTACCTATCTAAGAGTTTAACCCTTCTCAAGAACTTAGTTCTTTTTTTAGATCTGAGAACCACAAGATAGGTCTCCCACAAGTTAAGAATTTAATTCTTATCGGGAAGAGGTGACCCCCGCCCTTTGGCATGGCATTTTGTTCCATGTGACACTTTATTCCGTGAGTAAGGACCGGGGCCCGACATCCTCCCTACCTTTGAACAATGGTTCGTTCTCGAACCACAGACATACTATTGAGGGACCGGCTCTTATACCATTATGTTACACCCTACCCCCAACATAGACAGTATTGTCCGCTTTGACCGAAACCACATGATTTTGTCCTTCGGAACGAACCGAATCCGACCAAAGGCCACTTCTCAGGATGGGCAATACCGTCTGTGTTGGAATGGGACGTGACAGAATGGTATCAGAGCCGGTCTCTCAATAGTAGGTATGTGGTTCGAAAACGAACCATTGTTCAAAAATGGGGAGGACGTCGGCCTCCGGTCCTTGCTCATGGAACAAAATGCCACGCCAAAGGGCGGGGGCCACCTCTTGAATCCGTGGGGGGGCCTTTTGAGTCCGTGGGACCCACTGTAGAACAATGGGGAATTTTCGGAATATATTCTGAAAGAGGGCAAAACTGTATTATAAATGGAATAATACCATTCTTCAATACAGAAGCGTTTTTTAAGTGAGCCGGCACTACATGAGTTTGAGAACTCGATAGTTAAGCGTGCTCAGGCCAGGAAAAATCTGGGATGAGTGGCCTCCTGGGAAGTATCCCCTGGTCGGGTCCGGTTCCCGAAGGACAAAACCGTGCAGTTTTGGTCAGAACTGACAATACCATTTGTGTTGGGGGTGAAGCCTGACAGCTTTACAATGAAAAGCGAGGGGTTTCCGCATTTTAGCCAAAAGATAATATACTACAAATTGATTATGAGAGAGGCATACAGTAATTTTTTATGTCATAATAATCTAGAATGATTACCCGAGTCAAGAGTCAAGAACGCCACTGCTTTTGAATGGAAGATTTCTTTATTAAGTCATAACTTTTTGACATAATTAAGGCATGACTTATTGACTATGGCCTTGCACATCTAGCTATTATTGCAAAGCACGTTTATATATTTTGATCATATATGCTGGAGGCATGTAAAAAAATTTATACCGGAAATTACATAAAAATTTCCAAATATATTTATAGATTTTTTTATATTTAAATTAAATGAATACGGCTAGCGGCAATATTAGAGTTGAGAAATTTATGAATATACAAAATAATAAAGATATAAGGGGTTATATATAAATTTGTAAGTCGTATCTCTTTTTTGGGATTTTGAACATGAGAGACAATATGTAACGAATAAGAAGAGAGAAAGAGTTGTTGCTTTTCCATTTTCTTAATTTTGTCTTTTGTGGTGGATAAGATGGACAGCTCCTGTGGTCGACTTTGGCTATTGGAATTTTGTCATTTTTTCTATTTTTTCTTTCGTTGATTAGTGACATCATCTAAGAACTTCTAGTTATAATAGTAAAGATTGTTTAACTTTTGATTTGATAAGAAATCAGTTGGCGTAAATTAATCCCTCTTTTTTTTCCGAACTTGTGAGATTTTCGTTCCCTTTTATATGCAAACTTTAGTGTTTTCCAAATAATTTTATCATTTTGTGTAGAGTCGTATATGCACTATGGTTTTGTAGGAAAATTCTAAAAAGGAGAAAAATCCTCACAGAAGTGTTTCCATATGGACTTATCCACATCATATGGTCTCATCCACCTCAGTCCCCGCCTCCCCTCCCCACATCATATATTTTTATGAAATATATGTTTTACTTTATTTTATCTTGTATGATTTAAAATTACATTAGAAGGCCCATAAAACTATTTAAAATCACTGAAAAGAATAAAAGTAGATGCATAAAAAAAACATTTATGAAAATTTTGTAGAATCACATGAAATTTGGTGTATCCATATCTTAGATGATAATGATGAAGATGATAGATGTCGATCGTCGGAAAAAATAAAAGAGGATTTATCTTTTCGACGTCATAGGAGTAAATTCCCTCCTAGCCTCTTTCCTCCATTAACCTCACGTCATATATGCAATTCAAATTTCGAATACACAAAAAATTTGGAGCTTTATTGTGACCATATCACATGCATAATGCATTAATGTATAAGTTTCGTACAATAATGACGATGGTAATTTGATCTAAGTTGATAAGACACCAAGTAGGAACAAAAACTCTAAGGCTGCAGCATTTTGAATTCTAATGCGTTGAATTTTTTTTTGAGACATTTGATTGAAACTTTGTTGTTTTTGCTGCAGCGTCTTACTCAAATTTGAACACATCTAGCCAGCCGCCGCTGTGCCACAAAAGCTCAACTCTCTTTCTCATGATATGAACTAGACTTTTTCCTAATTCAATAATGTTACTAAAATACTATGGACTTTAACGGTTAACGTAGTGTGTATTTTCGTGTAACAACAGAAAAATATAACATAAATTTTAAAGATATTTTGTTGTGAGTACAAAATAAATTAGGCAGTCAATCTCCTGTATCCATATAAACAAATGACAGTGACATACATCATCAATGACTTAGAAAAAACTTCTGCCGTTATAATATGAGCTGTCATAATTATCAGTAAGAATAGCGGAGTAAAGATGCCATAAGAGGGAATTTCATCTTATGACGTCGAAAAAATACACGCTACATGATTTTTTTCGACGATCGGCATTCATTATCTTCGTCTTTATTATCTAAGACGTGAATATGGCGAATTTCATTTGATTCTACCATTTTTCCACCGTTGATTTAGTGAGTGCAAAATTAATGGTTTACCGACAATTTAATTTTTTGTTTCAAAGGAAAATTACCTTTATGAATATTATAGAATACCCTCTATTTGAATAAGGTTTATTTTGAAAATAAAAATAAAACTATCCTCAATCGCATCAACCTCAAGCCTCCTCAGATATACCTAACAATTTCATGGTCCAGAAATTTTGTTAACTTTAATGCCATTATGCAAAAGAAGACAAGAAGAGAGGTTGTTATGCTTCCACCGCTGCTACAATAATAGGTTGCCCCTACGAATATGTCCGTAGGGACATAAAATTCCTCAGCAGATGCAAAGGCCGCATGTGCAAGTTTTCATCCTGAACATGTCCCTACAGAGTAATAATTGCCCCTACGCCTTACTCCATAGGGACATTTATCCTTACGGAGTACTCCGTAAGAATATAATCTTTATTTAATTTATTGGTTTATAAAATAAAATACTTGCCTCTAGGGATTTATCCATAGGGCCTGATAAATGCCCCTATGGATATATCCGGTGGTTCAGATAAATACCCTTACGGATTAATTCGTAAGGGCAGGTTTTACCCCTATTACTGAGTCTATAGGGACAAATTATCAGGTATCCTGATATTTTGACCCTACGGCTAACTGTGTAAGGGGCAAACGTTGTACCTACGGATTAATCCGTAGGTGCAACAGATGGGGACAAAATATCAGGGTTTTTTTTTTAATAAGGGGCTTCCTGTTTTTTCCCCGCCCTGTGCACAATAATATATATATCATATAACCAAATACAAAAATATTCATAATCAATATCTCACGCATAATATATAAAAGAAATAAAAAAACTGAATACGATATCAATCTAAATCATCGTGAACAAGTAAACAACCACCAATTTCGTCCAAAATATATACAATATGTATCAGATAAGTACATACATCCTCAAAAAAAAAACTACCCTACCTTGGTCCAGCTCCTCCATTTCTGATAAACGACGTAATCTGGCGCATTCACTCCTCAGTGCAGTCCTGAGTCGTCAAAAACTCGACTAATGAAGGAGCGGACTGTGCGGGAGTCTGAGCGGACTGTGGAGCAGCAGGGGTGGTCTGCGCAACCGCAGCCGAGGTAGTGGCTTACGGAGCCGCAGCTGAAGAAGATACATGTGGAGCCGCAGCCGTACTAGCCCGTCACACCTGTTAAATTTTGTGTGTAATAAAGGAGTAAAAACGGTGTATTAGATTTTAGTCGAATTCGTATCATTATCAGGTTATTGCGAAACCCCAATCTAAGAATAGTTAGGGACTTTGGGCTCGTTTGGATATCTAGTTTGGAAAACCGTAGTTTATTTTAATTAGATAGTTTTATGTAAATATGATTAATCAAAACTAAGTCTACAACCAAATAAGCTCAGAATGCTAATATTGCATATGCTACTATCTATAATGTGATATAATATTTTACTATTAAATAGTATACGTACCAACATCTCCTTCAACTCCTCGACGGTGGTCTTCAAGGTAGCAACATCATGCTCTAGAGGTCGCTCACGGGGGTAAGGAAAGTAACCGCCGGAGTGGAGTCCAACCTCATATGGGCCCTGCTAGGACCCAGTCCCCAGCCTCTCTTCCAACCTCCGTGGTGCCCTCCGTGTGCGGCGTTTAGGACCGGGGTCAGTAGCATCGGATCGGCCTGTCCAGTAAAATCGATCCCCGATGTCTCCGCCTGCTCCACCACCCGCTCCTACACCCACATTAACCATTAAAATATAAGTATATCATTTAAATTTGAACTTTTCGAAACAAAATTTTCAAACTTGTTAGAATAAATATTAACACTTACGCAATACTCCTGGGTAGTGGTGTCGGTGCATCGAAACTCGCCCGTGGCGGGATCTATCGAGGTGTCGTGGACGGCAAGATATGCGGTCAGCACGCTCGATGTACTACCATGTAAGTGCACGGCGACGCCCCGGCCGTCAATCCGACGCCGGAATGCGGAAGCGGTGATTTACTTTAACTTTTCAAACCGGCACCACCGCGCACTATAAACCCGGATCGGGCCATTAATCTAGTCCTAGCAATCTAGAGAGCGGGTAGAGAAGCTATACCATGTGATCCGTGTCCTCCGGTGTTCTCGTCGTCGTCCCGATCTTCCGCGGAGTGTCCGGTCTCCACCTCCTCGCCGGAAGGGCACCACATCGCCGGCTTCTTTTACGGGCTCCCGCCTCTGGTCCGAGACAACTCGGGCACGAAGCTGGCGAGTCGACGTGCCCAAGATTTGCTGTAGAATAGTGTAGTGAGCTATTTGTGTCTCTAGGGGTTTAGGGAGTTGCCATTGGTGGAGGATATGAGATAAGCTTTTGGAGGAGGAGCTAAAAAGATTTTTTGCCTAGCCAAATGAGCAAAAATTCCCCACTACCAAATTGGGACAGCCCCCCATCTCTTTGGCCGGCCATGGCATAGAAAAAGAATGAGAGGAGAGTGTGTAGCCATGAGGTGAGTGAGTGAGCCAAATCTGAGAGAGAGAAAAGGGTATGATGAAAATAAAATGATCACCAATCAAAAACAACACTCCACCAACCTCATCATCATAACAAAGGTCAAGCCATCATGAAAGAAGAAGTCAAATGGTCAAGGGATGGTGCTCCATCATGAAACCATCATGATACAAAAGTATGCAAAGACAACCCTCCAAATAGCTAATTTGCACAAATGCAAATAAGCCCTCCTCCACCAATCTCCGGCCAATGAAAGATACAAAGAAATATGGCCGAAACGGAAAGCAAACTGGCAACTCCAGAAAACTGGTCCCGTAATAAATTACAGGAAAACCCCGCTACTGTGTATACACACCCGCATTTGTATTCCGACCGAATACAAATGCAATGAGACAAAATCTACACTGTCTAATACTAGGATCCGGCATAAGCCAAAGCCTGCTAGTATTAACCGTCCGATCCTGATCCGTGCAATACCGCACCTGTCTGATCGAACCCTGCCATATCTCCATACGGCCTCTACAGTGTTTCGCCCGAAAACTTGAGCAACTGAATGTGGGGGACTCTAAAGACTCGTCAATACTATGGCTGTGGATTTAACCACTAGCACGTCAGAGGTATTAGCCATACGTGACGGGCTACCAGCTATTGACCAAAAGGGACGTCGATGAGCGAACTCATCCTGACACCCTACTGAGCCTGTCAGTGACAATATCCGTACAGTCCGGTCCGTTCGTCTATGAGCATCGCATGGCGGGCCTACGGGGTTGGTAAAAGTCAGACCCCCAAAAGCGGTACAAGTCGTGTCGGAGTGTAGCCCAGAACACCCTGAGATACTACTGGAATACCTACCAGTAAATCTCCTGCCTTGGCCAAGGACTTCGTGTAATGGCTCTCCTAGACACAGCGCGACCTCACCCCCAATACCGGGAGAGACGAACCCCTGAAGATCCGCTCACTGCCTCCATGTGGCTCGGGACTGTACCCAACTAAAACCTGTTTGCACGTCTCCTTTGAGCGTGGTAGGGTAGTAATCAAAGTACAGTGGGAACTCACACGAGACAAATGACGATCCCCAGGTCGATGAACTAACATGTACACATGTCACCAGGGAACTGCTATCTGATGTCAGGTATAAGACCAACTAGCATGTTCCCGGCGAGTCTTGTCCGGTGTACTCATAACCCAATGAGCACCTGTATACATCTTAGGTGAACTAACTGACACCAGTGGCTTGTGAGACCGGCCACCGCCCCTCGTCGGGGTCTCGACTGTATACACTAGTCTACTCTGGAGTATCGATGCCCTGTCTCGAAACTCCCACGACTAGGGACCTTTTAAGGATGTGCTTATAGGTTACCAGCTCTCACGTATATGATCGCCCTCATACTGCTGGCAGTCAAGCATGAATCCTAGGGGCTCTATCAACGTGTAATAGCGACCTGTCAGGTCACCTAAAGCAGTACACGATGATAAAGGTAAACCAGATAGCATACTATCATCTTGAGTAAGACTGTCCTACCGGGATAGGCCCTCCCTCAACCATTGCAATCACGTGCCTGTGATCCAATAATTGACTCTGAGGGCACTATCTCCAACAATCTCCCACTTGCACTCAAGGCTAATTATTGCGATGTCGCATACTCACAGCCCGTGTGATATCGAACACCCAACTCCTCTACTTGTCAGTCTTACAAAGCTCGTTTGCGAAACTATTGCGTTCGAGGAATAGCCTCAGTGAGTGGATCCGCTTTGATGTTTCTTTCTATGTCTCTCTTAATCTCAAGTTCGCAAAGAAACCCATCTCCCGAAATGAGCAATACCTGTTTTAGAATGTGTCTGGATGTCTGATGGGACCTAGCTCATAAGTGAACTCCAAATCCAAACTTCTTAGACTGTATCGTCAACTGAACTTAATCAGTATCCTGCGCCATGTCTCCCTCGGTATCCCCTTGGACCACCTGTCCAAAATACTGCCCCTCGTCAGAAGGAAAACTATAACTCTGACAACCTCCCTGTCGTCTAAGTCACCTTGGAAGCCTGGAATGATAACTGTCTCCCGAATGAGGCTGTCGTTATCATATCCCTAGAACATCCACTTATGTTCTAAAACTGCTTCCGACTGTTTCTCCAGGATTGGATCAATATCAACTTAGCATCTACTGCAAGAACAACATCTGGTGTGGTACTTGACATCTCATGATTGACTCAATTGCCTAAGCAAGTGATATGCCAATCATGCACATCCCTCTCCCTTTTAGTCTGTAAGACACCTTTAGAGAGGGTGACTCCATCACCTGCAGGTACACTACCGTGCCAGGAGTCGTCCATTCTAAATACTCATAGAATGCTGTCTAAGTACCCAGATTGGGAAACCACCCAAATCTAGATCTAAAACCATAGATCTAGTAACCAGTATGTCTGATATAATTTCCAAGTCCCATGTGGAGAAACCACTGTGTGACGACCAAAGTATAACCGATCGTAGTATAGGAGTTTCCTTTCCTACTCTGTGTATGTCATCCAAATACCATGGCAACACACCCTACTACCTTCTTAACAGATCCATCCCCTATTCTGATGAAGTCAAACCTATGACTGTCGCATCAGAAATAGATGATCTATCTCCGCTACACTTGCTTTAGTCCATAAATAGACATAAGCCACCTGTCCACCATGCTTCCGCTGCTCCCACTGACTACGACAACCCTCTGGCAGAGTCATATACACGTACACTTCTAAAGCTGGTTTAGAACGACGCTATACTCATCCTCCTGCCGGGTCTCGCAGCCTGGAACAACAGCAATGGCAAGTCTGGGTAAACAAGAACCTCCCTGTCACCGTCCTTGAGGCTACCGGAGTACCTCTCGGGTGCCCGAGGTTACCCACCGTATCTGCGGAGTGGCCAATGGAATGTCAAATCAGATTGAATCTTTAGGTTCCTATCAAATCTTCAGTAATCGTTTGTGATTCTGGAATCACTTCCAGTTCTACCATACTCCCACTACTGTTTTCTGAAAAAATCCATTTTTATTAAAACTGTGGCGAGTCAAGAACAATATCACTATTGATCTTCCAGATGGTAGAAAGTCAACCCTCGTCATAGCCTGGGTCAACCCACAAACAGCCATTACAGAAACGTGCCTTGAGTTATCCAGAGTCTGGTTTTAAGCATAAGCCAGACAACTCCCCGTACCTTAACATCGTTAAGATACAAACTGTTCTATATCCAATATAGAAACAGAGGCACTGATTTAATTGAACCAGATTCAAATCATGCAGCTGTCTCCAGTGCATGTCAAGTAAATAGAAAGAGGCCGATCAGCGTTACTTAACTCAGGAATGCTTCCAATTATGAGTAACCTGAAAGAGAAGCAAGTTCTCTTAATATCCATCACTATCAACTGAATACCATACACAAGTATCTACATCTTCGATCATCTTGAAGAATCCCGATACTTGCAACACCTGGTTCTCTACTTTATTCATATACCTATAACTTCTCAAACTTCGGACCTTGCGTTTCTACGAAACACCTGTCTAAAAACTAGAGAAGTCATAAGTAAACCGAATATAGTACGAGAACCAACCCCTTTGTCCTCAATAGACACTGGACAATATACAATACTCTGTACAAGTCCCTTGAGTCTAAAAACTCACTCCCTGTGTGTTGTAGGTTGAAAACTGTACTTATGGTTAAGAAGAATTACACCGCTGTTTAATGCTCCTTACCTAACCATAAACTGATATAGGTAAATGTTATCGACATAATTTCAAAAAGGTATATCTCACTCTATAAAAATAGACGTACAGATATATCAATTTGAAATTGGTGCATTATAATGGATATTCAAAACCAAATATTCGCCGTCCGGCAAACAACCCAGGTGACTTCCTCAAATATCACCAATTACAACGAATTCCGATATAATGAGGACGATCACCTAATTCCCAATAACTTACTCCCACTCATCATCTGTAAAACCATACAGATGTGAGAATCATACCTGGTAAATACATACCCTGTAGCAAGTGTCTAATTGGGAAATCGGTTTTCTATTAACAGTACACAGTGAAACTGAAATATTGAAATGTTTCGATGGGGTATCCTGGTATTCCTAGTAATGCCTCTTCCATTATCCAGATTCACAACTGTAACCGTATAATTCTTTGCCATCTCTCCAAATCGCTTCATATGTCTTTAGTCATTACCTTCTGTACACCCCTTTAGGCCAAATGGTTTTCTTCCTTCCCTACCGTTCGGCACCAGCCTATGGTTTGGAAGAAGACTATCCAATAAGCCTAATGGGTGTACTGTCCTAATCCTAGGAGCACTCGCAATGCGAGAGAAGGTAAACATAAAAGACAACCGAATAAACCTTATTCCTATTTCTCCTGAACCAGAATCCATCCCCGAACTGGAACAAGTTCCTTTCGAGTTCGTATATAACCATACGATGGAGTATCCAATAAACTGTGGATCTTCGTAGTGATACGGAGTGTCCTAGAGAAATACAAAGGTGATGTGGGAGTGGTAATGAAATACTTGATTTGGTCGTGAATAGCAGTCGCAATTTACTTTGCCCTCCTTCTAATCTCTTTCTTCGTCTTTACATAATACCTTCTGTACACCGTTTAGGCTAATTGGTTTTCTTCATTCCCTACCAGTCGGCACCTGCCTATGGCTTGGAAGAAGACTATCCAATTTGCGTAATAGGTGTACTATCCCCTAATCTAAGGGGCACTCACAACCTCAGAGAAGGTAAAAGGAAAAGACAACCGAATAGTCTTATTCGCTTTCTCCAGAACCGGAAACCATCCTCGAATAAATTCTTTCGAGTTCGTATATAACCATACGATGGTTTTGTCCAATGGAAGTGGACGTTCGTAGTAATACGGGGTGTCCTGGAGAAAAGGGTAAAAGTAGGAGTGGCAATGAGGTTTGCAACTCTGACAATCCAAAAGCCAGTGTTTAAGAAGGTTCGGTCAACTTGGTCACTGAGTCATAGTCTAGGGTCGGGTCAATGGTCGCTGCCAAAGAGAGAGAGAAAAGAAACACTCAGCGTGCACTCTATCCTAGATCAGAATGGTTACCAATTTATCTAATCTGGAAACCTCCCACTATACCGTCAAATTCTCCTCCAAACCTGAAAGAAGAATTAGTCGGGATCACCCGAGGAGTAAACCAACTCATCAGTGGGAATCGGGATCTAACTATCATCGCATGATAATGTGACGGAATCCGCTCACGCTATCATACTCCAGAAGGTATGCGCATATCTGGCAAGTTTCAGTTTCTTTAGAAACTCCCGATGTGATTTTTGCCCCATGCTCTTATGACCTTGGCGTGAGGTCAAAATATCATAAGTCACATGTCAAGTTCTACCCATCATTATCCAGGTTAATTTGAACCCACCCGTACATACCCTTGACGTAGGCCAAAATAGTAGTACGACTGTCCCAAACCAACACATCTATCTATGCAACAGCTAAATATCCGGCAGCTACCAATCACTATGCCTTGGCGTGAGGTCAAAATACATAGCTTGAATACTACCGAATATTTAACCGAAATGATGGAGGGCTACGAATGGTTTCTGGCGAAAACCTTTAACGTAATGAATTTGATATCGTTGAAGGAACCGGATAGCTTTTAAAAATATAGTGACGAAAACATTTGCTAAAGAGGTCACTCCCGGTGAAGAGATCTCGGCTTTTTCCCCGTAGAATGAGGTGTAGGATATTCCAACTGAATACCACGATGCAAAGCAAAAGTAATCGGCTATAGTGAAGTTATTGCCCTGACGCAAACTTTTGTCCAAGGGGTCACTCCCGGTGAAGGGATCTCGGCCCTTGTCTCGTCGACTGAGGAGAAGGATATTCCAACTGAATACCACTGTGCAAAACAAAAGAGAACGTCCTTGCAATAACAGCTTTTTGAAAAATGTTCCAACAACATCAGATTAGGTTTGTTTAACTTGCATTGATCCGAATCAATGCAGTCCCATCAATTGATCACACTACAAAGAACGAAAATATACTGATGTACGTATATGCCATCCGCATTCGCTACTGGGTCCCGTCATTACCCGTTAGGTTAGCTAACTAACGACAGAGCGGGGACTGGACTAGCGCGGATGCAAAACATATACAACATCTACTAATATATATATATATATATATATATATATCAATATATAATATTTCGCTCAAGGCGTGATAAAAATGCAACATCACAGAAATGTACACATCACAGAACAATACAGATATCTAGGATCCCCGGGTTTCACAGAGCCGCTGAAACCCGACGTTCCCCTAGTCGTGTGGATAGCCTGTGCAATGGAAATCCTAGACCCTTACGGGCGAAGCAAGTCACCCGCCAAAACCTGAAGCGAGGCAACCCCCTTCAACAACGTGAATGGACCACCTAGCAGTTCACGGAATCCGGTAACTTGGGCACCCCTCCTGGGTCAACCTATACCCCCTACGAGTGCGGCGAATAGCCTGCCAATTCTAGAGTGAAGCCCCCTCCGTCTCAATGCCATGAGATGCGGGCTCGTTGCCCTCTAGAACCCGGCTATCTGTGCACCCCTCCACGGGGCAATCCTAGTACAGAAAGTAAAATATACATACAACGGGTATATCGACCGCAACCTGGTCGTGCCCCGAAAGAATAATACAAACAGGTAGTGACGGCAGTCCACATGTCGGACGCTCTGTTTATCCCAATCAGAGCAAAGCTCTGTTCAAATTCCGAGGCGGGAGATAAAGCAACGCTTCATTTTCCCCCAATCAGAGCAAAGCTCTGCTTTGAAAATTTAAAAATTTAATAAATGAAGCAACGCTTCAGATTATTTGCGCTGCGCAACACGCCACGTGTCAGGCGCAGATGCATCAGCGCAGCGCCCAAGAAAGCGCACCCAATCAGAGCAAGGCTCTTTAAAAAACAGAAGCAACACTCAGTTGCGCAAGCGCTGCGCGACACGTGTACTGCGCAAGCGCACCGATGCGCGACACGTGTCCGCACAGTTGCGCAAGCACAACTGCGCAAGCGCACAGCTGCGCGACACGTGTCCGCGCAGTTGCGCAAGCGGAGTTGCGCAAGCGCTTCACTGTTCGACACGTGTCCGCGCAGTTGCGCAAACACTGTTGCGCAAGGGCGCCGCTGCGCGACACGTGTCCGCGTAGTTGCGCAAGCGCAGTTGCGCAAGCGCTTCACTGCGCGACACGTGTCTGTGCAGTTGCGCAAGCGCTTCACTGCCCGACACGTGTCTGCGCAGTTGCGCAAGCGCTTCACTGTGCGACACGTGTCACGCGCTGGGGAGTTGCGCAAAAAACCGAACAAAGATTTAAAGAAATCCTTTCTGTTTTTGTTAAAACAAGAAGATTTTCTTCTGTAAAACAGGGGCCTTTGGATCAAAGATCCAACGGTGGGGAAATTTCCCCAAATCACTCAGAAAAAGATCTCTTTAACAAATTTAACTAATTTTTTAGCACTATAAAAAGGACCCCAGACCTCATTTCAAAAACACAGACACATCTGGATAAAAAAAAAGAAGAGAGAAGAGAACTCTTGAGAACTCCTTGAGAACACAAAAAAGAAGGTAAAAACCTTTAAAACAAGAGAAAATTCTCTTAGGAATAGATCATTGATCTAAGAACAAGATCAGTGATCTTCAACAAATAAATAAAGAAATAAAAATAATAAACATAGTGCCTTGCACTTGCTATGAACCTTTGGTTCTCTGAAACAAGGAAAAACTTGTGTTTTTTTAATCCAAATTTAGATCAAGGGATAAAAAGTGCTTTGAATCTAAAAGGTTCTTGGTGCTTTGCACAAATGCAATGCATTACTCGAAGGGCCAGGCCCAAATCAAAAAGACCTAGCAGGCCAAAATAAGTTGCAAAGCAATAAAAAGGGCAGAGCCCAAATGAAATTGATGCTTTGCATCATTTATAAAGGGCAGAGCCCAAAACAAATTGCCCAAATAAAAATAAAGAGAAATGCAATGCAAAAGCAAATAAATGTTGGACATTTTCAACTGGACTTAGTCCAATAGTGGCCATAAGTCCTTAAATTAAACTGACTGAGCAAATTGGCTCTCCTAAATCAATCTACATCCGGTTCGAGGGTACATCTCCGAACTCCTTTGACATCCATCGTTGTAATTCCTCAACGACGTCAAAGAGGTGACGGGTCCCGACGACCATACACCCATATGGACTGCGGGGTTCTTAAACTCGTGGACCGAAACGTCCTTAAACTAATATCGGACCGAAACGTCCTTAAACTAACGATGGACCACTATGTCCTTAAACTGGTATTGGACCACCATGTCCCTAAACTGGCACAATAGAGCCCAAATGCTCTTTTGTCGGATCTAAACGATCCCGTTAAGTCGATCTTAGTCCCAAACTGGACTAACGTATCCTTAACAACCGTTTAAGTTGATCTTAGCCTCAAATATGGCTAACGCATCCTTAAACCTTCAAACAGACTTTAGTCCCAAATTGGACTATAAATTCCCCCAATCAACTTTGGCTCAAGGGTACATCTCTGAACTCCTCTGACATTTGTCGTTGTAATTCTTCAACGTCGTCAGAGAGGTGACGGGTCCCGACGACCATACATGCAATGGACCACTATGTCCCTAAACTGGAACAATAGAGCCCAAATACTCTTTTGTCGGATCTAAACGATCCCGTTAAGTTGATCTTAGTCTCAAACAGGACTAACGTATCCTTGACGAACGTTTAAGTCGATCTTAGCCGCAACGCGACTAAGGCATCCTTAAACTAAAAACACCAAACCCAAATCTAAGTAAATACGGATTTGGACTAATCCACGTCCTACGGGCGACGATATTACTCAGTCTCCGTATACAATCCACGGGCAACCACAAACAAAACAAACACCCACGACACGAAGTGAAATTCTGGAGAAGGAGAAAGTTGTTACCGCGAAGCGGTAGCGTAATTAACTGCAGGGGCTTGCGCCTGCAGGGAAGAGCGTCCCCACAATCAAAAACCCTTCTAGCGAGGGGGAATCTGACAAAGTCTGCTACATCGGCCGCATCCGTCTAAACCTTCGATACACGGTGCCATAAATCAACTTGGCATCTTCGGAGAGGTGGACGGATAAAACCAAATAGCATCTGCCCCGAATCTCAGCGTCAGGCCATCGCGGTCCTGTGCGCCGTCCTTCGGAGGGGAACACGCTCGCCCCGCAATATCAAATGTACATAATACAACAAAAACTGTACTAGCATTGCATCCAGGCTATCCCCCACGACCAATCCGCAACATCACAGCACAATCACAGAATATCAATGTGAATGTCACGTTCGCAAATCCGTCTAACCGGGCTATAGCAGTTAGACAGGATTTACCGATCAAGTGACATTCACGGTCGTAGATATAATGTAAATACTGTGAACTAATGTGTTTAAAATTTTCGATCGATCAAATTTTACCAAGTGGGCCCCAAGCACAACTGTAGCACATAAAGAAGTTCTGGGCCCAAAAAGAATGTTCCAAAAACCCTATTTTCAAGTCAGGAGGCCTCTATAAAAAATTGGTGCACTAAACAGTTTAAACAGCGGCGGAACCGCGGCCCAAGCATGGGTTTGGCCGCGGTTCCGCGGTGATATAATGAGATCGTGCGACCAAATTTTTACAGGAGGCTTATACTTCCCTGAACATCATTCTGCAACTACCTGAAAAAATTTTGGAGCCAAAAAAAATTCGACAGAAACTGATGCTATTGAAAACGCGGATTTTGGAATTTTTTTGTTCGATCGGAAATGTAAACACATTAGACAAAGCTAAACTAGGTTAATGGCTAGGCTCTGATACCACTGTAAGTGCACGGCGGCGCCCCGGCCGTCAATCCGACGCCGGAATACGGAAGCGGTGATTTACTTTAACTTTTCAAACCGGCACCACCGCGCACTATAAACCCAGATCGGGCCATTAATCTAGTCCTAGAAATCTAGAGAGCGGGTAGAGAAGCTATACCATGCGATCCGTGTCCTCCGGTCTTCTCGTCGTCGTCCCGATCTCCCGCGGAGTGTCCGGTCTCCACCTCCTCGCCGGAAGGGCACCACGTCGCCGGCTTCTTTTACGGGCTCCCGCCTCTGGTCCGAGGCAACTCAGGCACGAAGCTGGCGAGTCGACGTGCCCAAGGTTTGTTGCAGAATAGTGTAGTGAGCTATTTGTGTCTCTAGGGGTTTAGGGAGTTGCCATTGGTGGAGGATATGAGATAATCTTTTGGAGGAGGAGCTAAAAATATTTTTTGCCTAGCCAAATGAGCAAAAATTCCCCACTACCAAATTGGGACAGCCCCCCATCTCTTTGGCCGGCCATGGCATAGAAAAAGAATGAGAGGAGAGTGTGTAGCCATGAGGTGAGTGAGTGAGCCAAATCTAAGAGAGAGAAAAGGGTATGATGAAAAGAAAATGATCACCAATCATAAACAACACTCCACCAACCTCATCATCATAACAAAGGTCAAGCCATCATGAAAGAAGAAGTCAAATGGTCAAGGGATGGTGCTCCATCATGAAACCATCATGATACAAAAGTATGCAAAGACAACCCTCCAAATAGCTAATTTGCACAAATGCAAATAAGCCCTCCTCCACCAATCTCCGGCCAATGAAAGATACAAAGAAATATGGCCGAAACGGAAAGCAAACTGGCAACTCCAGAAAACTGGTCCCGTAATAAATTACAGGAAAACCCCGCTACTGTGTATACACACCCGCATTTGTATTCCGACCGAATACAAATGCAATGTGACAAAATCTACACTGTCTAATATTAGGATCCGGCTTAAGCCAAAGACTGCTAGTATTAACCCTCCGATCCTGATCCGTGCAATACCGCACCTGTCTGATCGAACCCTGCCATATCTCCATACGGCCTCTACAGCGTTTCGCCCGAAAACTTGAGCAACTGAATGTGGGGGACTCTAAAAACTCGTCAATACTATGGCTGTGGATTTAACCACTAGCACGTCAGAGGTATTAGCCATACGTGACGGGCTACCAGCTATTGACCAAAAGGGACGTCGATGAGCGAACTCATCCTGACACCCTACTGAGCCTGTCAATGACAATATCCGTACAGTCCGGTCCGTTCGTCTATGAGTATCGCATGGCGGGCCTACGGGGTTGGTAAAAGTCAAACCCCCAAAAGCGGTACAAGTCATGTCGGAGTGTAGCCCAGAACACCCTGAGATACTACTAGAATACCTACCAGTAAATCTCCTGCCTTGGCCAAGGACTTCATGTAATGGCTCTCCTAGACACAGCACGACCTTACCCCCAATACCGGGAGAGACAAACCCTTGAAGATCCGCTCACTGCCTCCATGTGGCTCGGGACTGTACCCAACTAAAACCTGTTTGCACGCCTCCTTTGAGCGTGGTAGGGTAGTAATCAAAGTACAGTGGGAACCACACGAGACAAATGATGATCCCCAGGTCGATGAACTAACCTGTACACATGTCACCAGGGAACTGCTATCTGACGTCAGGTATAAGACCAACTAGCATGTTCCCGGCGAGTCCTGTCCGGTGTACTTATAACCCAATGAGCACCTGTATATATCTTAGGTGAACCAACTGACACCAGTGGCTTGTGAGACCGGCCACCGCCCCTCGTCGGGGTCTCGACTGTATACACTAGTCTACTCTGGAGTATCGATGCCCTGTCTCGAAACTCCCACGACTAGGGACCTTTTAAGGATGTGCTTATAGGCTACCAGCTCTCACGTATATGATCGCCCTCATACTGCTGGCAGTCAAGCATGAATCCTAGGGCCTCTATCAACGTGTAATAGCGACCTGTCAGGTCACCTAAAGCAGTACACGATGATAAAGGTAAACCAGATAGCATACTATCATCTTGAGTAAGACTGTCCTACCGGGATAGGTCCTCCCTCAACCATTGCAATCACGTGCCTGTGATCCAATAATTGACTCTGAGGGCACTATCTCCAATACACCATGCGTCAGGGTCTGAGCTCTCTGCAATTCGCAAAAAATTTACATATATTATAAAATAACTCTTAATATTACATTATATCAAAATAGATCTATTGTAATTTACCGATACCCATGGCACAAGTAATGTTCCTCGAGCCACCTGTATAAGTGGGGCGACCCCTCTTCGCCGACTTCCTATTCTTCTTATTTTGATCGGCCTGTTTCTGCACAACACATTCAGATTTAGTTATCTAATTAAGCAACACAAAAAAAATAAATTATATACTAAATAATGAATTACATTTAAATTACAAACCTGTTTGCGCTGAGAGTCGAAATATTGGCACAAGAGAGGTCATGTATCTAGGTCGACTCACGTAAAGGCCGGAGTATGTAGGAGAGCCGCTCTCTCTGCCTCGGTGTCCACCATCCATAGGAAATATCAGTCGATCTTCAGCTCGTTCCTATTGTATCGGATCTTTGATTGCATGTTCTTCATCAGGCCCTGATACAGAGCGTGAAGATCGAGCACGTTCTCAGGGTGATCAGGGTCGGGTATAGGCTGAAAGTCGTAATCCAACTGTAAATACAAAAAAATAATGTATTTAAATTGCAAGTGTTAAATAATAATAAATATATTGGATAAGTCAAATAAAAATATATATTAATACCCGAGCCTGATCCCAGAAGAGGGCAAATGAGCTCCGGTGCTGATTGTCTCACTCAACGTGAAGTGGATACTTCTTTAGGATGCGACTCTCATCCCCCATATACCAGTCAAACCTCTCGGCATAATCGCCGGTATAGCGATAATCGGAGATAAAGAAGAGGGCAAATGGTGCCTCCCCCCTAGCTCTATCGGGCATCAGCCTGTGGGACTAATTCGGCCCTCGAAACCCCCTCTCGGGATGGCTCTGCTCTGCATCTACAAGAAATATCAAGACAAGCAATATCAAGACAAAGTGGTATTAAGAAATCAAGGATTAACGAAAATTCAAGTGTGATATATACCTCCGGCGACAACGACACGAGCCTGGGCCTGGGCAGCAGCACGGGCAGGACGATAGTTCCTCCGGTGAGGAACAGCCGGTGACCCGGATGTGGACACATCCCCTCCAACTAAAAAATAAATATTGACGATAAAATTATATGAAGTTCATGTTTATTTTTAGAGGAGGTATAAAATGAATAAATATTTTATATTTATTCATACTAACCTGCAGACTGAGCGGAGAGTACGGAAGTGGCGGGAGTGGCCTCTGCGCTAGACGTGGATGCACCACCTATAATTAGACAATTAAAAATAGATTATATAAGTAATTGCAAAAAGAATGTGTATATCAATAATATAATATTCTAAATCAATATGCATGCAATATAGGATATATAAACATACCCGCAGATGCGGTGGTGGCCTCTGTCCGAGATGTGGAGGCACCGCCTACAACTAGACAATCAAAAAATGATTATCTAAAAGCAAAAAGAATGTGTGTATATTTATGATATAACATTCTAAATCAATATGCATGCACTATAGGATATATAAACATATCTGCAGGTGCAGTAGTGGCCTCTGCCTCTGATGTGGACGCACCACCAACAGTTAGACAATTAAACATTGACTATATAAGTAATTTTGAAATAAATATGCGCGTATATCTATAAATTACATTCAAAATGAATATGCGTGCAATATACCTGGAGGTGCGGTAAAGTCCACACGGAAGGAGTCATCCGAAAGGGATACCAATCGGGGTGCAAGACCGGCCCTATGAAGCTCCCTACGCAGCTCTCCAGACGGCAGAACTACCCTACCTCTGCCTCTGCCGCTGCCGCTGCCGGTGCTCCTGCCGCCCCTCGTTGCTCCGGTCGTCATCAAACCTAGATAAGAGTACAATCATTACATATGCATGCAATATATGTATAGATCATAGAAATGAGAAGTAATAATATAATATTACTGATAAGCTTTTTCGTTTCGTGGACGCATTAGACATATCTACCTGGATTTCATCATCGATATCATTTCTAACCCACGTAACTTCATGATCAGCCGAAGACAACCCGTCTTTTGAAACAGACGGTAGGAGCACTCTAAGTCTTCTCTCTTCTTCATTCTCAACGCTGTGCTCCATATGGTCCTCGAATTCTGGGACATCGTAAACATCCCTAGGTTTCTAACGGAATACGACACTCCATCCCGGATGCTTTTAGCACTGTGAGTAGTATACTTGGAACGCTTGGTTCAGAAAGATAAATGGATCATCCTGACCGTAAAATCGAAGTGTGTTCACACTAGTCAATCCATATCCATCTTTTCAAGTCCCGAGATTGTTTCTCCACTTATCCGTATCGGTTCGTGTATCGTACCAAGTACAGTGAAATATATAAAACGGTTCTGATCGTCCGGGATATTGGATGCCAAGTATGCAATTTAAGTATCCATAATAAATCACACCATCCGATCCTACCGTCACAATCCCACTATTCTGAGTGGTTCGAGATATTTCTATGTCCTTAACTTCAAATTTATATCTAAGGACACCGAATTCTTTATAATATACAACATCCATGCTAGGAAACTGAGCTAAACATCTTGAATCTCTCTCTAATGATGCAAACAAGTTCGGATCATGGATCTGACAAATTTTTTTTTACGACAAATACATAATGATATAAGTTTAGATTAAGACAGGTAGCAATAACATGTTATTCGAACAACTTACATGATTTGCAATCTAATCGCAAAAATTATCCTGATGATATTTTTCTAATCGTTCATCATTCCAATCAGGTTGCCCCTCACGTACCTCATCAATATGAATTTTGTTCTCAATATTAAATTATGACATTAATATTATGTCATTTTATACACACACAAATACAAATATAACAATTAATCCAAAAAAACTTGCTCTATAATTTCTTCAAGACATACGCTATTGAGGAGGATAAACCGATATATCTTGTTGATAAATATAGTGTCCACTCTCTTATAATCAGTTTTACCATATGGCCCGTCCTGAATTCTCCGAGGCCGGTTAAGCTTCGTCTCAATGCTCTCGTCCAGATAGCGGGAACAAAATGTGGTTGCTTCATCTAGAAGATAACCTTGCATGATAGAACCCTCTGGTCAATTTCTATTGCGTATATACTTTTTCAGAGTGTAGAGATACCTAAAGAAAAATATGTTAAATAAATAAATACGGGTATATAGGACAACAATAATTTTACAAATTGCGTGAAACGAAAAATTCCACGTACCTTTCGACGGGATACATCCATCGATATTGTACCGGTCCGGCTAACTTAGCCTCGGTTGCAAGATGAACCGTCAGGTGTATTATGATATCGAAGAATGGCGGTGGGAAAATACGCTCAAGCTTGCAAAATATCAATGAAATAGAATTTTTTAGATTCTCCAGTATCACAACATCTAGGGTTTTAGCGCACAATTATCTAAAAAATCAACAAAGGTCATTGATTACTAGACCAACCGATTCGGAAAGGGAAGTGCTGAGGGCTAATGGGAGAAGGTGCTCCATATGGTGATCATGACTTTTCAGCCTATCGATCTTGCCTTTTATAATTTTTATTTTCTTGCTAAATGATCATGAGAAACCTATGGGAACTTTCAAATCATGCAACACCTGCAAGAACCTTTTCTTCTCTGGTTGTGACATATGATACGCGGCATTGGGAAGTAGAAATCTGCCTGGTTTACCCGCTATCGGTTTAGGATGCAATTCACTTCTAATTTCCCGGTCCCGAAGATCCATCCGAGCACGGAGGTTGTCTTTCGATTTTCCGTTTTTACAAAGAAGCAAGTTGAGTATGTGCTCGGATACTCCCTTCTCTATGTGCATGACGTCCAGACAATGACGCACTAAATTTGTTGATCAGTACGGAAGCTCGTAGAAAATGTTTAACTTGTTCCAGTAAGGTGGTTTGACATGTTTTGCCGGATTTATCCCGAAAGTCATATTATTGTAGCCATCCCACTGAGCAGTCACGTCCTTTCCGGACAATGAGGCTGGAGGCCCAAGAAGTTCATGATGACCATTAAAGTGAGCAGCGTCTAACCTGTAGGGATGGTCTAATGGCAGGAAACGCCGATGACCGTAATAATAAACCTTCCTGCTAAAATTCAACCAGTTCGATACTGTATATTAATGGCAATAAGGGCATGCTTTGTAACCATGTACGGACCAACCTGATAGAATTCCATACGCAGGAAAGTCATTAATTGTCCACATTAAAGCCACACGCATTGTGAAGATTGTATCTGTGTTTGCATCGTAAGTATCTACACCATCAATGAATAAAAATTTTAACTTATCGATTAGAGGTCGGAGATAGACGTCGATATTATTTCCCGGTGAGTTTGGTCCGTCAATAATAAGCGGCATCATAAAGTAGGATTGATCCATAGCCAACCAAGGAGACAGATTATAAACTATCATTACAACGGGCCATGTGCTGTGGCTTCTAACCATATAGTTGAATGGGCAGAAACCATCACTAGCGAATCCAAGCCTGACATTGCGAGTATCACTACTGAATATTTTATGCCTCATATCGAAATCCTTCCATACCAGTGAATCTCTTGGATGCTCATTTTTCTATCTTCACTTGTAGCAGCACGGTGATGCCAAATCATTGCATGGGCTGTTTTCTTTCACCTGAATAACCTCTGCAGCCTCTGCGTTATGGGAAAGTATTGTGCTATCTTGACAGGTATATCGGGCTTCTTATCAGATTCTTTCGTCTTATACCTGGCCTCTCCGCATGTTGGACACTCTTTCAAATCTGAATTCTCTTTCTGGTACAACACGCAATCTTTAGGGCATGCATGAATCTTTTCACATTTCAGACCCAAATCAGACATTATCTTCTGGGTTTCGTACCAGCTGTCGGGCACGTTATTTCCCGGGGGTATAGAATCTTTCAAGAACTTCAGTAGTATCGTGAATGACTTGTTGCTCCATCCATTTAGGCACTTAATTTGGAAAAGTTGGACGAACCATGATAGGGTGGAATACTTTGCATTCTCATAAATTGGTCTTCTAGCATCATTCATGAACTTTTCATACTTATCCGCACGCGGTCGATGACCGGAAGGAATGTCATCTTCGGTAGGAATACTATCACCTAGGGCAGCCTCTACCATATCGTCTATTTCTTCTCTTGGAAAAAAGTTATATTGTCTTCCTCTTCTTCTGCCGCATTACCGTCTTCTCCTTCTTCTTCTGACGTATTACCGTCTTCTTCTTGTCCTTCCCCGTGATATAGCCAAGTTGTATAAAATCTAGTAAAACCATATTTAATGATGTGAAGCTCTGCGATTTCTACCTTCTGCCAGAACTTATTCCCACATCTATCGCACGGGCAGAAAATCTTCTCTAACACAATTTTATTATGTGCGCGTGCAAATTCAATGAAAGCTGCAAATCCTGTGACAAACTTAGATTGCATGCATTGTTGCCAATCCACGTACATCCAGTCGTTAACTCTGATGTACTCATGAGTCATGTTAGACTGCATAACATATAAATTATAGGTTATGCTGACTATATTGAGAAATCTAAGAACGGGATGATTACTAACAAAGAAGAAAATCTGCAGAGACAAGTTTGTCGTTGAAAAGAATAAATTATTGATAAACAAAATTAGATTTGAAGATATCCAAGTATGAGTTGTATTCTGTGTATGTGCGTTTCAATTTATGATTTCGTTTAAGTGTGGGCTTATTAGTGAGTATGTGTTTTGTGTGTACGTTTGTTGTGTATTCGTGTTGTATGTATGTGTTTCGGCTGTCGGGGGTAAGGTTTCTATCCCATTAAGAATGTATAGAGCAGACACCCATTCGCTTGTGCTTTCATCCGTTTCGAGTAAATTTCGACAATACCTCCCCGTTGTTCTTCGAGTACACTGTAATAGAATAGATAATCATTTCATTACTGTGAAATAATGTTGAAATGAACATCTAATCTATCTTTGTACACGGAGAACCAGCGGAAAAGTACCGACGAAATAACTCGTAACGAATGAAAACATAAGTGAATGCATGTGTTTGCTTTATACATTCCTAATTTGTCCACACTGGACAAATCTATCGGTTATCATACGATTGAATCTTCTCGTCATATAGACTACACAACGTTTATTAGTATCAACTATACCGTCCGATATTTAACAACCTTCGTATAGTTCTATATCACGACGAATATCGAACGTATGTTACCGATAGACGGGGACTAAACCGCGCTTTGATTTTCATATATGAGTATCGATGAGAATATGAAAGTTTCATATTATCATTGAGTATAATATATTGGTTTTAATTTGAACATTTAACTTGAATAGGTTTTACATTTACGTTTCGTTTTTAAGGGTTCGAAGTTTTTAGTTTAGGGTAAATTTTTCTTACGTTTACGGTAAAATTGTACGTTTACGTTATCATCGAGTATCCTATTGAAAAAACTAGTGCATACTAAACCCTAACCCTAATTAAACCTAATCACCACACTAACTCAAATTATCTCTAATTAACCCAACTAACCCAAATTAACCATAATCATCATCCTAACTCAAATTATCCCTAATTAACCAAAAATTAACCCAATTAACCTAATTAACCCAAATTAACCATAATCATCACCCTAACTTAAATTATCCCTAATCAACCCAAAATTAAGCTAATTAAACCAAATTAACCCTAATCAACACCCTAATACAAATACACTATATTTTACCTAATTAACCCAAATTAACCCTAGCCCAAACCCTAACCCAAATTAACCTAACCCTAATCATCACCCAAATCCCAACCCAAATTAATCCTAGCCCAAACCAAAATTAACCCTAATTAATCTAATTAAGCCTAACCCTAATCATCACCAACCCTATTTTACCTAATTAACCCAAATTAACCCTAACCCTAACCCTAACCCTACCTAATTAACCCTAATCCTAAATATCAACTGAACCCTAACCCTAACCCTACCTAATTAACCCCAACTCTAATTAACCCCTAATTAACCGACCCTAGCTATAACCTAACCCTAAAATCAACTGAACCCTAACCCTACCTAATTAATCCTAATCCTAATTAACCCCAATCAACCGAACCCTAACCCTAAAATCACCAATAACACAAAAAAAAATATAATTATAAGTTCAAAATGGAAATTAACTCACCTCAATAGTAGTTTTGCCGGCGGCAAAGAGCTCGACGAGGTGGAGGAGGCCGGGGATAGAGCTCGACGAGACTGTGGCGGCGGCAAAAAGCTCGACGAGACTGTGGCGCCAACGACGACGAGAGTGTGGTGGCGACGGCGGGAAATTTTTGGGACGAGAATGTGGCGACGAAAGAGTGGAGGAGGAGGGTGATCGCGAACGCACGAGAGTTGTGGGAAAATTGGGGGTGGTGGGAAATTACCGGGCTTTATTTATTTTTATATAAATAATCCTTTGTTGCCGTTACAGATTAATCCGTAGGGTTTTGTTTTGCGACTCCGTAGGGCCAAATAAAAGATCACATTTTAATATTTTTTAATTTATTTATGTATAGGGGCAAACTGATGGCCTTACGGATTAATCCGAAGGGGTAATAAAAAGTTTCCCTTACGAATTTTTATATCCGTAGAGGCAACCCTTTATTGTAGTAGTGCAGGGTTAACGGTCTCTTTGGATTGTACCACTTGACACACACTCAACGAAAATGAAAAAACTTGCAAACCTAATATGAACGTTTTTACGTGACCGGTCTTAGCCATCGAAACGTATTAAACAACTGCTCTTAACCATTGAAACGTCTTAAACAAATATAACTCTTATGGTAAATTTTTTATCTCAAACACGAGAAATTTAGGTATGATTCAAACAAGGGTTTCGAAAAAACATTAAAATATAAAAGCTAAATTCTAATCAAGTTAAAAACATCACATGTATGTGAGACATTATTTATATAAGTATATACACGGGTTTTGAATATAAACATGATTCATCCAAATAGACTTGAGCCTTTTTGGTGAAACTGCGGCAAATGCTTAAATAACATAATTGAAAGGTTCTTGAGTTCTTGTCCAAATTTAATCATGCAAACTGCATAGTGTAAATTCAAATAACAAAATATTCATTATGGCACAAGGAAGAGTAGGTGTAAAGTTAAAACTAAACCAAATAGAGCTAATTTAAAATGATATCGTAATTATCAATTTAACCGAGCAGAATGAAATAAACAGGTTCATATCGACATATAAGAGTAGACACGTCACATGACAGGGTACGGATCAGTGATAACAACGTCGCTAATGACATAAAAATAATTTGCAGCAGGTGCCCATAGTCTCTCCCACGCTGTCTTTTATAAATACGCTAGATCCACGTGACTTGCCTTGAGATCACGTGCCATTATTTAAAACATCCTTCGACCGTTAGATTCGCTTCCACGAGTTAACTTTAGCATCTTTTCTATTGCAACCCCAACTCTTCCTTATTTCTAAAGAAGCCCCCTTCCCCCTTCCCCCCAAATCCCTTAATCCATTCGTTGTAGCCCCCATAGTTAATTTTTCATCCACTCATTGTTAAAGTTAACTGTTAGGATGTCATTTTTACTGTTTTCCCCTTGTCTTTCATGTTAAATCAGCCCTAGATGATAGGGTTTGGGGCCAAATTGCCGTTCCTAAACTCTCGGTTCCTTTTCAACCATCATTCACCAACTCATGATCAATCCCATCTAAGCTTAGCTTTAGTCAAATATTTAACGGATGAGATTTAGAAAATAAAGGCCAAAGTTAGCTAAGGGCATGTTTGTTTCATGGGAATATTTTTTTAGGAGTTTCAAATCTGGCATAAAAATGAGTGCATAGTTGGAATTTTAGAGTTTGTTTGGAAGAAATTACTTGTATTTAAAATTAGGAGCTTGAAGTTTTTATATGGTAAGGCATTTAAAAAAAATTTAGGAGCATATAAATGAAAATGGGGGGAAAATGGACAGTTAACAGCGAAGAAGTATTAAAAAAATAAAAAACACGACAAACTCTAGCTCAACTCGACCAAAAAACCTTCGACTTTGGACTCCCGATTTTATACATACCACGTAGGTAAATGAGGACTTCGAAGCCATAAACTTTGCTAACAAAACAAAAACAAAAGTTTGAACTCTAGACTAAAATCAGAAGTTGGAACTCCTAATCTTGCAAACCCCGGCCAAACAAACATGCCCCAATCCAACAACCTAACCTGAAAGCAACTGAAAAAAACTAACAGAGAGGCTACTAGTATGGATAGTAAAATAGGTTGGGGATCTTACTGAGTAAGGAAGATTTCAGGGGCTTGTTTAAAAATAAGGAAAATTTGCGGGGTTGTATATAATATATCGAGAGAGAAAAAGAGGGGGTCAAAATATCAAACCCTTACCTACTCAGCTAATAATCTTTCTTAATTTAAATTGATTCGTTGGTTGTGTGAGATCAATCAAAGAGGTAGGTGAAGCGGGGAGCTTCAGTATAAATTCAAGAAGCAGCCCCCCCCATTTTTTCTACTTTGTTTTGATCGCATCTTTGAGAAGGTATATTCTTTGATCCCATTTCTTTCATTTTTTTTTCTTTGGGGAATTATTTTGATCTGTTTAATTTCATTTGAAAGTAGGAATTATTATGAAGATTTGGGTCATTTCATTTGATTGAGTACCTGTCAAATAGTTAGACAAGGCTTGATTTTTCTGCGATTTATTAGTGAAATTATGAGACTTGTTGACTTAATAGGCGAAAAATGATTCCTTTTAGAATTTGGAGGAGGTAATTTAGTAGTATTTGATTGGCTAGGGATTTGCTAATTTAAGAGAAGGGGTGGTGTTGTCAAATCTTTCATGGTTGTTTTATAAGAGAGCTCAGATATTTCGATGAGATGAAGTTGATGCTTACCATGGTAGTGTTCTTTGGTAATTCCTTGTGCAATGTTACGGCTTTCACGATTTCCCGCTTTCCGGTGGCTTCGCGGCCGTGAATTTGGCACTAATTAAGAGAAGCTTGATGGTCCATAGTTTTAATGGAGTCTTGAATTGATGGAATAAGATGAAGATGAGATTTAGTTGATGCTAGTGTCTCCTGGGAGTTGAAATATTAATTCTGTTTACAATTTATCTCACCTTGTAACCAAAAGGCATCGATAGAGTATCAATAGTGGAAAAATGATGGTAAACTTCTTGTAACCTGTGCTTAATTGCTTATGCTTGGATTGAAACAAGAAGGATCCTTTTTATTACGAGTTGTAATGTAGTTGCAACTATATTATTTCATATGTGCACATAGGAGTAAGGGGTTGAATTTAAGTAATTAAAAAGCCTTCTTTCTTTATTTAGCTTGGTTTTATCTCTAGGAATTTGGTAATGTAGGAATTCATAATACATGAAATTTGATAGAATCATACTTTTTCTCTACTGAAGTGTGGAGTAATATATCTTAAATTTTGATCCAATACCGCTTGTTGATTGAAAGGCATGCATTACTTTTTATACAATTCAAATGCATGAAATATGTACTCCCTTAAAAACAATTTCTTTCTCCTATAAGAACTTTAACAGTAATGCCCGTTCCTAAAGTTTGCTGTTTCTCTACTTGAAATAGAACTCTTTCTTACCTACCACGTGCATTTTGCAGATATAGCATAATATCCACAAGTCGGTGACAAAGTACAGATTAGCTATGTCAACTGGATCAAGTGGGTTATCACCTTCAGGAGATTATTATGTTAGAAGAACAAGCTTTAGGAGTGAATCTTCTGTCGATGAGAAATCCTTAGATGATGTAATAGAGACCGGGTGCCTCTCCATTGTTGTGCTTGGTGCTTCCGGAGATTTGGCAAAAAAGAAGACATTTCCTGCTCTCTTTCACCTTTTCCGACAGGTTTGTCATTTTCACCGCTGAAACAAATTTGATCCTAATTCCACACTAGATTAGCTAGCATCTGGTTTTTTTTAACGGGCGTGTTTACCTACATGAACTCAAAGCAACAAAAACTGACATTATTTGTTTATTGGCACATGAAATGATATCATCTCTGTGTTGATGCAACTAGATTTCAAGATATTAGTCATTACCATTATATTAAGTATATATAAAAATTTGTGACCTCAAATTTGTTATTGCTACATGTCTTCCCCTTATGCTTTGTTTTTCTCTGATAATTGTAGCATGTGCTTGAAGCTTCTTTTTCCCCTTGTAAAGTTCCAATCTGGCTTATACATGACCATCCTCTCATTTTTGGGATGAGAATTACCGTGAAATTTTTAGGACACAAGATCTGCTAATTAGTTGGAATACGGTGGGAGCTGTTCTTAAGCTCATTGGCATATTCTGTGCATCCTACTGTATAGAAAATAGGTGCTGACCTCCACAACAGCGGATTAGCTTCTATATTATGCGTCAATGAGTGAAAATCGATGCTTTGAATCTTTCATCCTATTGAGTATGGTTGTATCTGATATGCGAAATGTAATATTTCGACATTGTAGAAAATTTTGAAATGATACTTTCAAGCATCATCTAGAAATATTGCATTTGAATTTGGTATAGTTTTGACATTGACAGGTTTTGTACATAATAAAATGTCTTTAAAATATTCATAAGCTTATTTCCAAAATATCCATGGCGCCTGTCATCTTGTGAAGATGTAGAGAATGATGTCGTTTGTAGCCTTTTATGGTTGTGGTGTTATGGTGGTGGCAGTTGTAAGTTGGTGGTGATAACATTACCGAACATGAGTAGCAAACAGGGTTGCCACAGTATGTAATTAGTTGACTGCGTATTAATTCTCTTTAGTTGCGAGCCCCTTATGACTTGCAATATTTTCCTTTATTGTTGATGTACACATATGCGCATGTCACAGCCCTTATAGTATGCACTATACTGCTGCCAACTTTATGTATTATTACAGTTTTATTAGCGTTTGATTGCTGTTACTTTTTGATTAGTATGTCCAGTAGTATCCAGTGTTGTCCCCTCGAGAATATATCACCACAGTTGTTTGATTACTTATTATTGTCCCCAAAGGAACATTAATGTTATTGAATTGTTGAAGGCATACCGTGCCTATGTTATGATTATTCTATTATTTCTTTTTGCCCATGTTATGATGATGCTTATTGTTGCTTTATTGAGTTATTGTTACCTTTTGGGATCAGCTATAGTCCCTTGCTTTAATATATTGCCATTTTAGTAATTGTACTTGTTGATGTGTGTATAGGGATTCTTACAATCCAATGAAGTTCACATCTTTGGATATGCCCGAACAAAGATCACTGATGAGGAATTAAGAGAACGAATCCGTGGGTAAGATATCATTCTTATCTTAGTTTACTGGTTTTGCGATTAACCTAGATTGACAACCGTGGCTCAAATCTTTTTTTCTCTAATATTTAAATGCTACTGATATATTATCATTGGCAACTTCATAAAATATTGGTTATTACGGAGAATTTCCTTGTTGCTTAACTGCTTAGGAGCAAATGTCGGTCCTTGAAGTTATTCCTTGGAGTTTTGATGCTGCTTAAGGAGTAGAGCTTTCTTGCGCTTCTTGAAATTAAACTCTAGGAAAACTTCGAGAGGCACCTGCTTAGTGTTAGCCAAGGAATTCTTTAGTTTCAACTAAAGATGAGGTCTCCTCACAAAAAAAAAATGCTTTTTGCATCACCAAAGTTCCACATGATATCCAGTAGATGAGACATTTAATTTCATTCGTACATTTCGTTATATCAGTGGAGATATATTTAATGATCTTGTTCCTTTACAGTGGTGGATATTTTGCATTTCTTACCCATTATTTACTAGAGGAATAAGAGCTTAAGTCACTCTAAGGTGCGCCCAACAGGGAAGATGACAGGGCAATACTTCATTGAGTGCTGCATATTAGATATAGTTATGTGACATACATTGTATACAATATTCAGTTTGAAAAAGATGTCATCCCGCTTTAAATAATATGTATCATCCAATAGAATGTTGCCACATCAGCATTACGGTAGGGTGTAACCTACAGGCTACAGTGATGCTTTACTCCAATTTTTCTCTTTCTACTATGTTTGCAAAGACATTTTTCTGGGAGTTTTACCTTTCTGACTCTACAATCATTTTTTTATTTTTATTTTTTTGGTTATACAGATACCTTAGCAAAGAGAAAGAAGAGTCAGCTGAGGAGACTGAATTTCTAGAGAGGTTTTTACAACTGGCAAGTCATCTCCTGTACACTTTAAATATTTATAATTATAAACATGATTAGTGACGCCTTAATTTTACTTTGCAGATCAAATATGTTAGTGGTTCATATGACAGCGCCGATGGTTTTAAGTTACTGGATAAGGAAATTTCAGAGCATGAAATATCCAAAAACAGCCAACCCGGGACCTCTCGCAGACTGTTTTATCTTGCCCTGCCTCCATCTGTTTATCCTTCTGTCTGCAAAATGATCAGAAGTTATTGCATGAATCAGTGTAAGTTTTTTGTTTTCATTTTTTGTCCAAGCAATGTGATCCATAGAAATATTTTTGGGTTTTCTTTTCTGCAACCTAAGATTATTGTATATTAACTATTTCTTTTCAAGAATTCAGTTAGTTTAATATAGTTTTGAATCTTCTGATAGACCACCTATGCATTTCTAGTTCAGAAAAAGACTAATTGACTTTCGAGCTTAGAATGCATCTGTTTCTACTTTATGAGGCAAAGAGTAAAAGGTATAGAGAACTTATATATATATATATATATATATGTATATATGTGTATATATGTATGTGTGTGTGTGTGTCTATATATGTGTGTGTGTCTCTGTGTGTGTGTGTGTCTCTGTGTATGTATTGGTTATGGGAATAAAGCCGATCTAGTCACCTGAAAGAACCTATAGCATATGAAGTAATTTATGTCTTGTTTTCGTTTTAAAACCCCTCTAGTAAAATACGAGCAATGGATACTAATAGTGATCCTCATCATACTAGTAATACTTACCTTGGCTATCACTGTTACCAGTGAACTTCCTTGACCTACATTCCAGTCAGCTCCCTTAAAGTGCTACATTTAAAGGTATTTTAGTGAAAAAGCTCCATTAAAACTAATGGTAAAGGAGGTTACTGTGATAAAAAAAAAACTTAGCTAGTTCAATGAAAATCAGTGATGGTTAATCATTTTAGCGAAATTTACCATATATAATGAGATCAATTATATTTTGTCTTCCCATACAAAGATCAGAGCATTTCGTCTTCTTATATAATACGATCACTTATAGTTCCAACTTGTAATTTCTTTCACAGTTTTATTTTGATATTACTTCTGGGCAGATAAATATTTGATAAATTTTCCAGATTAACTAAATTATTTTTGCTCTTCATTTATGTTCTCGTGCAGCTCATCTTACTGGTTGGACTCGGATTGTTGTTGAGAAGCCTTTTGGAAAAGACTTGAGCTCTGCTGAAGAACTAAGTGCTCAGCTTGGAGAGCTATTTGATGAGCAACAGCTTTACCGAATAGATCACTACCTGGGGAAGGAGTTGGTGCAGAACTTGGTAATATATGCATATAGAATGAACAATCAGCATATATACCTTTTGCTTTCTTAACCCTCACCGATAATTTATTCCATCTCATGTTGCATGAATCAGTTGGTGCTTCGTTTTGCGAATCGCTTATTCTTACCTCTTTGGAATCGTGATAACATCGATAACATTCAGGTAACGATTTTATATGGTTGATAGACTTCTTGGGAAAAGGACAGACATTGATAAACATAGAGTTTCTTATGAAGTTGTCAAATTTCTCTGTTAGAGCTTTAAGTTCAGCTTTATTTCCTCTCTTTATAATGCCTTTCTAATTACTGTTACATTGCTTATGTGGCTATAATTGTCAGGGTAGGAAAAAGAGATAGTTGCATAATTTCTTTTTGTTCTAGAATTTGGGGTTGGTCCGAACTAATCAAATCCTCTAGCAAGGGTAAATCATCCCTGATCTAATTGCTAACAATGAAAAAACACAATGACAATCAGACTAGCAAACTTACTGTTGTTCAGCAAGACTTCCTATGTCTCTGGAAACTGGAAAGAGGATTCTTGTGTTACTCTTAGAGTAGACAACTGTTTCAGACCTCACATTTACAAGATTTTTCAACCAAATTCTCATAAAACCGTTGATTTAATTGAGTGTATATAGGTAACCTTTTCCTTTCCCTTTATATAAGCCTTCAAGCAAAGTCTATATATGTATGGTTGTTTTTATATATTCATACCTCTCTAAATCCATTGAACATGGCTTCTTCGTTTCAAATATAATTTCCAAAATCTAATACTGACGAACAAATGAATGATGCAAGTTAATCTTGAAACAGTGCACTTATCTTTGTATTTGCCAAAACGAAATTGGAGTGGATGAAAGTTATGTAGTTATATAGTGCATAGTTTTAAAGTCTTGTGCACTCAGTCGCTCCTATTGTATTTATTACATTACCAATTCTTGTGCAGAAAAGATTTACACTGGATTTGACACTTTTTATGTCAGCATGGAAAAGAAATAATTGCTGTGTCTATGCTTTTATTTTAATATATAAACATTTGGGCTTCTTGCCCTCGCCTTTGGCCAAAAAAAGAGAAGAGGTTATAATTGTAATTGCATCATGGAGTTATAAATTTAATTACATCATGGGAGTACAGTACAACTTATTTGCCGTTTGGAGTGTTTGTTTTATATGCCTGGCCACTATTTATAAATTTTTTTTTTGATTAAGCTGTATTTAAAATCTCTGTTACAGATTGTTTTTAGGGAGGATTTTGGAACCGAAGGACGTGGTGGATATTTTGATGAATACGGGTATGTTTGCAGAAACTGTAGTTCTGTAACAAAAGAAAAAGACAAGTTTATAGGGGGAAATAAATTTTTAGTGTATCTACATAGTTTGCTCTTGTGATGGTGGAGTGCATTAGAACCGAATATGAAGATACTCTATTAACAAAAGAAATTACAATTGTAGAAGATGTAGATGATTTAGTAATTACTAAAATGTTTTTTCTTGAATCTTTTTAAGTGTTGCATTAGTTTTTAGAAAGGAGACTTTACATTTTAATTGGTAAATTCTATTTTTTGTAAAGAAAAAAAATAAATTGTAAATTTTGCATCAACTTTTCAAATGCTAGTGTATATGATGGACCAAAGAGATACATGCGATTTTCCTAGCGATAATTTATAGAGAAAAAAGATATGAGCGTCTCTTCATAGTTTGTTCTTCTGATGGCGGAGTGCATTAGAACTGAATATTAAGATCCTCTATTTAACAAAAGAAATTACGATTGTAGAACTTTTAAATGATTTAGTAATTACTAAATTATTTTTTCTTGAATCTTTTTAAGTGTTGCATTACTTGGTAGAAAGAATGAGGCTGTACATTTAATTTTTAGATTCTGTTTTCTGTAATGAAATGATTTGCTTCAGGTGCTTGTTTATTTGACAGACCAAAGAAATCCATCCGCCTTTTCTGTTGATAGTTTGTAAAATTTCCGAATAGCAAAATTTCTCCATCCCTTGTATCTCTTCCCTTCTATTTTGCTCAGAACTTAACAGCGTTCATCATTTAATCTTTTGCAGAATAATTCGTGATATCATTCAAAACCATCTATTGCAGGTACTTAATTTTATATATTGGTTTTGTAAATCAATTTTCAAATTTGTGTGCACTTAATATTTGGCACGCCTTCACTTTACATTTATTTCCATGCACATTACATTTAGGCGTGTCTCCTTTAGTTGCCATTTAAGTGGAATTGACTGATAGGTTCTTCTATACTGCTACAGGTTCTCTGTTTGGTTGCCATGGAGAAGCCTGTCTCTCTTAAGCCTGAATACATACGGGATGAGAAAGTGAAGGTCTGAACCACATTTTCTTTTTTCTGATATTTATTTTTCTTTTGCACTTATCCGCACTTACCAATTCTACAGAGTGCCTTTTAAATTGTTTATCTCAATTGTTAGGTTCTTCAATCAGTACTTCCAATATCATCTGAAGAGGTTGTCCTTGGGCAATATGAGGGCTACAAAGATGACCCAACAGTTTCAGACAGCTCCAACACCCCAACTTTTGCGACCGTTGTCCTCAGGATACACAATGAAAGATGGGAAGGTCCATTGCCATTTCTACTTTCAGTTTATTTATCCATATTTTTTTAAAGAGATGTTTATTTGTTTGTTCATATTGTTCTACACATACTATCAAAATTTTGATCTATTCCTCTAGTTCATGCACAAATCTTTAAGTTTTTAACCCACTCATCATTTTTTTATATCTATCTGCAATCTAATATATTATATCGACCATATTATAAAAATTGCAGGTGTCCCTTTTATACTCAAGGCAGGAAAAGCTTTGAATTCAAGGAAAGCAGAAATCCGTGTTCAGTTCAAGGATGTTCCTGGCGATATCTTTAAATGTATAAAACCTATTGCTTTTCCCAATTATATAGATTCTTTTATGGCAATTATCATGCGATAATTTCAGAGTTTAACTATTAGTATTTGCACAGAAAAGTAATTTTAGAAAGATTTAAGGTAAATGGGGTATATGTATCTTGTTAAAGTTCTATAAATTGGAACTTGGGTCAAATTTTTTACTATACATTAGGCCATGCTGCACTAGCTTATAAACAAAGTAATTCGAGTTAGAATAATTTTTAAACAAGGAATCTACCATATGCTGTGAAGTTTGGGAAAATTTACGTCTCATAACACGAGCATATGTTAAAACCATCACAACGATGATTATTTCAGTTATTATGACAAATTTTAAAACTTGGGCTATGAAAATATTTATCGGTGCTATACCTGCCATCTTTCCAACTTAACTGTTTCTTAATTTGTTTTCTTGACCACCAATAAATTTTGTTTGAACCGGTAATTCAAGAATTTTATCCTTTTCTTTCTTTATTCTTTTATATTATTTAAACGTTCATTTAAAATCTTACACTTTCGTGCTTGTTTCTTGAGATAGGTAAAAAGCAAGGGAGAAATGAGTTTGTTATCCGCCTGCAACCTTCAGAGGCCATGTACATAAAATTGACTGTAAGTACTTGATCAACATGACATCTGTACAAACTATAAATTATTGTTACCACATTTTAATTTCCATGAAATTTGGAATTAAGCAAAGAGGAATGTGGGGGTCGAAGGCATAAGAGAAAAAGCTCTTAGTCAGTGGAAAAGTAAACAATCTATCCACTTTTTAATGATTGACTCGTTAATCTTGACCAACATATTCCGAGGTAGTCACATACAAAAAATTATGTGATTTCGATACTTCTGGTACTTGTATCGGAGGGCTGCAGATTTATCGATTTACCGATAACAGTACATTTTTCCATAATCAAATCAACGGCCAAAGAGTATCAAATTCACATGGAAATTTGACATTGTTGATCAAGATGTATATATGCTTTAGGCCATGAAGATCTAGATGGACAATGCCGATAATTAAAAAAAACGTTGAGGAAAGTTGACTTTCTACCAGTATAGGGGAGAAACTCTCTTATTATGCCTTTGATATCCAAAATTTCTCATTACATAAGTGAGCTAAAAAAAGTTCGAATTTTGCCTCGAATAACATATCTTTAGAGTACTAAGATAACAGCTTTTAACGTTGAGTATGATATAAGCAACCTAACAACTGTTGAAAATGCAAGGGTAAGTAAGTTTTAGTAATTGCTTGTTTCAAAGAATGGATTGGGGACCAAGTTTTAATTTAATGTTCTAGTGCTAGATTAATTGCTTGTTTAACTTTTTTAATATAAAGACAGTAGATCAAACTATAACATTGATGTGATAACTCATTCAGGGGTCATTGAAATCAATTTGTTTATATGTATAAATTTTGACATGTTCCTATTACAGTAGTTTCCTCAGGCTTGTGATTTTTGAAGCCGCACTTATAGAATAACAAATAAATTATTATATCTGGTACCAAAACAATATGCTGGACTCGTTCAAAATAATGTCCGTTTCAATATGTTAGGCCTCGTGCTGCTCCGTATGCTCCCTCAGATATAGCATCTTTATGCAGGTTAAGAAACCTGGATTGGAAATGTCAACCATACAAAGTGAGCTAGATTTATCTTATGGAATGCGTTACCAAGACACTGTAATCCCTGAGGCTTATGAACGCCTAATATTGGACACGTAAGCTCAACTTCTCATCTGAAGTCACATTTCATATTGTGCATTAGCAAACATATTGCTCCACATGTGCAATGTGAATGTTATACTTCTAAGTCGAAATTTGAATTTGTGGATTTCCTCTATGATTTTCATTATCTATGTTCAAAGTTCAAAACTTGGTGGTTAATAATAGTTTCTGAATGAACACCTACCTAATAGCATCTACGACAGTAAAAGCAGGACGCAGTTAAATTGCTGCATTTTATTGTTATAGAAGATGAAACTATGCAGTGATCTAGCATATCAACTGATCGTTTTCTTATGGATTTGTTCAACAGAATACGAGGAGACCAGCAACATTTTGTGCGCAGGGATGAACTGAAGGTATAGACATCTGTTGCAAGTTATATAAGTTGAATATACATTGTTTGTCCATAACCCAACAGCTTAATGTTTTTTGACATGATGTTAGAACATCAAGTATTCATGGATTTAAACCTCATTATAGATTAGGCTTATTTAAAATACTTGTATCTTGTTTTAGGAGTTAATTCATTTGATTTACATATAATCCACCACCACTTAAACTTAAGGTTTTGGATAATATGGTTCCTGGCAAGCTATCCATATACCAAGTTGTATGCGTGACTGAATTTCAAACCTTATTTTTGAACATATAAAATTATTCATGATGCCTATTTATCCTGTCTTTCCAAGAGAGTCAAATTTCAGACGGAGTCATTTCCGTGTGTCCCAAAGGCCCTCGTAATCCACAACCCAACAATTTAAGCTTGTGTATTATAAAAATTAAATTATAATCTTTCTTTTTGTCACCATCAGGCGGCATGGGAGATCTTCACACCTTTGCTACACAGCATCGATGCAGGCGAACTCATGCCTCTTCCATACAAACCGGGCAGCCGTGGGCCTGAGCAAGCCGATGAGTTGCTTGCCCGTGCTGGTTACGTGCAAACCCATGGCTATATATGGATACCACCTACCTTGTAAAATATTATTTCGCAGCAAGGCGTTGAGTTATCTTGCATGCGGGGAAAATTATGCGATAGTTTATGAGAAATAATGGCGTCTCAGACTGTTTCCATGAGAATGCATATAAGCATTGCTTTGTATCAGATAAGATGGCATGTATGTAAGTCTAGAATGTGTGGTATTGTGCATCTTTGTAGCAGAATCGAGTCTAATGGTGTTTACTTATGCCTATGCTTCATGCTCAATTATACTAAATGCTTGCTTCACAAGTATGGGAGTGCAAGAACAAACATTCACAAGTATGGGGCCTATATGTTTGATATTAAAATTCAGCAGTGTTAACATGCAACAGGAAACCGAACAAATTGAGCAGATCCATCTTTGAATATATATATATATATATATATATATGATCCAGGTAAATTTGAAATTGTAGGCGGAAATTGCTACTCATAAGGCCGTAAAATCCTTGAAGAGTGCAGGAAATCTAGCCAGGCAAATTGGAACTAGGACACTCACACTCTTACAAAGTGTTTAAAGAGACTGTTGTCATGGTGTCTTACTAACTGAAGAGTTCAGATAAATAAATCGTTTTCATTATTTAAATAACCTTTTCTTTTTCAAACTAATTGATTCATATATCAAAGTATAAGAAGACAATGAGAGGAGGTTTTTTTTTAACATGGATCACAAATGTACCATCATATATGCATCTGTAGTTACTACAACTAGCAACATAAATTCCTTCAACAGCTGCACTGCCCAGAAACATGCAATCTACAAGGTTCTGTTTTTCAATGGAACCCCCAAACAAGACATACCACTGAATACACACGGCATCATATTTCAAGAAAATGGTCAAACACTTGATTTGTCAAAACACGGATACACCCATTCAAGTCAAATAGCCGCATACCCCCAGTAAATTATTTCAGAATCAATCTAAATACACACAAAAGGTACTTTGCTACAATAAACACATCATCATTCAAAGCTCTCCACTTTAAAAAGTACTTCGAGCAGTAGGAAAACACTAGTATTCACATAAATAATCATCCCCATCAGGACCTAATAACACAATTCAGATGCCACAACACAAGTAAAATAATAAAAATACACTTGGATACAAATATATAGGACCTATGCACCTAGAAAAAGAGCAAGAATCACTCCTTGATATAGCAAGGACAACTACTCCACTATGCTTTGGTGCAGAGGCCAAAGCATAGCAAACATGCCCCCGTCTCCAACGGTCACCACGCATCTATAAGCAAAGCATGAGAAACCATTATAAAACCATAAATACACAACTCCAAACCCCTCATAAATACACGTTTGCAAACAACCAACAATATTTTCCCCATCTTTTTTCTCCTTTTCTTTCCTTTAAGACCTCATTTTGTAAAACCATAAATACACAACTCCAAACCCCTCATAATTCTTCATGTCAACAATGATTTCTTTCTTCCCCTCCAACACCTCAATTTCCTCTCTTTTCGTGTTCTTTTTTCTGCTCTTTTCTCATTATCTATTTTTTCATTTCCCTTTTTTTGGTCTTATATTTTGATTCTACTTATCACTCCAATGTTTCAGCTATTTCACAGCTAATGGCCCCACCAAACACAATAGGGAATATGTCAAGCTCGGAATATATACCGTGATAAGCAACGTGAGGCCTAAACTTGTAAATTATAAGTATATCAATGACGATCTCGTCTTCCTAACTTGTCGGTGCTTGCTAAAAGCAATCTGAGCAAATATAGTCCAATAAGAAAGTCTCCTCAAACCGGCAATCATTAACGCACCTCCCACACTGTAGACACCTCCCAATGCAAATGTCGCATGCCCTACAAGTCTCCGACCCTTTTTCTTGGCAGCTATATGAAGGACAATCAAACACTAGCCTATACTTCCGACACCCTGAACACATCTCGATGTCAATAAAACGATCATCATCCTCACAAGCAATAGAGGAGACACAATGATAGAATCTTGGCTTAGATGGTTTGGACTGCTTCATATCATCTCCACCAAATAATAGTTTTAACTCCTCATATTGCTCCACTGACAAACTAAATGATTTACCAAGCTTGAGTTTTTTTATCCCCGACACACTCACAAGGTTAAAAGCCTTAAGGCTATCGATTAAACCCTCTGGAGTTAATCTAGGACATCCGGATATACTCAGCTGCATAAGAAAAATAAGTGTGCAATTGTAAATGCATATCGATATATTCTCATCAATTTCATTAAGCAAAAAAAAAGAGCATGAGTATAAAAAAGATGCCGGAAAGCAAATATAACATATAGGCTGCATTAATAAACTAACTGCTTCCAATGAACTACCAATGCATAATCTAGTAATATTCCACACTGCAAGAAGCTCAACAGCAAAGCTCTATGCTAGTTAACCATAAGCTGAGTGTTTGTCCATTTCAGATGAGGATTTAAATAAAAATTTACAGTTATTCAGTTCTAAAAGGAATTAAATTGCAAAGTCAGGGCATTCATATACATATATGAAACAGATATGCCATCAGCTATGCATTGTATACAAAGAGCAATCGAATATCCATCATAATTTTTTTGTTAATTACTGAAATAAAAATAAAATTTCAAAGCTACCAGTAAATTTGAAACAAGGGAAATCACTTGGAGGATGAGAGCAAGAGGTTGGTAATTGCATGTATCATAAAAATCTGCATATGCGAAAGCCTTTCTTAATAGTGCAGGAAAAAAAGATGATATATATTTTTTTAAAAGGAAAAATAGTTCAGTCTATTCTAATGTAATAAAAGAACTAGCGGCGGGCCAAAGAGTTACAAGGACAAACAGCGTAAGAATTTATGTATCCACCTCAAGAAATAGATTATATTCTCTTTACTAGATAATACTTGTTCATTATAGTCATAATCGGCTTATACTGCAATAAAGATGTATGTATGTCCTTGGCTTCCTGCTAGTACAGATTTACACTATTATATGCCACACTTCAAAATCACTCTACCACTGGATTAAGATTCGGAATATCCTATTCTAGACTTTTCTCTAAGTACAGATCTTGGAAACAATGAATCTGCCAAAAGGAAACCTGATATACAATTCAGCATATATAGCATCGCTTGGTGACATATTACAAAGTTTACCATATTAGGTGGATAAAATATAGAGCTTTAAGCCACTTTATAGCTTAAACAACATTGCGTGTATGCAGATATGGATGGAGAAAAAAATTAAAACCTATTAAATTGTTATTAGACTGAGAATTAGAACAAGGAGAGCCATCTATTTCTCACCACCATGCAGATACACCTAGAGAATGTAATAAAAACCCTGCCATTGGATATCCTAAGGTACTAACTTGACCTATCGATTTCTAGTTCCACAAATCTCGAAATTATTATAAAAGATTTTCCAACATAAACTGCATTAGGATAAGAACCAAAATTTTCTCGGCTGGCATAAACTTTCTTAACATTCAAATTACCAAGTAATTTCTAGACATAATACAGACATGCTTTCAGGGTTGCACGCCAATATGTGGAAAGTAATGAATGGCTCTCATTTGCTGATTCTATTATGCTTGTTTTTAAATTCATATCCATTCATGAAACAAATGCATATTAAGCCTTTGTTACATGCCTTGCAAAGGTGTGAAACCATATGTTGAGAACATATTGCTTTATAATCTCCAAATTTGTCCAGAAATTATATATCATATAGACATAGACTAAACGGATAGAAACTCTTCATTTTGGAACTTAAAGACAACCCAAATACATTTTATTAATCGAAAAAGAAGAAAAATATGCAAGACAATATTTGGAAGGGTACTGCTTTGCCTGTTAACATGTGATTGAGCTTTACATTGAAACATAGGCATTCCATTAAAGCAATCATGCAGCATGGAACAGTTGTTTCCTTTGTTTTTCCGAGTGGTTTTTTTTTTGGGAGGGGAGGGGAGGGGGGCAGGGCGGCGGCTTGCTAACGAGGACAATTATCAACAACAAAGGCTTATCAGTGATAATAACAATGGAATCTAGATTAACAATGATATGAAACTACAAGATGCAGCCAACAACCTATATGGATGAAATTAACAACGGATGAGAGAGAAAAATCCGAACCTTTTGAAGCCTTGGGTTGCTCTCAAGCACCTTCTTCAGCCCATCATCGAAAATCCTCGAGCACCCAACCAAGCTCAGACACTGCAGGCTCCCCTGAGCTCGTAGAGTCAACCTCAGAAGAGCATCAGCGGTTATCCTCCCGCTCAAAGGAGCATCAATGTGAATACACCTCCATAACAAAGGATCATTCTGAACAGCATAATGAAGAGATCTGCAAACCCTTTCAACAGAAAGCAGATCTTGAGCATCCAAATAACCAAGAGAAAGCATCAAACCTTCATGTGGAGGACCTTCTTCATGCCCTTTCGAAATTGACGCCTCCTCATCTCCAACAACAGACCCAAATTCGCCATCTTGAGCTCCATCCTCAGATAATCCAAACCACCCACCATCAAATTCCTCATTCCAACAAAAATCCTCAAACCAACAGGCAATGGCCGCAGCGAGATTCGAACACTCCATCCCAAAAGGATCCGCCGGCAGCAGATCGATCGGATCGATCCAATCCCTTCCCCCTCCATTCTCATATGAATTCAACCAGCCCATGGATCCAAAATCATCATCGGACCGTTTGGATCCATGAAACGGAGCATAGGATGCGAAATTAAGGGTCATCGTACCAACCCCAAATTATAAAAATCCAGTTTTCCCCCTAAATTTCACAACAAAATCCTAATTTGATGAACCCAAACACCTCAAAATCTCTTTTTTAAACGACCTCTAATCAAATCTTAAAAAATGGATATGTTGATAAAAATAATTTTGATGGATCCGTTGCACAACACAGCAATATGCTTGTGAATAAAAACGAAAATTCTTATGATTTCCTTGTTCCCGAAAATATTCTATCTCACAAGAAAACTCTCCATTTTCGATAGCAAGCAAAAAAATTAGCATCAAAAACTTCACCGAGCCTCTTGCTCCAAAAGATTCAGCCAAACAATAAACTCCCCATCTACAATCCCCAGACAAATCCAGCAGACAACAACAACAGAAAAGCCCCGAATCAAAGCACGAAATTAAGAAATCTAACCTCGATCCACGATTGATGAGATGGGAATAAAATAAGAGGGAACCCTAAAAGATCTCTCTTTTTCTTCTCTTTTGTGTGAGAGAGGAGAGGGATCAAAGAGTAACTAATAATAAAAAGGGAAGAACCGAGAATTTTTTTGCTAAATTTGGGTGCCAGCAGCGGTTGCAACCGTACACGTGTCGGTCGTTTGATTACGTGGCGGGAGGGAGGGCGCGTGGGCCCGCGTTATCGGATGGGTGCAGGCGATCTACGGTGGAAGAAACCCTAGGGATATGTTAGGAGATCATGGGAGGATCCCAGCCGTTGGATGCTGTTTTTGTGTTTTGTTTGAAGATAACGGAACGAAGCACAGCCGTTGGATTTGCTCTTTTCTAGATTATATTTTGGAGTTGCTAGTAGATGCTGGTATGCTTTAAGAAAAAGTTGTTAGGTTCGAAGAGGGACATTTAATTATTCGGTAAGTTGTTAGGTTCGAAGAGGGACATTTAATTATTCGGTATAATGGATGTAATGTACGCGACAACACTATGAAGGAGATGTGGATTTTCGGACGGCTTTCATGTTTTTCTCACTTGAGTGGGCGTTTATAGTTGGTTTAGAGAATAGTTTTTTTCATTTAAGACAGAATTTCAGCTTGTTGTGTCTCGTTGTGTTTTCAGTGCAATTTATTATGGAAATATATATAGGATTTGCTGGAAATTCCTTTCTATTTTTGTTTGTGTTCAATAAGAATGGAAGAAAACAAAATAAAAATGCAAATATCATTTCTTTATTTGCTATATGCATTTCTATATCTTATATTCTTTCCATTTGTCTTCCACATAAGTTCCTTTCTAAACATGACTTTTGTTTATTATTTATTTGATGCCAGCTATTCACAAAACCGCTTTTTCATCTCTTAAATATATCTTATAACATAGATGAGAAATAGAAGTAGAAAGCAATTAATTTTGTTTAATTTGTTTCAGCATAAAAATATATTCTAGAATAGAAAATGAGCCGATGCATTCATTTGTTATATTTCTTTATGTTATTGATTCGTATATCCCATATCATATATTTAAGTATTTTTATATGTTCACCCAAATAAGAAATGTGCTATATCTAAAACACATGACATATCTTAATATATGTTGAAACTTAGCATCAACAATTGTATAGATAAGAAGATGATTGGTTTTTCATTTTATTAATCACCGAAAAAAGGTTTTTGGCAATAATGATCTTAGCTTGGAAAATGTTGTCCGAATTTTTGATGTATTTTAGAGAATCTTTTTTTAATTTTGAAACTTATTTATAATATTTTAAGGCCGTTTAATTTCCGATTTACCTGACCAAATTTTCTGGATCCGACACTGAATATTCTATGCCTATTTGTTTACTTTCAAATCAATTTACTAGTTTGATTGTGCAAATTTTTGAAAAGAAAAGGAAGGATAAGCTAGAGCAAGTTGCTCTAACATCATGCTGTTTACCTTTTGAATGTTCAAAACGCTACCCAAAAATATAAAATAAACAAAATTTAGTAATGTATATTAATATTAGAGAGAGCGTACGACGAGATCGCATAGTAACACAATATTTATTGATCAATGTCATTTTATCTCTCTCTAAATGCTTGTAGTTGCAAAATAAGTATGTATGCTTGGTTGCCATGTGTTCCACCGATATAGGGTATTTCTATAGTGGCAACGTATATTTGGTTTCCTCATAGAGAAATAGAGAATTTAAAACCAATCTTTCTTTTTCTATTTTAAGGAATCTGAAGTCTCAATTTCACAAAAAGCATATTGATTTGAATTGCCAAGCACTTGAGCTGTTCCTTAACGGCATATTCTAATTAAGGTCGTGTGTCTGACAAGTTCTTTAATCGCTTAAATATTACGTGATGTTTGCACCTTTGCATGAGGGAATTTCTTCTTATGACGTCGAAAAAATGCGATCTCCATGATTTTTTTCGATGATCGGGATATATCACGTCCATCTTTATCATCTAATATATGAATATACCAAATTTCATGTGATTATATCATTTTTCACAGTTGATTTAGTTGGTGCAAAATTAATGGTTTACCGACTATAGAACTTTTTACATTGTTAATTCAATGGTGAAAAAAATGGTGGAATCACATGAAATTTGGTGTATGCACATCTTAAATGATAACGATGATAATGATGGATGCCGATTGTCTGAAAAATGGTGGAGACTGTATTTTTTCGACGCCATAGGAGGAAATCCCCTCCTATGACCTCTTTCCTCCATTATTCTCTCTCTGCGTGTGTGTGTGTGTAATGGAGAAAATATGCCATAGGAGAGAATTTTCTTCTATGGCGTCGAAAAAATACATCCTCCGTGATTTTTTTCGACGATCAGCATTCATCATGTCACGCCCCGCTTTTCAAAATATGGAATACGAGGGGTGACAAGGCCAGCCATACTCCAACGGTCAAGAAAATATCCTGCCGTACTCACACTTCGGCTTCTAGTATTACGTGGTAATCAGTAATTGTAGCATAGGTAATGAGAAATGCAGTCACTAATTCTATCAAAACAGATAAAAGATATACTAGATAGAGATCAAGGAAAAGATAGCGCTAGCGTCGCTGATCTAGATGTCCATACTATTCTCGATATAAGGCAGGTCCTATTCCTAGGCTGGATCCACTTCGTCCTCTGAGCATGCACACTTAGGTCGTCAGGACGACACATATAGCAATAAATATATATATTGTAGGGTGTTTTCGTCACCCCATTGAGATGGAAATACGCGTGCGCTTGTCAGACGCATTACAGATTCTCCCTGCCTAGGATAGGGTGGGGTTTATTGATTGTGGGGATCCGAATCTCCGGCAGCCGCGGACTAAGCTTCCGTTAATTACCCATCGCCTTTTGAGCGAGAGAACCTCCGATTGACGGGTCAAACAGGTCATGCGAACTAAATGTGCAGTGTTGTGTTTTGAAGAGGTTTTGGATATATCGGGGGGCCCGCAGAGTTTTTTACGGGGGGTCCCGCTACCCGGATAGCGGGCCGGGGGTCAAGGAGGCTAGCAGGCCCCTTGCGGGATGCGGGACAGCGCCCCATTAGAAATTTTTTCTAACGGGAGAGATTTTTTTAGTGTGGAGTACATGTAAAATGAGGGGAAAAGGGTATCCAAAGGACGCGTGAGCGCCAGCGCTTGGGCGCTTTGGGCGTTAGCGCCTCACGTGCCTGGCACGTGGGCGCTCGGGCGCCAGCGCTTTGGGCGCTCGCGCCTCACGTGCCCGGCACGTGGACGCTCGGGCGCCGGCGAAAGGAAGGGGTTTTTACCCCCAAAAATAGGAGTTAAACTCCAAAAGAGGGTTTTGAGTGCAGTTGGACTCCAAAAGATCTGGATTAGGAGTTAAACTCTTTTGAGGATTTGGTTCTTGGAGTTGAACTCCCTAAAAATCTTCAGAGGTTCTTCTCTCTTAAGTCTGGGATCTTCTCTTAAGCCTTGGATCTTTTCCCAAGAGGGATTTTCGGAGATGAGTTTCCTTCTTCCTCCTTTTTGTTGGCCGGATTTTGGAGAACAAGAGGGATGGGATTTTAAAAATCTCCCATTTTTAAAATCTAATGGAAGATTTGATCTCCCTTTTGTGGGTTTTTGGTGAAAAACTATTTAGTTTTGGAAAAGAAAGAGTAAAACTCTTGATTTAATTCAAAGGAAAGAAGAAGGTTTAGAACCTTGAGGAAGGAGAAGGAGGCACAAACCTTGATTTTTTTTTAGAGAGAGAAAAAAAGATCTTTAGATATTTTCATCATATTTGCCTTTATAGGCTACACACTTTACATATAGCCCCTTGGGCTTTATAAAATGGCATTTTGCCCATCCCATGCCTCATATGCTCATTTCTTTTACACATAAGCCATGGGCTTTACAAAAATATGGCTTTATGCCCATTTTTCTTACATTCATGCATAAAAAATTACATCAAAATTATTTATTACATGATTTTTATTTTGGTATGGGGAAGGCCGGCCGCAGGGCTCGACTTGGACATGGGCCCGCTTACTTGGGGTTGACCTTGATTTTGACCCGGTCAACTGGGGTGCAAATTTTGACCCCAACATATATGATGGGCATGCAATATTATTAAACATGAGGAGTACAATGAATTGCAGAACATGAGTAAAATAAATATTGATTGAATATGAATGATGCCATGTAGGTATCATGTCAATAAACTGGGTCATATGCATGTCACTATTTATCGGTCACTAAGTCAATGAAATCAATTGGTGGAAAGGATACCCGTATTTAACAAAGGTCTCGTGCATGCCCGAGACTACGGTCCACTGTGCCCGGAACATAACCCTGTCAGCCGTGTCGCTAGGCCCACGACCTAATATATATATATGTATATCACTAATAACGAATGATCATTCTATAAATCACCGTGTCTTGCTAAATACGAGTTCAATTCCATCTTGATTTTCCCATTCCCCAGGTTATAGTATGCACTCAGGTATTAGGTAGGTTGTGAACAAATACGTATCGCTGTCATTTTCAATCACTTTTCCACTTATCAATATCACTGTCGTATTTGCCACAACACCATCACTAAATACTATATCGACAATGCAATTCAGTCGCTAGGTTTCAACGTGAATGTTCACTAAGCAGCAGGTATAAAGCAAACATGAAAGTATGCAGAAATGCACTGAACATGTATTCACTATTCTATAACGGCCAATGCCATACAACTTGCAAAATTTACGATAAATCATACATATAGAATCGACCAAAATAATATAAAGGACATACGAAGCACACTTAATTATCTAAATAGTAAAATTTATTTCATGTCAATCGGGATTCAGGTTAGGGAATTATCGCCATTTTAAGGCAGCGATCGATTTCTGGAATTCCAGTTTCAGAACTGAAAGCCCAACTCCGCGCGCGTTTTACTAGTGATTATGTTCAGATTCTGGTATTGCCCTAGTTGAATAAAATCTAGTTATGTCAGTTAAGTTTCCAACGTATCAAACAGATTATCATTAGCACCTATATATTAGAAGTTATGTTCAGTTTAATGTGACGGTGTAAGGAATATTACTGCAGAAACTGTAGAACACAATGACACTCTAAAAATACAATTTAAATATCAAACGACGGTGGAAATGCACGGGACCAGATTCATGTGTTATATAATTAAGTTATCTACGCGAACCTATGGGGCTCAGTGAATTTTCAGTTTTATGCAGGTATGTACATGTGCTTAAATTCGGATTTCCCCCGTAGAATGCTGCCCCGGATTGCAGTCCAGAGTTGCATTCCCGGTCAACTCTCGTTGCCGTAATCTATCGATATTGAAAAATAAACTATATATGGTTCTATATTATCGAGTCGTCTTCGATATGAGCCGTAGAACTCCACATTCCAATCTGCATTCAATTTACAATGATTTTAATAAACAACATGCGCGGTAAAATTTCAGATTTGACATAGCTAGACGGAGGTATCATTTCGTAGTGACGACGTCAATATTTTCATCTAAAATTCTTATACTTAATTTATTATCAGTAAAGGGTTTTATGCGCCATAAAATCCTCCATTTTGAAACCAGGTTTTCATTAGGGTAGTGTATCGAACACTTGTCTAATACAATTATGTCACGATCGATACTTCGTTTTCTTTCAATCAAACAACGGTAAGTAATTCTTCTGCGCTCTACACAATAAAAATACGCGTTGTCCACTCAATCACGTTCCAACCATCATAATTATGAGTGTAATTGAAATGTAACGGTTATACGACAAAAGTATATAAAAATGTTCGTACTTTAGATTACTCGTTGTAATATAATGCGATTGCATGAGTAGCAAGTGAGGAGTTTCACTTGCCTTAGACGATCGCGACGATGATAATCCCGGCAGAGACGACGGCGAGAGGCAACAACGGTGACGGCGAAGGCACGCGCAAAGGCACAGCACGGCACCCGTAGCGGCTACGACAGTGAGCTCGGGCAGTTCGTAAAGCGGCGACGGCAACGAGCTCGGCATTATTGGGGCTTGGAGTTGGTGGATCGGGGAGGGAGAGCAGGTCATGGGGAGCTCGGAGATGGTCGGCGAGGCGCGGAGGCGACAGGGGTCGGAGCTCAGGTGAGGGTGCAGGGACGAGAGTGTTGGGTTCGGGTACTGGAGGTAGAAGGCCTTGGTGGTGGTGTGCTCGGAGCTTGCAGCCCGGAGGTGGTGAGCAGGGGAGGAAAGAAGGAGATGGGGATCGAGTTCGTCGGCGGGGGTCGTGCTGGTGGTGGTCGAGGTGATGGTCGGAGCTCGGAAGAAGTTCAGTGATGCTGGGTTGAGGTAAAGGGGACGAGGAGGGGCAGGGGAGTCGTCGGCGAGGGGAATGAGGTTGCAAGATGAGGAGGGTCGATGTTGTGGGTATGGGTTCGGGGTTGCAGGCGATGGCAAGAGCGAGAGAATGTGAAGCAGAGAAAGAACGAGGGAGAGAGGGTAGAGTAGAGAAAGTGACGAGGGAGTCATGGCCGTTGGAGTCGAGGACGTGGACGCGTCTCGTGAAGGCGGCGCGAGAAAGGAGGAGTCGAGGGAGAGAGTCGTTGGAGAAAGTGGCCGTTGGGGAGATGGGTGCGAGGAAGTTGGCGAGCGGCGCGAGAAGTGTGCGTGGGTGCGGTCGTCGCGTGCGCGAGAAGCGGGGCGAGGAGCCGTTGCGAGTGGGAAAATGTTGCGGGAAAAAGAGAGGGAGCGAGGAAGAAGGAGAGGGGCAAAGCGGGTCGGGTCGGGCATGGGTTGGGCCGGGTCTCGGGGAGCTGTTTGGGCGTCGAGGGGAGTGGGAGTCACGGGCGGTTGTGAGAAGAGGGGAGGCGTTGGCTGGGTCGTGGCGAGCGCGAGGAAGGGGACGACGTGGGAAAAAGAAGCAGGAAGAGAAAAGGGGGAGAGGAAGAAGACGTAGGGGGTAACGGGTCGGGTCGGGAAGCGTAGAAGAAAGAGATGGGGATTGGGCTGGAGTTGAGGTCGTGGGCCGGGCCAGGGGGTGTTGGGCTGAGGGTTTAGATTAGGTTTTAGTGAAGAAAAGGATTTAGAAGAAAATAGGAAAGTTGCTTTGAAATTAATTAGGAAATTAATTAGGGATTGGGTTTGATTGTTTAGAAAAAATTTAGAATTACGAATTAGGGTTTTGAAAATATAGGGGAAAATATGTGGAAAATATTTGGGAATAAATTAAATAGAAAACATATGAAATACGGATATTAAAGTACAAAATAAACTGGGTATTACATCATTTCGCACTTAAATAAAATTTCGTCCTCGAAATTAAAATAAACCAGAAGTTATAAAATCATGCGAAAAGCAATTGCTAGAAAAATCGATCAATTATATGTAAGCAAACAGAGCAGGAAAAATCATATGTAAGATCAAAATAAATAACAAATAATAGTAATAAACTATATATATACACATACAATTACAATGAAATTTTTTAGAATGACAATAATAAGTAATAGTGTATGATTGACTGATAGGTCTTAAGAACCGAAACTACTATAGTAAAACTACAAACCAATCCATTATAGAATAACTTGAGAATACTCATACGGTGAAATAAAGAAAAATAATAAAAGGAAAAAAATATAAGTGGGCTGGTAAATAACTAGATGTCAACAATTAACGTAAGGCCAAGAATAGACTGTATTTGCAAAAGTGCGGTGATAATACAGCACAAGAGAAACTAAGATAATACCGAGATAATGATATATGTACACGTACATAAAGTGTATCAGCATACAAGATAACCATAATTTATTACAATAAATAGAAAATTTAAATCGATTGAAGCACAAGAATACGGAATTAAACGTAAATAAGAAAACAAAAGATAATTGGCATAAATATAAACAAAGAAAAGGAAAATACTATATAGAAAATCAATATGAAGCTCATTTTAAAGAAACTCAAACCATAATAATATAAACTTTGAAAGTTAATCAAAATAACGCCAACAACCGAAATGAATAGGAATGATAACAGTTGTTCTCCGCCGAAAACCGGGAAGACAAACGTCTTGCCTGAATTTTGGGGGCAGATGCTATTTGGTTTTATCCGTCCACCTCTCCGAAAATGCCAAGTTGATTTATGGCACCGTGTGTCGGAGGTTTAGACGGATGCGGCCATTGTAGCAGACTTCGTCAGATTCCCCCTCATTGTGAGGGGTTTTTGATTGTGGGGACGCTCTTCCCTGCAGGCGCAAGCCCCTGTAATTAATTACGCTACAGCATCGCGGTAACCATTTTCTCCTTCTCCAGAATGTCACTTCGTACTGTGTGTTTGTTTTATTTTTGGTTGCCGGTGGATTGTATACGGAGACTAATTTATGTTGTCGCCCGTAGGGCGTGGATTAGTCCAAATCCGATTTTCTTATATTTGGGTTTTGGGCTGGGTTTAAGGATCGTTAATATCATTTTGAGACGAAAATCAACTTAAACATTTGTTAAGGATACGTTAGTCTTATTTTAGACTAAGATCAACTTAACGTTTGTTAAGAATACGTTAGTCTAATTTTAGACTGTTCCCTTCCGAATCACGGAGACGCGACCGCGTAGGTTCGTCTTGCCTGAGATTCGGGGCAGATGCTATTTGGTTTTATCCGTCCACCTCTCCGAAGATGCCAAGTTGATTTATGGCACCGTGTATCGGAGGTTTAGACGGATGCGGCCGATGTAGCAGACTTCGTCAGATTCTCCCTCGCTTGAGTGGTTTTTGATTGTGGGGACGCTCTTCCCTGCAGGCGCAAGCCCCTGCAGTTAATTACGCTACCGCATCGCGATAACCACTTTCTCCTTCTCCAGATGTTCACTTCGTGTCGTAGGTGTTTGTTTTGTGTGTGGTTGCCCGTGGATTGTATACGGAGACTGATTTATGTCGTCGCCCGTAGGATGTGGATTAGTCCAAATCCGTATTTTCTTAGATTTGGGTTTGGGGTTTTGGTTTGAGGATACGTTAGCCATATTTGAGGCTAAGATTAACTCAAACGTTCGTTAAGGATACGTTAGTCTGATTTGAGACTAAGATCAACTTAACAGGAAGAGCATTTGGGGGCTCTATTGTTCTAGTTTAGGGACGTAGTGGTCCAATGCATGTATGGCCGTTGGGACCCGTCACCTCTCTGACGTCGTTGAAGGATTACAACAACAGGTGTCAGAGGAGTTCCGAGATGTACCCTTGAGCCAAAGTTGATTGGTGGGTCAATAGTCCGATTTGGGACTAAAGTCTGTTCGAAGGTTTAAGGATACGTTAGCCATACTTGAGGCTAAGATCAACTTAAACGGGATCGTTTAGATCCGATAAAAGAGCATTTGGAGGCTCTATTGTTCCAGTTTAGGGACGTAGTGGTCCATGTTCCAGTTTAGGGACGTGGTGGTCCATCGCCAGTTTAGGGACATGGTGGTCCATTGTTCCAGTTTAAGGACGTAGCGGTCCATTTAATGTATGGCCATCGGGACCCGTCGCCTCTCTGACGTCGTTGAAGGATTACAACGATAGGTGTCAGAGGAGTTCCGAGATGTACCCTTGAACCGGATGTAAATTGATTTAAGGGAGCAGCCGTGCTCAATCGATTTAATTTGAGGACTTATGGCCATGATTGGGTTAAGCCCAGTTGAAAATGTTTAACCTTTCATTTGCATTTGGCCTATTAGGCCTTTGTTTGGGCTCTGCCCCCTTTTCTTTAATAATGCAGAGCATTTGTTTTGGTCCATTGGACCTCTTAATTGGGCTTTGCCCTTTAATAATGCGCTGCATTAAATGTTCTGACAGTGCCCCACGTGGCTTGTCAGGCGCTTTGCGCCAATTGAGGAGCGCAAGGCGCAAACTCATGTGGGGGTGACACGTGTCACGCTCTGGTGAGCGTAAGCGCAGTGCGCTGCGCTGTTGCGCTGCTGACACGTGGCACGCTCTGGTGCAGTGCGCCAATTTAAGAGAGCAATGCTCTGTTTTGGAAGCGCATAGCGCAGTTTGTTCTGGAGCTGACACGTGGCGCGCTCTGGTGCAGTGCGCCAATTTAAGAGAGCAACGGTGTAGATTTACAAGTGCAGGGCACTGTTTTAATTTCTTGATCTAATTTTGGATCCAAGAAAAGAATCTTTAAGATTCCAGAACCAATGGTTCATAAAAAAGGCAATGCCTTTGTTATTATTATTATTTTTATTTGAAGATCCTTGATCTTGTTCTTAGATCAATGATCTATTCAGAAGAAATTCTTCTTTTTTTTTAAAGGTTTTTACCTTTTTTCTTTCTCCGAGTTCTTTTCAAAATTCTTTAGAGTTCTCTCTCTGTTTCTGAGTTTTTTGTCTCTCTGAGTTGTGTTAATGTTTCTGTTGTTGATGCCCTCTGAATTGGGGTCTAGGGGCCTTTATATAGAGCCCATTAATTAGTTAAATTTGTTAAAGAGATTTTTCTCTGAGTGATTTGGGGAATTTTCCCCACCGTTGGATTTTTGATCCAAGGGCCTTTGTTTTACAGAAGACAATCTTCTTGTTTTAATAAGAACAGAAAGATTTTACTGGAATTTAATTCTGTTTGGCGCAAACGCCCCAGTGCTTGCATGTGTCACGCAGCGCACAGCGCAGCGCAGCTGCGCGCTTGACACGTGTCGCGCCGCGCACAGCGCCGCGCAGCTGCGCTTGCGCAACTGCGCTGACACGTGTTGCGCAGCGCAGTGCTTGCGTAGATGCAACTGCACTGACATGTGTCGCGCAGCGCAGCGCTTGCGCAACTGAACCGTTACTTCCTTTAATTTTTTGTTTTAAACAGAGCCTTGCTCTGATTGGGCGCACTGCCTTGGGCGCTGCGCTGACGTATCAGCTTCTGACACGTGGTGCATTGCGCGCAGCGCACGGGATTTGAAGCGTTGCTTCAATTTTTGAATTTTTGAAATTCAAACAGAGCTTTGCTCTGATTGGGGGAAACAAATGCCCCCCACCGTTGCGCTCACGTGGCGCACACGTGAGTGCAGCGGTGGCAAGATCTTGGCCGTTAGATCAACAGGTGAGTTGAAGGGGCGCAGGCGCCTATAAATAGGACCCTTGGTCCTTAGAAAATGTTTTACCATTTTTCAAGAACTTGAATTTCAGAGCCTTGCTCTTGCTTAAGAATTTTAGAGCTTTGCTCTCGTTTCTTCCCAAGAACTTCAAAGTTCAGAACTTAGAATCATCTTAGGTAAAATTAAATTAAATTAAATTTAATTAACAGAGCCTTGCTCTCATAGATCTTTGATCTAAAGAAAACTCTTTTAGGGTTTCATCAACAGAGCCTTACTCTCAAAAGTTCATAGATCTACAGAGATCTTGTTCATGGGTTTTAACCCATGAACAGAGCTTTGCTCATGGATCAAATGTAGATCTTTTTTTTTTTTGATCTAAAAATGGAGAACTTTTATAAGTTTTCATGGATTTTTAAGATCCTAAAATTTTAGTTCTTTCAAGAGTTAAATTTTTTTTGATGGATCTTTCCATTATTACCACAGAGCTAAGCTCTTTTTAGGAAATTTTATTCCCTTGAGATCAGAGTTTGACAAATGTCACTCTGTGACAGAACTTTGCTCTGAAAGAGGAGATTTTCTCCTTGTCTCTAGGGATTTCCCATTAATGAGAGTGTTCTCTTGGGGATCTTTTCATTAATTGACAGTCTCACCCAATGATGTGGCTGTCTTTATTAAATGATGCACTGTCATCCAGATTTTGTCGGTCCCCATTTGGTCCCCTACCCACTGCATTGCAGCGTGGTGTAAATTTTTAAAATGTCAAGCGTTGGAATTACAACACTGACGGCTAATTTTTGTCTCTCCATAGGAAACATGCCTGCTGACCTATCATTCCCGTTTGTTCGCTCGGAGGGAGGATTTTCCCAGGCACCGGTGGACCGAGAAGTGCTCACTCTCATCAAGGATCATGACCCAGAGCATAAGAACCTTCACTTGTGGGGTAGGTGGTATAATGATATCATTCAGGATCGCCGAAGCTTCAGTTCTGCTACGCCGTCCGAGCCAATATTTTCGATTCCCTATGCGGATGAACCCCCGGTGAAGTATGCCGTGGAGGTTAAAAATTGGAATTCGGATGACCTCCTCTAGCCTGCAATTGGGGCTATCCCCATGCAGCCGCCGCCGGCAATAGATATTCTGGGGAGGCGAATCTGTCAGGGTGAAGCACGCCCTTGGGGACAGGCCTATAACATTGGATTTATCCCGCGACCGCCTGCCGGATATTTGCAGTGGGCCCTGTACATCCTATCAGCGAAGAGGACTCATCTGATGAAGATTGGTTTGTATTCGGCCATTTACGTCTCGCTCTTTGAGTATCCCTCTCCTCCAACGTGGTGGATTAAGGCTTTTATCGAGCAATGGAATATCCCCACCCACACCTTCCTGATGACGGACCGGAAAGTCTCTATCTCCCTGGAGGAGTTTGCTGAAATCTCGGGTCTGCCGATGAGGGGGGAGCATTACGAGGAGCTGCTTCCTCCTGATGAATACGTCTTTCCCACCAAGCCGCTGGTGTTTGATCTGACGCCGGAGAACGCTATTCAGCACCAGTTTCCGGGCTTGGTGAAGGTGCTGGAGATCTATGAAGGGCTCTATTTGGAATCGGGCATCCGGGGAGTCAGTTTCGCAGATTTTATCGCCCGCTTCATTCGACCGGAGTTCCTATCGGAGCGGAGCGAGAAATTCGCCCAGCTTGATGACCCTTTTGGCTTCGGCTTGGACCGTCGACCCACATCGGAGGATGACCACAAGGACTTTTATCTCCCCGGCGCCGCCGTCATGCCCTTGTCAGAAATCGCCGTTCCGGGCATGGATGAGGAAACCTTTTTTGTAGGGTTCCTGGGATTGTAGCTGTGCAGCTTTGCGCTCCCCATGCACCCGCGCCACATGAGACCATCTGTTTTCTACCCAGCGCATCGGATGGTGGCTGGTCTGCAGTTGACAGTAGGAATCGCCGGGCTGGCTCACCTTTATAATGGGCTTAGCGTAGCGGCGGACGCTAATGAGCCTGGGGTGCAGCCTGCTAACTTCCCAATACACTACTTCACCTCTTGGATGGAAATGCATGTGCACGGGGTGTTCGGCGCCCATTAGATCCCTCCGTTTTTTGAGAAGTGCAGACTCCCAAGAGTCATGCGGTTGGTCGGTGCTTCGATCGTGGTTGCACCTCCGCGGGAGGCTAGGGGACTGCTCCTTCGTCCATACCTGGTCGGAGCGAAGGTTTCCTTTTTGGACAAGGTCATAACCATAGGCTCAGAGACCACCAAGTCGGTAGTGCCGCTGTGCGATGATTTTAAGGACGGGGATTCCATATTGAAGGCTCGGGAGATCCTCCACTTCTACTCCATTCGGCTGGGCTACCTGGTGTTTAGGCAGAATGAGACGGCACTCTTCATGAGGTATAACCCTCACCGGTTTGCTCAGCAATCGAGTTATCATCAGGGGATCCCGATGGAAGCTTTCTTGGAAAAGCCCGTGGTTAGCCGAGAGGGGATAAAGAATGCAATGCACCATTTTATGCGGCTTAACACGGGTTCCTATTTCTTCATCAGCGAGCCGAGCTGCGTCCCCAAAGTCCTCAACGCGTACGTGGCTTGGTACACGCATGCAATGGGTCCAGTTATCCTTATGGAGAAGCGCATGCTGGTTGACCGCAAGGGTGCGCCTCCCGGCGGCGACCGCAAGGCTCCCTTGAAGCCAAGGACCCCGGTTATTCCTCCGCTGAAGGATGCCGGAACCGTGCCACCGCGCGTGTTGAGACCTCCACGCGGACTGCCACTCCGTGGTACTGCGGATGCACCACCAGCGCCCCGTGCTCCAGTGGAGACGGTAGATGTGGTTTCGCCGGAGTCCGGCGTGGGCGTGGATATCGGGACCCGCCGCCCTAGGGTGTCTGCAAAGCGCAAATCGATCTCGGGTGCACCCAGGGCTGGTGGGCAGAAGAGGAAGAAGAAGTCGCTCCTCTCTCTCGATGCGATCCTCGGTTTAGAGCCTGAAGCCCCTCTTACCGAAGGAATAAGCGAGTATGGCAGCAATAAGTGCTTCTCGGTAGACCCTGCAGACACTGATCTGGCGGCCGCTATTGCGGCTTCTGAGCGATCAGCGAGACTCGAAGCGTGGTTGGATAAACTCGCTCGAGCAGGTAATCATTAGATGTAATCTTCGTCATTTTATAGCATTTTTATCATTATCTTCGACTAATGCTTTCCCCTTTTTTAAACAGGTGTCACTACCGAAGAAGCCATCGCTGCTTCTTTGAAAACCTTCCAGGAGGAGGAAAATAAGCGCACTTTAATGGGCGCTGGTACGTCTCGGCTTATTGAGTTTTTATCCTCTTTTCTGATGGCCAACCTAACCTTTTTTCTTTGTTTCTTTGCAAGGGCTGCGCCAGCTGATGCGGGGACTCTCCTCGGGCCCGAAACCGAAGTCCCAGTCTCTTCAGAGCTGCCGTGAGAGCCTCGACTCGACAAGTCGACGAGGGATGCCTTGAAGGATTTGGAGGCATCCCTGTTCACAGACGAGGACGTCTCAATGAAAGAGGCTTTGAAGAGCTCCGTCTTGATGGATCGAGAGGAGAGGAAGCGGCTAAGGCGCGAGGCGAAAGCACGCAGGGCTGCTTTGGCCGTGGGAGCTGGCCCAAGCACCGTCCCTCATGCTAATACTCCCTCAGAAGAGCCCCCGGTCACCTTGTCCACTGCTCGCAGACAGGTGGCGCGTGCAGTTCGGAGTGCTAACGATAAATCCACTTCAGGTGATGTACTTTCGAGATTTGTTTGTAAGAATTGTAAACTTGTCGGTTCTTATATGTCTTGTCCTGCAAGGCCAAGTCCAACCGAAGGGGAGGCGGAAACCGTCGAACCTAAGGGGCCAGAGGAAGAAGCACCGGCCGAACCCGAGTCTCCGGTGGGCAACGTCGCTAGGGCTGCTGAGCCTGAGTTGGGGGTTGAGGGAGTTGCACCCGAGAAGGTCGTTGATGCCGAGCCTGAGGTGGCGGCAAATGAGACGACCGCTACAACTGAGCCCGGGGCAGCGGCGGATGAGGCGCTTGAGACCGGCGATCCCGTGTTGTTGGCGGATAAGACAATGGAGACCGCCGAGCCCGAAGAAGTAGCGGGTGAGATGGGCACGACTCTTGGGGAAAGCCAGCCGCTCTTTCTCAAGAGTCTGGCAATGTTCCGATTATTGCCCTCCCCGTCTACGGTCTTCCGCCGTCTCCTGGCCGCGCGAGCACGACGACGGCCCCCATTGAGTCGGGTGATGAGGCCACGGGCGGTGGCCTCATGTCGATGGAGGAGGGAGATGCCTCCGTTTCGGCCGGCGGCTCATCAGGTAAATTTCGAGTTACAGCCCCATTTTTTTTATCTTGCAATCCTTTCTGACAAGTTTACCTTTGTTTTTAACGCAGGTGCGGCCAGCGCCGATGCTCCATTGCTCGAGGAAGCACCGTCAACTACTGCCTGGGCGGTGGTCACCTCTCAGCCTTCCCTTGTACCCTCAAAGATGTTGGAAGGTACGGATTTGCAACCTATTAGTTTTCTCTTTCAGCCGCATAATTTATGTATTAAAGTCGTACTGTTGTGTCTTTTCAGGAGTGCTTTTTGATCACCTCTATCAGGTGTTGCACCCACACTTCTCCTTCCCATCTGAACTTGCTTCTTCCTCCAGTGGCGTTGGTGAGTGTAGTTTCCATTTGATGTCTTTCTTTTTCAGTAATGGAATTATTTCTAACTTTCTCTCGTCCTGATTGCAGTGCTACAAATCGAAGGAAGGGATGAAAGATCGGTCGCGCCACCGGCCCTTCCAGCTTTGCCACCTGCTGCAGCTGGTATAGTACTATCACATCGATGACTTTCTTCGTATTTATTGAACCGTCATCTAATCATACTTTGTCTTTTCAGCTGTCGTTCCGATCCCGGCGCCCTTTGAGTCCCATGTTATAATGCCGGCAGGCCCTTTCCTGAGACGCCCGTCTTCGAAGGGCGCCGTGAATAGTCTGCGCATGGTGAGCGACTATATTGAGGAGCTCGACGTCGAGACTCCTACGTCTGCCGCAGATTTTGCTATGGCGGTTAACCCAATGCTGGTGATACTCGTAAACTTCCATAACGAAGGCATCGTCGCGTCTTGGGTTAATCACTGCAGGGAGATCGAGGCCCGCCTGCATCAACTGGAGTTTATGCGCCCTGCTCCCGAGACCTTAGCCGCAAGCAATCAAAGAGCCGCGTGGATTGAGCAAAGCGCCTCTTACGTCCACCACTTGGAACAAGAAGCGACTTTAAGGCTGAAGGAATGCCAAGAGACCTTGAACGAGACGGCTCGTCTGCGCACTGAGATTGAGGTGAACGCTGCCCAGGTGAAGGCTATCTTCGAGGGCTTTCTGGAGCGCATCTCCAATGGACTAACACTGAAGCGGAAGCTTGATGCCGCTGAGCGTGATGCCCCAGGCCGCGAAGCTGCTCATCAGGCCATTGGGGAGCAGCTTGCATCCTTCTTGCAGCGGCGGGCTCAAGTGGAAGCAGAACTGGTGGTGGTGGCCGATCAGGAGAAAGCGTGGAAGGAGGTGCGCGAATAATTGATAGGGCTACTTAAGACGCTTCCTTCCCCCGTAGCTGCCCTTGTATCAATATACTTGTAAAAATTTCCTTTTTCGAATAAAATGTATCCATACTTTATTCTTTTGTACGATTCACCTTGTACTTGATTGAATTAATAAATAAAGATACACATTTTTTCTTTGCAATGTCTTGTACTATTTTCTTTGCTCTTCTGCTTTCTTCCTTTCATGGTTGACAGATAATATTGCAAGCACCTTGGTTTCTTCCAGGGATAGCGATGGTTTAGGCCGCAGGTTCAGATCTGCTGCCTAAGACTTTTCAATTCTATGAGCCGTGAGGGTCTCATAGAGACTTTTCTCCCTACGGATCGAGAGGATCTCGTAGGTGGATTTTTTTCTTAGGAATCGTGAGGATTCCTAAGTGCGTTTTATCTTATAAGTCGTAAGGATCTTATAAGAGAATTTTTCCCTCTTACGAGTCGAGAGGACCCGTAAGCGGTTGTTTCCCTCCTCGTCGAGATTCGAGTTTGGAGAGTGAGACCCATGGATAGTATGCAAGAGACCGTTTTGGGCCAACTTGCAGGGTCCCAATGCTTAGGAAATAAGTTTTTTAATCCCTACTGCCTAAGGCTTTATCTTACGAGTCGAGCCGCATTGAGCAGTTCTCGCAAAGACATCAATTTCTTCACAAGTCGAGACGAATCGAGCATTTCTCACAAAAACATCCTAACGTCACAGTTAACCTCTGCTCTTTACGACAGAAGTCCGTTAGGGTCTGTGGTACTTAGGGTTTTGGCCGTCGTACCGTCGCATCAGCTGATATATTCCTCGATAGGCAATCGTGCTGTTCGAGTAGCCCTACGACTGCCGTGTCTCTGATCCCTTCGGGGACCGGACAAGACGTCTTCAAGAAATCTTCCTAGGCAGTTTGACCGTCGGAAAAGCAAGCGTTAGGAATTTGTCATGCCGCTTTTACTTGAGGTTAGGCTCATTTTGGAGAGCCCCGATGAGTCATAACCACGTCGCGCTGGTGTGGGATGATCTCCGATAGTCTTTCAGGTTTTATGTGAGTTGCCGTCAAGACCCTGAAGCTAGGAATTTGGCCTTTGCTTCGTTTGCTGGCATCGCGTCTGCTGTATCGAGACGAATGTCGCGGTTGTCTCTAGGTTTCTGGTGAACCGTCGAGGTTTGGAACTAGGGATTTTGCCGTGGCTCCGTTAGTTTAATTGTCGCGTCTGATCCCTGCTGGAGGAAGAACGCTGGGGTGACATCTCGTTTACTGTATCGAGACGAACGCCGAGGTGGAGCTGGGATTTTGCCGTGGCTCTATTTGTTTGATTGTCGCGTCTGATCCTTGCTGGAGGAAGAACGCTGAGGTGACAACTCATCTGCTGTATCAAGACGAACGTCGCGGTTGTCTCTAGGTTGCTGGTGAACCGTCGAGGTTTGGAACTAGGGATTTTGCCGTGGCTCCGTTTGTTTAATGATGTTGCGTCTGCTGTGTCGAGATGAACGTTGAAGTGGTGACCATTCCGCACTGGTGTGAGATGATCTCCAGTTGTCTTTCAGGCTTTATATGACTCGCCGTTAAGACCTTGAAGCTAGGAATTTGGCCTTCGCTTCGTTTGCTTTGTCACGTCCGAATCCTGTTGGAGGAAGAACGCTGTCGTGACATCTCATCTGCTGTATCGAGACGAATGCCGAGGTGGAGCTGGGATTTTTCCGTTACTCCGCTTGTTTGACCATGGGGTCTTTCGTTGGCGTTGTATCTGCATCTTGATGGACTGCGAAGGAATGCCGTTGTTAACATCTCGTCTGCTGTATCGAGACGATTGTTGAGATGAAGCTGGGATTTTGCCGTCGCTTCGCTTTGTTTCGACCGCAAGGTCTTTTGTTGGCGTTGTATCTGCATCTTGATGGACTACGAAGGAACGCCTTTGTTAACATCTCGTCTGCTGTATCAAGACGATTGTTGAGATGAAGCTGGGATTTTGCCGTCGCTTCGCTTTGTTTCGACCGCAAGGTCTTTTGTTGGCGTTGTATCTGCATCTTGATGGACTGCGAAGAAACGCCTTTGTTGATTCTTAGGCCGTAGATATTGCCGTTAAGATTTGGAACTAGGGACTATGCCGTGGCTCCATTTCATTGCGACTCTGAGGTCGGTTGTTGACGTCATGTCTGCATCTGGTTAGAGTGAGGAGAAACGCCGTTGGTGATCTCTAAGTTGTCGATATCAACGTCGAGACCCTGAAGTTAGGGATCTCCTTTTGCTTCGTTTGTTGACATTGTGTCTGCAATGTCGAGGTTGTCTCTAGGTTGTCTATGAACCGTTGAGATTTGGCTTCGCTTTCTGGTGGAGCCTGTTGGGAAGGTATGGTTCCTTCTTTGTTTGTGCCCCTGGATTGTATAAAGGGATCGATGTGATCTCACATGTAGGGCAAAAAGTTTCATTCATCATTTTTTTGGTATTTCCGCGATGCTCTATCATTTCAGCTTTTATATCGCGAAGGTCGCGATTGCCCAATCATTTCGGCTATTTTTCGCGGTGCCCAATCATTTCGGCTATTTATTTTATTTTTACTCACTGCTTTTTATTGTGAGTTACCCAATCATTTCAGCTATTTAGCATACATACATTTTCACTTGCTGCTTTTTATTGCAAGTTTCCCCATCATTTCGGCTATTTCGTATGCATGTGTGGCTCGCAGATTTTTTTTCGCGAGTGCAGAACTTGGAATCTTGATGCCAATCCTAGCATCAGCATCGCTACAACTGGGATATTGCCAGGAGCGAATCATCATTTGCCATGAAAGGGCTTGGAATTTGATACCGGTTTAGGCATCAGTATCGCTACAACTGGGATATTGCCAGGAGCGAATCATCATTTGCCTCTGTCGATGTCGAACAAAGGTGGCTTAGCGAACAGGGTTAGGGTCCCGTCGACTAAGGCTTTTGACTTCATGAGCCGTAAGGGTCTCACAAAGGTATTTCTCCCTACAAGTCGTGAGGATCTCGTAGGTGTGTTTTCTCCTTAAGGATCGTGAGGATTCCTAAGTGTATGTTCCCCTGTAAGTCGTAAGGATCTTACAAAAGGGTTTTCTCCTTATAAGTCGAGAGGACTTATAAGGGTTGTTCACCGTATGGACATATCCCTAGTCACGGGTGGGACTTCGTTAGGGAAATGATTATTCGCGCCCATGGATTGTATACAAGGGTCGGTATTGAACCACTTGTAGGGCAATATCGAAGGTTGTGGGGGGTTGCTTAAGAACAGGTTCAGGTCTCTGTAACTTAAGACTTTCAAATCTTATGAGCCGTGAGGGTCCCATAAGAGAGTTCTCCTTCCGAGTCGTGAGGATCTCGCAAGTGTAATTTCTCCTTAAGAATCGTGAGGATCCCTAAGTGTATTGTTCCCTTGTGAGTCGTAAGGATCTCACGCAGGTGGTTTCTCCTCACAAGGTCGAGAGGACCCTGTAAGTGTTCTTTAATGAGGTTGCGCCCTTTCGGGTTTTCACAAACACTCGCCGGTAGCCCTGCTGTTTTTACTCACGGAGCCCTTTCGGGTTTTCATCCGTGCCCATTTTGCTTATGGACATACCGTATTCTTTTTTTTATTCTTTTTATTCTTTTTTCTAACGAGGTTGCGCCCTTTCAGGTTTTCACAAGACTCGCCGATAACCCTGCTGTTTTTACTCACGGATCCTTTTCGGGTTTTTATCCGTGCCCATTTGGCTTATGGACATACCGTTTTTTTTACCACGTCAGCCTGGGGGTGCCGCGGGTTGGTAGTAGTTTAACGACGTTTCAGTCAATATCCAGTTTTAGGACATAGTGGTCCATCATTAGTTTAAGGACGTTTCGGTCCACCGTCGCCGTATTTAAGGCGAATCTCTAGTTTACTGTCTTTTCGGTCTATGGGGCTTTCCCTATGAATGAGCATGATGCCCCCAGCGTATCCATCTTTCTCAGAGCGTGCGGTTGTGGCGGGTTCACCTTCCAGTTTTCGTAGATGACGAACTTGCCCTGTTGGTATTGGTCTTCAACCCAGTTCTTGAAGACGTAGCAATTCTCGATCAGGTGACCTGTTCATAACATAATATTGCATTTTATATCCCCCATTCTTATGCATTTAAGAATAAAAACAGGTGCTTTTGACCCATGTCTGCTACATGTTACAGGTTACAGGTTCTTGGAGCGAAAACAGTGAAAAACACAACAGACGAAACAAAAGAAAGACTTTTGACCAACAATTAGGAGGATCTCAGTCAAGCCTAGACGAAGAACAGTTCACAATCAACAAGGCAACGCAAGATCCAAAAATGTCAAGGCAAACGGTTAAAAGATCGCTACAAGTTTTCACTAAGAGATCTGGAGAAGATTCAGAAGCCCAATTGATAAAATAACCCAAGAACCAGAAGCCCAAAAAGATCCAGAGAATAACACAAAAATTTCAGAACCTAAGCTCACTAAAGGGCCGCGGAACCGCGGCCCAAGCCCACCATTGCCACGGTTCCGCGGCCATAAGAAGACAAAAGAAGGATTGTTTTTTACCAAAACGTCGTGGCGGCTCTGAAAAGATTTCCTGGGGGTATATTTGTAATTGTAGACATGCGGAGCAATTGTAAACCTAGGGTTTCTATGTCCTATAAATAGAACCCAAACCCTTGTATTTTCTTATGCCTCTATTCATGAATAAAATTCTGTTTTTTTGAAGTTAGAGCGCATCAATTGTAAGTAGGTTATTTTTCTTGCCCTAGTTATAGTTTTTTTATATCTGCCCTAGGTAAATTATTTTCTTGCCTTAGTTTAATTTAGTTTAGAATTTTATTAACTTGCAATAGATGTTTCTTATCTTTAATAAAAACAAAACAAAATTCATGTCTTTCTTAATCCTCTCAATGAGCGAGTAGTTTCCTCGCTTGTTAGGGTTAAGAATAGGGAAGGATTTGAGAGATGAAGATCTCTTATCTCTTTTCTTTGCCAATCTTTTATGAACATTAGAACTCCATGCATACCTTCTTATTCCGCTCCCTACGGCACTCTACCCTCGAGGTAACGGTGATTCCGTAGTCTAAAGGCCCGGATTTTAAGGTTTCCATGGAGGTTAGGGTAAAGATTAAGAAAGGAAGGACAAGGATCTAGAGGAAGAATCATCTTCCCAATCATCCTAATCCCCTTTATTAAGATTTACCATAACACTAATATGATATCTTTAATTAAAGGCATTGGAAAGAGGTGTAGATCTTTGTTTACCAAATTTTCCCTAAACCTAATCCTAGCAAGTTTCTAATCCTAGTATCACACAACTTCAATTTTTAGGTTTAATTATAAGACCAAACACCATTTGGAATTAACTCGTAAGAACTTAAAGGAGATTTACAACATCCCTGTGGACCGACCCGTATTCACCGGCTAGCTGCAAAGCGACGCCGTTCTTGATTGCGGTTAATAGATAGTTTTTGAGATCAATCAAATGGCGCCGTTGCCGGGGATGGCGTAAAATTTCCTTTTTGTAAATACGGGTTAATATAAAATATAAAAAACCATAAAAAATCTGAAAAAATCAAAAAATCAAAAAATTCTATCATCTTTTATTGTTTGAAGGGTTTCTTTGTGAATTTTTGCAGGATTGACGGATCTGAAACAACACAGAAGGCGAAAGAGAAAAAGGTACATCAAAATAGGAGGACTTTGGAACAGAAGAACAGTAGACCAAATTTGAAGCCCTGATCCCTCAAAATGACCGCGAAACCGCGGCCTTGACGCGCTCCAAACCACGGTTCCGCGGCCTTTTAGTCTCTTCAGTGCGCAATTTTTGCATGGTTTGATTCCTCTTTCCCTCCTCTGCAAATCCCCATATATCTTTTGCCAAATATTCTGCAGGATTCTTCGCGCTAAAAATCTTCTTCCCCCTTCCAATAATTGATTTTCTGCAGGATTCTTTGCGCCGCGCTAAAAATAATCGATTGCAAGTGATTTACTGCTTTGCATATCTTAATCTGACTTTAAGGGGCTATTGACCAATTCAGATTGGGTGGGGATTTCATCACCCTTCCCAGGACCCCAGAAATCACTTAAAGCATCTGCATTGACCACTCTTAATTAAAAAATATTAGACTCAGCCCTAAGGACGTCGCGCTTAATAGGACAAAGGACTAGTATAGGCATCGGCCGTTTATCCTAACCTGACTTTGCGGTGCCTAGGCAAGTGTGTCAAGGCTAGTGGTTTTTAATTAGGCCCACATCGTGGTTCCTTCCCACTTACCTGGCCGCAATTGGCGGTGAAGAGGCGGTTTGAGGTCCTATTTCTAGCCCTTTGGAACAGTTAGGAGCTGTCTAGCTGACTTAGGTGACCCTAGATCTAGGCCTGATTGTGCATGTGTGGTTAATTGCATTTGTGTCACAAGTCTCTGTTCAAAAATCTTTTTGCAAAAGCTCACTTAAAAAGAAAAAGGAAAAATCTTTTCAAAACTTGCAACTTGTCGCTAAAAGAATCTTTGCATTTATTTACACATCTTTCTTTCTTTCACCCTTCCTTCCAACATGGGTACCCCACATCATAAATCACTTGCCGAACTTTGGTATCCCGAACCTAATTTTGCGTTGTACGTCAATTTGTTCGGTCAATTTAAAGACGATCCTTCCATGCCTAAAAAATCTTTGAAAGATCATATAGAGGCGTCTAGGAGAAACAGTTTGACTTTTCAACCCACCTTGTGTCAACCAAGTCAACCTTTACCACCTCCATATGTTGACACCACTTTTTCGAGTCCTTCTGTCACTCCTAAGCCGATGTCCATTGCTGAGCATATTGCTCAATCTATCAGCCGATCTTTCATCCCTCTCCACTCATCTAGTTCTAGGGATCCACATGATTATTCACCTTGTTATCCTTATGTTGACCCCACCCCTGTCCAATCACCCACTTCCTACCAGTCCTCCTCGACCTTACCACCCTCACTAGACACTGTTTCCACACAGCCATTAGGGAGTTTTGCATATCCACACGATTTCGAATCTTTTACCGAAACCCCCTTACCACCCAAGTCTAGTTTGGAAGAGTCGTTGGAGGCATATATCGCAACAACAAACAAAATGACTAGGAATGTGGAAGCGTCCGTGGCCGCCCTTATGCAACCTAGTAAACCGGTAGCTAGTTTCCCGCTAGCTCAAAATTTTTCAATGTATAAGGAGGCGGTTTGACAGAGTGAGAATGTGAGAGGATTTCCAAATCAAACCTACCCTTACCCAATTGAATCCCACAACTCCGGTTTTCCATTGATTGCCCTAAATAGTTTACCTGTTGAAAATAAAAACGAGTTGTGTGATTTTGTAGTGTTTGATTTGCCAAATTGTGAGGAACCCCTTTCGAGTGAAACCACACTTAATCCTTTCGATCTTTACACCTCCCATCTAGAACCTAAATCGATAGATATCCATGCTTTTGATGAGGTGTCTAAGAAAATTGATTTTCACTTGATTGAGGATATAGACGCTGGGAATATTTCGGATGATGAACCTGTCAATTTAATTGAGATTTTAGGTTCAAATCATCATCCCGAGTTATTAAATGTTTCTCCCGAATCTCATATGCGTCTTAATTTTGATGATAATAGCATGGATGAGTTAAATATTGAGGAGAATATTGAGGAAATTATTGAGGATGAACCAGTTTTAGTTGATGAGTCGGATTTCCCAATTCATAATGTCCCTTCCACTGATTGTGTACACCCTCCTAAGTCTTTAACTGATACGCTTCCTCACTCACTTCCCTCCGTCCTCATTCCGACCTTGCAAGAGACCGTTACGCTTTCATCTCCAATACCAAGTTCGACGTACCCATATTTGCTCACGAATCTTGATGGATTTAATCTCATTTTTCCGCGGGTTGATAGGTTAGCACAATCGCTTTTTACACATCGGTCATTACAAATTGTGCTAATTTATACACTCCATCCCCACCCTCACGTTCGTATTCCCACTTTCTTTGATTCTTCTAATCTTCCTTTACTGATACCGAATGTTGATGAATCATAATCTGATATTTTGAGTTCGGTAATTTTCAATTGGACCTTCGATGAAAGTTTCGAAGATATTTTTGCCGACGAACTCGCATTCTTAAACGATACGAATTTTGTGATTAATCAACCTCCACTCGAAGAAGTAGAACCACTACCATTTCTTTTTCCCTTCCATCATTCTTCTCCTCCACCGAGACCGTATACCGTTTCTACCTCCACACGGTCTCGTGTGCTTCTCATTTCTTTTCTTTCCACTCCATTCTTTCACCAACTCGACCATTACCACGATAAGATTTTTGAATGGTTGGTGCTAACCTTTGGCTTGTGTAAGGCCAAGCTTAAGTTTGGAGGGAACCTTGTTGTATATATGTATATATTTTTGTTTTCTTTTTCTATAAAAAAAAATCAAAACAATAAAAAAATGTAAATAAATAAACAGGGGAGTGCCGATAATTTTGACCCTCTTGGTGTAGCATGACAGTGAGGACACTGTCAAGTTCAAGTTTGGGGGTATGCTCGGTACGTCTTCTTCCTTCGCATTCATTTGTACATTTTTTTGCATTTGCATACTTATTTGAAAACCCATAAAAATTGAATTTTTTTTAAAATTATAAAAATTATTGTATTAAATTTTGGCTTATTTGACTAGAGTTTGACAAATAGGTTAACTGGCTAGGAACAACTAGATCTTAGATTTAGTAAATTAAAAATCCTAAAAATAACCTTCCTTAAAATTTAACGGTAGAAAGTATATGCCTTGTAGTTTATTTAGAAATAGGCAAATTTTGGGTTCACTTCTTGGGCTAAGTCGAAATAAGGGAAGAGTATTGATGTTCTTATTAGAGTATAAATTTGAAAAATAGTTCCTAGCTTAAGTCTAGATTCTGAAAACGTATACCCTACAATTTGCACAATCACGCACCTTGAAACTTGGAATAGTAGAAGAGACCTTGAAATGCTCTCGTCTAAAGTCCTTAGTACAAGAAAATTAAAAGAAGAAAAAAAGTGTGAATAAAGAATAAAAAAAATGGACACTGGTTTTTGTGATTACTTAAGGCTGTAAAAATAGAAAAATATTTAGCGAGGGTGCTTCATCACCTAGTGCCTTAGACCAACTGGTTTGGGAGTCACTGCTAAAGCCTTGGGTGTTGCAAGACTAGGAATTATGCTTTAATGTGCAAACACATCTTGTAATCGGTCGTTGGTACCTCAAGAAGTATTAACGGTCGCATGAAGGATGTGTAAGCAAAATTCAATTAAAAATTCACCAATTAAGAAGTGCTTTGGACAACGGACGAGAGTATAATTGCTTGATTTGAATTTCCAAGTGTAGGGGTAACTTATACACACACGTGGGATATGTGATTGGAGTTTAGATAAGAGAAAGGTATGAAGAATAGAACTTATATCTTTAATAGAGTTGATAAAAATTCCTAAGTGGAGATGGAACTCTAGAAGGAAAACTTAAGAAATGCCGAAAGCTAAGTAGGTCTATAGAACATATATAATCTTAAGTTAAATGATGAGGAAGTGTGAAGAATGTGGGTGGATAATTTGTGGGTCAACGATAATAGAATTCCTTGTTAGAAAACCTATTTGGAAAACAAAAGTCGAAAAACCGAATTGATAGGATTTTGTGGGTGTAATCCGCTGAAAACCCTCAGGAGACAACACTCCTCCTACTAGGGACACCTAGAGATTTAACGGCTTGTTGCACGTGCTCAGTGCAATCGCGTTTCCCTGCGAAAGTGCGGTTAGATTAGATTTTTATCAAGAATAAAAAAAATAAGTTTGCTCGAGGACGAGCAAAAGATAAGTTTGGGGGTATTTGTTCATAACATAATATTGCATTTTATATCCCCCATTCTTATGCATTTAAGAATAAAAACAGGTGCTTTTGACCCATGTCTGCTACATGTTACAGGTTACAGGTTCTTGGAGTGAAAACAGTGAAAAATACAAAAGACGACACAAAAGAAAGACTTTTGACCAACAATTAGGAGGATCTCAGTCAAGCCTAGACGAAGAACAGTTCACAATCAACAAGGCAACGCAAGATCCAAAAATGTCAAGGCAAACGGTTAAAAGATCGCTACAAGTTTTCACTAAGAGATCTGGAGAAGATTCAGAAGCCCAATTGATAAAATAACCCAAGAACCAGAAGCCCAAAAAGATCCAGAGAATAACACAAAAATTTCAGAACCTAAGCTCAGTAAAGGGCCGCGGAACCGCGGCCCAAGCCCACCATTGCCGCGGTTCCGCGGCCATAAGAAGACAAAAGAAGGATTGTTTTTTACCAAAACGTCGTGGCGGCTCTGAAAAGATTTCCTGGGGGTATATTTGTAATTGTAGACATGCGGAGCAATTGTAAACCTAGGGTTTCTATGTCCTATAAATAGAACCCAAACCCTTGTATTTTCTTATGCCTCTATTCATGAATAAAATTCTGTTTTCTTGAAGTTAGAGCGCATCAATCGTAAGTAGGTTATTTTTCTTGCCCTAGTTATAGTTTTTTTATATCTGCCCTAGGTAAATTATTTTCTTGCCTTAGTTTAATTTAGTTTAGAATTTTATTAACTTGCAATAGATGTTTCTTCTCTTTAATAAAAACAAAACAAAATTCATGTCTTTCTTAATCCCCTCAATGAGCGAGTAGTTTTCTCGCTTGTTAGGGTTAGGAATAGGGAAGGATTTGAGAGATTTTCTTTGCCAATCTTTTATGAACATTAGAACTCCATGCATACCTTCTTATTTCGCTCCCTACGGTACTCTACCCTCGAGGTAACGGTGATTCCGTAGTCTAAAGGCCCGGATTTTAAGGTTTTCCATGGAGGTTAGGGTAAAGATTAAGAAAGGAAGGACAAGGATCTAGAGGAAGAATCATCTTCCCAATCATCCTAATCCCCTTTATTAAGATTTACCATAACACTAATATGATATCTTTAATTAAAGGCATTGGAAAGAGGTGTAGATTTTTGTTTACCAAATTTTCCCTAAACCTAATCCTAGCAAGTTTCTAATCCTAGTATCATACAACTTCAATTTTTAGGTTTAATTATAAGACCAAACACCATTTGGAATTAACTCGTAAGAACTTAAAGGAGATTTACAACATCCCTGTGGACCGACCCGTATTCACCGGCTAGCTGCAAAGCGACGCCGTTCTTGATTGCGGTTAATAGATAGTTTTTTAGATCAATCATGACCTACTGTTTGGTGGTAAGGTCAATAATTGAGATCGTTGACATCATCCAGTTGTAGTTGGTGTTTCGGCTCCGGTAGAGTGATAAGCCTGTTATGTACTGCCACTTCGAACAGCCTCCTTGTTTCATCCTGGGGAAATGAGTAAGGACGTCTTAGCCTCTCCTCGAGGGATATGCGTGGACGCATATTGTTTTGACGAACAACCGGTCTAAGGCCACTCGACTGTTGTTGAGTGTTGGCGACGAGGGTCATTTTCCCCTTTCCTTTATCCTTTTTGCTCGATCCTTTGTTTACGGGGCCGAGATTTTTTCCGAGTAGCGTGCGATTGCACGGCTGAACGTTCTCGCAACTCCTCAATTCCTTCATTTTTGAAATAGATTCCTTGAGGAGAGGGTTGAGGGCAGCTTCTTCGTCAGAGTCGCTTCCAAAGGTGATAATTTGCGATCCCTTGGAGTCGGCTATATGACAGTCGTCGGCGGCTCTTTTGCGCACTTCTATCGCATTTTTTCGACGTCTACGAGCTCCACACTTTGTCCTGTTGAAGTGTTGCTTTTGAGCGACATACCCTTGCCACCAACACTTAAAGGAGTCACAGTCTTCGGTAGGATGTATGATCTTCCGATGATATAAAGAGAAGTTAGGATGCGTCTCTACTCCACCGAGAGTATTTTCTTCAAAGGGTGGTAGCTTCATTCCCACTGATAGGGCTTTAGCGAACCTTTTCCTCGTCTTGAATTTGTTTTTATCCGTAGCGGATGACTTTTGATTTGACGGAAGTGCCTCGACTCTTTGGTCTAGTAGTCGGTGCTTGGCTCCTTCCAGTATGGCCATCCCATACTCTTGATTGGCTTTAACTTTCAGACGAATCTCATTCAGGAAGGCATCGATCAACTCACCTGACGGCTGCAGAATTTCTGGTTCAGGGTTTGCCCTCGGTTTCTCGGCGCAAGGAACCTCTTCATCATCCGCCAATGAGTGAGAGATCACATGACAAGTCATTATGCAGTCTTCGGATTCACCTGATGAGTCTTCTCCATCGTTTTCTTCCTCGACAAAAGAACAAGTTGCCCCCGGCTTGTCCGTCTTCTTTGGAAAGTGAGGCTGTGGTGGGTTCACCTTCCAGTTTTCAGACAGCGCGAACTTGCCTTGTAGGTACTGATCCTCGATCCATCCCTTAAAGACGAAACAGTCCTCGATCGGGTGACTTACCGTTTGGTGGTAAGGGCAATAATTGGGATTATTGAGATCGCCTGGCTGCAACAGACGCTTTGAACTCGGCAGATTGATGAGTCTATTGCGCACTGCCAGCTCGAACAGTCTTCTCATTTTATTCTGAGGAAACGAGTAAGGACGTCCCAGTCTCTCCTCGAGGGATGGGCATGGACGCACGTTGTTTTGGCGAACAACCGGCTTTGAGTTGCTCGGCTGCTGTTGAGCATTGGCGACGACGATCACTTTCCCTTTTCCTTTCTCATTTCGAGAGTCCGGTTTTGGAGGAAACGGTCCATGGCCCATCTGGTCCATTTAGGCTAATTTGTCGATTAAGTCCTGGAAGGTGGTCGGCCTGAAGAACATCATGAATCGCGAGATGGTCGCTTGCGGATCGAGAGTGCCCACGAACATGCCTACCCTAGGTGTGTCTTCTATGCGTTGTTCTCATTTCGACCATAGGTTCCGCCACCGTGTTGCATATTGGACCCACGTTTCGCCTGGTCTTATCCTGGCATTTATCAGTGCTGTTATCGGGGTGTGTTCATTAGCGCTCGTGAATTTTTGTGTGAACAGTAGCTCCATCTCCGCAAATGTTTTGACAGAGTCGTTAGGTAGCTCTGAATACCATTCAAAGGCTGTTTCTGCTAAGCTGCCGACGAATTGGCGAAACAACAATTTGTCATTGCCTCCAGTATTGCCTCATAAAGCCCTGAATTGAGCGACATGCTGATGTGGATTCCCTGTCCTTTTATATACGTGGAACTTAGGGATCGTATATCCCGGCGGGTAACTGATTTGGTCATACCAGCCCGGATAGGGTCGTCCAGTTCTAACAATTTGCCCAGCCGCTTCACTCGCCTGATGAGCTCGTATTTGATGAGCTATATAGTCATCCAGTGCGGCCTTGGAAATGGTTTCTTTCTTGGCTGCTGCAAGAGTCGGAGGAGGATTAAATGTTTCCCTTCCGTCGTTTCCGACAATGATTGGAGGGTCTTCAGCTGGAGGGTCCGGCTGTAACATCATCCCTACCATATCTTGGAAGAGGAGTGCCATTTGTTTTATGTTAGCCGCTTGTTCTGCGGCTTCTTTGTCCTTCTTTTCGAGGACTCTGCGTAGGTAGTCAGCATCGGTTTCTTGTTCGTGACGCTGTTCTGATGATTCTTCCGAGCTTTCTTTTAGTTCGGTAAGTGCAGCCATCGCAGTCATCATTTCCGGAAGCTTCTGTTGCTGCTCTTGGGCTTTTGTCACGGATCGGGTGAGCGGTCGGTGATCTGTAGATGTACGGTTGTCATCTTTCCCGGACGCCATGTAAACCGTATGCACCACCATGCCCCCAGACTTAGGGCGTTTAGGTTTACTGTCTTTGACATTTGCCAAAGACACAGGGATCTTCCCCGACCTCCTTCTTTTTTGAGTGGTCGAAGTTGAGGAGGCCGTTGTAGTGGGCACCCAAGTAGCTGTTGCTTTTTGTGGCTTGACGGAGTAATCCTTCTCCTGCCAAACCTTCATCTTTTTCTGTCGGCGGAGATAGCTTTCATCAATCACCGACTCTTGGACCTGTCGCCAGACTTTGTAAATTTTAGAGGACAGCTGTTGAGGGGGCTGCTCTAGCTTATTCTCTGGAGTATTCTCCACAGGTGAAGGAGTTCGTTTCAACACCGTAGTAGGAGAGTTTCTGCGCACCGTGTTTAGCAATTCAAAGCTGTTCCCGGTTGGAACAGCAGCATCGATCCCTACCGTTGGAGCTGGCAGAATTATCCCAGAGGGGGAGTTACCCCCAGCCTTCCTCACTCGGCGCCAGTGGCGACGTCGAGCGTGTCTTGCGGATGGAGTTGTTTCATCTATAAGGGTGACTTCGTCGTGCACCTTACTTTGAGGAGAGACTGTTATTGGTGTTATCCTGTCGAAGACTGACACCCGTTGAGAAGCAATGTTTAATCTGTCAAAGACATACCTCTGAGCAGGGGAAGCAGCTTTGAGGACCTCGCCTGGAGCAGCAACCGGAATGGCCAGCCTTGTAAAAACTGACTTCTTGGTAGGAGTAGCCTTTCCAATGATTTTGTCCACTTGAGCCGGGGTGGCTATCCGCTTTGGGATGGCAACTTCGGGTATCGCGGGCTTGCAGACGTTCTGGCCCTGTCTGTTGAGAACTGAGGTATTAGAGTTGAGCGACCCGTTGAGAGGGGCCGCGGCAGTGGTAAGTCGATCAAAGACCGACTTCTTTGGGGCTTCTTGCAGCGTCATTGGGGCATTGAAGCTCATCGGTGGGAGCATGGACCCGAAGAATAGTCCAGTGGTGGCGTGAGTTACCTGCTCCACTGGCATCTTGAAAAGAGAGGCCGCTTGGGGCCCGTAAGTCAATCCTCCAGTAGGGACGGAGCGAGAGTTGCAGTTGCAGGCAGTGCAGTTTGAAGCCATTGATCTTCTGTTTTCTGCACGGAGTAAGACACCAAATCTTAGTACCTCGAATCCACAGGCAACCACAGCAAACCGCGATTTGTTCGCGAGCACGACACACGAAGTGTGGAGTGGAAAAGGGAAAAAGGTCCCACCGGGCGTGCCAGAATCTGTTCCCCTCCGAATCACGGAGACACGACCACGTAGGTTCGTCTTGCCTGAGATTCGGGGCAGATGCTATTTGGTTTTATCCATCTACCTATCCGAAGATGCCAAGTTGATTTATGGCACCGTGTATCGGAGGTTTAGACGGATGCGGCCGATGTAGCAGACTTCGTCAGATTCCCCCTCGCTTGAGGGATTTTTGATTGTGGGGACGCTCTTCCCTGCAGGCGCAAGCCCCTGCAGTTAATTACGCTACCGCATCGCGGTAACCACTTTCTCCTTCTCCAGATGTTCACTTCGTGTCGTAGGTGTTTATTTTGTGTGTGGTTGCCCGTGGATTGTATACGGAGACTGATTTATGTCGTCGCCCGTAGGACGTGGATTAGTCCAAATCCGTATTTTCTTAGATTTGGGTTTGGGGTTTTGGTTTGAGGATACGTTAGCCATATTTGAGGCTAAGATTAACTCAAACGTTCGTTAAGGATACGTTAGTCTGATTTGAGACTAAGATCAACTTAACAGGAAGAGCATTTGGGGGCTCTATTGTTCTAGTTTAGGGACGTAGTGGTCCAATGCATGTATGGCCGTTGGGACCCGTTACCTCTCTGACGTCGTTGAAGGATTACAACGACAGGTGTCAGAGGAGTTCCGAGATGTACCCTTGAGCCAAAGTTGAGTGGTGGGTCAATAGTCCGATTTGGGACTAAAGTCTGTTCAAAGGTTTAAGGATACGTTAGCCATACTTGAGGCTAAGATCAACTTAAACGGGATCGTTTAGATCCGACAAAAGAGCATTTGGAGGCTCTATTGTTCCAGTTTAGGGACGTAGTGGTCCATGTTCCAGTTTAGGGACGCGGTGGTCCATCGCCAGTTTAGGGACATGGTGGTCCATTGCCAGTTTAGGGACATGGTGGTCCATTGTTCCAGTTTAGGGACGTAGCGGTCCATTTAATGTATGGTCATCGGGACCCGTCGCCTCTCTGACGTCGTTGAAGAATTACAACGATAGGTGTCAGAGGAGTTCAGAGATGTACCCTTGAACCGGATGTAAATTGATTTAAGGGAGCAGCCGTGCTCAGTCAATTTAATTTGAGGACTTATGGCCATGATTGGGTTAAGCCCAGTTGAAAATGTTTAACCTTTCATTTGCGGCCTATTAGGCCTTTGTTTGGGCTCTGCCCCATTTTCTTTAATAATGCAGAGCATTTGTTTTGGTCTATTGGACCTCTTAATTGGGCTTCGCCCTTTAATAATGCGCTGCATTAAATATTCTGACAGTGCCCCACGTGGCTTGTCAGGCGCTTTGCGCCAATTGAGGAGCGTAAGGCGCAAACTCATGTGGGGGTGAACGTGTCACGCTCTGGTGAGCGCATGCGCAGTGCGCTGCGCCAGTGTGCTGCGCTGTTGCGCTGCTGACACGTGGCGCGTTCTGGTGCAGTGCGCCAATTTAAGAGAGCAATGCTCTGTTTTGGAAGCGCATAGCGCAGTTTGTTCTGGAGCTGACACGTGGCGCGTGTTCCCCTCCGAACGGCGGCCGGGACATGGACGTCTCGCCTGGGGTTCGGGGCAGATGCTAATTGGTGCTATCCGTCCACCTCTCCGAAAATGCCAAGTTGATTTATGGCACCGTATATCGAAGGTTTAAACGGATGCATCCGATGTAGCAGACTTCGTCAGATTCCCCCTCGTTTGAGGGGTTTTTTTGATTGTGGGGACGCTCTTCCCTGCAGGCGCAAGCCCCTGCAGTTAATTACGCTACCGCGTCGCGGTAACCACTTTCTCCTTCTCCAGATGGTCACTTCGTGTCGTGTGTATTTCTTTTATGTTTAGTTGCCCGTGGATTGTATACGGAGACTGAGTTATGTCGTCGCCCGTAGGGCGTGGACTAGTCCAAATCCGTATTATCTTAGATTTGGGTTTGGGGGTTTGGGTTTAAGGATACATTAGCCTCATTTGAGCCTAAGATCGACTTAAACGTTTGTTAAGGATACGTTAGTCTAGTTTTTAGACTAAGATCAACTTAACGTGATCGTTTAGATCCAACAAGAGAGTAATAAAAATGGGGGCTCTGTTGTTTAGTTTAGTGACGTTACGGTCGGTAGGTAGTTTAAGGACATTGCGGTCCTTGGGTAGTTTAAGGACATTGCGGTCCAATGTTAGTTTTAAGACATTGTGGTCAAGGTTAAGGACGTCATAGTCCATGGGTTTAAGGACCCCACAGTCCGTTGTTAGTTTTAAGACATCTCGGTCAAGGTTAAGGACGTCATAGTCCATGAGTTTAAGGACCCCACAGTCCGTTGTTAGTTTTAAGACATCTCGGTCAAGGTTAAGGACCTCATAGTCCATGAGTTTAAGGACCCCACAGTCCGTTGTTAGTTTTAAGACATCTCGGTCAAGGTTAAGGACCTCATAGTCCATGAGTTTAAGGACCCCACAGTCCGAGTCAATGTGTGGTCATCGGGACCCTTCACCTCTTTGAAGACGTTGAGGAATTACAACGCCAAGTATCAAAGGAGTGAAGAGATGTACCCTTCAACCGGGGTGGATTAAATAGTCTTTGGCCCAATTTGGGATCAAGACCAATTAATTATGTTATGAGCCTATTAGCCCGGTTAAGTCTGAATTGAGGACTTATGGCCATCTTGGGCTAAGTCCAATCATGCTTGGAATATTGGCTTTGAAAGAGAGGCTTTGCCTCTGGCCATTTAGCCAATTGGGCTATCGTTAATTCAGCAATGTCGAACACTGGGATCAAGTTAGTGTTTCAACACTAAAAAACAGTTGGTGTTAAACACCAGCAACGAGGGGTTCAAATTAGTGTTAAACACTAGAGCAAATCAGTGTCAAACACTAGCAGCAGAGGCTTCAAATTAGTGTTAAACACTAAGAAATTCAGTGTTAAACACTGCAAATAAAGTTCTTTGATTAGTGTTGAACACTAAGGCCAAACAGTGTTTTCACACTGGATTCAGGGGTTCCAATTTAGTGTTAAACACTAAGGCAAGAGGGGTCACGTGGTCGCACGTGAGGGCGCCCTCCCTTCATTTGTTCTGCTGAGAATAGTGCATGTTTTGGAGCATCACGTGCCATCACGTGACGGGCATTTAAATGCATGTATGTTAAAGCTTCTACCGTGGGTCACGTGAGGCACTGCCTCAAAGGTCCTTCTCTGTGGTTCTTTTCGGGGGTCACGTGGTGGCACGTAACCCTGCCTCTTTGTATGTTTTTTAGAAGATTTGTTAATCCCTTTTTAAGAATTAAATTCTTTGTAGGGTTGAACCCTAACGATAAATTTAAGTGGAAATAAATTCCTATTCCCTTCTGAAGATTTATATTCTGGGATAGAGTTAAACTCTGAATTTTCTGTAGGAATTAAATCTCTCATATATGTGAAGAACTGAATTCCATCATAGGGTTAAACCCTAATAAAAGCTTTAAAAGGAATTAAATTCCCACTCTCTTTTAGAGAGGTATGAGATTTTGTCATAGGGTGAAACCCTAATTTCTTCTCTTTCTTTTTTTAAAAGGAATTAAATTCTTGTTATTTTTCTAGGGTTGAACCCTGATTCTGTTCATTCTGAAGGAATTAAATTCCCATAACATAGGGTTAAACCCTAATTTTATTTTAAAGGAATTAAATTCCTATAGTTCTGTGAGAATTAAATTCTCAAGCTTCCATTCCCTCTCTATGCTTTGGATCTGCATGGCAGGATCTCAACCCAATGAGAATTAAATTCTCAATTCAAAGGGAGATGTGCACTTTACAGATCCTCCACCAAAGAGAGAACTATGTTCTTCTGTTTTATATCAGAGTTAAACTCTGTTGAGAATTAAATTCTCTTTTTCTTTCAAGAAGCCTTCCCTTTCTTACCTAGGGTTTTCTTTTGCAGAAGATCCAAATTCCTCCAAAGTATCAAGCCTCTCTTTTTTTTTTTTTTACGTATCGATTCCTTTCTGCATGTATCTCTCTCTATGTGTCTCTTGGCTCCTATTTATAGGAGAAGCAGCCGAATCAATTCGTTTTGGTGAATCTTTCATTGAGAGATTTGATTTGTATTCACCATTCGTTTTGGACCTTTGGATTATTAGGTGAATTTTATTCACCATTGGATTTTAAATCCAGAGATTCTCCTTTGTTATTTCGGTTAGATTTTAAGGGGAAATCTTTCCAAGTTCAGGCTTTTTCCACAAATAGATGATATTTAATCACCTTTAAATCTTTAATTCAATCGGTTCCTTTGGAAAGATTTGAGAGGTCCTTTCTCAGAATTTAATTCTGTTAACAGATAGGCTTTGAGAGCCGGTCACGTGTGGCCACGTGACCCTTGGTCACGTGTGAGCATGTGACCCCCTGGGAACGAGCCATCTTCTTCTCTTTGCGCTCTGTCTTCTGGCCGCTGCTTAGCCGTCACGTGCCACCACGTGACCCCTGGTCACGTGTGAGCACGTGACCCTCGCCTGGAGCTTTTTTCTTGATCTAATTAGAGAATGAGTCCGCTGCTTTTGAGTGTCACGTGCCAACACGTGACCCTGGTCACGTGGGAGCACGTGACCCTTTCTGAAGCCCCTTCCTTTGACGTAGTCGGGAAACTGAATCTGCCTTGCCGATACTTTTAGATGTCACGTGCCAACACATGACTACTGGTCACGTGTGAGCACGTGACCCTTTTCTGAAGCCTCTTCCGTAGGCTTTCCTGATTTTAAATCAGGAAACAAATGCCCCCACAGCGTTGCTTTCACGTGTTTGCACGTGAGTGCAACGCTGTCACCTTTTGTGACCGTTGGATTCCTCTGGGGATTTGGGGAGATGAAACGTCTTCATCGCTTCCTATAAATATTGGGGCCATTTCAGAGACGCCTCCACTTTGCTCATCTTCTTCCTTGCAAACTTTTTCCTGAGAATTTAATTCTCTTCTTCCAGAGTTTAGTTCTCTGTCTTGAAACCATATTCAGAGTTTAACTCTGTTCAGGTGACCCTTCTCTTTAGGTAATGATCTCATATGAACGAAGAACTCTCCCATTCCTCTGGATTTTTAATCCAAAACAAGGGTTTTTACCCTTTTTTAACGAAGAACCCATTTTTCTTCAAGCTTTTTAACCGAAGTATGAAACCACTTAACCTCCGACCGTAGATCCATTAGGGTTTAGATGATCCTTTAGGGAATGATGGCGATAATCCATGGAGTTTAACTCCATTCTCAGAAAACATGTTTCTGGGAGTTTAATTCCCTTTTTCTCAATAAGGAATTTAATTCCTATGAGGAACTCAGTTTTTTCGCATGAAAGCTTTCCAGGGTCTCCTTACCCTAGGTTGTCATTCTGTAATTAATGAAACAGGAACTTTGTAATGATTCTCATGACCTTTATTTCAGGTATTATGGATGCTCATATGTATGGCCTTGACGAAATCATCTCCTACGGGAATATTCGTGCACTGGGCCGCAGTCAGAACCAGGAGTTCACCAATGCTCAATGTGCCGAGATCATGAGCCGCTTTGACGGGTACAACCATCGGCTACTCCCCCGTCGCTCTTCTCTTCTAAGGTTGATCGTGCTGGCGATCCGGGAGGCACTTCCTCTCTTTTGCACCGGCATACCGCTCAGGGCCTTAGACACCGCTGAGGATAAGGTACATTCGGTGTACCTGATGGGCTTGATCTCAAAGAGGAGGCGAGATCACCTCATTGATCTCTTGCACCAAGCCTTTCAGCAGTCAGCCATACTTGCCGCCTATCGGAGGGTGGAGGATATTCGTGAGGACCCCGACGCTTGCGACCGCGAGAGGAAGCATACCAGGATGGTTCGAAACGCCTGGAAGATCTTGGACAAAGTTACCTTCGATTTCCTCAATCCATGTCCTGCGTCTGAAGTCTTACCGTTGTAGTTGTGTCCTTTTTATTTTGTATGAACTTCTCAAAGTATGAATGATAAGTTTTATTATGTTTTTCCCTGTTTGCATGCCTTTCTCTGGGATTTCATCATTTTGCTACTGTTGTTGTTGATGCTTTTAATATGCAGGGTGCTACTCCATCCATTTTTTTTAGTGCACGTCAAGTTTGGGCCTCACGTGTTCTGCACGTGGGGTCCCTTGATGAGGCTATTCATAAAATTTTCCAAACCATATTTTCAGTGCACAATATCAGATGTAGAAAAAAGGGCCTTGGAAATAGTTCCATCTCCCTGATTTTCGATGCCTTTCCCTTTTTGGGCCTTGGAAATAGCTTCATCATGAAAGATTTTCCGCGCACAGCACTTAATGCACCCCTTTATATCTGAGGCAATGGCTTTCCTTTTCTCTTCACAGAGAACTTTTATTCCCATTTTAACGCGATTTCATTCGAGAACAACTAAGTGCAATGGCTTGCAACCGTCCACACGCTCGTCGACAGCCATGGGAAGTTCCTATCGAGGAGATGATCCCCCGCTTTGCTGCCCGATTGGTGGATCCCCTTCTTACCGACGACGAATGCGACTCGGCGGCGTATGAACTCTCGATCCGCAGAGGGTCTCCCCTCCCAATGGGTTCCCTCTGGCTCCGAATGATTCTTGCCGCCGTGCTTGTTGACGTCCCTCCTCACCCGGCGGAGATGACCCTGGCGATGCTTGACGTTGCCGAAGAAAAGCTCGAGGGCTTTCACGAAGCGTGCTTGATTACTCAGGCTTTGAAGGACTGCTCGATCCACCTGCTGAGCCAAATAAGGGCCCGGCGAGCTATTATGTTTGCTTTTGCGGACGAACATGGCACCAATCGATGGGGAGCGACTCCTCGCGAGAACCGTCGCTTTGATGTGCTGGAGAGAGCGGAGAGAGAGATGGAGAATTTTGTCCTCTGCTTTGTTAACCCTTGTGCCATTGATCCCGTGTTTGGTGACCTTTTCCCGCTAGCGTAGAATATTTAAAATAGTCCTTTTTTTGTATGCTTTATGCTGAACCTCCATGTAGGCTTGGTACTCGTATGTATGTTTTCGCTTCCATGAATAAACTTTGTGTTCTTCTTATGAAGACTTTATTTAGTCACCAATATTATCATCACGTCGCATGCACATCGGAGCTTCGCATATTATTTCATTTTTTTTATAATTGCGAACGCATGCTTGACAGGATAACGTCAGAAATCTTCTTATTGCTTCCCATACCCGATGATGTACGCGTGTTTTAGCTCGACTACTGCTATCAACCGGAGCTTATTTATACAGTACAGGGCGTTCCTATCCTGTCTCAGAAGCTGCGGTCGTGACAGTGGGCTTAAATGGCCTGACAAGGCGACACATGGCGAACATATTGTTGTGCGAGGAAATGGTTCGGTCGTAAATTCTCGAAGATGGAGTTGGCTTCTAAGGCGCTGAGCGAGCTTCAGGCCAGCCTCACAGCCAAAGCCAACAAAGCATACGAACTCTGGCGGCTGCTTCAGGAGTCCATAAAAGAGGTGGTGGCTCTCGATAAAGCTGCCACGTTCACTTGTGAGAGGGTCGAGGCTTATAAGGTCACCGAGAAAGAGCTTGAAGGCCGGCTCGCTTCGTATCAGGCCCAGCAGGCGCAGGCGGAGGCTCGTCTTCTGGAGATCTTGCGTCATGAAGCCGTGGCTCAGCAACAGAAAGATGAGCTGGTAAAATTGCTACATCGCCCGCCGGCTTGAAGACTTGTATCTTTTCTTTTCTTTTTTTGTACATACTCATGGATGAGAGTATCTTTTTTTTTTTGTTTCTTTCATGAATTGTACTTTGTATCCATTTTGGTTCATGAATAAAAGATACATTTTTCTTCTCAACGGCGTGTCTCTTTTATCGAATGCATTCCGCGGACAATTTATCTTGATCTCCTTGCAGGGCATCGGTGGTTTATGATTCAGGGTTAAGATCTGCTTCCTAAGACTTTTGTACTTTATGAGACACGAGGATCTCATAAAGAGTTTCTCTCCCTATAGGTCGAGAGGGTCCCATAGGTGTAAGTTCTTCTTAAGAATCATGAGGATTCTTAAGCGAGTTTTTCCCTTGAGAGTCGTAAGGATCTCACAAGAGAGTTTTCTTCCTTACAGGTCATGAGGACCTGCAAGTGCTGGATGTGGTCACCCTTATTCGTGTTTCACGGGGTCAGGGGTCGCTCAGGGTATCATAGTTTAAAGACATCACGGTCAAGGTTAAGGACTTCATAGTCCATGGATTTAAGGACTTCACAGTCCGATGTTAGTTTTAAGACATCACGTTCAAGGTTAAGGACCTCATAGTCCGTGGATTTAGGGACTCCACAGTCCGATGTTAGTTTTAAGACATCACGGTCAAGGTTAAGGACCTCATAGTCCATGGATTTAGGGACTCCACAGTCCGATGTTAGTTTTAAGACATCACGGTCAAGGTTAAGGACCTCATAGTCCGTGGATTTAGGGACTCCACAGTCCGTTGTTTGGTTGCAGGGACCCGTCACCTCTTTGAAGACGTCGAGGAATTACAACGCCAGGTATCAAAGGAGTGAAGAGATGTACCCCTTAAACCAAGGTAGAATCCGTAGGGAATCGGGGTGGTTGATCGTTAGTTTTAAGACATTACGGTCGATGTTAAGGACATCATAGTCCGTGGATTTTAAGGACTCCACAGTCCGGTGTTTGCTCTGGATGCTTCACACGGGTTCACTGCCGTGCTTGGCGAGGACTAGGCTCCGCTCTGGATGCTTCACAAGGGTTCACTGCCGTGCTCTGCGAGGACCAGGATCCGCTCGGACGTTTTCCACGGGGTCAAAGAGTGACGTTATCCGCGTTCCACGTAACCAGGAATTTTGCACTAGATGCTTCACACGGGTTCACTGCCGTGCTCGGCGAGGACTAGGCTCCGCTCTGGATGCTTCATACGGGTTCACTGCCGTGCTCTGCGAGGACCAGGATCCGCTCTGGATGTTTTCCACGGGGTCAAAGAGTGACGTTATCCGCGATCCACGTAACCAGGAATTTTGCACTAGATGCTTCACACGGGTTCACTGCCGTGCTCGGCGAGGACTAGGCTCCGCTCTGGATGCTTCATACGGGTTCACTGCCGTGCTCTGCGAGGACCAGGATCTGCTCTGGACGTTTTCCACGGGGTCAAAGAGTGACGTTATCCGCGTTCCACGTAACCAGGAATTTTGCACTAGATGCTTCACACGGGTTCACTGCCGTGCTTGGCAAGGACTAGGCTCCGCTCTGGATGCTTCACACGGGTTCACTGCCGTGCTCTGCGAGGACCAGGATCCGCTCTGGACGTTTTCCACGGGGTCAAAGAGTGACGTTATCCGCGTTCCACGTAACCAGGAATTTTGCACTAGATGCTTCATACGGGTTCACTGCCGTGCTTGGCGAGGACTAGGCTCCGCTCTGGATGCTTCACACGGGTTCACTGCCGTGCTCTGCGAGGACCAGGATCCGCTCTGGACATTTTCCACGGGGTCAAAGAGTGACGTTATCCGCGTTCCACGTAACCAGGAATTTTGCACTAGATGCTTCACACGGGTTCACTGCCGTGCTTGGCGAGGACTAGGCTCCGCTCTGGATGCTTCACACGGGTTCACTGCCGTGCTCTGCGAGAACCAGGATCAGCTCTGGACGTTTTCCACGGGGTCAAAGAGTGACGTTATCCGCGTTCCACGTAACCAGGAATTTTGCACTAGATGCTTCACACGGGTTCACTGCCGTGCTTGGCGAGGACTAGGCTCCGCTCTGGATGCTTCACACGGGTTCACTGCCGTGCTCTGCGAGGACCAGGATCAGCTCTGGACGTTTTCCATGGGGTCAAAGAGTGACGTTATCCACGTTCCACGTAACCAGGACTTTTGTACTAGATGCTTCACATAGGTTCACTGCCGTGCTTGGCGAGGACTAGGCTCCGCTCTGGATGCTTCACACGGGTTCGCTGCCGTGCTCTGCGAGGACCAGGATCCGCTCTGGACGTTTTCCACGGGGTCAAAGAGTGACGTTATCCGCGTTTCACGTAACCAGGAATTTTGCTGATTGTATCCACATTTCACGGGATGGAGGTTTGACTGTTGGCGATATGTATACCACCGAGCCATGGAACTGGGAGCTGCCGCTGTTCCGCTTAGCTTAGAGTTGTGTCCGTTGTTACGAGACGAGTGTTGAAACGATCTCCAGGTCTCCTTTGGCCCGTCGAGATTTGGCTTCTTCTTCTGATGAAACCTGGGGGAGAAGTATGATTCTTTTTTGTTTACGCCCTTGGATTGTGTACAGGGTGTGATGGAACATCACCTGTAGGGCATAAATTTAATTTTTATTTTATTTCTTTTTCCGCGATACTCTATCATTTCAGCTTTTATATCGCGAAGGTCGCGATTGCCCCATCATTTCGGCTATTTTTTCACGGTGCCCAATCATTTCGGCTATTTATTATTATTATTATTATTTTTTACTCGCTGCTTTTTATTGCGAGTTGCCCCATCATTTCGGCTATTTTTTATGCATACATTTTTACTTGCTGCTTTTTATTGCAAGCTGCCCCATCATTTCGGCTATTTCGTATGCATGTGTGGCTCGCTAGCCTTTTCGCTGCAAGCTTGGATTTTAGATACCGATTTCGGCATCAGCACCGCTGCAACTGGGATATGGCCAGGAGCGAATCGTCATCTGCCTCTGTCGATGTTGAACAAAGATGGCTTAGCAAACAGGGTTAGGGTCCCGTCGACTAAGGCTTTTGATTTCATGAGCCGTAGGGGTCTCACGAAGGTATTTCTCCCTACAAGTCGTGAGGATCTCGTAGGTGTATTGTCTCCCTAGGAATCGTGAGGATTCCTAAGTGTATGTTCCTCTGTAAGTCGTAGGGATCCTACAAGAGGGCGTTCTCCTTATAGGCCGAGAGAACCTAAAAGGGCTGCTCACCATATGGACATATCCCTAGTCACGGATGGGACCTTGCCGGGGAAATGTTTATTCGCGCCCGTGGATTGTATACAAGGGTCAGTATTGAGCCGCTTGTAGGGCAGTATCGAAGGTTGTGGGGGATTTGCTTAAGAACAGGTTTAGGTTTCTGTAACTTAAGACTTTCAAATCTCATGAGCCGTGAGGGTCCCATAAGAGAATTCTCCTTACGAGTCGTGAGGATCTCGCAAGTGTATTTTCTCCCTAGAAATCGTGGGGATCCCTAAGTGTGTTGCTCCTTTGTGAGTCATAAGAATCTCACGCGGGTGGTTTCTCCTTACAAGGTCGAGAGGACCCTATAAGTGTCTCTTAACGAGGTTGCGCCCTTTCGGGTTTTCACAAACACTCGCCGGTAGCCCTGCTGTTTTTACTCACGGAGCCCTTTCGGGTTTTCATCCGTGCCCATTTTGCTTATGGACATACCATTTTTTTTTATTCTTTTCATTTTCTTTTTCTCCTTTATTTTTTACGAGGCCGCGCCCTTTCGGGTTTTCACGAACGCTCGCCGGTAGCCCTGCTGTTTTTACTCACGGAGCCCTTTCGGGTTTTCATCCGTGCTCTTTTTGCTTATGGACATACCGTTCTTATTTATTATATTTTTTGTATCTCGTCAGCCTAAAGATGCTGCGGTATTAGTTTAAGGACGTTTCGGTCCGTCGTTAGTTTAAGGACGTTTCGGTCCGTCGTTAGTTTAAGGACGTTTCGGTCCGTTCGGGGAAGGCCGGCTACTGATTATAGAGTCTGAGTTTAGGAAGATAGCGAGCGGACATAGTCGTCGTCATCTATCATTGACCCAGGCTGTGGCTCATTAAGCATAGTATTTCTTTAGGAAGCGGCCATTTATCGGCCTGAAAGGCCTTTCACCGTGCATGTCCATGAGTAGATAGGCTCCACCCTGGTAGACCTTATCTATGATGTATGGGCCTTCATAGTTTGGCTCGAATTTTCTCCGCTTGGCGCGATTGGGATCATAGGCCTTTTGACCACTAACACGAGTTCGCCTTGGCGGAATGTCCTCGGTCGGGTCAATCTTTCGTATGAGCGTGTCATCTTTGCTTTATAAGCTTCTAGATTTTGTTGCGCTATGAGCCATGTTTCTTCGAGAGCATCAAGCTCCTCGAGCCGAAGGTTAGCATTTTCTTCGTTCGTCAGTTCGTAGTGGACTGCTATTCGTAGAGAGGGTATCTCTATTTCAAGGGGGAGTACCGCTTCCGTACCGAATACCAGTGCGTACGGCGTTGTGTTCGTGGCCGTCTTGAACGTAGTTCGATAGGCCCAAAGGGCCTCTTGCAGCCTCTCGTGCCAGTCTTTCTTATTTCGGGACACCGTCTTTTTTATGATTTTTGTCAAGGTCTTATTGAAGGCCTCGGCTAGACCATTAGCTCGCGGATTGTAAACTGAAGAATATCTCCAGTCTATATTGTGCTGCTGCGCGAAGCGGCTAATCTTATGGCTTCTGTAGGCTGGCCCGTTATCGGAGATAATCCGCCGTGGAATTCCAAACCGATAGATGACATGCGTTTTGAAGAAGTGGAGGATATTCTCCGTCTTCACTTCCCTCAGCGGTACTGCTTCTGCCCATTTGGAGAAGTAATCAGTTGTCGCCAGGATGAAACGATGTCCCCGGGACGATGCTGGTTCGATGGGGCCGACTACGTCAGTCCCCCACATCTCGAATGGCCAGCTAGCCACCGTCGGATGTAGTGGATTCGGATGCTGGTAGATGAAATCCCCGTGGATTTGGCACGAGTGGCATTGCTTCGCATATTCGAGGCAGTCCTGGATCATCGTGGGCCAGTAGTAACCCATCCGTTTAATTTTTAACTTCATCTTCGGGCCTGCTTGATGAGAACCACAGATTCCGTCATGAACCTCTTGAACGACTCTTTCTGCTTCGTCAGGTCCTAAACATCTCAGCCACAGACAATCAAACGACCTCTTATACAGAGTATTATTGACGAAAGCGAAAGATAGAGCTCGTTTCATGAGCTGATGTCTTGAGGACGCTTCTTCGGGCATTCGGTGGGACTTAAAGTAGTCTATGAAGACTTCCCTCCAATCCTCAACCCTCTCACGGTCTTTTATTTGTAGAGTCGTCTGCTCAATCGCTCCCTTTTCTTCGGATGATTCCGGAGATATTTCTGCTGGTGCGAGCACTCGACGGCTCTGTACCACGATTCTGACGTCATCGAGGTTCCCGTCAGCCAATTCTTTAGCGAGCTTAGCCAACGCGTCCGCTTTGCTATTTTCCGCGCGTGGTATGCTTTCCAAAGTATAGGAGGGAATTTTGGTCAACAATTGTTGCACCTTTTCGCCGTACTTCACCAACTCCGGTTTGCACGTTTGGTAGTCACCATTTACTTGACTAACGACCAGTTGAGAATCCCCGTATATAAGGAGGTCTTCAATTCCCATGTCGATGGCGATCTCGAGGCCTGCTATCAAAGCTTCGTATTCGGCTTCATTGTTTGTCCTCGTCTCTGTTAAGGAGAAGGCGAAGCGCATTATCCCTCCTTGTAGAGTTACGAAGATGAGGCCTACCCCCGATTTGATCATTGGGATACCTTGTTTTCTCTTCTTTATGGAGGACGCTCCATCGAAATAGAGTTCCCATCGGGTACCACCGCTGTCGATCGCGTCAAACGCATGTTCGTCTGGCAAATTGCAATTTAGAGGAGAATCAGCCGGTATCGGATGTTTAGCGAGAAAATCGGCGATGGCCTGGCCTTTCACTGCCTTGAGAGGTTGATAGGTTATCGAGAACTCCATCAGGAGTAGAGCCCAATTAGCGAGTCGTCAATATGGCCTTTGACATCAAATATTTAAGAGGGTCCACCTTCGAGATGAGACAGACTTCGTGCGCCAACGCATAATGCCTGAGCTTTGTTATCGCGAAGATCAACGCCAAGCAGTGTTTTTCAATGGGAGAGTAGTTGCTTTCTGCCCCCAGCAGAACTCGACTTAAGTAGTAGAGTGCTCTCTCTTTTCCTTGATCGTTTTCTTGTGCCCATAATGCGCCTAAGGAACCTTCGAGGGCGGTTGTATAAAGAATGAGGGGTTTTCCCTTAACCGGCGCAGCCAACACCGGAGGGTTCTGCAAGTACTGCTTGATCTCATCCAGTGCACCTTGGCATTTGTAATCCCAAACGAATAGAGTTCCCTTCTTCATCAGGTGGCTGTAAGGACGGCACTTGCCTGAAAGATTGGCGATAAATCGCCGGATGTATGCGAGCTTCCCTTGGAGAGACCGCAACTGTTTGAGGGTTCTTGGCGGAGGCATTTCTATGATCGCCTTGATCTTAGATGGATCTACTTCGATACCTCGGTGTCGGATGATGAATCCCAGGAATTTACCCGAGGAGACTCCAAAAGCGCATTTGAGGGGATTCATCTTCAAATTATATTGCCGAAGGCGTTGAAATACGGTCTTCAGATGCTCGAGATGTTCCTCATATGACTTGCTTTTAACAACGAGGTCGTCGATATAGCATTCGACGATTTCATGTATAAGGTTATCGAAGATCTTCGTCATGGCCCTTTGATAAGTGGCACCGGCATTCTTTAAACCGAAGGGCATTACCTTGTAGCAGAATATACCTAAAGGGGTCCGGAAAGCAGTGTGCTTCTGGTCTTCGGGATGCATCTTTATCTGATTGTACCCTGATGAACCGTACATAAAAGAGAAAACTTCGTGAGTGGACGTGTTATCTATCATTAGCTCGGTTACCGGTACTGGGAAATCGTCCTTCGGACAGGCTTTATTGAGATCCCCGAAATCCACGCATATGCATACCGTCCCGTTTTTCTTCATTACCGGGACGATATTGGCGATCCAGTCGGGATATTGGACTTCTTGGATAAATCCAGAATCGATCAGCTTCTTGACTTCGGCGTTGATGCTCATTTCAAGCTCGAGTCGCATCCTTCTTGGCGCCTGCTTGACTGGCTTGATATCTTGGGATATTGCTAATTTATGCACAGCAATCTCCGGATCTAATCCTGGCATCTCGGAATAGTTCCACGCGAAGCAGTCTTTATGCTGTAGAAGCACGTTCTTTAACGCAGCCACCCTTTCTTCAGATAGCAGCCCGCTGACGAATGTCGGTCGCGGATCATCCGCCGATCCCAACTCAATCTTCTTGAGGTCATCTCAGTAGTATGTATGCCATCTTCCAGTTCTTTCGGAGCTGGCGAAAATTCTGAGATCACCTCATCATTGCTGTTCTCGAAGCACCAGGGAAGGTCATCCATGTTCTCGGGCTCTTCTTTTAATATCGTAATCATGTAACAGGTGCGAATTCGCTTCCAGGACTGCGGTGAATCCGGTTCTGCTCTTGCAGCTTTGGGTTCGTGCTTTTGTGGTGGCGTTATCCTCCAGCCGTTGGATAAAGCGAATCTGCCCTGTTGGTACTGGTCCTCGACCCAGTTCTTGAATGTGAAGCAGTCTTCGGTAGGATGTCCTATGGCTCGGTGATAAGAGTAATAGCTCAGATGAGAAGCCTTGTTAGCTTGCTCAGGGTGCTTAGAATCTGGAAGCGCGATCATTTGATGTTTTATAGCGAGCTCAAGTAACCTCTCCATCTTGTCTCGGGGGAAGGAATACGCTCAACTCATCTTCTTCATGAGGGACAAATCCAGACCGCGCAATACCCGATCACGTAACTCTCTAATCCTGCGTCGTTGTTGTCGGCTTTTCTTTCCGTTTCTTGATTTATTTCTGCCTCTGCATCGGACCTTTTGTACAACGGGTTGACAGGGAGGAGCATCTTTGTCTTTTGCAGCCTGTTGAAACAGACGTTGCGTCCTGGCCTTCTCGTAAATGGCCATCTCGCGGTCGTGGTCTTCCCGAGCTTTTTGACCCGCTTTCCTGACAAGCTTGTCCATTCGTTCTTCAAACGACGGACTCGGCTCTTCAATCGCGGGATCTAGTTTTGATGAGGGGTTGACATTTCCCGACGGGGCGTCTTCTTCTTCATCAAAGGTATATACGGCGTAGCTACTGTGGGCCCGTTCCCGTTTTCCGGCTCTCACGTATCCAAGCCCAAGTGTTTCCATTTTCCCGTTGAGCAATTTGCGTTGAGTCTCAGGGACATCCCAAATCCTGTTGTAGAACCGAGCTTGTCGAACAGTCTGTTTTAAGGGTACTCCTTGGCGCTTCAATAGCCTCTTTAGTCCATTTGCGTAATATCTGGGCAAACGGATGGGTTGGAGTCTGTCGAGTGTAGCATCCGCGCCATGCCAGATCTCTTTCTCTACTTTCGTCTCTGAGGATCGGTAGAATAGGATTACCTTCTCACCCCTTTGCCTGGGAGGGAAGTAAAACGTCTGCAGGTCCTGCACATTGTAAGCTTGAAGTGTGTCGAGATCCTTGTAGTGTTCTTGCGGCACCATGGTGATTTGCAAGCTCTGATCATTGCTAGGTGATGCTTGTATTGACGGCCGATTGGAGAACACGGCATTAACCTCATCTTCCGAAGATCAACATGGGGGTGGACGTCCCCGGGTTGTTGCGTTGAGACGGCTCAGCATAAACTATCTCTTCTTCTTCTTCGGTATCGCTCCCGAAAATAGGGATGGCGGCGGCGGCTTTGTTCTCCGGCTTGCGACACCTTTCTGTATCCTCAAAATCTGGCAAAAAGTACTTCGCATCTTCGTATTTGCGGACTTCGTTCACGGAAAATGGGTTTAGCTCACCTGTTACGGTATACTCGAAACCATCCTTGAAGTACTTCATACACTGATGTTGCGTAGAAGGGATGATGTTGTATTCATGTAACCAAGGGCGACCGAACAAGGCGTTGTAGCAGGTCTTGGCGTCAATGACATGGAATTTGATGTATGTGACGAGTAGTCCGAAACGTAATGTTAGTATCACGGATCCGAGAGTCCGTGACGATTGGGAGTCGAAACCGGAGATGGTAATTTTGTCACGAGCGAGGTGTTGCATACTCATGCAGATTTCCTTTAACACCCGAACGTTAAGGAGATTGACGGAGGATCCATTATCCACCAGGATCTTGCCTATCTTGATGTCATGGCAGTATCCAGAGACATATAGGGGACGGTTGTGGTCATACGTCCCGAGAAGGAGGTCTTCGTCACCGAAAGTGATGTCGGCCGTATGCACTTCCTCCAGTTCATCCTTCATCCTTTCCGTGGCGAGGAAGGCTTGGAATTGTTCGGGTTCTTGTAACGCCTTAATTAGTGAATCTCGCGCTTCTTTTGATAATAGGAGGGCATCGAGAATGCTAAGTTGAGAAGGTAGCTTCCTTAGGTGCGCCAGAATGTTGTAGTCCACCTTGCCCTTCCTGGGAGGGTCTTTGGTAGTCAGCTCTTTCATGACTTGGTCATCTAAAGTGATATCCTCAGTGACCTTTTCCTTCCCCTTATCTTTTCTATTTGCGGGCCCGAGATTCTTTTCCGGGAGCGTGCGATTGCGCAGCTGAATGTTTTCGCAGGCCTCTGGTTCTCCCTCTTTCCCCAAAACGGATTCTTTAAAGAGAGGGCCCAGAGCCATTTCTTCATCAGAGTCGCTCCCAAAGGTGAGAACTTGTGACCCTCCGGCGTTAACCATGTAACAGTTGCCAGTTGTTCTGTTGTGCCCGTCGGCAGTACTTCTTCGTTCCCGATGGGTCTTGCGTTTCATGCGCTTAAAATGTTGTCGATGAGCAACATATCCCTGCCACCATATCCTAAAGGCGTCGCACTCCTCCGTAAGGTGTGAAATCTTCCGATGATATGCGCAATAATTAGGGTGCCTCTCCACCCCATCGAGCGTGTTTCTTTCCGAGGGTGGTAGCTTCATTCCCATTGACATGGCTTTGGCAAACCTTTTCCTCGTCTTGAATATCTTCTTGTCTACCTCGGGTGCCTTTCGATCTGGCAGGAGTACTTCAACTCTTTCGTCCAGTCACCTGCATTTGGCTCCTTCCGATGCGGCCATCTCACGCTCCTGATCCGCTTTACTCTTCAGACGAATCTCGTCTAGAAAGACGTCGATCATTTCATCTGTTGGCCACACAAGCTCTGGTTCAGGCTCTGTCTCCAGTTTCTTAGTGCCAGGAGTTTTTTCATCGTCGGTAAATGAGTGGGAGATTACGTTACAACTCGCCACATATCCCTCGGATTCATCCGACGAGCTTTCTCCATCATCTTCCACCTGAAAGATGTGGTTGAGGAATTCTTGCAGCGTGACAGGAGTTCGCGCCTTTTGATTGTACTTTTCCAGCGCGTCGATTTGCTTCTGCAAGTTCGTGCGCTTGTCTCCAGGCTTCCTGGGCTTCTTAGATTTCTTCTTCTTTTTCTTCGAAGATTTTGACGGTAGGGCATGGGTACTTGGGCCATCACCACCGCTTTTTGTAGTTGGGCGCGGCCTCAGCATTCCTTCGATGATCTGGGGTTCCAGCGGGTCCTTCCATTCGACCGCCGGGCACGCATGAGGGTCCCTCAGCATTCTTTTGGTTTTAGTTGAAAGCACGACTTCCCATGGAGCTTCTTCAATAAAGGAACAGGTTGCCTCCGGTGTGTCTGCTTTCTTAGGAGTATGCGGCTGTGGCGGGTTCACCTTCCACTTTTCGGACAGCGCAAACTTTCCGTGGAGGTATTGATCTTCAATCCATCCTTTGAAAATGAAGCAATCCTCAATCGGATGGCTTACCGTTTGATGGCAAGGGCAATAGTTGGGGTTGTTCACCTCAGTGGGTTGTGGCGGTCGCCTTGGATTTGGCAGGTTTATAAGTCTGTTGCGTACTGCTAGCTCGAATAGCCGTTTCGTCTTGTCCCGTGGGAACGAGTAGGGACGCTTCATCTTCTCATTATAATACCGGCGTCTTTCTTCCAGTTGATCCGTCAGCTTTGGGGCATTGGGTTGCTGCTGGGCATTCGCGACGAAGATGGCCTTTCCTTTACCCTTGTCATTCCGAGGTTCTGGCTTCGGGGGAGGTGGTCTATGACCCATCTGGTCCATCTGAGCCAACTTGTCGATTAAAGCCTGGAATGTGGTTGGCTTAAAGAACATCATAAACTGGGAGATAGTTGCGTGAGGGTCTAGAGTTCCACGAACATGCCCACTGCGAGCGCTTCCTCAATGTGTTGCTCACATTTCGACCACAAATTCCGCCAGCGTATAGCATACTGGACCCAAGTTTCGCCTGGTTTTACCCTGGCGTTAATCAATGCCGTTATTGGAGTGCGTTCGCTGGCGCTCGTGAATCGCTGAGTAAATAGCAACTCCATTTCAGCGAACGTCTTGATAGAATCGTTCGGGAGTTCTGAATACCATTCGAACGCTGTTTCTGATAAGCTACCCATGAATTGGCGAAGCAACAGTTTATCATCTCCGCCGGTGTTACCGCAAAGGGCCCTGAACTGGGCGACATGTTGGTGGGGATTGCCGGTCCCCTTATACACGTGAAATTTTGGTATTGTATAACCCGACGGATATTTGATTTGGTCGTACCAGCTTGGATACGGCCGCCCTGTTTTGACGACTTGACCAGCTGCCTCAGTCGCATGATGAACCCGGATTTGCTGGGCTATATAGTCGACCAAATCAGCCTTAGAGATTGTCTCCTCCTTGGCCGTTGAGAGGGCCGGCGGTGGATTTGACGTTTCTCCCCGGTCGTCTTCAAGAATGATCGGGGGATCCTCAGCGGGTGAGTCCTGTTGGATCATCATTCCTATCATATCTTGGAAGAGAAGGCCCATACGCTGTATGTTGGCTGCTTGTTCAGCAGCCTCTTTGTCCTTCTTCTCCAATATTCGGCGAAGGAATTCGGCGTCGGTTTCTTCCTCCTGGCGTTCGTTCGAAGACTTTTCTAGGTTTTCTTTTGGCCCGGTAAGTGCGGCCATAGCACTCATCATTTCCTGGAGCTTTTGCTGTTGCTCCTGAGCTTTGGTCACCGACCGTGTAAGCGGTCTATGACCTATAGACGCACGGCTGTCTTCCTTTCCTGACGCCATGTATACGGTATGGACCATCACGCCCCCAGACTTAGGGCGTCTGGGCTTAGTGCCTTTAGCTGTCGTTGCAGGCTGGGGGATCTTCTCCGGCTTCCTCCTTTTATGAGCAGTGGAAGTTGAGGGGTCCGTTGAGGTGGGCACCCAGACAGCCTTTCGTGGTTTAGCCTGGCAACTGGCTTCCTGTTGGATTTTCAGCTTCTTGTGCTGGCGGGAGAAGTTTGGATCGATCATCGAGTCTCGGGCCTGCCGCCAAACCTTATAGATTTTGGAAGACAGCCGTTGAGGGGATCGGGGCTGTTCTGGCTTTATTTCCGCAACCTTTTTTAATGGAGGAGGAGACCTCTTTAGCACCGCGGTAGGAGAATTCCTTCGCACCTTATTTAGCATCTCAAAGCTGTTCCCAGTTGGAACGGCAGCATTAACTTCCACCGTTGGGGCTGGTGGAGTTAGCCCAGAGGGGGAGTTGCCCCCAGCCTTCTTTACTCGGCGCCAATGACGACGTCGAGCGTGTCGAGCGGACGGTACTGGTTCAGCGGTGAGGATGGCTTCGTATTGCCCCCTGTGTAGGTGGGGGGTCGCTGCCGGCGTTAGCCTGTCAAAGACCGATGTCCTTTGGGTAGTAGGAGTGGGAGCTGGAGCCGTCAATCTTGTAAAGACCGACTTCTTGGCAAGGGAAGCCGCCTTGACGACTTCAGGAGCAGGACCGGTCACTTTCTTAGAAGCAGCCTTCTCTGGGATTGTAGGCCCCATCGTGGGTCCACAGGAGTTCTGGCCCAATCTAGAGAAGACCGAGGCGCTGATGTTGGGCGACCCGTTGAGAGGGGCCGCGACAGGGATAAGACGATCAAAGACCGACTTCTTGGGAGCTTCCTCTGTCAGCACCGGCGCGGTGAAGCTTGTCGGCGGGAGCATGGTCCCAAAAAACAATCCTGTGGTGGCTCGAGTGACCTGTTCCACGGGCATTGTGAATAGCGAAGCAGCTTGGGGTCTGTAGGCTATACCTCCTGGCGAGGCAGAGCGCTGGTCGCAATTGCAGTCCGAACAGTTGGAGCATTTCGCACAAGTAGAAGCCATCGATTCTTTGCTTTCTACAATAAGCAAGACGCCAAGTCTTAGTATCTTGAAACCCAAGGGCAACCATTAGCGAACCGCGATTGGTTCGCGAATCACGACACACGAAGTGTGGAGTGGAAAGAGGAAAAGTCCCACCGGGCGTGCCAGAATCTGTTCCCCTCCGAACGGCGGCCGGGACATGGACGTCTCGCCTGGGGTTCGGGGCAGATGCTAATTGGTGCTATCCGTCCACCTCTCCGAAGATGCCAAGTTGATTTATGGCACCGTATATCGAAGGTTTAAACGGATGCGTCCGATGTAGCAGACTTCGTCAGATTCCCCCTCGCTTGAGGGTTTTTTTTTTGATTGTGGGGACGCTCTTCCCTGCAGGCGCAAGCCCCTGCAGTTAATTACGCTACCGCGTCGCGGTAGCCACTTTCTCCTTCTCCAGATGGTCACTTCGTGTCGTGTGTATTTCTTTTATGTTTAGTTGCCCGTGGATTGTATACGGAGACTGAGTTATGTCGTCGCCCGTAGGGCGTGGACTAGTCCAAATCCGTATTATCTTAGATTTGGGTTTGGGGGTTTGGGTTTAAGGATACGTTAGCCTCATTTGAGCCTAAGATCGACTTAAACGTTTGTTAAGGATACGTTAGTCTAGTTTTTAGACTAAGGTCGACTTAACGGGATCGTTTAGATCCAACAAGAGAGCAATAAAAGGGGGGGCTCTGTTGTTTAGTTTAGTGACGTTACGGTCGGTAGGTAGTTTAAGGACATTGCGGTCCTTGGGTAGTTTAAGGACATTGCGGTCCAATGTTAGTTTTAAGACATTGCGGTTAAGGTTAAGGACGTCATAGTCCATGGGTTTAAGGACCCCACAGTCCGTTGTTAGTTTTAAGACACCTCGGTCAAGGTTAAGGACGTCATAGTCCATGAGTTTAAGGACCCCACAGTCCGTTGTTAGTTTTAAGACATCTCGGTCAAGGTTAAGGACCTCATAGTCCATGAGTTTAAGGACCCCACAGTCCGTGTCAATGTGTGGTCATCGGGACCTGTCACCTCTTTGAAGACGTTGAGGAATTACAACGCCAAGTATCAAAGGAGTGAAGAGATGTACCCTTCAACCGGGGTGGATTAAATAGTCTTTGGCCCAATTTGGGATCAAGACCAATTAATTATGTTATGAGCCCATTAGCCCGGTTAAGTCTGAATTGATGACTTATGGCCATCTTGGGCTAAGTCCAATCATGCTTGGAATATTGGCTTTGAAAGAGAGGCTTTGCCTCTGGCCATTTAGCCAATTGGGCTATCGTTAATTCAGCAATGTCGAACACTGGGATCAAGTTAGTGTTTCAACACTAAAAGACAGTTGGTGTTAAACACCAGCAACGAGGGGTTCAAATTAGTGTTAAACACTAGAGCAAATCAGTGTCAAACACTAGCAGCAGAGGCTTCAACTTAGTGTTAAACACTAAGAAATTCAGTGTTAAACACTGCAAATAAAGTTCTTTGATTAGTGTTGAACACTAAGGCCAAACAGTGTTTTCACACTGGATTCAGGGGTTCCAATTTAGTGTTAAACACTAAGGCAAGAGGGGTCACGTGGTCGCACGTGAGGGCGCCCTCCCTTCATTTGTTCTGCTGAGAATAGTGCATCTTTTGGAGCATCACGTGCCATCACGTGACGGGCATTTAAATGCCTGTATGTTAAAGCTTCTGCCGTGGGTCACGTGGGTCACGTGAGGCACCGCCTCAAAGGTCCTTCTCTGTGGTTCTTTTCGGGGGTCACGTGGTGGCACGTGACCCTGCCTCTTTGTATGTTTTTTAGAAGATCTGTTAATCCTTTTTTAAGAATTAAATTCTTCGTAGGGTTGAACCCTAACGATAAATTTAAGAGGAATTAAATTCCTATTCCCTTCTGAAGATTTATATTCTGGGATAGAGTTAAACTCTGAATTTTCTGTAGGAATTAAATCCCTCATATATGTGAAGAACTGAATTCCATCATAGGGTTAAACCCTAATAAAAGCTTTAAAAGGAATTAAATTCCCACTCTCTTTTAGAGAGGTATGAGATTTTGTCATAGGGTGAAACCCTAATTTCTTTTCTCTTTTTTTTTTTAAAAGGAATTAAATTCTTGTTATTTTTCTAGGGTTGAACCCTGATTCTGTTCATTCTGAAGGAATTAAATTCCCAAAACATAGGGTTAAACCCTAATTTTATTTTAAAGGAATTAAATTCCTATAGTTCTGTGAGAATTAAATTCTCAAGCTTCCATTCCCTCTCTATGCTTTGGATCTGCATGGCAGGATCTCAACCCAATGAGAATTAAATTCTCAATTCAAAGGGAGATGTGCACTTTACAGATCCTCCACCAAAGAGAGAACTATGTTCTTCTGTTTTATATCAGAGTTAAACTCTGTTGAGAATTAAATTCTCTTTTTCTTTCAAGAAGCCTTCCTTTTCTTACCTAGGGTTTTCTTTTGCAGAAGATCCAAATTCCTCCAAAGTATCAAGGCTCTCTTCTTTTTTTTTTAACGTATCGATTCCTTTCTGCATGTATCTCTCTCTGTGTATCTCTTGGCTCCTATTTATAGGAGAAGCAGCCGAATCAATTCGTTTTGATGAATCTTTCATTGAGAGATTTGATTTGTATTCACCATTCGTTTTGGACCTTTGGATTATTAGGTGAATTTTATTCACCATTGGATTTTAAATCCAGAGATTCTCCTTTATTATTTCAGTTAGATTTTAAGGGGAAATCTTTCCAAGTTCAGGCTTTTTCCACAAATAGATGATATTTAATCACCTTTAAATCTTTAATTCAATCGGTTCCTTTGGAAAGATTTGAGAGGTCCTTTCTCAGAATTTAATTTTGTTAACAGATAGGCTTTGAGAGCCGGTCACGTGTGGCCACGTGACCCTTGGTCACGTGTGAGCACGTGACCCCCTGGGAACGAGCCATCTTCTTCTCTTTGCGCTCTGTCTTCTGGCCGCTGCTTAGCCGTCACGTGCCACCACGTGACCCCTGGTCACGTGTGAGCACGTGACCCTCGCCTGTAGCTTTTTTCTTGATCTAATCAGAGAATGAGTCCGCTGCTTTTGAGTGTCACGTGCCAACACGTGACCCTGGTCACGTGGGAGCACGTGACCCTTTCTGAAGCCCCTTCCTTTGACGTAGTCGGGAAACTGAATCTGCCTTGCCGATGCTTTTAGATGTCACGTGCCAACACGTGACTACTGGTCACGTATGAGCACGTGACCCTTTTCTGAAGCCTCTTCCGTAGGCTTTCCTGATTTTAAATCAGGAAACAGCGCGCTCTGGTGCAGTGCGCCAATTTAAGAGAGCAACGGTGCAGATTTACAAGTGCAGGGCACTGTTTTAATTTCTTGATCCAATTTTGGATCCAAGAAAAGAATCTTTAAGATTCCAGAACCAATGGTTCATAAAAAAGGCAATGCTTTTGTTATTATTATTATTTTTTATTTGAAGATCCTTGATCTTGTTCTTAGATCAATGATCTATTCAGAAGAAATTCTTCTTTTGTTTTATAAAGGTTTTTACCTTTTTTCTTTCTCTGAGTTCTTTTCAAAATTCTTTAGTGTTCTCTCTCTGTTTCTGAGTTTTTTGTCTCTCTGAGTTGTGTTGATGTTTCTGTTGCTGATGCCCTCTGAATTAGGGTCTAGGGGCCTTTATATAGTGCCCATTAATTAGTTAAATTTGTTAAGGAGATCTTTCTCTGAGTGATTTGGGGAATTTTCCCCACCGTTGGATCTTTGATCCAAGGGCCTCTGTTTTACAGAAGACAATTTTCTTGTTTTAATAAGAACAGAAAGATCTTACTGGAATTTAATTCTGTATGGCGCAAACGCTCCAGCGCTTGACACGTGTCGCACAGCACACAGCGCGGCGCAGATGCGCTAGCGCAGCTGCGCTTGACACGTGTCGCGCCGCGCACAGCGCCGCGCAGCTGCGCTGACACGTATCGCGCAGCGCACAGAGCAGTGCAGCTGCGCTTGCGCAACTGCGCTGACATGTATCGCGCAGCGCAGCGCTTACGCAGATGCAACTGCGCTGAGACATGTTGCGCAGCGCAGCGCTTGCGCAACTGAAGCGTTGCTTCCTTTAATTTTTTGTTTTAAACAGAGCCTTGCTCTGATTAGGCGCACTGCCTTAGGTGCTGCGCTGACGTATCAGTTTCTGACACGTGGCGCGTTGCGCGCAGCGCACGGGATTTGAAGCGTTGCTTCAATTTTTGAATTTTTGAAATTCAAACAGAGTTTTGCTCTGATTGGGGGAAACATAGACTAAGATCAACTTAACAGGATCATTTAAATCCAACAAAAGAGCGTTTGGGCTCGATTGTTTTAGTTTAGGGACATTACGGCCCATAATTAGTTTAAAGACATTACGGTCCAGTTTAAAGACGTCATAGTCTGTAAAGTTTAAAGACATCATAGTCTATGAGTTTAAGGGCCTCATAGTCCATAAAGTTTAAGGACATCTTAGTCCAGTTTAAAGACATTATAGTCTATGAGTTTAAGGACCTCACAGTCCATAAAGTTTAAGGACATCATAATCCATGAGTTTAAGGACCCTATAGTCCATAAAGTTTAAGGACATCTTAGTCCAGTTTAAAGACGTCATAGTCTGTTTGGTTTTGGTTCAACCGTTTGGAGATGCACCAAAAGTTATCGGTTATTGGGACCCTCCACCTCTCTGAAGACGTTGAAGAATTACAACGACATATATCAGAGGTATGAACAGATGTACCCTTGAACCAATTTTGATTGAAAGGCTCTGGGAATTACTTTGAATGTCATATGGGATGATCAATTTTGGAAGACAAGAGTATAGTTGGGATTCAGTTTCAGGGGATCTTGCCTCTTGAAGACTTAGCTAATTTGGGCTAAGATTGGCTCGAATATAGTGTTAAACACTAGATTACATTCGGCGCTCACGTGCTCCCACGTGAGGCGCTTAAAGTAGTGTTAAACATTAAAACTGAAGCGCTCACGTGGGGTCACGTGAGGCGCATGAAGATTGGGCCTTGCTTCTTTTATTTTACTCTCAGAATATGCATATAAGTGTTAAACACTTGACTTTTATGACCATAACCTGTGGGCACGTGATAGGTATCCATGCGTTGGATATTAAAAGTATTTGTCAGGGGTCACTTGGGTGCACGTGATACACCCTAAAAGAGAAACTGTCTTGGCTTTACTCCCTTTTTTTTAAGGAGCTTTTTAAGGGTCACGTGGGAGCATGTGATACACACTAAAAGAGAAACCGTCTTTATTGTTTTACCTTTTCCCTTTTAAATAAGTGTTAAACACTTTGGGAAATCTCTTTTTTTGGTTCAAAGAAAGGGGGTCACGTGTTACCACGTGATCATCAATATGCATATAATTCTGAGTTTCAAGTCCCTTACTAACTTCTCTTCTCTTTTTTTATAGGAATTTAATTCCTCGGAAATTTGCATGGCAGAATCTCCCCAATGAGAATTAACTTTTCAATTTTATAGAGAGATCTGCTTCTGCAGATCTATCACTATAAGGAAGAACTAAGTTCTTATATTAGGGGTTAAACCCTATCCTTGTTGGAGGAAATAAATTCCTATATGTTTTTTGTGGGAGAATAAAATTCTCTGAACTTAGGTCTTCCTTTAGGTTCTAGATCTGCATGGCAGAATCTTCCCGATGAGAATTAAATTCTCAACTTATGGGAAGATCTGCTTCTGTAGATCTTCAACCAGAGGAAGAACTAAGTTCCTATTTAGAAAAGTTAAATTCTTGGTTTTGAGAATTAAATTCTCTTTTGTTTTATAGAATGATCTCTTTCCTTCTCTTACCTAGAGTTTTTTTCTTCTCTAAAGAGATCTTCTTCTCTCTGGAGAATTAAATTCTCCTTTTCTTTTGTTTTTAGGGAGAGATTTTTCTCTTTTTCTTTGTTCAATCCTCTCTTCTGTCCTCTCTTTTACTCTTCCTTCTTGGCTCCTATTTATAGGAGAAAGAAAAGAATTAGTTTGTTCAGTCCATCTCTTATTGAGAGATTTTGATTGATTTTATAACCAACATGATCTTTTAGATCACTCGGTGAATTTTATTCACCATTGGATTTTTAATCCAAAAGATATTATTTGTTGTTCCTGACAAATTTTAGGAAAATATTTCTTTGTATAGAATCTTTCTATAAATTAGTGATTTTTAATCACCATTAGATTTTTAATCCAACGGCGCTCCCTTTTACAGAGTGCAATCTTTTTTGTTTGGAAAGATCTAGGGAAACATTTTTCCAATTAGGGTTTTTGATTCCTTTTAATTAGAATTTAATTTTATTAGTTCAGAGGGTTTAAGAGTCTATCACGTGTTGGCACGTGACCTTACCAATTAAGTATTTAATTAGAATTTAATTCTATTGGTTCAGACTTCAGAGGGATCAGAAACCCATCACGTGTTGGCACGTGACCCCACTGATTAAGCATTTCCAATTGTTTATTTCATTTAGCGCCTATAGGCTTTGCCTGTAAAAGGTCACATGCCTGCACGTGAGACCCGGTCACGTGTGGGCACGTGATGCCCCCTTTGGGGGTTTTCCTTGCTGCTTTATTTATATTTTATTCAGTTCTCATGAGAGAACAAATGCTTTTAATTCCTTTTAATTAGAATTTAATTCTATTAATTCAGTGGGTTCAAGAGCCCATCACGTGTGGGCACGCGACTTTATCAATTAGGCATTCAAGCGTGGATAGAATCTGCCCATAAAAGATCACGTGTTTGCACGTGAGGCCCGGTCACGTGTGAGCACGTGATGCCCTATTTGAGGGTTTTCCTTGCTGCTTTATTTGTGTTTTATTCAGTTCCCACGAGTGAACAAATGCTTTTAATTCCTTTTAATTAGAATTTAATTTTATTAATTCAGTGGGTTCAAGAGCCCATCACGTATGGGCACATGACTTTATCAATTAGGCATTCAGGCGTAGATAGAATCTGCCCATAAAAGGTCATGTGTTTGCACGTGAGGCCCGGTCACGTGTGAGCATGTGATGCCCCATTTAGGGGTTTTCCTTGCTGCTTTATTTGTATTTTATTCAGTTCCCATGAGGGAACAATAGTATAATAAATAGTAAACATTAAAAGAAAATTATAGTAGAAAATAATTCAAAATGACATCCTGTAATTAGAGCAGATAGAAAAAGCCAAAAAGGCACGAAGAATGGAATTTCATAAAATGGACAATAGTATGAAAAGTATTAATAGGAACGATTTACTATAAGTAGAATATACGGTGTATGTTTAAACTATTGAGAAAATAAAAATAGTAGAGCACCTCAAGTCAGTGAGTAAAACTAAAATATTTACCAACACATGATGAAAATCTAAATAACCATAAATAGGCAGAACTCTAAATTTAAGATAGTAGGTACTACTAGTTATAACTATGTTAATAGGAAAATAACACCAGTAATATATGGTAGACTAGCCAGAGAAGGTATTGCGATATATACATCGAAGGTCGACACCGCAAGCAAGCATTCGAATGAAAGAAACATAAATAGAAATTGAGTTGTCCAGAACGACATAAAGATAAAAGGATGAAATTTGGACTCCAAATCTGGGAAGATACAAATTTACAATGAGGATAGGGTTTGACAGTTTCGGACAGGAGTATGCGGCAAGATACAACCTAATTGTGAAAAGGGTCAGGGGTGCGGTGATGAACTATGGTGTCGACAGAGTTTACGGTCTAAATATAGAGAGTCAAACAAAAGTAGTTATCCACATATCACAACTTTATTGTATTCAAACCAAGAAGTTCAACAGATACAAAAAGTTGAACGAAAAGGAACAACTGAGAAAACAATATCTTTATTGACGGCAGGGAAGGTGATAACTCCGCGTCGATCTCTAAATCTCTGCGATCTCGTGAAGCAAGTCTGAATCTTATGTTGGGTCCGTTTCATCCTCGAAATTCAAGATACAAAACAATGAAACAACTGAGTTTCGCAATTAGATATGGAGGGCGTCGATAAATCTCTTCCTTGCAACTCCTTCCTTTTAGTGCAACCATTGAAAAAATGTTCGTCGGATCCACAAATCAAGCATTGCCCTTTGGCCTGGTGACGGTCTCTCTGTAGGTGCCCCAGTCTCTTGCAATAACTGTTGGATATATATGCCCTAGAGGCCTTCATTGTATAGGATGCTGGGGATATGTATGTACATGACAGTCTTGCTTGATATGATAGTACGCTATTTGGTTTGTCTTTGTCTTAACGTATGATATATTTTACTTGGTATTTATATATATATGTTGATAAAGCCCATAGGGTGTTTGCCTGACTACCGGCGTTGTGATGGCAGTCATACTTGTGGGAGCTGGATAGTCAATAGGCATACCCTTAGATGTCCCTGGTCGCAGGAGAATCGAGACTGTGCATTGATACTCCGGAGTAGACTAGTGTATACATATCTAGACCCTGAGGAAGGGCGATGGATTGGCCCCGCAGCCATTGGTGGAGTGCACCTAAGATTGTATACAGATGCTCACTGGATGTGAGTACACCGGACAGGACTCGCCGAGAACTGACTGGATGGTATTATACCTAACATCAGATAGCAGTTCTCAGGTGACATGTGTGCAGATAGTCCGTTGACTTAAAGTCATCATTTGTCTCGTGTGAGTTCCCACTGTGCTTTGATTATTACCCTACCACGGCTCAAAGGAGTCGTGCAAACAGGTTTTAGTTGGGCACAGTCCCGAGCCACGTGGAGGCAGTGAGTGACTGTTAGGGATTCGTCTCTCCCGGTATAGGGAGTTCATATCGCACGGTGATCGGTTGGTCATTACCATAAGTCCCTGGCCAGGGCTGATTGAGAATTACTGATGGACTGATCAGTAGATTCTCGGATGGTCTTGAGCCATACCGACATGACTTGTACGGTTATTAGGGGTCTGACGTCCACCACCTCTCTAGACCATACATCCGATACTCTTAGACGAACAGACAGGACTGAGCGGATATTGTCACAGACAGGCTCAGTAGGATTTCGGATGGGTTACCTCATCGGCTTTCTTATCGACAACTACCTGGGGACCGTTACGTACAGCTAGTGCCGCTTGCGGTCTGTGGTTAAACCCACTGCCAGCGTAGTAGTCGAGTCTTTAGAGTCCCACACAGAGATTTCCCAAACTCAGGCGAAAAGATATAGAGGTCGTATGGTTTTACGACAAAGGTTCGGACGCATACATGTTTAAACGCACGTATGATATTCGGACAGTTTTTACTAGCCGGTTTTGGTTTAAGCCAGATTCTAGTATCAGGTTATTGGATTTATACAGTCTAAAATTTTTCCGTGTTTTCACGGATGCGAGGGGTGTTCTCATAATTTCCGAGAAGCTTCTAGAAGGATGTGACATGAGGGATTAAGGTGGTATTTTCATTAATTGCTTTAGTGACTCATTCATATGATTCATCATATCATTAAATGCATCATTAATGCATCATTAATGATCTAATGAATCACATGATGAATCACTCTTCTTGAATAAATGAAGCATGGTGAATAATCATTTAATTGATATTATTTGATAATTCATTATGTTTGATATATTCAAGTGAGAAGCTTTTCTATTCTCATTATCATCTCCACCTTCTCTCTCCTCAAGCTCTCTCTCCTTCTTCAAACCCTAATCCTACCACTCATGAGTTGAATACAAGGATTAGTAAAGACTAAAAACTCCATAACCAATCTCTACATCATCTTAGTTCCTTTATTAGCAACTAGAGAAACTAAGTAACCTCAAGTTTAGAGGTTATAGCTTGGATTAGGGTTCTCGGGTGGATCGTCTATCACGGAAAGGAAGCCGAGGAGGACGTGGAGATCCAAGGAGGCCATAGAGATCGTAAAGACGAAGGACTAGAATTGTTTGGTATAATCTTTTAACATAGTAGCTTAGAACTCTATGCTTATTGTTAATTATTGTTTAGCAAAGATCTTCGGTTAGTCGATGTTTACATAATAAACAAGATCGTTTTACATATTTCCGCCTCCCCGCAACTCGTGGGGTGTTGTACATCGACTTACAGTGGTATCAGAGCCTCACTAAACAATAATTCACTCACTTGCAAAGTCGTATGAATTTCGAATGGAAAACAAACCGGAAAAAACCCCGATACCATATAGTTTCTGTCGATTTTAAAATGAGGTCCAAAAATTTTTCAAGGACCTCCAGAATGACCAGCATGAAAATATAAGAACACACAAGAAAAATGGGCTCCTGAATCGGCCAAAGAGCCGCGGAACCGCGGCCGATCCCATCGATCCGCCGCGGATCCGCGGCCGAGTTGGGGCTGATTCAGCCCAGTTTTCTTCTGTGCATCTTCTGTGATATTTTGTATTTTCTGGTATTTTTTAATTTTTGCTCAGGTTTCAGATTTACAGAGAAGTATTAGAGCAAAATTTAATGTGTTTAATCGATTGAAATTATACGATGTTTGCTTGTTTGATTATATCTGTGAAATGTTTTATGTGTTCGTAAACCTCCCATAACTGCTAGTATGTCGGTTGGCAGGGGGTTGCACATATCTGTGATGTTATTTTTAACTGTTTGTGAATATAAACTGTGTTGGACTGTTGTGATGATTACCCGGGTTTTGTGATGGGTTATTGTATTAATTCATTCGATATAAATGTAATAAGTTGTAATATTATTTCGCGGGGCACATCCAGGTTGCGGTTGTAGCCACCGTTGTATTATTTCTTTTTACTGTTTTTGCTCCTAGGATAGACCCAAGGTGGGGTGCACAAACTACCGGGTATTTTGAAGTGTTGAGGCAGACTGCTTCACTTCTGGTACTTGGCGGGTAGTTTGCCGTACCCGTAGGGGTCTGGGGTGGGGTAAATGGCAATTCATCACAACTGTGTAATCCCTATTTCGTTGCAGGCTCAAAAGAAACGCGGATTGCTTGCAAATCCAATATTGTTTATCTGTGATCTGGAATGCCTATTATTACGTCTAACGAATGTACAATATCTATATATGATAGCTATTTAGACGCCACTTATGTTTTATACCCGCGCCAGCCCAGCCCCCGCTCTGCCGTTAGTTAAGTAACCTAACGGGTGATGACATGGCCCAGTGGCGAATGCGGATGGCATAAGAGGACGTTGTATTTTCGTTGTTAACTGTAATGATAGGTTAATTGATGGGACGCATTATTATTAATGCAAAGAAAATAAAACCTAAACTGAATCGTTGGAACAATTTCTAAAACCACTCGGTTTTCTTGAAAAAGCAAATTTTAAATGCGGAGCTTAAACCACTCCTTTTAAATAAAAGCTATCTTTGTTCCTTCGATCATATCAAGTTCATTACGTTAACGGTTTTTTGCCAAAAACCAGCCGTAACCCTCCGTCGTTTCAGATAGACAGCACATCGTATTCATGCTATGCTTGTTGGCCTACGTCAAGGCATAGTGTATGGTAGCAGTGTGTGTGCCTATTTGTTGCATAGATAGATGCATTAGTTTAAGACAGACGTACACCTCGTTGGCCTACGTCAAGGGCATGTACGATGTACTTAAATTGATCAGGACAACGACGGGTAGAACTTGACTTGCGTCTTATGATTTGTTGGCCTACGTCAAGGTCATAAGAGCTTGGGGTAAAAATCACATCGGGAGTTTCAAACATAAAGGAAACTTGCAGATTTAGCATACCTTCTGGAGTGTGGTGACTAGAGTGGCTTCCATCTAGGGCATCATGCAATGATAGTTGGATCCCGATCCCACTGATGAGTAGGATTACTCTCGGGAATTTTTCTCACTTAAACAATCAATGCTATAAACCAAGTAGGTGTCTAGAAAGGTGTTAGAGGGGCTACGCCTCCAGGGAAAAGAGGTTCTTTAATTAAAGAACTTCGCGAAAGCGTTGGAAAACCTCCCTCGAAGTACCAACACCAGCCTGGCTGAAAGGTTAAGCAAGTATTGTGACGTGTGATTAAATCCTGACTAGTTCTTCTTTTAGGTTTTGAAGAAGGATTTGAGGAAACAGTGGGAGCCATCCTGTTTAGATAAATTAATAAACCAATCTAAACCTGCAAGAGCATATGCTGAGTGTTTTCTTTTCTCTCTCTCTGGCAGCTACCATGACTGGACTAAAACTATTACTTGAAAAAAATATACTGACCGGACAGAACTATAAAGATTGGCTAAGGAACGTCAATATTGCACTGACTTATGACAAAATAGCATATGTTACCACCGCTGTTCCTCCCTTTATCCCAGGGCCAGATTCCTCAGTTGTGGACAGGGAAGTCCGCAAAACCTGGGATCTAGATTGTGAGCAAGCTAAGTGTATCGTGCTGGCGTCCATGAACAATGAACTCCAGAAACAGCACGAGAGTATGGATATTGTATCCATCTTTCTCCATGTCAAAGAATTGTATAAGGAGCACTCCCGTATCGCGAGGTACGAAACCTCAAGGAAACTCTTCCAGATGAGGTTAGCTCCATGATCGCCTGTAGGAGAGCACGTCCTCAAAATGATCATCCTCATTGAGGAACTCGCAAACCTGGGATGCGTGCTAGAGAACGATTTGTATATCGACTTGATTTTGCAGTCCCTTCCCCACACCTTCTCTCAGTTCGTGCTGAACTTCAACATGCACGAAATGGAAGTTGATCTTCCAAAGCTCCTCAATATGTTGAGGGTCGCAGAGACCTCCTGAAAAAGGAGAAGACCCCCGTTCTGTATGTTGGCCAATCATCTTCCTCTAAATCTAAAGCGAAAGCTAAAGGGAAGAAGAAGATGAAAGCCACCAAACCGAAAGGTGGGGTCAAGAAGGTGCAAGGAACGAACAAGGCAGGAAGGGTGAAGACAGAAAAGAACGAGTGCTTCTATTGTCACAAGCAAGGGCACTGGAAGAAGGATTGTCAGGCCTTCAAAGCCAAGGACATGAAGCAAGCAGTTGCTTCTACTTCAGGTGTGTTTTTAATCGAAAATTGTCTTTCAGTTAACTTTACATCATGGGTACTTGATACCGGTTCCGGTTCTCATATCTGTAACTCATTGCAGGATCTGAGAAATAGTAGAGTGCTGGGGATAGGTGATATGACTCTCCGGATGGGCAATGGAATGCATGTAGATGCAATTGCAATAGGGGAATATCACCTAGGGTTGACTAGTGGGCACATTTTGGTGTTGTACAGCTGTTTTTGTATTCCCAGTATGTTGTGTAATATTATATCAGTATCTTTGTTATCGAATGAAGGATATAGTTTTGCGCTTGAAAGAAATGTTATGAACATTCACCTAAATCAAGAACTGATTGGGTTTGGCACACTGGAAAATGGCATATACATACTTAATCAACCTTAAATTTTCAATATTCAAAACACGCGTAAAAGAAAGGCTCCAGATTCAAATCAAGCCTTCCTATGGCATTGTAGACTTGGTCATATAAATGAAACAAGGTTGACTAAGTTACATAAAGATGGATATTTAGATCCGTTTGAATATTCATCATATGCAACTTGTCAATCATTTATCAAAGGAAAAATGACCAAATCTCCGTTCACCGGACACGGAGAAAGAGCCACTGAACTCTTGGGACTAGTACACAGTGATGTATGTGGTCCGATGTCTACGCATGCACGAAGTGGTCACTGCTACTTCATCACTTTTACTGATGACTTCTCTAGGTATGGACATGTGTTCTTAATGAAGCATAAATCCGAGGCTTTTGAGACGTTTAAGGAGTATAAAAATGAAGTAGAGAAACAAACTGGTAAAAGCATCAAAACACTTCGATCGGATCGAGGTGGAGAATACTTAAGTACCAGTTTCCTTGAATGCTTAAAAGATAATGGAATTCTCTCTCAGCTTACTCCGCCTTATACACTTCAGCATAATGGTGCACGTTATTAGATATGGTGCGTTCAATGATGAGTAGTGCTGAGTTGCCACTTTCCTTCTGGGGATTTGCTTTAGAATCAGCCGCATACCTATTGAATAGAGTTCCAACTAAGTCTGTACCTACCACTCCATATGAAATGTGGAGCGGGAAGAGACCATATCTCAAGTATATCAAGATATGGGGGTGTCCGGCATATGTTAAAAAGCATAATCCGGACAAGCTTGAGGCACGATCGGTTTTATGCAAGTTTGTAGGATACCCCAAGCATTCAAGGGGGTATATGGTCTACCATACTGAAGAACAAAAGGTGTTTGTCGCTCGTCACATTGTCTTCTTAGAAAGCGAATTTCTTGCAAAAGAAATTAGTGGGAGCGCGGTAGAACTGGAAGAAATTCCAGAACCTCAAACCGCTACCGAGGACTTAGTAGAACCTCAGATTTCAATAGAACATGACGAACCAACGCCACTCCACAGATCTAGCAGGCTTTCTCATCCTCCTAAAAGATACTATGGTTTTCTTCTAGATGGGGATCGAGAGGATTGCATCATCGATGATGATGAGCCTACTAGTTTTCAGCAGGAAATCACGAGTGTAGACTCGATGAAATGGCTGGATGCTATGAGATCCGAAATGGAATCCATGTACACCAATAAAGTATGGACTTTAGAAGTTGCTCCTCCTGGGGTAAAACCAGTTGGATGCAAATGGATCTTCAAAAAGAAGATTGGTGCATTTGGACAAGTAAAAACCTACAAAGCTAGACTCGTTGCAAAAGGTTTTCGTCAAAGACCAGGCTTGGACTATGATGAAACCTTTTCACCTGTAGCTATGCTTAAATCCATTCGGATCATGCTTGCGATTGCTGCCTTCCATGACTATGAAATCTGGCAGATGGACGTAAAAACAGCTTTTCTAAATGGACATTTAGAAGAGAGTGTTTACATGGATCAACCAGAAGGTTTCTTAGACAGTGGGAGCAGCAGAAGAGTCTGCAAGTTGCTTAAATCCATTTATGGATTAAAGCAAGCATCGCGGAGTTGGAACATCTGCTTTGATGAGACAGTCAAAGAATTTGACTTTATTAAAAATGTAGATGAACCATGTATTTATAGGAAGATTGTAGAAAGAGCAGTAGTATTCCTCGTTTTGTACGTCGACGACATACTACTGATAGGGAATGATATCCCTATGCTACAATCAGTAAAGCTCTTCTTGTCACAGAAATTCTCTATGAAAGACTTGGGAGATGCATCATACATTCTGGGCATTAAGATCCATCGTGATAGATCTAATAGAATGTTGGGACTTTCACAGTCTAGGTATATTGACACTATAATAAAGAGATTTAGTATGGAAGATTCCAAATGTGGTAATATGCCCGCTTGTCACGGAATCACCCTCTCCAAAGAGATGTCTCCAAAGACTGATGAAGAGAGGGCTCGCATGGGCATTATACCCTACGCTTCGGCGGTAGGATCTATAATGTATGCGATGTTATGTACAAGACTGGATGTAGCTTACGCACTTAGTGTGGTAAGCAGGTATCAGTCTGACCCAGGTGAAAAACATTGGATAGCGGTGAAGAATATTCTCAAGTACCTGAGAAGGACTAAGGAGATGTTCTTAGTTTACGGTAATAAGGACCTCCAGGTAGAGGCTTTTACCGACTCCGGCTTCCAAAGTGACAAGGATGATTCTAAATCCATTTCGGGTTTTGTGTTTACCCTCAATGGAGGGGCAGTATGTTGGGGGAGTTCCAAACAGGATACCGTCGCAGACTCAACTATGGAGGCTGAGTATATAGCTGCTTGTGAAGCCGCAAAAGAGGCTGTCTGGATGAGGAAGTTCATTTCTGAACTTCAGGTGGTTCCGTCCATTGCCAATCCAATACCTTTGTATTGCGATAACAATGGCGCTGTAGCTTTAGCGAAGGAACCAAGGTCTCATCAGAAATCCAGGCATATCTTAAGGCGGTTTCACCTGATCAGGGAGATCGTGGATCGTCGGGAGATCGAGATACGGAGAGTGGACACAAAAGACAACACGACAGATCCATTCACCAAGGCCATCCCTCAAGTACAGTTCGAGAGGCTGTTTGAGATGTTGGGCATGCGGTACGCCAGCAACTGGATCTGGTAGAGACAGTGGGTACTCATTGCGCCAATTATAGGCCTTAGTGCAAGTGGGAGATTGTTGGATATATATGCCCTAGAGGCCTTCATTGTATAGGATGCTGGGGATATGTATGTACATGATAGTCTTGCTTGATATGATAGTACGCTATTTGGTTTGTCTTTGTCTTAACGTATGATATATTTTACTTGGTATATATATATATGTTGATAAAGCCCATATGGTGTTTGCCTGACTACCGGCGTTGTGATGGCAGTCATACTTATGGGAGCTAGATAGTCAATAGGCACACCCTTAGATGTCCCTGGTCGCAGGAGTATCGAGACTGGGCATTGATACTCCGGAGTAGACTAGTGTATACATATCTAGACCCTGAGGAAGGGCGATGGATTGGTCCCGCAGCCATTGGTGGAGTGCACCTAAGATTGTATACAGATGCTCACTGGATGTGAGTACACCAGACAGGACTCGCCGAGAACTGACTGGATGGTATTATACCTAACGTCAGATAGCAGTTCTCAGGTGACATGTGTGCAGATAGTCCGTTGACTTAAAGTCATCATTTGTCTCGTGTGAGTTCCCACTGTGCTTTGATTATTACCCTACCACGGCTCAAAGGAGTCGTGCAAACAGGTTTTAGTTGGGCACAGTCCCGAGCCACGTGGAGGCAGTGAGTGACTGTTAGGGATTCGTCTCTCCCGGTATAGGGAGTTGATATCGCACGGTGATCGGTTGGTCATTACCATAAGTCCCTGGCCAGGGCTGATTGAGAATTACTGATGGACTGATCAGTAGATTCTCGGAGGGTCTTGAGCCATACCGACACGACTTGTACGGTTATTAGGGGTCTGACGTCCACCACCTCTCTAGACCATACATGCGATACTCTTAGACGAACAGGCCGGAATGCGCGGATATTGTCACAGACAGGCTCAGTAGGATTTCGGATGGGTTACCTCATCGGCTTTCTTATCGACAACTACCTGAGGACCGTTACGTACAGCTAGTGCCGCTTGCGATCTGTGGTTAAACCCACTGCCAGCGTAGTAGTCGAGTCTTTAGAGTCCCACACAGAGATTTCCCAAACCCGGACAAAAAGATATAGAGGTCGTATGGTTTTACGACAAAAGTTCGAACGCATACGTGTTTAAACGCACGTATGATATTCGGACAGTTTTTACTAGCCGGGTTTGGTTTAAACCAGATTCTAGTATCAGATTATTGGATTTATACAGTCTAAAGTTTTTCCGTGTTTTCACGGATGCGAGGGGCGTTCTCCTAATTTCCGAGAAGCTTCTAGAAGGATGTGACATGAGGGATTAAGGTGGCATTTTCATTAATTGCTTTAGTGACTCATTCATATGATTCATCATATCATTAAATGCATCATTAATGCATCATTTGTTAGTTGTATGTATGCCCTAGAGGCCAGTATTGTACTGATGATGTATATTATATTGGATGCTTGGACATATATAGAGATGACTTTCTTGCTCGACATGATAGTATGCTATCTGGTTGCTCTTTATCTTAACATGTACACTAGTCTCTTTATACTGTCTTATAGTTACATGTTGGTAAAGCCCTTAGGATGTGTACTTGACTACCTGGACTATGATGCAGATCATACTAGTGGGGACATGGTAGTCCATAAGTACATCCTTCAAGGTCCCTAGTCGTGGGTGTATCGAGACGGGGCATCGATATACCAGTGTAGACTAGCGTATACGCTTCTCGACCCATGTGATGGGCAATGGATGATCCCATATCCATTGGTGTTTGACATCAGAGATGGTATACGGGTGCTCAGTGGAGACTGGGTACACTGGACGGACTCGCCGAGAACTCCCAGATGGTATTATACCTCACGTCAGATGGCAGTTCTCAGGTGACACTTGTACAGGTTAGTCTGTAGACCCGAGATCGTCATAGAGTCTTGTGTGATTCCCACTGTGCTTTGATCTCCACCTTACCACGTCCATGAGGGCGTGCAAAACGGTGGTTTTTGGGTACAGTCCCGAGTCACATGGAGGCAATGAGTGATAGGAGGGGTTTCGTCTCTCCCGGTATTGGGGGTTGATGTTGCGCTGTGCTCGATTGGCCGTAACAGGGAAGTCCCTGGCCAGGGCTGATCAGAGATTTGCTGGTAAGTGTTACCAGTAGTTTCTCGATCCGTTATGAGCCTCACATCGGCACGACTTGTCGGTTATTGGGGTCTGACATATACCACCCCTAGACTTGATATGCGACATATCAGACGAACAGACCGGACTCTACGGTAAGTGTTACTGGTTGGATTCACAGGAGTGTGAGCGGGCTAGCTCGTCGATCTTCTGATCGCTCAATACCCGGATGGCCGTTACGTTTAGCAGACCGCTTGCGGCTTGTGGGTGCTTGATATGATCATCATCTGCTACCGGCGTATTGACGAGTCTTTAGAGTCCTACACAGAGGTTTCCTGGCTCAAGAGAAACGAAATAGGAGCGCATATGAGATATGTGCGGGACCGAGAATAATGCGTGTATGTGATACCGTATTTCATTCTCGCGATGAATGTTTCGATTGGTTATATGCGATATAACCTAGTTATCGAATCGTAGATTGATTCGATAAGTCGATACATTGGATACTAGTCAGTTATGTGCGACATGACCGGATCATTGAATCAAGTGTTGATTTAATGATTTAATGTATAATTATATATTTGATATATTACTTTGCATTAACTGGTATTGGTTCACTTTATATGGATTTTCTCACTTGATGTGCAAGAAGTATATGTGATATATTTTTGTGCACATATTTGTATCATGTTTGATGATACTTGATCATTTTGTTAAGTGTAAAGAATTAAAACCATGGTTAAGTGTTGATTAGGGTTTTGCATATTCATTTATTTATTTATTTGAAAAGGATTATGATGAGAATGGTGGCTTTTTTTGTTTTAAGTTGAAGCTTCATGAAGCTTTGACTTTTGTAACCATCCTTATCTTCATGCTTAACCCTAACCCTCTCAAGTAACCATGGTCTATTCTCTACACTTAACCTTAGTTAGTGAATGATAAGTATTGATTTATTTTTCATTTACAATAACACTTATCATTTTCTAACTTCATCTTCTCCTTCTTCTTCAAGATAGAAACCTTGATGCCATCAATGGCAACTTGAGTTCTAGTGAGAAAAATTCAATTCTAAAGTGAACCCACCTCCTATTTCTTCACCCTCTACCTCTTGCCAAGTTGATTTGGGTGTTTTCTTCACAAGTTTCACAACTTTGTGAAGTCGGAGCTTGAACTTGTGATGCCTCGACGTAGATCGTCTTTGACACGAAGCCGACGACCTAGCTCGCCCGTTTCTCCGATGAAACCGACGATTGAGTTCGGGATTCATGATGGACAGCGAGAGGACACCCACGTGGAGCTAAGGAAGTGGAGAACCGGATCTACAAAGGTTGTAGCATCTAACTTTTAGTTAAGTAGTTAACTAGATTATCTTTTCGCCTAGAATTCTAGCCGACGATCCGTATTAGGGATTCTCGGCACCCATAAAATTTTATATTGGCATGGTTGATGCCTTGTGTGACCTCTATAGTGTGCCTAGGAACCCTACAGTGGTATCAGAGCCTAGCTAGAGCCTTAGGCGAAGTCTAGACGGAGTTTGAAGTCCGAACGAACCCAAAACCCTAACCCGATAATGCTCTCTGGACTTTTTCCAAATTTGTGGTTTTTTGTCAATTAAAAATGCTTAAAAAATTCAGCAATGAAATCTAAGAATTACGGTGCAAAAATTTTCCCATGAACAGTACTTTGTGCGGCGGAACCGCGGCATAAGCCTAGCTTCTGCGGCGGTTCCGCGGCTCTTTGGTGACGTCAGCCGTAAGTGTTTGCACAGTAATTCCTGATTAATTATTCTGAGTTTTCTGGGAATTTTTAAATTGGCTCTTAAGTTGAGTGTTCTGGGGTTAAATTGGGAAACGATGTTTCGATCGGATTATCGAACCTTGTCTATGTGTTTTTCCGGATAATTTTTGAATATGTTAAAAAAGTCCGACCGGATATAAATACCCAAGTTTTCCCCTGCCGGAAAAATTCCAAGTGTTGGATTTTTCTGTGGTTTAAAAACGTTCTGAGTAGTGCAAGTAACGCGATGGTCCCTCTAGAAGACAACAAACCTTAACTCGATTATGTGACCGTCTTGAACTGCCCTTTGAACCTTCGGGTTTGGGGCAGTACGGCGTGCCACATGTGAGGCGTTGGGTTGACCCTTCTACGGCTGGACCGTTGGTACTGAGGCATGAAGTGAATGTCTTTGAACTTATTTCATGTGTTGATCGGTGTCGGGAAAACTTGGGTGTTCGAATGTTCGATCGGAAAGTTTGATATATTCTATTTATCCGGAATTGGATACAATAATTGAAATTCACAAACAGTTATGAGATAACTGGATGAATGTTATAAATCTAGCGGTTTAGTTTCACTTGATATCGAAAAGAGTTTTCGATAATGGGACTAAAATGCGGGGTTTATAACTGTTAGGCATGTGATGTCTAAAGAGGTTGCGGATTCCAACTGTTGTAGTTTTACACTTTATTTTCTGTGAGCGTAAGTGTAATATGTGATATCGCCGTTTTTGTTGCTATATGTCAACGACAATTGGGATGCGTATATTTACTTACGTTGATGACATGTGATGTTATGTGTTGCTGGATATGTCATATTGGACTGTCGTGTTTGAATAGCCGGGGGTTTTTATGTGAGATGAGTGTTTTTCATTTTCATTCATGTAAAAACTTGTATGTAATATTCTTTTATTTGGGGCACTTCCAGGTTGCGGAAGTTGTCACCTTTTGTATATTATTTACTTTTCTGCATTAGGATAGACCCAAGGAGGGGAGCACAAGTAACCGGGTTCTGGGGTCCAGTGGGAGACCAACTCGAGGAGTCGAGTCCGGGTCTCCTAACCCTAGAATTGGCAGGGTTGCTTGCCGCTCTCGTAGGGGTCTAGGGGTGTGGGATTGGCTATTCATCACGACCGTGGAATCCGTGTTTTATACTGGCTCGTATTGAAAACACGGACGTCCTAGTATATCCAATATTTCATATGTTTCTTCTGCTGCGATATCTGTGATGTGATCATGTGATGTTCTGTGATAGATACTTTATATAGTATATATGATATATTATATAGACGTTACTTATGTTTTGCACCCGCACTAGCCCTGCCCTGCTCTGTCGTTAGTTACCTAACCTAACGGTGCACGAGGGGACATCGAGGCGAATGCGGATGGCATAAGTGTACGTCGTATTTATCTGTGATGTTTAGGTACTTAAATGATGGGACTTCATTAATGTGATTAATGAAAGAAAAGAAACCTAAGATGTTGTAGGATCAAATTTTAAACAAAACAGGTAGCTACAGTTCTTGCTTTGCATAGCGGTATATATGATATACCCTGCACCTTATTCGATGAGGAAAGGACCGAGATCCCTTCACCGGGAGTGACTCCTTTAGCAATAACTGGCAGATGCTACACACTCGGTTTGGCTTTGATTGCTTTTAAGAGTTTTTGCTTTGCACAGTGATATATATGATATATCCTGCACCTCATTCGACGAGGAAAGGGCCGACGATCCCTTCACCGGGAGTGACCCCTTTAGCAAAACTAGAAAAGCCTCAAAATCACTCCATTTCAAAACTTCATTTGATTCTACAACGATATCAAGTTCATTACGCAATAGGTTTTCAGAAAAACCTGTCGTAGCCCTCCGTCATTTCAGATAAGTACTAGTTAGTATTCGTGCTACGTTTGTTGACTATGTTAAGGCGTAGTGTGCGGTAGCTAATTAGTGCTTATCTGTATAAGCATATGATGCGATTGGATTAGGGTAGTCGTGCGACTTTGTTGACTATGTTAAGAGTCGTGCGGGTGGGTTTAATTCAATCGGGAAATGACGGGTTGAACTTGACTAGCACTTATGATTTGTTGACTATGTTAAGGTCATATAGCTGCTAGGGGCAAAAGATTATCGGGAATTTCAAGTGTTGAAATTTGCAATGAGATTGCATACCTTCTATGAGATAGTTGGATCCCGATACCCACTGCGAGTAAGAGTTACTCCTGGGAGAGTTTTACACATTGCAATTAGCCGATCAAGTAGGTGTCTAGAAAGGTGTCAACGGGGTTACGCCTCTGGGAAAACGAGGTTTACAGTAATTAGGTTCGTGCGAAAGCACGGGGGACCTCCCTCAAAGTACCGACACTGGCCTGGCTGAAAGATTGGCGAACTTGTAGTGTGTAATTAATCCCAGCTAGTCTTTCCTTTTAGGGTTTGAAGGAAGATTTGATAAAAACAGTGGGAGCCATCCTGATTAGATAAGATAATAACCAATCTGATCTTGCACGAGCTTACGCTAAAGTGTTTTCTTCTCTCTCTCTCCAGGTAGCGACCATTTCATGCCTTAATAAAGATAATAATATGGATGTATTGACCGAACCCGCATGTTATACTGTGCTGGGGAACGTTGGTTCCGTTTTTTCTTATAAGAGTTATAGGAATGAACAGGATATAGGGGAATACCAGGATTCCCATGCCACCCGAATGAAGAAAGTACATGTTGATGCATTTTCTTCGGGTGTGTTCGTTACAGAGAACTGTTTCTCCATTTGCTCTACGTCCTGGGTATTGGATACCGGGTCAGGATCCCATATATGTAATCAGTTACATGGGCTTAGGAAAGGTAGAGAACTTGGAGAAGGTGATAAAGACATTAGAGTTGGAAATGGTGCAATTGTTGCAGCTAAAACTGTCGGGGAATATCACCTTGTATTACCAACTGGTAATACATTGGTTCTGAACGAATGCTATTACATGCCGAACCTGATATGCAACATTATATCGGTTTCTTTGCTAAGTAAAGAAGGATATAATTTTGTATTACAGGACAATGTTATGAACATTTTCCATAACCAAAAGTTGGTTGGATCAGGCACGTTGTGCAATGGCATTTATGTTCTAAACCAATCAACAGTTCTGAGTATAACAAACACACACAAGAGGAAGAGTTCAGAACTGAACGATTCTTTCTTGTGGCATTGTAGACTAGGTCACATCAATGCGACACGACTGGCTAAGTTGCATAAAGATGGATATTTGAAACCTTTCGAATTTTCATCTTATGACACTTGCCAGTCAAGTCTCAAAGGCAAGATGACCAAAACTCCGTTTACGGGACACGGAGAAAGAGTTACCGAACTCTTGGGACTGATACATAGTGATGTATGTGGTCCCATGTCTACACATGCCAAGGATGGTTCTTCATACTTCATTACATTCACTGACGATCTCTCTAGATTCGGATATGTGTTCCTGATGAAACACAAATCAGAAGCTTTTGAGAAATTTAGAGAATATAAACAAGAAGTCGAGAACCAAACCGGAAAAAGTATTAAAATCCTTCGATCTGATCGAGGAGGTGAATACTTGAGCAATGAATTCCTGGACTTCCTAAAAGAGAATGGGATTCTCTCTCAGCTGACTCCTCCATATACACCACAGCACAACGGTGTATCTGAACGGAGGAACCGCACCCTATTAGATATGGTGCGCTCTATGATGAGCACAGCTGAGTTACCTATTTCCTTCTGGGGATATGCGCTGGAGACAGCAGCACACCTATTGAATCAAGTTCCATCTAAATCTGTACCTACCACACCATATGAGATATGGAGTGGGAAGAGACCATATTTTAAACGAGTTAAAATATGGGGTTGTCCGGCCTATGTCAAAAGGCAAAATCCAGACAAACTCGAGGCACGGTCAGTTCTTTGCAAGTTTGTGGGATATCCTAAGAATTCCCAAGGATATTTTTTCTACCATGCTGAAGAACAAAAAGTGTTTGTTTCTCAATATGCCACCTTTTTAGAAAAGGAATTTCTTGAAAAAGAAATTAGTGGCAAAGTGGTAGAGCTGGAAGAGGTTCCAGATACACAAACAGTAACTGAAGATTTAGTGGAACCAGAAGATTCAGTAGCTCCCAATGAACCTCAGCCTCTCCGCCGATCTAGTAGGGTTCCTCGCCAGCCTGAGAGATACTACGGTTTTCTCATGGATGGTGGGAGCGAGGATTGCATCATGGAGGATGATGACCCAACTAGCTTCGAGCAGGCCATCACGAGTAGGGACTCAGTGAAATGGCTGGATGCAATGCGGTCCGAGATGGAATCCATGTACACCAACAAAGTATGGACTTTGGAAGTTGCTCCTGAAGGGGTAAAACCCATTGGGAGCAAGTGGATCTTCAAAAAGAAACTTGGTGTAGATGGGAAAGTGGAGACTTTCAAAGCTAGACTTGTAGCAAAAGGTTTTCGTCAAAGACCAGGTGTGGACTACGACGAAACCTTTTCTCCAGTGGCTATGCTTAAATCCATCCGGATCATGCTTGCCATCGCTGCATATCACGACTATGAAATCTGGCAAATGGATGTTAAGACCGCCTTTCTAAATGGTGATTTAGAAGAGTGCGTGTACATGACTCAGCCAGAGGGCTTCGTAGATAGTGGGAGCAGCGGGAAGGTGTGCAAGCTGCTTAAATCCATTTATGGATTAAAGCAAGCATCGCGGAGTTGGAACATCTGCTTTGACGTCGTTATCAAAGAGTTTGATTTCGTCAAAAACCCAGATGAACCTTGTATCTACAAGAAGGTGGCAGGGAGTAAGGTTGTCTTCCTCGTATTGTACGTGGACGACATACTCTTGATAGGAAATGATATTCCTATGCTGCAATCGGTCAAGCTCTTCTTATCACAAAGATTCTCGATGAAAGATCTTGGTGATGCCTCCTGCATATTGGGGATTAGGATCTATAGAGATAGATCCAAACGGATATTGGGATTGTCCCAATCCAGGTACATTGACACCATACTAAAGAGGTTTAGTATGGAAGAATCCAAGCGTGGGAACTTGCCCACGATCTTTGGACTCACTCTCTCCAAAGAGATGTCTCCCAAGACTGATTTGGAGAGAGCTCGCATGCAAGGGATACCCTATGCTTCGGCAGTAGGCTCTATCATGTATGCGATGCTATGTACCAGACCCGATGTTGCATACTCACTAAGTGTAGTGAGTCGGTATCAAGCAGATCCTGGAGAGAGTCACTGGACAGCTGTGAAGAACATTCTCAAGTACTTGCGAAGGACTAGAGATATGTTCTTGGTGTATGGTAACGGAGAACTCCAAGTGGAGTCCTTTACCGATTCGAGCTTCCAGAGTGATAAGGACGACTCTAAGTCACAGTCGGGCTTTGTCTTTACCCTTTACGGAGGGGCGGTTAGCTGGAAGAGTTCCAAGCAGGAAACCGTGGCAGACTCGACGATGGAGGCTGAATACATCGCTGCCAACGATGCTGCCAAAGAGGCTGTCTGGATCAAGAAGTTCATTACTGAACTTGGAGTGGTTCCATCCATTGAGCATCCAATACCTTTGTATTGCGACAACAATGGAGCGGTGGCTTTGGCCAAGGAACCCAGGTCCCATCAGCGATCCAGGCATATTCTGAGGCGGTATCACCTGATCCGGGAGATAGTTGATCGCCGGGAGATCGAGGTCAGGAGGGTTGACACGAAGAACAACACGGCGGATCCACTCACGAAGGCCATTCCCCAGATACAGTTTAAGAGACTCTTCGGGATGCTCGGTATGCGATACTACAGCAGCTGGCCCTAGTGCAAGTGGGAGATTGTTAGTTGTATGTATGCCCTAGAGGCCAGTATTGTACTGATGATGTATATTATATTGGATGCTTGGACATATATAGAGATGACTTTCTTGCTCGACATGATAGTATGCTATCTGGTTGCTCTTTATCTTAACATGTACACTAGTCTCTTTATACTGTCTTATAGTTACATGTTGGTAAAGCCCTTAGGATGTGTACTTGACTACCTGGACTATGATGCCGATCATACTAGTGGGGACATGGTAGTCCATAAGTACATCCTTCAAGGTCCCTAGTCGTGGGTGTATCGAGACGGGGCATCGATATACCAGTGTAGACTAGCGTATACGCTTCTCGACCCATGTGATGGGCAATGGATGATCCCATATCCATTGGTGTTTGACATCAGAGATGGTATACGGGTGCTCAGTGGAGACTGGGTACACTGGACGGACTCGCCGAGAACTCCCAGATGGTATTATACCTCACGTCAGATGGCAGTTCTCAGGTGACACTTGTACAGGTTAGTCTGTAGACCCGAGATCGTCATAGAGTCTTGTGTGATTCCCACTGTGCTTTGATCTCCACCTACCACGTCCATGAGGGCGTGCAAAACGGTGGTCTTTGGGTACAGTCCCGAGTCACATGGAGGCAATGAGCGATAGGAGGGGTTTCGTCTCTCCCGGTATTGGGGGTTGATGTTGCGCTGTGCTCGATTGGCCGTAACAAGGAAGTCCCTGGCCAGGGCTGATCAGAGATTTGCTGGTAAGTGTTACCAGTAGTTTCTCGACCCGTTATGAGCCTCACATCGGCACGACTTATCGGTTATTGGGGTCTGACGTATACCACCCCTAGACTTGATATGCGACATATCAGACGAACAGACCGGACTGTACGGTAAGTGTTACTGGTTGGATTCACAGGAGTGTGAGCAGGCTAGCTCGTCGATCTTCTGATCGCTCAATACCCGGATGGCCGTTACGTTTAGCAGACCGCTTGCGGCTTGTGGGTGCTTGATATGATCATCATCTGCTACCGGCGTATTGACGAGTCTTTAGAGTCCTACACAGAGGTTTCTTGGCTCAAGCGAAACGAAATAGGAGCGCATATGAGATATGTGCGGGACCGAGAATAATGCGTGTATGTGATACCGTATTTCATTCTCGCGATGAATGTTTCGATTGGTTTTATGCGATATAACCTAGTTATCGAATCGTAGATTGATTCGATAAGTCGATACATTGGATACTAGTCGGTTATGTGCGACATGACCGGATCATTGAATCAAGTGTTGATTTAATGATTTAATGTATAATTATATATTTGATATATTACTTTGCATTAACTGGTATTGGTTCACTTTATATGGATTTTCTCACTTGATGTGCAAGAAGTATATGTGATATATTTTTGTGCACATATTTGTATCATGTTTGATGATACTTGATCATTTTGTTAAGTGTAAAGAATTAAAATCATGGTTAAGTGTTGATTAGGGTTTTGCATATTCATTTATTTATTTATTTGAAAAGGATTATGATGAGAATGGTGGCTTTTTTTGTTTTAAGTTGAAGCTTTATGAAGCTTTGACTTTTGTAACCATCCTTATCTTCATGCTTAACCCTAACCCTCTCAAGTAACCATGGTCTATTCTCTACACTTAACCTTAGTTAGTGAATGATAAGTATTGATTTATTTTTCATTTACAATAACACTTATCATTTTCTAACTTCATCTTCTCCTTCTTCTTCAAGATAGAAACCTTGATGCCATCAATGGCAACTTGAGTTCTAGTGAGAGAAATCCAATTCTAAAGTGAACCAACCTCCTATTTCTTCACCCTCTACCTCTTGCCAAGTTGATTTGGGTGTTTTCTTCACAAGTTTCACAACTTTGTGAAGTCGGAGCTTGAACTTGTGATGCCTCGACGTAGATCGTCTTTGACACGAAGCCGACGACCTAGCTCGTCCGTTTCTCCGATGAAGCCGACGATTGAGTTCGGGATTCATGATGGACAGCGAGAGGACACCCACATGGAGCTAAGGAAGTGGAGAACCGGATCTACAAAGGTTGTAGCATCTAACTTTTAGTTAAGTAGTTAACTAGATTATCTTTTCGCCTAGAATTCTAGCCGACGATCCGTATTAGGGTTTCTCGGCACCCATAAAATTTTATATTGGCATGGTTGATGCCTTGTGTGACCTCTATAGTGTGCCTAGGAACCCTACATCATTAATGATCTAATGACTCACATGATGAATCACTCTTCTTGAATAAATGAAGCATGGTGAGTAATCATTTAATTGATATTATTTGATAATTCATTATGTTTGATATATTCAAGTGAGAAGCTTTTCTATTCTCATTATCATCTCCACCTTCTCTCTCCTCAAGCTCTCTCTCCTTCTTCAAACCCTAATCCTACCACTCATGAGTTGAGTACAAGGATTAGTAAAGACTAAACACTCCATAACCAATCTCTACATCATCTTAGTTCCTTTATTAGCAACTAGAGAAACTAAGTAACCTCAAGTTTAGAGGTTATAGCTTGGATTAGAGTTCTCGGGTGGATCGTCTATCACGGAAAGGAAGCCGAGGAGGACGTGGAGATCCAAGGAGGCCATAGAGATCGTAAAGACGAAGGACTAGAATTTTTTGGTATAATCTTTTAACATAGTAGCTTAGAACTCTATGCTTATTGTTAATTATTGTTTAGCAAAGATCTTCGGTTAGTCGATGTTTACATAATAAACAAGATCGTTTTACATATTTCCGCCTTCCCGCAACTCGTGGGGTGTTGTACATCGACTTACAATAACTGCATACTCGGGCTCTTCGATACTTCATCGGTACACCACCCCTTTTACTGACGGGCATTCCCTCACGATCGGGGCTCCACCTGGTGCGCGAACTAGCTGCCTCTTTAACCCTCAGCTAAAAGATCGTTCGTCTTTTCCTGGGCTTCTCTCAAACCTTGCAGTATGCCCAAAATCTCGGTAGTCTGACTCCGCAGAGTAGAGGTGGAAGAAGAGTCGTTGAACGCCAGGTTTTAGCTTCTGCTGTGCGACGCTGATAGAAACTTAAAGGTATGCAACGCAATATGATAACTTTGAAAAAACGAAGACGAGAGAAAGCAACGAGTCCTATAGGAAACGTAAGCAGGTGTAGGATCAACATGAAAAGTATAAGGATGAAAATGTAAAATAGATCTGAAAACTCAGGAATGATATAAGATATAAACGGAGAGTTGTTGGAAGTCATGATCCTAAAACAACAAATTTTAGGACGACATAAGGTACAAGGAATAAGAATCAGAATAAAATATAGAGTGGACAACGAAATAAGAATATATGGTGAGATGGAATTCACACGAGTGGAAATCAAATGTAGAACTCTAAGTCACTCAAGCAGAGTGCTGCCTTATAACTATGCTTCAGTTTATAGTCATAACCACATAACTCTGCTAGGTCACCCAAAACTCTAGCGGATGGAGTCAAAATATAGCTTGACGAACAATAAGAATTTTAGTCAAGGACAACAAGTTCACAATCTGGACCGAAAGGGTGGCCTAAATCGTCAAGATCTAGCCAGAAACTGTAATTTCAATCCAAACAAACTTGGCTCTGATACCAACAAAACCATGTCACGCCCCGCTTCCCAAAATACGGAATACGAGGGGTGACAAGGCCAGCCATGCTCCTACGGTCAAGGAAATATCCTGCCGTAGTCACACTTCGGTTTCTAGCATTACGTGGTAATCAGTAATTGTAGCACAGGTAATGAGAAATGCAGTCACTAATTCTATCAAAACAGATAAAAGATATACCAGACAGAGATCAAGGGAAAGATAGCACTGGCGTTGCTGATCTAGATGTCCGCACTATCCTCGATATAAGGCAGGTCCTGCTTCTGGGCTGGATCCACTTCGTCCTCTGAGCATGCACACTCAGGTCGTCAGGACGACACATATAACAATAAATATATATATATGATGGGCATGCAATATTATTAAACATAAGGGGTACAATGAATTGCAGAACATGAGTAAAATAAATATTGATTGAATATGAATGGTGCCATGTAGGTATCATGTCAATAAACTTGGCCATATGCATGTCACTACTTATCGGTCACTAAGTCAATGAAATCAATTGGCGGAAAGGATACCCGTGTTTAACAAGGGTTTCGTGCATGCCCGAGACTACGGTCCACTATGCCCGGGACATAACTCTGTCAGCCGTGCCGTTAGGCCCACGACCTAATGTATATATATGTATATCACTAATAACGAATGATCATTATCTAAATCACCGTGCCTTGCTAAATACGAGTTCAATTCCATCTTGATTTTCCCATTCCCCAGGTTATAGTATGCACTCAGGTATTAGGTAGGTTGTGAACAAATACGTATCGCTGTCACTTTCAATCACTTTTCCACTTATCAATATCACTATCGTATTTGCCACAACACCATCACTAACACTACTATATCGACAATGCAATTCAGTCGCTAGGTTTCAACGTGAATGTTCACTAAGCAGCAGGTATAAAGCAAACACGAAAGTATGCAGAAATGTACTGAACATGTATTCACTATTCTATGACGGCCAATACCATACAACTTGCAAAATTTACGATAAATCATATATATAGAATCGACCAAAATAATATAAAGAATGTACGAGGTACACTTTATTATCTAAACAGTAAAATTTATTTCATGTCAATCGGGATTTAGGTTAGGGAATTATCATCATTTTAAGGCAGCGATCGATTTCTGGAATTCCAGTTTCAGAACTGAAATCCCAACTCCGCGCGCGTTTTACCGGTGATTATGTTCAGATTCAGGTATTGCCCTAATTGAATAAAATCTAGTTCTGTTAGTTACGTTTTCAACGCAACAAACGGATTATCATTAGCACCTCTATATTAGAAGTTATGTTCAGTTTAATGTGATGGTGTAAGGAATATTACTGCAGAAACTGCAGAACACAGCGACACTCTAAAAATACAATTTAAATATCAAACAACGGTGGAAATGCACGGGAACAGATTCATGTGTTATATAATTAAGTTATCTACGTGAACCTATGGGGCTCCACGCATTTTCAGTTTTATGCAGGTATGTACAAGTGCTTAAATTCAGGTTTCCTCCGTAGAATGCTGCCCCGGACTACAGTCCAGAGTTACATTACCGGTCAACTCTTGTTGCCGTAATATATCGATATCAAAAAATAAACTATATATGGTTCTATATTATCGAGTCAGCTTCGATATGAGCCATAGAACCCCACATTCCAATCTGTATTTAATTTACAATGATTTTAATAAGCAACATACGCGGTAAAATTTCAGATTTGACGTAGCAAGACAGAGGTATCATTTCGTAGTGACGACGTCAATATTTTCATCTCAAATTCTTATATGTAATTTATTATCAGTAAAAGGTTTTATGAAACCAGGTTTTCATTAGGGTAGTGTATCGAACACTTGTCTAATACAATTATGTCACGATCGATACTTCGTTTTCTTTCAATCAAACAACGGTAAGTAATTCTTCTGCGCTCTACACAATAATAATACGCGTTATCCACTCAATCACGTTCCAACCATCATAATTACGAGTGTAATTAAAATGTAACGGTTATACGACAAAAGTATATAAAAATGTTTGTAATTTAGATTACTCGTTGTAATATAATGCGCTAACATGAGTAGAAAGTGAGGAGTTTCACTTGCCTTAGACGCCCGCGACGACGATAATCCCGACAGAGACGACGGTGAGAGGCGTCAATGGTGATGGCGAAGGCATACGCAAAGGCATGGCATGGCACCCGTAGCGGCTACGGCAGTGAGCTCGAGCAGTTCGTAAAGCAGCGACGGCAGCGAGCTCGGCAGTAGTGGGGCTTGGAATTAGTTGATCGGGGAGGGTGAGCAGGTCACGGGGAGCTCGGAGATGGTCGGCGAGGCGCGGAGGTGACAGGGGTCGGAGCTCAGGTGAGGGTGCAATGACGAGGGTGTTGGTTCGGGTGCTGGAGGTAGAAGGACTTGGTGGTGGTGTGCTCGGAGCTCGCAGCCCGGAGGTGGTGAGCAGGGGAGGAAAGGAGGAGACGGGGATCGAGCTCGTCGGCAGGGGTCGTGCTGGTGGTGGCCGCGGTGATGGTCGGAGCTCAGGAGAAGTTCGGTGATGCTGGGTTGAGGTAAAGGGGACGAGGAGGGGCAAGGGTGTCGTCAGCGAGAGGAATGAGGTTGCGAGATGAGGAGGGTCGGTGTTGTGGGTATGGGTTCGGGGTTGCAGGCGTTGGCAAGAGCGAGAGAGTGTGAAGCAGAGAAAGAACGAGGGAGAGAGGGTGGAGTATAGAAAGTGACGAGGGAGTCTTGGTCATTAGAGTCGAGGACGTGGGTGCGTCTCGTGATGGCGGTGCGAGAAAAGAGGAGGAGGGAGAGAGTCGTGGGAGAAAGTGGCCGTTGGGGGAGATGGGTGCGAGGAAGTTGGCGAGCGGCGCGAGAAGCGTGCGTGGGTGCGGTCGTTGTGGGAGCGAGAAGCGGGGGCGAGGAGCCGTTGCGAGAGGGGAAATGTGGCGGGGAAAAGAGAGGGAGTGAGGAAGAAGGAGAGGGGGAAAGCGGGTCGGGTCGGGCATGGGTTAGGCCGGGTCTCAGGGAGCAGTTTAGGCGTCGAGGTGAGTGGGAGTCGCGGGAGGTTGCGAGAAGAGAGAAAGCGTTGGCTGGGTCGTGGCGAGTGCGAGGAAGGGGACAGCGTGGGAAAAAGAAGTGGGAAGAGAAAAGGGGGAGAGGAAGAATACATAGGGGGTAATGGGTCGGATCGGGTCGGGAAGTGTTGGGTCTGGTCGGGAAGCGTAGAAGAAAGAGATGGGGATTGGGCTGGGGTTGAGGTCGTGGGCCGGGCTAGGGGGTGTTGGGCTAAGGGTTTAGATTAGGTTTTAGTGAAGAAAAGGATTTAGAAGAAATAGGAAAGTTTCTTTGAAATTAATTAGGAAATTAATTAGGGATCGGGTTTGATTGTTTAAAAAAAATTTAGAATTAGGAAATAGGAATTAGGGTTTTGAAAATATAGGGGAAAATATGTGGAAAATATTTGGGAATAAATTAAATAGAAAACATACGAAATACGGATATTAAAGTACAAAATAAACTGGGTATTACAGATCACCTCCATCGTTATTATCTAAGATGTAAATACACCGAATTTCGTGTGATTCTACAACCTTTTCACCGTTGATTTAGTGGGTGCAAAATTAACGGTTTACGACAATAGATCTTTTTACATTGCTAATTCAACGGTGAAAAGTGATAGAATCGTATGAAATTTAGTGTATCTGCATCTTAGATGGTAAAGATGATGATGATGATGGATATCGATCAACGGAAAAAATAGTAGAGCATATAGATTTTTGGCGACACCTAACGAAAAAGCCTCGTGTGTGTGTATGTGTGTGTGTATGTGTGTGTATATAAGATAATGGAGGAAATGTATCATAGAAGAGAATTTCCTCCAATGGCGTCGAAAAATACACCCTCCATGATTTTTTTTCAACGATCGGCATCCATCATCATCATCATCGTTATCATGTAGGATGTGAATACACTAAATTTCATATGATTCCATCATTTTTTCATCGTTGATTTAGTCGGTGTAAAATTAACGGTTTACCGACAATACAACTTTTTGCATTACTAATTTAACGGTGAAAAAGTGGTGGGATCACATGAAATTTGGTGTATCCACATCTTATATGATAACGATGATGATGGTGGGTACCGATCATCGAAAAAATCGTGGAAGGTGTACTTTTTTTGACGCCACCTAACGAAAAAACCTCCTAGGACATTTTTTCTAAATTATTCTCTCTCACACACACATATGAGAATAATGAATGCCATAGGAAAGAATTTCCTCCTACGGTGTCAAGAAAATACACCTTCCACGATTTTATCCGACGGGCGCCATCAATATTGTCGGTAAACCGTTAACTTTGCACCCACGAAATCAACGGTTAAGAAGCGGTAGAATCACATCTTAGATGATACGGATGAAGATGATGAGTACCGATCGTCGAAAAAAATGGAAGGTGTATTTTTTCGACGCTATAGGAGGTAATTTCCTCTCATGGCTTCTCCCTACATTATTCTCTCTCTCTCTCTCTCTCTATATATATATATATATATAAGAATAATGGAGGAAAGAGGCCCTATGAGGCTTTTTTCCGTTGTCACACTCTCTCCCCCCCTCTCAGGCCTTTTTACTAAAATGCCCCTCCGCACTTCGCTAATTACTAAAACATCAACATACTTTGTATTTACTTAAAAAACCTCATATACATTTAAATTGAATTAAAAAATTCTTCATTGATTTTCCATCCAAAGTTAGTATCCCTTTAAGAAGATGGAGATGGAACTTGAGTTTGAGCCGCTCTCTTACCTTTTAAATATTTAGATAGATGTTTCTTCCGAAAAAAGAACCCAAATCCTAATTTAATTGAATATTGGGATTCAGCGCAATTAAAGAATTGCGCACTCTTCTTTCGAATGAGCTTGCCCACGAACTTGAAGTTTTCAATTAAAAGGACACCGACATTTGACAAATTCGTTGCTGGAGAATATTAAAAAAGACGAGCCGGTTTTCATTATCACTCTTAACCCCCTAATGAGTAATTTGAAGAAATAGTTATGAGTTTTAAGGGAAGTAGTGTTAATCCAAAAAATTTTGAGAGATATTTGATCGAAAGCATGATCCTAAAATTTTGAAGGAATAGTAATGAATTTTGAGAGAAGAAGAGGGGCTAGCGTGTTTTAACACCATAGCCTGATACTCATCATTAACCCCTTAACTAGTAATAAAATCTGCTAAAAAGATTCTTTTTCTTGCTGGTAGGTTTTTTTTAGTGCAATTTAAATGTATGAGAGCTCTTTTAAGCATATATGAATTATGATGGGGTTTTTAGTAATTAACGAAGTGGACTTTTTAGTAAAAAACCTATTTGCTTATATATATATATATATATATATATATATATATATATATATGTTTTATGAAATGGAGTATTCCTTTCATTAGCATATGTTCAAAGTTCAATGCTTCTGTGTGTTTTTAATTATTTCATTACACTTAAAATATAAAATCTATTCTCTCATCATTAATTATAGTTTTGGTGCAGTGAAAGAAGCATTTAATAAGATATCATAGTACTTCTGTCTCGATTCTCCGGACGTGTAACATGTTCGCATAATTTAAATTAACAATACTGCTAATCAAGAGACCATGTTTTGACCAAAAGGTCTTTGCTATTCTGGAAAGTGTTGATATAAATTATATTATTTCAGTTTTATCACGGCTTTAGAGTTTTCGTATAATGGAAATGGAAAAAATATTTACGAACGTCTGTATACCCCTCTTCTTAACCTTTTTTTTTTCTATAAATGATTGCTCATTTGTTTGACAAAGATAGTGTTATAAACCTTTGATAAACGGATTTGATAAACAATTAATGTTGGATGTTATCTTGTGATAGGAATTAGATTATGCATTCCGATCAATTGATTATTAATTTGTATTTTTAACACGTTGACACAACCAAAATTGTTATTTTGTGGGAATAAATGCATAACATAACTAATCGACTTTTAATATCCAATAAATAGTGCTGTTAGATTAATGAGCATTAGCTCAGTAGGGATGGACACTTCCTCTCTTAGGAAGAGTGCGGGATTCGAATCTCAGGAACCACCTCAGAGGGAGGGGAAGTTGCCACAAATTAACACTTTCGAGGCAAATTCATGGGTCCTCTGGATGCGCGCGTGTGTTGCGTGCTTGTGTGTGGTGTGCGTGGATGTGTTGTGTGCTTAGCTTAGGACTTACATGCCAGTGCCAAAAAATTTTTAATAAGTAGCAGCGTTATTAGTATTCAGGTTTACGGTGAGAGATACTTCTTGCAGGGCCGCTTAGGGAAAAAAAGATAGCTGTGAGAGAGTAATATAGAAAAGAAAAGAGAAAAACAGAAGACTTCAAAGTCTTTTTTTATAAGGAAAAAGTTAAAGCAAAACAACAACATAGTGCAATGATAATTGCATGGTGACTTAATTCTTAAGATATGCATGGGAATCTTTGCTAGATGATGAAGGGATGGTGGGTTAAGGAATATTAATTTAGAGTATACAAGATTTGGATATTTGACACGTTTGGCATTGGCATATGACCATATTTGAGAAGTTGCAGGTTAAAACTTAAAATTCATGGATAAGTTGGTTGCGGTATTGGTGTGCGGGATGAAAGATCTCGTGTTGGAGCCTCCATACGTACATGGTATTTCATCCTTTCCCTTTATTTTTTTAATTAAATGCATACGTCTAGATTCGATTCTGGACGTGTGTTGATGTGTGTTATGGGATCCCAGGATAGCAGGGGTGCTCGTTGAGGAAAAAAAACCTTAAAATCACTCGGAACAAGCAAAATTTATACAAAACCATAAACAAACAAAAAAGTGGCGTCTCCTGCTTGGCTTTATTTTTTCTATTCAAAGTTGAATGTAATTTCATAGGGTCTAATGGTTTTCAGTTTTTGACGCCCGTGTCCATTTTTATAGTTTTAATATATAAAAATCAAAACGGAAATGAGTCTTTCATTTTATCCATTGTTTTTTCAATTAGAAATTTTAAAACTCCTCGAGAAAAGGAGCCCGTTGAGATGTGTGGATTAAAATAGTGCCATGTTGGTTTAATTTTGTGAAGTACATTGGTATAAAATATAAGATGAGACTAATTTCAATAAGGCTTGAATCTTTTGGATGGAGTCTCACTATATCGAAGCCCATGTGCATCCATGTGTGGCCTCATGTGTTGTGGGCCCAAACCGAGTTTTACATGATATCACAACTCGGGTGTTTGTTTGTCCATGTGCATATATGAGTTTTGAGCCCTTGCATATGCATATTTGCACGTGAAGGAGAGTATTTAGAATGTGGTTAATATAGACCCACATCGGGAAAATTGTGGAATAATATGAGTATAAAATATAAGTTGGGATGAAAGCTACACAAGACTTAAGTCTTATTATTGGAATTCATTTAGATCAAAATCTGTATACATTGTAAATAAAAAATATAATATTTGTTTCTCTCAATATAGAATCCTCCATTTCTCATAACTCTACACATGCATCATGCATGTGCCTTCTCATAGAAATAATCATGTATCATTTTGTAGATTCCTCTAAATTTGGTAAAGTTAAAAATCTGAAGTTGATTATGTTTGTTGTTTTTCTTTCGTATTGATTGTTCGTTGTGATAATAAGAATTTTTTTCCACGTGGATACTCTTTTAAAGATCCACATGCGAGAGAGATATAGGATATATGGGTAAAGTGTCGCAACCCGGAATTTAGCTCGTTACCGGCTCTTAAATCACGTAACGTCTAAACGCGTAACGTAATTCAAGTAAGCCTAAACCCAGAAATCTAAAACTTTTTGCGGAAAATATTGGAGTTGCAGTTTTAAAATAAAGGTTAATGAAATCAAGTATTTTTTAAATGCATAAATAATGTTATATAAAAATACAATGGATTATATACTAGAGTTGAAAACATTTTTCGTCTTTTAAAAATTTGGGCAGCATCTCCCTTATATATTTTGATCCAAAAATCACATACAAGCAATATATATAGGCATCTCCAAACGAAAGCTAGCACTTCGCTAAACGGCGGGATCATAACCACGCAAGCAAGCAATATATATGCGACGCCCAACGGCGAAGATTAACAAACAAAGAATAAGTAAATAAAGCAAGATATCAAAAAAAACCTTAAAAGAAGCGAACAAACACCCATCGCTCTAAGTCTCGCAACACAAGCCTGTCTAGGTCTATCAATATACAAAAAAACCAGTTTCTGATTGATGGAGTTTTTCTAGATACAATAGAAATAATAAGTACAAGAGTGAGCACGATCCAATGTGTCCCACCTACCATAGCAAAATATTCTGGATGAAGCTGTATGCCAGCGATACTGCTACTAATCCAAGCGGTCGAACCTGCAAGAAAACTGTGGCACAACGGGGATAAATTGCCAACTCGTGAGTAGAAAATATCAGCAGGTAGAAATCGAATAAACAGCGATTCCTAAGTCAAACTTTATCATGAAGGTAATACTATGGTATCTAGGATGACCATGTATCCATATATGTCAACAATAGAGTCAATACCAATGGTATGTAGAAATAAACATCTGAAATCATATGCCTGTATGCATATGGATATCATCCACGTGTTTCCATCAACGACACAACAATATCATGGAACCTGAGTGTCCAACATCGACACTCGAAATATCATGAAATCAAATGCCTGTATGCATGTTGATATCAACCAATGTGTGTCCATCAACGACACATCCAAATTATGGAACCTGAGTGTCCAACATCGACACTCGAAATATCATGAAACCCGTGTCCAATATCGACACGTAAATCCATATATCTCAGGCGCCGCATCCTCTGATCTGCCCTCATATCCATTTCATGACTCCGGTCAGTATCCTCCGGATTATCGCCGGGTCCAAATTATCATCGGTAGGTAGTGCTCCCTCCTGCTAGGCTCATCGTCTACATCTCGATCTTCTTGCCCGGGGTACCATACCGGGCTCACCTGTACCCACAGACGGCTCATCCAACTCCTCGAATCGGGTCTCGAAAATAAGCTCAGAACCGAGAAAACTCATGCTGGACGCCTCGAAATCACACCACGAGAAACCGCGTTTTTAAAACAATTCATAATTTCCTTTAAAATATATCCGCGGTTCTCAAATTCAGAAATCTCATGAAAACAGTATCTCAATGCATGCAACCATAAAGTATGATGTATGCAACATAGAACGGAAATGCGAGCATATCAAGTATATCATGTAAACATGTCATATGATAATGTTAGTGTATATGCCCTAGAGGCCATTACTGTATCATACTAGTTTATATATTACTTAATGGAAGCTTGGGATATTCACAGTTGTTATAGACAATCTTGCTCAAAATGGTAGTATGCTACTTGGTTTGTTTCTACTTCAATATGTGCATATGTTTCTTTTAGCATATCACTTACACATATTAGTAGAGCCCTTAAGATCTTTGCTTGATTACCAGCGTTGTGATGACAGTCACACTAGTGGGGGCTGGGTAATCTACAAGCACATCCTTTTACAGGTCCCTAGTTGTAGGATTATCGAGGCGGGGCATCGATACTCCGGAGTAGACTAGCGTATACGCTTCTCATCCCAGCAGGGGAGATGGTCTGTCCCACAGCCATTAATACGTCGTACTGGAGATAGTATGCGGGTGCTCGTTAGGTTACGAGTACACTGGACAGGATTCGTCGGGAACTGTTGGTTGGTACTATACCTATCGTCAGATAACAGTTCCCAGGTGATAGGAGTACAGCTTAGTCCGTCGACTTGACACTGCTACTTCGCCTCGAGTGTGTTCCCACTGTACTTTGCTTACTACCCTACCACGGCTCAAAGGAGTCATGCAAACAGGTAGTAGTTAGGTGCAGTCCCGAAACACTTGGAGGCAGTAGCGGTTAGATATGATTCATCTCTCCCGATATTGGGGGTTGATATCGCGCTGTGTCTTGGAGAGACATTACACAAAGTCCCTGGCCAGGGCAAGCGAGAATTACTGGTAGTGTTTCCAGTAGTTTCTCACGGTGTTCTGGGCTACACTCCGGCACGACTTGTACCGTTGTTAGGGGTCTGACGTTTACCGCCCCTAGGCCCGACATGCGATACTCTCAGACAAACAGACCGGACTGTACGGAGATTGTCACATTCAAGCTCAGTAGGAGTTCGGATGGGTTCACCTTATCGGTCTTCTTATCGGCATTTACCTGGGGACCGTTACGTACAGCTAGTACCGCTTGCGGCCTGTGGTTAAACCCACTGCCAGCGTGGTGTCGAGTCTTTAGAGTCCCACACAGAGGGTTGTTCGCCTTTGGGCAAAACAGAGTAGAGGTCGGATTGTTTTGCGACAGGGTTCGTTCACATCCGCGCACTTGTGCACGTTTGGTGTCCGGGCAGTTATTACTAGCGGACTTTGGTTTAAGGCAGATCCTAGTATTTGTTTTGGGATTGGTTTTGTCTCATTGTATTCGTGTTCCTCGGAACACGGATGCGGGTGTGTATGCACAGTTGACAAAGGCAGAGGAATCTCATTAGGGTTTTTGACCATTGACTTTTTCTAAACCCTAATGAGAATGAGAAATATGATTAATAATATTAATTAAGGATAATTGTGCCATGGTTGAGGTTTGGTTGACCATTTGACTTTTGTTGACCATTTGACCATGATCATTTCTTTTGCAAGATACTTCTTGAAGCTTGCAATTAGCATTAAATGTGAAATGATAATGGTTACTTCAACTAACCATCACAATTTTCTTTAATTATTATTATTATTCTCATATTCTCTCATATGAGAGCATGGTTGTGATTTTTGCTCATTCTCTCTTGCTCATTCTCTCTCTTGCTAAGCTCTCCCTCTTCCTCTCTCTCAAAGCTCTCTTGTTTTATGAGTTGAAAAACATGAGCTTTGTGAGATAAAACTATTAAGACAACTCTCTACTCATTCTAGGGTTCTTAGTCTAGCAAGCCAAGCACTCTAGTTACCTCTTGGTTGAGGTACGAGCTCAAGGTAGAGGCCTTCTGGTGGATCTTTCTTCGGCATAGAGAAGACGACGAGGAGAAGCCGCCTACACTACTCCAAGGAGCAAGCAACAAGGAGGACCACAACAAGAAGAGAAGGAGTTCAAGAACTAGGTATAACCATCTAACCTAGTAGCTAGAACTTGTAGTTAGTATGTTTGTTTTTGTTTGGCAAAGATCCTCTAGTTTTAGTCCATGTTACCTTATGTTAAAATTCCGTTTTTTACCTATTCCGCCTCCCCGTAAGCACCGGGGTGGGTAACATGGACTTACAGATAGTATTGAACAATTAATAATAATATCATGATATAGCCATTCTACTGTGTAAGTGGCATAACAATTACCGATGATGAATGTGTATGAGCCGGCAAATCTGTGTAAGTGTAACATGCGCATCATCGGTAATTGTGCAGGTGTACTAGCAGATGATATCATAAAGCGGTAAATGTCGAAAACATAACACGTATCTCACGAGGGATAATCTAACATAAACATGAACTATAATAAGGTATACATCTACACATGAACCATACGGCAAGTTTAAAAGATACGAATAGTAGTTTTGAAAGTGGGAGCTACGGTGTTTTTGAGGAAAAGACGCCATTTGAAAATCCGCAGCATCCCTTGAGATTTCCATTTAAAAGTGCATACGATTCGTCAGTTTTGGAAATAAGTATGGTTCAGATGAAATTTTTACGTCGGCGATCCAGTCTCATAGTATCCGATACGGCAATATCCTCGATCATCATTCTCAAATCACGAGCGTGGATCAATCATCTAGTATATCTTATCGCGTACAGTAATCCATCATACGGTGACATCAAACAGAATAAGGATTCTATCGGCCTATTCATTAAAGAGGGTACGGATCTATAGTCTCATACGGCATATTACTCTTTGTTCCCCCAAAAATTTTCGGCCATTGTTCCCTTATAAAAAAAAATAAATAAAAAGCGATGGGAAAAATTCCCCAAATAGAGCATCACGTGCCCACACGTGATGCGTCTTGGAGCAAAGATTATAGGCATTGCGCTTAACAATTAAGGCTAAAATTGAGCCTCACGTGCAAACACGTGAGCATATATATACAAAGTATATAGGCGCATTCCTAAAACAAATAACAGGCCAGAGAAGCTCACGTGTCAGCACGCGATGCTCTTTGATTGGGTTTAACTTCGTCGGGGTCACGTGCCAAACGTGACATTCATGAACATCAGCTCACATGCCAACACGTGATGCCTTTCTCTAGGACTGCTGCATATAAGCAAACCAGTTTAATGCTATGGGGGTCACGTGCTACACGTGAGGGTTCCTAATCACCTTCCAAACTGATAGAATTAAATTCTAAATAAAAGAGATCAAAACCCTATTTGGGAAATATTTCCTTAGATCTTTCTAAACAAGAAATATTACACTCTGTAAAACAGAGCACCGTTGGATTAAAAATCCAATGGTGATTAAAAATCACCAAGCTACAGAATCAGCTCTGCATGGGAAAATATTTCCCCAATCTTTCTAAACAAGAAAGATTACGCTCTGTAAAACAGAGCACCGTTGGATTAAAGATCCAAAGGTGATTAAAAATCACCAAGCTACATAATAAGCTCTGTATGGAAAATATTTTCCCAATCTTCTTAAAAACAAGAAAAATATCTTCTGTAAAACAGAAGTCTTTGGATAAAAAATCTAACGGTGGATAAAATCCCCAAATCAATTAAGATCTCTCAACGAGAGATTTTCTTAACTAAATCAACAAACCTGCCTCTACTATATAAAGGACCCGAGATTTTAAGTCAGAAAAAGAGGAGACCCCCCATAAGATTTGAGAAACAAAAAGAAGAAGAGGAGGGGTTCTCTTTCAAGAAAAGAAACCCTAGGTAAAAAAAAAAGACCTAGAGATCATTTTTCTTCGCCATTACAAGAGTTTAACTCTTCCAAAAAAGAACTTAGTTCTTCTTCTGGTTGAGGTCTGCAGAAGAAGATCTCCCCACAAATTGAGAATTTAATTCTCATCGGGAAGTTTCTGTCATGCAGTCCCAAAACTTAGAGGAAAGAACTAAGTTTGAAGAATTTAATTCTTCCAAAATATATAAGAATTTAATTTCTCTGATAAAACTAGGGTTTAACCCTGCATAAAAAAAAACAACTGAGATCGACTCACGTGTTCCCACGTTACCCCTTAAAATAAGTGCTTAGCACTTTCAAAAGGAAAAAGGGAATAAATCCAAAGACAGTTCCCAATTTTGGGCGCCTCACGCGTTCCCACGTGACCCCCTAATAGTGCTTAGCACTTTCAAAAGGAAAAGAGAAATAAATCCAAAGACGGTTCCTATTTTAGGGCGCTTCACGTGTTCCCACGTGACCCCTTAAAACAAGTTCTTAGTACTTATAAAAGAAAAAGGGAATAAATCAAAGACAGTTTCCATTTTGGGGCGTGATCCCACGTGACCCCCTAATAGTGCTTAGCACTTTCAAAAGGAAAAGGAGAATAAATCCAAAGACAGTTCCTATTTTGGGGCGCCTCACGTGTTCCCACGTGACCCCCTAATAGTGTTTAGCACTTTCAAAAGGAAAAGGGGAATAAATCCAAAGACAGTTCCCATTTTGGGGCACCTCACGTGATCTCACGTGACCCCCTAATGGTGCTTAACACTTTCAAAAGGAAAAGGGGAATAAATCCAAAGACACTCCCATTATGGGGCACCTCACGTGATCCCACGTGACTCCCAATAGTGCTTACCACTTATAAAAGAAAAAAGGAATAAACCCAAAGAATCCGTGCCCAATTCTCAGACGCCTCACGTGCCACACGTGAGCGCTCCAAATTTCAGTGTTTAACACTGCTTTAGAGCCTCACGTGGGAGCACGTGAGCGCCGAGCAGATATTAGTGTTTAACACTATGAGAGGCCAAGCTTAGTCCAAATTAGTCAAGTCTCCCAAGGTCAAACCCCCTTTGATCATCAATCAACCGAGCCCTCCTATACTCAGGTCTCCCCAAATTGATCTTAGTTCCAAAGATGACTAATGATCTCCTAACAGATGGTGTCTAAAATGGTGTTCATTCCACAATGATCTTTCCCTTTAATCTGGAATTTGGTTCAAGGGTACATCTCTCCATACATCTGATACATGTCATTATAATTCTTCAATGTCTTCAGAGAGATGGAGGGTCCCGATAGCCAACAGTTCTTGGGTGCATTCCCAAACCCATGAGCATATCACAATGGACCGCAATGTCCTTAAACTAGCTATGGACCGTAATGTTCTTAAACAAGCTGTGGACCGCAACGTCCTTAAACCAAACCCTCATACAAAAAATGGTGATCTATGGACCGTAATGTCCTTAAACTAAAGCAATAGAGCCCAAATTCTCTTTTGTTGGGTCTGAATGATCCCAAAAATCTTGCTGAGTAGATCTTAGTCTAAAATTAGACTAACGTATCCTCAACAAACATTTAAGTTGATCTTAATCCCAAACGAGATTAACGATTCTTAAATCAAACCGAACCCAAATCTAAGAAAATACGGATTTGGACTAATCCACGCCCTATGGGCGACAACACAAATTAGTCTCTGTATACAATTCACGGGCAACCAAAAATAAAACAAACACACACGACACGAAGTGAACATCTAGAGCAGGAGAAAGTGGTTATCGCTACGCGGTAACGTAATTAACTGTAGGGGCTTGCGCCTGCAGGGAAGAGTGTCTCCACAATCAAAAACCCCTCACAATGAGGGGGAATCTGACGAAGTCTGCTACAACGGCCGCATCCGTCTAAACCTCCGATACACGGTGCCACAAATCAACTTGGCATCTTCGGAGAGGTGGACGGATAAACCCAAATAGCATCTCCCCCAAATTCAGGCAAGACGTCTGTCTTCCCGGCTTTCGGCGGTAAACAGATTCTGGCACGCCCGGTGGGACCTTTTCCTCTTTCCACTCCACACTTCTTGTGTCGTGTTCGTGAACGAATCGCGGTTTAATATGGTTGCCCCTGGATTCGAGGTATTAAGATTTGGTGTTTTGCTCCATGCAGAAGAGAAGATGACATCGATGGCTTCCAACTGCACCAATTGCAACAGCAACTACCACTCCGTCTCTGCTGGAAGAGTGACTTATGGGCCCCAAGCGGCCTCCATATTTGCGATGCCAGTGGAGCAGGTGACTCAGGCCACCACTGGATTGTTCTTCGGGACCATGCTCCTGCCAATGATCTTCAATGCTTCAATACCATCACAGGAGGCTCCAAAGAAGTCGGTCTTCGATCGTCTTGCAACTACCATGGCCCCTCTCAACGGGTTGTCCAATTCTAATGTCTCAGTCTTTAATAGACTGGGCCAAAGGTCCAGTAGGCCCGCAATACCTGAAGGTGTTATCTCGAAGCGGATAGCCATTCCTGTTCCGACAGACAATGTCGTCAAAGGGGTTTCTCCTGCTGGAGGATCGGTTTTTGCAAGACTGTCTATTCCAACTCCTGCTATGGGTGAGGTCGTTACAAGTGCTTCCCCTATTCGAAAGTCAGTCTTCGACAGGTTAGACGTTCCCTCTCAACAGACGTCAGTCTTCGAAACGTTGGCACCAACAGCAGCCTCTCATCAAAGTAAGGGGCATGATGAGGTCGCTTCTACAACTGAGGTGATCCCATCCGCAAGACATGCTCGACGCCGTCACCGGCGCCGAGTGAGGAAAGCTGGGGGCAACTCTCCTTCTAGACTTACCCCACCAGCTCCAACGGTGGAAACTGACGCTGTTGTTCCAACTGGGAACAGCTTCGAGCTGCTCAGGAGGGTGTGCAAGAACTCTCCAACCGCCGTATTGAAGAAGTCTCCTCCGCCTGCTGAAAGCATGACACAGGTGAAGCCGGAACAGCCTCCTCAACGGTTTTCCTCCATGATCCACAGAATTTGGCGGAAAGTCTAAGACTCGGTAATTGATAAAGATTACACTCGCCGGCTGAAGAGAACGAAGGCTCAGCAAGAGGAGAACCATCCCTCCGCCATACCACGAAAGGTATCATCTGTATGGGTGCCTGCCGCAACGGCCCCCTCAACTTCGACCTCCCATAAGAGGAGAAGGCCGAAGAAGATCCCCATGCCTGCGGTAAATTTCAAAGGCAGTGGACCCAAACGCCTCAAGTCTGGGGGCATGGTAGTACACACAGTGTACATGGATTCCGGGAAAGAGGAAAGCCGTACTTCCACGGGCCATCGACCATTCACATGGTCTGTGACAAAATCTCAGGAGCAACAATGAAAGCTCCAAGAGATGTTGACAAGGATGGTTGCACTCATGGGACAGAAAGAAAGCTCGGAAGCATCATCGGAACAATGCCAGGAACATGAGACCAACACCGAATTCCTACGGAGGGTGCTTGAAAAGAAAGACAAAGAGGCCGCGGAACAAGCGACTAATATAAAACAAATGTCACTTCTGTTCCAAGACATGGTTGGGATGATGATCCAGCCGGATCCTCCAGCTGAAGACTCTCCAATAATCATTGAAGACGACAGAGGGGAGACATCAAACCCTTCTCTGGCTTTATCAACATCCAGGGAGGAGACGATCTCCAAAACTACCCTTGATGACTACATAGCTCAACAAATACGAGCTCATCAAGCGAACGAAGCGGCATGCCAAGTCGTCAGAACCGGGCGACCTTATCTAGGTCGGTACGACCAAATTAAGTACCCGCCAGGATATATGATCCCCAAATTCCATGTGTATAAGGGGACGGGCAATCCTTATCAACATGTTGCTCAATTCAGAGCTTTGTGTGATAATACCAGGGGCGATGAAAAACTGTTGCTTCGCCAGTTTGTTGGCAGCTTGTCGGAGACGGCATTTGAATGGTACTCCGAGCTCCTAAATGACTCTGTCAAGATATTTACGGAGATGGAACTACTGTTCACACAACGGTTCGCAAGCGCAAGCGAGCGCTCCACAATCACGGCATTAATCAATGCCAGAGTGAAGCCGGGAGAGACCTGGGTTCAATACGCAATTCGTTGGCGTAACCTATGGTCAAAGTGTGAACAACGCATAGAAGAAGCTCCTGCCATGGGCATGTTCGTGGGGAACCTTGATCCTCAGGCAACTATATCCCAATTTATGATGTTATTCAAGCCGACCATCTTCTAGGCCTTGATTGACAAACTGGCCTAAATGGACCAGATGGATCATAGGCCGCCCTTTTCAAAAAACGGATCTCCGTAATGAAAAGGGCAAAGGGAAAGCGACCTTCGTCGCCAATGCTCAACAACAACCGAGTGACCAAAAACCGGCAGCTCGCTAAAAAAACAAACCAAGATCCCTTAAAGAAAAGTTGAGACGTCCTTACTCGTTCCCCCGGGATAAAACGGGAAGACTATTCGAACCGGCGGTGCGCAACAGGCTCATCACTCTGCCGGATCCGAGATGCCCATTGCAATCGGGTGACGTCAACAATCCCAATTACTGCCCCTACCACCGAATAGTAGGCCACCCAATCGAAGATTGCCATGTCTTCAAAAACTGGGTTGAAGACCAGTGCCAACAGGGAAAATTCGCCCTGTCCGAAAACTGGAAGGTAAACCCGCCACAGCAGCACGCTCCTAAAAAGGTGGATACGCCGAGGGCATCATGCTCATTTGTAAAGGAAGCTCCGTGGGAATTTGTCCTTTCGGTTAAAACTAAAAGAATGCTGAACGATCTTCAAGCATGTCCGGCGATTAGGTGGAAAAGCCCGCTAGAGCTTGAGATTATTGACGGAATACTGAAACCACGCCCAACGCCAAAAGTTGGTAACGATGGGCAAAACCTCCAGGCCAAGCCTTTGAAGTAGTCAAAGAAAAAGATGAAGGCCAAGAAGCCCATGCAGCTCGACGGCAATTGTACGGGTCTGCAAAAATATATCGATGCACTGGAGGAATACAATCAAGAGGCACGGACCCCAGTCACACTGGAAGAGTTCTTCAAGCATGTTCTTGAGAATGGAAACAGTGACATTGATGAAGGAAATGATTCTTCAGAAGAACCCGAGGATTATGTGGAGAGTTGCCGCATGATCTCTCACTCGTCAATAAATGACAAAGAAGCTCCTGATGTAGAGAAACTGGGGGCAGATCTAGAACCAAAATCCATGGAACCGTCAGATGACCTGATCGACAAGCTGCAGAACGAAGCTCTTCAAAAGAGCAACGCTGATTGAGAACGTGAAGCGGCCATTTACGAAAAGGCCAAGCGTCGGTGTCAGGCCGAAAAAGCTCCGGTAATGAGAAGCCATAAAGTACCTCAACCGGATCAAAGCGCCTTTGCCACCAGCAAGAGCAGAATCAAGATAAGGAAGCAGTTCACCAAAGCTCTGTCAGTAGGAATGAAGCTGCCACCTTTAAAAGAAAATACTTCCCGGAGTACGTGCCCCGACGAACCAGATGTACATCCGAACTACTGCTTATACCATCGGAAGGTCACGCACCCTACCGAAGAGTGCAATGCCTTTAAGAAGTGGTGGCATGGATATGTTGCCCATCGACAACGATTCAAGTGAATGAAGCACAAAGCCTGTCGGGAGCAGAGAAGCACGACAGATGAGCATAAAGGAACAGCCGGTAACTGTCATATGGTTGATGCCATCCCAACAAAAGGGAAGTCTCAAGTGCTTACCTTCGGGAGCGATTCGGACGAGGAAATGGCCCTCGGCCTTCTCTTCAAGGAATCCACCTCTGGAAAAGAAGAAGAAATGGGGAACTGTGAGAACAATCAGCTGCGTAACCGTATGTTGCCTGAAAAGAATCTCGGACCCTCAAACAAAGGTTTGGGCAAAAGAGACAAAGGAAAGGAAAAAGTCCATGAGGAGATTGCCCTCGATGATAGAGTCATCGAAGAGCTCACAGCCAAGGACCCGCCCAAGAAGAACAAGGTGGATTACAATGTCCTGGCACATCCGAGAAAGATGCCCTCACAATTGAGTATTTTGGATACCCTTCTCCTGTCTAAAGAGGCACGAGATTCCCTGATCAAGGCGCTGCAAGAGCTTGACTAGTTTCAAGCCTTCCTAGCGGAAGAAAAGATGAAGGACGAGCTGGAAGAAGTCCACACGGCTGATATCACTTTCAGCGATGAAGACCTTCTTCTCGGAACGTGCGAGCACAACCGTCTGTTGTATGTAACTGGGTATTGTCACGATATCAAGATAGGGAAGATCCTGGTTGACAACGGGTCATTCGTCAACCTGCTTAATGTGAGAGTGTTGAAGGAGATTTGCATGAACGTTCAACACCTGGCACGAGACAAAATTACTATCTCCGGGTTCGATTCGCAATCATCACAAACGCTCGGGTCTGTAATACTGACCTTACGCTTCGGTCTGCTCATCACTGACATCAAGTTCCATGTTATTGACGCCAAGACTTGCTACAACGCTTTGCTCGGTAGGCCTTGGTTACATGAGTACAACATCATCCCTTCTACACAACATTAGTGTATGAAGTACTTCAAGGAAGGCCTCGAGTACACAGTTACATGGGAGCTGAACCCATTCTCTGTAAATGAAGTCCGCAAATATGCAGACGTGAAGTACTTCTTACCAGACTTTGAAGACATGGAAAGATGTCGCAAACCGGAGAATAAAAAAAAGCCATCGCCACTATCCCAATATTTGAGAGCGATACCGAGGAGGATGAAGAGATGGTCTACTCGGGACAACCCCAAGGCAACAGGCTAGGACCATCTACTCCTATTCTGGTCTTTGGCAGTAACTCTGAAGACGAGGCTAACACAGTGTTCTCCGTCCGCCCGTCAATGCAGACCTTTGCTGGAGCTGACCAGAGTTTACAAATTACCATGGTTCCGCAGCGGCATTACAAAGAACTTGATGCAATTGATACGTACAACGTGCAAGAGCTGCAGACCTTCTACGTCCCTCCTAAGCAAAGGGGTGCGAAGGCGATTCTTTTCTATCAATCCACGGAAACCAAAGTGGAGAAAGAAGTATGGCACGGTGCTGAACCTGTGCTCGACAGGCTTCAACCAATCCGTCTGCCCAGATACTACGCAGAGAGACTGAAAAGGCTATTGAGATGCCAAGCCGTACCCTTCAAACATACTGCTCGACAAGCCCAGTTCAATAACAAGGTTTGGGATGTTCCCGGGACTCAGCGAAAGATGCCTAACGGGAGAATGGAGACGACTGGTCTTGGATACGTTCGGTCTAAGAAACGGGAGTGATTCCATGGCTGCCATGTTATAAATGATTCCGGTGGAAAAGAGAATGTCTTGCCAAATAGCGCTGATATTGAAACAGAGCGAAATCCCGCCGTGAGAATACCAAGCCCGTCATTCGAAGAACAGATTGACAAGCTGATAAGAGAAGTGGGTCAAAAGGTTCGGGATGACCATAACCGCAAAATGGCCATTCTAGGTCTCATGGCGCAGCAAAACCTAGAAGTTTACAAAGCAAGGATGACGCGCTCATACGAAAGGTTGACTAGGCCGAGAACATTCCGCCAAGGCGAACTCGTGCTAGTCGTAAAAATACCTATGATCCCCAATCGTGCTAAACGGCGGAAATTTGAGCTGAACTATGAAGGCCCGTACATCATAGACAAGGTCTACCAAGGTGGGGCCTACTTGCTCATGTATATGCATGGCGAAAGGCCCTTACAGCCGATAAACGGCCGATTTCTTAAGAAATACTACGCTTGACGAGTCACGACTCAGGTTAATGATAGATGACGACGCTCGTTTCCGCTCGCTGTCCTCCTGAGTCAAAACTCTATAAGTAGTATCCGGCGAAACCTCGCCTCAAAATCCCGATGGACCGAGATGTCCTTAAACTAACATTGGACCGATATGTCCTTAAACAAACATTGGTCCGAGATGTCCTTAAACTAACATCGGACCGCAACGTCCTTAAACTAGCTGTGGACCGAGATGTCCTTAAACTAGCGATGGACCAAGATATCTTTACACTAACAATGGACCGAGATATCTTTAAACTAAATACGCCGCCTCAAACATGGCGAGAGTGGAATCCAGGTCCACAGGTCCCAGCGGCAAGTATTGCAACTTATGTCCCGCTGGCTGCACAACCGCCCTGGTAGTGAAATTCCCCCTAAGTGCCATTGGCAAAGGGAGGAGTAAAAAAAAAATAAAAAACAAAAAAACGGTACGTCCAAAAGCAAAATGGGCACGGATGAAAACCCGAAAGGGCGCCGTGAGTAAAAACAGCAGGGCTACCGGCGAGCTTGTGAAAACCCGCAAGAGCGCAGACTCGTAAAAAAAATTCATGCACACTTGCAGGGTCCTCTCGACCTGGTAAGGAGAAAACACCTGCATGGAATCCTTACGACTCACAAGGGAGCAACACACTTAGGGATCCCCACGATTCTTAAGGAGAAATTACACTTACGAGATCCTCACGACTCGTAAGGAGAATTCCCCCTATGAGACCTTCATGGCTCGTAGGATTCAAAAGCCTTAAGCTACAAGGATCTGAACAAGTTCTTAAGCCATCACACTCCCTAAGTTGCCCTACAAGCAGTTCAATATTGACCCTTGTATACAATCTACGGGCACAAATAAACGTTTCCCTCACCAAGTCCCACCAACGACGAGTAATGTCCTCATGTGGTGAACGACACTTGTAAGTCCTCTCGAATTATAAGGAGAAACCACTCTTGTAAAATACTTACGACTTATAAGAGAACACACACTTAGGAATCCTTACGACTCCTAAGGAAAAAGCACACCTACGAGATCCTCACGACTCGTAGGGAGAAACACCCTTATGAGACCCTTACGGCTTATGAAGTCAAAATCCTTAGTCGACCTAACCCTGTATGCTAAGACACCTTTGTCCAAATCGACAAAGGTAAATGATGATTCGCTTTTGGCAATATCCTAGTTGTAGCGATACTGATGCCTAAATCGGTATCAAATTCTATGCCCTTTCACGGCAAATGATGATTCGCTCCTGGCAATATCCCAGTTGTAGCGATACTGATGCCTAAATTGGTATCAAATTTTAAGTCCTTTCATGGCAAATGATGATTCGCTCCTGGCAATATTCCAGTCGCAGCGATGCTGATGCCAAAATTGGTGTCAGATCTCAAGTTCCATACTCGCAGCAAAAAATCAGCGAGTAAAATATATGCATATAAAAATAGCCGAAATGATGGGGAAACTCACAATAAAAAGCAGCGAGTAAAGAAAAGAAAAATAGCCGAAATGATTGGGCACCGCGAAAAATAGCCGAAATGATCGGGCAATCGCGACTTTCGCGATATAAAAAGATGAAATGATAGAGCATCGCGGAAAGAAATAAAAAAATGAAATGAAACTTTTTCCCTGTAGGTGAGATCACATCGACCCCTGTATACAATCCATGGGTACAAACGAAAAGGGAACCACATTGTCCCACCAGGTTTCGTCAAAGGGAAGCTAGATCTCGATGGCTATATTTATAGCCTAGAAATCAACAACGGCGTTCCTTCTCTTTCCAACCAGAAGCAAATACGACGTCAGCAAAACGGAGCCATGGCAAAGTCCCTTAGTTCCAAATCTCGACGGTTCACAGACAACCTAGAGACTACCTCAGAGCCACGACAAAGTCCCCTAGTTCCAAATCTCGACGGTTCACGGACAACCTAGAGACTACCTCGGAGCCATGGCAAAGTCCCTAGTTCCAAGTCTCAACGGTAACATTTACAGCCTAGAGATCAACAACAACGTTCTTCCTCCCTCCAGCAGGATGCAGACGCGACATCAACAAACGGAGCCATGGCAAAGTCTCCTAGTTCCAAATCTCGACGCTTCACGGCCAACCTAGAGACTACCTCGGAACCATGGCAGAATCCCTAGTTCCAAGTCTTGAAGGCAACATCTACAGTCTAGAGATCAACAACAACATTCTTCCTCCCCCCAGCAGGATGCAGAAGCGACATCAACAAACGGAGCCATGGCAAAGTCCCCTAGTTCCAAATCTTGACGGTTCACGGACAACCTAGAGACTACCTCGGAACTATGGCAGAGTCCCTAGTTCTAAGTCTCGACGGCAACATCTATAGCCTAGAGATCAACAACAACGTTCTTTCTCTCCTCAGCAGGATGCAGACGCGACATCAACAAACAAAGCCATGGCAAAGTCCCCTAGTTCCAAATCTCGACGGTTCACAGACAACCCAGAGACAACCTCGACATTCATCGCAATATTGTAGACCCAATTTCAACAAACGAAGCAAAGGAAGATCCCTAGCTTCAGGGTTTTGACGGCAACTCAAATGAGACCTGAAAGACTATTAGAGATCATCCCACTCCAGCACAGAGTGGTCATGACTCATCGGGGCTCCCAAAATGAGCCTAATCTCAAATAAAAAGCGACATGGAATATCCCTAACGCTTGCTCTTTTAACGGTAATATCACCTGGAAGATTACTTGAAGTCGTCTTGTCCAGCCCCCGAAGGGATCAGAGACACGACAGTCGCGGGGCTACTCGAACAGTAAGATTACGTATCGAGAAATACATCGGCCAACGCGCACTACTACAAATAAGGGTTGCCCCTACGGATTTATCCGTAGGGGCAAACCACTGCCCCTACGGATATATGCGTAGGGACGAAAAAATACCCCATAGGTGCAAAGGCCGCAGGTGCAAGTTGAGGCCCTGAACTTGCCCATACGGGCAAATTCTTGCCCCTACGGGCAAATTCTTGCCCCTACGGATTTCTGTGTAGGTCCTAGTGTCCCTACGGACGAAGCCGTAGGGTAAAAAAATTTATATTATTTACGGTTTTTTTAAATATTTTAAGTGTACCTACGGATATGTCCGTAGGTCCAAGTTATATACTCTACGGAAAACTGCGTAGGTACCTATCCGTAGGGGCAAAATATCAGGAATCCTGATATTTTGCCCCTACGGATATCTTCGTAGGGGAGAGACTGTAGCCCCTACGGATATGTCCGTAGGGGCACTTCCAACCCCTGGTACTGAGATCAGGGGGCAAATATCAGTTACTGCTGACATTTTGCCCCTACGGATATATCCGTAGGGGCAACATGTGTGCCTACGGATTAATCCGTAGGTACATATTGTCTGTATTTTTTTTTTTAAAAAGTGCTGCCTGATTTTTTCCCGCCCTGTGCACAATAATATATACATCAATCAAATATAAAAATAATCATCACACAACATATATCGCAGTATTCATAATCACATCTCATGCATATAATATACAAAAGAAATCCAAAAACTGAATATGATATAAATATAAACCAATATCGATATCGTTTCAAAAAGTAGTACAATGTGTATGATATAAATAAATACATGTTTCAAAAAATAAGAACCAAAAAGCTACCCTAGTTCGGTCCAGCTCCACTTCTGAATAACGATAGAATAACGCGCGCCTGCTCCTCGGTCAATAAACTCTGCAATTCGGCACGAGCGGGAGTCTGAGCGGCCTGTGGAGCTGGCGATGTGGTCTGCGCAGCCGCCGTCGAGGTAGTCGCTTGCGGAGCCGCGGCTGCGGGAGTCTGAGTGGGCTGTGGAGCTACAGGAGCTGTCTGCGGAAGCGCAGCCGATGTAGTGGCTTGCGGAGCCGCAGCCGAAGGAGATGCATGTGGAGGCTCGGCCGATGTACCCTGTCGCGTCTGGACCTAACGTGTGTAATAAGCGTGTAAGAACTGTGTATTATTCGAATTCGTATCATTATTAAGTTATTTCGAAACCCCGTTTGGATATCTAGTTTGTTGTTTATTTTAATTACATCTGTATGTATGATTAATCAAACTTAAGTCTAAAACCAAATAAGCTCAAGCTACGTACTAATTATGGATATGTTGATATCTATATAATATGACATGATATTTTACTATAAAGCAGTATACATACCAGCATCTCCTTCAACTCCTGAACGGTGGCCCTCAAGCTCTCCAGTTCCTGATGGACACGTCGGTCACCGGAGACGGAGGAAGTAACTGCCGGGGTGGAGTCCAACCTCATATGGGCCCTGCTAGGGCCCAGTCCCCGGCCTCTCTCCCAACCTCCGTGGTGCCCTCCGTGTGCGGCGTCCAGAACTGGGGTTAGCAGCCTCAGATCGCTCTGTCCGGTAAAATCGATCCCGGAGGCCTGGGCCTGCTTAACCACCCGCTCCTACACCCACATTAAGCAGTAAAGTATAAGAATAAGATTTAAACTTGAACCTTCCAAAACTAAAATTTCAAATTTGGGTAGAAAAAATATTAACACTTACGCAGTACTCCTGGGTAGCGACGTCGGGATATCGAACCTCGCCCGTGGCGGGATCTATCGAGGTGCCGTGGACGGCAAGATATGCGGACAGCACGCTCGGTGTACCACCTGACGCCACGGTCCGAGATGTCTGCAATATTAGAAAGTAACTCTTAATATTAGAAATATTAGAAAATAACTCTTAATATTGCAGAATATCACAAACGTCGGTTTATTGTAATTTACCGATAACTCCATGGCTCGAGTAATGTTCCTCGAGCCACCTGTGTAAGTGGGGCGACACCTCTTCACCGACTTCCTGTTCTCTGTATTCTGAGCGGCATGTTTCTGCACAACGCATTAACATTTAGTTTTCTAATTAAGAAACACAAAGAAATAAATTATATCATAAATAATGAATTACATTTAAAATACATACCTGTTTGCGTTGGGAGTCGAAATAAGAGCACAATAGAGGCCATGTCTCTACGTCGACTCTTGCAAACACCGGAGTAGATAGAAGGGCCGCTCTCTCTGCCTCGGGGGTCGCCATCCACAGGGAGTAGCAGTCGGCCTTCAGCTCATTCCTGTTGTATCGGACCTTGGCCTGCATGTTCTTCATCAGGCCATTGTACATAGCATGAAGGTCGAGCACCCTCCCCGGGTGATCAGGGTCGGCTACAGGCTGAAAATCGTAATCCAACTGAAAATACAAAAAAACATTATTATTAGATTGCAAGTGTTAATAATAAATATATTGGATAGATCAAATGAAAATATATATTAATACATACCCGAGCCTGATCAAAGAAGAGGGCGAATGAGCGCTGGTGCTGCTCGCCCCACTCAACGTGAAGTGGATAGTTCTTCACGAGCCGGCTCTCGTCCCCCAAATACCGGCCGAACCTCTCGGCATGAGGACCGGTATAGCGATAGTCAAGGGTAAAAAAAAGGGGGAATGCTGCCTCCCCCTAGCTCTGTCAGGCCTCAGCCTATGGGACTGATTCGGGCCTCGAGTCCCCCTCTGGGGATGGGGAGGCCCTGTGTCTGCACGAAATATCAAGACAATCAATAATAAGACAAAGTTGTATTAAGAAATCAAGGTTAAACGAAAATTCAAGTGTGATATATACCTCCGGTGACTATCGCACGAGCCTGGGCCCGGGCAGCAGCACGAGCGGGACGATAGTTCCTCCGGTGAGGAACAACCGAGGTCCCGGATGAGGACGCATCCCCTCCAACTAGAAAATAAATATCGACGCTAAATTTCCATGAAGTTCATATTTATTCTATAGAGCATATGTAAAATGAGTAAATATTTTAAATTTATTTATACTAACCTGCAGACGATGCGGAGGGTATGGAAGCGGCAGGAGTGGCCCCTGCGGAAGGTGTGGACGCACCACCTATAATTAGACAATTAAAAATAGATTATATAAGTAATTGAAAAAAGAATGTGTATATCAATAATACAACGTTCTAAATCAATATGCATGCACTATAGGATATATAAACATACCCGCAGGTGCGGTGGTGTCACCACCTACAGCTAGACAATAATAAAAATTGCTAAGTAAGAGCAAAAGGAATGTGTGTATTTATGATATAGCATTCTAAATCAATATACATACACTATATGATATATAAACATACCTGGAGGAGCGGGGGTGGCCTCTATCCCAGATGTGGACGCATCACCAACAACTAGACAATCAAACATTGACAATATAAGTAATTTTGACATAAACATGCATGAATATCTGTAATATTACATTCAAAATGGATATGCGTGCAGTATACCTGGAGATGTGGAAAAATCCACACGGAAGGAGGCATCCGAAGGGGTCTCCGATCTGGGTGCAAGACCGGCCCTCTGAAGCTCCCTACGGAGCTCTCCGGGCGGCAGAACCGCTCTGCCTCTGCCGCGGCTGGAGCTCCTGCCGCCCCTCGCTGCTCCCGATATCGTCATCAAATCTAGATAAACGGTTCGTGGACGTATTAGACAATCATTAAAAGTATTGACTATATATGTATAGAGCGTAAAATGTGAAGTAATAATATAACATTACTGATAATCTTTTTCGTTTCGTGGGCGCATCATACATATCTACTTAGATTTCATCGTCGATGTCGTTTCTAACCCACGTAACTTCATGATCGGTCGAAGATAACCCGTCCTTCGAAACAGACGGTCGGAGCACTTTAAGCCTTCTCTCTTCTTCGTCCTCATCGCTGTTCTCGTATTCTGGGACATCGTAGACATCTCTGGGTTTCCATCGGCATACAACACTCCATTCCGGATGCTTCAAACACTGTGAATAGTATACTTGGAACGCTTGGTTCGGAAAGATAAACGGATCGTCCTGACCGTAAAATCGAAGTGTGTTCACACTGATCAATCCATATTCATCTTTCCAAGTCCCAAGACTGCTTCTCCACCTGTCCGTATCGGTTCGCGGATCGTACCAAGTACACTGAAATATATAAAAGGGTTCTGATCGTCCGGGATAGTGGATGCCGAGTATACAATTTAAGTACCCATAGTAAATCACACCGTCCGATCCTACCGTCGCAATCCCACTATTCTGAGTGGTTCTAGATGTTTCTATGTCCTTAACTTCGAATTTGTATCCAAGGACACCAAATCCTTTGTAATATGCAACCTCCATACTAGGAAATTGAGCTAAACATCTTGAATCACTCTCAAATGATGCAGACAAGTTCGGATCGTGGATCTAACAAAATAAATTTTACGACAAATACATAACGATACAAGTTTAGATTAAAACTGATAGCAATAAAATGTAATTCTAATAACTTACATGCTCTGTAACCCAATCACAAAAATTATCCTGATGGTATTTTTCCAAACGTTCTTCGTTCCAATCAGGATACCCCTCACGTACCTCGTTAAAATGAGTTCTGTTTTCGACAAATAATTGTGACATTAATATTATGTCATTTCATACACACACAAACACAGATATAACAATTAATCCAAAAGAACTTACTCTCTAATTTATTCAAGACATGCGCAATTAAGCAAGATAAACCGGTATATCTTGTTGATAAACATAGTGTCTACCCTCTTATACTCGGCTTTACCATATGGCCTGTCTTGAATTCTTCGTGGTCGGTTAAGCCTTGTCTCAATGTTCTCGTCCAGATAGCGGGAACAAAATGTGGTTGCTTCATCAAGAAGATAACCTTGCATGATAGAACCCTCTGGTCGATTTTTATTGCGTATATACTTCTTAAGAGTGTAAAGGTACCTAATGAGAATATGTTGAATAAATAAATACGGGCATACAGGACAACAATAAATTTATAAATTGCGCGAAACGAAAAATTACACATACCTCTCGACGGGATACATCCATCGATATTGTACCGGTCCGGCTAGCTTCGCCTCAGTTGCAAGATGAACCGTCAAGTGTATTATGATATCGAAGAATGACAGTGGGAAAATACGCTCAAACTTGCAAAGTATCAACGCAATAGAATTTTCTAGTTTATCCAGCGTCGCAACCTCCAGTGTTTTAGCACACAACTCCTTGGAAAAACAACATAGGTCGTTGATTACTAGACCAACCGAGTCGGGGAGAGAAGTCCTGAGGGCTAATGGAAGAAGGTGCTCCACGATAACATGGTGATCATGACTTTTCAGCCCATCGATCTTGCCCTTCACAATTTTTATTTTCTTACTGAATGATCCTGAGAAACCTGTGGGGACTTTCAAATCATGCAACACCTGCAGAAATCTTTTCTTCTCCGGTTGTGACATATGATAAGCGGCATTGGGAAGTACAAACTTGCCCGGTTTACCCGCTACCGGTTTAGGGTGCAGTTCACTTCTTATTCCCCACTCTTGTAGATCCATCCGAGCATTCATGTTGTCTTTCGATTTCCCGTCTTTACACAGAAGCAAGTTAAGTATGTGCTCTGATACTCCCTTCTCTATATGCATGACGTCCAGACAATGACGCACTGAATTTGTAGACCAGTACGGAAGCTCGAAGAAAATGCTTAACTTGTTCCAATATTGTGGTTTGACCTGTTTCGTCGGATCCATCCCGAAGGTCACGTTATTGTAACCATCCTATTTAGCAGTCACGTCCTCACCGGACAATGGGGATGGAGGTCCAAGAAGCTCTTGATGATCATCAAAGTGAACCGTGTCTAACCTATAAGGGTGGTCTGGTGGCAGAAAACGTCGATGGCCGCAATAACAAACCTTCCTGCTAAAATTCAAAAATTTTGATGTTGTGTGTTCATGGCAATGAGGACATGCTTTGTGACCATGTACGGACCAACCTGATAGCATTCCATACGCAGGAAAGTCATTAATTGTCCACATTAAAGCCGCACGCAGTATGAAGGTTGTATTTGTGTTTGAATCATATGTCTCTACACCATCAATGAACAAAGTTTTCAGCTCCTCGATCAGAGGTCGGAGATAGACGTCGATATTGTTCCCCGGTGAGTTTGGTCCGTCGATAAGAAGAGGCATCATAAAGTATGATTGGTCCATAGCCAACCAAGATGACAAATTATAAATTATCATTACAACGGGCCATGTACTGTGACTTCTAGCCATATAGTTGAATGGGCAGAAGCCATCGGTAGCCAGTCCGAGCCGGACATTGCGAGGATCGCTACTGAATATTGCGTGCCTCCTATCGAAATCCTTCCATACCGGTGAATCTCTTGGATAGCTCATTTTTCCATTTTCGCTTGGAGGAGCACGGTGATGCCAAATCATTGCCTCGGCCGTTTTCTTGCACCTGAATAGCCTCTGTAGCCTCTGTGTTATGGGAAAGTATCGTGCTATCTTCACAGGTATATCGGGCTTCTTATCAGAATCTTTCGGCTTATACCTGGCCTCTCCGCATGTTGGACACTCTTTCAAATCTGAATTCTCTTTCCGGTACAACACGCAATTTTTAGGACATGCTTGAATCTTCTCGCACTTTAGACCCAAATCAGACATCATCTTCTGGGCTTCGTACCAGCTTTCGGGCACATTATTTCCCGGAGGCATAGAATCTTTCAAGAACGAAAGAAGTATTGTGAATGACTTGTTGCTCCATCCATTTAGGCACTTAATCTGGAAAAGTTGGACGAGCCATGAGAGGGTGGAATACTTCGCATTCTCATAAATTGGTTTCCTAGCATCATTCATGAAATTTTCATATTTATCCGCACCCGGTCCTTGACCGGAAGGAATGTCATCTTCGGTACGAATAGATCCACCTAGGGCAGCCTCTACCATATCCTCTATTTCTTCTGATGGAAATAAATTTCCGTCTCCTGTCGTATTACCGAATTCTTCTTCTTCTCCTGCCTCATTATCGTGTTCTCCTTCTTCTTCTACCGCAGTACTGCATTCTTCTCCTTCCCCGTGATATTTCCAAGTTGAATAAAGTCTAGTAAACCCATGTTTTACAATATGAAGCTCTACCAATTCTACCTTCTGCCAGTACTTATTGCCACATCTATCGCACGGACAGAGAATCTTCTCTATTATGATCTTATTATGTGCGCGTGCAAATTCAAGGAAAGCAGCAACTCCTGCGACAAACTTAGGTTGCATACATTGTTTCCAATCCACATACATCCAGTCCTTAACTCTGACGTACTCATGGGCCATGTTAGACTGAATAATATATAAATTGTAGGTTATGCTGACTATATTGAGAAATATAAGAACGGGATAGTTACTGACAAAGGAGAAAATCCGTGTATATGCTTTGTGTGTGCGTTTGTCGTTGAAAAGAATAAATTATCGCACGTATGTTAACCGATAGACGGGGACTAAGTGGCGCTTTTAGTTTCATATATGAGTATCGATGGGAATATGAAGGTTTCATATTATCATATATTGATTTTAACCCGAACATCTCGAATCACTCTATAATTATGCGTTTGTATGTGTGTGTTCCGGCTGTCGGGGGTAGGCTTCTATCCCATTAAGAATGTATAGAGCGAACGCTCATCACTTGTGCTTTCAACCATTTCGAGTAAATTTCGGCAGCACCTCCCCACTGTTCTCCGAGTACACTGTAATAGAATAGATAATCATTTCAAAGCTGTGAAACAACGTTGAAATGAACATCTAATCTATCTTTGTACACGGAGAACCAGCGGAAAGGTACCGACGAAATATCTCGAAACGGATGAAAACACAAGTGAATGAAGGCGTTTGCTTTATACATTCTTAACTTGTCCACACGGGACAAATCTATGGGTTACCATACGATTGAATTTTCTCGTCGCGTAGACTATACGACGGTTGTTAGTATCGAGCCATACTGTCCGATATTTAACAACCTTCGTATAGTTCTAGGTCACGACGAGTATCGCACGTATGTTAACCGATAGACGGGGACTAAGTGGCGCTTTTAGTTTCATATATGAGTATCGATGGGAATATGAAGGTTTCATATTATCATCGAGTATCATATATTGGTTTTACCTGAATATCTCGAGTCGCTCTCTAATTATGCGTTTGTTGTGCATTCGTATTGTATGTGTAACATGATTTTAAACCATTGAGATCAAGATTGATAGAACTGATCATCCTACATTGCAATAGCATTCATCAACCAAAAACTATTATTGCAATGGTATTCATCTATAACAATCAACAATTAAAACTACAAATGTAGGATACTGATATCATAAAGCGTTATACGCAACATTGATAGAACTGATAAATAAAAAAACAAAACACAAACCGTATCAAAATTTAACAACTTTGATTATGTCATATACGCGGGCCGATATTTTCATATTAGCCAATAGGCAAAAATAGATTGCGGTCTGGATATGGCATATTAGCAGATGTTACCTATATGCATACATGCATGTTGTCTCCCCATTTTTTCATAAATCAAACCAACTACATACATCAAACTAGTCCATGCCACCAATCGGAAACTCCACTATGTCTTTGAATTATTATTTTTCCAAATAGCATTGAGCTCCTATTGACATTGTCCCATCCAACAAATTTGTTGTGCTTGCCTCGACCTTCATCTAGCTTTCACATGCCATACACATTAGATGAGTAATATAGTTATAAATTATGGTATTTTGTTGTCATCAATCCACCTAACCCTAACCCCAAGTTGCTCTCTGAAAGCACATAGAACCATCCCCCCTAGTCAAGCATTGCTTTCTCTGTGCAATTGTTCTCATTCTTAATTTCTCACATTCATTACTCTCTCATTTTCTTGTCAACAAATTTGTTGTGCAATTGTTCTCATTCTTAATTTCTCACATTCATTACTCTTTCATTTTCTTGTTTTTTTCCAACTCCCCACGTGTTAACCCCAACCCAACCCGAGCCCCAGCCCCAGCCCCAGCCCAGCCCAGCCCCAACCTAACCCTAACCCCAGCGCGGCCAGCTAAACCCCAACACCAACCCTAAGGCAAACCCTAACCCCAGCCCCATCCCCAGCAGCAGCCGAACCCCAACCCTAACCCTAACCCCAACCCCGACCCCGACCCCGACCGCGACCCTTGCCGAACCCCAACTCGCGCGTGCAACCCCAGACCCAGCCATGAACCCTAAGCCCAAAATAATCAAAAAATTCTTTAATTTACCTCAAGATTTACTCACCTGAACGGCGGTGGCGACGACCTGAACGGCGGTGGCGACGAGAACGGCGGTGGCGACGAGGAGAACGACGGTGGCGACGAGGAGAACGGCGGCGATTTGGGGATTTTTTTCGCGCGCGATCGAGAGAGAGAGAAAGAAAGTGAGCGTAGGCGATCGATCTGTGCCTTTATTAAATCGATTTTTAGTTGCCCCTACGGATATACCCGTAGGTCCTTTGTTTGCGGCTCCGTAGGGGCAAACACCAAATTAAGAATTAATATTTTTATTCTTGGACGTCTGGGCCCGTGGAGCAACCTTTTAGCCCTACGGATTAATCCGTAGGGCCAAGTTAAATCTGCCCCTACGGATTCCAATATCCGTAGGGGCAACCCTCTATTTTACTAGTGGCGACGGTACGACAGGTAAAAAACCCTAGTACCACAGACCCTAATGGACTTCTATTAGCAGAAGTTAACTGTGACGTTAGGACATCCTTGAGAGAACTTCTCGATTCGTCTCGACTCGAGGGGAAAATAATGTTCCTGTGAGAACTTCTCGACCCGTCTCGACGCGTAGGGAAAAGCCCTAGGCAACGGGGATAAGGACCTGTTGCAAGTTGGTCCAAGATGGACTATTGCATACTATTCACGGGCCACATTCTCCAAAGTCGAATATCGACAAGGAGGGAAACAACCACTTACGAGTCTTCTCGACTTGTAAAGGGAGAAAATTCTCTTGTGAGATCCTTACGACTCTCAAGAGAAAACGCACTTAGGGGTCCTCTCGACTACTAAGGAGAAAATACACCTACGGGATCCTCTCGACCCTGTTCACCGCCGAAAGACACGACCGAGACGTTGGGACGTTTGGCCTGAATTTTGAGGGCAGATACTATTTGGTTTTATCCGTCCACCTCTTCGAAGATGCCAAGTTGATTTATGGCACCGTGTATCGGAGGTTTGGACAGATGCGGTCGTTGTAGCAGACTTCGTCAGATTCCCCATCGTTTGCGAAGGTTTTTTAATTGTGGGGTCGCTCTTCCTTGCAGGCGCAAGCCTCTGCAGTTAATTACATTACCGCGTAGTGATAACCACTTTCTCCTTCTCCAGATGTTCACTTCGTGTCGTATGTATTTATTTTCTTTTTGGTTCCCCATAGATTGTATACGGAAACTAATTTGTGTTGTTGCCCGTAGGGCGGGGATTAGTCCAAATCCGTATTTTCTTAGATTTGGATTTGGTTTGTTTTAAGGCTCGTTAATCTCGTTTGAGATTAAGATCAATTTAAATGTTTAATGAGAATATGTTAGTCTAATTTTAGACTAAGATCTACTCAACGGGGGTTCAGGATCATTTTTGATCCAACAAAAGAGCATTTGGGGTTTATCGTTTTTAGTTTAGGGACGTCACGGTCCATTGGGTTTAAGAACATCATAGTCCATAGAGTTTAGTTTAGGGACGTTGCGGTCTATTGTTTAAGGACATCATAGTCCATGTTTAAGGACATCATAGTCCATAGAATTTAGTTTAGGGACATTACGGTCCATTGGGTTTAAGGACATCATAGTCCATAGAGGTTTAAGGACATCATAGTCCATGGAATTTAATTTAGGGACATTACGGTCCACAGATCACCATTTTTGAAGCGAGGGATTAGTTTAAGGATATTACGGTCCACTGTTAGTTTAAGGACATTTCGGTCCACTGTTAGTTTAGGGACATTTCGGTCCGTTGTTAGTTTAGGGACGTTTCGGTCCGTTGTACGTTTCTGCGGCGAAGTTTTGCCGGATAGCACTTACAGAGTTTGGTACTCAGGAAGATAGCGAGCGGACACAAGCGTCGTCGTCTGTCATTAACCTGGGCCGTGACTCGTCAGGCATAGTATTTCTTAAGGAATCAGCCGTTTATTGTCCGGAAGGGCCTTTTGCCATGCATATACATGAGCAAGTAGACTCCCCCTTGATAGACCTTGTCACATAATCCAAGAATTTTGACACTGCTCCTACCCCCAGCTTCTCTATGTTATCTTCTAACGTCGAGTGAGCTTCTTCGTTATTTAGCGACGAATGAGAGATCATGTGGCAACTTGCCACATAATCTTCGGGTTCTTCTGACGATTCGTCTCCCTCATCATTGTCGTTATCTCCACTTTCAAGGATATGGTTGAGAAACACTTGGAGCGTGACTGGGGTTCACGCCTTCTGATTGTATTCCTCCAGCGCGTCAATATGCTTTTGCAGATCCGTGCGCTTGTCGTCAGGCTGCGTGGTCTTCTTGGTCTTCTTCTTTTTCTTCAAAGACTTTGACGGCTGGGCCTGAGTATTTTGCCTATCGCTAACAACTCTCGGCGTTGGACGCGGTTTCAACATCTTTTCAATAATCTCTGGCTCTAGCAGGCTTTTCCGCCTGATCGCCGGACATGCTTGAAGATCCTTCAACATTTTCTTGGTCTTAGCCGAAAGAACAACTTCCCATGGAGCTTCCTCTATAAATGAGCATGATTCCCCCGGCGTGTCCACCTTTTTAGGAGCATGCTGTCATGGCGGGGTTACCCTCCAGTTTTCAGACAACGCGAACCTACCCTGTTGGTACTGGTCTTCAACCCAGTTTTTGAAGACGTAGCAATTTTCGATTGGGTGATCCACTACTCTGTGGTAGGGAAAATAGTTAGGATGGTTGACGTCACCAGGTTGCGATGGGTGTCTCGGATCCGGCAGAGTGATGAGCCCATTACGCACTGCCAGTTCGAACAGTCTCCTTGTTTTATCCCGGGAAATTGAGTAAGGACGTCTCAACTTCTCATCGAGGGATCGCGGCTTGTTGCTTTGGAGAACAAACGGTCTCGGGTCACTCGGTTGTTGTTGAGCGTTGGCGACAAAGGCCGCTTTTCCTTTCCCTTTTTCATTCCGAGGATCCGTCTATGAAGAGGAAGGCCTATGGCCCATTTGGTCCATTTGGGCCAGGTTGTTAATCAAGGCCTGGAAGGTGGTCGGCTTGAAGAACATCATAAACTGGGATATAGTTTCCTGAGGATCAAGGGCCCCGACGAACATGCCCACAGCAGGAGCTTCTTCTATGCGCTGTTCACACTTCGACCATAGGTTCCGCCACCGAATTGCATACTGAACCCAGGTTTCTCCCGGCTTCACCCCGACGTTGATTAATGCCATGATCGGGGTGCGCTCGCTAGTGCTTGTGAACCTTTGTGTGAACAGTAGCTCCATTTCTGCAAATGTCTTGATAGAATCATTCGGCAGCTCCGAATACCATTCAAATGCTGTCTTCGCCAAGCTGCCGGCAAATTGGCGAAGCAATAGTTTGTCATCACCTCCAGTATTTCCGAATAAAGCTCTGAATTGAGCAACGCGTTGGTGCGGATTGCCCGTCCCCTTATACACATGAAATTTGGGGATCGTATATCCTGGCGGGTACTTAATTTGGTCGTACCAGCCTGGGTAAGGTCGCCCAGTTCTGACGACTTGTCCTGCCGCTTCGTTTGCCTGATGAGCTCGTATTTGTTGAGTTATGTAGTCATCAAGCGCAGCTTTCGAGATTGTCTCCTCCCTGGCTGCCGATAAAGCTGGAGGAGGGTTTGATGTCTCCCCTCTGTCGTCTTCAATGACTATTGGAGGGTCTTCAGCTGGAGGATCCGGTTGGATCATCATCCCCACCATGTCTTGGAACAGAAGCGCCATTTATTTTATATTAGCCGCTTGTTCCGCAGCTTCTTTGTCTTTCTTTTCAAGAATCCTCTGTAGGAATTCGGTGTCGGTCTCCTGTTCCTGGCGTTGTTCCAACGATACTTCTTGGCTTTCTTTCTACCCAGTAAGTATGACCATCCTTGTCAGCATCTTGCTCCTGAGCTTTCGTTACAGACCGTGTGAGTGGTCGATGACTCACGCAAGCACGACTATCCTCTTTTCCGAATGCCATGTAGACGGTATGCACAACCATGCCCCTAGACTTGGGGCGTTTGGATCCATCAGGCTCAGAATTTCTCTACGGTGGTGGTTGATTCTCCGGCCTTCTCTTTTTATAGGAGGTCGAAGTTGAGGGGGCCGTTGCGGCAGGCACCCATGCATACGATACCTTTCGTGGTATGGCAGAGGGATGGTCCTCCTCTTGCCGGGCCTTTATCTTCTTTAGCCGGCGAGAATAATCTTTTTCAATCATAGAGTCTTGGACTCTCTTCCAAACTCTGTGGATCCTGGAGGACAACCGCTGAGGAGGTTGTTCTGGCTTCACCTGTGTTGTGTTTTCGACAGGCGGAGGAGACTTCTTCAAGATGGCGGTTGGAGAGTTCTTGCGCACCCTCCTGAGCAGCTCGAAACTGTTCCCAGTTAGAACAGCAGCATCAATTTCTACCATTGGAGCTGGTGGGGTAAGTCCAGAGGGGGAACTACCCCCAGCTTTCCTCACTTGGCGCCAGTGGCGACGTCGAGCATATCTTGCGGATGGGATCACCTCAGTTGTAGAAGCAACCTTGTCATGCCCCTTGCTTTGATGAGAGGCTGCTTTTAGTGCCAACCTGTCGAAGACTGACATCCGTTGAGAGGGAACGTCTAACTTGTCGAAGACTGACTTTCGAATAGGGGAAACACTTGTAATGACCTCACCCGTAGCCGGAGTTGGAACGGCCAGTCTTGCGTAGACCGATCCCTTAGCAGAAGAAGCCCCTTTGATGACTTCGTTTACCGGAGATGGAATGGATATCCGCTTCGGGATAACCCCTTCAGGTATTGCGGGATTCTTCGCGGGCCCACTTGAACTTTGGCTTAGCCTGTCGAAGACTGAGACGGCAGACTTAGGCGACCCGTTGTGAGAGGCTGTAGTAGTTGCAAGCCGATCAAAGACCGATTTCTTTGGAGCCTCTTGTGATGGCATTGAGGCATTGAAGCTCATTCGTGGGAGCATGGTCCCGAAGAACAATCCAGTGGTGGCCTGAGTCATCTGCTCCATGTAAGTGCACGGCGGCGCCCCGGCCGTCAATCCGACGCCGGAATGCGGAAATGAAACTTTTATGAAACTTGTAAACCGGCGTTACCGCGCACTAAAAACCCGGATCGGGCCATTAACCTACTTCTAGCTAACTAGAGAATGGGAGGAAGCTATACCGAGAGATCCGTGTCCTTTGGTCTTCGGCCTCCATCCCGATCTCCTCGCGGAATCTCCGGTCTTCATCTCCTCGTCGGAACGGGCACCACATCGCCGGGTTCTATTACGGGCTCCCACCTCTGGACCGAGGCAATTCAGGCACGAAGTTGGCGAGCCGACGTGCCCAAGGATGCTGTAGATGAAGTGTAGAAAGCTTTGTCTCTTGGGGTTTGAAGTTGCCATTGATGATGGAGGAAAGAAAGAACTATGGAGAGTTGTGAGGAAGTTTTTGTAGCAAACCAAAATGTGTGATGAATATTTTTTCCTCATCAAATGAATCTCACCCTCTCAAAAGAAGTGGCCGGCCCCCTATATAGAATGAAGTGGGAAAAATTGAATGAATAAAGCAAGGGAAGAAATTGTGTGATAAAGAGGAAAAAGGATCACATCAATTTCTCATTCAATCCTATCACATTTAATGCTAGCCATAATCACAAAAGGAAAAGCAAAGATGCTAGATTTATCATAATCATCCATTTACAAGAAACCCCCTCCACATAACTAATTTGCAAACTTGCAAATAACCCCCTCCATCGGAAAAATCCGGCCGTGAAGGAACAAAGGAAAACTGGCCGAAACGGAATGCAAACTGGCAACTTCAAAAAAATTGATCCCGTAATAAATTACAGGAGAATCCCGCGACTGTATATACATACCCGCATTTGTATTCCCACTGAATACAAATGCAAAGAGACAAAATCTACACTGTACAATACTAGGATCCGGCTTAAACCAAAGCCCGCTAGTATAATCCGTCCGATCATGATCCGTGCAATACCGCACGTATAAGATCGAACCCTGCCATATCTCCATACGGCCTCTACAGCGTTTCGCCCGAAACTTGAGAAAACGGTCTGTGGGGGGCTCTAAAGACTCGTCAATACTTTGGCTGTGGATTTAACCACTAGCACGTCAGAGGTATTAGCCATACGTGACGGGCTACCAGGTATTGACCAAAAGGGATGTCTGTGAGCGAACTCATCCTGACACCCTACTGAGCCTGTCAGTGACAATATCCGTACAGTCCGGTCCGTTCGTCTATGAGCATTGCATGGCAGGCCTAGGGGGTTGGTAAAAGTCAGACCCCCAAAAGCGGTACAAGTTATGTCGGAGTGTAGCCCATAACACCCTGAGATACTACTGGAATACCTATCAGTAAATCTCCTGCCTTGGCCAAGGACTTCGTGTAATGGCTCTCCTAGAGACAGCGCGACCTCATCCCCAATACCGGGAGAGATGAACCCCTGAAGATCCACTCACCGCCTCCATGTGGCTCGGGACTGTACCCAACTAAAACCTATTTGCACGACTCCTTTGAGCGTGGTAGGGTAGTAATCAAAGCATAGTGGGAACTCACACGAGACAAATGACGATCTCAGGTCGATGAACTAACCTATACACATGTCACCAGGGAACTGCTATCTGACGTCTGGTAGAAGACCAACTAGCATGTTCCCAGCGAGTCCTGTTCAGTGTACTCATAACCCAATGAGCACCTGTATACATCTTAGGTGAACCAACCGACACCAGTGGCTTGTGAGACCGGCCACCGCCCCTCGTCGGGATCTCGACTGTATACACTAGTCTACTCTGGAGAATCGATGCCCTGTCTCGAAACTCCCACGACTAGGGACCTTTTAAGGATGTGTTTATAGACCCCAGCTCCCACATATATGATCGCTATCATACTGCTGGCCGTCAAGCAAGAATCCTAAGGGCTCTATCAACGCGCAATAGTGACCTGTAAGGTCACCTAAAGCAGTACACGATGATAAAGATAAACCAGATAGCATACTATCATCTTGAGTAAGACTGTCCTATCAGCATGGGTCCTCTCTCAATCATTGCAATCACGTGCCTGTGATCCAATAATTGACTCTGAGGGCACTATCTCCAACAATCTTCCACTTGCACTCAAGGCTAATTATTGCGATGTCGCATACTCACAGCCCGTGTGATACCGAACACCCAACTCCTCTTCTAATCAGTCTCACAAAGCTCGTTTGCGAAACTATTGCGTTCGAGGAACAACCTCAGTGAGTGGATCCGCTCTAATGTTTCTTTCTATGTCTCTCTTTATCTCATGTTCACGGAGAAAGCCATCTCCCGAAATGAGCAATACCTGTCTTAGAGTATGTCTGGATTTCTGATGGGACCTAGTTCATAAATGAACTCCAAATCCAAACTTCTCAGACTGTATCGTCAATTGAACTTAATCAGTATCCTGCACCTTGCCTCCCTCAGTATTCGCTTGGACCACTTGTCCAAAATACTCCTCCTCGTCAGAGGGAAAACTATAACTCTGACAGCCACTCTGTCATCCAGGTCACCTTGGAAGTCTGGAATGATAACCGTCTCTACAAAGAGGCTGTTGTTATCATATCCCTAGAATATCCACTTATGTTCTAAAACTGCTTCCGAATGTTTCTCCAGGATTGGATCAATATTACCTTATTGCATCTAGTGCAAAAACAACATCTATATCCTATGTGGAGAAACCACTGTGTGATAACCAAAGTATAACCGATCGTAGTATAGGAATTTCACTTCCTATTCTGTGTATGTCATCCAAATACCAGGACATCTCACCCTACTACCTTCTTAACAGATCCATCCACTATTCTGATGAAGTCAAACCTATGACTGTCATATCAAAAATAGATGATCTATCTCCGTTATATCTGCTTAAGTCTATAAATAGACATAAGCCACTTGTCCATTATGCTTCCGCTGCTCCCACTGACTACGACAACCCTCTAGCAGAGTCATATAGACGTACACTTCTAAAGCTAGTTCAGAACGACGCTATACTCATCCTCCTGCCGGGTCTCACAGCCTGGAACAACAGCAATGGTAAGTCTGGGTAAAAAAGAACCTCCCTGTCACCGTCCTTGAGGCTACCGGAGTACCTCTCGGGTGCCTGAGGTTACCCACCATATCTGCAGAGTGGCTAATGGAATGTCAAACCAGATTGAATCTTTAGGTTCTTATCAAATCTTCAGTAATCGTTTGCGGTTCTGGAATCACTTCCAGTTCTACCATACTCCCACTATTGTTTTCTGAAAAATCCATTTTTATTAAAACTGTGGCGAGTCAAGAACAATATCACTATTGATCTTCCAGATGGTAGAAAATCAACCCTCGTCATAGCCCGGGTCAACCCACAAACTGCCATTACAGAAACGTGTCTTGAGTTATCCAGAGTCTGGTTTTAAGCATAAGCCAGACAACTTCCCGTACCTTAACATCGTTAAGATATGAACTGTTCTATATCCAATACAGAAATAGAGGCACTGATTTAATTGGAATCAGATTCAAATCATGCAACTGTCTCCAGTGCGTGTCAATTAAATGGAGAGGCCGATCAATATTACTCAACTTAGGAGTACTTCCAATTATAAGTAACCTGAAAAAGAAGCATGTTCTCTTAATCATTACTATCAACTGAATACCATACACAAGTATCTACATCTTCGATCACCTTGAGGAATCCCGATACTTGCAACATCTGATTCTCTACTCTATTCTTATACCTATAACTTCTCAAAACTCAGACCCTGCGTTTCTACGAAACACTTGTCTAAAAGTAGAGAAGTCATAAGTAAACCGAATATAGTATGAGAACCAACCCCTCTGTCCTCATGGACACTGGACAACATACAATACTCTGTATAAGTCCCTTGAGTCTAATAACTCATTCCCTGTGTGTCGTAGGTTGAAAACTGTACTTATGGTTAAGAAGAATTACACCGCTGTTTAATACTCCTAACCTAACCATCCACTGATATAGGTAAATGTCATGGACATAATTTCAAAAAGGTATATCTCACTCTATAAAAATAGACGTACAGATATATCAATTTGAAATTGGTGTACAACAACGGATATTCAAAACCAAATATTTGCCGTCCGGCAAACAACCCAGGTGATTTCCTCAAATATCACCAATTACAATGAATTCCGATATAATGAGGATGATCACCTAATTCCCAATGGTAAAAATCACATCGGGAGTTTCTAAAGAAACTGAAACTTGCCAGATATGTGCATACCTTCTGGAGTGTGATAACGTGAGTGGATTCCGTCACATTATCATGCGATGATAGTTGGATCCCGATTCCCACTGATGAGTTGGTTTACTCCTCGGGTGATCCCGACTAATTCTTCTTTCGGGTTTGGAGAAGAATTTGAGGTTACAGTGGGAGGTTTCCAGATTAGATAAATTGGTAACCATTCTGATCTAGGTTAGAGTGCACACTGAGTGTTTCTTTTCTCTCTCTCTTTGGCAGCGACCATAGCCCAACCCTAGACAATGACTCAGTGACCAAGTTGACCGAACCTTCTTATAACACTGGCTTTTGGATTGTCAGAGTTGCAAACCTCATTGCCACTCCTAGTTTTACCCTTTTTCTCCAGAACACCCCGTATTACTACGAACGTCCACTTCCATTGGATAAAACCATCGTATGGTTATATACGAACTTGAAGGAATTTATTCGAGGATGGTTTCTGGTTTTGGAGAAAACGAATAGGACTATTCAGTTGTCTTTTCTTTTTACCTTCTCTCAGGTTGCGAGTGCTCCTTGGATTAGGATAGTACACCTATTACGCAAATTGGATAGTCTTCTTCCAAACCATAGGCAGATGCCGACCGGTAGGGAATGAAGAAAACCAATTAGCCTAAACGGTGTACAGAAGGTATTAAGTTAAGACAAGTAAAGGGATTAGAAGGAGGGCAAAGTAAATTGCGACTGCTATTCACAACCAAACCAAGTATTTCATTATCACTCCCACTTCACCTTTGTATTTCTCTAGAACACTCCGTATCACTACGAAGATCCACAGTTTATTGGATATTCCATCGTATGGTTATATACGAACTCGAAAGGAACTTGTTCCAGTTCGGGGATGGATTCTGGTTCAGGAGAAATAGGAATAAGATTTATTCGGTTGTCTTTTATCTTCACCTTCTCTCGCATTGCGAGTGCTTCTAGGATTAGGACTGTACACCCATTATGCTTATTGGATAGTCTTCTTCCAAACCATAGGCTGGTGCCGAACGGTAGGGAAGGAAGAAAACCATTTAGCCTAAGAGGGTGTACAGAAGGTAATGACTAAAGACATATGAAGGGATTTAGAAAGATGGTAAAGAAATATACGGTTACAGTTGTGAATCTGGATAATGGAAGAGGCATTACTAAGAATACCCGGATACCCCTACGAAACATTTCAATGTTTCAGTTTCACTGTGTACTGTTAAAAGAAAACTGATTCCCCAATTAGCCCTTGCTCCAGGGTATGTATTCATGCTCTTATGACCTTGACTTTGGCCAACAAATCATAAGTCACATGTCAAGTTCTACCCGTCATTCTCCAGGTTGATTTGAACCCACCTGTACCTACCCTTATCTTTGGCCAACAAGGCAGTACGACTGTCCCAAACCAACGCATCTATCTATGCTGCATATGAATATCCAATTGCTACCAAACACTGTGCCTTGACTTTAGCCAACAAACACAGCTTGAATACTATTGACTATCCATATGAAATGACGGAGGGCTACGAATGGTTTTTGGTGAAAAACCTTTAGCGTAATGAACTTGATATCGTTGAAGGAACCGGATAGCTTTTATGAAAATATAGTGGCGAAAACCTTTGCTAAAGAGGTCACTCCCGGTGAAGGGATCTCGGCTCTTTCCCCGTAGAATGAGGTGCAGGATATTCCAACTGAATAACACGATGCAAAGCAAAAGTAATCGGCTATAGTGAAGTTATTGCCCTGACGCAAGCTTCTGTCCAAGGGGTCACTCCCGGTGAAGGGATCTCGGCCCTTGCCTCGTCGACTGAGGCGCTGGATATTCATAACCGAATACCACTGTGCAAAACAAAAGATAACGCCCTTGCAATAACAGTTTTTTGAAAAATGTTCCAACAACATCAGAATAGGTTTGTTTAGCTTGCATTGATCCGAATCAACGCAGTCCCATCAATTGATCACACCAATAAAGAACGAAAATAATGATGTACGTATATGCCATCCGCATTCGCCACTGGGTCCCGTCATCACCCGTTAGGTTACTTAACTAACGACAGAGCGGGGACTGGACTAGCGCGGGTGCAAAACATATACAACATCTACTAGTATATATATATATATCAATATATAATATTCGCTCAAGGAGTGATAAAATGCAACATCACAGAAAAGTAATAAGCATCACAGAACAATACAGATATCTGGAATCCCCGGGTTTCATAGAGCCGCTACTGAAACCCGATGTTCCCCTGGTCGTGTGGATAGCCTGTGCAATGAAATCCTAGACCCCTACGGGCGCGGCAAGGTACCCGCTAAAACCTGAAGCGAGGCAGCCCCCTTCAACAACGTGAATGGACCACCCAGCACTTCACAGAATCCGGTAACTTGGGCACCCCTCCTTGGGTCAACCTGTACCCCCTACGAGTGCGGCGAATAGCCCGCCAATTCTAGAGTAGAGCCCCCTCCGTCTCAACGCCATGAGATGTGGGCCCGTTGCCCTCTAGAATCCGGCTATCCGTGCACCCCACCGCGGGGTAATCCTAGTACAGAAAGTAAAATATACATACAACGGGTACATCGACCTCAGCCCGGTCGTGCCCTAAAAGAATAATATACAAACAGACAGTAACGGCAGTCCACATGTCGGACGCTCGCCCCGCAATATCAAATGTACATAATAAACCAAACTGTATTACCATTGCATCCAGGCTATCCCCCATGACCAATCTGCAACATCAAAGCACAACACAGAACATCAACATGAATGTCACGTTCGCAAATCTGTCTAAAAGGGCTATAGCAGTTAAACAGGATTTACCGATCAAATGACATTCACGGTCGCAGATATAATGTAAATACTGTGAACTAATATGTTTAAAATTTTCGATCAATCAAATTTACCGAAGTGGGCCCCAAGCACAACTGTAGCACTCAAAGAAAATCTGGGCCCAAATAGAACATACCAAAAACCCTATTTTCAAGTCCAAGACCCTCTGTAAAAATTTGGTGCAGAGAAGGCACAGAACGGCGGCGGAACCGTGGCCTGAAGGGGGTTATGGCCGCGGTTCCACGGCTCTTCCGTACGATCATGTCATCAAATTTTCACAGAATGCTTAAAAAACCCTGCTCGTATTTTTACAATGTACCAAATAATTTTTAGAGCACAGGAAAAATTCGACAGAAACTGGACATGAAAACGCGGTTTTTGGAAAATCCGAACGATCGAACTTGTAAACACGTTAGAGCAAGCTAGACTAGGTTAATGGCGTGGCTCTGATACCAGTGTAAGGGCACGGCGGCGCCCCGGCCGTCAATCCGACGCCGGAATGCGGAAACGAAACTTTTACGAAACTTGTAAACCGGCGTTACCGCGCACTTAAAACCCGGATCGGGCCATTAACCTACTCCTAGCTAACTAGAGAATGGGAAGGAAGCTATACCGAGTGATCCGTGTCTTTCGGTCTTCGGCCTCCGTCCCGATCTCCTCGCGGAATCTCCGGTCTTCATCTCCTCGTCGGAACGGGCACCACATCGCCGCGTTCTATTACGGGCTCCCACATCTGGACCGAGGCAACTCGCGCACGAAGTTGGCGAGCCGACGTGCCCAAGGATGCTGTAGATGAAGTGTAGAAAGCTTTGTCCCTTGGGGTTTGAAGTTGCCATTGATGATGGAGGAGAGAAAGAACTATGGAGAGTTGTAAGGAAGTTTTTGTAGCAAACCAAAATGTGTGATGAATATTTTTCCCTCATCAAATGAATCTCACCCTCTCAAAAGAAGTGGCCGGCCCCCTATATGGAATGAAGTGGGAAAAATTGAATGAATAAAGCAAGGGAAGAAATTGTGTGATAAAGAGGAAAAAGGATCACATCAATTTCTCATTCAATCCTGTCACATTTAATGCTAGCCACGATCACAAAAGGAAAAGCAAAGATGCTAGATTTATCATAATTATCCATTTACAAGAAACCCCCTCCACATAACTAATTTGCAAACTTGCAAATAACCCCTTCCATCGGACAAATCCGGCCGTGAAGGAACAAAGGAAAACAGGCCGAAACGGAATGCAAACTGGCAATTTCAAAAAAACTGATCCTGTAATAAATTACAAGAAAACCCCGCGACTGTATATACATACCTGCATTTGTATTCCCACTGAATACAAATGCAAAGAGACAAAATCTACACTGTACAATACTAGGATCCGGCTTAAACCAAAGCCCGCTAGTATAATCCGTCCGATCATGATCCGTGCAATACCGCACGTATAAGATCGAACCCTGCCATATCTACATACGGCCTCTACAGCGTTTCACCCAAAACTTGAGAAAACGGTCTGTGGGGGACTCTAAAGACTCGTCAATACTTTGGCTGTGGATTTAACCACTAGCACGTCAGAGGTATTAGCCATACGTGACGGGCTACCGGGTATTGACCAAAAGGGACGTCTGTGAGCGAACTCATCCTGACACCCTACTGAGCCTGTCAGTGAAAATATCCGTACATTCCGGTCCGTTCGTCTATGAGCATCGCATGGCAGGCCTAGGGGGTTGGTAAAAGTCAGACCCCCAAAAGCGGTACAAGTCGTGTCGGAGTGTAGCCCAGAACACCCTGAGATACTACTGGAATACCTACCAGTAAATCTCCTGCCTTTGCCAAGGACTTCGTGTAATGGCTCTCCTAGACACAGCGCGACCTCACCCCCAATACCGGGAGAGACGAACCCCTGAAGATCCGCTCACTGCCTCCATGTGGCTCGGGACTGTACCCAACTAAAACCTGTTTGCACGACTCCTTTGAGCGTGGTAGGGTAGTAATCAAAGCATAGTGGGGACTCACACGAGACAAATGACGATCTCAGGTCGATGAACTAACCTGTACACATGTCACCAGGGAACTGCTATCTGACGTCTGGTATAAGACCAACTAGCATGTTCCCGGCGAGTCCTGTTCAGTGTACTCATAACCCAATGAGCACCTGTATACATCTTAGGTGAACCAACTGACACCAGTGGCTTGTGAGACCGGCCACCGCCCCTCGTCGTGGTCTTGACTGTATACACTAGTCTACTCTGGAGAATCGATGCCCTGTCTCGAAACTCCCACGACTAGGGTCCTTTTAAGGATGTGCTTATAGACCCCAGATCCCACGTATATGATCGCCATCATACTGCTGGCCGTCAAGCAAGAATCCTAAGGGCTCTATCAACGCGCAATAGTGACCTGTAAGGTCACCTAAAGCAATACACGATGATAAAGATAAACCTGATAGCATACTATCATCTTGAGTAAGACTGTCCTATCGGCATAGGTCCTCTCTCAATCATTGCAATCACATGTCTGTGATCCAATAATTGACTCTGAGGGCACTATCTCTAACACTCCACTGGCATCGCAAAGATGGAGGCCACTTGGGGCCCATAAGTCACTTCTCCAGCAGGGTCGGAGTGGGAGTTGCCGTTGCAGTTGGTGCAGTTGGAAGACATCGATGTCATCTTCTCTTCTATATGGAGCAAGACACCAAATCTTAGTATCTCGAATCCAGGGGCAACCATATTAAACCGCGATTCGTTCGCGAACACGACACGCGAAGTGTGGAGTGGAAAGAGGAAAAGGTCCCACCGGGCGTGCCAGAATCTGTTCACCGTTGAAAGACGCGACCGGGACGTTAGGACGTATGGCCTGAATTTTGGGGGCATATGCTATTTGGTTTTATCCGTCCACCTCTTCGAAGATGCCAAGTTGATTTATAGCACTGTGTATCGGAGGTTTGGACAGATGCGGCCGTTGTAGCAGACTTTGTCAGATTCCCCCTCGTTTGCGAGGGGTTTTTGATTGTGGGGACGCTCTTCCCTGCAGGCGCAAGCCCTTGCAGTTAACTACGTTACCGCGTAGCGATAACCACTTTCTCCTTCTCCAGATGTTCACTTCGTGTCATGTGTATTTTTTTTCTTTTTGGTTGCCCGTGGATTGTATGCGGAGACTAATTTGTGTTGTCGCCCGTAGGGTATGGATTAGTCCAAATCCATATTTTCTTAGATTTGGGTTTGGTTTGTTTTAAGGCTCGTTAATCTCGTTTGAGATTAAGATCAACTTAAATGTTTGTTGAGGATACGTTAATCTAATTTTAGACTAAGATCTACTCAACGTGGGTTCAAGATCATTTTTGATCCAACAAAAGAGCATTTGGGCTCTATCGTTTTTAGTTTAGGGACGTCATGGTTCATTGGGTTTAAGAACATCATAGTCCATAGAGTTTAGTTTAGGGACGTCGCGGTTCATTGTTTAAGGACATCATAGTCTATGTTTAGGGACATCATAGTCCATAGAATTTAGTTTAGGGACATTGCGGTCTATTGGGTTTAAGGACATCATAGTCCATAGAGGTTTAAGGACATCATAGTCCATGGAATTTAGTTTAGGGACATTGCAGTCCACAGATCACCATTTTTGAGGCGAGGGTTTAGTTTAAGGACATTACGGTCCATAGTTAGTTTAAGGACATTACGGTCCATTGGGGTGTATCCATGGGTTTGGAAATGTACCAAAAAGTTATTGGTTGTCGGGACCCGCCACCTCCCTGAAAACGTTGAAGAATTACAACGACATGTATCAGAGGTGTGGAGAGATGTACCCTTGAACCAATGTCCCGTCTGAGGGGGGATGCGATGAGCATCATTTTAGATGCCATATGTTAGGAGCTCATTAGCTATTTTTGGGACTAAGATCGGTTTGGGGGACCCTGAGTATGAGGGGCTCAATTGATTGTCCTCGGGAGATTTGGTCTATGTTTGGCTAATATTGGCCTCTCATAGTGTTAAACACTAGTATATGCTCAACGCTCACGTGCTCCCACGTACGGCTTTAAAGCAGTGTTAAACACTAAAATTTTAGGGGCGTTCACGTGTGGCACGTGAGGCGCCTGAAAATTGGCACTGTTCATTGGGTTCTATTCCCCTTTTATATATGTAAGTGTTAAACACTTAGCTCCCTGTGGTGCTCATGTGCGAACACGTGAGGCGCCTTCAAAATGTGAGCGCTGCTTTTGGATATATTTCTTTTCCATATGAGTGCTGAGCAATTGGTTCATTAAATGGTCACGTGCGGACACGTGATGTATTCTCCAAATGTAAGCGCTGTATTTAAGTGCTGAGCGCTTAGTTCATTAACGCTCATGTGCGAACACGTGAGGTGCTCCCAAAATGTGAGCGCCGCCTTTGGGCTCATTCCCTTTTCTGTATAAGTGCTAAGCACTTTTAGAGGGCTACGTGGGATCACGTGAGGCGCCACAAAAGTGGTAACTGTCTTTGGGGTTTATAACCTTTCTCTTTTGGAAGTGCTAAGCACTTTTAGGGGGGTTACGTGGGGACACGTGACCTGATCTCAGTTGTTCTCTTTCATTCATCAAGGGTGCTCACGTGGGAGCACGTGATCGGCCATTATCATGTTGAGTGCTAATCTTTTTACGCGTATGGAGATCTTGAGTTTTGAGACTTTCAAGTCCACTGTTTTGTAAGAATTAAATGCTTATATAGGGTTAAACCCTAGTTTTACTAGAGCAATTAAATTCCTATATGTTATTGTAAGAATTAAATTCGTTGAACTTAGTTCTTTCCCCCAGGTTTGAATCTACATAACAGAATCTCTCCGATGAGAATTAAATTCTCAACTTGTGGGAAGATCTGCTTCTGCAGATTTCAACCAGAGGAAGAACTAAGCTCTTTTTAGAAGAGTTAAACTCTTGTGGAGGCGAAGAGGAGATAAGATGTTTTCTGTGTTTCTTCTTTTCTCTTACATAGGGTTTCTCTTTCTTTTTGAGGAGATCTTCTTTTCTCTAGAGAATTAAATTCTCTTTTCTTTTTAGCTTATCAGGGGTTTTCTCTCTCTTCTTTTTTCTCTCTTGAACTTGAAGTTTAGGGGGGGGGGGGTTCTTCTCTACGAGGCTTGAAGTCTTGGGTCCTTTATATAGTGGATGCACATTTGTTGATTCAGTTAAGGAAATCTCTCATTGAGAGATTTCTTAATTGATTCGGGGAATTTATCCACCGTTGGATCTTTGATCCAAGGACTTTTGTTTTACAGAAGACATTTTCTTATTTTTAACAAGATTGGGAAAAATATTTTCCCATACAGAGCTTATTCTGTATCTTGGTGATTTTTAATCACCATTGGATCTTTGATCCAACAGTGCTCTGATTTACAGAGCACAATCTGTCTTGTTTAGAAAGATTTGAGGAGTATTTTCTCAATCAAAATTTAATTCTGTATCTTGGTGATTTTTAATCATCATTGGATATTTGATCCAACGGTGCTCTGATTTACAGAGCACAATCTTTCTTGTTTAGAAAGATTTGAGGAGTATTTCCTCAATTAGAATTTAATTCTGTGCTCTGATGATTTATCATCTCCGTTGGATCTTTGATCCAAAGGTGGAGAACTTTTAGTTCTAGCGCTGGCGCTCTCGTACTTTGCACTTGAGGCGCCACTTCAGAGTTTTTAACTCTTGGCGCTGGTGTCTCGTGCATTGCACGTGAGGCACTTCCTAAGAGTTTTTAACTCTGGGCGCTGGCGCTCTCGTGCTTTGCATGTGAGGCACTGCCTCAGAGTTTTTAACTCTTGGCCCTGGAGCTCTCGTGCCTTACACGTGAGGCGCTGCCTTCTATGAGTTTAACTCTTATTTAATAGATTTCTTTTTGTTCTTTGCACATTGGCGCCCGCGTGAGGAGCATGTGAGGCGCCATCATAGGATTTAATTATATCCGAGGCAGTACCTACATGCTTTGCATGTGGAGTTTTTCCTTTATTTTTATTTTTAATTTATTGTTATTATTTTTTAAGGGAACATGTTTTGAGCCAAGATTTTGACGGGAGCAAACTCATAAGGAGAAAAGTCTTTATGAGACCCTCACGGCTCATAAAATTGAAAAGCCTTAGGTGACAGATATGAACTTGTTTCCTAAGCCATCGCTGCCCTGCAAGTAGGTCCAAGATGGACTATTGTATACTATCTACAGGCCATACTCTCCAAAGTCGAATATCGATAAGGAGGAAAAAACCACTTACGAATCCTCTCGATTTGTAAGGGAAAAATTCTCTTGTGAGATCCTTACGACTCTCAAGAGAAAATGCACTTAGGAGTCCTCACAACTCCTAAGGAGAAAATACACCTACGGGATTCTCTCGACTCGTAGAGAGAAAAGTCTTTATAAGACCTCACGGCTCATGAAGTTGAAAAGTTTTAGGCGGCAGATCCAAACTTGTTTCCTAAACCATCGCTGCCCTACAAGGAGGTCAAGATGGACTATTTACGGGCCATATTTGCTAAAGACACATTCGCCGTTGAAAAAAAGAAGCTAGTTACGAGTCCTCACGATTCGTAAGGAAAAATACCCGAGTGAGATCCTTACGACTCACGGAGGCGACGAACACTTAGAAATCCTTACGATTTCTATGGAGAAAGTACACCTTTGAGATCCTCTCGACTCGCAGGGAAAATAATGTCCTTCCGAGAACTTCTCGATTCATTTCGACTCGTGGGGAAAATAATGTCCTTGCGAGAACTTCTCGATTCGTCTCGACTCGTGGGGAAAATAATGTCCTTGCGAGAACTTCTAGACTAGTCTCGACTCGTAGGGAAAATAATGTCCTTACGAGAATTTCTCGACTCGTATCGACTCGCAGGGAAAATAATTTCCTTGCAAGAACTTCTCGATCCATCTCGACTCACGGCATATAAAATTGAAAAGTCTTAGACTACAAGGACCCTAAACTTGTCTCCTAAGACATCAATTCTATGGTCACGCATTACTTTGCACTACTTCACCCACGTACATACTTACGTGGGCAAAGTAGTGGAGGGCATTTGTTCCCGCCAAAATTTTCGGCCATTGTTCCCTTATAAAAAATATAAATAAAATAATAAATAATAAATAAAAAGCGATGGAAAAAATTCCCCAAATGGAGCATCACGTGCCCACACGTGATGCGCCTTGGAGCAAAGATTATAGGCATTGCGCTTAACAATTAAGGCTAAAATTGAGTCTCACGTGCAAACACGTGAGCATCTATATACAAAATATATAGGAGCCTTCCTAAAATAAATAACAGGCCAGAGAAGCTCACATGTCAGCACGCGATGCTCTTTGATTGGGTTTAACTTCGTGGGGGTCACGTGCTACACGTGACATTCCTGAACATCAGCTCACGTGCCAACACGTGATGCCTTTCTCTGGGACTGCCGCATATAAGCAAACCAGTTTAATACTATGGGGGTCACGTGCTACACGTGAGGGTTCCTAATCACCTTCCAAGCTGATAGAATTAAAGTCTAAATAAAAGGGATTAAAGCCCTATTTGGGAAATATTTCCTTAGATCTTTCTAAACAAGAAAGATAACGCTCTGTAAAACAGAGCACCGTTAGATTAAAAATCCAATGGTGATTAAAAATCACCAAGCTACAAAATCAGCTCTGTATGGGAAAATATTTCCCCAATCTTTCTAAACAAGAAATATTACGCTCTGTAAAACAGAGCACCGTTGGATTAAAGATCCAATGGTGATTAAATATCACCAAGTTACAGAATAAGCTCTGTATGGAAAATATTTTCCCAATCTTGTTAAAAACAAGAAAAATATCATCTGTAAAACAGAAGTCTTTGGATCAAAGATCCAACGGTGGATAAAATCCCTAAATCAATTAAGATATCTCGACAAGATATTTCCTTAACTAAATCAACAAACCTGCCTCTACTATATAAAGGACCCGAGACTTTAAGTCAAAAAAAGAGGAGACCCCCTATAAGATTTGAGAAACGGAAAGAAGAAGAGGAGGAGTTCTCTTTTAAGGAAAAAAACCCTAGGTAAAAAAAAGACCTAGAGATCATTTTTCTTCGCCATTACAAGAGTTTAACTCTTCCAAAAAAGAAGTTAGTTCTTCCTCTGGCTGAGATCTGCAGAAGCAGATCTCCCTACAAATTGAGAATTTAATTCTCATCGGGGAGATTCTGTCATGCAGTCCCAAAACTTAGATGAAAGAACTAAGTTTGAAGAATTTAATTCTTCCAAAAGATATAGGAATTTAATTCCTCTGATAAAACTAGGGTTTAACCCTGCATAAAAAAACAACAACTGAGATCGACTCACGAGTTCCCACGTGACCCCTTAAAACAAGTGCTTAGCACTTTCAAAAGGAAAAGAGGAATAAATCCAATGACAGTTCCCATTTTGGGGCGTCTCACGTGTTCCCACGTGACCCCATAATAGTGCTTAGCACTTTCAAAAGGAAAAGGAGAATAAATCCAAAGACAGTTTCCATTTAGGGGCGTTTCACGTGTTCCCACGTGACCCCTTAAAACAAGTGCTTAGCACTTATGAAAGAAAAATGGAATAAATCAAAGATAGTTCCCATTTTGGGCTACCTCACGTAATCCCACGTGACCTCCTAATAGTGCTTAGCACTTTCAAAAGGAAAATGGGAATAAATCCAAAGACAGTTCCCAATTTGGGGCGCCTCACGTAATCCCACGTGACCCCTTAATGGTGCTTAACACTTTCAAAAGGAAAAGGGGAATAAATCCAAAGACAGCTCCCATTTTGGGGCGCCTCACATGATCCCACGTGACCCCCAATAGTGCTCACCACTTATAAAAGAAAAAGGGAATAAACCTAAAGAATCAGTGCCCAATTCTTAGGCACCTCACGTGCCACACCGAGCGCTCCAAATTTCAGTGTTTAACACTGCTTTAGAGCCTCACGTAAGAGCACGTGAGCGTCGAGCAGATATTAGTGTTTAACACTATGAGAGGACAACCTTAACCCAAATTAGTCAAGTCTCCCAAGGCCAAAACCCCTTTGATCATCAATCAACCGAGCCCTCCTATACCCAGGTCTCCCCAAATCGATCTTAGCTCCAAAGATGACTAATGATCTCCTAACAGATGGTGTCTAAAATGGTGTTCATTCCACAATGATCTTTCCCTTCAATCTAGAATTTGGTTCAGGGGTACATCTCTCCATACCTATGATACATGTCGTTATAATTCTTCAACGTCTTCAGAGAGGTGGAGGGTCCCGACAGCCAATAGTTCTTGGGTGCATTCCCAAACCCATGAGTATATCACAATGGACTATAATGTCCTTAAACTAGCTATGGACCGTAATGTCCTTAAACTAGCTATGGACCGCAACGTCCTTAAACTAAACCCTCATACCAAAAATGGTGATCTATGGACCGTAACATCCTTAAACTAAAGCAATAGAGCCCAAATGCTCTTTTGTTGGGTCTGAATGATCCCAAAAAACCCTGTTGAGTAGATCTTAGCCTAAAATTAGACTAACGCATCCTCAACAAACATTTAAGTTGATTTTAATCCCAAATGAGATTAACGATCCTTAAATCAAACCAAACCCAAATCTAAGAAAATACGGATTTGGACTAATCCACGCCCTACGGGCAACAACACAAATTAGTCTCCGTATAAAATCCACGGGCAACCAAAAATAAAACTAACACACACGACACGAAGTGAACATCTGGAGCAGGAGAAAGTGGTTATCACTACGCGGTAACGTAATTAACTGTAGGGGCTTGCGCCTGCAGGGAAGAGTGTCCCCACAACTAAAACCCCTCATAATGAGGGGGAATCTGACGAAGTCCGCTACAACGGCCGCATCCGTCTATACCTCCGATACACGGTGCCATAAATCAACTTGGTATTTTCGGAGAGGTGGACGGATAAACCCAAATAGCATCTGCCCCAAAATTCAGGCAAGACATTTGTCTTCCCGGCTATCGGCGGTAAACAGATTCTGGTACGCCCGGTGGGACCTTTTCTTCTTTCCGCTCCACACTTCATGTGTCGTGTTCGCGAACGAATCACGGTTTAATATGGTTGTCCCTGGATTCGAGGTACGAAGATTTGGTGTCTTGCTCCATGCAGAAGAGAAGATGACATCGATGGCTTCCAACTGCACCAATTGCAACAGCAACTACCACTCCGTCTCTGCTGGAAGAGTGACTTATGGGCCCCAAGCGGCCTCCATCTTTGCGATGCCAGTGGAGCAGGTGATTCAGGCCACCATTGGATTGTTCTTCGGGACCATGCTTCTGCCAATAAGCTTCAATGCTTCAATACCATCACAGGAGGCTCCAAAGATGTCGGTCTTCGATCAGCTTGCAAATACCATGACCCTTCTCATCGGGTCATCCAATTCAAATGCCTCAGTCTTTAACAGACTGGACCAAAGCTCCAGTGGGCCTGTAAAGAGGCCCGTAATACCTGAAGGGGTTATCCCGAAGCGGATAGCTATTCCTGTTCCGACAGACGAAGTCGTCAAAGGGGCTTCTCCTGCTGGAGGATCGGTTTTCGCAAGACTGGCCGTTCCAACTCCTGCTACGGGTGAGGTCATTACAAATACTTCCTCTATTCGAAAGTCAATCTTCGACAGGGTAGACGTTCCCTTTCAACAGATGTCAGTCTTCGACAGGTTGGCACCAACAACAGCCTCTCATCAAAGCAAGGGGCATGACAAGGTCGCTTCTACAACTGAGGTGATCCCATCCGTAAGACATGCTCGACGTCGCCACTGGCGCCGAGTGAGGAAAACTGGGGGCAACTCGCCTTCTGGACTTACCCCACCAGCTCCAACGGTGGAAACTGGCGCTGCTGTTCCAACTGGGAACAGCTTCGAGCTGCTCAGGAGGGTGCGCAAGAACTCTCCAACCGTCGTATTGAAGAAGTCTCCTCCGCCTGCTGAAAGCATGATACAGGTGAAGCCGGAACAGCTTCCTCAGCGGTTGTCCTCCAAGATCCACATAGTTTGGGGGAAGTCCAAGACTCTGTAATTGACAAAGATTACACTCGCCGGCTGAAGAAAATGAAGGCTCGGTAAGAGGAGAACCATCCCTCCACCATACCACGAAAGGTATCATCTGCATGGGTGCTTGCCACAATGGCCCCCTCAACTTCGACCTCCCGTAAGAGGAGAAGGCCGGAGAAGATTCTCATGACTGCGGTAAATTTCAAAGACAGTGAACCCCAACGCCCTAAGTCTGGGGGCATGGTAGTACACACGGTGTGCATGGATTCCGGGAAAGAGGAAAGCCTTACTTCCACGGGCCATCGACCATTCACATGTTCTGTGACAAAAGCTTAGAAGCAACAACGAAAGCTCCAAGAGATGTTGACAAGGATGGTCACACTCACGGGACAGAAAGAAAGCCAGGAAGTATCGTCAGAACAACGCCAGGAACAGGAGACCAACACCGAATTCCTACGGAGGGTGCTTGAAAAGAAAGACAAAGAGGCCGCGGAACAAGCGGCTAATATAAAACAAATATCACTTCTGTTCCAAGACATGGTTGGGATGATGATCCAGCCGGATCCTCCAGTCGAAGACCCTCCAATAATCATTGAGGACGACAGAGGGGAGACATCAAACCCTCCTCCGGCTTTATCAGCATCCAGGGAGGAGACGATCTCCAAAACTACCCTTGATGAATACATAGCTCAACAAATACTAGCTCATCAAGCGAGCGAAACGGCAGGCCAAGTCGTCAGAACTGGGCGACCTTATCCAGGCTGGTACAACCAAATTAAGTACCCGCTAGGATATATGATCCCCAAACTCTATGTGTATAAGGGGACGACAATCCGCATCAGCACGTTGCTCAATTCAGAGCTTTGTGCGGTAATACCGGGGGCGATGACAAACTGTTGCTTCGCCAGTTTATTGGCAGCTTGTCTGAGACGGCATTTGAATGGTACTCCGAGCTCCCAAATGATTGCAATTGACTCGAATCCAGATTGCAATTGTCATGGCTCGCACATTACTCGACTCACTCGAATACAATGTACACCTTTTGCAATCTAGGGTTTCGATCAAGTCATGTAAATCAATCAATCAAATCAATTAAGTATATTAACCAGTTATAATATATTATACATGGAGTGTTTGGGATAGTTTCTTGTGTGAATCCAACGGAACTTCAGGAGTCCCGTATTAACCTCTTTTTTATTTTACTCGAATATCAGTCGGGTTGACTCATCCACAGCCTAGAGCCCCGATGCTAATGTCACGCCCCATATCCAAGTGTACGGGAAAGGAGACGCGGCGAGGCCGCGACGTATTTACTTAGAAGTAAACACCTTAAGCGTAAATAAGCAATATAAATGTAAAACACAAGAATGACAAGAGATATAATGAAATAACAATGTAGGGTGTTTTTCGTCACCTCATCGAGATGGGAATATGCGCACGCTTGTCAGGCGCATTACAGATCCCCCTGCCAAGGGTAGGCTGGGGTTTATTGATTGTGGATATCCGAATCTCCGGCAGCCGCAGACTAAGCTGCCGTTAATTACCCCTTGCTTTTGGAGCGAGAGGACCTCCGATTGACGGGTCAAACAGGTCATGCGAACTCAATGTGCAGTGTTGTGTTTTGAAAGGGTTTTGGATATATCGAGGGCCCCGCAGAGTGTTTACGGGGGTCCCGCTACCCAGATAACGGGCTGGGGGTCAAGGGGGCTAGCAGCCCCCTTCCGGGGTGCGGGGCAGTGCCCCGTTAGAATTTTTTTCTAACGGGGGAGGTATTTTTAGTGTGGAGTACATGTAAAATAAAGAGAAAATGGCGTCCAAAAGGCGCGTCAGCGCCAGCGCTTCACGTGCCTAGCACGCTGGCGCTGGGCGCTGGCGCTAGTGCTTGGGCGCTTGGGTTAGCGCTAGGCGCTTGGGCGCTGGCGCTAGCACTTTAGGCGCTAGTGCCTCAAGTGCCCGGCACGTGGGCGCTCGGGCGCTAGCGCTTCACGTGCCCGGCACGTAGGCGCTCAGATGCCAGCGCCAGTGTTTGGGCGCTAGCGAAAGGAAGGGGTTTTTACCCCCAGAAATAGGAGTTAAATTCCAAAAGAGGATTTTGAGTGGAGTTAAACTCCAAAAGATCTAGATTAGGAGTTAAACTTCTTTGAGGATTTGGGTCTTGGAGTTGAACTCCCTAAAAATCTTCAGAGGTTCTTCTCTCTTAAGTCTTGGATCTTCTCTTGAGCCTTGGATCTTTTCCAAAGTGGGATTTTCGGAGATGGGTCTTCTTCTTCTTCCTCTTTGTTGGCCGGATCTTGGAGAACAAAAGGGGTGAGATTTTAAAAATCTCACCTTTTTGAGATCTAATGGAAGATCCGAGCTCCCCTTTGTTGGTTTTGTGGTAAAAAACTATTTAGTTTTGGAAAAGGAAGAGTAAAACTCTTGATTTAATTCAAAAAAAGGAAAAATGTCTAGAACCTTGAGGAAGGAGAAGGAGGCACAGACCTTAATTTTTTTGAGAGAGAAAAAAGATCATTAGATATTTTCATCATGTTTGCCTTTATAGGCTACACACTTTACATATAGCCCCTTGGACTTTACAAAATGGTATTTTGCCTATCCTATGCCTCATGTGCTTAATTCTTTTGCACATGAGCCATGGGCTTTACAAAATTTGGCTTTATGCCCATTTCTCTTACATTTATTCAAAAAATAAAATAAAAGAAATACACCAAAATTATTTATTACAAAAATTTTATTTTGGTATGGGGGAGCCGGCGGCTTCATATTCGGGCTCGACCAGGGCATTGGCCCACTTGACCTGGGCTTGGCCCCACTTGGCTTGGGGTTGACTTTGATTTTGACTTGGTCAACCGAGGTGTAAATTTTGACCCCAACAAATTGCCCCCCATCAATAAATACACACCACATATGTGGGTTGTGTGCATGAAGTTGATGGATCTTCTTTCGCGTGGAGGTTGATTTAATTTGGTTCCCGTTTTGACGACGTGGATGTCGTTTCTGCCATTTTAGCGACGTGGACGGTCGATTCTGCCCTTTTTGCGACTTGGACGGTCGGTTCTGCCATTTTTGCGACGTCGACGGTCGGTGCTTCCCTTTTTGCGACTTGGACGGTCGGTTCTGCCCATTTTGCGACGTGGATGGTCGGTGCTGCCTTTTTAGTGACTTGGACGGTCGGTGCTGCCATTTTTGCGATTTGGACGGTCGATTCTGCCATTTTAGTGACATGGACAGTCGGTGCTGCCCTTTTTGTGATTTGGACGGTCGGTGCGGCCCTTTTTGCGACTTGGACGGCCGATGCTGCCATTTTTGCGACTTGGAACGTCGATGCTGCCCTTTTTGTGACTTGGATGGTCGATACTGCCATTTTTGCGACTTGGACGGTCGATACTGTCCTTTTTGCAACTTGGACGGTCGATACTGCCATTTTAGCGATGTGGACGGTCAGTGCTGCCCTTTTTGCGACTTGGACGGTCGGTGCTGCCCTTTTTACGACTTGGACGGTCGGTGCTGCCATTTTTGCGACTTGGATGGTCGGTGCTGCCATTTTTGCAACTTGGACGGTCGATTCTGCCATTTTAGCGACGTGGACGGTAGGTGCTGCCCTTTTTGCGATTTGGACGGTCGGCTTGATCTGGTTCCCGTTTTAACGACGTGGCGGTCGATGCTGCCATTTTTGTGACTTGGACGGTTGGTTCTGCCCTTTTAGCGACGTGGACGGTCGATGCTTAATTTGGCTTGCTCCGCTTCTTGTGGTGTCAGAATTCGATTTGACTTGCTCCACATCTTGCGGTGTCAGAATTCGATTTGACTTGCTCCACTTTTCGCGGTGTTGGGATTTGGCTTGTTTCCGAAGTAGAGCTTGATTCCGCCAGGGAGGTCATTTGTTGTCTTGCTGATTTGATATGATTTGGGTTGATATCAGCATCGCTATACTGGAATATGGTACCAGGAGTGAATCATCATCTGCCATGACAGGATATGGGGATTTTGTTTTTGGTTTGGCATCAGCATCGCTGCACTAGAATATGGTACCAGGAGCGAATCATTATTTGCCATGAGGAGATTTCCCTCGTTCTCAGTTTAACGACTTAGGGGTCATCTGTTTCCAGTTTAACGATTTAGAGGTCATCTATTTCCAGTTTAAAGACTTAGGGGTCTATTGGATTGGAGTTTGGAATTTTGGGGTTAGGGTAGGCATCAACGTTGCTAACACTGAAGCACATGTGCCAGGAGCAATTCATCATTTGCCTTTTCCTGTTGGGGAGCGATGGCTTATGAGACAGGTTTATGTTCCTATCACCTAAGGCTTTTCAATTTTATGAGCCGTAAGGGTCCCATAAAAACATTTTCTCCCTACGAGTCGAAAGGATCTTGTAGGTGTACTTTCTCCTTAGAAGTCGTGGGGACTCCCAAGTGTGTTTTTCCTTTGTGAGTCGTAAGGATCCCACGAAGGTGTTTTCTTACGAGTGATGAGGATCCCGTAAGTTTGTTCTGCTCATGTATCGTGAGGACACATGAGTGGGTCTTACCAAATGGAGCATAATTCCAAGGGCGGAACCAGCCGCGTAATTGATGGTTGTGGTGGGGCATGGGTATGATGAAAATTATTTGAGCCCGTGGATTGTATACGGTAGTCAACTTGGGGACCAACCGTAAGGCTGGGAGAATTTTGGGAAATTGGATTTTAGTTGGCGTCTGCATCGCTGCACTGAAATATGGTATCAGGAGCGACTCATCATTCGCCGTTTGGGAACTTGGAATTTGGATCTTGTTTGGCATCAGCATTGCTGCACTGGAATAATGCCAGGAGCAACTCATCATTTGCTCCGGGAGGACTTAGGATTTGGGTTTTTGGTCGGCATCAACACCGCTAACACTGAAGCGAAATGCCAGGAGCGACTCATCATTTGCCGTTGCCCGTTGGGGAGCGATGACTCAGGAGACAGGTTTAGATCCCTATCACTTAAGGCTTTTCAATTTTATGAGCCGTAAGGGTCTCATAAAAGCATTTTCTCCCTATGAGTCGAGAGGATCTCGCAGGTGTATGTTCTCCTTAGGAATCGTGAGGATTCCTAAGTGTGTTGCTCCTTTGTAAGTCGTAAGGATCTCACGCTGGGATTTTCTCCTCATAAGGTCGAGAGGACTTTGCGAGTGTATTTTATCTCTTTTCACAAGCTTGCGCCCTTTCGGGTTTTCACAAACTCGCCGGCAGTCCTGCTTTGCTTTTTTTAACTCACAGAACCCTTTCGGGTTTTCATCCGTGCTCGTTTTGCTTGTGTACCTACCCTTTTTTTTGGACTTTAAAAGTAGTCTCACCGGCAGGGCTTGGGAGAGATAGGGGTCATTTATGCCCGTGGATTGTATATGGTTTTGCAGGATATATGATTCAGACCGTAGGGCCGGTGTGCTCAATTCGCTTGCGACTTGGAGCATTCACGTGTAGTATTTCTTGAGATATCGGCCATTGATGGGTGGCATGGGCCTTTCTCCCTTGGCACTTGTTAGTTGGTAGGATCCTCCGTCGAATACTTTCTCAATGACGTATGGTCCCTCCCAGTTTGGCTCGAATTTTCCCTTGGCATGTCGATTGGGGATGATCGGTCTTTTGAGGACCAACACCACTTCGCCTTTCTTGAAAGCACGAAGACGCGTCATCTTGTTATAGGCCCGTGACATTTGGGCTCAGTACAACTCTAGATTTTGCTGTACTGCAAGCCTCTTTTCTTCGAGGGCATCGAGCTCTTCGAGCCGAAGGAGCACGTTTTCCTCCTCCGTCAACTCGTGCTGAATGGTCATTCTTAAGCTTGGAACTTCGACTTCGAGGGGGAGGATCGCCTCCACTCCGAAGAGTAATGACTATGGAGTGAACTGAGTTGGAGTATGGTACGTGGTACGATATGCCCACAACTCCTCGTGAAGCTTGAGATTTCAGTCTCTCTTGTTGACTGAAGCATTTTTTCTCAGGAGCTTGCATAGAGTCTTATTGAAGGCTTCGGCTAGCCCATTGGCTCTTAGATTATAGATGGAGGAATATCTCCAGTCTATCTTGTGCTAAGTAGCGAACCTTGAGATTTTGAAGCTCTTGAAAGAAGGCCCGTTGTCAGAAATGATTCTTCTTGGTGTACCGAAGCGGTATAGAATATTATGCCGGAAGAATGTCAGAATATCTTCTGTCTTGACTTCTTTTAGCGGGACAGCTTCAGCCCATCTGGAGAAGTAGTTTGTTACAGCCAGTATGAACCGGTGGCCTTTGGATGACGGAGGATCAATTGGACCAACTATGTCGGTGTCCCAAACTTCGAAGGGCCACGACGCCACCGTAGGATGCAATGGATTGGGATTCTTGTGAATGAAATCACCATGGATTTGGCAGAGATGGCATTTCTTTGCATGCTCTTCGCAACCCTTTATCATAATGGGCCAGTAATATCCAAGACGTTTGATCTGAAGCCGCATTTTGGGGCTAGACTGGTGAGCACTGCAAACGCCTGAGTGAACTTCTTTCATGACCTTTTGGGCTTCGGCCAATGACAGACACCCGAGCTAGAGTTGGTCATATGACTTGCGGTATAGCGTGTCATTTACATACACGTATCGAAGAGCTCTCTTCTTCAGCTGAACCCTCGCAGATTTTCCTTCGGGCAGCTTGTCGTATCGGAGGTACCCTATGAAGGGCTCTCTCCAATCAGGCTCGTCTTGAACGATCGAAGCTTCTTCAGCAGGACTACTCTTCTGTTCCGCGCTTTCCTCTTCTCGTAGAGAGACTGGGGGTAGAATTTGCCGGCTCCTGACTATGATCAGAATTTCGTTCATGTTAGGATCAGCCAGCTCCTTGGCTAAGCGAGCGAGTACGTCGGCTTTTCCATTTAACGCCCTAGGAACTCTCATCAGCTCAATATGGGTGAACTGTTTCATAAGCTCCACCACCCGGCTTCTGTACCGAGCTAACTCGGGTTTGTATATCTTATAGTCGCCACTTACTTGGTTGACGACAAGCTGGGAGTCACCGTAAACCCGTAGCCGAAGGATTTCCATTTCTATGGCGAGCTCCAGACCAGCTATCAGAGCTTCATACTCAGCCTCGTTGTTTGTGCGAGGCTCGGCGAGAGCAAAAGAACGTCGCAGGGTTCCCATCGATGGCGTCATGAACACCAATCCTATCCCCGCTTTTATCTGCGGGATGCTTGATTTGCCGGAGCTTCTCATTGATGAGGCTTCGTCGAAGTAGAGCTCCCAATATGGCTCACCTTCTTCGAGGTGCAGCACTTATTCATCGGGTAACTCGCAATTGAGCGGTGACCCTTCTGGAACGAGATGAGCAACAAGGAAGTCTGCAAGAGCTTGCCCTTTTACTGCTTTCTGAGGAGTATAAACTATGTCAAACTCAAGTAGCATGACAGCCCATCTTTCCATTCTGCCGGCTAGGCTTGCCTTGGTCATTAAGTGTTTGAGCGGGTCGACCTTGGAGATCAACATAACCCGATGAGAAAGCAGATAGTGTCTCAGCTTCTTCATAGCGAATATCAGAGCCAGGCATTGCTTTTCGATCGGGAAATAGTTGTGTTCCGTCCCGACTAGAGTTCGACTGAGGTAGTAGAGGGCATTTTCTTTTCCCTCCTCATTGTTCTGGGAAAGGAGCGCACCGAGTGATTCATCTAGCACGGCAGTGTAGAGATTCAGCGGTTTATTTGGAATGGGAGCGGCCAGCACTGGAGGGTGCAACAATTACTGTTTGATTCTTTCGAACGCTTCTTGGCATTCGGCATCCTAGACCAAAGGAGCTCCTTTCTTCATGAGCTTTGAGAAGGGCCTACATCTCCCCGATAAATTTGAGATAAACCTTCGTATATAAGCAAGCTTCCCTTGAAAAGATCTTAGCTGTGTCAGACTCTTTGGAGAGGGCATCTCTATGATGGCCTTTATCTTTGATGGGTCAACTTCGATCCCTCGATGTCGGACTATGAAGCCCAGGAATTTTCCTGACGACACGCCAAAAGTGCACTTTAGAGGATTCATCTTCAGATTGTATTCCCTCATTCTCGTGAGAACGGTCCTAAGATCTTGGATGTGATCGGCCTTGGCTTTAGTCTTGATGACCAGATCATCAACATAGCATTCGACAACTTTATGGATTAGGTCCTCAAAGATATTGGTCATTGCCCTTTGGTATGTAGCACCCGTGTTCTTCAGTCCGAACGGCATCACCTTGTAGCAGTATATTCCGATCGGGATTCGAAATGCTGTGTGTTTCTCATCCTCAGGCGACATCTTGATCTGATTATATCCAGACAAGCCATCCATAAAGGCGAACAGCTCGTAATTTGAGGTGTCATCGACCATCATTTCCATGACCGGTAGCGGGAAGTCGTCTTCAGGACATGCCTTCTTGAGGTCCCTGAAATCGACACAAACTCGGATCTGCCCATTTTTCTTCTTCACTAGGACTATACATGCGATCCAGTACGCATATTTCTCTTCCCCAATGAAGCCGATATCGATGAGTTTCTTGGTTTCCTCGATGACCTTTTCTTCCAGTTCCCTTCTCATTCTTCGAGGAGCTTGTTTGACTGGCTTAGCATCAGGAGATATAGCCAGCTTATGCACGGCCACTTTAGGGGAAAGGCTAGGCATTTCTTTGTACGTCCACGCGAAGCAGTCGATGAACTCATGCAGCTAGGATACTATCTGCTCTTTCATTTCCTCTGATAAGAGTGAGCTGATATAGGTCGGCCTTGGATCATCGGGCATTCCTAAATCAATCTCGGTTAGCTTATCGAAGGTTGCTTGTCCGCCATCTTCGAGCTCTTGAGGAGCTTCTTCTGGCTCGGCTATCTCGTCATCATCATTTGATCTTTCGCTGGCTTCACCAACATGGATCATTTAGCATGCCTTGGAATCAGGTTGAATGAAACCTATGCCTCGTCTATCTAGAGTTCGTCCATCGATGAGTGCTCGGATCTGAGGCGGATGCCATAGCCATTCGTAAAACTTCGCTTCGGAGTCCGTTTGATATAGCCGACACCCGCACTTTTTAAAGTATTCCCGCATCTCGGGCCTATAGTATCTGGGATTGAGGACGACCCTTATGCCTCTCTCGTATGGAAGGCACGCGACAGACAAATCGTCCGGGTGCACAACAGGATTTGACCCATAAAACAGGATGCCCTTCTGTCCACTTTTCCTTCCGGGAACGTAGAAAGTTTTCAGCTGGTCCACGGTGGAGACCGACAATGCATCGAGCTCTTTGCATATTTGCTCCGGCGCCCCTGTGACGGCTAGGGACCATTCTGTAACTTCGAAGGTCTCTCGTAGCTTCGCTGTTCGCACGATAGCCCGATTTGCACAGCTATTGCAAGATAGTTCCTCTTCTTCTGATTCTTCAGTTTCACCGCCTAAACGAGGGCAGATTTTGCTGTCGGATGGGCCTTCAGTATCAAATTCGTCCGTATCGCTACCGAAATGAGGGCGAGTTTTACGGAAGAACGGACTTCCAGCGTCGGACTCGTCAGTGTCACTGCCGAAACGCGGACGCACATGGGGGTTTCTGCTTTTGAAAGTGACAGCTGGCTCAGACTTACTTTTGAGTTTCGGGGCTGTTCTGTCTTTGGTCAGCTGTGGCTCAGCACTTTGGAGGTTCACAAAGTACTGAGAATCTTCATATCGGACTTCATGCACACTGAACAGCTGGATGTCTCCGTCAATGCGTCTTTCTTTGCCATTTTTAGTATACTTCATGCATTGATGGAGAGTTGACAGAATGATGCCGTAATCGTGGAGCCATGGCCGTCCTAAGAGAATTTTATAAGACGTGTCAGCGTCGATCACGTATATCTTAGCTTCAGTTTGCAGATCCCCAAATTTGATTGGCAAAGCTATAGACCCCAGAACTTGCTGGCAGTTTTGATTGAAGCCTTGAATGACAATCCTTTCCCTTGACAGGTGTCGGACGTCCATTGACAAACTCTTCAAAGTCCGCAATTTCATGATGTTCACTGAGGATCCCGGATCAATCAATATGCGATTATTCCGATCTCTGTAGCTGTACCCGGTCATATAGAGCGACCGATTATGCTCAGCCGTTCCCAGTAGCAAGTCTTCGTCGTTAAACATGACTGCGGCGGTATGCAGAGCGTACTGGGCTTCTTTCATATTAATTTCCGCAAAGCGAGCCTGATACCGCTCAGGGTTTTGTAGAGCGTGAATGAGAACATCTCTAAGCTCTTTAGATATGACCAAGGCATCGAAGATGCTCAGGAAAGACGGAAGCTTTCGGAGATTAGCCAAGACATTATAGTCTACCAAGGAAGGACTTGAGTTTTCATTAGCCGGTTCGCTGCCATCTTCCTCATTAGCCACATGTTTTTCCTTTCCTTTTAGGGCGTTACTCTGATTATATGGCAGAGCCCTGCCGCTTCTGAGCTGGATTTGGTTGGCCTTTGTGGCGAGCTCATCGTCCTCTTCGAGAAAATAGAGCTCCTCTTCAGAGCCGCTGCCAAGATGGATGGCGTAGCAGGTCACTATGGGTATCTCTTCATTGGAGTCTTCTTCTAACTCCTCCAGAATTTCGGCCGCTTCTATAGGAGGAACTCCTTCAATTGAATCAGAGTTCTTTCCTTTTGTTCATAGTCTTCGAGGGAATCGATATATTTTTGAATGGTCGATCTCCCTGCAGACTCCTTTTTGCGCCAAGTTGCACTTTCCTTCTTCTTGAGTTTTTTGGATTTTGAGCCTGATGGAGCCGAATCGGCAGCTGGAATGGTAGGCTTCTTCTGCCCTTCCCATTCCGTTCTGGGCTCTTTCCGAAGTAGCTTTAGCATCTTCTTCTTCTTGTTAGATATGTGCTTACTCCAAGGAGGCTGCGGTGAGTCGGTTTCATTTCTCAGGGCAGCGGGTTTGGCTGTCTGCTCCCAGAAGGCTTTAGTTTCTGTCTGTATAGAGTTGGTGGTTGCAACCTGATTGTTCACCAACACACTTTTGGACAGCTCGATCTCTCCAACCTTGTACTGCTTCTCAACCCAGTTTTTGAAGATATAGCAATCCTCGATCGCATGGCTCACTACTCAGTGGTACGGGCAATACAGGGGATTGTCGCTCATTTTTGCTTCATGAGGTCTTTCCGACTCCGGCAATTGTAGACCATTTTTCAGGGCATCTTTGAATATTGTTCGGACCTTTTCCCTCCTGAAAGAGTATACCTTGTTCTTTTTCTCCTCTAGGAAAGGCCCTTCTCCTCCCAGCACTGGCTTTCGAGATCGGTTGGTTTTGGATTCACCCGCCCTTCACTTTTCTTCATTGTCAGACGCATTGAGGACATTGGTACTACTGGAATTCCCGCTTCTACGGTTGTCGTCGCTCTTGCTTTTCCAAGTCTTATCTCTCGGAGAGTCTGGGGTGGACTCTTGCTTCGAGCGTTCCAGCATCTGGACTTTCTTGGTTAGCTCCTAAAACGTCTTGAGGCCTGCTGTACATCGAATTGCTGAGGTTCCCAATGAGAAGGCTAACGGATTGGTCCTGCTCCAGCGGTGGTTCGCATTTGATTGTGAGATTACGCCATCGGGCGATAAAGTCAGTGTTGCTTTCGTTTTTCCCCGACATGGTTCTCACGAGGTCAGCGATGGAGATTTTGTCACCGACGCTCATGAATCTTTGTCGAAATAGAGACTCCATTTGGGCAAAAGTAATGACGGACCCATCTGGTATGCTTGCGTACCAGTCGAAAGCGACACCGGTCAGGCTGTTGACAAACAGACGAAGAAGGAGCGCATCATTGCCCCCTGTATTTTCTCACGATACTTTAAAGTGGGCGACGTGATAATTTGCATTTCCGGTCCCGTCAAATCTTACGAACTTAGGAATGACGTAGCCGCTCGGGAACTCGATCAGATCGTACTGTGCGGGGTATGGCAGCCCACTACTGCCAATTTCTTTCTGAGCTTCAGCTTCGGCCACCAATGTTTTAACCTTGCTGGTTACCAAATCCATTATCCGATCTTGTGTTAGCGGGATAGTGCTATCTGGGGCCAAGGCGTCCCGAGAAGCGGAATGTGGTCGGCTTTCGTGCGGCTCGACCAATCTTGGACCCGAAGGGACAGGTATCGGCTGCTTCGGATTGTCATCACCTGGCTCATGAGTAGAGACTTGTGCTTGATTGGGAGACGCTCGAGCAATTTGAGCTGTAAGCTGCATCACAACGTTCGTTAGGTCATCAATTTTCGAATAGAGCTTGGCCATCTCTTTATCTTCTTCCTTTCAACCTCATTGAGAGGGTTTTCATCATCCAGCGGAGGCGACTGTTCTTGGCAAGCGGCAACCACATTCAAGCCAGAGGCTTGGGATGTGGTGGTCCCATCCTTGCTTTTGCTGCGAAGGTTCTCGCTGGGGCGCCCTCCCTCCATATAGACCGTATGGATAACATATCCAACCATCTTTTTATTACTGGCAGCTGATTTCACGGATCGCTGTCGTGGCCCTCCTGTTTCGGTAATGGGCAATCGACTGAAAGCGGCTGGCCTGACCGGGTTCTTGAATAGTGCTTGCGCTTCTTTTCTGAGTTTGCCTCGCTGCTTTCGCACGGCACAGAGTGCCTGATAGACACTTGAAGAGATGGTGTTATGCTTTCTCTAATGAGGCTAGGACACGTCTCTTCGCAACAACGTTTGGACTGCCGTCTTCTTAATTCTTGCGATCATGGCGTTTTTCTGAACCCACTTCATAGGTTCGAAAGAATTGCTGACTTTTACTGTCAACTCAGCCGACGTTGCAGGATGACTCTGCTCTTGGAATCTCATAAGATTCCACTTGGCCGTAGTCCTGGCCCTCTTGTTGGCTTGATACCTGAGCCGCTTCTGTCTCAGCCTTTCTGTTTTGAGCACTTGGATGGTTACGGCTCTTCGGGGAGCCGCTGTAGACCGGGGGATGGAGGACTTTGGAGATACGGCTGATTTTGCTTTTGTTAGAGTCATCGCCTGAGCTCATCCACAATGTTTGATGTTGCCCTTTATACCGGAAGTCATGCTCCCAGCTGGAGCACCAGAGAGTCGTTCAGACACCGTCTTAAGTTTCGGTCGTGGTGCCTTAGCGATCACAACATTCGGCCTCTTGCCCCTTGAGACCGGCTTGGCCACCTATTTTGCCGGGATTTCTGCCAGATGAGTGCCTCCGGCAGGGTAGATGATGACAAAACCAAACTGGCGGGGCAGTTCCTCCCACTGTCGATTGAGGCTTGTGGGGAGAACCACACGAGCATTGATCTTGACCACGTATGAGATCGGGGTCGTGTTAGAAGCTGGATCCATCTTAGGAGACAATGTCGTTGAAAGTTGATTGCTGCACGAAAAAAACATTATTTCAGTACAATTATCGGCATATATGTTAAATGAGTTCGCATGAACACTTGACCCGAGATATGGGAGGAGAGAAAGGTCTCAACGGACGTGCCAGAATCTGTAGGGTGTTTTTCTTCACCCCATTGAGATGGGAATACGCGCATGCTTGTCAAGCGCATTACAGAATCCCCCTACCTAGGGTAGGCTGGGGTTTATTGATTGTGGAGATCCGAATCTCCGGCAGCCGTGGACTAAGCTGCCGTTAATTACCCCTCGCCTTTGGAGCGAGAGAACCTCCGATTGACGGGTCAAACAGGTCATGCGAATTCAATGTGCAGTGTTATGTTTTGAAGGGGTTTTGGATATATCGGGGCCCCCGCAGAGTGTTTACGGGGGTCCCGCTATTCGGATAGTGTGCTGGGGGTTAAGGAGGCTAGCAGCCCCCTAACGGGGTGCGGGATAGCGCCCCGTTAGAATTTTTTTCTAACGGGAGAGATATTTTTAGTGTGGATTACATGTAAAATGAGGGGAAAATGGAGTCCAAAGGACGCGTGAGCGTCAGCGCCTCACGTGCCTAGCACGTTGGCGTTGGGCGCTTGGGTTAGCTCTGGGCGCTGGCGCTAGCGCCTCATGTGCCCGGCACGTGGGCACTCGGGCGCCAGCGCTTTAGGCGCTCGCGCCTCACGTGTTCGGCACGTGGGCGCTCGGGCACCAGTGCCAGCGCTTTGGGCGCTAGCGCCTTACGTGCCCGGCACGTGGGCACTCGGGCGCCAGCGCTAGTGTTTGGGCGCTAGCGAAAGGAAGGGGTTTTTACCCCCTGAAATAGGAGTTAAACTCCAAAAGTGGATTTTGAGTGGAGTTAAACTCCAAAAGATATGGATTAAGAGTTCGACTTCTTTGAGGATTTGGGTCTTGGAGTTGAACTCTCTAAAAATCTTCAGAGGTTCTTCTCTCTTAAGCCTTGGATCTTCTCTTGAGCCTTGGATCTTTTCCAAAGTGGGATTTTCGGAGATGGGTCTTCTTCTTCCTTCTCTTTGTTGGCCGGATCTTGGAGAACAAGAGGGGTGATATTTTAAAAATCTCCCCTTTTTGAGATCTAATGGAAGATCTGAGCCCCCCTTTGTGGGTTTTGTGGTGAAAAACTATTTAGTTTTGGAAAAGGAAGAGTAAAACTCTTGATTTAATTCAAAAAAAGGAGGAAGGTCTAGAACCTTGAGGAAGGAGGAGGCACAGACCTTAATTTTTTTTGAGAGAAAAAAAAGATCCTTAGATATTTTCATCATGTTTGCCTTTATAGGCTACACACTTTACATATAGCCCCTTTGGCATTACAAAATGGCATTTTGCCCATCCCATGCCTCATGTGCTTTATTCTTTTGCACATGAGCCATGGGCTTTACAAAATTTGGCTTTATTCCCATTTTTCTTACATTTATTCATAAAATAAAATAAAATAAAATAAATACACCAAAACTATTTATTACAAAATTTTTATTTTGGCAAGGGGGAGCCGGCGGCTTCATATTCGGGCTCGACCCGGGCATTGGCCCACTTGACCTGGGCTTGGGCCCATTTGGCTTGGGGTTGTAAGTCTACGCTAGCTCTCCCGGTAATTCGGGCATGCGGAATTTGGTGAAAAACGATTTTCTAGAGGCGGTAACATGGACTCAAAACCGGATCTTTGTTAAACTACTAACTAACAACCTAACAAGAGTTTACCTACTCGGTTAGGGGGCTATACCTTTCTTGAACTCCTTCGTCTTTGACTCCTTTCGGTGTACGGATTGGCCTCACCTCGTCGTCTCCTTGCGCCGAAGATGGATCCACCCGAAAGCTTCTACCTTTGGCTTCTTCTTCGAACTTTGAAGAAACTAGATCACTTGGCTTGCTAGGCCTTGTGAACTAGAATGAGTAGAGGAATGTTTTGGTTTCTTTTTATCTCTAAGGCAATGAGTCTCAACACATGAGAATGGTTTGCCTTGAGGTAGAGAGAGCAAGAGGAAGAGGGAGAGCTTGAGAATGAGAGAGCTCAAGAGAGAGAAAGCAAAATGATAGAATGAACCATACTCATCTCATTCTCACCTCTCATAATCCAAAAGCCATCATAACAAAAATAGTAATCAAGTATTGTGTAAATGGTTTAAGTCAAAATGGCTATATCATTTCATGCACTCATTTTGCATAAATAAACAAGCAAGCAAAAGTCTTTGCCATGGAATGATAGCCATTGTCATGATGATGGTCAACTAGTCCAACCTAGTCAACCGGTCAACAAAGTCAACAAGTCAACAAAGTCAACCCCTCAACAACCATGTCACTACAATACTTAATTAATATTAATGTTAATCATATATATCTTATTCTCATTAGGGTTAAGCAAAAGTCAATGGTCAACAGTCAACTGTAAACAGTCAACAACCCCAATGAGAATACTCTGCCTCTGTCTCTCTGTCAACTGTGCATACACACCTGCATCCGCGTTCCGAGGAACACGAATACAAACGAGATAAAATCAATCCCAAAACGTACACTAGGATCCGGCTTAAACCAAAGCCCGCTAGTGTTAACTGTCCGGACGCTGTACGTGCACAAGTGCACGGATGTGACCGGACCCTGTCGCAAAACCATGCGACCTGTCGCAAAACCATGCGACCTCTACTCTTTTGCCTAAAGGCGAATAGCTTTCTGTGTGGGACTCTAAAGACTCGACACTACGCTGGCAGTGGGTTTAACCACAGACCGCAAGGGGCACTAGCTGTGCGTAACGGTCCCCAGGTAGATGCCGACAAGAAGACTGACGAGATGAAACCCATCTAAACTCCTACTGAGTCTGACTGTGACTATCTCCGTACAGTCCGGTCTGTTCGTCTGATACATCGCATGGCGGGCCTAGGGGGGCGGTAAACGTCAGTCCCCTAATAGCGGTACAAGTCGTGTCGGAGTGAAGCCCAATACACCCTGAGATAATACTGGAAGCCTACCAGTATATCTCGCTTGCCCTGTCCAGGGACTACTCGTGTAATGACTCTCCTAGACACAGCGCGATGTCAACCCCCAATACCGGGAGAGACGAATCCTGTCTAACCGTCACTGCCTCCAAGTGCTTCGGGACTGCACCCAACTACTACCTGTTTGCATGACTCCTTTGAGCCGTGGTAGGGTAGTAATCAAAGTACAGTGGGAACACACTCGAGGCGAAGTGACAGTGTCAAGTCAGCGGACAAAGTTGTACTCATGTCACCTGGGAACTGATAACTGACGATAGGTATAATACCAACCGGTCAGTTCCCGACGAGTCCTGTCCAGTGTACTCGTAACCCAACGAGCACCCGCATACTATCTCCAGTACGACGTACTGACGGCTGTGGGATAGACCGTCTCCCACACTGGGATGAGAAGCGCATGCTCTAGTCTACTCCGGAGTATCGATGCCTTGTTTCGATAGTCCTGCGACTAGGGACCTGCATAAGGATGTGCTTATAGATTACCCAGCTCCCACTAGTGTGACTGCCATCACAATGCTGGTAATCAAGCAAAGATCTTAAGGGCTCCACTAATGTGCAAAGGTGATATACTAAAATAAACACATGTACACATTGAAGTAGAAACAAACCAAGTAGCATACTACTATTTTGAGCAAGATTGTATATACAAGGTGAATATCCCAAGCTTCCATTAAGTAATATACAAACTAGTATGATACAGTAATGGCCTCTAGGGCATATACACTAACAATCTCCCACTTGCACTAAGGCCATGTACTGGCGTATCGAAGACCTATCATCTCGATCAGCCGCTCGAACTGAGTCTGGGGCAAGGCCTTGGTGAATGGATCTGCAGTGTTATCTTCTGAAGCAACCCTCCGAACCTCGATCTCCTGGCGATCCACGATCTCCCTGATCAGGTGATACCGCCTCAAGATGTGTCTGGATCTCTGATGGGACCTGGGTTCCTTCGCTAAAGCTATAGCCCCGTTGTTGTCGCAATACAGAGGTATTGGATCAACAATGGACGGAACCACCTGAAGTTCTTCAAGAACTTCCTCATCCAGACAGCTTCTTTTGCGGCATCAGATGCAGCGATGTATTCCGCTTCCATCGTCGAGTCTGCAACGGTTTCCTGTTTGGAACTCTTCCAACACACCGCCCCTCCATTGAGGGTAAAGACAAAACCCGATATGGACTTGGAATCATCCTTGTCACTCTGGAAGCTGGAGTCAGCAAAGGCCTCGATCTGGAGGTCTTTTCCGCCATACACCAAGAACATCTCCTTAGTCCTTCTCAGGTACTTGAGAATGTTCTTTACCGCTATCCAGTGTTTCTCTCCAGGGTTTGACTGATACCGGCTTACCACACTCAGTGCATAAGCTACATCCGGTCTGGTACACATCATCGCATACATTATAGAGCCTACCGCAGAAGCGTAGGGTATAATAGACATGCGATCCCTCTCCAAATCAGTCTTGGGAGACATCTCTTTAGAGAGGGTGATCCCGTGACAAGCCGGTAGGTTACCGCGCTTGGAATCTTCCATACTGAGCCTTTTCAGTATGGTGTCGATTTACCTGGACTGTGAAAGTCCTAATATCCTCTTGGATCTATCACGATGGATCCGGATCCCCAGGATGTATGAGGCATCACGTAGGTCTTTCATGGAGAACCTGTGTGACAAGAACCCCTTGACAGATTGTAGCATAGGAATGTTATTTCCTATTAAGACAATGTCATCCACGTATAAAACGAGGAATACTACAGTTCTCGCTACAAATCTACTATAGATGCATGGTTCATCTGGATTTTTGATAAAGCCAAATTCCTTGACCGTCTCATCAAAACAGATGTTCCAACTCCGCGATGCCTGCTTTAGTCCATAGATGGACTTAAGCAACTTGCACACCTTTCCGCTGCTCCCACTCTGAATGAAACCCTCTGGTTGGTCCATATAGACACACTCCTCTAAATTTTCATTTAGAAAAGCGGTCTTTACGTCCATCTGCCAGATCTCATAATCGTGGAAGGCAGCAATGGCAAGAAGGATCCGAATGGATTTCAGCATAGCCACTGGAGAAAAGGTTTCATCATAGTCTAAACCAGGTCTTTGACGAAAACCCTTTGCAACAAGTCTAGCTTTATAGGTCTCAACCTGTCCATCTACACCAATCTTCCTTTTGAGGATCCACTTACATCCTACGGGTTTTGCCCCGTCTGGAGCAATGTCCAACGTCCATACCTTGTTGGTGTACATGGACTTCATTTCGGTCCGCATTGCATCCAGCCATTTTACCGAGTCAACGCTCTGAACGGCCTGCTGGAAGCTAGTAGGCTCATCATAATCTATGATGCAATCCTCTCTATCCCCGTCTATGAGAAAACCGTAGTATCTCTCGGGCGGATGAGACTGCCTACTACTCCTGCGGAGCGGCGTAGGAATGTCCTGTTCTTTTGAACCCTCTGGTTCCACTAAGCTTTCAGTAATAGTTCGTGGTTCTGAAATTTCTTCCAGTTCTACTGTGCTCCCACTTATCTGGTTTTCCAAAAACTCAGTTTCCAAGAAGTAGGCATGACGAGAAACAAAAACCTTTTGTTCCTCTTCGCAGTAGAAGAAATATCCCTTGGAGTTCTTTGGATATCCCACGAACTTGCACCGTACTGAGCGTGCCTCGAGCTTGTTCGCATGCTGCTTTTTGACAAAAGCTAGACTTCCCCATGTCTTAATGTGATTAAGATAGGGTCTCTTCCCACACCACATCTCATATGGTGTAGTAGGCACAGTCTTAGTGGGAACTCGGTTCAAAAGGTATGCAGCCGATTCTAGCGCATACCCCCAGAATGATCGCGGTAACTCAGCGTTACTTATCATGGACCGTACCATATCCAATAGGGTTCGGTTCCATCTCTCCGATACACCGTTATGTTGCGGAGTGTATGGAGGAGTAAGCTGAGAGAGAATTCCGTTCTCTTTTAAATAGTTCAGGAACTCGGCACTCAAGTATTCACCACCTCGATCCGATCTTAGAATCTTGATACTTTTGCCGGTTTGTTTTTCTACTTCATTCTTAAATTCCTGGAATTTTCCAAAGGCTTCGGACTTATGTTTCATTAAGAAGAAATAACCGTACCTTGAAAAGTCATCCGTAAAAGTAATGAAGTAAGAATAACCGCTTCGCGCATGTGTAGACATTGGACCGCACACGTCGCTGTGTACGAGTCCCAAGAGCTCGCTCGCTCTTACTCCGTGTCCAGTGAACGGAGTCTTTGTCATCTTTCCTTTGAGACAGGATTGACAAGTGGCATACGATTGATATTCGAACGGATTCAAATATCCTTCTGTATGTAACTTCGTCAACCTTCTCTCATTGATGTGACCCAGTCTACAATGCCATAAGAAAGTCTGATTTACTTCCGGAGACTTTCTTTTGTGTGTATTCTGGACATTGAAAATCTGTGGTTGGTTTAATACGTATATACCATTGCTCAATGTACCTGACCCAATCAGAACTTGATTAAGCTGAATGTTTACAACATTACTTACAAACACAAATTCATAACCTTCTTTAGAAACCAAAGATACAGAAATGATATTACAAGTTACGTTGGGTACAAAAAAGCAATTACGCAAAACCAAAACATGTCCATCTGACATTCCCAGGTGATAGTCCCCCACGGCTTTAGCATCCATGCTAGCTCCGTTTGCAACTTTGAGGGTCATGTCACCTGCCTTCAAAACCCTACGGTTTCTCAACGCCTGCAAAGAATTACAGATATGAGATCCTGATCCGGTATCCAATACCCATGAAGTAGAGTTTATTGAAAGACAGTTTTCAATAACATACACACCTGAAGCTGAAGCCGCAACCTGCTTCACTTCCTGTGTTCTGGCCTTCCAAGCCCTGCAATCATTCTTCCAGTGTCCCTTCTTATGACAATAGAAGCATTCTTCCTTATCCACAAGCTTTCCCACTTTCTTTGTTGCTTTTGCCTTTCCCTTCGTATCCACTTTACTAACACCGCCCCTTGGTTTGGCGGGGGCTTTCTTCTTCTTTCCCTTGGCTTTCGCCTTGGACTTAGAAGAGGAAGATCCTCCTACAAACAAAGTGGATGTTTCCCTACCTTTCTGTAGGGTGCCCTCTGCGCTCCTCAGCATGTTGAGGAGTTCTGAAAGTTCAACTTCATTTTCTTGTAAGTTGAAGTTCAGGATAAACTGGGCGTAAGTGGAAGGAAGGGACTGGAGAATCAAGTCCGTATAGAGCTCATTCTCCAACGTAGTCCCAAGGTCCGCGAGCTCTTCTATGTAGCCAATCATCTTAAGCACGTGTTCCGCTACCGATGATCCGACGACCAGCCTTGCCGAAAATAACTTCTTCGACACTTCGTATCTTGCGATACGAGACTGCTCTCCATACAGTTCTTTTGTATGGAGAAATATGGATTCGGGGTCCATATTCTCGTGCCTCCTCTGATGTTCGTTGTCCATAGAGGCAAGCACGAGGCACTTGGCCTTCGCGCAATCTAGTTCCCAGGTCTTACGGATTTCCTTATCCGCGACGCTGGTTTTAGGACCTGGGACAGGGGGAGCTTTGGTGGTAAGAAGATACCCCAGCTTGTCGTAAGTGATTGCCATCTTGACATTCCTGAGCCAATCTTTGTAGTTTGGCCATGTCAGTATGTTTTTATCTAGGAGTAACTTAAGTCCAGTCATGTCGATTGGTCACTGCAATTAGGAGAGAGAAGAAACACTCAGCATGATGCTCTTGCAAGTTTAGAATGGTTTTTAATTTGTCTAAACAGGATGGCTCCCACTGTTTCTCGAATCCCTCCTAAAACCAAAAAGGAAGAATTAGTCAGGATCAATCTCACCGTACAATACTTGCTTAACCGTTCACCCAGGCCAGTGTCGGTACTTCGAGGGAGGTTTTCCAACGCTTTCGCAAAGTTCCTTAATTAAATAAACTCTTTTTCCTGGGGGCGTAGCCCCGCTAACACCTTTCTAGACACCTACTTGGTTTATAGCATTGATCGTTAAGTGAGAAATTTCCCGAGGAGTAGCATATACTCACAGTAGGATCGGGACCCAAATATCATTGCGTGACGAAACTGAAGGAATCCTACCAGAATCATCACACTCCAAATGGTATGCAACACTAGCAAGTTTCAGTTCTTTTGAAACTCCCGATATGGATTTTTGCCCCATGCTCTTATGACCTTGACTTTGGCCAACAAATCATAAGTCACATGTCAAGTTCTACCCGTCGTTCTCCAGGTTAATTTGAATCCACCCGCACCTACCCTTGATTTTGGCCAACAAGGCAGTACGACTGTTCCAAACCAACGCATCTATCTATGCTGCACATGAATACCCAATAGCTACCAATCACTATGCCTTGACTTTGGCCAACAAACATAGCTTGAATACTATTGACTATTCATGTGAAACGACGGAGGGATACGAATGGTTTTGGCGAAACCGTGAACGTAGTGAACTTGATATAATCGATGGAACGAGATAGCTTTTAAAAGGAGTGGCTCAAGCTCCGCATTTAAAAGTTGGTTTTGAAAAGAACCGAGTGGTTTTTCGAAAGTGTTCCAACGACTTTTACTTGGTTTATTTTCTTCCATTAGTTCTTTTAATGCGTGATATTCTTGCATTAGTTCTTTTAATGCGTCCCATCATTTAATCCTACCATTGCAGAAAACAACCAAAATATGACGTACGCTTATGCCATTCGCATTCGCCACGGGGCCCCGTCATTACCCGTTAGGTTACTTAACTAACGACAGAGCGGGGGCTGGGCTAGCGCGGCTGTAAAACATAAGCAACGCCTAAATAATATCATATATAGATATATTGCAATGATAGCCATTTCAGATCACAGATGAACACATTGGATATACTAGGAACCCGCAATTCGTACGAGCCTGTAACGAAAAGCAGATTACACGGTCGCGGTGAATAGCCAATACCCCACCTAAGACCCCTACGGGTGCGGCAAACTACCCACCAAGTACCCGAAGCGAAGCAATCTCCCTCATCTCCGTGAGTAGGCCACTCGGCACTTCGGCATACCCGGTAGTTTGTGCACCCCCTCCATGGGTCTATCCTAGGAGTAAAAACAGTAAAAAGAAATTATACAATGACGGCTACAACCCCGACCTGGTTGTGCGGCCATACAAATACTTATTACATCAATTTACAAATTTACATGAATTGAAAGAAAAGAAAACTCTCGTCTCACAATCCCCGGCTATTCACCCGCGACAATCCAATGAATTCATATACACATTCCAATAACATTACAGATCACAGATTTGTATAACCCCCACTAATCGACATATAGCGATTAGCAAACGTTCAATACAAATATCACATCACAGATAAAAAAACTCGTCAGCTCAAGTCTTTTAGAAGTTCGATCAAAAATACGGATTTTTAGACCCCAAACACAAAATTTTCGTTCTGGAAAATCTGGGCTGAAAAGACATATTCAAAAAATCCCAAAACAACCCTATAAATACACTGCACCAAGTTTGGACCTCGGCCGAGTCAACTCGGCCGCGGAACCGCGGCGGGAGCGTGCTCCCGCCGCGTTTCCGCGGCGCTTTGAACGGTTCGTGGGACCAAATTTTGTGGTTATTCTATAAAAAGCCTGAGCCGATTTTTAAGATGAAATTTTTCAAATTTTGAACAGAAACAAATCGGCAGAAACTTGACAAATCGGGTTCGTTTCGTGACTTTTTCTTTGATCGATCTTCTAGTTACTTTGCTAACATGTTAGATAGAGTTTAACTAGGCTCTGATACCACTGTAAGTCCATGCTACCTCTCCCGGTACTTTCGGGCATGCGGAATTTGGTGAAAAACGATTTTCTAGAGGCGGTAACATGGACTCAAAACCGGATCTTTGTTAAACTACTAACTAACAACCTAACAGGAGTTTACCTACTCGGTTAGGGGGCTATACCTTTCTTGAACTCCTTCGTCTTTGACTCCTTCCGGTGTACGGATTGGCCTCACCTCGTCGTCTCCTTGCACCGAAGATGGATCCACCCGAAAGCTTCTACCTTTGGCTTCTTCTTCGAACTTTGAAGAAACTAGATCACTTGGCTTTCTAGGCCTTGTGAACTAGAATGAGTAGAGGAATGTTTTGGTGTCTTTTTATCTCTAAGGCAATGAGTCTCAACATATGAGAATGGTTTGCCTTGAGGTAGAGAGAGAAAGAGGAAGAGGGAGAGCTTGAGAATGAGAGAGCTCAAGAGAGAGAAAGCAAAATGATAGAATGAACCATACTCATCTCATTCTCACCTCTCATAATCCAAAAGCCATCATAACAAAAATAGTAATCAAGTATTGTGTAAATGGTTTAAGTCAAAATGGCTATATCATTTCATGCACTCATTTTGCATAAATAAACAAGCAAGCAAAAGTCTTTGCCATGGAATGATAGCCATTGTCATGATGATGGTCAACTAGTCCAACCTAGTCAACCGGTCAACAAAGTCAACAAGTCAACAAAGTCAACCCCTCAACAACCATGTCACTACAATACTTAATTAATATTAATGTTAATCATATATATCTTATTCTCATTAGGGTTAAGCAAAAGTCAATGGTCAACAGTCAACTGTCAACAGTCAACAACCCCAATGAGAATACTCTGCCTCTGTCTCTCTGTCAACTGTGCATACACACCCGCATCCACGTTCCGAGGAACACGAATACAAACGAGATAAAATCAATCCCAAAACGTACACTAGGATCCGGCTTAAACCAAAGCCCGCTAGTGTTAACTGTCCGGACGCTGTACGTGCACAAGTGCACGGATGTGACCGGACCCTGTCGCAAAACCATGCGACCTGTCGCAAAACCATGCGACCTCTACTCTTTTGCCTAAAGGCGAATAGCTTTCTGTGTGGGACTCTAAAGACTCGACACTACGCTGGCAGTGGGTTTAACCACAGACCGCAAGCGGCACTAGCTGTGCGTAACGGTCCCCAGGTAGATACCGACAAGAAGGCTGACGAGGTGAAACCCATCTGAACTCCTACTGAGTCTGACTGTGACAATCTCCGTACAGTCCGGTCTGTTCGTCTGATACATCGCATGGCGGGCCTAGGGGGGCGGTAAACGTCAGTCCCCTAATACCGGTACAAGTCGTGTCGGAGTGAAGCCCAATACACCCTGAGATAACACTGGAAGCCTACCAGTATATCTCGCTTGCCCTGTCCAGGGACTACTCGTGTAATGACTCTCCTAGACACAGCGCGATGTCAACCCCCAATACCGGGAGAGACGAATCCTGTCTAACCGTCACTGCCTCCAAGTGCTTCGGGACTGCACCCAACTACTACCTGTTTGCACGACTCCTTTGAGCCGTGGTAGGGTAGTAATCAAAGTACAGTGGGAACACACTCGAGGCGAAGTGACAGTGTCAAGTCAGCGGACGAAGCTGTACTCATGTCACCTGGGAACTGATAACTGACGATAGGTATAATACCAACCGGTCAGTTCCCAACGAGTCCTGTCCAGTGTACTCGTAACCCAACGAGCACCCGCATACTATCTCCAGTACGACGTACTGACGGCTGTGGGATAGACCGTCTCCCACACTGGGATGAGAAGCGCATGCTCTAGTCTACTCCGGAGTATCGATGCCTTGTTTCGATAGTCCTGCGACTAGGGACCTGCATAAGGATGTGCTTATAGATTACCCAGCCCCCACTAGTGTGACTGCCATCACAACGCTGGTAATCAAGCAAAGATCCTAAGGGCTCCACTAATGTGCAAAGGTGATATACTAAAATAAACACATGTACACATTGAAGTAGAAACAAACCAAGTAGCATACTACTATTTTGAGCAAGATTGTATATACAAGGTGAATATCCCAAGCTTCCATTAAGTAATATACAAACTAGTATGATACAGTAATGGCCTCTAGGGCATATACACTAACAATCTCCCACTTGCACTAAGGCCATGTACTGGCGTATCGAAGACCTATCATCTCGATCAGCCGCTCGAACTGAGTCTGGGGCAAGGCCTTGGTGAATGGATCTGCAGTGTTATCTTCTGAAGCAACCCTCCGAACCTCGATCTCCTGGCGATCCACGATCTCCCTGATCAGGTGATACCGCCTCAAGATGTGTCTGGATCTCTGATGGGACCTGGGTTCCTTCGCTAAAGCTATAGCCCCGTTGTTGTCGCAATACAGAGGTATTGGATCAACAATGGACGGAACCACCTGAAGTTCTTTCAAGAACTTCCTCATCCAGACAGCTTCTTTTGCAGCATCAGATGCAGCGATGTATTCCGCTTCCATCGTCGAGTCTGCAACGGTTTCCTGTTTGGAACTCTTCCAACACACCGCCCCTCCATTGAGGGTAAAGACAAAACCCGACATGGACTTGGAATCATCCTTGTCATTCTGGAAGCTGGAGTCAGCAAAGGCCTCGATCTGGAGGTCTTTTCCGCCATACACCAAGAACATCTCCTTAGTCCTTCTCAGGTACTTGAGAATGTTCTTTACCGCTATCCAGTGTTTCTCCCCAGGGTTTGACTGATACCGGCTTACCACACTCAGTGCATAAGCTACATCCGGTCTGGTACACATCATCGCATACATTATAGAGCCTACCGCAGAAGCGTAGGGTATAATAGACATGCGATCCCTCTCCAAATCAGTCTTGGGAGACATCTCTTTAGAGAGGGTGATCCCGTGACAAGCCGGTAGGTTACCGCGCTTGGAATCTTCCATACTGAACCTTTTCAGTATGGTGTCGATGTACCTGGACTGTGAAAGTCCTAATATCCTCTTGGATCTATCACGATGGATCCGGATCCCCAGGATGTATGAGGCATCACCTAGGTCTTTCATGTAGAACCTGTGTGACAAGAACCCCTTGACAAATTGTAGCATAGGAATGTCATTTCCTATTAAGACAATGTCATCCACGTATAAAACGAGGAATACTACAGTTCTCGCTACAAATCTACTATAGATGCACGGTTCATCTGGATTTTTGATAAAGCCAAATTCCTTGACCGTCTCATCAAAACAGATGTTCCAACTCCGCGATGCCTGCTTTAGTCCATAGATGGACTTAAGCAACTTGCACACCTTTTCGCTGCTCCCACTCTGAATGAAACCCTCTGGTTGGTCCATATAGACACACTCCTCTAAATTTCCATTTAGAAAAGCGGTCTTTACGTCCATCTGCCAGATCTCATAATCGTGGAAGGCAGCAATGGCAAGAAGGATCCGAATGGATTTCAGCATAGCCACTGGAGAAAAGGTTTCGTCATAGTCCAAACCAGGTCTTTGACGAAAACCCTTTGCAACAAGTCTAGATTTATAGGTCTCAACCTGTCCATCTACACCAATCTTCCTTTTGAAGATCCACTTGCATCCTACGGGTTTTACCCCGTCTGGAGCAATGTCCAACGTCCATACCTTGTTGGTGTACATGGACTTCATTTCGGTCCGCATTGCATCCAGCCATTTTACCGAGTCAACGCTCTGAACGGCCTGCTGGAAGCTAGTAGGCTCATCATAATCTATGATGCAATCCTCTCTATCCCCGTCTATGAGAAAACCGTAGTATCTCTCGGGCGGATGAGACTGCCTACTACTCCTGCGGAGCGGCGTAGGAATGTCCTGTTCTTTTGAACCCTTTGGTTCCACTAAGCTTTCAGTAATAGTTCGTGGTTCTGAAATTTCTTCCAGTTCTACTGTGCTCCCACTTATCTGGTTTTCCAAAAACTCAGTTTCCAAGAAGTAGGCATGACGAGAAACAAAAACCTTTTGTTCCTCTTCGCAGTAGAAGAAATATCTCTTGGAGTTCTTTGGATATCCCACGAACTTGCACTGTACTGAGCGTGCCTCGAGCTTGTCCGCATGCTGCTTTTTGACAAAAGCTAGACTTCCCCATGTCTTAATGTGATTAAGATAGGGTCTCTTCCCACACCACATCTCATATGGTGTAGTAGGCACAATCTTAGTGGGAACTCGGTTCAAAAGGTATGCAGCCGATTCTAGCGCATACCCCCAGAATGATCGCGGTAACTCAGCGTTACTCATCATGGACCGTACCATATCCAATAGGGTTCGGTTCCATCTCTCCGATACACCGTTATGTTGCGGAGTGTATGGAGGAGTAAGCTGAGAGAGAATTCCGTTCTCTTTTAAATAGTTCAGGAACTCGGCACTCAAGTATTCACCACCTCGATCCGATCTTAGAATCTTGATACTTTTGCCGGTTTGTTTTTCTACTTCATTCTTAAATTCCTGGAATTTTCCAAAGGCTTCGGACTTATGTTTCATTAAGAAGAAATAACCGTACCTTGAAAAGTCATCCGTAAAAGTAATGAAGTAAGAATAACCGCTTCGCGCATGTGTAGACATTGGACCGCACACGTCGCTGTGTACGAGTCCCAAGAGCTCGCTCGCTCTTACTCTGTGTCCAGTGAACGGAGTCTTTGTCATCTTTCCTTTGAGACAGGATTGACAAGTGGCATACGATTGATATTCGAACGGATTCAAATATCCTTCTGTATGTAACTTCGTCAACCTTCTCTCATTGATGTGACCCAGTCTACAATGCCATAAGAAAGTCTGATTTACTTCCGGAGACTTTCTTTTGTGTGTATTCTGGACATTGAAAATCCGTGGTTGGTTTAATACGTATATACCATTGCTCAATGTACCTGACCCAATCAGAACTTGATTAAGGTGAATGTTTACAACATTACTTACAAACACAAATTCATAACCTTCTTTAGAAACCAAAGATACAGAAATGATATTACAAGTTGCGTTGGGTACAAAAAAGCAATTACGCAAAACCAAAACATGTCCATCTGACATTCCCAGGTGATAGTCCCCCACGGCTTTAGCATCCATGCTAGCTCCGTTTGCAACTTTGAGGGTCATGTCACCTGCCTTCAAAACCCTACGGTTTCTCAACGCCTGCAAAGAATTACAGATATGAGATCCTGATCCGGTATCCAATACCCAGGAAGTAGAGTTTATTGAAAGACAGTTTTCAATAACATATACACCTGAAGCTGAAGCCGCAACCTGCTTCACTTCCTGTGTTCTGGCCTTCCAAGCCCTGCAATCATTCTTCCAGTGTCCCTTCTTATGACAATAGAAGCATTCTTCCTTATCCACAAGCTTTCCCACTTTCTTTGTTGCTTTTGCCTTTCCCTTCGTATCCACTTTACTAACACCGCCCCTTGGTTTGGCGGGGGCTTTCTTCTTTTTTTCCTTTGGCTTTCGCCTTGGACCTAGAAGAGGAAGATCCTCCTACAAACAAAGTGGATGTTTCCCTACCTTTCTGTAGGGTGCCCTCTGCGCTCCTCAGCATGTTGAGGAGTTCTGAAAGTTCAACTTCCTTTTCTTGTAAGTTGAAGTTCAGGATAAACTGGGCGTAAGTGGAAGGAAGGGACTGGAGAATCAAGTCCGTATAGAGCTCATTCTCCAACGTGGTCCCAAGGTCCGCGAGCTCTTCTATGTAGCCAATAATCTTAAGCACGTGTTCCGCTACCGATGATCCGACGACCAACCTTGCCGAAAATAACTTCTTCGACACTTCGTATCTTGCGATACGAGACTGCTCTCCATACAGTTCTTTTGTATGGAGAAATATGGATTCGGGGTCCATATTCTCGTGCCTCCTCTGATGTTCGTTGTCCATAGAGGCAAGCACGAGGCACTTGGCCTTCGCGCAATCTAGTTCCCAGGTCTTACGGATTTCCTTATCCGTGACGCTGGTTTTGGGACCTGGGACAGGGGGAGCTTTGGTGGTAAGAAGATACCCCAGCTTATCGTAAGTGATTGCCATCTTGACATTCCTGAGCCAATCTTTGTAGTTTGGCCATGTCAGTATGTTTTTATCTAGGAGTAACTTAAGTCCAGTCATGTCGATTGGTCACTGCAATTAGGAGAGAGAAGAAACACTCAGCATGATGCTCTTGCAAGTTTAGAATGGTTTTTAGTTTGTCTAAACAGGATGGCTCCCACTGTTTCTCGAATCCCTCCTAAAACCAAAAAGGAAGAATTAGTCAGGATCAATCTCACCGTACAATACTTGCTTAACCGTTCAGCCAGGCCAGTGTCGGTACTTCGAGGGAGGTTTTCCAACGCTTTCGCGAAGTTCCTTAATTAAATAACCTCTTTTCCCTGGGGGCGTAGCCCCGCTAACACCTTTCTAGACACCTACTTGGTTTATAGCATTGATCGTTAAGTGAGAAATTTCCCGAGGAGTAGCATATACTCACAGTAGGATCGGGACCCAAATATCATTGCGTGACGAAACTGAAGGAATCCTACCAGAATCATCACACTCTAAATGGTATGCAACACTAGCAAGTTTCAGTTCTTTTGAAACTCCCGATATGGATTTTTGCCCCATGCTCTTATGACCTTGACTTTGGCCAACAAATCATAAGTCACATGTCAAGTTCTACCCGTCGTTCTCCAGGTTAATTTGAATCCACCCGCACCTACCCTTGATTTTGGCCAACAAGGCAGTACGACTGTTCCAAACCAACGCATCTATCTATGCTGCACATGAATACCCAATAGCTACCAATCACTATGCCTTGACTTTGGCCAACAAACATAGCTTGAATACTATTGACTATTCATGTGAAACGACGGAGGGATACGAATGGTTTTGGCGAAACCGTGAACGTAGTGAACTTGATATAATCGATGGAACGAGATAGCTTTTAAAAGGAGTGGCTCAAGCTCCGCATTTAAAAGTTGGTTTTGAAAAGAACCGAGTGGTTTTTCGAAAGTGTTCCAACGACTTTTACTTGGTTTATTTTCTTCTATTAGTTCTTTTAATGCGTGATATTCTTGCATTAGTTCTTTTAATGCGTCCCATCATTTAATCCTACCATTGCAGAAAACAACCAAAATATGACGTACGCTTATGCCATTCGCATTCGCCACGGGGCCCCGTCATTACCCGTTAGGTTACTTAACTAACGACAGAGCGGGGGCTGGGCTAGCGCGGCTGTAAAACATAAGCAACGCCTAAATAATATCATATATAGATATATTGCAATGATAGCCATTTCAGATCACAGATGAACACATTGGATATACTAGGAACCCGCAATTCGTACGAGCCTGTAACGAAAAGCAGATTACACGGTCGCGGTGAATAGCCAATACCCCACCCAAGACCCCTACGGGTGCGGCAAACTACCCGCCAAGTACCCGAAGCGAAGCAACCTCCCTCATCTCCGTGAGTAGGCCACTCGGCACTTCGGCATACCCGGTAGTTTGTGCACCCCCTCCATGGGTCTATCCTAGAAGTAAAAACAGTAAAAAGAAATTATAGAATGACGGCTACAACCCCGACCCGGTTGTGCGGCCATACAAATAATTATTACATCAATTTACAAATTTACATGAATTGAAAGAAAAGAAAACTCTCGTCTCACAACCCCCGGCTATTCACCCGCGACAATCCAATGGATTCATATACACATTCCAATAACATTACAGATCACAGATTTGTATAACCCCCACTAATCGACATATAGCGATTAGCAGACGTTCAATACAAATATCACATCACAGATAAAAAAAACCCGTCAGCTCAAGTCTTTTAGAAGTTCGATCAAAAATACGGATTTTTAGACCCCAAACACAAAATTTTCGTTCTGGAAAATCTGGGCTGAAAAGACATATTCCAAAAATCCCAAAACAACCCCATAAATACACTGCACCAAGTTTGGACCTCGGCCGAGTCAACTCGGCCGCGGAACCGCGGCGGGAGCGTGCTCCCGCCGCGTTTCCGCGGCGCTTTGAACGGTTCGTGGGACCAAATTTTGTGGTTATTCTATAAAAAGCCTGAGCCGATTTTTAAGATGAAATTTTTCAAATTTTGAACAGAAAAAAATCGGCAGAAACTTGACAAATCGGGTTCGTTTCGTGACTTTTTCTTTGATCGATTTTCTAGTTACTTTGCTAACATGTTAGATAGAGTTTAACTAGGCTCTGATACCACTGTAAGTCCATGCTACCTCTCCCGGTACTTTCGGGCATGCGGAATTTGGTGAAAAACGATTTTCTAGAGGCGGTAACATGGACTCAAAACCGGATCTTTGTTAAACTACTAACTAACAACCTAACAAGAGTTTACCTACTCGGTTAGGGGGCTATACCTTTCTTGAACTCCTTCGTCTTTGACTCCTTCCGGTGTACGGATTGGCCTCACCTCGTCGTCTCCTTGCGCCGAAGATGGATTCACCCGAAAGCTTCTACCTTTGGCTTCTTCTTCGAACTTTGAAGAAACTAGATCACTTGGCTTTCTAGGCCTTGTGAACTAGAATGAGTAGAGGAATGTTTTGGTGTCTTTTTATCTCTAAGGCAATGAGTCTCAACATATGAGAATGGTTTGCCTTGAGGTAGAGAGAGCAAGAGGAAGAGGGAGAGCTTGAGAATGAGAGAGCTCAAGAGAGAGAAAGCAAAATGATAGAATGAACCATACTCATCTCATTCTCACCTCTCATAATCCAAAAGCCATCATAACAAAAATAGTAATCAAGTATTGTGTAAATGGTTTAAGTCAAAATGGCTATATCATTTCATGCACTCATTTTGCATAAATAAACAAGCAAGCAAAAGTCTTTGCCATGGAATGATAGCCATTGTCCTGATGATGGTCAACTAGTCCAACCTAGTCAACCGGTCAACAAAATCAACAAGTCAACAAAGTCAACCCCTCAACAACCATGTCACTACAATACTTAATTAATATTAATGTTAATCATATATATTTTATTCTCATTAGGGTTAAGCAAAAGTCAATGGTCAACAGTCAACTGTTAACAGTCAATAGTCAACAACCCCAATGAGAATACTCTGCCTCTGTCTCTCTGTCAACTGTGCATACACACCCGCATCCGCGTTCCGAGGAACATGAATACAAACGAGATAAAATCAATCCCAAAACGTACACTAAGATCCGGCTTAAACCAAAGCCCGCTAGTGTTAACTGTCCGGACACTGTACGTGCACAAGTGCACGGATGTGACCGGACCCTGTCGCAAAACCATGCGACCTGTCGCAAAACAATGCGACCTCTACTCTTTTGCCTAAAGGCGAATAGCTTTCTGTGTAGGACTCTAAAGACTCGACACTACGCTGGCAGTGGGTTTTAACCACAGACCGCAAGCGGCACTAGCTGTGCGTAACGGTCCCCAGGTAGATGCCGACAAGAAGACTGACGAGGTGAAACCCATCTGAACTCCTACTGAGTCTGACTGTGACAATCTCCGTACAGTCCGGTCTGTTCGTCTGATACATCGCATGGCGGGCCTAGAGGGCGGTAAACGTCAGTCCCCTAATAGCGGTACAAGTCGTGTCGGAGTGAAGCCCAATACACCCTGAGATAACACTGGAAGCCTACCAGTATATCTCGCTTGCCCTGGCCAGAGACTACTCGTGTAATGGCTTTCCTAGACACAGCGCGATGTCAACCCCCAATACCGGGAGAGATGAATCCTGTCTAACCGTCACTGCCTCCAAGTGCTTCGGGACTGCACCCAACTACTACCTGTTTGCACGACTCCTTTGAGCCGTGGTAGGGTAGTAATCAAAGTACAGTGGGAACACACTCGAGGCGAAGTGACAGTGTCAAGTCAGCGGACTAAGCTGTACTCATGTCACCTGGGAACTGATAACTGACGATAGGTATAATACCAACCGGTCAGTTCCCGACGAGTCCTGTCCAGTATACTCGTAACACAACGAGCACCCGCATACTATCTCCAGTACGACGTACTGACGGCTGTGGGATAGACCGTCTCCCACACTGGGATGAGAAGCGCATGCGCTGGTCTACTCCGGAGTATCGATGCCCTGTCTCGATAGTCCTGGGACTAGGGACCTGCATAAGGATGTGCTTATAGATTACCCATCCCCCACTAGTGTGACTGCCATCACAACGCTGGTAATCAAGCAAAGATCCTAAGGGCTCCACTATGTGCAAAGGTGATATACTAAAATAAACACATGTACACATTGAAGTAGAAACAAACCAAGTAGCATACTACTATTTTGAGCAAGATTGTATATACAAGGTGAATATCCCAAGCTTCCATTAAGTAATATACAAACTAGTATGATACAGTAATAGCCTCTAGGGCATATACACTAACAGGGGTTGACTTTGATTTTGACTTGGTCAACCGTGGTGTAAATTTTGACCTCAACAAACAACTTTTTATTTATATTCATTCTTTACATGCAACTGGAAAGTAAAATACAATAATGGAAAGCGATACTTAAACAATGGCATATGAACTGGAAAAAAACGTAAGTACAAGTAAGAACTAGAACTCTGGATCCTTTGCAAACTGCTCCAAATCTTCCTGACTGGGCTCAATCTCCTGAGAGTCGGGTCCTCCTGACAACATTCCAAAGAAAGAAGAGATATGAATGTCGTCAATGAACAATCGCTCGGTAAGTCCTAAAAGAGAGATAGATCAAGTAAAAGGAATAGATCTGATAATTTATCTGTTTTTGTTATACTAACGTAGTTGTTTGTAGCTTGGTACAGAACGTATCAAGTGTATACGAGAGAAGTCCAACTTGCTTCGTGGACTAAGGCATATGGAGTACAAGGCCCCGTTAATCCCATGGGACAACGGCACGGATATTCAGGTTATGTGTATTATAGTGACCGTCTCATTCTTCTTTTAATACATTCCGTACCAATCTACCCCGTTAAAAACCCCGTAATGCATATTGTATTGATATAATGATTTGTAGCATAAGACTTGCCGAAACCATGGTATAAGTTGTTCATATAAATGGTTCAGATGTAAACGGATAGTCATGTAGTCAAGTTCAAGATATCGCCATGGATCGATCAATTCAAGTCATGTTGCATGTTCGTATTGTTCGGTATTCATGTTCAAGTGTTCATGTTTGATACATTGGATTCAAGTTGAATTAGATATATGGTTGGATTCATGTTTGGATTGTATTCAGATTAGACCGAGACTCAGATTGTGTCATGCCCTGTATCCCAAAATACGGAATACGAGGGGTGACAAGGCCAGCCATGCTCCTACGGTCAAGGAAATATCCTGCCGTAGTCACACTTCGGCTTCTAGCATTACGTGGTAATCAATAATTAATGCATAGGTAATGAGAAATACAGTCACTAAATCTATTAAAACAGATAAAAGATATACCAGATAGGGATCAAGAGAAAGATAGCGCTAGCGTCGCTGATCTGGATGTGCGCAAAATCCTCGAGGTACGTCAGGTCCTGATCCAAGCTCAGTCCACTTCTCACTGCTCAGGTCGTCAGAGCATGCATACTCAGGTCGTCAGAGCGACACAATAGCAATATATATATATATATATATATATATATATATATATATATATAAACATGTGCAATGATGATGAACATGAAGCAGTAAATATAGAACGATGACGCGAGGATGAAATAATCAGTATGGGTAAACAGTAAAGCAGGTATATCGAATCAGTAATTAATGCATGTCCATGTCACTAAACCTATCCGTCTCTAAGTCTCACTGTCCAGGTCGCTAAACCTATCGTCAGTCCAAGTGTGAGTGTCAACCACCGCAGGAGTATCCCCAACCCAAGGGTAGGCCCCAGGGGCAAGGGAACACGGGGCCGAATCACGCTCGCTAACAATCAGTAATATCACCCATATGACTCCCAAAATCGCTGTATATGCCAGCAGTGGGAATCCCGAGATTCTGTTGATAGAACTCACACTCAAACTACCCCACACCCCATGGTCTACATCAAACACTGACCATAAATCCAAATACTAGTCGGTCCATGTCAAGTCTATGCGAGAACTGGAGACAGGGTCTCCATCAAGCATGTCTCGACTGGTATCCAAGACAAATGGACAGTACTCGGTGTCTTACCTATGGCACTAATATAAGTGATTCCATAATTGTCCCATACCAATTATAGTTACACTTACATATGCCCCATAGGCATCAACAATGCAATAATTAACTGGTTCTGCTGATTGTGTACAAGCACGCGTCGCTTTCACTATTCAATCACGCTTATACACTAACGTACTTGCCACAATCCAATCACTAATATTTATCACTGGGTAATATAACACGGTCACTAGGTTATCAATATTTTATGACCACTATTCAAATAAGAATATACCCGCTACATGATATGATGAGAATGCAATTAATTATAATATGAATAAAAAAATCAACAGCCAGTGTCTTACTACTTGCATAATTTACTATAAATCACACACGGAGAATTTAGAAAAACAATGTAAAAGGGATAAGTAGTATGTTTAATTATCTATCCATCAAAATTGGTTTCGCATCAATCGGGTTTCAGGTTCGCTAGTTATGGTCATTTCCTTTTAAGTGTTCACTGCCGGAAATCCAATTTCTGAACCGGAAGTCCGTTTCGTAACACGTTTTTATTTCCAGTTGCGAGCATAATTAGGCGACGCTACAGTTAGATAATATTTAGGTTTAACAGTTAGGTTTCAAACGCATCAGACGGATCAATAATATTCGCTGTGTTCTGGGAGTTATGCAATGTTTAATATCTGGACATGTGTTCTGTCCCTGCTTGGGACAGCAATACGTACTGATGGTTTAAAATGTGATTAAAATAGTAAACGATGATAAAAATAAAAGAAACCACTACCATTGGAAAGCTAAAACAATTTTCTACACCGGAGTAATTGGCCCCACACACTATCACAATTAAACATTATGGTTTCATGGTACAAAAGCAAGTCAAGGGGTATGTTCCTGCACTGGACTGCGGTCCAAGGTCAGGTAAGTTATTTGTTTTTGATGTTTATAGGATATATATAATAGTAAATATACATGTCGTGTTAAAGCTTATGCAGTACCCTTTGCAAAGAACCTAAGCAAGCTGCGATTGGATTTTTCTAGAATTAATTATGAATTTAACAGTGTCAAGTGTTCGGTAAATCGTGAGTTTCGGTATTGAAATTAGGGTGTCACTTTATGTGTGAAAACGATATCGGTTTACTACCAAATTTCTAAAGAGTGTTTGTTAACAGTGTTAGGGTATAAATATCATGAGTTTCACTATTTTAGATTTTAGTTTTCACATTGAACTCTTGACTGGTGTATACAAGTGACAATCTAACCCGATTAATTCATGAGAAATCTAAATTATATTCATATGATCAATAAACCCAATGTGGGTCCGATCCAATATGACCAAATACGATGACTTGAGCTATATGTGTTCAATTAAACTTATCACTATAACAGAATTGATATATCTACGCATGATAAGACACGCACGTATATGCTTCTAATTACGCAGCAATATGATATAATTTATATAAATTATAGTAGCATAATTTGCAAGTGAAGGGAGTTTCCATTTGCTTTTGGTCGCTTAATATAGAAGTGAAACCATGCGCAGGATCCGTCTCGTCACTCGAGACGATGCGATGCTGGACACTGTGCGCGACGCGGGCGCGATGCGCGGTGACTCGGTACTGGATGCAATGGCGACGCGGGCGTGATACAGTAGTGGACGTGGCGATGACCCGGGCGCGACACTGTACTGGGCACCATCTTGACTCGGTACGTGGTCTGGGAGCGGCACGGCGCGTGCACTGGATCGGGTACGGTGTGGCGCAAGGGCTGGTACGACGTGGCACGGGGACTGGCTACGATGTGGCACAAGAAGTGGGCACGGGGTGCGATACGTCTGGGTACGCGGTGGTACGGAGGCGGGCACGGTGTGGCATGATGCTAGCCCTGGGAGTGATAATGGGCATAGGATGATGCGGTCTGAGCATTATGGTAGGCACAATGCAGCAGAAAAGGGGTGGTCCACGGTTCGTCGGCGATGGCGACTGAGCTCGGAGCTCGACAGCGAGGTGGTGAATGGTGGTGATGGTTGCCGCGGTTCGTGAAGATTGGAGGCTCGGGCTTTGGCTTCGAAGATGGCGCAGTAGCAACACGAGGCAGCGATGGTGATGATGGTAGTGGTGCTGTGTCGGTGACGAGGAGGAAGAAGAGGAGGAGGTGAAGGCGGTGCCGGCGGTGGTCGGTGAACGATGGAGGCCGTGTCGAGGCTGTGGGTTCGAGTGTGCAGGGATCAGCGTTCTGGGGTGTCGAGTGATGGCGGTCGTGGTGTTGGGAGGAGGAGGATAGAGAGGTGATTCAAGGAGGAGATGGGCGAGGGGAGGCCGACGAGGCCGACGGTGATGACGACGACTAGGCGACGACGACGAGGGATGGGTGTCGTGGTCATGTGGTTTCTCGGTGCAGGGGTCCGTCGTCGAGGATGAGAGGCGAGGTGAGGTAGTGGAGGTGAGGATGAAGGCGTCGGCGGTGGTGGCGACGGCGATGCAGGTGTGAGTTGGGGTTTCGATACGAGGAATGCGTGAAAAGAACGAAGAAGAAGAAGCAGAGAAGGGAGACGTGGGGTGAGGTAGGGGTGCAGTAATAGGAAGCAGAGGTGGGGTAGTGAGAGAGAGAGAGAGGAGTTGTTTAAGAGATCGAGGTTGGGATATCGAGGGGCAGTGGTGTGTCCGAGCGGTTGCGAGAAGAGGGGGAGGCGTTGGCTGGGTCGTGGGTGAGCGCGAGGAGAGGGGAAGTTGCGAGGACCACCTGGGAGCAGTTGAGGGGGTAGGCGAGGAAGTGGTCACTGGGGTGGAGCGGGTCGCGGGGGAGATCATGGCTAGAAGGGCAGGAAAAGAAGGCGAGGAAGAAGAAGAAGAAAGGAGTGGGGGGTGTTCCCCTCCGAACGGCGGCCGAGACGAACGTCTTGCCTGAAATTCGGGGCAGATGCTAATTGGTTTTATCCGTCCACCTCTCCGAAGATGCCAAGTTGATTTATGGCACCGTGTATCGAAGGTTTAGACGGATGCGGCCGATGTAGCAGACTTCGTCAGATTCCCCCTCGCTTGAGTGGTTTTTGATTGTGGGGACGCTCTTCCCTGCAAGCGCAAGCCCCTGCAGTTAATTACGCTACCGCATCGCGGTAACAACTTTCTCCTTCTCCAGCTGGTCACTTCGTGTCATGGGTGTTTGTTTTGTTTGTGGTTGCCCGTGGATCGTATACGGAGACTAATTTATGTCGTCGCCCGTAGGACGTGGATTAGTCTAAATCCGTATTTTCTTAGATTTGGTTTTGGGGTTTTGGTTTGAGGATACGTTAGCCATATTTGAGGCTAAGATCAACTCAAACGTTTGTTAAGGATACGTTAATCTAATTTGAGACTAAGATCAACTTAACGGGATCGTTTAGATCTGACAAAAGAGCATTTGGGGGCTCTATTGTTCCAGTTTAGGGACATAGTGGTCCATTGAATGTATGGCCGTCGGGACCCGTCACCTCTCTGACGACGTTGAAGGATTACAACGACAGGTGTCAGAGGAGTTCAGAGATGTACCCTTGGACCAAAGTTGGTTGGGTGATCCATAGTCCAATTTGGGACTAAAGTCTGTTTGAAGGTTTAAGGATACGTTAGCCATATTTGAAGCTAAGATCAACTTAAACGGTTGTTAAGGATACGTTAGTCCAGTTTGGGACTAAGATCGACTTAACGGGATCGTTTAGATCCGACAAAAGAGCGTTTGGGCTATATTGTTCCAGTTTAGGGACATGATGGTCCATTACCAGTTTAGGGACATGGTGGTCCATCTCCAGTTTAGGGACGTAGTGGTCCATTGCCAGTTTAGGGACATGGTGGTCCATTGGTAGTTTAAGGACGCATAAGTCCATGGGTTTAAGGACCCCACAGTCCATATGGGTGTGTTTAAGGACGCATTAGTCCGTTAGTTTAAGGACGCATAAGTCCGCGGGTTTAAGGACCCCACAGTCCGTATCTTGGTTTAGGGACGCATAAGTCCATGAGTTTAAGGACCCCACAGTCCGTGTTGATGTGTGGTTGTCGGGACCCGTCACCTCTCTGAAGACGTTGAAGGATTACAACGACAAATATCAGAGGAGTTCAGAGATGTACCCTTGAACCAATGAGTTGGTTGAAAGAGCAGATGTGCTCAGTTTAAGATGATTTGAGGACTTATGGCCAGTTTGGGCTAAGTCCAACTATGTTTGAAATATTGGCCCTCTGTTGGTCCATTGAAGAAGAGGCTTTGCCTCTAAAAAACTTAGCCAATTGGGCTAAAGCTAGTGTTAAACACTACAGACCAACAGTGTTGAACACTGGGAATAAGATTAGCAAATTAGTGTTAAACACTAAAAGATAATCAGTGTTAGCAACAGGGCTTTCAAATTAGTGTTAACACAAAAGCAAATCGGTGTTAAACACCGGTAGCAGAGATTTCAAACTAGTGTCAAACACTAAAGCAAATCAGTGTTAAACACCGGGAACAGAGTTTTCCAATTAGTGTTAATCACTAAGAAAATCAGTGTTAAACACTGCAAATAGAGTTTTCCAAATTAGTGTTAAACACTAAGAAAATCAGTGTTAAACACTGCAAATAAAGTTTTCCAAATTAGTGTTAAACACTAAGAAAATCAGTGTTAAACACTGCAAATAGAGTTTTCCAATCAGTGTTAAACACTAAGGAGGGAGGGGTCACGTGCGGACACGTGAGAGCGCCCTGATTTCCCTTATTTTATTCTGCAGATCAGTGTTTAACACTTTTTATTTCCTGGCCATCACGTGTGGGCACGTTATGGAGGCCCCCGCTCTGGTCTGTTAGAATGCTCATTAGAGGTCACGCGGTGACACGTGAGGGCGCCCTAAATGTGGAGCCAGATCTTCTTTTGGTTTATCCTCAAATCTGCGAATAAGTGTTAAACACTTTTATTTTTATTTTAGAGCATCACGTGTTGGCACGTGATAGGGATCTGTGCGCCAATTGTTAAAGCATTTTCTGAGGGGTCACGTGATAACACGTGAGAGCGCCCAAAGCTTTCATTCCCTTTGCTTTTTCTTTCTGCGTTCTGGGAGTCACGTGGGAGCACGTGGGGTGATGCTTCAAAGTTCTTTGCAGGGGATCTTTTCAAGGGTCACGTGGGGGCACGTGACCCTAGTTCTTTTCATGAACAGAGATCTTTTAAGAATTGAATTCTTTGTAGGGTTAAACCTTAATTATGATTTTGGAGGAATTAAATTTCTATCGTGAAAGAATTAAATTCTTATTTAGGATAAAACCCTGATTTCTTTTCAAAGGAATTAAATTCCCAGATATGTAAAAGAATTAAATTCTTGATTAGGGTTAAACCCTAGTTTTGTTTTAGGTGAATTAAATTCTCAAAACTCAATTCCCCTTCTAAGTTTAGGATCTGTATGGCAGGATCTCGACCCGATGAGAATTAAATTCTCATCCTATGGGGAGATGTGCTCTGTACAGATCTTCAACCAGAAGAAGAACTAAGTTCTTCCTTTTTTTTTTATAAGAGTTAAACTCTTGAATTTTGAGAATTAAATTCTCTTTTTGAAGTTAATCTTTTCCCTTTTCTCACCTAGGGTTTTTTCTTTTGCAGAGAATTAAATTCTCCTCTCTTTTCTTTATTCTCTTGAGAATTAAATTCTCCTTCCTCTGTTTTTTTTCTCAAAAAAGTAGATCCCCTTCTCTTCTTTTCTTGGCTCCTATTTATAGAAGAAGGAAGAGAATCAATTTGTTTAGCAAATCTCTCATTAAGAGATTTGATTTGTATGTTGAGAGATTTGATTTGCATTCATCATTAATCTGAGCCTTTAGATTGTTAAGTGAATTTTATTCACCATTGGATTTTAAATCCAAAGATATCCATTTGTTATCTCGGTCAGATTTAGGGGGGAAATCTTTCCAAGTCCAAGATTTTTCCATAAATTGGTGATTTTTAATCACCCTTGGATTTTTAATCCAACGGTCCCCATAGACCTTTTCCATTTGGAAAGATTTGGAAACTTTTAGAATTTAATTCTATTAACTGTAAGGCTTTCGAAGCCAGTCACGTGCTGACACGTGACCCTTGGTCACGTGTGAGCACGTGACCCCCAAATTGGTTCCTTTAACTGCCGCTTGTTTATGTTGTTGTTTTAACCATCACGTGTCAACACGTGACCATTGGTCACGTGTAAGCACGTGATACCTTGTTGAGGTATTTTCTGACTTTTAGAATTAAATTCTATTCATTATTTTAGAGGCTTTAAAAGCCCATCATGTGTCTGCACGTGACCCATGGTCACGTGTGAGCACGTGATGCCCCATTGGGGTCTTTTCTGAGTTTTTATTATATCTTTTAGCTCCTCCAGCGGGTTCTTAAAGGTCCATCACGTGTGGACACGTGATGCCTCATAACGTTTGATCCCGGATGAATTATGAGGCCCATAATATATCAAATCGAAGAGTTTTTCGAGACCCTTTCGATACCATCAGAATTTATCTGTTTCTCATTCGGGAGTTTGTCAAAAACCAGCCCGGAAGATACTGGTTCGCATTTCCTTAAACGTATCGCTGCCATTTGATACCTTGGACTCCTTTGCGCAGAAATTTTTGGCGGGAACAAATGCCCCCACTACTTTGCCCATGTAAGTATGTACGTGGGTGAAGTAGTGCAGAGTTATGCATAGCGTATGACCAGTTTCGAGTTGGTATATAACTTTCAGGATCTTGATCTGAGAAGATAACGAGCGGACACAAGCGTCGTCATTTATCATTGACTCAAATCTCGACTCTTAAGAGATATAGTTCCAAACTCTTAACTCCATGAGCTGCACCCTTCTATTTCTGTATGTCTTACTCTGGCATGAAGTAGTTTATATGCTCATGAGTAATTTCTCCATTTTAGTGGGATGTAGCCTTGGCAAGTGTGGCTCATAGATGGTCCATCTTGACCTCTTTGCAGGGCGGTGATGTCTTAGGAGACAGGGTTAGGATCTGCCACCTAAGACTTTTCAACTTTATGAGCCGTGAGGGTCTCATAAAGACTTTTCACCCTACGAGTCGTGAGGATCTCGTAGGTGTATTTTCTCCTTAGGAGTCGTGAGGATTCCTAAGTGTGTTTTCTCTTATAAGTCGTAAGGAATTTTCCCTCTTATGAGTCGAGATGACCCGTAAGCGGTTGTTTCCCTCCTTATCAAGATTCGACTTTGGAGAGTGAGACCCGTGGATAGTATGCAAGAGACCGTTTTGGGCCGACTTGCAGGGTCCCAATGCTTAGGAAACAGGTTTTTTAATCCCCACTGCCTAAGGCTTTATCTCACGAGTCGAGACGAATCGAGAAGTTCTCGCAAAGACATCAATTTCCTCACGAGTCGAAACGGATTGAGCAGATCTCGCAAGAATACCCTAACGTCACAGTTAACCTCTGCTCTTTACGACAGAAGTCCGTTAGGGTCTGTGGTACTTAGGGTTTTGGCCGTCGTACCGTCGCATGAGCTGATATATTCCTCGATAGGCAATCGTGCTGTTCGAGTAGCCCTGCGACTGCCATGTCTCTGATCCCTTCGGGGGCTGGACAAGACGTCTTCAAGCAATCTTCCTTGGCAGTTTGACCGTCGGAAGAGCAAACGTTAGGAATTTGCCATGCCGCTTTTTACTTGAGGTTAGGCTCATTTCGGAGAGCCTCGATGAGTCATAACCACTCCGCGCTGGTGTGGGATGATCTCCGATAGTCTTTCAAGCTTTATATGACTTGCCGTTAAGACCCTGAAGCTAGGAATTTGGCCTTTGCTTCTTTGCTTTGGTGTGTCCGAATCCTGTTGGAGGAAGGACGCTGTAGTTGACATCTCGTCTGCTGTATCGAAACGATCGTCGAGGTGGTGACCACTCCATGTGGGATGATCTCCGGTGGTCTTTCAGGCTTTATATGACTTGCCGTTAAGACCCTGAAGCTAGGAATTTGGCCTTCGCTTCGTTTGCTGGCATCGCGTCCTCTGTATCGAGACGAATGTCATGGTTGTCTCTAGGTTGCTGGTGAACCGTCGAGGTTTGGAACTAGGGATCTTGCCGTGGCTCCTTTTAGTGATGTTGTGTCTGCTGTATCGAGACGAACGTCGAGGTGGTGCCCACTCCATGCTGGTGCGAGATGATCTCCAATTGTCTTTCAGGCTTTATATGACTTGTCGTCAAGACCCTGAAGCTAGGAATTTGGCCTTCGCTTCATTTGCTTTGGTGTGTCCGAATCCTGTTGGAGGAAGGACGCTGTAGTTGACATCTCGTCTGCTGTATCGAGACGATCGTCGAGGTGGTGACCACTCCATGTGGGATGATCTCTGGTGGTCTTTCAGGCTTTATATGACTTGCCGTTAAGACCCTGAAGCTAGGAATTTGGCCTTCGCTTCGTTTGCTGGCATCGCGTCCTCTGTATCGAGACGAATATCATGGTTGTCTCTAGGTTGCTGGTGAATCGTCGAGGTTTAGAACTAGAGATTTTGCCGTGGCTCCTTTTGGTGATGTTGCGTCTGCTGTATCGAGACGAACGTCGAGGTGGTGACCACTGCGCACTGGAGCGAGATAATCTCCGATTGTCTTTCAGGCTTTATATGACTTGCCGTTAAGACGCATGAAGCTAGGAATTTGGCCTTCGCTTCGTTTGCTGGCATTGCGTCCGCTGTATCGAGATGAATGTTGTGGTTGTCTTTAGGTTGCTGGTGAACCGTCGAGGTTTGGAACTAGGGATTTTGCCGTGGCTCCTTTTTGTTTCGACCATGGGGTCTTTCGTTGACGTTGCATCTGCATCCTGCTGGATTGCGGAGGAACGTCGTCGTTGACATCTCGTCTGCTGTAACGAGACGAATGCTGAGATGGAGCTGGGATTTTGCCATTGCTCCGCTTGATAGAGTAACATCTGTGTCCTGTTGGAATGAGGAGACACACCGTTGTTGGTCTCCAGGCTGTAGATGTGGCCATTGAGATTTGGAACTAGGGACTTTGACATGGTTCCGTTTCGTTGCGACTCTGGGGTCGGTTGTTGACGTCACGTCTGCATCTAGTTAGAGTGAGGAGAAACGCCGTTGGTGATCTCTAAGTTGTCGATATTGACGTCGAGAACCTGAAGCTAGGGATCTTCCTTTTGCTTCGTCTGTTGACATTATGTCTGCGATATTGCGACAGATGTCGAGGTTGTCTCTAGGTTGTCTATGAACCGTCGAGATTTGGCTTCGCTTTCTGGCGGAGCCTGTTGGGAAGGTATGGTTCCCTCTTTGTTTGTACCCCTAGATTGTATACAGGGATCGATGTGATCTCACCTGTAGGGCAAATTTTCATTTCATTCATCATTTTTTTTTATTCTTTCCGCGATGCTCTATCATTTCAGCTTTTATATCGCGAAGGTCGCGATTGCCCAATTATTTCGGCTATTTTTCGCGGTGCCCAATCTTTTCGGCTATTTATTTTATTTTTACTCACTTTTTTTATTGCGAGTTGCCCAATCATTTTGGCTATTTCGTATGCATACATTTTTACTTGCTGATTCTGTTTGCAAGTTGCCCCATCATCTCGGCTATTTCATAAGCATTTTTTTTTGGCTCGCTGATTCTTTTTTTTGCGAGTAGGGGATTTGGGATCTGATACCAATCTCGGCATCGGTATCGCTGCGACTGGAATATTGCCAGGAACGAATCATCATTTGCCGTGAAAGGACTTGGAATTTGATACCGGTTTAGGCATCAGCATCACTGCAACTGGGATATTGCCAGGAGCGAATCATCATCTGCCTTGAAAGGGCTTGGAATTTGATACCGGTTTAGGCATCAGCATCGCTGCAACTGGGATATTGCCAGGAGCGAATCATCATTTGCCTCTGTCGATGTTGAACAAAGGTGGCTTAGTAAACAGGGTTAAGGGTCCTGTCGACTAAGGCTTTTGACTTCATGAGCCGTAAGGGTCTCACAAAGGTATTTCTCCCTACAAGTCGTGAGGATCTTGTAGGTGTGTTTTCTCCTTGGGAATCGTGAGGATTCCTAAGTGCATGTTCTCTTGTAAGTCGTAAGGATCTTACAAAAGGGTTTTCTCCTTATAGGTCGAGAGGACCTAAAAGGGTTGCTCACCATATGGACATATCCTTAGTCACGGATGGGACCTTGCTGGGAAAATGTTTATTCGCACCCGTGGATTGTATACAAGGGTCAGTATTGAGCCGCTTGTAGGGCAATATCGAAGGTTATGAGGGTTGCTTAAGAACAGGTTAAGGTTTCTGTAACTTAAGACTTTCAAATCTTATGAGCCGTGAGGATCCCATAAGAGAGTTCTCCTTACGAGTCGTGAGGATCTCGTAAGTGTAATTTCTCCTTAGGAATCGTGAGGAATCCTAAGTGTGTTGCTCCCTTGTGAGTCGTAAGGATCTCACGCGGGTGGTTTCTCCTTACAAGGTCGAGAGGATCCTGTAAGTGTCTTTTAACGAGGTTGCGCCTTTTCGGGTTTTCACAAACACTCGCCGGTAGCCCTGCTGTTTTTACTCATGGAGCCCTTTTGGGTTTTCATCCGTGCCCATTTTGCTTCTGGACATACCGTCTTTTATTTTATTTTATTCTCTTTTTTTTTCTAACGAGGTTGCGCCCTTTCGGGTTTTCATAAGACTCGCCGGTAGCCCTGCTGTTTTTACTCACGGAGCCCTTTCGGGTTTGCATCCGTGCCCATTTTGCTTGTGGACATACCGTTTTTTTTACCACGTCGGCCTGAGAATGCCGCGGGTTGATAGTAGTTTAATGACGTTTCGGTCATTTGCAAGTTTTAGGACATTGCGGTCCGCCGTTAGTTTAAGGACGTTTCGGTCCGCCGTCGCCGTATTTGAGACACATCTCTAGTTTATTGACTTTTCGGTCTATGGGGCTTTCCCTATGAATGAGCATGATGCCCCCGGCATATTTACCTTTTTCGGAGCATGTTGTTGTGGCGGGTTTACTTTCCACTTTTCGGGCAGCGCGAACTTGCCCTGTTGGTATTGGTCTTCAACCCAGTTTTTGAAGACGTAGCAATTTTCGAGTGGGTGATCCATTACTCTGTGGTAGGGACAATAGTTAGAATTGTTAACGTCATCTGGTTGCAATGGACGTTTTGGATCTGGCAGAGTGATGAGTCCGCTGCGCACTGCTAGCTCGAACAATCTTTTTGTTTTATCTTTGGGAAACGAGTAAGGACGTTTCAACTTCTCATTGAGGTATCGCGGCTTGTTATTTTGACGACAAAATGGTCTCGGGTTACTCGGCTGTTGTTGAGTGTCGGCAACAAAGGCCGTTTTTTCCTTTTCCTTTCTCATTTCGTTTGCTCCGTCGTTTGCGGGTCCGAGATTCTTTCCGGGTAGCGTGAGATTGTACGGCTGAACGTTCTCACAACTCTCCAATTCTTTTGTTTTAGAAATGAATTCCTTGAAGAGAGGGCTGAGGGCGGCTTCTTCGTCAGAATCGCTTCCAAAGGTGAGAACTCGTGATCCCCCGGGCTCGTCCCTATGACAGTTGCCGGCAACTCTTTTATGCTCATCTGTCGTAATTTTTTGCTGTCTACGAGCTTCCCGCTTTATTCTATTGACGTGTTGTCTATGAGCGACATATCCTTGCCACCAACACTTAAAGGAGTTGCAGTCTTCAGTAGGATGTGCGATCCTCTGATGATATAAGCAGAAGTTAGGGTGTACGTCCGTTTCATCAAAATGTATACCACCAGGAGAATTTTCTCTGAAAGAGGGCGGCCTCATTCCCATTGATATGGCTTTGGCGAATCGTTTCCTTGTCTTGATCCTGCTTTCATTTGCGGCGGATGTACTTTGATCTGGTGGGAGTGTTTCGACCCTTCTGTCCAGTCGCCGGCGTTTGGCTTTCTCGAATATGGCCATCTCGCGTTCTCGATCAGCTTTGCTCTTAAGACGGGCTTCGTTCAGGAATGCGTCAATCATTTCGTCTGATGGTCCTAGAAGTTCTGGCTCAGGATCTGCCCCCAGTTTCTCTGTGTAAGGAGCTTCTTCGTCATCTATCAATGAGTGAGAGATCACATGACAACTTGCTACGTAGTCCTCAGATTCATCTGACGAGTCTTCTCCATCATTTTCGTCCTCGAGGACGTGGCTGAGGAACTCTTGGAGCGTGATTGGAATCCGTGCCTTCTGGTTATACTCTTCCAGCACGTCAATCTGTTTCTGCAAATCCGTGCACTTGTCGCCGGGCTTCACGGGCTTCTTGGATTTCTTCTTGTTTTTCTTTGAAGATTTTGACGGCTGGGTGTGAGTGCTGGGGCCTTCACCATCGATCTTTGGAGTTGGGCACGGCTTCAGCATCCCTTCGACGATCTGGGGTTCCAGTGGATTTTTCCACCTGATTGCCGGGCACATTTGGAGATCCTTCAGCATTCTTTTAGTTTTGGTTGAAAGAGCAACCTCCCACGGGGCTTCTTCAACAAAAGAACAAGTTGCCCCCGGCGTGTCCGTTTTCTTTGGAGTGTGCGACTGTGGTGGGTTCACCTTCCAGTTTTTGGATAACGCGAACTTGCCCTGTTGGTACTGATCCTCGATCCATCCCTTAAAGATGAAGCAATCTTCGATTGGATGGCTTACCGCTTGGTGGTAAGGGCAGTAATTAGGATCGTTGACATCACCTGGCTGCAGCGGACGTTTTGGATTTGGCAAATTTATGAGTCTGTTGCGCACTGCCAGCTCGAACAGTTTCCTTGTTTTATTTTGAGGAAACGAGTAAGGACGTCCTAGTCTCTCCTCGAGGGATGGGCGTGGACGCACGTTGTTTTGGCGAACAACCGGCTTTAAGTTGCTTGGCCATTGCTGAGTATTGGCAACGAAGGTTGCTTTCCCTTTGCCCTTTTTATTCCAAGGCTCTGTCTTTGAAGAGGAAGGCCTATGGCCCACCTGGTCCATTTGGGCCAGCTTGTCAATCAAGGCCTGGAAGGTGGTCGGCTTGAAGAACATTATGAATTGGGAGATGGTCGCTTGAGGGTCGAGAGTACCCACGAACATGCCCACGGCAGGAGCTTCTTCTATGCGTTGTTCGCATTTCGACCACAAATTCCGCCGTCGTGTTGCGTATTGAACCCACGTTTCACCTGGACTTATCCTGGCGTTTATTAGTGCTGTTATCGGGGTGCGCTCGCTGGCGCTTGCAAATCTTTGTGTAAACAGTAGCTCCATCTCTGCAAATGTTTTAACGGAGTCGTTAGGTAGCTCCGAGTACCATTCGAATGCCGTTTCTGCTAAGCTACCGACGAATTGGCGAAGCAACAATTTGTCATCGCCTCCAGTGTTGCCGCATAAGGCCCTGAATTGAGCGACATGCTGATGTGGATTCCCTGTCCCTTTATATACGTGGAACTTAGGGATCGTATATCCCGGCGGGAAACTGCTTTGGTCATACCAGTTCGGATAGGGTCGTCCGGTCCTAACAATTTGCTCAGCCGCTTCACTCGCCTGATGAGCTCGTATTTGCCGAGCTATATAGTCATCCAGTGCGGCCTTGGAAATGGTTTCTTCCTTGGCTGCTGAAAGAGCCGGAGGAGGATTCGATGTCTCTCCTTTGTCATCTTCAAGGACAATCGGAGGATCTTCAGCAGGAGGATCTTGCTGGATCATCATCCCTACCATATCTTGTAAGAGAAGCGCCATTTGTTTTATGTTAGCCGCTTTCTCTGCGGCTTCTTTATCCTTCTTTTCGAGGACTCTGCGTAGGTAGTCAGCGTCAGTTTCTTGTTCATGACGCTGATCCGAGGACGCTTCTGGGCTTTCTTTTGGCCCAGTGAGTGCGGCCATCGCATTCATCATTTCTTGGAGCTTCTGCTGCTGCTCCTGAGCTTTAGTCACCGATCGCGTAAGCGGTCTATGACCTGTAGATGTACGACTGTCCTCTTTCCCGGACGCCATGTAGACTGTATGCACCACCATGCCGCCAGACTTAGGGCGTTTGAGTTCAGTGCCTTTGACTTTTGTCGCCGGCACAGGGATTTTCTCTGGCCTTCTTTTCTCAAGAGCGGTCGAAGTTGAGGGAGCCATCAAGGTGGGCATCCAGACAGCTTTTCGTGGCTTAGCAGGATGGCTGACTTCCTTTTGGACCTTCAGTTTCTTATGCTGGCGGGAGAAATTTGGATCGATCACTGACTCTCGGACTTATCGCCAGATTTTGTAAACTTTGGAGGACAGCCATTGAGGGGACTTCTTCGGCTTTATTTCCGTGACAGTCTCCACCGGTGGCAGAGATCTTTTTAGTACGACAGTGGGCGAATTCCTGCGTATTCTGTTCAGCAGCTCAAAACTGTTCCCGGTTGGGACAGCAGCATTAACTTCCACCGTTGGAGCTGGTGGCGTTAGCCCAGAGGGGGAGTTGCCTCCGGCCTTCCTTACTCGGTGCCAGTGGCGACGTCGAGCGTGTCGAGCTGATGGAGTTGGTTCGGTGATGGGTATGGCTTTGTCTTGCCCCCTGTCCAGGTGAGGGGTTGCTGCTGGCGTCAGCCTGTTGAATACTGATGTCCTTTGAGAAGCAGTATCCAATCGGTTGAAAACAGTCTTCTGAGCAGGGACAGGAACCGTAGCGGGAGCCAGAACAGTCAATCTTGTAAAAACCGACCCTTTGGTAGGAGAAGCCGCCTTGACGACTCCAGGAGCAGGGATGGCTATCCTCTTCGGAATAACCTTCTCTGGGATTGCAAGCTTCATTGTGGGCCCACAGGAATTTTGGCCCAGTCTAGCGAAGACCAAGGAGCTGGAGTTGGACGACCCGTTGAGAGGGGCCGCAGTAGCTGTAAGCTGATCGAAGACCGACTTCTTAGGAGCTTCCGGTGTTGGCACAGGAGCGGTGAAGCTCATTGGCGGGAGCATGGTCCCGAAAAATAACCCTGTGGTGGCTTGAGTGACCTGTTCCACGGGCATCGTGAACAGGGAAGCAGCTTGGGGCCCATAGGCTATGCCCCCAGTTGAGGCAGGACGCGGGTTGCAGTTGCATATGGAACACTTTGAGCAGGTGAACGCCATTGATCCTTTGCTTTCTGCACCAAGCGAAATGCCAAATCGTAGTACCTCGAAACCCAATGGCAACCATTAACAAACCGCGATTCATTCGCGAATACGACACACGAAGTGTGGAGTGGAAAGAGGAAAAGGTCCCACCGGGCGTGCCAGAATCTGTTCCCCTCCGAACGGCGGCCGAGACGAACGTCTTGCGTGAAATTCGGGGCAGATGCTAATTGGTTTTATCCGTCCACCTCTCCGAAGATGCCAAGTTGATTTATGACACCGTGTATCGAAGGTTTAGACGGATGCGGCCGATGTAGCAGACTTCATCAGATTCCCCCTCGCTTGAGGGGTTTTTGATTGTGGGGACGCTCTTCCCTGCAGGCGCAAGCCCCTGCAGTTAATTACGCTACCGCATCGCGGTAACAACTTTCTCCTTCTCCAGCTGGTCACTTCGTGTCGTGGGTGTTTGTTTTGTTTGTGGTTGCCCGTGGATCGTATACGGAGACTAATTTATGTCGTCGCCCGCAGGACGTGGATTAGTCCAAATCCGTATTTTTTTAGATTTGGTTTTGGGGTTTTGGTTTGAGGATACGTTAGCCATATTTGAGGATAAGATCAACTCAAACATTTGTTAAGGATACGTTAGTCTAATTTGAGACTAAGATCAACTTAACGGGATCGTTTAGATCTGACAAAAGAGCATTTGGGGGCTCTATTGTTCCAGTTTAGGGACATAGTGGTCCATTGAATGTATGGCCGTCGGGACCCGTCACCTCTCTGACGACGTTGAAGGATTACAACGACAGGTGTCAGAGGAGTTCAGAGATGTACCCTTGGACCAAAGTTGGTTGGGTGATCCATAGTCCAATTTGGGACTAAAGTCTGTTTGAAGGTTTAAGGATACGTTAGCCATATTTGAAGCTAAGATCAACTTAAACGGTTGTTAAGGATACGTTAGTCCAGTTTGGGACTAAGATCGACTTAACAGGATCGTTTAGATCCGACAAAAGAGTGTTTGGGCTCTATTGTTCCAGTTTAGGGACATGATGGTCCATTACCAGTTTAGGGACATGGTGGTCCATCTCCAGTTTAGGGACGTAGTGGTCCATTGCCAGTTTAGGGACGTAGTGGGCCATTGCTAGTTTAGGGACATGGTGGTCCATTGGTAGTTTAAGGATGCAAAAGTCCATGGGTTTAAGGACCCCACAGTCCATATGGGTGTGTTTAAGGACGCATTAGTCCGTTAGTTTAAGAACGCATAAGTCCGCGGGTTTAAGGACCCCACAGTCCGTATCTTGGTTTAGGGACGCATAAGTCCATGAGTTTAAGGACCCCACAGTCCGTGTTGATGTGTGGTTGTCGGGACCCGTCACCTCTCTGAAGACGTTGAAGGATTACAACGACAAATATCAGAGGAGTTCATAGATGTACTCTTGAACCAATGAGTTGGTTGAAAGAGCAGATGTGCTCAGTTCAAGATGATTTGAAGACTTATGGCCAGTTTGGGCTAAGTCCAACTATGTTTGAAATATTGGCCCTCTGTTGGTCCATTGAAGAAGAGGCTTTGCCTCTAAAAAACTTAGCCAATTGGGCTAAAGCTAGTGTTAAACACTACAGACCAACAGTGTTGAACACTGGGAATAAGATTAGCAAATTAGTGTTAAACACTAAAAGATAATCAGTGTTAGCAACAGGGCTTTCAAATTAGTGTTAACACAAAAGCAAATCGGTGTTAAACACCGGTAGCAGAGATTTCAAACTAGTGTCAAACACTAAAGCAAATCAGTGTTAAACACCGGGAACAGAGTTTTCCAATTAGTGTTAATCACTAAGAAAATCAGTGTTAAACACTGCAAATAGAGTTTTCCAAATTAGTGTTAAACACTAAGAAAATCAGTATTAAACACTGCAAATAAAGTTTTCCAAATTAGTGTTAAACACTAAGAAAATCAGTGTTAAACACTGCAAATAGAGTTTTCCAATTAGTGTTAAACACTAAGGAGGGAGGGGTCACGTGCGGACACGTGAGAGCACCCTGATTTCCCTTATTTTATTCTGCAGATCAGTGTTTAACACTTTTAATTTCCTGGCCATCACGTGTGGGCACGTTATGGAGGCCCCCGCTCTGGTCTGTTAGAATGCTCATTAGAGGTCACGTGGTGACACGTGAGGGCGCCCTAAATGTGGAGCCAGATCTCCTTTTGGTTTATCCTCAAATCTGCGAATAAGTGTTAAACACTTTTATTTTTATTTTAGAGCATCACGTGTTGGCACGTGATAGGGATCTGTGTGCCAATTGTTAAAGCATTTTCTGAGGGGTCACGTGATAACACGTGAGAGCGCCCAAAGCTTTCATTCCCTTTGCTTTTTCTTTCTGCGTTCTGGGAGTCACGTGGGAGCACGTGGGGTGATGCTTCAAAGTTCTTTGCAGGGGATCTTTTCAAGGGCCACGTGGGGGTACGTGACCCTAGTTCTTTTCATGAACAGAGATCTTTTAAGAATTGAATTCTTTGTAGGGTTAAACCCTAATTATGATTTTGGAGGAATTAAATTCCTATCGTGAAAGAATTAAATTCTTATTTAGGATAAAACCCTGATTTCTTTTCAAAGGAATTAAATTCCCAGATATGTAAAAGAATTAAATTCTTGATTAGGGTTAAACCCTAGTTTTGTTTTAGGAGAATTAAATTCTCAAAACTCAATTCCCCTTCTAAGTTTAGGATCTGTATGGCAGGATCTCGACCCGATGAGAATTAAATTCTCATTCTATGGGGAGATGTGCTCTGTACAGATCTTCAACCAGAAGAAGAACTAAGTTCTTCCCTTTTTTTTTTATAAGAGTTAAACTCTTGAATTTTGAGAATTAAATTCTCTTTTTGAAGTTAATCTTTTTCCTTTTCTCACCTAGGGTTTTTTCTTTTGCAGAGAATTAAATTCTCCTCTTTTTTTTTTTCTCTTGAGAATTAAATTCTCCTTCCTCTGTTTTTTTTTCTCAAAAAAGTAGATCCCCTTCTCTTCTTTTCTTGGCTCCTATTTATAGGAGAAGGAAGAGAATCAATTTGTTTAGCAAATTTCTCATTAAGAGATTTGATTTGTATGTTGAGAGATTTGATTTTCATTCATCATTAATCTGGGCCTTTAGATTGTTAAATGAATTTTATTCACCATTGGATTTTAAATCCAAAGATATCCATTTGTTATCTCGGTCAGATTTAGGGGGGAAATCTTTCCAAGTCCAAGATTTTTCCATAAATTGGTGATTTTTAATCACCCTTGGATTTTTAATCCAACGGTCCCCATAGACCTTTTCCATTTGGAAAGATTTGGAAGCTTTTAGAATTTAATTCTATTAACTGTAAGGCTTTCGAAGCCAGTCACGTGCTGACACGTGACCCTTGGTCACGTGTGAGCACGTGACCCCCAAATTGGTTCCTTTAACAGCCGCTTGTTTATGTTGTTGTTTTAACCATCACGTGTCAACACGTGACCATTGGTCACGTGTAAGCACGTGATACCTCGTTGAGGTATTTTCTGACTTTTAGAATTAAATTCTATTCATTATTTTAGAGGCTTTAAAAGCCCATCATGTGTCTGCACGTGACCCATGGTCACGTGTGAGCACGTGATGCCCCATTGGGGTCTTTTCTGAGTTTTTATTATATCTTTTAGCTCCTCCAGTGGGTTCTTAAAGGTCCATCACGTGTGGACACGTGATGCCTCATAACTTTTGATCCAGGATGAATTATGAGGCCCATAATATATCAAATCGAAGAGTTTTTCGAGAACCTTTTGATACCATCAGAATTTATCTATTTCTCATTCGGGAGTTTGTCAAAAAACAGCCCGGAATATACTGGTTCACATTTCCTTAAACTTATCGCTGCCATTTGATACCTTGGACTCCTTTGCGCAGAAATTTTTGGCGGGAACAGGGGGTAACGGGTCGGGTTGGGTTCGGGTTCGGGTCGGGTAGAGGGAAAGGGTTTGGTCTTAGCTTAGGGAGTTGGGTCGAGGGTAGAAAGAATTAGGGAAAAATAAATAAAAGCAGGTTAGGGTGTGGGTTATGGGCTGGAATAGTTTAGGGAAATAATTTGGGAGAAGTAGAAAGGGTTAGGGTTTGGGTAAGTTAGGAAAATAATTTTGGAGGAATAGAAAGATTTAATTTAATAAAAAGTTGGTAAATTAATATTAGAAAGTGTAGGAAATTATTTATAGAAATTTTCTAATAGAAAAATCTTGGGGAAACCTTTATGTATAAATACGGGAAATATGTTCAAGGAAAACTGGGTATTACAATCGTGTAAGTGGCATAGCAATTACCTATGATGAATGCGTGAGCAGGCAAATATGTGTACGTGTAACATGCGCATCATCGCTAATAGTGCAGTTGTACTAGCAGACGAAGTCATGTAAACAAAAGGGTATGAAACGTCGTATATATATCGTAATGAAAGAAATGCGAGCGTATGCAGAAATGAGAAATCGTAACGCGAGCCTAAATAGAATAAAGGAATCGTAAGCGCGAACCGTATAAAAATGTGTAACTAAGTATGAGTCATAAAGTTATAATTTAAAATAGTACGAATCGTTGTTTTAGAAAATAGGGGACTATGATATTTTTGAGTATAGATACCATTTTAAAGGTTTGTAGCGTCTCCTTGAAATCATCATTTAAGAGGGCGGAATGATTCGTTAGTTTTGAAATAGGTATGAATCCAAACATATCACAATATCCACTTTGTGATGTACAATAAAATGTTCTCAAGTCGAAATAAATATCGGTGATTCATCCTTATTATATCACGTATGGAATATCCATCGTACGATATCATCCAATTAATAGTACGGATCTGTAGTCATGTACATCATCTCATCTCATATCATCATAAATCATCTCATGTAATCTCGTATTCATATCATAACTTTTCCTTTTTCCCATAGATGTGTATATATAGCTCAAAGGTTAAGAAAAAGAATTAGAGATATATCTTTCTACCATGTCCACTACCATCACATATGGTCTTCTAATAACCTTATAGACTATATAGATATATCTATCATTAGCACTACGGTTGCGGGGTGCTATACGCCATCCACTTGACTTTCCCCGTAGATATAAACCTACTCACCTGCTAAACTCTTCATTTAGCCGAAGTCGATGTGCTTCGTCGTCTCGAAAGTCCACGCGAAGATAACTACAATCAAAACACATCGTAATGTTATGAAAACCAAGTTTGAAAACCGATACGGCACACGCATTGCTTATAGGTTAGAACCTATAGCTTACGCATGAAAGAACAACCAAATAACCCTCGTCGTTGACGTACAAACGTCCAACGACCAAATCTAAATTCAAATATCAAAATCAAGTTTCAAATACCGGAAAACATAATACGGCAACTGAGGAAATCACTCCCAGATTCTTGCTCAGGTAAATAGGGACTAAACTAACAATACAATAGTTAGGTTATAAAGTAAGTGAGCTACAGGTAAAACCTAAACACTAGATACCTACACTTGGCCGGCGAGGAAGCTAATTTACCCAGCGTCGCCGGTTTTCAGGTGGAGTTTTGGTCTCGTAATCCGGTGGTAGTCTTCTAGTGGTCCTATTAGGTCAATGTACTTGTTTGATTTTCTTATAAACATCCCAGGTTGCTCCAGATTCCATCTGAGCGTCACAATTCAAGAAAACCGACATCGGGAAAATTCTAAGTTTGTATTTGGGTTCTAGTCTCTGGTCTAGGTCAGAAAAGCATCCCTAAGGTCTTGTAAACCCTCACTAAACCTCAATAACCAGTCCATACATCCCCTAAACATCAACTTGGAAATTTCCAAGATCACAAATATAACTAATTCGAACTCTAAACTAAACTAGTATACACTAAACATAAACAACTTAACTAAAAGTGTCGGGATTACCTTATTTGGTAACTCAAGAAAATTCTTGGGTTGCCTAAAGTCTTCAAAATCCAAACTTGAACTTATTATAGGGTGTAGGAAGAGGTGGGGATCATTTTTAATGAAGGGAGTGTGGGTTTTGAAATAGTTTTGGGGATGAACCATGGAGGTAGAGGAGGTGGAGGAAGGAGGTGAGGAAGATGAAGGAGGTGAGGAATGAAGTGAGGAAAAATGAATGAGGATGATCAAGGGTTGTAGGAGCCATACACCCCCCTCTCTCTCTCACATGCCCATGCTCCATGTTCCCCCCCCCCCTCTCTCAATCTTTCCATCTCTTTTTTTCTTTTCTTTTCTCTCTCACAAATTAAAACCAAACACATAACACAAATACAATGAAACAAATATGCAACAAAATACAGCATGTCATAGTGCACTAGCCACGACTAATAAAAAAATACGGATTTGGCTTAATCGTGATTAGTAGTGCACTAATCAAGCTTGATTTAAATTTGCATATAATTAATTATAAAAATGCTTAAATCCGATAATTACCTTTTAAATAAATAAACCAGATAAATCTCTAATTATTTTCCAAATATTAGTATATACTTATACCATTTTACGAAAACCCAATTCGCAATTCGAATAGTTTTCGCGAAATATATTATTTTAATATTTAAATTACACAAATAATATTTTATCTTTTTGAAATGTTACAATCTCATCAATTATATTCTCTTTTCTTTTTTCCCCCTCTCTTTCCCTCTCCCATCAAAATAAAACCAAATATCAACAATACAAAAGAAGCAACATGCAACATGTCATGGTGCACTAACCATGGTTAATTAAAATGACGGATTTGGCTTAATCGTGATTAGTAGTGCACTAATCAAGTTTAATTTAAACCTGCATATAATTAATTATAAAAATGCCCAAATTCAATAAATACCTTTTTAATAAATAATACATATTAATCTTCAATTATTTTCCAAATATTGGTATATAATTATACCATTTTACGAAAACCCCAATTTGCAAATCGAATAGTTTTCGTGAAATATAATATTTTATTATTTAAATTCCAAAAATATTATTTTATATTTCTGAAATGTTACATATAGTATCCATTGAAGATGAAGTTAAGATTGAAAATGTTGAAGTAGAAGTTGAAGTTGAGATTTGAAAATGATGAAGTTTGTTGGTTCGTTGAATTTGTTGGAAGTTAAGATTGAAAATATTTGTTTGAAGATGTTGAAGTTGTTAAAAAAACTTGTTAGTTGAACCTCCTTGGTATATTGACCTCAAAGTCGTTAAACTTGCTGTATTGACCTCAAAGTGATTAAATTTGTTGATTGACTTCAAAATCATTAAACTTGCGGTATTGATCATAAAGTCTTTAAACTTGTTGATTGACCTCAAAATCATTAAACTTGCGGTATTGACCTCTAAGTCGTTAAACTGGTTAATTGACCACTAAGTCCTTAAACTAGCTGTTGACCTCTAAGTTGTTAAACTGGCCGTTGACCTCTAAGTTGTTAAACTGGCTATTCAAAAGAGTTATTAACGACAGTTCACGAAAGTGTTTACGATATGACACACTTATGAAAATGTTTGAAGAAGTTATTAGCGATGGTTCATGGAAACCACAAGTTTTCATTCAAAACTCTTCATAGAAGATTATCTCAGCTGAAATCAAATTGTAAGTTTCCAAGATGAATTACTGTAACGAATCTGAAATCACTGTACAGAAATTTCTTGTATTTCACAGTAAAAGGTATTACAGCTTATGTAAGAGTTAAAAGTTATTTTTGTTAAATAAAAGCAAGAAGTAACTTGTAGCTCACTGGTAAAACCTCTACACTGCCGTGACATAGCCTGTACGTTCGATTCCCATCAGACCCAATTATTTTTAAAGATTTTTCTTTTTAAATTTTTGGAAGTCCAAGAGTTGCACATGCAATACACGGAGAAATGAAAAGTTTCAGAAAAATCAAACAGGCACAATGAGGTGTACACACCCAAATACACACGTGGCACGAATCTCGAGGCTGAACAATAAAATCCGACCGCCTAATTCTTGATTATGGCCGGTGCCGACGGTCCCGGTAGCTCCAAATCCCTCCGTGCTTTGCACACTTGTCTCTTCAGCTTCTCTTAACTCCCCTGTACTGTTTGATTTTCCTGTAATCAAACAGAGACTCTTCAATTCACCATTTAACACATTTTTAATGCATTTTAATCCACATTTTTAATTCCCAAACCCTAATTCTCCATTATAAATACCGCCCCATGTCTTAGCTTTTCACCATTCTGAATTTCTAGCAAAAATTCTCTCAAAACTCTCTAAGTGCCAAGTGGAGTTAAGCCTCTCAAATGGAGTAGCGAGCCAAACTCGACGACCGGAGCATCTCCAAAGAAACCACGACCCCTGAGAGCTTCATAAATCTCTTTTAACCACGTAAAACAGTAAGTCCCTCTTCTCTCCTTTTCTTTCATCTCAATTCATATTTTTAAAACAACTCGACAAAAGAGGAATTATCTCCGATATAGTTTTCTATTTACATTTGTAAGGCATGTGTTAAGCAAATTAAAACAAACTAACATGCTACCTTAAATATTAACATAATTTCACATCTTTTAGTTTTTAATTTAACAAAATTTTTATATAAAACAAACATATAACGAACGATTTCATTAAAATACCATGAACTTTAGTGTAACCTCTTTTCGATATCTATTACACCCAAACCCTAGAACCTTCACGGGGTAATAACCGACCCCCTACACACTATGGTTTCATACAACGGTATTCTAAGCATATGGGCAATTCAAAGTAAAAGTGTTTTCATTAAAATAGCACACCGTTTCAAAACGGGTTTCTTTAAATCGGTATTTCGAAATTCTTGGCAATTACGCTTCTACAACCATCGTTAGGAGATCCGTTAATGGATGGTGCGGATTATCGCACATCCTTGGGATAGTAGAGAGAGATATAGAACTCCTCACGGAGTATTCAGTCTCGAAAGGAATAAAAATACGGTTTTTATGAAACGTGACTTTTTCTAATAAAAAATTAATTTTTGGGAAAATTATATAAAATTATGAAATCCGTATTTTCAATAAAAGCATATTAAGAAAATATATTTTTTAAAAGAAAGATTAAAATTGTAAATAAAATACCACCAAGTTTCCAAAAGCAATAGTTTTCATGAAAATACCACAAACTTTCAAAAAGGTTGGTTTTATCACCAAAAACACCATAACAATTAAAATACATGTTCATGAAAACCCTCAATATTATAAATCACCCTCGAGGTTTATTTTTAAACAATATTAATATATATTTTTCATAAAACCCCCTCGAGATATGCAAACAATATTTTAGGGACTCTAGATTAATATAGATTTAAGCGGGATCAATTCTCTTGAGCCCCAGAGAGCCGGAGAAAGTGAGTGCTAGCCTATTTAGGTTAGACAACTTAACGGAGTTATCAATGACAATTGTCTTGGAAAAAGACACAAATCCTGCCGTCCATGTGCAGCAGTTGCCGATTTTTCTCGAACATAAGATTTTAACAATTTACATCAATTCACATGAAAAGAAATGAACTCAAATCCAAACTGAAATCTAAATTTGAACTCGAACTCGTATACAAACTCGAACTCTAACCTAACTCGAATCTAAAGTCGAATATGAACTCGAATCAAATCTACTCGAACCAACTTGATTCGAATCCAGATTGCAATTGTCATGACTTGCACATTACTCGACTCACTCGAATACAATGTACACCTTTTGCAATCTAGGGTTTCGATCAAGACATGTAAATCAATCAATCAAATCAATTAAGTATATTAGCCAGTTACAATATATTATACATGGGTGTTTGGGATAGTTTCTTGTGTGAATCCAACGGAGCTTCAGGAGTCCCGTATTAACCTCTTTTTTATTTTACTCGAATATCAGTTGACTCATCCACAGTCTAGAGCCCCGATGCTAATGTCACGCCCACTTTCCAGTGTACGGGTAAGAAGACGTGGCGGGGCCGTGACGTATTTACTTAGAACTAAACACATTAAGCGTAAATAAGCAATATAAATGTAAAACACAAGAATGACATGAGATATAATGAAACATCAACTTTTTATTTATATTCATTCTTTGCATGCAATTGGAAAGTAAAATACAATAATGGAAAGCGATGCCTAAACAATGGAATATGAACTGGAAAAAAACGTAAGTACAAGTAAGAACTAGAACTCTGGCTCCTCTGCAAACTGCTCCAAATCTTCCTGACTGGGCTCAATCTCCTGAGAGTCGGGTCCTCCTGACAACATTCCAAAGAAAGAAGAGATAAGAATGTCGTCAGTGAACAATCGCTCGGTAAGTCCTAAAAGAGAGATAAATCAAGTAAAAGGAATAGATCTGATAATTTATCTGTTTTTGTTATACTAACATAGTTGTTTGTAGCTTGGTACAGAACGTATCAGTGTATACGAGTGGAGTCCAACTTGCTTCGTGGACTAAGGCATATGGAGTACAAGGCCCCGTTAATCCTATGGGACAACGACACAGATATTCAGGTTAGGTGTATTATAGTGACCGTCTCATTCCACTATTAATACATTCCATACCAATCTACCCCTTTAAAAACCCCGTAATGCATATTGTATTGATTATAATGATTTGTAGCATAAGACTTGCCGAAACCATGGTATAAGTAATTCATATAAACGGTTCAGATGTAAACGGATAGTCATGTAGTCAAGTTCAATATATAGCCATGGATCGATCAATTCAAGTCATGTTGCATGTTCGTATTGTTCGGTATTCATATTCAAGTGTTCATGTTTGATACATTGGATTCATGTTGAATTAGATATATAGTTTGATTCATGTTTGGATTGTATTCAGATTAGACTAAGACTCAGATTGTGTCACGCCCCGCTTCCCAAAATACGGAATACGAGGGGCGACAAGGCCAACCATGTTCCTACGGTCAAGGAAATATCCTGCCATAGTCACACTCCGGTTTCTAGTATTACGTGGTAATCAGTAATCAATGCACAGGTAATGAGAAATGCAGTCACTAAATCTATTAAAACAGATAAAAGATATACCAGATAGGGATCAAGAGAAAGATAGCGCTGGCGTCTCTGATCTGGATGTGCGCAAAATCATCGAGGTACATCAGGTCCCGATCCAAGCTCAGTCCACTTCTCACTCTGAGCATGCATACTCAGGTCGTCAGAGCGACACAATAGTAATATATATATATATATATATATATATATATATATATATATATATATATATATATATATATATATATATAAACACGTGCAATGATGATGAACATGAAGCTATAAATATTGAACGATGACGCGAGCATGAAATAATCGGTACGGGTAAACAGTAAAGCAGGTATATCGAATCAGTAATCAATGCATGTCCATGTCACTAAACCTATCCGTCTCTAAGTCTCACTGTCCAGGTCACTAAACCTATCGTTAGTCTAAGTGTGAGCGTCAACCACCGCAGGAGTATCCCTAACCCATGGGTAGGCCCCAGGGGCAAGGGAATACGGGCCCGAATCACGCTCCCTAATAATCAGTAATATCACCCATATGACTCCCTAAATCGCTGTATATGCCAGTAGTGGGACTCCCGAGATTCCGTTGATCGAATTCACACTCAAACTACCCCACACCCTGTGTTCTACATCAAACACCGACCATAAACCCAAATACTAGTCGGTCCATGACAAGTCTATGCGAGAACTGGAGACAGGGTCTCCATCAAGCATGTCTCGACTGGTATCCAAGACAAATAGACAGTACTCGGTGTCTTACCTATGACACTAATGTAAATGCTTCCATAATTGTCCCATACCAATTATAGTTACACTTACATATGCCCCCATAGGCGTCGACAATGCAATAATTAACTGGTTCCGCTGATTGTGTACAAGTACATGTCACTTTCACTATTTAATCACCCTTATACACTAACGTACTTGCCACAATCCAATCACTAATATTTATCACTGGGTAATATAACACGGTCACTAGGTTATCAATGTTTTATGACCACTATTCAAATAAGAATATACCTTCTACATGATATGATGAGAATGCAATTAATTATAATATGAATAAAAAAATCAGCAGCCAGTGTCCTGCCACTTACATAATTTACTATAAATCACACACGGAGAATTTAGCGAAACAATGTAAAAGGGGTAACCAGTATGTTTAATTATCTATCCATTAAAATTTGTTTCGCATCAATCGGGTTTTAGGTTCGCTAGTTATAGTCATTTCCTTTTAAGTGTTCATTACTGGAAATCCAATTTCTGAACCGGAAGTCCGTTTCGTAACACGTTTTACTTCCAGTTGCGAGCATAATTAGGTGACGCTACAGTTAGATAATATTTAGGTTTAACAGTTAGGTTTCCAACACATTAGACGGATCAATAATATCCGCTGTGTGCTGGGAGTTATGAAATATTTAATATCTGGACATGTGTTCTGTCCCTGCTTGGGACAGCAATACGTACTGATGGTTTAAAATGTGATTAAAATAGTAAACGATGATAAAAACGAAAGAAACCACTACCATTGGAAAGATAAAACAATTTTATACACAGGAGTAATTATCCCCGCACACTATCACAATTAAACATTAAGGTTTCAGGGTACAAAAGCAAGTCAAGGGGTAAGTTCCTGCACTGGACTGCGGTCCAAGGTCAGGTAAGTTCTTTGTTTTCGATGTTTATAGAATACATATAATAGTAAAGCTACATGCCGTGTTAAAGGTTATGTAGTACCCTTCGTAAAGAACCCAAGCACGCTGCGATTGTATTTTTCTAGAATTAATTATGAATTTAACAGTGTCAAGTGTTCGGTAAATCGTGACTTTCGGTATTGAAATTAGGGTGTCACTTTATGTGTGAAAACGATATCGGTTTGCTACCAAATTTCTACAGAGTGTTTGTTAATAGTATTAAGGTATAAATATCATGAGTTCCGCTATTTTAGATTTTAGTTTTAAAATTGAACTCTTGACTGGTGTATACAAATGACAATCTAACCCGATTAATTCATGAGAAATATACATTATATTCATACGATCAATAAACCCAAGGTGGGTCCGATCCAATATGACTAAACACGATGACTTGAGCTATATGCGTTCAATTAAACTTATCACTATAACGGAATTGATATATCTATGCATGATAACACACGCACATATATGCCTCTAATTACGTAGCAATATGATATAATTTATATAAATTATAGTAGCATGATTTGTTAGTGAAGGGGGTTTCCACTTGCCTTCGGTCGCTTGATATAGAAGCGACACCACACGTAGAATCCGTCTCGTCACTCGAGACGATGCGATGCTGGACACGTGCGTGACGCGGGCGCGATGCGCAGTGACTCGGTACTGGATGTAGTGGCGATGCCGGCGTGATACGGTAGTGGACGTGGCGATGACGCGGGCGCGACACGGTACTGGGCACCGTCTTGACTCGGTACGTGGTCTGGCAGCAGCATGGCGCGTGCACTGGATCGGCTACGGTATGGCACGGGGGCTGGCACGACGTGGCATGGGGACTGGCTACGATGTGGCACGAGGAGTGGGCACGGGGCACGACACGTCTGGGTACGCGGTGGCACGGAGGCGGGCACGGTGTGGCACGATGCTGGACCCGGGAGTGATAATGGGCATAGGATGATGCGGTCCGAGCACAATGGTGGGCACGATGCAGCAGAAAAGGGGTGGTCCACGGTTCATCGGTGATGGCGACTGAGCTCGGAGCTCGACAGCGAGGTGGTGAACAGTGTTTATGGTTGCCGCGGTTCGTGAAGATTGGGGGCCCGGGCTTTGGCTTCGAAGATGGCGCAGTGGCGATACGAGGCAGCGATGGTGATGATGGTAGTGGTGCTGTGTCGGTGACGAGGAGGAAGAAGAGGAGGAGGTGAAGGCGGTGGTCGGTGAATGATGGAGGCGGTGTCGAGGCTGTGGGTTCGAGTGTGTAGGGATCGGCGTTCTGGGGTGTCGGGTGATGGCGGTCATGGTATTGGGAGGAGGAGGAGAGAGAGAGGTGATTCGAGGAGGAGATGGGCGAGGGGAGGCCAACGAGGCCGACGGTGATGACGACGACGAGGCGACGACGACGAGGGATGCGTGTCGTGGTCGTGGGGTTTCTCGGTGCAGGGGTCCGTCGTCGGGGATGAGAGGTGAGGTGAGGTAGTGGAGGTGAGGATGAGGGCGTCGGTGGTGGTGGCGACGGCGACGTAGGCGTGAGTTGGGGTTTCGAGACAAGGAAGGAGAGAAAAGAACGAAGAAGAAGAAGCTGAGAAAGGAGACGTGGGGTAAGGCCGGGGTGCAGTAATGGGAAGCAGAGGTGGGGTAGTGAGAGAGAGAGAGAGGAGTTCTTCAAGAGATCGAGGTTGGGATCTCGAGGGGTAGTGGTGTGGCCGAGCGATTGTGAGAAGAGGGGGAGGCGTTAGCTGGGTCCGTGGCGAGCGTGAAGGGAGGGGAAGTTGCGAGGATCTCTTGGGAGCAGTTGAGGGGGGAGGGGCAAGGAAGTGGCCGCTGGGGTGGAGTAGGTCGCGGGGGAGATCATGGCTAGAAGGGCGGGAAAAGAAGGCGAGGTTGAAGGAGAAGAAAGGAGTGGGGGGTAACGGGTCGAGTCTGGTTCGAGTTCGGGTTCGGGTCGGGTAGAGGGAAAGGGTTTAAGCTTAGCTCAAGGAGTTGGGCGGTGTTGGGCCGAGGGTAGAAAGAATTAGGGAAAAATAAATAAAAGGATGTTAGGGTGTGGGTCATGGGCTGGAATAGTTTAGGGAAATAATTTGGGGGAAATAGAAAGGGTTAGGGTTTGGGTAGGTTAGGAAAATAATTTGGGAGGAATAAAAAGATTTAATTTAATAAAAAGTTGGTAAATTAATATTAGAAAGTGTAGGAAATTATTTATAGAGATTTTCTAATAGAAAAATCTTGAGAAAACTTTTATTTATAAATACGGGAAATATGTTCAAGGAAAACTGGGTATTACATCATACCCCACTTATATAAAATTTGTCTTCGAAATTTAAAATACGATAATCTATAAAATATCATGCGAAAAGTAACAAAAGTCAATTACTGCTACATAGCGATTTCCGTAAAAGCAACTAGATGAAAATCAATATTTATATATATAAGATAATACGCAGCTAAAATGATAGTCATAAGTAAACACAAGGCATAACCATTTATAATGATAAACTATATATACAATACAAGGAAAATAGAATAACAATAATAAACACTAGTGAGGGATTGGCTGATAAGCCTTAAGAATCGTAACTAATTTGGTGAAATCACAATTCAAACAAGTGCAAAATAACTTTAGAATACTTATAAGGTAACAGTGTCGAAAAAGAAACGAAGAATAAGCGAGCTAGTAACGAAATCAACAAAAGTGACATGTAAATTGAAAGCACTAGTATTGGAAAATTCACTAGAAAATAAAATATATAATGTAAATCAAAACAACTTAAAAGTTTGGAAATAGTAGAGAACTTCGGGACAGTAAGTAAAACTAAAAATACTTACTAACACATAATGGAAATCTAACTTATTATAAATAGGCAAAACTCTAAAATTTTAAAATAGTGAACGTACTAATTATAATTTTATCAACAGAAAATAACACTAGTAATATACAATATACTAGCCGGAGAATGGATTGCGGCGTATATACTGAAGATTGACGCCGTGAGCAAGCACCCGAAATGGAAGAAATGTGAGGAGGAATTAGGTTGTCCAGAATGATATAAAGATAAAGGATGAAATTCGGATTCAAAATCGAGAAAAGATATAAATTTACAATGAGGATAGGGTTTGACAGTTTCGGACAGGAGTATGCGGCAAGATACAACCTAATCAAAAAAGAGAGTCCGGGGGGTGCGGTGATGAACCATGATGTCAACTAAGCTTAGGGTCCAAATATAGTGAGTCAAGCAAAAGTAGTTAGTCACAATCCACAACTTTATTACATTCAAACTAAGAAGTTCAACAGATACAAGATTTGAACGAAAGGAAACAACTACTAAATAGAGTAACAATATCTTTATTGAAAGCAGAAAAGGTGATAACTCTGCGTCGATATCTAAATCTCTGCAATCTCGTAGGGCAAGTCCGAATCTTGTGCTGGGCCTGTGCTGTCCTCGAAGTTTAAGGTATGAAAACATTTAAGTCGCTCAAGCAGATTTAGAGGGCGTTAACGAATCTCTATCTTGCAGCTCCTTCCTTCTAGGGCAACTATTGACAAGATGTTCGTCGGATCCACAAATCAAGCACTGTCCTTTGGCCTGACGACAGTCCTTCTGAAAGTGTCCTGGCCTCTTCAATAACCACAACGCAGGGCTCTCCGCTGCTTCTGTTGCTGAGTAAAAAATGAGCGCTTCATCTGCATGCCACCTTCTTGTTTAAAAGGGATTCCCCTACGATTGGGGACTCCTCCTGGTGCTTGAGCCATTTGCCTTCTTAGTCCTTCAGCTAAGAGATCGTTTGTTCGCTCCTGGGCTTCCATCAAACCTTGCAGTACACCCAAAATCTCGATGGTCTGACTCTGGGTAGTGGAGGAGGACGGAGAGTTGTTGGAAGTCATGGTCCTGAAACAATAAATTTGAGGACGGCATAAGGTACAAGATATAAGAATTCAAATAAGATATAGAATGGACAACGAAATAAGAATATACGGTGAGGTGAAACTAAAACGAGTGGAAATCAAATGTAGAACTCTAAGTCACTCAAGCAGACTGCTACCTTGTAACTATGCTGCAGTTCATAGTTACAATCACATAACTCTACTAAGTCACTTAAATCTCTAGCGGATGGATCAAAATATGTAGCAGAACACACTATATGAATCAAGGTCAAGGATAACAAGTTTACAATCTAAACCGAAAGGGTGGCTTAAATTGTCAAGCCCTAGTTAGGAACTGTAATCTCAATCTAAACCTGGCACTCTGATACCAACAAAACCATATCATGCCTCGCTTCCCAAAATACGGAATATGAGGGGTGACAAGGTCATCCATGCTCCTATGGTCAAGAAAATATCCTGCCGTAGTCACACTTCGGTTTCTAGCATTACGTGGTAATCAGTAATCAATGCACAGGTAATGAGAAATGCAGTCACTAAATCTATCAAAACAGATAAAAGATATACCAGATAGGGATCAAGACAAAAATAGCGCCAGCGTCGCTGATCTTGATGTGCGCAAAATCCTCAAGGTACGTCAGGTCCTGATCCAAGCTCAGTCCACTTCTCACTCTGAACATGCATACTCAGGTCGTCAGAGCGACGCAGTAAATGTAGAATGATGACGCAAGCATGAAATAATCGGTACGGGTAAACAGTAAAGCAGGTATATCGAATCAGTAATCAATGCATATCCATGTCACTAAACCTTTCCGTCTTTAAGTCTCACTGTCCATGTCGCTAAACCTATCGTCAGTCTAAGTGTGAGCATCAACCACCGCAGGAGTATCCCCAACCCAAGGGTAGCCCCAGGGGCAAGGGAACACGGGCCCGAATCACGCTCGCTAATAATCAGTAATATCACCCATATGACTCCCAAAATCGATGTATATGCCGGCAGTGGGACTCCCGAGATTCCATTGATCGAACTCATACTCAAACTACCCCACACCCCGTGGTCTATATCAAACACCGACCATAAACCCAAATACTAGTCGGTCCATGACAAGTCTACGCGAGAACTGGAGACAGGGTCTCCATCAAGCATGTCTCGACTGGTATCCAAGACAAATAGACAGTACTCGATATCTTACCTATGACACTAATATAAGTGCTTCCATAATCGTCCCATACCAATTATAGTTACACTTACATATGCCCCATAGGCGTCAAAAATGCAATAATTAACTGGTTCCGCTGATTGTGTACAAGTACGTGTCACTTTCACTATTCAATCACGCTTATACACTAACGTACTTGCCATAATCCAATCACTAATATTTATCACTGGGTAATGTAACACGGTCACTAGGTTATCAATATTTTATGACCACCATTCAAATGAGAATATACCCGCTACATGATATGATGAGAATGCAATTAATTATAATATGAATAAAAATATCAGCAGCCGGTGTCCTACTACTTGCGTAATTTACTATAAATCACACGCGCAGAATTTAGCGAAACAATGTAAAAGGGGTAAGCAGTATGTTTAATTATCTATCCATCAAAATTGGTTTCTCATCAATCGGGTTTCAGGTTCGTTAGTTATGGTCATTTCTTTTTAAGTGTTCACTGCTGAAAATCCAATTTCTGAACCGGAAGTCCGTTTCCTAACACGTTTTACTCCCAGTTGGAAGCATAATTAGGCAACGCTACAGTTGGATAATATTTAGGTTTAACAGTTAGGTTTTCAATGCATCAGACGAATCAATAATATCCGCTGTGTGCAATGTTTAATATCGGGACATGTGTTATGCATTGTTTAATATCGGGACATGTGTTCTGTCCCTGCTTGGGACAGCAATGCGTACTGATGGTTTAAAACGTGATTAAAATAGTAAATTATGATAAAAACGAAAGAAATCACTACCATTGGAAAGCTAAAACAATTGTATATACAGGGGTAATTGGCCCCGCACACTATCACAATTAAACATTAAGGTTTCAGGGTACAAAAGCAAGTCAAGGGGTAAGTTCCTGCTTTGGACCGCGGTCCAAGATCAGGTAAGTTCTTTATTTTTGATATTTATAGGATACATATAATAGTAAAACTACATGTTGTGTTAAAGGTTATGCAGTACCCTTCGTAAAGAACCCAAGCACGCTGCGATTGGATTTTTCGAGAATTAATTATGAATTTAACAGTGTCAAGTGTTCGGTAAATCATGAGTTTCGGTATTGAAATTAGGGTGTCACTTTATGTGTGAAAACGATATCGGTTTGCTACCAAATTTCTACAGAGTGTTTGTTAACAGTGTTAGGGTATAAATATCATGAGTTCCGCTATTTTAGATTTTAGTTTTCATATTGAACTCTTGACTGGTGTATACAAGTGGCAATCTAACCCGATTATTTCAGGAGAAATCTAAATTATATTCATACGATCAATAAACCCAAGGTGGGTTGTTTCTCCCAATCAGAGCAAAGGTCTGTTTTAAAATTCCAAATTCAAAAATTGAAGCAACGCTTCAGATTCAACGCTAGGCGTGCTGCGCGCCACGTGTCAAACACAGATGCGCGAGCGCCAGGCGCGCTGCGCTCTAGGCAGCGCACTCCCAATCAGAGCAAAGCTCTGTTTTAAAATTCAAAATTCAAAAATTGAAGCAACGCTTCAAATCCAGCGCTAGGCGCGCTGCGCGCCACGTGTCAAACACGGGTGCGCTAGCGCAGGCTGCGCTGCGCGCCATGTGTCAAACATAGGTGCGCTAGCGTAAAGTGCGCTGCGCTTTGAGCAGCGCACCACGTGCAAAGCACGGGTGCTCCAGTGCTGGAATTATAAAATTCCCCACCATTAGATCAAAAGATCTAATAATGATAAATCATTAATCATAATTAAAATTCTGTTATGGAAAGATCTTTCCAATCTTATTAAAAACAAAAAGATTGTCTTCTATAAAACAGAAGCCCTAAGATCAAAGATCCAACGATGGGGAATCCTATAATAGGAAAGGAATAAGAAGGCTTTCTTTCACTTTCAAGAGAAGGTGGGACCGGTCAACAAATCAATTTGCCCTATATAAAGGCCCCAAGACTTCAAGTCTGATATGGAGAAAGCTCCCTATAAATTTTGAGAAAACTCAAAAGAAAGTGAGCAAGCTCTTGAAAGAAGATCATTTTTTCAAGGTAAAAAGAATGATTCTTGAACAAAGAGATGAAATCATCTCATTAAAACAGAAGAATTATCTTCTTAAAATATCATAGATCTACAAAAGACCAAGGTCTTTCATAAAAGAGATAAAAAGATCTCATCATAAAAGCAAAAGAAGTATTTACTTCATTCACAGATCATTGATCTATAAAGGCAAAGCCCTTTCAAAAAGAAGAACTGTTGTTCTTGAGGCGAAGCCTCCTTTAAAAAGAACTCAAATTTCTTCACAGATCATAAATTTGATCAAATGCACTTTGCGCTATTGAAAAGTGCCTTGAACTCTTAAACAACGCTTCTGCGCTCCTTGGAACGGCGCTCAGCGCCAAAACGTGACACATGTCAACCACGTATGCAACTTACGTTTTGCGCTTCTGGAGCAGCGCACTGCGCTCATGGGCTGGCGCTCAGCGCCAAGCGCACCACGTGTCACTCACTGGTGCGCCACTAAACTAGCGCAACGCGCTCATAAATTGAAAGCGCAATGCGCTCATAAACTGAAAGCGTAATGCGCTCATAAACTGGCGTTTAGCGCTAAGCGCGACACGTGTCCTTTTCGTGTGCGCTACTTGGCAGAAGTGTAATGCGCTCTTTAATTGGCGCAAAGTGCCTGGCACGCCACGTGGCGCGCTGTCAGAGCACACATTGTTCTGATGAATGCTCTGCATTCAATACAAGACAAAAAATGTCAGGATCTAATGCTCAGCATTATTAAAAGGGCCAAGCCCCAGTAAAGGCTCAACAGCCGAGAACAATAAAATGTTAAACATTTTAATCTTATTGGACTTAGCCCAATATTGGCCATAAGTCCTCAACTTATATTGAACTGAGCTCATCTGCTCACGAATATTTAACAGATCTCAGTCCCAAACTGGACTACAGATCTTCCAACCGACTCACACCGGTTTTAGGGTACATCTCTTTACTCCTCTGATATCTGTCGTTGTAATCCTTCAACGTCTTCAGAGAGGTGACGGGTCCTGACAACCACACATTTCTACGGACTGTGGGGTCCTTAAACTCATGGACTACGATGTCCTTAAACTTCATAAACTACGATATCTCTAAACCGGACTGTGGGGTCCTTAAACTCACGGACTACGATGTCCTTAAACTTCATAGACTACGATGTCTTTAACCTCGGACTGTGGGGTCCCTTTAAAGCCATGGACTATGATATCCTTAACCTGGACCGTAATGTCCTTAAACTAATAGACCATAAAGTTCCTAAACTAAACAATAGAGTTCAAAAGCTCTTTTGCTGGATCTAAACGATCCTGTTAAGTTGATCTTAGTCTAAAAATTAGATTAACGTATCCTTAACAAACGTTTAAGTTGATCTTAGTCTCAAATGAGACTAACGTATCCTTAAATCCAAACCAAAACCCAAATCTAAGAAGATACGGATTTGGACTAATCTACGCCCTACGGGCGAAAACATAAATTAGTCTCTGTATACAATCCACGGGCAACCACAAACAAAACAAACACCCACGACACGAAGTGACTATCTAGAGAAGGAGAAAGTTGTTACCACGATGCGGTAGCGTAATTAACTGCAGGGGCTTGCGCTTGCAGGGAAGAGCGTCCCCATAATAAAAAAACCCTCAAACGAGGGGGAATCTGACGAAGTCTGCTACATCGGCCGCATCCGTTTAAACCTTCGATACACGGTGCCATAAATCAACTTGGCATCTTCGAAGAGGTGGACGGATAGCACCCATTAGCATCTGCTCCGAATTTCAGGCAAGACGGACCTGCGCGGTCGTGTCTCCGTGTTTGGCGGGGAACAGATTCTGGCATGCCCGGTGGGACCTTTTCCTCTTTCCACTCTACACTTCGTGTGTCGTGTTCGCGAACGAATCGCGGTTTGATATGGTTGCCCTTGGGTTCGAGGTACTAAGATTTGGTTTCTTGCTTGGCGCAGGAAAACGAAACATCAATGGCGTCTACCTGCGTGAAGTGTTCCAGCTGCAATTGCAACTTACGTTCCGCCTCATCTGGAGGCATAGCTTACGGTCCCCAAGCAGCCTCCCTGTTCATGATGCCGGTGGAACAGGTCACTCAGGCTACCACTGGATTGTTTTTCGGGACCATGCTCCCGCCAACGAGCTTCAGCGCTCCTATACCAACACAAGAAGCTCCCAAGAAGTCGGTCTTTGATTGGCTTGCAACTACAGCGGCCCCCCTCAATGGGTCGTCCAGCTCCAGCGCCTCAGTCTTCGCCAGATTGGGCCAAAGTTCATGTGGGCCCATGATGAAGCCTGCAGATCCAGAAAATGTTATTCCGAAGAGGATAACCATCCCTGCTCCCGAAGTCGTCAAGGCAGTTTCTCCTACCAAAGGGTCGGTCTTTACAAGACTGACTGTTTCGGCTCCCACTCCGGCTCCCGTTCCTGCTCAAAAGTCTGTCTTTGACAGGTTAGACGCTGCTGCTGGACGGACCTCGGTCTTCAAGAGGCTGGTACTAGCAACGCCTCACCAGAACAGGGGGCATGACAAAGCCATCCCTATCACCGAACCAACACCATCGGCTCGACACGCTTGATGTCGCCACTGGCCCCGAGTAAGAAAGGCTGGAGGCAACTCCCCCTCTGGGCTAACTCCACCAGCCCCAACGGTGGAAGTCAATACTGTTGTTCCAACTGGGAACAGCTTTGAATTACTGAACAAGGTGTGCAGGAACTCTCCTATCGCCGTACTGAAAAGATCTCCTCCACCGGTGGAGAATGTTACAGAAACAAGGCCGGAGCAGCCCCCTCAGCGGCTGTCCTCCAAAGTTTATAAAGTCTGGCAACGGGTCCAGGAGTCGGTGATTGATCAAGATTATCCTCGCCGACAGAAAAAGTTAAAGGTTCAGCAGGAAGAGAACCGCCCTGGCAAGCCATAAAGGACGACAACCACCTGGGTGCCCGCTGCAACGGCCCCCTCAACATCAACCACTCAAAAGGGAAGGAGGCCAGAGAAAGCCCTTGTGACTACGGCAGATCGCAAAGACACTAAGCCCAAACGCCCCAAGTCTGGGGGCATAACGGTGCATACTGTTTACATGACTTCCGGAAAAGAGGAAAGCCGCGCTTCGACGGGTCACCGACCGCTCACCCGATCCGTGACAAAAGCCCAGGAGCAGCAACAGAAGCTTCAGGAAATGCTGACGCAAATGGCCGCACTCACCGGGCCAAAAGAAAGTCCGGAGGCATCATCAGAGCAGCGTCATGAACAAGAAACCGATGCTGACTTCCTCTGCAGAGTCCTCGAAAAGAAGGACAGAGAAGCAACAGAACAAGCTGCCAACATAAAACGAATGGCGCTTCTCTTCCAAGATATGGTCGGGATGATGTTACAGCCGGATCCTCCAGCTGAAGACTCTAATCATTGTTGAAGACGACAGAGGGGAGATATCGAACCCTTCTCCGGCTCTTTCAGCAGCCAAAGAGGAAACCATTTCTAAGGCCGCTCTGGATGACTATATTGCTCAGCAAATACGAGCTCACCAGGCGAATGAAGCGGCCGGCCAAGTTGTTAAAACTGGGCAACCGTATCCAGGCTGGTATGACCAAATAAAGTACCCGCCGGGATACACGATCTCCAAATTCCATGTGTACAAAGGGACGGGCAACCCCCACCAGCATGTCGCCCAGTTCAAGGCTCTTTGCGGCAACACCGGGGGTGATGATAAACTTTTACTCCGTCAATTCGTCGGTAGCTTGTCAGAAACGGCCTTCGAATGGTACTCTGAACTCCCGAACGACTCCGTCAAGACTTTTGCGGAAATGGAGCTATTATTCACCCAGCGATTCGCGAGTGCTAGTGAACGCACCCCGATTACAGCATTAATTAACGCTAGGGTGAAACCTGGAGAGACATTGGTTCAATACGCAATAAGATGGCGGAATCTGTGGTCGAAATGCGAACATCGCATCGAAGAGGCACCAGCGGTGGGCATGTTCGTAGGCGCTCTGGACCCTCATACAACTATTTTCCAATTCATGATGTTCTTCAAGCCAACCACGTTCCAAGCCCTGATTGACAAGCTGGCCCAAATGGACCAGATGGGTCATAGACCGTCTCCTCCAAAGCCGAATTCTCGAAATGAGAAGGGAAAAGGGAAAGCGATCGTCGTAGCCAATGCCCAACAGCAGTCCGGTGGCCCGAGACCAGTTGATCTCCAAAATAACAGAACTCGATCTCTCGAAGATAAAATGAGACGCCCTTACTAGTTCCCTCAAGATAAGACGAAGATGTTATTCGAGCTTGCACTGCGCAACAGGCTCATTAATCTGCCGGAGCCAAGACGCCTAGCGTAACCAGGTGACATTAGCAATCCTAACTACTGCCCTTATCACCGAATGTTGGGTCATCCGATCGAGGATTGTTACATCTTCAAAAGCTGGATAGAAGATCAGTACTAGCAGGGCAAATTCGTATTATCCGAAAATTGGAAGGTGAACCCGCCTCGGCCACACACTCCCCAGAAGACGGATACACCGGGGGCATCTTGCTCTTTCCTAGAAGAAGCTCCATGGGAGGTTGCTCTTTTAGCCAAGACGAAAAGAATGCTGAAGGATCTCCACACATGTCCGGCGATTAGGTGGAAGAATCCATTGGAACCTGAGATCATCGAGGGGATGCTGAAGCCGCGCCCAACTCCAAAAATTGGTGGTGATATCCAAAGCACTCACACCCAGCCGTCAAAGTCTTCGAAGAAGAAGAAGAAATCCAAGAAGCCCGTGAAGCCTGGCGACAGGCGCACGGACTTGCAAAAGTAGATTGACGCACTGGAAGAGTATAACCAGAAGGTGCGGACACCAATCACGCTCCAAGAGTTTCTCAGCCACGTCCTTGAGGACGGAAATGATGAAGAAGACTCGTCGGATGAATCTGAAGATTACATGGCAAGTTGCCATGTGATCTCTTACTCGTCGATAGACGATGAAGAAGCTCCTTGTACCGAGAAACTGGGGGCAAATCCTGAATCGGAACTTCTAGGACCATCGGATGAAATGATCGATGCATTCATAAACGAAGCTCTTTTGAAAAGTAAAGCTGATCGGGAGCGTGAGATGGCCATATTTGAAAAGGCCAAATGCTGGCGACTGGACGAAAGGGTTGAAACACTCCCACCAGATCAAAGTACATCCGTTGCAAATAAAAACAGGTTCAAGACGAGGAAGAGGTTCGCCAAAGCCATATCGATGGGAATGAAGCTGCCATCCTTCGAAGCGAACGCCCTTGGTGAAGCAGAAACACATCCTAGCTACAGCTTATATCATCGAACGATTTCGCACCCTACCGAAGAGTGTGGCGCTTTTAAAAGATGGTGACAGGGATATGTTGCTCACCGGCAACATTTCAAGCGGATGAAATGCAAAACCCGTCGAGAGCAAAGAAGTACGACTGAGGAGCATAAAAGAACTACCGGCAACTATCGCATGGTCAACGCCGGGGGATCGCAAGTAGGGTGGAACCTGTGAAAATATTCAGCTGCGCAACCGTACGCTGCCCGAAAAGAATCTTGGGCCCTCGAACAGTAGGTCATAGAAAAGATAAAGGGAAAGAAAAGGTCTCTGAGGATATCATCCTTGATGACCAAGCCGTCGAAAAGCTGACAGCCAAGGACCCGCCAAAGAAAAGTAGGGTGGACTACAACGTTCTGGCACACTTGAGGAAGATACCCTCGCAGCTCAGTATTCTCGACACCCTTCTGCTATCCAAAGAGGCGAGAGATTATTTAATCAAGGCACTGCAAGAGCCCGAGCAATTCCAAACTTTCCTCGCCGTAGAAAAGATGAAGGACGAGCTGGAAGAAATACACACAGCCGATATCACCTTCGGCGACGAAGATCTCCTCCTTGGGACATGTGAGCATAACCGTCCCCTATATGTCCCCGGATACTGTCATGACATCAAGGTAGGTAAAATCTTGGTCGACAATTGGTCCTCCGTCAATCTCCTTAACGTAAGGGTGCTAAAGGAGATATGCATGAGAGTTCAACACCTTGCTCGGGATAAGATCACCATCTCCGGGTTTGACTCCCAGTCGTCACGGACGCTTGGGTCCGTAATATTGATGTTACGCTTTGGGCTGCTCGTCACGGACATCAAGTTCCACGTCATTGACGCCAAGACATGCTATAACACTTTGCTCGGCCGGCCTTGGTTACACGAGTACAACATCATCCCTTCTACACAACATCAGTGTATGAAATATTTTAAGGATGGTCTCGAGTACACTGTGACAGGAGAGCTAAACCCATTCTCCGTGAATGAAGTCCGCAAGTACGAAGATGCAAAATACTTCTTACTAGACTTTGAGGACACGGAAAGATATCACAAACCGAAGAACAAAGCTATCACCACCATTCCAGTCTTCGGGAGTGACACCGAGGAGGAAGAAGAGATAGTCTATTCAGGGCCACCCCAGTGCAACAAGCCGCTGTAAGTCTACGGTAGCGCCCCTGCCGTCTAACAGACGCCAAATGCGGAACAAAAACTTTTAACTGGCGCTATCGTATACTATAACCCGGATCTGCCATTATTGCTAAACTGTAAAGAGTGTAGAAAGGTTATACCGAATGATCCGAGTCCTTCGTTCTTTAACCATCATCCCACGCTCCGTTGCGGCTGCTCCGATCTCATCGATCTCCGATCTGCTCGTCCAGGTGGCACCACGTCAACGATTCTTTAAATGGGCTCCCGCCTCTGACTCGAGGCAACTCGGTCGTCAAGTTTGCTAAAAGAGACAACCAAGAATGATGTAGAGAATGGGTAGAATACTTTGTCTCGTTACGTCCAAGGCTATGGACGAACGGTTAATGAAGTTGCCACTCGAATCAGGTGATGGAATGAAATGAGCTATGAAATTTCCATACACCCTAAAACTATCATCTTTTTCCTAACAACCATATCTTTCAAGTGAATGAGATAGAGGGGAGGGGCCGGCCACTAAATAGGAGTGGGGGTGAGTGTAGGAGAGGGAGAGGTGACCACAAAAAAAAATATCATGGACAAATATCCTAAGGTTAACAAGAATCATTAATGCTAAAGCATGAGTCATTAAAACCAAGTGTGAACATAATGAATGAAGCAAATGAGTCATGAAGCCTAGTCATCATCCTAGTCACCTCTTCTAGAATCTTCTAGAAGCTTCCACACTCATCCAAGAAAAGATAAATCCGTATTTAACCAAATGTTAAATACGGCTGATAGAAAATTGGAAACTGGTAACTTCCAAAAGCGATCCTGAAACGAATTTCAGGACAACCCCGTAACTTTATAAATATACCCGCATTTGTATTACGACCGAATACAAATGCAACTGAGACAAAAATATTATATCTACTCAATATAATACTCGGATCCGGCTTAAACCAAAGTCCACCAATATCATCTGCCCGAAATATGACACGTGCGTAAACGCACGTGCATTTTCCGAACCCTGCCATAAAACCATACGGCCTCTATAACGTTTCGCCCGAACTTGGGAAACTGACTGTGGGGGACTCTAATGACTCGTCAGTACCCTGGCAGTGGGTTTAACCACAAACCGTCAGCGGCACTAGCTATGCGTAACGGCTGCCCATGGACTGACCTCAAGGGAGGCCGATGAGCGAACTCATCCGGAAACCCTACTGAGCCTAACAGTGATAATGTATATACAGTCCGGTCCGTTCGTCTATGAGTATCGCATATCTGCCTAGGGGGCTAGTAACGTCAGACCCCCAATAGCAGTATAAGTCGTGTCGGGGTATAGCCCAATAACACCCTGAGATACTACCGGAGTACCTACCAGTAAATCTCCTGCCACGGCCGTGGGCTTTGTGTAATGGCTCTCCTAGACACAGCACAATCTCGCCCCCAATACCGGGAGAGACGAATCCCCTGCCGATCCGCTCAAGTGCCTCCATATGGCTCGGGACTGTACCCAAAAACTACCTGTTTACACGACTCCTTTGAGCCGTGGTAGGGTAGAAATCAAAGCACAGTGGGAACTCACACGAGACAAATGACGACCTCAGGTCGATGAACTAACCTGTACACATGTCACCAGGGAACTGCTATCTGACGATATGTATAATACCAACTAGCAGATTCCCGGCGAGTCCTGTCCGGTGTGCTCATAACCCAATGAGCACCTGTATACATCTTAGATGATCCAACTGACACCAGTGGCTTGTGAGACCGGCCACCGCCCCTCGTCGGGGTCTCGACTTTATACACTAGTCTACTCCGGAGTATCGATGCCCTGTCTCGAAACTCCCACGACTAAGGACCACAATTAAGGATATGCATATAAACTACCCAAATCTCACGTATATGATCGCCATCATACTGTTGGTAGTAAAGCAAGATCCTAAGGGCTCTATCAAAGTGTAACATGTAATCAGTCACCTGAACATGTACACGACTGATAAAGGCAAACCAGATAGCAAACTATCATCTCGAGTAAGACCGTCCTACCGGTACAGGTCTTCCGCAATCATTGCAATCACGTACCTGCGATCCAATAATTGACTCTGAAGGCACTATATCCAACAATCTCCCACTTGCACTGAAGGCTAATTATTGCGATGTCGACTACTCACAGCCCGTGTGAAACCGAACATCCAACTCCTCTACTAATCAGTTTCACAAAGCCCGTTTGTAAAACTATTGTGTTCGAGAAATAGCCTCAGTGAGTGGATCCGCCTAGAAGTTTCTTTCTATATCTCTCTTAATCTCAAGTTCGCGGAGAAAGCCATCTCCCGAATTGAGTAATACCTGTCTTAGAATATGTCTGGATACCTGATGGGACCTAGTTCATAAATGAACTCTAAATCCAAACTTCTTAGACTGTATCAATCACTGAACCTAATCAGTATCCAGCACCAAGCCTCCCACAGTATCCACTTGGACCACTTGTCCATAATACTGTCCCTCATCAGAGGGAAAACTATAACTCTGACAATCACTCTGTCAACTATGTCACCTTTGAAGCCTGGAATGATAACTGTCTCCCGAAGGAGGCTGCCGTCATCAAATCCGCAGAACATCCACTTATGTTCTAAAACTGCTTCCTTATGTTTCTCCAGGATTGGATTAATACAAACTTATTGCATCTAGTGCAAAAAACAACATTTGGTGTGGTACTTGACATCTCATGATTGACTCAATTGCCTAAGCAAGTGATCTGCCAATTATGCACAGCCCTCTCCCCTTTAGTCTATACGACACCTTTAGAGAGGGTGACTCCATCACCTGCAGGTACACCACCATGCCAGGAGTCATCTATTCTAAAAACCATTAGAATACTGTCAAAGTACCCACATTGGGAAACTACCCAAATCCAGATCTAAAACCATAGATCTAGAAACCAAAATGTCAAGTATTATATCTATATCCTGTCTGGAGAAACAACTGTGTGACGACCACAGTACAACCGATCGTAGTATAGGAATTTTACTTCCTACTCTGTGTATGTCATCCAGATACCATGACATCACACCCTACTACCTTCTTAACAGATCCATCCCCTATTCTGATGAAATCAAACCCATGACTGTCACATCAAAATTAGATGATCTATCTCCGCTATAACTGTTGTAGTCTATAAATAAACATAAGCTACTTGCCCACTATGCTTCCGCTGCTCCCACTGACTACGACAACCCTCTGGCAGAATAATATACACGTGCACTTCTAAAACTAGTTTAGAACGACGTTATACTTATCCTCCTGCCTGGTCTCATAGTCTGGAACAACAGTAGTGTCAAGTCTGGGTAAACAAGAACCTCCTGTCACCGTCCTTGAGGCTACCGAAGTACCTCTCGGGTGTCTGAGGTTACCCACCATATCTGCGGAGTGGCTAATGGAATGTCAAACCTGATTGAATCTTTAGGTCCTATTAAATTTTCCTTAATCGTTTGCGGTTCTGGAATCACTTCCAGTTCTACCATACTCCCACTACTGTTTTTCTGAAAAAATCCATTTTACTAAAACTGTGGCGAGTCAAGAACAATATCACTATTGATCTTCCAAATGGTAGAATATCAACCCTATTCATAGCCAGGGTCAACCCACAAACAGCCATTACAGAAACGTGCCCTGAGTTATCCAGAGTCTGGTTTTAAGCATAAGCTGGACAACTCCCCGTACCTTAACATCTTTTAAGGTACGAACTATTCTATATCCAATATAGAAACTTTGGCACTTATATAATTGGAACCATATTCAATCATGCAGCTGTCTCCAGTGCATATCAACTTAATGGAGAGAGGCTGATCAGCATTACTCAACTTAGGAATCCATCCAATTATGAGTAACCTGAAAGAGAAACACGTTTCTCAAAACCATTACTATCATCTGAATACCAATCACAAGAATCTACATCTTCTATCTCTTTGAAGAATCCCGATACTTGTGACACCTGGTTCTCTACTTTATTCTTATACCCACAACTTCTCAAAACTTAGACCTTGTATTTCTACGAAACACTTATCTAAAAACTAGAGAAGTCATAAGTAAATAGAACATAGTACGAGGACCTACCCCTTTGTCCTGATGGACACTGGACAACATACAATACTCTGTATAAGTCCGCTGAGTTGAATAACTCAAAACCTGTGCATCGTAGGTTGAAAACTGTACCCTGACGATTTCCTCAAATATCACCAATTACAACGAATTCTGATATAATGAGGATAATTACCTAATTCCCAATAACTTACTCCCACTCATCATCTGTAAAATCATACAGATATGAGAATGAAACCTGGTAAATACATACCCTTGGAGTAAGCATCTAATCGGGAAAACAGTTTTCCTTTAACAATGCACTGAAACATGAAAATGTTTCGTAGGGGTGTCCTGGTATTCCTAGTAATGCCTCTTCCATAATCCAATTCATGACTTTAACCGTATATTTCATTGCCATCTCTCCAAATCCCTTTATTTTGTCTTTAGTCGTTACCTTCTGTACACCTTCGTTAGGCTAAATGGTTTTCTTCCTTCTCTACCGTTCGGCACCAGCCTATGCTTTGGAAGAAGACTATCCAGTAAGCATAATAGCTGTACCCTCCTAAACCAAGGAGTACTCACAACTTGAGAGAAGGTGATGATAAAAGACAACTGAATAATACCTTATTCTATTAAAGGTGAAATAGGAGTGGCGATGAAGTACGCGGTTTGGTCGTGAATGATAACAGTCGCAATTTACTTTGCCCTCTTTCTAATCCCTTTATTTTGTCTTTACATATTACCTTCTGCACACCCTACTTAGGCTAAGTGGTTTTCTTCATTCCCTACCTTTCGGCACCTGCCTATGATTTGGAATAAGACTATCCAATGAGCGTAATAGGTGTACTCTCCTAAACTAAGGAGCCCTCGCAACCTGAGAGAAGGTGATAATAAAAGACAACTGAATAAACCAATTCTATTTCTCCTGAACCTTGATCCATCCTCGAAGAAATCCGTCCGAGTTCGTATATAACCATACGATGGATCTATCCAATGGAAGTGGATGTCCGTAGTAATACGGGGTGTTCTAAGAAATACAAAGGGTAAAAGAAGGAGTGGCAATGACTTATGCAACTAAGACAATCCAAAAGCCAGTATTTTAAGAATGTTCGGTCAACTTGGTCACTGAGTCATAGTCTAGGGTCGGTCAAAGGTTGCTGCCAAAGAGAGAGAGAAAAGAAACACTCTGCGTGCACTCTAACCTAGATCAGAATGGTAATCACTTTATCTAATCCGGAAACCTCCCACTGTCCTGTCAAATTCTCCTCCAAACCTGAAAGAAGAATCAATCGGGATCGCCCGAAGAGTAAACCAACTCATCAGTGGAAATCGGTATCCAACTCTCATCGCATGATAACGTGGCGGAATCCACTCACGTTACTCACACTCCAGAAGGTATGCACATACTTGGCAAGTTTCAGTTTCTTTAGAAACTCCCGATATGATTTTTGCCCCATGCTCTTATAACCTTGGCTTTGGTCAAAATGTCATAAGTCACATGCCAAGTTCTACCCGTCACTATCTTGTCAATTTGAACCCACCCGCACATGCCCCTGACTTTGGCCAATCGGCAGAATGACTGTCCCAAACCAACTCATCTATCTATGCAACAAATGAATACCCGGCAGCTACCAAACACTATACCTTAACTTTGGCTAAAATACATAGCTTGAATACTACTGAATACCCAAAAGAAATGACGGAGGGCTACTGCTGGTTTTTAGCGAAAAACCTTTAACGTAACGAACTTGATATCGCTGAAGGAACCTGATAGCTTTTTATAAAATATAGTGGCGAAAACCTTTTGCTAAAGAGGTCACTCCCGGTGAAGGGATCTCGGCTCTTTCCTCGTGGAATGAGGTGCAGGATATTCCACTGAATACCGCAATGCAAAGCAACTTGTAATCGACTATAGTGAAGTTATTACCCTGACGCAAACTTCTGCCCAAGGGGTCAGTCCCGGTGAAGGGATATCGGCCCTTGCCCCGTCGAATGAGGTGCAGGATATTCCAACCGAATACCGCTATGCAAAAAAAAGGAAACGTCTTTGTAATAACACTTTTTAAATTTGTTCCAACAACTGCAAACAGGTTTGTTTTACTTTGCATTGATCAGAATCAACGCAGTCCCATCATTAATCACACCAGAAAAGAACGAAAATAAAATGTACGTATATGCCATCCGTATTCGTCACTGGGTCCCGTCATCATCCGTTAGGTTACTTAACTAACGACAGAGCGGGGACTGGACTAGCGCGAGTGAAAAACATATACAACATCTAATAGTATATATCAATATACAATAATCGCTCCAGACGTGATAATATGCAACATTACAGAAAAGTAATAAGCATCACAGAACAATACAGATAATCTGGGATCCCCGGGTTTCACAGAGCCGCTGCTGAAACCCGACGTTCCCCTGGTCGTGTGGATAGCCTGTGCAATGAAACCTAGACCCCTACGGATGCGGCAAGTTACCCGTCAAAACCTGAAGCGAGGCAGCCCCCTACAGCAAAGTGAATGGACCACCCTGTACTTCACGGAATCCGGTAGCTTGAGCACCCCTCCTTGGGTCAACCTGTACCCCCTACGAGTGCGGCGAATAGTCTGCCAATTCCAGAGTAAGGCCCCTCTGCCTCTCAAAGCCATGAGATGCGGACCCGTTGCCCTCCAGAACCCGGCTATCCATGCACTCCGTCGCGGGGTAAAACCTAGTACAGAAATGGAAAAATAGTATAACAGGTACATCGACCGCAACCTGGTCGTGCCCCAAAAGAATATTATACAACAGGCAGTGACGGCAGTCCATATGTTGGACATGTTAGTTATATGTATGCCCTAGAGGCCATTACTATACATAGGATGTATATTGTAGTGGATGCTGGGACATATATAGGGAGGACTTTCTTGCTCGACATGATAGTATGCTATCTGGTTGACCTTTACCTTAACGTGTATGCTGATTGTCTCTCTGTTACATGTTGGTAAAGCCCTTAGGATCTGGACTTGACTACCTGAACTATGATGCAGATCATACTAGTGGGGACATGGTAGTCCATAAGTACATCCTTCAAAGTCCCTAGTTGTGGGTGTATCGAGACGGGGCATCGATATACCAGAGTAGACTAGCGTGTACCTTCTCGACCCATATAGATGGGCGATGGATGATCCCATATCCATCGGTGTTTGACATCAGAGATGATATACGGGTGCTCAGTAGAGACTGGGTACACTGGACGGACTCGCCGAGAACTCCCAGATGGTATTATACCTCACGTCAGATGGCAGTTCTCTGGTGACACTGGTACAGAGTAGTCTGTTGACCCGAGATCGTCATAGAGTCTTGTGTGGTTCCCACTGTGCTTTGATTTCCATCTTACCACGTCCAAGAGGGCGTGCAAAACGGTGGTTTTTGGGTACAGTCCCGAGTCACATGGAGGCAATGAGCGATAGGAGGGGATTCGTCTCTCCCGGTATATGGGAGTTGATGTTGCGCTGTGTTCGATTGGCTATAACAGGAAATCCCTGGCCAGGGTTGCTGAGATTTACTGGTAAGTGTTACCAGTAGTTTCTCGAACAGTTATAGACCTCATATCGACACGACTTATTGAGCTATTGGGGTCTGACGTATACCACCCCTAGGCGAGATATGCGACATATCAGACGATCAGACCGGACTGTACGGTAGTGTTACTGGTCGGATTCACTGGAGTGTGAGCGGGCTTGCTCGTCGATCTTCAGATCGCTCAATACCCGGGTGGCCGTTACGTTTAGCAGACCGCTTGCGGCTTGTGGATGTTTGATATGATCATCATCCGCTGCCGGCGTATTGACGAGTCTTTAGAGTCCTACACAGAGGTTTCCTGGTTCAAGCGAAACGAAATAGGAGCGCATATGAGATATGTGCGGGACCGAGAATAATACTGTATGCGATACTGTATTCTATTCTCGCGATAAATATATCGAATGGTTGTATGCGATATAACCTAGTTATCGATTCAAGCGTTGATTCGATAAGCCGATATATTAGATACCAGTCGGTTATGTGCGCATGACCGGATCATTGAATCAAGTGTTGATTTAATGATTTAATGTATAATTATATATTTGATATATTACTTTGCATTAACTAGTATCGGTTCACTTTAGACGGATTTTCTCACTCGGATGTGCGCATTGTATATGCGATATACTTTTGTGCACTTGCTTGTATCATGTTTGATGATACATGTCATGCTAGGGTTCAAGTGTAAAGATTAAACCTTGGTTAATGAAATAGTTTAGGGTTTCTTATTTGTTATTCATTTATCTATTTATTTATCCTTTTTATTTTTGATAAATGAATAAATGAAAATGAGAAAAGAATGGTGGCTTCTTTTGTTCTTTAGTTGAAGCTTCATGAAGCTTTGTTCAAGTCAACCATACTTATCTCATCCTTAACCCTAACCATTCCCACTAACCATGATTCATTCTCTACACTTAACTCTAGTTAATATTATGATAAGAATTCATTTTCTTTTCATTTTCTATTAACTTAATATATCATCTTTCTTCTTCTTCTTCATTCTTCAAGTGAAGAAAAGCAAAGTCCATCAATGGTGATTGTTGGATATGAGTGAGAAATCCAATTCTAAAGTTAACCCACTTCCTATTTCTTCATCCTCTACCTCTTGCCAAGTAGTAGAGTGTGTTTCCTTCATAAGATTTTAGGGTTTGGTGAAGGTGGAGCTTGATTCATCGATGCCTCGACGTAGATCATCTTCGGCATGGACATCGACGACCTAGCTTGCCCATTCTCCGACGAAGCCGATCCTAGAGCCCAGATTCGATTTGGACAGCGGAGAGGACCTCGTTGCAGAGCTATGGAGGTGGAGCACCGGATCTACAAAGGTTGTATTTCCGTATTTTATATAGTTAACTGTTAACTAGTTCTTGTTCGCCTAGAAATCTAGTTATCGATCCGTACACTAGGGTTTGTAGGCACCACATTTTTTGAAATTGCCATGGTTGATGGCTTGAGAGACCTCACTAGAGTGCCTAGGAACCCTGCAGTGGTATCAGAGCCTAGCTAGAGCCTTAGGCGAAGTCCAGACGGAAATTGAAGTCCGAACGAACCCGAAACCCCGCATCGATATTGCTCTCTGTACATTTTTTAAAATCTGGTCTTTTTCCACATTAAAAATGTTCAGAAAAATCAGCAGGTGAATATAAGATATACTGTGAAATTCGTGCAACTAATTCATTCTTCTTGCCGCGCTTCCGCGGCACGATCTAGCCTCGTGCGGCGGTTGCGCGGCGGTACGGCCGATTTATTAAATTTTTTTTTCACAGTATCTCATTATTATTAGTGCTGGTATTCCTGGGTATTTTTAATATATTTTCCAGAGTTGAATTTTTCTGAGTTGATTTGGGGATTCGGTGTTTCGATCGGGGTATCAAATTTTGTCTGTTTGGCTTTCCGGATAAATCTTAGAATATGTTAAAAAGTTCGACCGGATATAAATACCCAATTTTTCCCCTGTCGGGAAATTTCCAAGTGTTGGATTTTCCATAGTTTAACGACGTTCTAAGTAGTGCAAGTGACGCGATGGTCCCTCTAGAAGACACAAACCTTAACTCGATTATGTGACCGTCTTGAACTGCCCTTTGAACCTTCGGGTTTGGGGCAGTACGGCGTGCCACATGTGAGGCGTTGGCTTGACCCTTCTACGGCTGGATCGTTGGTACTGAGGCACGAACGGAATGTTGTTAGACTTGTTTCATGTGTTGATCTGTTTCGGGAAAACTTGGGTGTTCGATTGTTCGATCGAAAAGTTTAACATTTTCTGTTTATCTGGAATGGGATACAATAATTGGAATTCACAATAAGTTATGAGATAACTAAATGAATGTTATAAACATAGCACTTTAGTCTCACTTGATCGGTTGCCACGGAATTTTGATGTGATCAAAAGTCCGTCGCAATCACGTAGCGTACGCGGATACTCGCCGGGTAAACTTAATAGACAGCCTCACTCCATAGCCCCGACCAAGTGACTGTAGGAGAACCCCGTCGCCGAAAGCATCCCTCCGGGTGCTCGCGGTAGCGGTGTTCCGCCTTGGTGCACTTCGTCGACGGTATCGGGGGTGCGGCCGTCTACTGAAGTTTGCGACGAGTATTCGATCAGACTGTCGGGAATCTTGTTGAATTCCCCGACTAGATATTGAAAAGAGTTTTCGATAATGAGACTAAAATGCGGGGTTTATAATTGTTAGGCATGCGATGTCTAAGTAATTCATTTGGTCAGGCATGCGATGTCTGAGGAGATTGCGGATTCCAACTGTTGTAGTTTTACACTTTCTTTTCTGTGACCGTAAGTGTAATATGTGATATCGCCGGTTTCATTGCTATATGTCAACGACAATTGGGATGCGCATATTTACTTACGTTGATGACATGTGATGTTATGTGTTGCTGGATATGTTATATTGGATCGTCGTGTTTGAATAGCCGGGGGTTTTTATGTGAGATGAGTGTTTTTCATTTTCATTCATGTAAAAACTTGTATGTAATATTCTTTTATTTGGGGCGCTTCCAGGTTGCGGGAGTTGTCACCTGTTGTATATTATTTACTTTTCCGCACTAGGATAGACCCAAGGAGGAGGGCACAAGTAACCGGGTTCTGGAGTCCAGTGGGAGACCAACTCGAGGAGTCGAGTCCGGGTCTCCTAACTCTAGAATTGGTTGGGTTGCTTGCCGCTCTCGTAGGGGTCTAGGGGTGTGGGTTTGGCTATTCATCACGACCGTGGAATCCGTGTTTTATACTGGCTCGTATTGAAAACACGGACGTCCTAGTATATCCAATATTTCATATGATTCTTCTGCTGCGATATCTGTGATGAGATCATGTGATGTTTCTGTGATGGATTTAGTATATAGTATATATATGATATATTATATAGACGTTACTTATGTTTTACACCCGCGCTAGCCCTGCCCTGCTCTGCCGTTAGTTACCTAACCTAACGGTGCACGAGGGGACATCGAGGCGAATGTGGATGGCATAAGTGTACGTCGTATTTATCTGTGATGATTAGGTATATAAATGATGGGACTTCATTAATGTGATTAATGAAATTAAAAGAAACCTAAGATGTTGTAGAATCGAATTTCAAAATAAAACAGGTAGCTACAGTTCTTGCTTTGCACAGCGGTATATGCGATATATCCTGCACCTTATTCGATGAGGAAAGGACCGAGATCCCTTCACCGGGAGTGACTCCTTTAGCAATAACTGGTCGATGCTGCGCCCTCGGTTTGTCTTTTGATTGCTTTTAAGTGTTCTGCTTTGCACAGTGATATATATGATATATCCCGCACCTCATTCGACGAGGAAAGGACCGACGATCCCTTCACCGGGAGTAACTCCTTTAGCAAAACTAGAAAAGCCTCAAAATCACTCCATTTTAAAATCATTTGATTCTACAACGATATCAAGTTCATTACGCAATAGGTTTTCAGAAAAACCTGTCGTAGCCCTCCGTCATTTCAGATAAGTAGTAGTTAGTATTCGTGCTGCGTTTGTTGGCCTTTGTCAAGGCGCAGTGTGCGGTAGCTAACTGGTGTTTATCTGCTTATGCATATGATGCAGATTGAGTTAGGGTAGTCGTGCGACCTTGTTGGCCTTTGTCAAGGGCCGTGCGGGTGGGTTTAATTCAATCAGGAAATGACGGGTTGAACTTGACTAGCATCCTATGGTTTGTTGGCCTTTGTCAAGGTCATAGGAGGTTAGGGGCAAAATATTATCGGGAATTTCAAGTGTTGAAATTTGCAATGAGATTGCATACCTTCTATGAGATAGTTGGATCCCGATACCCGCTGCGAGTAAGAGTTACTCCTGGGAGAGTTTTATACATTACAACTAGCCGATCAAGTAGGTGTCTAGAAAGGTGTCAACGAGGTTACGCCTCTGGAAAAACGAGGTTTACATTAATTAGGTTCGTGCGAAAGCACGGGGGACCTCCCTCAAAGTACCGACACTGGCCTGGCTGAAAGATTGGCGAACTTGTAGTGTGTAATTAATCCCGGCTAGTCTTTCCTTTTAGGGTTTGAAGGAAGATTTGATAAAAAGCAGTGGGAGCCATCCTGATTAGATAAAATAATAACCAATCTATTCTTGACAGAGCGCACGCTGAGTGTTTTCTTCTCTCTTTCTCCTGGTAGCGACCATATCACGCCTTAATCAAGATAATAATACGGAATATTGACCGAACCCGCTTGTTATACTGAGCTGGGGAACGTTGGTCCCGCTCCAACTTATAATTGTTATAAGACAGAGCAGGAAATTGGGGAATACCAGATTTCCCGTGCCGCCCAAACGAAGAGAGTGCATGCTGATGCATCATCTTCGGGTGTGTTCATTATACAGAACTGTTTCTCAGTATCCTTTACGTCCTGGGTATGTGATACCAGATCAGGATCCCAGATATGTAATCTGTTACATAGGGCTACAGAAAGGTAGAGAACTGAGAACGGGTGATAAGTTTCATGAGGCAGAAAACGGGGCAAGTGTTGCAGCCAAGTCTGTCGGTCACTGTCACCCTGTATTACAATACATTGATTCTGAACGAATGTTATTAGATACCGAACCTGATATACAAAATCATATCAGTCTCTTTATTAGTAAAGAAAGGATATAATTTTGTATTGTTGGATAATGTTTTGAACATTTCCTATATCAAAAGTTGATCGTATCAGGCACGTTATCTAAAAGCATTGATGTTCTAAATCAAACTACAGTTCTTAGTATACGGAACACACACAAGAGGAAGAGTTCAGAAATGAACGAATTCTTCTTGAGGCATTGTAGACTAGGTCAGATCAATGCGACCCGACTGGCTAGAGTTACATAAAGATGCATATTTAAATTAGTTTGAATTTACATCTTGTGAAACTCGCCAGTCATGTTGCAAAGATGAGATGACCATAGCTCCGTTTAATGGAAACAGAGAAAGAGTTAGTGAACTCTTGGGATGATACATGTTGATGTATGTAAGGTCCCCTGTCTACAAATACCAAGACTGGTTCTTTATACTTCATTATATTCTCTGATAATCTCTCAAGATTCAGACATATGTTCCTGTTGAAACACAAGTCCGAACCTTTTGAGATATTCACGGAATATAAGTAAGAAGTAGAGAACCAAAATACGGGTATAAGTATTATGTCCTTTGATGTGATCAAGAAGGAGAATACTTGAGAACGGAAATCCTGGACTATTCTAAAGGAGAATGAGATTCTCTCTCAGCATTACTCCTCCGTATACACCATAGCACGATGGTATATCGGGGCGGAGCAATCACACCCTATATGATATGGTGTGCTCTATGATGAGTACTACTGAGTTACCTATTTCCTTTAGGGAGTTATGCACTTGAGAAGCTGCATACCTATTGAATAAGGTTCGAATCAAATCAGTTGCCTACCACTCCATATGAGATATGGAAAGGGAAGAGCCCATGTCTTAAGCTAGTTAAGATTTGGGATTGTCCGGCCTATGTCTAAAAGCAAAATCCGGACAAGCTCGAGGCAAGGTCTGTTATGTAGAACTGGAAATGTTCCAGCTATACAAACTACAGCAGATGATTTGATAGAACCAAAGGATTCAGTAGATTCCAACGAACCTCAGCCTCTCCGCCGATCTAGTAGGGTTCCTCACCCACCTGAGAGATACTTCAGTTTCTCTATGACAGTGGGAGCGAGGATTGCATCATGAGATGATGACCCAACTAGCTTCGAGCTGGCCATCGAGAGTAAGACTCTGTAAGAATGGCTGGATGTTTATCGATCTGAGATGGAATCCTTATACACCAACAAAGTATGGACTTTGGTTGCTATATCTGAAGGGTTAAATTCCCATCAGGAGCAGGTATATCTTGAGAAGATTACTTGGTGTAGATGGAAAAGTTGAGACTTTCAAAGCTAGACTTGTTAAAGGTTTTCTTCATTGACCAGGCGTGGATCATGATGAAACCTTTTCAAGGATCTATGCTTAAGTCCATCCAGATCCTACTTGCCACGGCTACAAACCATGACTACGATATCTGGCGGTTGGGTGCCATGACTGCTTTTCTAAATGATGATTTAGAAGAGTGTCTATAAGTACACAGCCAGAGGGCTTCGTGGAAAGTGGGAGCAGCGGAAACGTGTGCAAGATGCTTTATAGGATAAAGCAGGCATCGCGGAGTTGGAACGTCTATTTTGATGAAGTAGTCAAAGAGTTTGACATCATCAAAATGGTAGATGAACCTTGTATAAACAAAAAGGTAGTAGGGAGTATGGTGACGATCCTCGTAGAGTACGTGGATGACATACTCTTGATAGGAAAGGAGTTTCCTATGCTACGCTCGATCAATCTCCATTTATCACAATGTTTCTCCACATAGGATCAAAGTGATACCTACTAAATCCTGGATTTTGGATCTATGAGATAGATTTAAATGGATGTTAGGATTCTCACTAGTTGTAGTGAGATGGTATCAATCGATCCTGGGGAGAATCACTGGAAGGGTTCCAGGGTGATAAAGACGACTGAATTTCAGTCGCAGGCATTGTCTTTACCCTCGGTAAAGGGACGGTATGTTGGAAGAGTTCCAAGCTGGATACCGTGACATACTAGACGATAAAGGCAGGATACATCGCTACTTAAAGTTGCTACCCTAGAAGCTGTTTGGGTGTAAATTGGTTCATGAGATGAACTATGTTCCTACCATTGTGAGACAATGGAGTTGTGGCTTATGCCAAGGAACGCCGGTCCCATCAGTGATCCAGACATATTCTAAGGCAGCATCGCCTGATCATGGAGATGATTGATCTCCAGGGTGATCGAGGTTTGGAGAGTAGACACAGAGGACAACACAGCGGATCCACTCACAAAGGCCTGTTCCCAGAGAGAGAGACTTTCATGGGATGGTTGAGTATGAGATACTGCAACCACTGCTAAAGTTGGCCCTAGTGCAAGTGGGAGATTGTTAGTTATATGTATGCCCTAGAGGCCATTACTATACATAGGATGTATATTGTAGTGGATGCTGGGACATATATAGGGAGGACTTTCTTGCTCGACATGATAGTATGCTATCTGGTTGACCTTTACCTTAACGTGTATGCTGATTGTCTCTCTGTTACATGTTGGTAAAGCCCTTAGGATCTGGACTTGACTACCTGGACTATGATGCGGATCATACTAGTGGGGACATGGTAGTCCATAAGTACATCCTTCAAAGTCCCTAGTCGTGGGTGTATCGAGACGGGGCATCGATATACCAGAGTAGACTAGCGTGTACCTTCTCGACCCATATAGATGGGCGATGGATGATCCCATATCCATCGGTGTTTGACATCAGAGATGATATACGGGTGCTCAGTAGAGACTGGGTACACTGGACGGACTCGCCGAGAACTCCCAGATGGTATTATACCTCACGTCAGATGGCAGTTCTCTGGTGACACTGGTACAGAGTAGTCTGTTGACCCGAGATCGTCATAGAGTCTTGTGTGGTTCCCACTGTGCTTTGATTTCCATCTTACCACGTCCAAGAGGGCGTGCAAAACGGTGGTTTTTGGGTACAGTCCCGAGTCACATGGAGGCAATGAGCGATAGGAGGGGATTCGTCTCTCCCGGTATATGGGAGTTGATGTTGCGCTGTGTTCGATTGGCTATAACAGGAAATCCCTGGCCAGGGTTGCTGAGATTTACTGGTAAGTGTTACCAGTAGTTTCTCGAACAGTTATAGACCTCATATCGACACGACTTATTGAGCTATTGGGGTCTGACGTATACCACCCCTAGGCGAGATATGCGACATATCAGACGATCAGACCGGACTGTACGGTAGTGTTACTGGTCGGATTCATTGGAGTGTGAGCGGGCTTGCTCGTCGATCTTCAGATCGCTCAATACCCGGGTGGCCGTTACGTTTAGCAGACCGCTTGCGGCTTGTGGATGTTTGATATGATCATCATCCGCTGCCGGCGTATTGACGAGTCTTTAGAGTCCTACATAGAGGTTTCCTGGTTCAAGCGAAACGAAATAGGAGCGCATATGAGATATGTGCGGGACCGAGAATAATACTGTATGCGATACTGTATTCTATTCTCGCGATAAATATATCGAATGGTTGTATGCGATATAACCTAGTTATCGATTCAAGCGTTGATTCGATAAGCCGATATATTAGATACCAGTCGGTTATGTGCGCATGACCGGATCATTGAATCAAGTGTTGATTTAATGATTTAATGTATAATTATATATTTGATATATTACTTTGCATTAACTAGTATCGGTTCACTTTAGACGGATTTTCTCACTCGGATGTGCGCATTGTATATGCGATATACTTTTGTGCACTTGCTTGTATCATGTTTGATGATACATGTCATGCTAGGGTTCAAGTGTAAAGATTAAACCTTGGTTAATGAAATAGTTTAGGGTTTCTTATTTTTTATTCATTTATCTATTTATTTATCCTTTTTATTTTTGATAAATGAATAAATGAAAATGAGAAAAGAATGGTGGCTTCTTTTGTTCTTTAGTTGAAGCTTCATGAAGCTTTGTTCAAGTCAACCATACTTATCTCATCCTTAACCCTAACCATTCCCACTAACCATGATTCATTCTCTACACTTAACTCTAGTTAATATTATGATAAGAATTCATTTTCTTTTCATTTTCTATTAACTTAATATATCATCTTTCTTCTTCTTCTTCATTCTTCAAGTGAAGAAAAGCAAAGTCCATCAATGGTGATTGTTGGATATGAGTGAGAAATCCAATTCTAAAGTTAACCCACTTCCTATTTCTTCATCCTCTACCTCTTGCCAAGTAGTAGAGTGTGTTTCCTTCACAAGATTTTAGGGTTTGGTGAAGGTGGAGCTTGATTCATCGATGCCTCGACGTAGATCATCTTCGGCATGGACATCGACGACCTAGCTTGCCCATTCTCCGACGAAGCCGATCCTAGAGCCCAGATTCGATTTGGACAGCGGAGAGGACCTCGTTGCAGAGCTATGGAGGTGGAGCACCGGATCTACAAAGGTTGTATTTCCGTATTTTATATAGTTAACTGTTAACTAGTTCTTGTTCGCCTAGAAATCTAGTTATCGATCCGTACACTAGGGTTTGTAGGCACCACATTTTTTGAAATTGCCATGGTTGATGGCTTGAGAGACCTCACTAGAGTGCCTAGGAACCCTGCAGGACACTCGCCCCGCAATATCAAATGTACAAATAAATCCAAACTGCACTATCATTGCACACTGCTATCCACCATGACAAATCCGCAACATCACAGCACAACACAGAACATCAACGCGAATGTCACGTTCGCTAACCCGTCTAAAAGAACTATAGCAATCAGACGCGGTTTACCGATCAAATGACATTCCCAGTTGGAGATATAATGTAAGTACTGTAAACTAACATGTTTAAATTTCGCTCGACTAAATATCACGAAGTGGGCCCCATGAACATCTGTTGAACAGTAACAAAATCTGGGCCCAAAAGATATATACGAAAAACCCCAAATTCCAGAGAAGAAGACACTGTGCAAATTTGGGGGTATGATCACACAGAATGGCCGCGGATGCGCGGTCAAACCATAGGTTTGACCGCGATTCCGCGGCAGTATTGTCGAATCATGTGCCCAAATTTGTACGGTGTTCTTAGAAAACCCTGCACAGATTTCTGTGATATGCAGAATAATTTTTGGAACCCTTTAAAAATCAACAGAAACTGTGAACTTGAATTTTTGCGGTTTTCGATATCCGGTCTGATCGATATTTTAAACGCATTAGCGCAAGTTAGTAAAGCAAAATGGTGAGGCTCTGATACCACTGTAAGTTTACGGTAGCGCCCCGGCCGTCTAACAGACGCCAAATGCGGAACAAAAACTTTTAACTGGCGCTATCGTATATTATAACCCAGATCTGCCATTATTGCTAAACTAACAAACTGTAAAGAGTGTAGAAAGGTTATACGGAACGATCCGAGTCCTTCGTTCTTTAACCATCATCCCACGCTCCGTTGCGGCTGCTCCGATCTCATCGATCTCCGATCTGCTCGTCCAGGTGGCACCACGTCAACGATTCTTCAAACGGGCTCTCGCCTCTGACTCGAGGCAACTCGGTCGTCAAGTTTGCTAAAAGAGATGACCAAGAATGATGTAGAGAATGGGTAGAATACTTTGTCTCGTTACGTCCAAGGCTATGGACGAACGGTTAATGAAGTTGCCACTCGAATCGGGTGATGGAATGAAATGAGCTATGAAATTTCCATACACCCCAAAACTATCATCTTTTTCCTAACAACCATATCTTTCAAGTGAATGAGAGAGAGGGGAGGGGCCGGCCACTAAATAGGAGTGGGGGGGTGAGTGTAGGAGAGGGGGAGGTGACCACAAGAAAAAATATCATGAACAAATATCCTAAGGTTAACAAGAATCATTAATGCTAAAGCATGAGTCATTAAAACCTAGTGTGAACACAATGAATGAAGCAAATGAGTCATGAAGCCTAGTCATCATCCTAGTCACCTCTTCTAGAATCTTCTAGAAGCTTCCACACTCATCCAAGAAAAGATAAATCCGTATTTAACCAAATGTTAAATACGGCTGATAGAAAATTGGAAATTGGCAACTTCCAAAAGCGATCCTGAAACGAATTTCAGGACAACCCCGTAACTGTATAAATATACCCGCATTTGTATTACGACCGAATACAAATGCAACTGAGACAAAGATATTATATCTACTCTATATAATACTCGGATCCGGCTTAAACCAAAGCCCACCAGTATCATCTGCCCGAAATATGACACGTGCGTAAACGCACGTGCATTTTCCGAACCCTGCCATAAAACCATACGGCCTCTACAACATTTCGCCCGAACTTGGGAAACTGTCTGTGGGAGACTCTAATGACTCGTCAGTACCCTGGCAGTGGGTTTAACCACAAACCGTCAGCGGCACTAGCTATGCGTAACGGCTGCCCATGGACTGACCTCAAGGGAGGCCGATGAGCGAACTCATCCGGAAACCCTACTGAGCCTAACAGTGACAATGTATATACAATCCGGTCTGTTCGTCTATGATATCGCATATCTGCCTAGGGGGCTAGTAACGTCAGACCCCCAATAGCAGTATAAGTCGTGTCGGAGTGTAGCCCAATAACACCCTAGATACTACTGGAGTACCTACCAGTAAATCTCCTGCCACGGCCGTGGGCTTTGTGTAATGGCTCTCCTAGACACAGCATGATCTCGCCCCCAATACCGGGAGAGACGAATCCCCTGCCGATCCGCTCACGTGCCTCCATATGGCTCGGGACTGTACCCAAAAGCTACCTGTTTGCATGACTCCTTTGAGCCGTGGTAGGGTAGAAATCAAAGCACAGTGGGAACTCACACGAGACAAATGACGACCTCAGGTCGATGAACTAACCTGTACACATGTCACCAGGGAACTGCTATCTGACGATATGTATAATACCAACTAGCAGATTCCCGGCGAGTCCTGTCCGGTGTGCTCATAACCCAATGAGCACCTGTATACATCTTAGATGATCCAACTGACACCAGTGGCTTGTGAGACCGGCCACCGCCCCTCGTCGGGGTCTCGACTTTATACACTAGTCTACTCCGGAGTATCGATGCCCTGTCTCGAAACTCCCACGACTAAGGACCACAATTATGGATATGCATATAAACTACCCAACTCTCACGTATATGATCGCCATCATACTGTTGGTAGTAAAGCAAGATCCTAAAGGCTCTATCAAAGTGTAACATGTAATCAGTCACCTGAACATGTACACGACTGATAAAGGCAAACCAGATAGCAAACTATCATCTCGAGTAAGACCGTCCTACCGGTACAGGTCCTCCGCAATCATTGCAATCACGTACCTGCGATCCAATAATTGACTCTGAGGGCACTATATCCAACAGCCGAAACCATCCGCTCCTATGTTGATCTTCGACAGCGACTCGGAAGATGAGGTCAATGCCATATTCTCTGCTCGGCCATCAATACAAACCTTCGCCGATGAAGATCAAAGTTTGCAAGTTGCCATGGTTCTGCCAAAGCATCATAAAGAGCTAGATGCACTTGATACCTACAGTGTGGAAGAACTGCAGACATTCTACGTCCCTCCCATGCGAAAAGGTGAAAAGGCGATCGTATTCTACCGATCCGAGGAAACTAAAGTGGAGAAAGAAATCTGGCATGGCGCGAATTCTACACTTGATAGGCTCCAGCCCATCCTTTTGCCCAGATATTACACAGACGGACTAAGGAGACTCTTGAGACGCCAAGGTGTACCCTTTAAGCAAACTGCGCGACAAGCACGGTTCTATATCAGGATCCAGAACGTTCCCGGAACTCAACGAAAGTTGCCCAATGGGAGAATGGAAACGACCGGACTTGGGTATGTTCAATCCAAGAAACGGGAGCTACTCCGCGACTGCTACGTCATACATGACTTTGATGAAGAAGGAGATGCTCTATGGGAAGACGCTAACCCTAAACCAGAAAGAGCTCCCGCCATAAAGTTGCCCAGTTCGTCGTTTGAAGAACAAATGGACAAGCTTATAAGGGAAGCAGGTCAAAAGGTTCGAGACGACCATAATCGGGAAATGACCATCTACGAGAAAGCCAGGACGCAATGCTTCCTTCAGCAGGCTGTGAAAAATGAAAATGCTCCTCCTTGCCAACCCGTTGTACAAAAGGCCCGACGCAGAGGCAGAAACAAACCAAAGAACGGGAAAGGTATTCAACAGCGACAAAGTGGGCCTAAGAAGCCACGTGGTCAGAAATCGAGCAGTCCGGATTCGTCTCTTATAAAGAAGATGGGTCGAGAATATTCTTTTCCTCAAGACAAGACAAGGAAGATATTCGATCTCGTCATAAAATATCAAATGATTATCCTCCTAGAGTCCAAGCACCCCGAACAAGCAGGCGAAGTCTCTTACCTGGACTATTGCTCCTATCATAAGGCAATAGGACATCATATTGAAGACTGCTTCACATCCAAGAATTGGGTTGAAGACCAATATCAACAAGGCAGGTTCGCTCTATCCAGCAGCTGGAGGGTAACCCCGCCGCAGAAGTATGAACCCAAATCCACGAGGGTAGAACCAGATCCACATCGGTCTTGGAAGCAAGCTCGTACCTGTCACGTGATAACGCTGTCAGAAAAAGAGCCCGAGAATATGGATGAACTCCCCTGGTGCTTCGAAAATGATGATGACGAGGTAATCTCAGAGTTTCCACCGGCGCCAAAAGAGCTGGAAGATGGGATACATACTACTGCAGATAACCTCAAGAAAATTGATTTGGGGACGGCAAGTGACCGCGGCCGACGTTCATCAGTGAGCTGTTGTCTGAAGAAAGGGTGGCTACTCTAAAAGACGTGCTCATACAGCATAAAGATTGCTTCGTATGAAACTATTCCGAGATGCCAGGATTAGATCTAGAGATCGCTGTGCACAAATTGGCGATATCCCCGGACGTCAAGCCGATCAAACAAGCGCCGATAAGAATGCGGCTCGAGCTTGAGATGAGCATCAACGCTGAGGTCAAGAAGCTAATCGACTCTGGCTTCATCTAAGAGGTTCAATATCCTGACTGGATCGCCAACATCGTCCCAGTGATGAAGAAGAATGGGACGGTGCGCCTATGTGTGGACTTTCGGGACCTCAATAAAGCTTACCCAAAGGATGATTTTCCCGTACCAGTCACTGAGCTGATGATAGATAACACGTCCACTCATGAAGTTTTCTCCTTCATGGACGGCTCATCAGGATACAATCAGATAAAGATGTACCCTGAGGACCAGAAACATACCGCTTTCCGGACCCTTTTGGGCATATTCTGCTACAAGGTGATGCCTTTCGGTCTAAAAAACGCCGGTGCCACCCACCAGAGGGCCATGACAAAGATCTTCGATGACCTCGTACATGAAATCGTCGAATGTTATATCGACGACCTCGTAGTTAAAAGCAAATCATACGAGGAACATCTAGAGCATCTGAAGATCGTATTTTAATGCCTTCGGCAATACAACTTGAAGATGAACCCTCTCAAATGTGCGTTCGGAGTTTCCTTGGGCAAATTCCTAGGATTCATCGTCCGACACCGAGGTATCGAAATAGACCCGTCGAAGATCAAGGCGATCATGGAAATGCCCCCGCCAAATAATCTCAAGCAGCTGCGATCTCTCTAAGGAAAGCTCGCATATATCCGGCGATTCATAGCCAATCTTTCCGGCAAATGCCGCCCTTACAGTCACCTAATGAAGAAGGGAATCCCGTTCGTCTGGGATCACAAATGCCAAAGCGCACTGGACGAAATCAAACAATACCTACAAAATCCTCCAGTGCTAGCCGTTCCGGTCAAAGGAAAGACTTTTATTCTGTATACAACCGCCCTTGAAGGTTCCTTAGACGCATTATGGGCACAAGAGAACGACCAAGGGAAAGAGAGAGCCCTCTACTATCTGAGTCGAGTTCTCCTTGGGGCAGAAAGCAATTACTCTCCCATTGAAAAACACTGCCTGGCATTGATCTTCGCAATAACGAAGCTCAGACACTACGCGTTGGCACATGAGGTCCATCTCATATCAAAGGTGGATCCTGTCAAATATTTGATGTCGAAAGACATATTAACAGGGCGGCTTGCTAAATGGGCCCTGCTCTTAATGGAGTTCTCGATAACTTATTGACCCCTTAAGGCAGTGAAAGGCCAGGCAATCGCCGACTTCTTCGCTGAGCATCCGATACCTGCCGATTCCCCTTTGAATTGCGAACTGCCAGATGAGCATGCGTTTGATGCGATCGACAGGGGTGATGCTCGGTGGGAACTTTATTTTGACGGAGCGTCTTCCATAAAGAAGCGCAAACAAAGCACCCCCATAATCAAATCAGGGTTAGGCCTCATCTTCGTAACTCCACAAGGAGGGATAATGCGCTTCGCCTTCTCCTTGACAGAGCCGAGGACGAACAATGAAGCCGAATACGAAGCTTTGATAGCAGGTCTCGAGATCACCATCGACATGGGAATTGAAAACCTCCTCATATATGGAGACTCCCAACTGATCGTCAGTCAAGTAAATGGCGACTATCAGACGTGCAAACCTGAGTTGGTGAAATACGACGAGAGAGTACAGCGACTGCTGACTCAAATTCCTTGCTACACCTTGGAAAGCATACCGCGTGCGGAAAATAGCAAAGCGGATGCATTAGCAAAGCTCTCTAAAGAACTGGCTGACGAAAACCTCGATGACGTGAGGATCGTTGTGCAAAGCTGTCGGGTTCTTGCACCGGCAGAAATATCTCCAGAGTCGTCCGAAGAAAAGGGAGCGACCGAGCAAACGACTCTACAAATAAAAGACCAGAAAAAGGCTAAGGATTGGAGGGAAGTCTTTATAGATTATTTCAAATCTCATCAAACACCTGAAAATGCGTCCTCAAGACATCAGCTTATGAAACGAGCTCTGTCTTTTGCTTTCGTCAATGATACCATGTATAAGAGATCATTTGACTCTTTATGGTTAAGATGCCTGGGACCAGACGAGGCAAGGAGAGTTGTCCAAGAAACTCACGATGGACTTTGTGGTTCTCACCAAGCCGGCCCGAAGATGAAGCTGAAGATCAAAAGGATGGGCTACTATTGGCCCACGATGATCCAAGACTGCCTCGAATACGCGAAGCAGTGCCACTCATGCCAGATTCATGGGGACTTTATCCATCAGCATCCAAATCCACTACATCCGACAGTGGCTAGCTGGCCGTTCGAAATGTGGGGGACTGACATAATCGGCCCCATCGAACCAGCATCGTCCAGAGGACATCGATTCATTTTGGCGACAACTGATTACTTCTCCAAATGGGCAGAAGCAGTACTGCTGAGGGAAGTGAAAACGGAGAATATCCTCCATTTCTTCAAAACGCACGTCATTTATCGGTTCGGAATTCCGAGACGGATCATCTCCGATAACGGGCCAGCCTATAGAAGCCACAAGATCAGCCGCTTCGCACAACAACATAACATAGACTGGAGATACTCTTCAGTCTATAATCCCAAGGTTAACGGTCTAGCTGAGGTTTTCAACAAGACCTTGATAAAGATCGTAAAAAAGACGGTGTCTCGGAATAAGAAGGACTGGCACGAGAGATTGCATGAAGCTCTCTGGGCGTATCGAACTACGTTCAAAACGGCCACAAACACAACTCCGTACGCATTGGTATTCGGTACAGAGGCGGTACTCCCCCTCGAGATAGAGTTACCCTCTCTACGAATGGCAGTTCACTACGAGCTAACGGACGAAGAGAATGCTCACCTTCGGCTTGAGTAGCTCGATGCCCTTGATGAAACCCGGCTCATAGCGCAACAAAATCTGGAGGCTTATAAAGCAAAGATGACGCGCTCATACGAAAGATTGACTAGGCCAAGGACATTCCGCTAAGGCGAACTCGTGCTAGTGGTCAAAAGACCTATGATCCCCAATCGTGCTAAACGGGGGAAATTCGAGCCGAATTATGAAGGCCCGTATATCATAGACAATGTCTACCAGGGTGGGGTCTATCTACTCATGGACATGCATGGTGAAAGACCCTTCAGGCCAATAAATGGTCGCTTCCTGAAAAAGTACTACGCCTGATGAGTCACGGCCTAGGTCAATGATAGATGACGACGACTATGTCCGCTCGCTATCTTCCTAAGCCCAAACTTTATAAGTAGTAACCGGTCAACGGACCGAAACGTTCTTAAACTAACAACGGACCGAAACGTCCTTAAACTAACAATGAACCACTATGTCCTAAAACTAGCTGTTGACCGAGACGTCGATAAACTATTGTGGGTTATAGCGTCCCAAAGCTGATACAAAAAAAAGAAGGAAAAAAAACGGTATGTCCATGAGCAAAATGGGTACGGATGAAAACCCGAAAGGGCGCCGTGAGTAAAAAAAAAAAGCAGGGCTGCCGGCGAGTTTTGTGAAAATCCGAAAGGGCGCAACCTCGTTAGAATAAAAAAAAGAGAAAAAAGAAAATGGTATGTCCATAAGCAAAATGGGCACGGATGAAAACCCGAAAGGGCTCTGTGAGTAAAAACAATAGGGCTACCGGCGAGTTTTGTGAAAACCCGAAAGGGCGCAATCTCGTTAAAAGACACTTGCAAGGTCCTCTCGACTTTGTAAGGAGAAACCACTCTTGTAAGATCCTTACGACTTATAAGAGAATATGCACTTAGGGATCCCCATGATCCCTCGGGAGAAATTACACCTGCGAGATCCTCACGACTCGTAAGGAGAACCCTCTTATGGGACCCTCACGGCTCATAAGATTTGAAAGTCTTAAGCTACAGAGATCTGAACCTGTACTTAAGCAGCCACTACAACCTCCAGCACTGCCCTACAAGCGGCTCAATATCGACCCTTGTATACAATCCATGGGCGCGAATAAACATTTTCCTAACAAAGTCCCATCCATGACTAGGGATATGTTTGCACGGTGAACAATCCTTGTGAGTCCTCTCGACTTCTAAGAAGAAAACACTCTTGTAAGATCCTTACGACTTATAAGAGAACATACACTTAGGAGTCCTCATGATTCCAAAAGAGAAAACGCACATACGAGATCCTCACGACTCGCAGGGAGAAATACTTTCATGAGACCCTTACAACTCATGGAGTCAAAAGCCTTAGTCGACAAGACCCTAACCCTGTTCGCTAAGCCACCTTTTTTCGACATCGACAGAGGCAAATGATGATTCACTCCTGGCAATATTCCAGTTGTAGCGGTGCTGATGCCAAAATCGGTGTCTAATCCTAAGCTTGCAGCGAAAAGCCAGCGAGCCACACATGCATACGAAATAGCCGAAATGATAGGGCAACTTGCAACAAAATCAGCAATTAAAAAGAAATGTATGCATGAAAAATAGCCGAAATGATTAGGCAACTCGCAATAAAAAGCAGCAAGTAAAAATAAAATAAATAGCCGAAATGATTGGGCACTGCGAAAAATAGCCGAAATGATTGGGCAATCGCGACTTTCGTGATATAAGAGCTCAAATGATAGAGCATCGCGGAAAGAAATAAAAAATTCTGAAAGAATGAAACTTTTGCCCTACACGTGATATCATATCAATCCCTGTATACAATCCAGGGGCGCAAACAAAGAAGGAATCACACATTCCCTCCCCGGGCTCCATCAGAAAATAAAGCCAAATCTCAACGGTTCACAGACAACCTAGAGACCACTTCCATATTCGTCTCATTACAACAGAAGATACGTCATCCACATGACCCCGTCGCGGAAATACGTCATCCACATGACCCCGTCACGGAAATACGTCATCCACATGACCCCGTCACGGAAATACGTCATCCACATGACCCCGTCTCGGAAATACGTCATCCACATGACCCCGACTTGGAAATACGTCATCAACATGACCCCGTCATGGAAATATGTCATCCACATGACCCCGTTGCGGAAATACGTCATCCACATAACCCCGTCTCGGAAATACGTCATCCACATGACCCCGTCATGGAAATACGTCATCCGCATGACCCCGTTGCGGAAATACGTCATCCACATGACCCCGTCTTGGAAATACGTCATCTACATGACCCCGTCTCGGAAATACGTCATCCACATGACCCCATCTCGGAAATACGTCATCCACATGACCCCGTCTCGGAAATACGTCATCCACATGACCCCGTTGCGGAAATACATCATCCACATGACCCCGTCACGGAAATACGTCATCCACATGACCCCGTCACGGAAATACGTCATCCACATGACCCCGTCGTGGAAATACGTCATCCACATGACCCCGTCTCGGAAATACGTCATCCACATGACCCCGTCGCGGAAATACGTCATCCACATGACCCCATCTCGGAAATACGTCATCCACATGACCCCGTCTCGGAAATACGTCATCCACATGACCCCGTCGTGGAAATACGTCATCCACATGACCCCATCTCGGAAATACGTCATCCACATGACCCCGTCACGGAAATACGTCATCCATATTACCCCGTCTCGGAAATACGTCATCCACATGACCCCGTCTCGGAAATAGGTCATCCACATGACCTCGTCTCGGAAATACGTCATCCACATGACCCCGTCTCGGAAATACGTTATCCACACATGACCCTGTCTCGGAAATACGTCATCCACATGACCCCGTCTCGGAAATACGTCATCCACATGATCCCGTCTCGGAAATACGTCATTCACATGACTCCGTTGCGGAAATACGTCATCCACATGACTCCGTTTCGGAAATACGTCATCCATATAACCCCGTCGTGGAAACACGTTATTCACATGACCCCGTTGCGGAAACACGTCATCCACATGACCCCGTCACGGAAATCCGTCATCTACATGTCAATCTCCCTAAACAGTTACGGGTCCTCTCGATTCGTAAGGAAGAAAACTCTCTTATAAGATCCTTACGACTTATAAGGGAAAACACACTTAGGAATCCTCACGATTCCTAAGGAGAAATTACACTTACGAGATCCCCACGACTCGTAAGGAAAAAAGTCTTCATGAGACCCTCATGGCTCATGAAGTTAAAAAGTCTTAGGTAGCAGATCTGAACCTGCTTCCTAAGCCGTCATTACCTCTCGAAGAAGCCAAGACAAGATGCTCACTCTATCATCTACCGGCTATGTTTGCTAAGGTGACATGCTAATAACAAAAGAAGAAGAAAGCAGAGAGATGGCACAAGACATTGCAACAAAATGTATCTTTTATTCATGAATTCAATTGGGAACAAAATACATCATATGAAAGAATAAAAGAACGAATACATTTTATTCAAAATTACAAATGGTACAAAACAATTATTGAGAGGGAAGCGCTTTCAATATTCCGATCAACCGCTCGCGCACTTCCCTCAGCCCCTCTTCTTGATCAGCTGCCGCGGCCAACTCTGCTTCGACCCGGGCTCGCTGTTGCAAGTAAGACGAAAGTTGTTCCTTGACGGCCCGCTGAGCTGCTTCACGATCTTGTGCATCCCGCTCGACGATGTCGAGCTTCTGCCTCAGTGTTAATCCATCAGAAATGCATCGCAAAAGGCCTTCGAAGATAACTTTCAACTGGGCATCATTCGCATCAACCTGAGCATGCAGTCGAGCAGATTTGCTTGAAGTTTCTTTACATTCCTTCTGCTTTAAAGCCATTTCTTGTTCAAGATGGTGGAAGTAAGAAGTACTCTGCTCGATCCACGCAGCCCGTTGAGTGCTCACAGCCAGAATCTCAGGAGAAGGATGCCTAAGCTCAAGCTCATGCAGGCAAGCCTCAATTTCCCTGCAGCGACTAACCGAAGACTCAACGACGCCCTCACCATGAAAGTTCACGAGCGTCGCCAGCATAAGGTTAACCTCCGCGGCAAAATCCGCAGCAGATGCGGGAGACTCCATGTCGAACTCCTCAATATAGTCGCTCAGCATGCGCAGACTATTCGCGGCGCCTTTTGAGGATGGACGTCTGGAAAAGGGCCCTACCGGCATCATAATGCGAGACTCGAACGGGGCTGGAGTCGACGTGATTGCTGCAAAATAAATCATAGTCAGATGTCGGCTCAGGAAATAAAGAAAATACAAGAAAAATAGAGTCTACTGTACCGGCTACAATAGGGGGCAGAGCTGGGAGTACTGGTGGCGCAACGACAGCCTCGTCCCCATATTCAATTTGTAAGGCTACAAGCAATACAAAGAAGAGTTAGCAATAATGCGACTGCCCGTTAAAGAAAGGACGTCGATTAGAAAAGATACTCACCGACACCAACAGGCGGACTAATCTCTGACAGGAAGGAGAAGTGTGGGTGCAGCACCTGATACAGGTGGTCAAAAAGGACTCCTGCAAGGATGCAGTGACGCAACGTCAGTACATAAGTTATACAGCTTAAAAATAAGACTGATGGGTCACGAATCCGCACCTTCCCACATCTGAGACGGTATGAGAGAGGGTGGAGGAGGTGTCACCGTCAAAGCGGTAGCTGATGGCGCTGCCTCGGGTAGCGCAACCTCAACGCTCGCCACACCTGCATTAGAAATAAGATAAATACTATCAGGAAAGATTGAAAAGGATTGCAGAATAAAAAGAAAAGCAATGACCCAAAATCTACCTGATGAGTCGCCAGTCGGAACCGCGACGAAGGCGTCACTTGATGTAGCAACTGCTTCATCCTCTTCCATCGGGATGGTCTCACCTCCCATCGCCTCATCTCCTGACTCTACGAGAGCCGTCGTAACGCTTGCGACGCCAGGAGACGGCAAAGAGCCGCAAGCAGAAAGAGCGACGATCGGGGCAGTGCCCGACTCTTGCGAAAGAGTGACTACCTCGGGCTCGGCAGCTGTACCCATCTCACCCATCATCATCTCAGGCTCGGTGACTGTACCCGTCTCACCTACCGCCATCTCAGGCTTGGCAATCCTGACTGTCTCACCCGCTGCTACCTCGAGCTCAGCAATTGCAGCCATCTCGCCTACTGCCGCCTCGGGTTCGGCAATTACGGCTACCTCCTCTACCGCTACCCCAGGCTCAGCGGTCACCACCACTTCTTCGGTAAGACTCGGCCCTGCAAGATAAGATATATGAGAATTGATATTTAAAACTTTGACAACGGAACCCGGTGTCACATTACCTTGAGTTGGTCGTCCGACCGCTTCCCGAGCCACACGTGCTGCCCGTCTATAGGCAGTAGACAAGGCAGCCGGGGATTCCTCTGAAGGAGTAGGGGCAGGGGTAGCGGTGCTCGAACCCGCACCCGTGGCCAAGGCAGCACTACGCTCCCTTGTCGCGCGCATTCGGCGCTTCCTCTCAGCTCGGGCCATCAAAGCGGATCTTCTAGATGCCTCCATCAATAGGAAGTCATCATCCGCGCCAAGGGTTACCTCTGGAGCCGTTATAGCTTCCGTCATCGGTCGTTTGAGTAAGGCCTCTTTCGGCAGTGCCGAAAAGGCCGGGATTTCGGTGGCTGGCCTGGGAAGAATCTCCGCATCACCTTGCGGGATTGGCATTGTGGTCCCTGCGATAAGATAAAGAAGGGGTTAGATTGTCCATAAGAATGGAGAATGAAGATGCAATAAGCCGAGACATACAAATGCCCGACAAAGCACGATTCCTCTCCTCCTCCTCAAAGGTCCTAAGGGAAACCGCCAGAGCCTCCTCGGTGGTAAAGCCTGTTACAAAAGGAAAAAGTCAGTCAAGACATGATAATAAAAATAAAAAATATAATGAAATAACTGAAGGTGCGACTGATGTTTACTTGATTGCACGAGGGTGGAAATTTCCGCTTGGTGGTTTGCGGATCGCATAGAAGCTGCAATAGCGGCCTCGACATCAGTATCTTCTGGCGCTATGAAGAGACCTTCGTTGGTCCTATATTCGCTCAGGCCCTCGTTATAAGGAGCCTGAGGCTCCAGCCCGAGTACAGCGTCTAGAGAGAGGACCAACCTCTTCTTTCTCTTCTGCGTGCGAGCTCCAGTCGCGGCAAGCACAAGCTTACGCTTAGTAGGCCCCTTGGGACGACGAGTCCCAATTTCTTTTCCGACATCCGACTCGGGGGACACGGCAGCCAATTCTTTTTCAGACATGCTGGAAGGGGGCAACCCACGCGTAGGGCTTAGCATACGTGGAGGCTCAATTGCAGTGACCTCTTTTAGCGGAGGGGGGATAGTGGTCCGTCGCTTCAAAGGGACGTTGCGATCGCCGGCAGGAGGTGCACTTTTGCGATCGAGCAGCAGCCGCCTCTCTTCCATAATGACGGCGCCCATCGAATGCTGGTACCACGCCATGTACACATTAAGGACCTTTAGGACACAGCTCGGTTCGCTGATAAAGAAATTGGACCCCGTGTTCAAGCGCATGAAATGATATAGCGCGTTTCGCATCCCCTCTTCAGTGGCAGTGGGTTCTAGCAAGAAAGCTTCCAGCGGAACTCCTTGATTATATCTCAATTGTTGGGCAAAACGATGCAGTTTGTATCTCATGAAAAGTGCCGCATCATTTTTCCTAAACACTAGGAAGCCCGGTCTGATAGAATATAAATGGAGGATCTCCCGAGCTTTCAAAACTGAGGCTCCATCTTTAAAAGTATCCCGCAATAGCCGCACCGTTGTGGCGGACTCTTTTCCGATGGTTAAAACCTTGTCGGTGAAGGTCATGCCATCTCCAACCGTGCGGGGACGAAGAAGCAAACCTTTAGCATCCTGCGGTGACGGATTTACAATAGATGCGCTGACTAGTCGCATAATCCGGGGGAAGCTGCACCTGTCATAAAATGAAGGCCTTTTATGAATACCAAAAACGCCAAGTGCATGTAGCTCGAGCCATGACATGAAGTAATGCATCAAGAAGTTGACATGCTGCACTCCGGGTTCAGTGGTGTCTGCCGCTTGACTAAGGCCGTAATACAAATGGGTTAAACCGGCGACCCCGACAGCCACTTTCACCCCAATAACCATTAGGTGAGCCGAATAAAAGACAGACGGCCTCATATGGCGAAGGTGCATTGGGAGCGCGAACCAGCTCAACCATAGCCCAAGAAATCCCAAGAAGAAGGTTTCCTCATCAATCCCAGGGACTGCGATCTTCGCAAAAGGAACAACTGGAGTGTTGGGAAGGAAGAAACTCTTCTGATCTACCTCCGTCGTTGGCAGGTTGTTTAAACCTAAGCCGAAAGGGTCGTCAAGCGTGGCGAATTTAACAGCCTCCTTCGAGAGGACTTTTGGGTGAAGAAAGCGAGCGATGAAATCCTCGAAACTAACCCTACGGCTCCCAGATTCGAGGAAGAGGCCTCGTAGATATTCAACACTTTGATCAAACTAGGAAATTGGTGTTGAACGGCAATCACCGGGGTAAGGCCTGTCATCACTGGTTTAGCACCAAAAACATGTTCATCTGTGGGAAGCAGTTCCTCATAATACTCCCCTATGACCGGTAAGCCAGAAACTTCCGCAAATTTCTCTAAGGAGATTGACACTTTCCGGTCCAGCGAAAGGAAGGTGTGGGTAGGGATATTCCACTGCTCCAAAAAAGCCTTAACCCACCAGGCGGGACGCGTAGGATACTGAAAAAGAGAAGCGTAAATGGCGGGATACAACCCAAGCCTCAACAACTGCGACTTCTTCGCTGATAAAATGTAGCAAGCCCACTGTAGATAACCAGTCGTATGACGATGGATCAGGCCAATCATATATGGTTGTCCCCACGGCCGCGCCTCGCCTTGACAAATATGTCGTCCCAAGGTATCTAAAGCCATGGGAGGCTGAACGGGTATCGAAGCTATAGCGGGCCGAAGAAGACCTTCTGAAGTCTAATTAACCATTTCCATGGCATAGTTCACCGGGGGTGGGTCGGCGTAATGAATCGCCATGATAGGCTCCGAGGGTATCGCACACGAAAAGTTTTGTCGGCCCTTAATAATATGATTATACTATGTCCCCCAGAGGTGAAGATTCTTATGTTCCGGGTCATGATCTTTGATCAAAGCTAGCACTTCCCGGTCTACAGGTGCTCCAGGAAATCCTCCCTCTGAACGGACAAACGGGGACGAAGTATCGAAAGACATGTCGCCTGCAAAAAAGAGGGACAGAAATCAACTGTCAGTGATATAATTTAATTTTAAATTTCTGACACTCGGTACTTTAAAAGTTGTACCACACTGCAATGCAGTGGAAAGGGGACCAAAAGGGGACCCATAAAATCTAGATGACAATTCATCAATTAATAATTAATAAAACAGCCTCATCACTGGATGAGACTGTTAATTAATGAGGAAATCCTCAAGAAAATTCTCATTGAATGAGAGAGATCTCGGGAAAAGGAGAAAATCTCCCTTTGAGAGCAAAGCTCTATGACAGAGTGACACTTGTCAAACTCTGATCATGAAGGAATAAAATTCCTTAAAGAGCCTGGCTCTGTAATGATGATAGAAAAACCCATCAAAAAAGAAAATTAAAATCAATTAATTTTTATGAATTAAAAATCCTGGGATCTTCAAGATCCATGAAAAAACTCTTAAGAGTTCTTCATCAAAGATTAAGAAATCTACACATGATTCAAAAGAGCAAGGCTCTGTTTATGGGCTAAGAAACCCCAAGAAAAGATCTCTTTAGATCTATGGGTTCATGAGAGCAAAGCTCTGCTAATGAAACCCTAAATCGGTTTTCTTTATATTAAAGATCTATGAAGAGCAAGGCTCTGTTAATAGGTAAAACCCTAATTTATTAAAAATTTTAAAATTTTACCTAAGTTTGGAAAGAGTTTTTACTCTTGAAAAGTTCTTAAACAGAAGAGCTATGCTCTGAACAAAATTCTCAAAGAAAGAAGATGATAATCATTTAAGGGACCAAAGGTCCTATTTATAGGTATTGAACCGCCTCTTCAACTTCTCAGTTGATCCAAGGGCTCAGATGCTGTCACCGCTGCACTCACGTGTGCGCCACGTGAGCGCAACGGTGGGGGGCATTTGTTTCCCCCAATCAGAGAAAAGATCTGTTTTAAAATTCAAAATTCAAAAATTGAAGCAACGCTTCAGATTCAGCGCCAGGCACGCTGTGCGCCATGTGTCAAACACAGATGCGCTAGCGCCAGGTGCGCTGTGCCCTAGGCAGCGCACCCCCAATCAGAGCAAAACTCTGTTTTAAAATTCAAAATTCAAAAATTGAAGCAACGCATCAAATCCAGCGCTAGGCGAGCTGCGCGCCACGTGTCAAACACGGGTGCGCTAGCGCAGGCTGCGCCGCGCTCTGCGCTGCGCGCCACGTGTCAAACGTAGGTGCGCTAGCGCAAAGTGCGCTGCGCTTTGAGCAGCGCACCACGTGCAAAGTACGGGTGCGCCAGCACTGGAATTATAAAATTCACCACCGTTAGATCAAAAGATCTAATAATGATAAATCATTAATTAGAATTAAAATTCTGTTATGGAAAGATCTTTCCAATCTTGTTAAAAACAAAAGATTGCCTTCTGTAAAACAGAAGCCCTAGGATCAAAGATCCAACGGTGGGGAAACATCCCCAAATCAATCAGAGAAAGATCTCTTTAACCGATTCAACAAATCAATTTGCCCTATATAAAGGCCCCAAGACTTCAAGTCTGATATGGAGAAACCCCCCTACAAATTTTAAGAAAACTCAAAAGAAAGAGAGCAAGCTCTTAAAAGAAGATCATTTTTTCAAGGTAAAAAGAATGATTCTTGAACAGAGAGATGAAATCATCTCATTAAAACAGAAGAATTATCTTCTTAAAAGATCATAAATCTACAAAAGACCAAGGGCTTTCATAAAAGAGATAAAAAGATCTCATTATAAAAACAAAAGAAGTATTTACTTCATTCACAGATCATTGATCTATAAAGGTAAAACCCTTTCAAAAAGAAGAACTGTTGTTCTTGAGGCGAAGCCTCCTTTAAAAAGAACACAAATTGTTCACAGATCATAAATTTGATCAAATGCGCTTTGCGCTATTGAAAAGTGCCTTGCACTGTTAAACTGTGCTTCTGCGCTGCTTGGAATGGCACTCAGCGCTAAAACTTGACACGTGTCAACCACGTATGCAACTTGCGCTTTGCGCTTCTGGAGCAGCGCACTGCGCTCATAGGCTGGCGCTCAGCGCCAAGCGCGCCACGTGTCACTCACTGGTGCGCCACTAAACTAGCGCAACGCGCTCATAAATTGAAAGCGCAATGCGCTCATAAACTGGCGCTTAGCGCTAAGCGCAACACGTGTCCTTTTCGTGTGCGCTACTTGGCAGAAGTGCAATGTGCTTTTTAATTGGCGCAAAGTGCCTGGCGCGCCATGCGGCGCGCTGTCAGAACACATATTGTTCTGATGAATACTATGCATTCAATACAAGAAAAAAAATGTCAGGATCTAATGCTCAGCATTATTAAAAGGGCCAAGCCCAAGTAAAGGCTCAACAGCCCAGAACAATAAAATGTTAAACATTTTAATCTTATTGGACTTAGCCCAATATTGGTCATATGTCCTCAACTTATATTGAACTGAGCCCATCTGCTCACGAATATTTAACAGATCTCAGTCCCAAACTGGACTACAGATCTTCCAACCGACTCACACCGGTTCGAGGGTACATCTCTTTACTTCTCTGATATCTGTCGTTGTAATCCTTCAACGTCTTCAAAGAGGTGACGGGTCCTGACAACCACACATTTCTACGGACTGTGGGGTCCTTAAACTCATGGACTACAATGTCCTTAAACTTCATAGACTACGATGTCTCTAAACCGGACTGTGGGGTCCTTAAACTTATGGACTACGATGTCCTTTAACTTTATAGACTACGATGTCTTTAACCACGGACTGTGGGGTCCCTTTAAACCCACGGACTATGATATCCTTAACCTGGACCGTAATGTCCTTAAACTAATCGACCGTAAAGTCCCTAAACTAAACAATAGAGTTCAAAATCTCTTTTGCTGGATCAAAACGATCCCGTTAAGTTGATCTTAGTCTAAAAATTAGACTAACGTATCCTTAACAAACGTTTAAGTTGATCTTAGTCTCAAATGAGACTAACGTATCCTTAAACCCAAACCAAAACCCAAATCTAAGAAGATACGGATTTGGACTAATCTACGCCCTACGGGCGACAACATAAATTAGTCTCCGTATACAATCCACGGGCAACCACAAACAAAACAAACACCCACGACACGAAGTGACCATCTGGAGAAGGAGAAAGTTGTTACCGCGATGCGGTAGCGTAATTAACTCCAGGGGCTTGTGCCTATAGGGAAGAGCGTCCCCATAATCAAAAACCCCTCAAATGAGAGGGAATCTGATGAAGTCTGCTACATCGCCCGCATCCGTTTAAACCTTCGATACACGGTGCCATAAATCAATGTGGCATCTTCGGAGAGGTGGACGGATAGCACCCATTAGCATCTGCCCCAAATTTCAGGCAAGACGGATCTGCGCGGTCGCGTCTCCATGTTCGGTGGGGAACATGGGTCTGATCCAATATGACCAAACACGATGACTTGAGGTATATGTGTTCTGTTAGTTATATGTATGCCCTAGAGGCCATTACTGTACATACGATGTATATTGTAGTGGATGCTTGGACATATATAGGGAGGACTTTCTTGCTCGAAATGATAGTACGCTATCTAGTTGCTCTTTATCTTAACATGTGCTCTGATTGTCTCTATGTTACATGTTGATAAAGCCCTTAGGATATGTACTCGACTACTGGGACTATGATGAGATCATACTAGTGGGGCCACGGTAGTCGGCGAGTACATCCCATAACTGTTCCTAGTCGAGGGTGTATCGAGACAAGGCATCGATACACCAGAGTAGACTAGCGTATACGCATCTTGACCCATATGATGGGCGATAGATGATCCCATATCCATCGGTGTTTGACATCAAGGATGGTTTACGGGTGCTCCATAGAGACTGGGTACACTGGACGGACTCGCCGAGAACTCCCAGATGGTATTATACCTCACGTCAGATGGCAGTTCTCCGGTGACACTGGTACAGGTTAGTCTGTAGACCCGAGATCGTCATAGAGTCTTGTGTGATTCCCACTGTGCTTTGATTTCCATCATACCACATCCAAGAGGGCGTGCAAAAAGATGGCTTTTGGGTACAGTCCCGAATCATATGGAGGCAATGAGCGATAGGAGGGGATTCTTCTCTCCCGGTATAGGGAGTTGATGTTGTGCTGTGTTCGATTGGCTATAACAGGAAATCCCTGGCCAGGGTTGCTGAGATTTACTGGTAAGTGTTATCAGTAGTTTCTCGAACTGTTATAGAGCTCATATCGACACGACTTATCAAGCTACTGGGGTCTGACGTTTACCACCCCTAGGCGAGATATGCGACATATCAGACGACGAGACCGGACTGTACGGGAGTGTTACTGATTAGATTCGCAGGAGAATGTACAGGCTTGCTTGTTGATCTTCTGATCGTTCAATACCTGGGTGGTTGTTACGTTTAGCTAACCGCTTGCAGCTTGTGCGTGTTTGATATGATCATCACCTACTACCGGCGTATTGACGATTCTTTAGAGTCCTACACAGAGCTTTCTTAACGCAGGCAAAACAGAGTAGGGGCACATATGTGATATGTGCAGGACCGAGGATAATGCGATATGAGATACCGTATTATATTCTCGCGATATTTGATATCAGCCAGGTCATCGGATCAAGTGTTGATTCGATGAATCGGTAAATGATATATTAGTCGGTTATATGCGATATAACCGGATTGTCGGATCAAGTGTTGATTCGATGATTTAATGTATAATTATATATATGATATATTAAATTACATTAACTAATATTAGCTCACTAAAAGATTCTTTTTCTCACTCAGGTAATACATTGATATATATGCGATATATGTTAATTGTATTATTTTATTTTGTTACAATAAATATTATATATGTGATATATAACATTGTAACATGATATGATTACTAATGCAACATGTTTAGTGGAGATTAAACAAGATTAGGGTTTGATTTGGGTTAGTTCTTTCTTGATGTTTCTAGAAGGTTTCTTTTTGTTTTGTGCTAAGATATTATGGTTGATATTTTAGTGACTCATTGTTAACCCAACCCAAACTCAAACCTTTGGTTAAGTCTCTACATGAGTTAGCCTTGTCATTGTTAACCATGGTTGCATTATTAATCATTATGATACATTTTCATTATTCATCACAAATGATTATTCATCTTCTTCTTCCTTCTCTTTTCATGAAAAAGCTTTCTAGCTTTTTATGTGGTGATAAAAATGAGTGAGAATAAGAAAACAAATGAGAGCAAAAATTCTACTTCATCATCCTCATCTACCCTTGCCATTTAGATGAGGGTGTTCACATCATTAGTGAGTGAGAGCTTATGTTAATGAAACTTCAAGGTAGATCATCTTTGTTATCGAAGATCGGAAGCAAGTTTGCATCATTCTCTTCGTGGAGCCTCTCTAGAGTCCGGGAACATGATGATCGCAGCGAAGGGACTTCAACACGGAGCTTATGAAGTGAAGGACCGAATCTACAAAGGTTGTAATCCCTCTCACTTAGTGTTAAAGTGTTTAACATGCTTGTTTTCGCCTAATCTCTAGTTTAAAGATCTAGTTTAGAGTTATTCGGAAAGGATAAATTTTAAATCGGGCATGATTGATGCCTTGTAGAGCCTTGTCAGAGTGCCTAGTAACCCTTCATGTTCGATTAAACTTATCACTATAACGGAATTGATATATCTACGCATGATAACACACGCACGTATATGCCTCTAATTACGTAGCAATATGATATAATTTATATAAATTATAGTAGCATGATTTGCAAGTGAAGGGGGTTTCAACTTGCCTTTGGTCGCTTGATATAGAAGCGACACCACGTGCGGGATCCGTCTTGTCACTCGAGACGATGCAATGCTGGACATGTGCGCGACGCGGGCACGATGTGCGGTGACTCGGTACTGGATGCAGTAGCGACGTGGGCATGATACGGTAGTGGACGTGGCGATGACGCGGACGCGACATGGTACTGGGCACTGTCTTGACTCGGTACGTTGTCTGGGAGCGGCACGGCGCGTGCACTGGATCGAGTACGGTGTGGCACGGGAGCTAGCACGACATGGCATGGGGACTGGCTACGATGTGTCATGAGAAGTGGGCACGGGGCGCGGCACGTCTGGGTACGCGGTGGCGCGGAGGTGGGCGCGGTGTGGCACGATGGTGGTGTAAGAATACGGTAGCGCCTTGGCCGTCTCTCTGAGGCCAAAATGCAGAAATGAAAATTTTTCTTAACTTGAAAACCGGCGCTATCGTATGCTTAAAACCCGGATCGAACCATTAACCTACAACTAGCTATCTAGAGAAGGGATAGAAAGGCTATACCGATCGATCCATGTCCTTCAGTCTTTGGCCACCATCCCAAGCTCCTCGCGGCATCTCCGGTCTTGATCTCCTCGTCGGAAGGGCACCACATCTACGAGTATTTTTACGGGCTCCCGCTTCATCCGAAGCAACTCGGGCACGAAGTGTGCTAGCCGACGTGTCCAAGGTGTTGTAGAGAATGTTTGTGATCACTTTGTCTCTTGCATCCATGGCTTGGATGGAGGTTAGAGATGTTGCCATTGATGGAGATAAAGAGCTAGAGAAAGAAGAAGAAGAAAAGAGCTTTTCTTTTCTTTTTCTTTTGTGATGTTGGAATGATAAAATGAGAGAGTGATAAAAGAATAATATGAGACCAAGCTCACTCAAGGCAGCCCCCCTCTCTCTCCTTCTTATTTCATGACTCAAATCAATCCATTAATGTGACATTTTTGCTAAAAAAGAGACCATGAGTCATGATATATGTCAATGTCACATTTAATGCATTCCATGATGAATTCTAGCTCATTATTTCCATAAGCAAACATTAATCCAAATGTTTTCCATAACAAAAAGACAACGGCAACATCTAAAGTAAACTCGTGACGGATCACAAGGATACCCCTCACCTGTATATACATACCTGCATCCGCATTCCGACTGAATGCGAATGCGATGAGACTAAAGTAATCTAACAAATCTAATACTAGGATCCAGCTTAAACCAAAGCCCACTAGTATGATCCGTCCGATCATGATCCGTGCAATACTGCACGTATATGATCGGACCCTACCATATATCATACGGCCTCTACAACGTTTCGCCCGAAACTTGAGAAACTGTCTGTAGGGGACTCTAAAGACTCATCAATACTTTGGCAGTGATTTAACCACTAGCACGTCAGAGGTATTAGCCGTACGTAACGGGCTACCAGGTATTGACCAAAAAGGAGGTCGATGAGCGAACTCATCCTGACACCCTACTGAGCCTGTCAGTGACAATATCCGTACAGTCCGGTCCGTTCGTCTATGAGCATCGCATGTCGGGCCTAGGGGGTTGGTAAAAGTCAGACCCCCCAAAAGCGGTACAAGTCATGTCGGAGTGTAGCCCAGAACACCCTGAGATACTACTGGAATACCTACCAGTAAATCTCCTGTCTCGGCCGAGGGCTTTGTGTAATGGCTCTTCTAGAAACAGCGCGACCTCACCCCCAATACAGGAAGAGACGAACCCCTGCCGATCCGCTCACTGCCTCTATGTGGCTCGGGACTGTACCCAACTAAAACCTGTTTGCATGACTCCTTTGAGCCGTGGTAGGGTAGTAATCAAAGCACGGAGGGAACTCACACGAGACAAATGACGACCTCAGGTCGATGAACTAACCTGTACACATGTCACCAGGGAACTGCTATCTGACGTCAGGTATAATACCAACTAGCATGTTCCCGGCGAGTCCTGTCCAGTGTACTCATAACCCAATGAGCACCTGTATACATCTTAGGTGAACCAACTGACACCAATGGCTTGTGAGACCGGCCACCGCCCCCTGTCGGGGTCTCGACTGTATACACTAGTCTACTAATGGAGTATCGATGCCCCGTCTCGAAACTCCCACGACTAGGGACCTTTTAAGGATGTGCTTATAGACCCCAGCTCCCACGTATATGATCGCCATCATACTGCTGGTCGTCAAGCAAGAATCCTAAGGGCTCTATCAGCGTGCAATAGCGACCTATAAGGTCACCTAAAGCAGTACACGATGATAATGACAAACCATGGTAGCATACTATTCTCCATTAACGTGTAATAGTGAACCACAATGTCACCTAAAGCATGTACACGATGATAGAGACAAATCAGATAGTATACAATCATCTCGAGTAAGACTGTCCTACCTGTATAGGTCCTCCCTCAATCATTGCAATCACGTGCCTGTGATCCAATAATTGACTCTGAAGGCACTATATCCAACAATCTCCCACTTGCACTCAAGGCTAATTATTGCGATGTCGCATACTCACAGCCCGTGTGATACCGAACACCCAACTCCTCTACTAATCAGTATCACAAAGCTCGTTTGCGAAACTATTGTGTTCGAGAAATAGCCTCAGCTAGTGGATCCTCCCTGATGTTTCTTTCTATGTCTCTCTTTATCTCAAGTTCGCGGAGAAAACCATCCCCCGAAATGAGCAATACCTGTCTTAGAATATGTCTGGATATCTAATGGGACCTAGCTCCAAATCCAAACTTCTTAGACTGTATCGTCAACTGAACTTATTCAGTATCCTGAGCCACACCTCCCTCAGTATCCGCTTGGACCACCTGTCCAAAATACTGCCCCTTGTCGGAGGGAAAACTATAACTCTGACAGTCACTCTGTCATCCAGGTCACCTTGGAAGCCTGGAATGATAACCGTCTCCTGAAGGAGGATGTCGTTATCATATCCCTAGAACATCGACTCATATTCTAAAACTGCTTCCGAATGTCTCTCCAGGAAAGGATTAATATCAACTTATTGCATCTCGTGCAAAAACAACATCTGGTGTAGTACTTGACATCTCATGATTGACTCAATTGCCTAAGCAAGTGATCTGTCAATCATGCACATCCCTCTCCCCTTTAGTCTGTAAGACACCTTTAGATAGGGTGACTCCATCACCTGCAGGTACACTACCGTGCCAGGAGTCGTCCATTCTAAAATACCTGTAGAATGCTGTCTAAGTACCCAGATTGGGAAGCTACCCAAATCTAGATCTAAAACCATAGATCTAATAACCAGAATATCTGATATGAAATCCATGTCCTTAGTGGAGAAACCGCTGTGTGACAACCAAAGTATAACCGATCGTAGTATAAGAATTTCACTTCCCACTCTGTGTATGTCATCCAAATACCAGGACATCACACCCTACTACCTTCTTAACAGATCCATCCCCTATTCTGATGAATTCAAACCTATGACTGTCACATCAGAAACAGATGATCTATCTCCGCTATATCTGCTTTAGTCCATAAATAGACATAAGCTACTTGTCCACTATGCTTCCGCTGTTCCCACTGACTACGACAACCCTCTGGCAGAGTCATATACACGTGCACTTCTAAAGCTAGTTTAGAACGACGCTATACTCATCCTCCTACCGGGTCTCATAGCCTAGAACAAGAGTAATGTCAAGTCTGGGTAAACAAGAACCTCCTTGTCACCGTCTTTGAGCATACCGAAGTACCTCTCGAGTGCCTGAGGTTACCCACCTTATCTGTAGAGTGTCCAATGGAATGTCAAACCAGATCGAATCTTTAGGTTCTATTTAAATTTTCAGTAATCGTTTGCGGTTCTGGAATCACTTCCAGTTCTACCATACCCCCACTACTGTTTTCTGAAAAGATCTGTTTTTACTAAAACTGTAGTGAGTCAAGAACAATATCACTATTGATCTTCCAGATGGTAGAAAGTCAACCCTCGTCATAGCCCGGGTCAACCCACAAACTGCCATTACAGAAACGTGCCTTGAGTTATCCAGAATCTGGTTTTAAGCATAAGCCGGACAACTCCCCGTACCTTAACATTGTTAAGATATGAACTATTCTATATCCAATATAGAAACAGAGGCACTGATTTAATTGGAACCAGATTCAAATCATGCAGCTATCTCCAGTGCATGTCAACTAAATGAAGAGAGTGTTGGAGATAGTGCCCTCAGAGTCAATTATTAGGTCACAAGTACGTGATTGCAATGATTGATGGAGGACCTATCCCGGTAGGACAGTCTTACTCGAGATGATAGTATGCTATCTGGTTTACCTTTATCATCGTGTACTGCTTTAGGTGACCTGACAAGTCGCTATTACACGTTGATAGAGCCCCTAGGATTCTTGCTTGACCACCAGCAGTATGAGGGCGATCATATAAGTGGGAGCTGGGGGTCTATAAGCATATCCTTAAATGGTCCCTAGTCGTGTGAGTTTCGAGACAGGGCATCGATACTCCAGAGTAGACTAGTGTATACAGTCGAGACCCCGACGAGGGGCGGTGGCCGGTCTCACAAGCCACTGGTGTCAGTTGGTTCACCTAAGATGTATACAGGTGCTCGTTGGGTTATGAGTACACCGGACAGGACTCGCCGAGAACATGCCAGTTGGTCATATACCAGACGTCAGATGGCAGTTCCCTGGTGACATGTGTACAGGTTAGTTCATCGACCTGGGGATCGTCATTTGTCTTGTGTGAGTTCCCACTGTACTTTGATTACTACCCTACCATGGCTCAAAGGAGTCGTGCAAACAGGTTTTAGTTGGGTACAGTCCCGAGCCACATGGATGCAGTGAGCGTATCTTCAGGGGTTCGTCTCTCCCGGTATTGGGGGTGAGGTCGTGCTGTGTCTAGGAGAGCCATTACACGAAGCCCTCGGCCGAGGCAAGGAGATTTACTGGTAGGTATTCCAGTAGTATCTCAGGGTGTTCTGGGCTACACTCCGACACGACTTGTACCGCTTTTGGGGGTCTGACTTTTACCAACCCCCTAGGCCCGCCATGCGATGCTCATAGACGAACGGACCGGACTGTACGGATATTGTCACTGACAGGCTCAGTAGAGAGTCAGGCTGAGTTCGCTCACAGACGTCCCTTTTGGTCAATACCTGGTAGCCCGTTATGTATTGGCTTATACCTCTGACGTGCTAGTGGTTAATCCACAACCAAGGTGTTGACGAGTCTTTAGAGTCCCCCACTTTCAGTTACTCAGCTTTCGGGCGAAAGGTTGTAGAGGCCGTATGGAGATATGGCAAGGTCCGATCAGATACGTGCGGTATTGCACGGATCGGGATCGGACAGTTTGTACTACAGGCCGTATGATTATATGGCAGGGTTCGATCAGATACGTGCGGCATTGCACGGATCAGGATCGAACAGATATTACTAGCCGGTTTTGGTATAAGCCGGATTCTAGTATAGTACAGTGTAGATTTTGTCTCATTGCATTTGTATTTCGGTCGAAATACAGATGCGGGTGTGTATGCACAGTATCGGGGTTTTCCTGTAATTTATTATGGGACCAGTTTTCTGGAGTTGCCAGTTTGCTTTCCGTTTCGGCCAATTTCCTTTGTATCGTTCATTGGCTGAAGATTGGTGGAGGAGGGCTTATTTGCATTGTTGCAAATAGGCATTTGTGGAGGGTGGTCTTTGCATATTTCCTTGTATCATGATGGTTTCATGATGGAGCCCATCTTTTGACTCTTTCTTTTCCATCATGGTTTGACTTGTGGGGATATGATGAGAGTTGATTAGGTTTTGGAGTGTTAGATTTGTTTTGTGATCATTCCTTTTCATGATCACTTCACACTCTCCCTTGGATGATGGATCCACCCACCCCTTGACTTTATTCTCTCTCTCCATTTTCTTGCATGGCCGGCCACTAGTGAGGGGGGGGGTCTTTTTCTTTGGGTGAGGGAAAAATGTTATTCTCATTCTTTGCATGCTACATTTTTCCCCACCTCTCTCCAAGTTCTTTTTCCTCCACCACAAAGGCATCTCCATGAACCCCAAAATGAGACTTGTACACTACATTCTACAGCAAACCTTGGGCACGTCGAGTAGCCGGCTTCGTGCCCAAGTTGCCTCGGCATTGAGGTGGGAGCCCGTAAAAGAAGTAGGCGATGTGGTGCACTTCCGGCGACGAGGAGGAGACAGGACATTCCGCAGGAGATCGGGACGATGACGAGAAGACCGGAGGACTTGGATCGTCGGTATATCTCTATTCCCTTTCTTGTAGTTAGCTAGGACTAGTTAATGGTTCGATCCGGGTACGCGGCGGTTTGCCAGTTCAAGAAAAATTTAAGATTATCACCGCTTCCGCATTTGGCCGTCGGATTGACGGCCGGGGCGCCGCCGTGCACTTACAGTGGTATCAGAGTCTCGCCATTAACTTAGTCTAGCTTGGTTTAATGTGTTTTGCATTTCCGATCGAAGAAATGTTCCGAAAACCCAATATCACCCACGACAGTTTTCTGTTGTTTTTTTTCAGTCTCGAAAAATTTTTCAGGTTGTAAAATATTGATGTACTAGAAATTGTAAGACTACTGTACAAATTCGAGGCACTGATCTTCTAACCAGAGCGCGGAACCGCGGCCAAAACCCACTTGTGGCCGCGGTTCCGCCGCAGTATGGAGGAATCAGTGGGTTGGGATTTTACAGTGGGCTTCTGGGGTAATTTTAGGGGTTTTGGAATATCAATATTGGGCCCAGAGTTTCTTGATGTGCTACAGTAGTGCTTGGGGCCCACTTGTTATAATTTGATCGATCGGATATATTTTAAACACATTTTTTCACAGTATTTACATTATATCTGCGACCGTGAATGTCACTTGATCGGTAAATCCGGTCTAACTGCTATAGCCCGGTTAGACGGATTTGCGAACGTGACTTTCACGTTGATGTTCTGTTTTTGTTGTGATGTTGCGGATCGGTCGTGGGGGATAGCCTGGATGCAATGCTAGTACAGTTGTGGTTGTATTATGTACATTTGATATTGCGGGGCGAGCGTCCGACATGTGGACTGCCGTCACTGCCTGATTGTATTATTATTTTGGGGCACGGCCAGGTTGCGGTCGATGTACCCGTTGTATATATATTTTACTTTCTGTACTAGGATTGCCCCGCGGAGGGGTGCACGGATAGCCGGGTTCTAGAGGGCAACGAGCCCGCATCTCATGGCATTGAGACGGAGGGGGCATCACTCTAGGATTGGCGGGCTATTCGCCGCACTCGTAGGGGGTACAGGTTGACCCAGGAGGGGTGCCCAGGTTACCGGATTCCGTAAAGTGCTGGGTGGTCCATTCACGGAGCTGAAGGGGGCTGCCTCGCTTCAGGTTTTGGCGGGTAACTTGCCGCGCCCGTAGGGGTCTAGGATTTCATTGCACAGGCTATCCACACGACCAGGGGAACGTCGGGTTTCAGCGGCTCTGTGAAACCCGGGGATCCCAGATATCTGTATTGTTTCTGTGATGCTGTACATTTTCTGTGATGTTGCATTTTTATTCACGCCTTGAGCGAATATAATATATTGGTATATATATTAGTAGATGTTGTATATGTTTTGCATCCGCGCAAGTCCAGTCCCCGCTCTGTCGTTAGTTAGCTAACCTAACGGGTAATGACGGGACCCAGTGGCGAATGCGGATGGCATATACGTACATCAGTATATTTTCGTTCTTTTTGGTGTGATTAATTGATGGGACTGCGTTGATTCGGATCAATGCAAGTTAAAAACAAACCTAATCTGATGTTGTTGGAACACTTTTCAAAAAGCTGTTATTGCAAGGACGTTCACTTTTGTTTTGCATCGTGGTATTCAGTTGGAATATCCTGCTCCTCAGTCGACGAGGCAAGGGCCGAGATCCCTTCACCGGGAGTGACCCCTTGGACAAAAGTTTGCGTCAGGGCAATGACTTCACTATAGCCGATTACTTTTGCTTTGCACCGTGGTATTCAGTTGGAATATCCTGCACCCCATTCTACGGGGAAAGAGCCGAGATCCCTTCACCGGGAGTGACCTCTTTAGCGAAGGTTTTCGTCACTATATTTTTAAAAGCTATCAGTTCCTTCAACGATATCAAGTTCTTTACGTTAAAGGTTTTCGCCAGAAACCATTCGTAGCCCTCCGTCGTTTCATATGGATGGTCAATAGTATTCAAGCTGTGTATGTTGGCCAAAGTCAAGGCACAGTGATTGGTAGCTATTGGGGTATTCATATGCAGCATAGATAGATGCGTTGGTTTGGGACAGTCGTACTGCCATTTTGGCCAAAGTCAAGGGTAGGTACGGGTGGATTCAAATTAACCTGGAGAATGACGGGTAGAACTTGACATGTGACTTATGATATGTTGGCCAAAGTCAAGGTCATAAGAGCATGGGGTAAAAATCTCATCGGGAGTTTCAAAAGAACTGAAACTTGCCAGATATGCGCATACCTTCTGGAGTGTGATACCGTGAGCGGATTCCGTCACGTTGTCATGCCATGATAGTTGGATCCCGATTCCCACTGATGAGTTAGTTTACTCCTCGGGTGACCCCGACTAATTCTTCTTTCAGGTTTGGAGGAGAATTTGAGGTACAGTGGGAGGTTTCCAGATTAGATAAATTGGTAACCATTCTGATCTAGGTTAGAGTGCACGCTGAGTGTTTCTTTTCTCTCTCTCTTTGGCAGCGACCATTGACCCGACCCTAAGACTATGACTCAGAGACCAAATTAACCGAACCTTCTTAACACTGGCTTTTGGATTGTCAGAGTTGCAAACCTCATTGCCACTCCTACTTTTACCCTTTTCTCCAGGACACCCCGTGTTGCTACGAACGTCCACTTCCATTGGACAAAACCATCGTATGGTTAGATACGAACTCGAAGGAATTTATTCGAGGATGGTTTCAGGTTCTGGAGAAAACGGATAGGATTATTCAGTTGTCTTTTCCTTTTACCTTCTCTCAGGTTGCGAGTACTCCTTGGTTTAGGAGATAGTACACCTATTACGCAAATTGGATAGTCTTCTTCCAAACCTTAGGCTGGTGCCGACCGGTAGGGAATGAAGAAAACCAATTAGCCTAACGATGGTGTACAGAAGGTATTAAGTTCAGACAAAGCAAGGGATTAGTGAGAGGGCAAAGTAAATTGCAACAGATATTCACGACCAAACCAAATATTTCGTTACCACTCCCACATCACCTTTGTATTTCTCCAGGACACTCCGTATCACTACGAAGATCCACAGTTTATTTGGATACTCCATCGTATGGTTATATACGAACTCGAAAGGAACTTGTTCCAGTTCGGGGATGGATTCTGGTCCAGGAGAAATAGGAATAAGGTTTATTCGGTTGTCTTTTATCTTCACCTTCTCTCGCTTTGCGAGTGCTCCTGGGATTAGGACAGTACACCCATTATGCTTATTGGATAGTCTTCTTCCAAACCATAGGCTGGTGCCGAACGGTAGGGAAGGAAGAAAACCATTTGGCCTAAGGGGTGTGCAGAAGGTAAAGACTAAAGACATAAGAAGGGATTTGGAGAGGTGGCAAAGAATTATACGGTTACAGTCGTGAATCTGGAAGAGGCATTACTAGGAATACCGGGATACCCCATCGAAACATTTCAATGTTTCAGTTTCACTGTGTACTGTTAAAGGAAAACTGATTTCCCAATTAGTCCTTACTCCAGGGTATGTATTTACCAGGTACGATTCTCACATCTGTATGGTTTTACAGATGATGAGTGGGAGTAAGTTATTGGGAATTGGGTGATTATCCTCATTATATCGAGATTCGTTGTAATCGGTGATATTTGAGGAAATCACCTGGGCCGTTTGCCGGTCGGCAAATATTTGGTTTTGAATATCCGCAGTTATGCACCAATTTCAAATTGATATATCTGTACGTCTATTTTCATGGAGTGAGATATACCTTTCTGAAATTATGTCTACGACATTTACCTATATCAGTGGATGGTTAGGTAAGGAGCATTAAGCAGCGGTGTAATTCTTCTTGACCATAAGTACAGTTTTCAACCTACGACACACAGTGAATGAGTTATCAAACTCAAGGGACTTATACAAAGTATTGTATGTTGTCCAGGGTCCATCAGGACAGAGGGGTTGCTCCTCGTACTATATTCGGTTTACTTATGACTTCTCTAGTTTTTAGGCAGGTGTTTTCATGGAAACACAGGGTCCGAATTTTGAGAAGTTATAGGTATTTGAATAGAGTAGAGAACCAAGTGTAGCAAGTATCGGGATTCTTCAAAGAGATCGAAGATGTAGATACTTGTGTACGGTATTCAGTTGATAGTAATGATTTGAGAGATCTTGCTTCAGATTACTCATGATCGGAAGCATTCCTAAGTTGAGTAACGCCGATCGGCCTCCTTCCATTTAGTTGACATGCACTGGAGACAGCTGCATGATTTGAATCTGGTTCAATTAAATCAGTGCCTCTGGTTCTATATTGGATATAGAACAGTTCATATCTTAACGATGTTTAAGGTACGGGGAGTTGTCCGGTTTATGATTAAAACCAGACACTGGACAACTCAAGGCACGTTTCTGTAATGGCTGTTTGTGGGTTGACCCAGGCTATGACGAGGGTTGACTTTCTACCATCTGGATGAACAATAGCAATATTGTTCTAGACTTGCCACAGTTTTAATAAAAATGGATTTTTTCAGAAAACAGTAGTGGGAGTATGGTAGAACTGGAAGTGATTCCAGAACCACAAACGATTACTGAAGATTTGATAAGGAACCTAAAGATTCAATCTGGTTTGACATTCCATTGGCCACTCCGCAGATAAGGTGGGTAACTTCAGGCACCCGAGAGGTACTACGATAGCCTCAAGGACGGTGACAGGGAAGTTCTTGTTTACCCACAATTACCATTGCTGTTGTTCCAGACTGTGAGACCCGGCGGGAGGATGAGTATAGCGTCGTTCTGAACTCGCTTCAGAAGTGTACGTGTATATGACTCTGCCAGAGGGTTGTCGTAGTCAGTGGGAGCAGCGGAAGAATTGGTGGACAGGTAGCTTATGTCTATTTATAGACTAAAGCAGATGTAGCGGAGATAGATCATCTATTTCTGACGTGACAGTCATGGGTTTGACTTCATCAGAATAGGGGATGGATCTGTTGAGAAGGTAGTAGGGTGTGATATCCTGGTATTTGGATGACATACACAGAGTAGGAAAAGAGACTCCTATACTACAATCGGTTATACTTTGGTCGTCACACAGTGGTTTCTCCACAAAGGAAATGGATTTTATATCAGACATACTGGTTACTAGATCTATGGTTTTAGATCTAGATTTGGGTAGTCTCCCAATCAGGGTACTTAGACAGCATTCTAAGAGTATTTAGAATGGACGACTCCTGGTACGGTAGTGTACCTGCAGGTGATGGAGTCACCCTCTCTAAAGGTGTCTTACAGACTAAAGGGGAGAGGGATGTGCATGATTGGCAGATCACTTGCTCAGGCAATTGAGTCAATCATGAGATGTCAAGTACCACACCAGATGTTGTTCTTGCACTAGATGCAATAAGTTGATATTGATCCTATCCTGGAGAAACAGTCGGAAGCAGTTTTAGAACATAAGTGGATGTTCTAGGGATATGATAACGACAGCCTCATTCGGGAGACAGTTATCATCCCAGGCTTCCAAGGTGACATGGACGACAAGGAGGTTGTCAGAGTTATAATTTTCCTTCTGACGAGGGGCAGTATTTTGGACAGGTGGTCCAAGGAAATACTGAGGGTGGCATGGCGCAGGATACTGATTAAGTTCAGTTGACGATACAGTCTAAGGAGTTTGGATTTGGAGTTCATTTATGAGCTATGTCCCATCAGACATCCAGACACATTCTAAGACAGGTATTGCTCATTTCGGGAGATGGGTTTCTCCGCGAACTTGAGATATAGAGAGACATAGAAAGAAACAACAAAGCGGATCCACTCACTGAGGCTATTCCTCGAACGCAATAGTTTCGCAAACGAGCTTTGTGAGACTGACTAGTAGAGGAGTTGGGTGTTCGGTATCACACGAGCTGTGAGTATGCGAAATCGCAATAATTAGCCTTGAGTGCAAGTGGGAGATTGATGGAGATAGTGCCCTCAGAGTCAATTATTAGGTCACAAGTACGTGATTGCAATGATTGATGGAGGACCTATCCCGGTAGGACAGTCTTACTCGAGATGATAGTATGCTATCTGGTTTACCTTTATCATCGTGTACTGCTTTAGGTGACCTGACAAGTCGCTATTACACGTTGATAGAGCCCCTAGGATTCTTGCTTGACCACCAGCAGTATGAGGGCGATCATATAAGTGGGAGCTGGGGGTCTATAAGCATATCCTTAAATGGTCCCTAGTCGTGTGAGTTTCGAGACAGGGCATCGATACTCCAGAGTAGACTAGTGTATACAGTCGAGACCCCGACGAGGGGCGGTGGCCGGTCTCACAAGCCACTGGTGTCAGTTGGTTCACCTAAGATGTATACAGGTGCTCGTTGGGTTATGAGTACACCGGACAGGACTCGCCGGGAACATGCCAGTTGGTCATATACCAGACGTCAGATGGCAGTTCCCTGGTGACATGTGTACAGGTTAGTTCATCGACCTGGGGATCGTCATTTGTCTTGTGTGAGTTCCCACTGTACTTTGATTACTACCCTACCACGGCTCAAAGGAGTCGTGCAAACAGGTTTTAGTTGGGTACAGTCCCGAGCCACATGGATGCAGTGAGCGTATCTTCAGGGGTTCGTCTCTCCCGGTATTGGGGGTGAGGTCGTGCTGTGTCTAGGAGAGCCATTACACGAAGCCCTCGGCCGAGGCAAGGAGATTTACTGGTAGGTATTCCAGTAGTATCTCAGGGTGTTCTGGGCTACACTCCGACACGACTTGTACCGCTTTTGTGGGTCTGACTTTTACCAACCCCCTAGGCCCGCCATGCGATGCTCATAGACGAACGGACCGGACTGTACGGATATTGTCACTGACAGGCTCAGTAGGGAGTCAGGCTGAGTTCGCTCACAGACGTCCCTTTTGGTCAATACCTGGTAGCCCGTTATGTATTGGCTTATACCTCTGACGTGCTAGTGGTTAATCCACAACCAAGGTATTGACGAGTCTTTAGAGTCCCCCACTTTCAGTTACTCAGCTTTCGGGCGAAAGGTTGTAGAGGCCGTATGGAGATATGGCAAGGTCCGATCAGATACGTGCGGTATTGCACGGATCAGGATCAGACAGTTTGTACTACAGGCCGTATGATTATATGGCAGGGTTCGATCAGATACGTGCGGCATTGCACGGATCAGGATCGAACAGATATTACTAGCCGGTTTTGGTATAAGCCAGATTCTAGTATAGTACAGTGTAGATTTTGTCTCATTGCATTTGTATTTCGGTCGAAATACAGATGCGGGTGTGTATGCACAGTATCGGGGTTTTCCTGTAATTTATTACGGGGCCAGTTTTCTGGAGTTGCCAGTTTGCTTTCCGTTTCGGCCAATTTCCTTTGTATCGTTCATTGGCCGAAGATTGGTGGAGGAGGGCTTATTTGCATTGTTGCAAATAGGCATTTGTGGAGGGTGGTCTTTGCATATTTCCTTGTATAATGATGGTTTCATGATGGAGCCCATCTTTTGACTCTTTCTTTTCCATCATGGTTTGACTTGTGGGGATATGATGAGAGTTGATTAGGTTTTGGAGTGTTAGATTTGTTTTGTGATCATTCCTTTTCATGATCACTTCACACTCTCCCTTGGATGATGGATCCACCCACCCCTTGACTTTATTCTTTCTCTCCATTTTCTTGCATGGCCGACCACTAGTGAGGGAGGGGGGGTCTTTTTCTTTGGGTGAGGGAAAAATGTTATTCTCATTCTTTGCATGCTACATTTTTCCCCACCTCTCTCCAAGTTCTTTTTCCTCCACCACAAAGGCATCTCCATGAACCCCAAAACGAGACTTGTACACTACATTCTACAGCAAACCATGGGCATGTCGAGTAGCCGGCTTCGTGCCCGAGTTGCCTCGGCATTGAGGTGGGAGCCCGTAAAAGAAGTAGGCGATGTGGTGCACTTCCGGTGACGAGGAGGAAACAGGACATTCCGCAGGAGATCGGGACGATGACGAGAAGACCGGAGGACTTGGATCGTCGGTATATCTCTATTCCCTTTCTTGTAGTTAGCTAGGACTAGTTAATGGTTCGATCCGTGTATTAGTGCGCGGCGGTTTGCCAGTTCAAGAAAAATTTAAGATTATCACCGCTTCCGCATTTGGCCGTCGGATTGACGGCCGGGGCGCCGCCGTGCACTTACAGAGAGGCCAATCAGTATTACTCAACTTAAGAGTGCTTCCAATTTTAAGTAACCTGAATGAGAAGCAAGTTCTCTTAATGATTACTATCAACTGAATACCATACACAAGTATCTACATCTTCGATCATCTTGAAGAATCCTGATACTTACAATACCTGGTTCTCTACTTTATTCACATACCTATAACTTCTCAAAACTTGGACCTTGCATTTCTACGAAACACATATCTAAGAACTAGAGAAGTCACAAGTAAACAGAATATAGTACGAGCACCAACCCTTCTGCCTAATGGACACTGGACAACATACAATACTCTGTATAAGTCCCCTGAGTCTAATAACTCAATCCCTGTGTGTCGTAGGTTGAAAACTGTACTTATGGTTAAGAAGAATTACACCGCTGTTTAATACTCCTTACCTAACCATCCACTGATATAGGTAAATGTCATAGACATAATTTCAAAAAGTTATATCTCACTTTATAAAAATAAACGTACAGATATATCAATTTGAAATTGGTGCATAACAACGGATATTCAAAACCAAATATTTGCCGTCCGGCAAACAACCCGGGTGATTTCCTCAAATATCACCAATTACAACGAATTCTGATATAATGAGGATGATCACCCAATTCCCAATAACTTACTCCCACTCATTATCTGTAAAACCATACAGATGTGAGAATCAAACCTGGTAAATACATACCCTGGGGCAAGGACTAATTGGGAAATCAGTTTTCTTTTAACAGTACATAGTGAAACTGAAACATGTAAATGTTTCGAAGGGGTATCCGGGTATTCCTAGTAATGCCTCTTCCATTATCCAGATTCATGACTATAACCGTATATTTCTTTGCCATCTCTCAAAATCCCTTTATATGTCTTTAGTCATTACCTTCTGTACACCCCTTTAGGCCAAATGGTTTTCTTCCTTCCCTACAGTTCGGCACCAGCCTATGGTTTGGAAGAAGACTATCCAATAAGCATAATGGGTGTACTCTCCTAATCCTAGGTGTACTCGTAACCTGAGAGAAGGTGAAGATAAAAGACAACTGAATAAACCTTATTCCTATTTCTCCTGAACCAGAATCTATTCCCGAACTAGAACAAGTCCACTCGAGTTCGTATATAACCATACGATGGAGTATCCAAATAACTGTGGATCTTCGTAGTGATACGGAGTGTTCTGGAGAAATGCAAAGGTGAAGTAGGAGTGGCGATGAAATACTTGGTTTGGTCGTGAATAACAGTCGCAATTTACTTTGCCCTCTTTCTAATCCCTTTATTTGCCTTTACTTAATACCTTTTGTACACCACACTTAGGCTAATCGGGTTTCTTCATTCCCTACCGTTCGGCACCTGCCTATGGTTTGGAAGAAGACTATCCAATAAGCGTAATAGGTGTACTATCCTAATCCAAGGAACACTCGCAACCTGAGAGAAGGTAAAAGGAAAAGACAACTGAATAGTCCTATTCGTTTTCTCCAGAACCGGAAACCATCCTCGAATAAATTCCTTCGAGTTCGTATATAACCATACGATGGTTTTATCCAATGGAAGTGGATGTTCGTAGTAATACGGGGTGTTCTGGAGAAACGGGTAAAAGAGGGAGTGGCAATGAGGTATGCAATTCTGACAATCCAAAAGCCAGTGTTATAAGAAGGTTCGGTCAACTTGGTCACTGAGTCATAGTCAAGGGTCGGGCCATAGTCGCTGCCAAAGAGAGAGAGAAAAGAAACACTCAGCGTGCACTCTAACCTAGATCAGAATGGTTATCACTTTATCTAATCAGGAATCCACTGTATCCTCAAATTCTCCTCCAAACCTGAAAGAAGAATTAGTCGGGATCACCCGAGGAGTAAACCAACTCATCAGTGGGAATCAGGATCCAACTATCATCGCATGATAATGTGACGGAATCCACTCACGTTATCACACTCCCGAAGGTATGCATATGGCTGGCAAGTTTCAGTTTCTTTAGAAACCCCCGATGTGATTTTTACCCCAAGGACCCAAGTGACCTTTACACAGTCAACAAATCAAAGAGTCCTAGTCAAGTTCAACCCGTTATTATCTTGGATTGCATTAAACCCACCCGTACGAGCACTTGACACAGTCAACAAGGCCGCACGACTGTCCTAACCAATCCCATTAATATGCCACAAACAAACACTACTTAGCTACCGCACACTACGCCTTGACACAGTCAACAAACGCAGCACGAATACTAAGTAATACTTGTAAGAAATGACGAAGGGCTACGTCTAGTTTTTGGTGAAAAACTTTTAACGTAATGAACTTGGTATCGTTGAAGGAACCGGATAGCTTTTTATAAATATAGTGGCGAAAACCTTTGCTAAAGAGGTCACTCCCGGTGAAGAGATCTCGGCTCTTTCCCCGTAGAATGAGGTGCAGGATATTCCAATTGAATACCACGATGCAAAGCAAAAGGCAATCGGCTATAGTGAAGTTATTACCCTGACGCAAACTTTTGTCCAAGGGGTCACTCCCGGTGAAGGGATCTCGGCCCTTGCCTCATCGACTGAGGTGCTGGATATTCATAACCGAATACCACTGTGCAAAACAAAAGAGAACGTCCTTGCAATAACAGCTTTTTGAAAAATGTTCCAACAACATCAGAATAGGTTTGTTTAGCTTGCATTGATCCGAATCAATGCAGTCCCATCAATTAATCACACCACAAAAGAACGAAAATACGATGTACGTATTTGCCATCCGCATTTGCCACTGGGTCCCGTCATCACCCGTTAGGTTACTTAACTAACGACAGAGCGGGGACTGAACTAGCGCGGGTGTAAAACATATACAATATCTACTAGTATATATATCAATATATAATAATCGCTCAAGGCGTGATAAAATTCAACATCACAGAACAATACAGATATCTGGGATCCCCGGGTTTCATAGAGCCGCTACTGAAACCCGACGTTCCCCTGGTCGTGTGGATAGCCTGTGCAATGAAATCCTAGACCCCTACGGGTGCGGCAAGTTACCCGCCAAAACCTGAAGTGAGGCAGCCCCCTTCAACAACGTGAATGGACCACCCAGCACTTCATGGAATCCGGTAACTTGAGCACCCCTCCTTAGGTCAAACCTAGTACAGAAAGTAAAATATACAACGGGTACATCGACCTCAGCCCGGTCGTGCCCCAAAAGAATAATATACAAACAGGCAGTGACGGCTGTCCACATGTCGGACGCTCGCCCCGCAATATCAAATGTACAAATACAACCAAATTGTACTACCATTGCAACCAGGCTATCCACCATGACAAATCCGCAACATCACAGCACAACACAGAATATCAACGTGAACGTTACGTTCGCAAATCCGTCTAAAAGGACAATAGCAATTAGACAGGATTTACCGATCAAATGACATTCACGGTCGCAAATATAATGTAAATACTGTGAACTAACATGTTTAAAATTTTCGATCGACAAAATTTCCCGAAATGGGCCCCAAGCACAATACCCAGTACTCAAATAAATCTGGGCCTAAAATAAAATTACCAGAAACCCTTTTTCCAAGTAAGAGACCTACTGAAGAAATTTGGTGCACTGTGGCTATAGTACGGCCGCGGATCCGCGGCCAAAACGTGGGTACGGCAGCGGATCCGCCGCGCTACAGTAAAATCAGCCCACCAAATTTTCTCAGTTTTCTTAAAAAACCCTGCCTGATTTTCTGCAATACACCAAATAATTTTTTGACAACAAAAAAATTTCGACAGAATTTCGACAGAAACTGATGACTTGGAAACGCGGTTTTTTGAAAATTTCGTCCGATCGAAGTTCTAAACATGCTAGAGCAAGCTAGTAAAGGTTAATGGCGTGGCTCTGATACCATGTAAGACTACGGTAGCGCCCCGGCCGTCTCTTCGAGGCCAAAAAGCGGAAACGAAAATTTTTCCTAACTTGAAAATCGGCGCTATCGTATGCTTAAAAGCCGGATCGAACCATTAACCTACAACTAGCTATTTATAAAAGGGATAGAAAGGCTATACCGATCGATCCGTGTCCTTCGGTCTTTGGCCACCATCCCAAGCTCCTCGCGGCATCTCCGGTCTTGATCTCCTCGTTGGAAGGGCACCACATCTACGAGTCTTTTTACGGGCTCTCGCTTCATCCGAAACAACTCGGGCATGAAGTGTGCTAACCGACATGTCCAAGGTGTTGTAGAGAATGTTTGTGATCACTTTGTCTCTTGCATCCATGGCTTGGATGGAGGTTAGAGATGTTGCCATTGATGGAGATAAAGAGCTAGAGGAAGAAGAAGAAGAGAGCTTTTCTTTTCTTTTTCTTTTGTGATATTGGAATGATAAAATGAGAGAGTGATAAAAGAATAATATGAGACCAAGCTCACTCAAGGTAGCCCCCCCTCTCTCTCCTTCTCATTTCATGACTCAAATCAATCCATTAATGTGACATTTTTGCTAAAAAAGAGATCATGAGTCATGATATATGTCAATGTCATATTTGCATTCCATGATGAATTCTGGCTCATTATTTCCATAAGCAAATATTAATCCAAATGTTTGCCATAAAAAAAAGATACGGCAACATCTAAAGTAAACTCGTGACGGATCACAAGGATACCCCTCACCTGTATATACATACCTGAATCCGCATTCCGACTGAATGCAAATGCGATGAGACTAAAGTAATCCAACAAATCTAATACTAGGATGCGGCTAAAACCAAAGCCCACTAGTATGATCCGTCCGATCATGATCCGTGCAATACTGTACGTATATGATCGGACCCTGCCATATATCATACGACCTCTACAACGTTTCGCCCGAAACTTGAGAAACTGTCTGTGGGGGACTCTAAAGACTCGTCAATACTTTGGCTGTGGATTTAACCATTAGCACGTCAGAGGTATTAGCCGTACGTAACGGGCTACCAGGTATTGACCAAAAGGGAGGTCGATGAGCGAACTCATCCTGACACCCTACTGAGCCTGTCAGTGACAATATCCGTACAGTCCGGTCCGTTCATCTATGAGCATCGCATGTCGGGCCTAGGGGGTTGGTAAAAGTCAGACCCCCAAAAGCGGTACAAGTCGTGTCGGAGTGTAGCCCAGAACACCCCTGAGATACTACTGGAATACCTACCAGTAAATCTCCTGCCTCGGCCGAGAGCTTTGTGTAATGGCTCTCCTAGACACAGCACGACCTCACCCCCCAATACCGGGAGAGACGAACCCCTGCCGATCCGCTCACTGCCTCCATGTGGCTCGGGACTGTACCCAACTAAAACCTGTTTGCACGACTCCTTTGAGCCGTGGTAGGGTAGTAATCAAAGCACAGTGGGAACTCACACGAGATAAATGACGACATCATGTCGATGAACTAACCTGTACACATGTCACCAGGGAACTGCTATCTGACGTCAGGTATAATACCAACTAGCATGTTCCCAGGCAAGTCCTGTCCAGTGTACTCATAATCCAATGAGCACCTGTACACATCTTAGGTGAACCAACTGACACCAATGGATTGTGAGACCGGCCACCGCCCCTCGTCGGGGTCTCGACTGTAAGTGTCTACTAATGGAGTATCGATGCTCAGTCTCGAAACTCCCATGACTAGGGACCTTTTAAGGATGTGCTTATAGACCCCAGCTCCCACGTATATGATCTCCATCATACTGTTGGTCGTCAAGAAAGAATCCTAAGGGCTTTATCAGTGTGCAATAGCGACCTGTAAGGTCACCTAAAGCAGTACACGATGATAAAGACAAACCATGGTAGCATACTATTCTCTATCAACGTGTAATAGTGAACTACAATGTCGACCTAAAGCATATACATGATGATAGAGACAAACCAGATAGTATACAATCATCTCGAGTAAGACTGTCCTACCTGTATAAGTCCTCCCTCAATCATTCCAATCATGTACCTGCGATCCAATAATTGACTCTGAGGGCACTATATCCAACAGGTGGACCCGGGAGTGATAACGGGCACAGGATGATGCGGACCGAGCACTATGGTGGGCACGATGTAGCAAAAAAGGGGTGGTCTAGGGTTCGTCGGCAATGGCGACTGATCTCGGAGCTCGACAGTGAGGTGGTGAACGGTAGTGATGGTTGCTGCGGTCCGTGATGATTGGGGGCTCGGGCTTTGGCTTTGAATATGGAGCAGTGGAAACACGAGGCAGCGATGGTGATGATGGTAGTGGTGTTGTGTCGGTGACGAGGAGGAAGAAAAGGAGGAGGTGAAGGTGGTGCTGGCTGTGGTCGGTGAATGATGGAGGCGGTGTCGAGGCTGTGGGTTCGAGTGTGCAGGGATCGGCATTCTGGGGTGTCGGGTGATGGCGGTTGTGGTGTTAGGAGGAGGAGGAGAGAGAGAGGTGATTCGAGGAGGAGATGGGCGAGGGGAGGCCGACAAGGCCGACGGCGATGATGACGATGAGGCGACGGCAACGAGGGATGGGTGTCGTGGTCGTGGGGTTTCTCGGTGCAGGGGTCCATCGTCGGGGATGAGAGGCGAGGTAAGGTAGTAGATGTGAGGACGAGGGCGTCGGCGACGCAGACGTGAGTTGGGGTTTCAAGACGAGGAAGGCGAGAAAAGAACGAAGAAGAAGAAGCAGAGAGGGGAGACGTGGGGAGAGGCAGGGATGCAGTAATGGGAAGTAGAGGTGGGGTAGTTAGAGAGAGGGGAGTTGCTCAAGAGATCGAGGTTTGGATCTCGAGGAGCAGTGGTGTGGCCGAGCGGTTGCGAGAAGATGGGGATGCGATGGCTGGGTCGTGGGCGAGCGCGAGGAGAGGGGAAGTGTCTCGACCCGAAAGTACGGAACGTGACTGGCACTTAGATTACGAGACGTCTAAAGGCATAACGTAAACTAAGTCAGCCAAAGCCCAGAAAATATAAACCAAAACCAAAGAGAGTGAAGGAAACCTTTCATGAAAACGGCTTGAAATCAATTTAGTTGCATTGAATCCCTTTTAAAAAAAACATCAAAAATTTCCGAAAATTTCGGCAGAGTCTCTTCTGTAAATTCTATCCCCCAAAATGGGTACAACAAGATATATAACCTGTAATCACAAAATGGCATCCCCAAGCGGGAGCTGGCTCTTCGCCCAAGGCGGATCACAACCACACGCAATATATATATGTAATATCAAGAAAAGAGCATAAAGAAATGCAAAATACAAGAAAACACAACGTCGGCTCAAGTGAGCTCGACCAAAAGAAACGACATATACACAAATCTCACAGTCTCATCACTAGGTCGCATATACACATAAGAAGTGGTAGATGGAGAATACTAGATACAAAAATAGTACAAAAGAGATAAAAGTTCTCTCGCAACCCACCTACGAACAATGTCACGAGTCTGAGCAAAAGAAATCACTAATAAGATAAGCCGCCGCTACAAGGCTAATGAGTCCGACCTGCAAGACACTGTAGCACAACGGGGGTAAGTTGCCAGCTCGTGAGTAGAATATAACATCTAGTAAGGCTATCGTAAGAATGTACGCAAATGCGTCACAGCATGTATGTCCAGATGTGATGTAATACCTCTAGTATGCATGCACATGTATGCAATGTCAATACTAAATCTTTAAGTGTTTTAGTTGCTATGAGTTCTGCATTATTAACTTTAGAAAAAGAATATCTGTATAATAGCTAAATACCATCAAGAAATCATCTGAAACCCGTGTCAAACATCGACACCAAATATGAAAACACATCTGTCTCAATGTCTCACTGTATCAATGTCTCAATACATCGGGCTCCGTCAGTCCGGATCAGCCCATATCATCAAATCTCACGACAACGGTCGGTATCCTCCGGATATCCGCCGCGCCAGACATCACCGGTAGGTAGTCTTCCCCTGCCAGGCTCATCGTCTACAACTCGATCTTCTTGCCCCGGGGTACCATACCGGGTCCACCATGTACCCGAGACGGTTCATCCACTCCTCGAATCGGGTCTCGAAATCCAACAGAAAACATGAAAACTTATGGTGGATGACACATACATCACGAGAAAACCGCAACTTTGTTTTAAAAATGATAAATATAAGTTTTTGTTAAATTCTTGCGGTTTTCCCCAAAATCCAGAAATCGCAGCAATACTGAAATCCTCAAGAAAATCATAATACCCAACATGTTGTATATGATAATGTCTATGATATCAAGGTATGCGATGTGATTTGTGGCTAGAAATCTATGTAAGTATGATGATGATGCGAGGTATATACATGCTATGCGATTTCATATATCGTGTATAATACAAGTGGTGATACTAAACTAAACGGGTCATACAGTGCTCGTGGCATGGCAATTACCAAAGGCGTGTACATCATATGAATAGTGCGCGTACAACAGGAGCCAATGGTAATGGTGTACGTGTCCTACGAAGTGATATCACACATGAGTATATGAATATCCATGCAATCTAGCAGACGATTAGCTATAAGGGTATGCAATGTGAATGGGGGGGTTAGCTAACTAACAATGCAAATCTTGCAAGAAATAAAGTAATCCTAACTAGGGGCGTCTCGTGCCATCCAGACGATTCCCCCATAGATGAATACATCTACTCACCTGAATGCCTCGCTAATCCGATCCAACCACCGTCTTGCCTTTGCGCGCCGCGTCCGATGTTTCCGCGACCGATCCTAGAATTGCATAACACACAATATAAGATTACAGATTCCTGAAATGATGCAACTCACAATATAAAAATATCGACGCTCATGAATTAGTCACAACGTGCACTCGGTGCGCGGAAAACACACGAAAATCGCTGAAACCTTAACTAAACTCGTCATTTCGGTGCAACCGCCAAAGTTAAAACCCGACTAGACAAAATCCCGCATTCGCGCACACTAATAGTCATATGAGATGCTAATTATATCGCTAATATAACGCAATTAGATCACTTCCTAAAAATTTAGAAAAACTAGTAAGCATTGACATAGAAATATCGATGCAATTGTCGCGATTTAATGGTGTAGCGATCGCTACATCTCTCGAACAACCATTCTCAGCAACTAGATAACCACTACCCTAACTTAAACCCACTTATCCTACAACAAACCCTAAATAGGGCATCAACACCTCTCTTGAAAATCATGAGCAAACAAATTAAACAACATTTCACACTTAAACTACTAAATCTAGCAAGTTTAAGCTACAATTAACAACTAGATTAGGATTTATACCTTACAAGTGTTGATTCCTAATTTGAAATGGCCTCCAAGACAACTCTTTTCTCCACTTTTCAAACAAATTAGGGTTTGAGAGAAGATAGAATAGGAATTTGGTTTGAATTTGAGAAGGAAAAGTGTGTATTTTTTTATGGATTTTATTGATTTTTGAAGCAATTATGAAGAAAGAAAGAGAGGGGAAAATGGGGTTTCCAGCAGTGAGCTCGGCCTGGAGGTAGAGGAGGGTGTGTGTGTGAGAATGGTGTGGAAAATTCTACACAAAAAGCCTTTCCCAAGCTCAATTAATGACTATCACATCAATTTTTACACAAAAACCCCATTTTAAACCATTTTTGATTAAATTTTTAAACCATAGAACAAAAATCTTGAAAAGTCTTGATAAAATTTTATTAACACTAAATTTTAGTTTATAATATTTCCTAACTGTGTAATTTACCCAATTAAATTTGTATTTATCACTAATTAAATGTATTTTCAAAAGCTTAAAATAATATTAAAAATAATTAATTAAGGAATTTTTTTTAATTAACTAAAAAATTTTAAGTGAAATTTTAGTGACGAATTTATAGTAATATCTTATCTAAATTTTGTATAATAAGGTCTATAATGAAAAATACCTATTTTGACTTTTTACGGAAAAGACTGCTAATTTAGCCGATTACCGAAAAACTGCCTAAACGATTTTCGAAGCGTTATAATCTTCCCCCCTTAAAGAAATTCGGTCCCCGAATTTAGAATCTAACTACGCGTACCTTCAAAAAGATGGGGATATCTCTTCCTCATCTCGATCTCGGTCTCCCAGATGACCTCCTCGCTGTTCGGGCCACGCCAAAGGACCTTGACGGACGGTATAATCTTCGACCTCAATTTCTTCACCTGTCGATCCAAAATGACCACCGGCTGCTCGGTGAATGAAAGATCATGCTCTAGCTGGATCATATGGTGCTGAATCTCATAGGAAGGATCATGAAGGTACTTGCAGAGCATCGAAACATGGAACACGGGGTGAACATCGAGGAAGCTGGGCGGAAGAGCTAACCGATAAGCGACTGGACCAACACGCTCTAGGATCTCGAAGGGACCAACATATCTAGGACTAAGCTTCCCTTTCCATCCAAATCTCATCACACCCTTCATCGGAGAGACCCTCAGGAAGACATGATCACCAACAGCGAACTCGAGTCGGCGACAGCGCCTGTCAGCATATGATTTCTGCCTACTCTATGCCGCTCTCATCCTGTCCCGAATCAGCTGTATCTTCTCGGTCATCTCCTGTACGATCCGCGTCCCCAAAATACTGCTTTCCCTCAGCTCTGTCCAACATACAGGCGTTCGACATCTCCTCCCATATAAAGCCTCGAAAGGTGCCATCTGAATCGTCTCCTGGAAGCTATTATTGTAGGAGAACTCGATCAAGGGCAAATGACGATCCCAGCTACCACCAAAATCTAAAACACAAGCTCTGAGCATGTCCTCAAGAGTCTGAATAGTACGCTCCGACTAACCGTCAGTCTGTGGATGAAAGGCTGTGCTAAAACTCAATCGGGTGCCCAAAGCTTCCTGAAGTTTCTGCCACAATCGGCTGGTAAACTGGGTGCCCCGGTCGAACACAATACAAGTCGGGATGCCATGCAGTCGCACGATCTCATCGATATAAACCTAGGCGTACTGAGAAAATCCAAAAGTGGTATTCACTGGCAGGAAATGAGCCGCTTTCGTCAATCGATCCATAATCACCCAAATAGAGTCATACCCTCGACTGGTCCTGGGTAGACCCACAATGAAGTCCATGGAGACCTGTTCCCACTTCCACTCAGGGATGGGAAAAGGCTGTAACTGGCCAGCTGGCCTCTGGTGCTCGGCCTTGACTTGCTGACAAGTCAGGCATCTCGACACAAAGTCTGTAACATCCTTCTTTATCCCATCCCACCAGTAAACCTCTCTCAAATCATGGTACATCTTGGTGGAACCTGGATGCACACTGTATACTGATCTATGTGCTTCCTCGAGGATATCGCGCCTCAGTCCCTCAGAATCTGGTACGCACAGTCGAGTCCCAAATCGAAGTATCCCCTGATCATCAATCATGAACTCAGAAACTCTGCCCTGCCAAATCTGCTCAATAATCTCTAAAATATGGGCATCGCCGGACTGTGCCTCGCGGATACGGTCAAGTAACTGTGGAAATGCTCTGAAATGGGCCAGCTATCCCCCTGTAGGAGTAAACTCGAACTGCACTCTACTGTCACATAAAACCTGCCAATCCGCCGTCGACTGCATCTGTACTGTGTTCAAACAAGATAAGCTATCCCCGGGCCTCCTACTCAAAGCATCTGCCACCACATTCGCCTTGCCCGGATGGTATAGAATCTCGCAGTCATAATCTTTCACCAACTCCATCCAACGGCGCTGTCTCAGATTCAGATCTCGCTGCTGAAAGATATACCTCAAACTCTTGTGGTCAGTGAATATCTGGCACGACTCACTGTATAGGTAATGTCTCCAGATCTTAAGTGCAAATACCACTGCAGCCATCTCTAAATCATGAGTGGGGTAGTTCTGTTCGTGTTTCCTCAGCTGCCGAGAAGCATACACGATAACTCTGTCGTGCTGCATCAATACACAGCCCAGCCCCACTCGAGAAGCATCACAATATACCACGAACCCGCCTGATCCTGAAGGCAATGCTAACACTGGTGCAGTAGTCAGACGAGTCTTCAACTGCTGGAAACTGTCCTCACATGCCTGGGTCCAATCAAAAGGAGCCCCCTTCCGGGTCAACCCGGTCAACGGTGCAGCAATACGGGAGAAATCCTGGACAAAACGTCGATAATAGCCGGCCAAACCCAGAAAGCTGCGAACCTCTGTAACTGATACCGGTTTAGGCCAACACTGAACTGCCTCATCTTCTTCGGGTCCACAGAAATACCATCTCTCGTCACCACATGACTTAAGAAGTCGACACTGTCTAACCAGAATGCGCACTTGGAAAATTTGGCGAACAACTGATGCTCCCTCAAAGTCTGCAATGTGATATGCAAGTGCTGCTCATACTCCTCCCGGCTCCGAGAATAAACCAAAATGTCGTCAATGAACACAATGATGAACTGATCAAGATACGGCCTAAATACACGGTTCATCAAGTCCATAAATGCTGCAGGGGCATTGGTGAGCCCGAACGACATCACCGAGAACTCATAATGACCATATCGAGTACGGAAAGCGGTCTTCGGAATATCCTCCTTCCGAACCCGCAACTGGTGATAACCTGACCGTAAATCAACCTTCGAGAAAAACCCTGCACCCTGGAGCTGATCGAATAAGTCATCAATGCGGGGTAGAGGATATCTGTTCCGCACAGTAACCCGGTTCAGCTGACGATAATCAATGCATAAGCGCATACATCCGTCCTTCTTCTTAACAAACAGGACGGGAGCATCCCAAGGTGACACACTCGGTCGGATAGGCCTTTTGTCCAGCAAGTCCTGTAACTGATCCTTCAGCTCTCTCAGCTCCGCCGGGGCCATCCGATAAGGCGGTATAGAGATAGGCCCCGTGCCGGGGATCAAGTCGATGCAGAACTCAATCTCGCGCTCTGGTGGCAGACCAGGCAGTTCGTCAGGGAATACATCTGGGAACTCTCTCACAATAGGGACCTGGTTGAACGGAACCTCTGTGGAGCTAGTATCACAAACATAGGCTAAGAATCCCTGACACCCTTTCCTTAAGAGCTGACCAGCACGAAGAGAAGAAATCAAGCTGGGAAGGGTAGCGCTACGATCTCCCTGAATAACCAGAACCGGCTCACCAGGAAAACTGAATCTGACCGCTTTCTCACGGCGGTCCACGGATGTATAACAGGTGGCTAGCAAGTCCATACCAAGAAGAACGTCAAAGTCTAGCATATCGAAGAGAATCAAATCAACTGAAGAATCTCTCTCCCCGATACGAACGGAACATGATCGGTACACGAAACGGGCAACAAACGACTCGCCTACCGGTGTAATAACGATGAGCGGCTGATCTAACGGAGAAGACTCTCGGCCCAACCTCGGTGCAAAGTATGTGGATACATAGGAATGTGTGGAGCTTGGATCAAATAATACCCGTGCATCAAAAGAACATACTGGCAGAGTACCTGTCACGACGGCATTGGATGCCTGTGCATCCTGAGGAGTCAACGCGAACACTCGGGCCTGTCCACCACTAATAGCTGGCTGTCCTCTACCTCTACCTCGGCCTCTGCCTATGTCTCTGTCGCCTCATCCTCTCTGAACCGGACCGCCACGCCCACGACCTCTAGGAGCATCTGGCTGGCATGGAGCATCATCAGGGGTAGGAAGTAGAGCTCTCTGAGGAGGTGGTGAGGGTGGTAAGGTCACATGCGGAACTGTCGCTGCACCCCGGTGCCCCATGGTATAGTCTCTGACACGGTGGTACTGACTCCCACACCAAAAACATCCTGGCGACGACTGCTGGGTCTGTGGATATGAACCAAATAACTGACCTCGTCTCAATCCTCTGCCTCCACCATCTCCCGGAAACAATCTATCGCGGTGTCTACCCATCTGCCGCTGAGCTGGCATATCAGTACGGATTCTCTTCGGCCCAGAAACGACCGGAGTCTCAGAAATACACTCCTCCAAAAGTAAGTCTGCGTCCATCACGGCTGTGTATGTATCAAAGTGCTGGGTGCCGATGGCAAGGAATAGCTGTGTATTAAGCTCTCGCACAAACCTCTTTATTCTCTTCTCTTCTGTGTCTACTAGATATGGAGCATATCGAGACAACTGGGTAAACTGTATATCATACTCCGACACCGTCATCCCAGGAGTCTTGCGCAGAGACTCAAAACTACGGGCTCAAGCATCTCGGACACTCTCCGGAAGAAAACGGGCAAGAAACGCAGCTGTAAACTCATCCCAGGTCATAGAAGGTAGACCTGCAGCTCGGCCTCTCTCTACTGAATCGTACCATGTCTGGGCAAGACCCTCCAGAAGAAAACTCGCGAACTCCACCAATCTATCATCAGAACACCAAAACGAACGGCAAATCCGAGCCATCCTATCAAGAAATGCCTGTGGGTCCTCTGTCGCATCCGTACCGGTAAAAGCTGGAGGTCTCAATCTCATAAACTCCTATAGTGAAACAGGGATAGTCTCCGTAATAGCTGGAGCAACCATCTGTGCAGCAGGTACAATCATGGTCTGTGCTGAGGAAGGAACGTCCTCGGACCTCTGTGCCCGACTGGACTCAACTAAAGATCCCATCATCTGTCGCAACTCCTGCATGCCGGCCTCTAATCTGGCAATACGGTCTGGATAAGGCGGATCAATATGACCCTGAGGGGTAGGCGTATCATCCCGCTCGATCCTCGCCTCAGAAGAGCCCGCTCGAATCTCATCCCTAGTGGCAGCCCGCTGAGCTCTCGTAGTCTTTGGCGGCATCGAAACTGGAATAAGAAACAAGAACGATAAGAACATTGCAATTGAATCAAGGAGTGCAAGGAATCAAGAAAGGAAATACAAGCAATTATGTCCTAAGGTCACTTAGGCGGAGTACCGTATCGTAAGTATGCCGCGGAACATACCCACGCTACGCCACTCTGCTTAAGTCACCTACTCCATCTACCAAGATCGTCCTACACTCAGAAAGGTAAAACCTACACTCTGATACCAACTTTGTCACGACCCGAAAGTATGGAACGTGACTGGCACTTAGATTACGAGACGTCTAAAGGCGTAACGTAAACTAAGTCAGCCAAAGCCCAGAAAATCTAAACCAAAACCAAAGAGAGTGAAGGAAAGCTTTTATGAAAACGACTTGAAATCAATTTAGTTGCATTGAACCCCTTTTTAAAAAAACAACAAAAATTTCCGAAAATTTCGGCAGAGTCTCCTCTGTAAATTCTATCCCCCAAAATGGATACAACAAGATATATAACCTGTAATCACAAAATGGCATCCCCAAGCGAGAGCTAGCTCTTCGCCCAAGGCGGATCAGAACCACATGCAATATATATATATATATATATATATATATATATATATATATATATATATATATATATATGTAATATCAAGAAAAGAGCATAAAGAAATGCAAAATACAAGAAAACACAACGTCGGCTCAAGTGAGCTCGACCAAAAGAAACGACATATACATAAATCTCACAGTCTCATCACTAGGTCGCATATACATATAAGAAGTGGTAGATGGAGAATACTAGATACAAAAATAGTACAAAAGAGATAAAAGTGCTCTCGCAACCCACCTACGAGCAATGTCGCGAGTCTGAGCAAAAGAAATCACTAATAAGATAAGCCGCCGCTACAAGGCTGATGAGTCCGACCTGCAAGACACTGTGGCACAACGGGGGTGAGTTACTAGCTCATGAGTAGAATATAACATCTAGTAAGGCTATCGTAAGAATGCACGCAAATGCGTCACAGCATGTATGTCCAGATGTGATGTAATACCTCTAGTATGCATGCACATGTATGCAATGTCAATACTAAATCTTTAAGTGTTTTAATTGCTATGAGTTCTGCATTATTAACTTTAGAAAAAGAATATCTGTATAATAGCTAAATACCATCAAGAAATCATCTCCGAAATTGTGGAGGGTGCTTGGTAATATTCCATTCCTTGAAAGCCGGTGGATACTAGAGCCAGTGAAACGGTAGCTACTAAAGCGTAAACAGCTCGTTTTTCCTTCCCCGCGAGTATAGCATGATGAGCCCAAGTTACGGCAGCTCCGGATGAAGGGAGAATAGGGGTATTAAGAAAAGGGATTTCCCGAGGATCTAGAAACCCGTGTCAAACATTGACACCAAATATGAAAACACATCTGTCTCAATGTCTCACTGTATCAATGTCTCAATACATCGGGCTCTGTCAGTCCGGATCGGCCCATATCATCAAATCTCATGACAACGGTCGGTATCCTCCGGATATCCGCCGCGCCAGACATCACCCGTAGGTAGTCTTCCCCTGCCAGGCTCATCGTCTACAACTCGATCTTCTTGTCCCGGGGTACCATACCGGGCCCATCATGTACCCGAGACGGTTCATCCACTCCTCGAATCGGGTCTCGAAATCCAACAGAAAACATGAAAAATCATGGTGGCCGACACATACATCACGAGAAAACCACAACTTTGTTTTAAAAATGATAAATATAAGCTTTTGTTAAATTCTTGCGGTTTTCCCCAAAATCCAGAAATCGCAGCAATACTGAAATCCTCAAGAAAATCATAATACCCAACATGTTGTATATGATAATGTCTATGATATCAAGGTATGCGATGTGATTTGTGGCTAGAAATCTATATAAGTATGATGATGATGCGAGGTATATACATGCTATGCGATTTCATATATCGTGTATAATACAAGTGGTGATACTAAACTAAACGGGTCCTACAGTGCTCGTGGCATGGCAATTTCCAAAGGCGTGTGTGTCATATGAATAGTGCGCGTGCAACAGGAGCCAATGGTAATGGTGTGCGTGTCCTACGAAGTGATATCACACATGAGTATATGAATATCCATGCAATCTAGCAGACGATTAGCTATAAGGGTATGCAATGTGAATGAGGGGGGGTTAGCTAACTAACAATGCAAATCTTGCAAGAAATAAAGTAATCCTAACTAGGGGGCGCCTCGTGCCATCCAGACGATTCCCTCATAGATGAATACATCTACTCACCTGAATGCCTCGCTAATCCGATCCAACCACCGCCTTGCCTTTGCGCGCCGCGTCCGATGTTTCCGCGACCGATCCTAGAATTGCATAACACACAATATAAGATTACAGATTCCTGAAATGACGCAACTCACAATATAAAAATATCGACGCTCATGAATTAGTCACAACGTACACTCGGTGCGCGGAAAACACACGAAAATCGCTAAAACCTTAACTAAACTCGTCATTTCGGTGCAACCGCCAAAGCTAAAACCCGACTAGACAAAATCCCGCATTCGCGCACACTAATAGTCGTATGAGATGCTAATTATATCGCTAATATAACGCAATTAGATCACCTCCTAAAAATTTAGAAAAACTAGTAAGCATTGACATAGAAATATCGATGCAATTGTCGCGATTTAATGGTGTAGCGATCGCTACATCGCACAAACAACCATTCTAAGCAACTAGATAACCACTACCCTAACTTAAACCCACTTATCCTACAACAAACCCTAATTAGGGCATCAACACCTCTCTTGAAAATCATGAGCAAACAAATTAAACCACATTTCACACTTAAACTACTAAATCTAGCAAGCTTAAGCTACAATTAACAACTAGATTAGGATTTATATCTTACAAGTGTTAATTCCTAACTTGCACTAGCCTCCAAGACACCTCTTTTCTCCACTTTTCAAACAAATTAGGGTTTGAGAGAAGATAGAATAGGAATTTGGTTTGAATTTGAGAAGGAAAAGTGTGTATTTTTTATGGATTTTGTTGATTTTTGAAGTAATTATGAAGCAAGAAAGAGAGGGGAAAATGGGGTTTCCAGCACTGAGCTTGGCCTGGAGGTAGAGGAGGGTGTGTGTGTGAGAATGGTGTGGAAATTTCTACACAAAAAGCCTTTCCCAAGCTCAATTAATGACTATCACATCAATTTTTACACAAAAACCCCATTTTAAACCATTTTTGATTAAATTTTTAAACCATAGAACAAAAATCTTGAAAAGTCTTGATAAAATTTTATTAACACTAAATTTTAGTTTATAATATTTCCTAAGTGTGTAATTTACCCAATTAAATTTGTATTTATCACTAATTAAATGTATTTTCAAAAGCTTAAAATAATATTAAAAATAATTAATTAAGGAATTTTTTTTAATTAACTTGAAAATTTTAAGTGACATTTTAGTGACGAATTTATAGTAATATCTTATCTGAATTTTGTATAATAAGGTCTATAATGAAAAATACCTATTTTGACATTTTACGGAAAAGACTGCTAATTTAGCCGATTACCGAAAAACTGCCTAAACGATTTTCGAAGCGTTAGAGAAAGTTGCGAGGATCTCCTGGGAGCAGTTGAGGGGGGAGGCGAGGAAGTGGTCGCTGGGGTAGAGCAGGTCACGGGGGAGATCGTGGCTAGAAGGGCGGGAAAAGAAGGGGAGGAAGAAGAAGAAGAAAGGAGTGGGGGGTAACGGGTCGGGTCGGGTTCTGGTTCGGGTTCGGGTCGGGTAGAGGAAAAGGGTTTGGGCTTAGCTCAGGGAGTTGGGCCGAGGGTAGAAAGAATTAGGGAAAAATAAATAAAAGGGGGTTAGGGTGTGGGTCATGGGATGGAATAGTTTAGGGAAATACTTTGGGAGAAATAGAAAGGGTTAGGGTTTGATAGGTTAGGAAAATAATTTGGGAGGAATAAAAAGATTTAATTTAATAAAAATTTGGTAAATTAATATTAGAAAGTATAGGAAATTATCTATAGAGATTTTCTAATAGAAAAACCTTGGGGAAACTTTTATTTATAAATACGGGAAATATGTTCAAGAAAAACTGGGTATTACAAATTGAGTCAGACACTTAAACAGATTTGGATCCTGAATTAGGTTTAGGAGTTATCGGTAACTGCTGCACATGGACGGCACGATCTGTGTCTTTTTCTAAGATAATTACCATTGATAACCCTGTTTTAGTTTTCTACCTTAAATAGATAAGAACCCACTTTCTCCGGCTCTTTGAGACTCAAGAGAATTGGTCCCGCTTAAACGTATGTTTACTAGGGTTCTTAATGTAAATTTAATATAACTTGACGGGGTTTTATAAAAAATATTTTTAGTATACTTTCAAAATAAATCTCAAGTATTTGTTTATCGTATTTAGGATTTTCATGGAAGTAATTTTTAAAAGAATGAGATATTCTAGTGAATAAATACTTAGCTTGAATAATTCATGTTATTTTAATGTAAAGTTGACTTGTATGAATTCTTGATGGTATTTTTCTTGAAAAATATAATTCTATTATTTTGTTTGGAAAACGTGGAATTTAATAATATCTTAAAAATATGTGTTTTGATAATATTTATATATTTATAAAAAATAACTTTTTATTATTAAATAGAAATCCTCTTTTTCTTAAAAATTGTATAAAAATTCCATCGAGATCGTATGCTTCGTGGGGAGGTCTGCATCTCGCTCTACTAGTCCTAAGATAGTACGATAACCTGCACCATCCTGATCGGGTTCCCTAAAATGGGTTGTAGAGGTATAATCGCAAGGAATGTGATCACATAATTTAAAGAAATACGGGTTTTAATGGTTTAAGGTATTTATTTGAAAAGTCATATTTGCCACAAGATATTATTTTCAAGCGAATCATGCTATATCAATATGTATGTATGTGAGAGGTAGGTCATTATCTCGTGAGGTTTTCTAAAGGTATGCTAAGCTAAAGTAATTAAACTATGTCATATGTAAAGTTTGTGGTATTTAAACGAAAAATGCAAATAGAAGTTACATAACATGGCATGTTAAGATGAAACTTGTTTTCAATGTTTGTTTCATGATTATTAAGCAAGATATAATGATATGGATGATTGGTTATTAAGAAAGATTGTGATTTTAATAAGTTTAGAATCGAATGTCGGAATAACTCCACTTCCAACGAGTTTGAAAAGAGAACTTTTTAAATTAGGAAGAGAGGAGAAGAGAGGGGAATTACAAGTTAAAACAAGAGAGGGGAGGTAGAGGAAGAAGTTGATGGCTTCGTGGAGTCGCGGGGTCGCCGTAATTGTCTCGAATCCTCACCGGAACTTGACCTAGTGCTAACTCCACCTGTACTCTTCTTTGACTTGAAAAATTTTGAGGATTTTTGACAATAGATTTTAGAATGAAGAGTGATAGGGTATGGGGTTGTATTTATAGGGTAAAATTAGGGTTTTGAGAATGAAGAGAGAATTAAAAATGCATTAAAATAGGATTAAAGAAGTGAATTAACACTCTCTGGATAAATGCAGGAAAATCAAACAGCATGGGGGTAGTGTGGTAGGCCAAGAGGTGTAGTGTGCAGAGTTTGGGGGCCATCACCTACGGTCGGCCCGTCGGTGCCGGGAATATGACCGGTCTCGCCGACAATAGGGGTGAGATGTGGGGTAGGATTTAGGCCACGTGTCCAAGTCTGTTCATATAACATTCAGCACATATTTGATTTTCTGTGAATTTTCATTTTACATGTATTGCACGTGTAAACTTTTGGGCTTCCAAAAATTTTAAAAGAAAAATTATTAAAAATATATGTGGCTGATGGGATTCGAACACATGGGCTATGTCATAGCAGTGCAAGACTTTACCAATGAGCTACAAGCTACTTCTTGCTGTTCTTAAACAAATTAAATTTATAACTTGTGCTCAGGCTTACAACTCTATTCTGTATATTAACTTGAAAATTTTTGTATAGTAAAATTTGAGTCGTTACATTCCACCCTCCTTACAAAAATTTCGTCCTCGAAATTTATAATTATATAAGGACTAATTTACAAACAAGTAAGGGTATCTTGCACGCATGTCGTCCTCATGTTCCCACGTTGACTCTCCTGACGAATCTTTTCTCCACATCACTCGGACCAAGTTTACTTCCTTGTTCCTAAGTGACTTTACCTATCTATCCAGAATTTCAACGGGTTGTTGCTCACAAGGTAGATCTGTCTGTACAGTGAGCTCGGAGTGATCCAGGATGTGGCTGGGGTCGCTCATATATCTTCGAAGCTGGGATATGTGGAATACGTTGTGCACTCATTCTAATGAAGGTGAAAGTGCCAAACGATATGCCACTTCTCCGACTCGTTAGAGTATGTCGAATGGTCCAATGTATCTCGGACCGAGCTTACCCCTCTTACCAAAGCGAATTACTCCACGTTTTAGAGAGATCTTTAAGAACACATGATCTCCCAGTTGGAACTCCAAGTGACGTCGTTTTGCATCAGCCCAATACTTCTGTCTGTCTTGGGTTATGCGCATTCTTTCCCTGATCGTGCGAACTACGTCCACTGTCGCCACAATCATCTCTGGTCCAAGAAGTTTCCTATCTCCGATATCATCACAACTTAATGGTGATCGACATTTCCTTTCATAGAGAGCTGCAAAGGATGCCATACCAATACTCGCCTGGTAGCTGTTGTTGTATGAAAACTCCATAAGATGTTGGTGATCTTTCCACGATCCTCCGAAGTCTAACATATATTCTCTTAGCATATCTTCAAGGATCTGAATCGTTTGCTCAGACTGTCCATCTGTTTGTGGATGGTAAGTTGTGCTGAAGTTCAAACTCGTTCCCAAACTAGCTTGCAGACTCTGCCAAAACTACGATCGGAATTTGGTGTCACGATCGGAAACAATGCAAACCGGTATTCCATGTAATCTCACGATCTCCTACATGAGTTCATGGGTATCAGAGATAGTACACATTAAAGAGTTAAATCTTACTCAGATTCAGACTTACCTCCATGTACTTCTTTGCTAATGTCTCGGTAGATTGGCCAACTCGGAAGAGAATAAAGTGAGCCGATTTCGTGAGTCGATCCATAATAATCCATACCCCATAGTTACCTTTCGTGCTTCAAGGAAGTGCAATCACGAAGTCCATGGTGATGTGTTGCCACTTCTATTCTGGGATAGGTAACGGTTGAAGTAAATCAGCAGTCCTGTGATGTTCAGCTTTTACTTGCTGACACACCATGCATTTGGTTACAATTCTGGCTACTTCATGCTTCATTCCATGCCACCAGTAATGTTGACGTAGATCTTTGTACATTTTTGTACCACCAGGGTGTACTGAGTACAGAGAGCTATGAGCTTCTTTCATCAACTCTTCCCGAACAGAACCTTGTGGTACACACAATCTGCTTCTGTATCTCAATGATCAGTCTTCGTGGATGATGAAGTCGGTTTAAAGTCCACTTTCTACTTGTTCTCGGATCTTTGCAACTTGGCATCACTTGATTGAGCTGCTTTGATCTGATTGACAATAGTAGACTGAACTTGTAAGTTCATCAACTTTGAAGTATTACCTGGCATAACCACTTCTATCTCCATCTTGTGTAATTCTTGTTGAAGCTTCCACTATGTGTTGAGATTCATTGATAATGGTTGGCGACTAAGTGCATCAGGAACTACATTCACCTTCCCTGGATGATATTGTAGGTTGATGTCGAAGTCCGCCATAAGTTCTAGCCATCTTCTCTGCCGCATGTTCAATTCTTTCTGAATAAAAACATACTTCAGACTCTTGTGGTCAGTATATATGTCCACTCGCTCTCCAAGAAGATAGTGGCACCAAATCTTAAGTGCAAAGATAACGGCTGCCAACTCCAAGTCATGTGTTGGATAGTTGTGCTCATGAATCTTCAGCTGTCTTGATGCAAAGGCTACAACCTTTCCATGCTGGTGTAGAGCACATCCTAATCCCTTACTGAATGCATCGCAATATACAACGAATCCTCTAGATTGGTCCAGTATTACGAGAATAGGCGCTGATGTCAATCTTGACTTGAGTTCTACAAAAGCTTATTCAAATGCTTCTAACCACATGAATGCTTCATCTTTACGCGTGAGCTTGGTCAGGGGTGTTGCAATCATCGAATGCCTTTTATGAATCTTCAGTAGTATCCTGCTAAACACAAGAAACTTCGAATGTCGTTCACTGTTTTTGGTGTTGGCCATTCGCATACTGCTGATACTTTAGCTGAATCCACAGAGATTCCTTCGCCTGAAACGATATGTCCGAGAAATCCGACTTGATCTTGCCAAAATTCACACTTACTGTACCTGGCATAAAGTTGATGTTGTCGAAAAGTCTCCAGGATAATTCTCAAATGTTCAGCGTGTTCTTTCCGACTCTTTGAATATACCAGGATGTCGTCTATGAAAATAATAACAAACCTATATAGGTACTATCAAAAAACCTGGTTCATCAGATTCATAAATATGGCCGGTGCATTGGTCACTCCAAATGGCATCACGAGAAACTCATAATGACCATAGCGAGTCCTGAATACCGTCTTCGAAATATTAGACTCTTTGACTTTTACCTGATGATAACCCGAACGAAGATCTAACTTTAAGAAAGCGCAAGCCCCACTTAGCCGATCGAATAGATCGTCGATGCGCGGTAGTGGATACTTGTTCTTTATCGTGACTTCGTTCAGAGCTCGGTAGTCTATGCACATTCTGTATGAACCTTCTTTCTTCTTCAAAAGCAAAAATGGAGATCCCCAACTTGAAGTGCTGGGACGAATCCATCCTTTTTTTAGAAGTTCGTCCAGCTGAGTACGGATCTCCTTCAATCCTTCAGGACTTAAGCGATATGGTGCTTTGATTACCGGTTGTGCACCAGGTACTAAGTCAATACTGAATTCAAGAGCTCGATCGGGAGGCAAACCTGAGATGTCTTCAGGGAATACATCCTCAAACTCTCGAACTACCTCTGCCTTGTCTTCTTCAGCTTGTATTGCTGCAATCACTTCCTTCCTTAGTTTAGCCTTGTAGGTGCTAGGTTCCAGGATACAGGCTCCACTCTTGAAATAAAAGACCGGATGATCTGGTATTTCGAACACTACCCTCCTTTGACGACAGTCGATGGTAGCGAAGAAAGTTCCTAGCCCGTCCATACCCAAGGCTACATCGAAATTCAGTATGTCCAGCACCTTGAAGTCCGCATAAAATTCTCTGCTGCAGATGACCACTGGACACAGATCGTATCCCTGAGTTTTCTTTAGAACACCGTTCCCTGAACTGACATTCCAGCTGAATACGAGCAGTTTAACTGGAATCGCATGAGTTCGGACGAACCGTTGTAACATAAAGTAATATGCTCCAGTATCAAAGAGTGCTAAGGCAGGTAAGGAGGCTACTAAGATTGTACCTAAGTTGTGTGGGATATGTTTAGGTATGGAAAGATATATGGATGTAAGCAAGTATTGAGCAGATTTGAAAGATGGGAAGTTAGCAGTGATGATGGCCAGTGGCTTCAGCTTCTTCCATAGTCATTGTGAAAGCCTGACGCCTAGGTACGTTCCTCCTTGCTGGGGAAGCATTCCTCTGTCCATTCATCTGTCCTTGAGGTAGGTTCCTTTATGCATGATAGAACTGACGAGGAGGCAGTGCAGGAGGTCCATGAGCGCGCTGGGAGAGCAAGACGAGGTGCAGGTGCCTGAATAGCTAGCCGCCGCGGAAAAATAATGGCTGGTCTGGGGGATAGATTCGGATTGAGTCTATGAATACATGCAACAATGTCATGAGTGGATGAGCTGTAGACTAAGCATAAGCCGTTTGCACGCCTGCAGTCCTTCGCTATGTGTCCATTTCTCCTGCAGTAGGTGCAAAAGTCTGGACTGGGCCGGTTAAAAGTTACTCTCGGTCTTCTGGGTACAAATGGTGGCCTGGAAGAGGCTCCTCCTGCCATCTGAGTGGTAGGGCGCTTCACACTGGCAGATTGAGGTATGTCCTTTTTCACTACTGCCTCATATCTTCGGGCAGCCTTTATAGCAAGATCGTGGGTTGGGAAATCCCTTATAGCCAAAGCAGCTTGGATCTCCAGGTCCAACCCTTACTGAAATCATCGTGCTCTGATCTCAGCAGTCGGTATGAGATGTGCAGCGAACCTGTTACGGTCTTGTGTTAGCAGTGTAGTATGTGTTATAAGGAAATTGAATATTGAGACATATCTTACCTAATGAGCATGGTAAACTCAGCATCATACTCATCTACAGATTTGCTCCATATAAAGCCTTGTTGTAGGTGGATGAATTGCTGCTCCATATCAAAACGGGCAGTCTCGGGAAAATATTTCGCGTCGAACATATCGTGAAATGTCTTCCATTCGATCGGCTGGGTAAGAAGGCTTTCTTTAGCCTTCCACCACACTCTGGCGTTGTCAGTTAGTTACAGCTTCGCAACTCTTACCCAAACAATATCTGGCACTTGTGCTGCCGCCAAATCGTCCTCAATCAACTGAGCACATTCTTCTGCCTCCAATAGGCTCTCTTTCCCAGAGAATTGTATAGGGTGCAGTGCCCGGAATTGTTTCACACCGGGTGCCTTAGCTTCTGGGCAGTTCAGGAGTATAGCAGTCTGCTGCTGCTGTCCCTCCAAGAGACTCTTGATCGCCTCAAGCAAAACCGTCTGCTCGTTGATAGGAGCTGCTACGGTAGGTGGTGTTGGTAGAGGAGGTGGAGTATTTCCATTCACGTTGGTGCTGATGTTGTTCGGGGAATCCATAACCTTGAAAGAAAAATAGGGTTAGGATAGATTCAAGGAATTGAAATGTAAAGAATGTATAGTTGCTGATTCTTATAATTCTTGTGATATATTGCTTAGGTTTCCATGCAGAACTGACCCTCCATGGTTATGTAGGTTTTCATGCAGAACTGACCTGTATGTGCCACCAACAAAACTTGTCACGCTCCGCTTCCCAGTGTATGGGTAAGGAGACGTAGCGAGGCCGTGGCGTATTTACTCAGTAGTAAACACGTTAAGCGTAAATAAGAAATATAAATGTAAAACACAAGAATGACAAGAGATGTAATGAAACAAAAACTTTTTATTTATATTCATTCTTTACATGTAACTGGAAATTAAAATACAATAATGGAAAGCGATGCCTAAACAATGGCATATCAACTGAAAAGAAAAGTAAGTATAAATAAGAACTAGAACTCTGGCTCCTCTGCAAACTGCTCCAAATCTTCCTAACTGGGCTCAATCTCCTGAGAGTCGGGTCCTCCTTACAATATTCCAAAGAAAGAAGAGATAGCAATGTCGTCAGCGAACAATCACTCGGTAAGTCCCAAAAGAGAGATAGATCAAGTAAAAGGAATATATATGATAATTTATCTATTTTTATTATACTAACGTAATTGTTTGTAGCTTGGTACAGAATATATCAGTGTATACGAGAGGAGTCCAACTTGCTCCGTAGACTAAGGCATATGGGTACAAGGCCCCGCTAATCCCATGGGACAATGGAACGGATATTCAGGTTAGGTGTTGTTGGGGTCAAAAATTACACCCCGGTTGACCAAGTCAAAATCAAAGTCAACCCCAAGCCAAGTGGGCCCAAGCCCAGGTCAGAGGGACCGGCCCCATGACAAAAAGAATGAAGCCATAAATTGGTTTAATGTAATTCTTTTTTATATATATATGCATAGAAATAAATGTATGTAAAATAAGCAAAAAGCCAAAATTTTGTAAACCCCATGAATTATGTGTAAAAAGAGATAAGCACATAAGGCATGGGGTGACATAAGTGCCATTTGGCAAAGCCCAAGGGGCTATATATGAAGTGTGTAGCCTATAAAAGCAACATGATGAAAAAATCAATGATAACTTTTTTTCTCTAAAAAAAACTAGGGTTTGTACCTCCTCCTCCTTCCTCAAGGTTCTAAACCTTCTTCTTTTCTTTTGAATTAAATCAAGAGTTTAACCTTTCCTTTTTCAAAAATAAATAATTTTTCACCATAAAACTCTTGAAGGGGAGCTCGGATCTGCTATCAAATCCCTAAAAGGGGAGATTTTAAGTCTCACCTCCCCCCTTTCCCCCAAGATCCAGCCAACAGAAAGGAAGAAGAAGGATACCCATCTGCAAAAATCCCATTCCAGGAAGATCCGAGGCTCAAAAGAAGATCCAAAGATTTCTAGGAGTTTAACTCCATTCAAGATCTGTTGGAGTTTAACTCCACAAATCAACTCTCTTTTTAGGAGTTTAACTCCAAATTTATACATAATCCATGTTAGGAGTTCAACTCAAAAGCCCCCATTGGAGTTCAACTCCTACCCCAAGGGTTAAGCCCCTTTTCCCGCTGGTGTTTCCAGCGGTCGCGTGCCGCGCACGTGAACCGCGGGCGTCCAGCGGTCGCGTGCCGCGCACGTGACCCGCGGGCGCCCAGCGGTCATTTTTCGTGCACTCCACACCAGAAATACGTCCCCCGTAAACTTTGTGAGGCCCCCGATATATCCAAAACCCCCTTTCAAAACACAACACACGCACACTGCACACTGAGTTCGCATGATCAGTTTGACCCATCAATCGGAGGTTCCTTCGCTTTAAAGGCGAGGCGTAATTAACGGCAATTTAGTCCGCGGCTGCCGGAGATTCGGATACCCACAATCAATAAACTCCCGCCTACCCTAGGTAGGGGAAATCTGTAGTATGTCTGACAAGCGCGTGCGTATTCCCATCTCAATGGGGTAACGAAAAACAACCTACAACTGTATTATAGTGACCGTCTCATTCCATTTTTAATATATTCTGTACCGAGCTATCCCGTTAAAAACTCTGTAATGCATATTGTATTGATTATAATGATTTGTAGCATAAGACTTGCCGAAACCATGGTATAAGTTGTTCATATAAACGGTTCGGATGTAAACGGATAGTCATGTAGTCAAGTTCAAGATATAGCCATAGATCGGTCAAGTCAAGCATGTTGCATGTTCGTATTGTTCGGTATTCATGTTCAATTGTTCATGTTTGATACATTGGATTCATGTTGAATTAGATATATGGTTGGATTTATGTTTGGATTGTATTCAAATTAGACTGAGATTCAGATTGAGTACGACACTTAAACAGATTTGGATCCTGAATTAGCTTTAGGAGTTATCGGTAACTGCTGCACATGGACGGCAGGATTTGTGTCTTTTTCCAAGACAATTACCATTGATAACCCTATTTTAGTTTTCTACCTTAAATAGGCAAGCACCCATTTTCTCCGGCTCTCTTAGGCTCAAGAGAATTGGTCCTGCTTAAACATATGTTTACTAGGGTCCTTAATGTAAATTTAATATAACTTGAAGGGGTTTTATAAAAAATAATTTTAGTATACTTTCAAAATAAACCTCAAGTATTTATTTATCATATTTAGGGTTTTCTTGGATGTAATTTTTAAAAGAATGAGCTATTCTAGAGAATAAATACCTAGCTTGAATAATTCATGGTATTTTAATGTAAAGTTGACTTGTATGGATTCTTGATGGTATTTTCATGAAAATTGTAATTCTATTATTTTGTTTGGAAAACGTGGAATTTAATAATATCTTAAAAATATGTGTTTTGATAATATTTATATATTTATAAAAAATAACTTTTTATTATTAAATAGAAATCCTCGTTTTTCTTAAAAATTCCATCGAGATCGTATGCTCCGTGAGGAGGTCTGCATCTCTCTCTACTAGTCCCGAGGATGTGCAATAACCTGCACCATCTCGATCGGGTTCCCTAAAATGGGTTGTAGAGGAATAATCGCAAGGAATGTGATCACACAATTTAAAGAAATACGGTTTTTAATAGTTTAAGGTATTTATTTGAAAAGTCGTATTTGCCACAAGATATTGTTTTCAAGCGAATCATGCTATGTCAAGATGTATGTATGTGAGAGGTAGTTCATTATCTCGTGAGGTTTTCTAAAGGTATGCTAAGATAAAGTAATTAAACTATGTCATATGTAAAGTTTGTGGTATTTAAACGAAAAATGAAAATAGAAGTTACATAACATGGTATGTTAAGATGAAACTTGTTCTCAATGTTTTTTTCATGATTATTAAGAAAGATATAATGATATGGATGATTGGTTATTAAGAAAGATTATGATTTTAATAAGTTTAGAATCGGATATCGGAATAACTCCACTTCCGACAAGTTTTGAAAAGAGAGCTTTTTAAATTAGGAAGAGAAAAGAAGAGAGGGGAATTACAAGTTAAAACAAGAGAGGGGAGGTAGAGGAAGAAGTTGATGGCTTTGTGGAGTCGCGGGGTCGCCGGAATCGTCTCGAATCCTCGCCGGAACTTGACCTAGTACTAACTCCACTTGTACTCTACTTTGACTTGAAAAATTTTGAGGATTTTTGACAACAGATTTCAGAATGAAGAGGGCTAGGGTATGAGGTTGTATTTATAGGGTAAAATTAGTGGTTTGAGAATGAAGAGAGAATTAAAAAAGCATTAAAATAGGATTAAAGAAGTGAATTAACACTCTCTGGATAAATGCAGGGAAATCAAACAGTATGGGGGTAGTGGGATGTTGGGTTACGGTAGCGCCCCGGCCATCAATCCGTGACCAAATGCGGAACAAAAATTTATAAAACTTGGAGCTACCACAACCAATTACCCGGATCTACCATTAACCCTTAACTAGCAATCTATAAACTAGGAGTTTAGAATGGTTATACCGAATAGATCCGTGTCTTTCGGTCTTCAACCATCATCCCAAGCTCCTAAGGGCTTCCTTGATCAAGCTTGATCTCCGGTCTCCCTCCATCGAAGATGATCCACCCGAGAGTCTATGCAACGAGCTCCAACCTCATATTCGAGGCAATTAGGGCACCTAGATCGCTACACTAGATACCGTAGATGAAGTAGAGAGTTTTGAATGATTAATTTGTCTCAAGACACCTAAGAATTCTCAATTCATAGAGGGTTTGGGTGGAGTTAGAGGAAGAAGAAGATGCCATGAGGATGAGAGTTTAGATCAACTCAAGAAAGAGAAAATGAAAAGAATAATGGCTTCCCATTTGTTTGTTGTGAGATTATTGAATAAATAATGATGCCATCCTTAAAAATATCCCATGCCACCAAAATATCTAGAGTCAACCATAATATCTCAGGTCAACAATAATCTCACAATAAACAAAACCTTAAGCATGCTAGAATAGTAACCATGAGCCACTAATTAGCCATGCCACAAATATGCAATAAACTTCTCATCCTACACCTCAATAACCTTTTAATCCAAAAAGGTCTAAACCATAATGAGGTGTAATCTTCTAAAAGTAATCTTATAATGAATTACAAGAATACCCCTCATCTGTATATATACATACCCGCATCTGTACTCCGAAGAATACGAATACAAAGAGACGAAAATAATCCAATAATAAAATACTAGGATCCGGCTTAAACTAAAGTCCACTATTATTATCCGTCTGAACATCATCCGTGCACAAGTACACGTATGTGATCGAACCTGCCATAAAACTATACGGCCTCTACATCGTTTCGCCCGAAGCAAGGAAACCCTCTGTGTGGGACTCTAAAGACTCATCAATATGCTGGAAGTGGGTTTAACCATAAGCACTTCAGCGGCACTAGCTGTACGTAACGGCTACCCAGGTATTGAGCGAAAGGGAGGCCGACAAGCAAACTCATCCTGAAATCCCTACTGAGCCTGACAGTGACACTATCCGTACAGTCCGGTCCGTTCGTCTATGAGTATCGCATATCGAGTCTAGGGGGTGGATAAAGTCAGGTCCCTAATAACTTGATATTCAGTGTCGATATGAAGCCCATCACTACCTGCGAAACTACTGATCTGAATCAGTAATTCTCGACTACCTTGGCCAAGGATTGCTAGTGATGGCCATCCGTGCACACCGCGACATCAACCTCCAATACCGAAAGAGACGAATCCCCTGACGATCCGCTCACTGCCTCCACATGGCTCGGTACTGTACCCAACTAAAACCTATTTGCATGACTCCTTTGAGCCGTGGTAGGGTAGTAATTAGAGCACAGTAGGAACTCACACGAGACAAATGATGATCTCAGGTCGATAAACTAACATGTACACATGTCTCCTGGGAACTGCTATATGACAATAGGTATAATACCAACTAGCATGTTCCCGGCGAGTCCGTCCGGTGTACTCATAACCCAATGAGCACCTGTATATATCTTAGGTGAACAAATTGACACCAATGGCTTGTGAGACCGGACACCGCCCCTCGTCGGGGTCTCGATCAGTATACACTAGTCTACTCTGGAGTATCGATGCCCAGTCTCGAAACTCTCTCGACTAGGGACATTTAAGGATGTGCTTATAGACCACCCAGCTCCCATGTATATGATCGACATCATACTGCTGGTAGTCAAGCAAGAATCCTATGGGCTCTATCAACATGTAATAGTGATCTGTAATGTCACCTAAAGTATGTACACAATGATAAGGACAAACCAGATAGCATACTATCATCTCGAGTAAGATTGTTCTACCGGTATAGGTCCTCTCTCAATCATTGCAATCACGTGCCTGCGATCCAATAATTGACTTGAGAGCACTATAGCCAACAATCTCCCACTTGCACTTAAGGCTAATTATTGCGGCGTCGCATACTCACAGCCCGTGTGATACCGAATACCCAACTTCTCTACTAATCAGTTTCACAAAGCTCGTTTGTAAAACTATTGCGTTCGAGAAATAGCCCCAGTGAGTGGATCTGCTCTAATGTTTCTTTCTATATCTCTCTTTATCTCAAGTTCGCGGAGAAAGCCATCTTCCGAAATGAGCAATACCTGTCTTAGAATATGTTTGGATATCTGATGGGTCCCAGTTCACAAATGAACTCCAAATCCAGCAAACTTCTTAGACTGTATCGTCCACTGAATTTAATCAGTATCGTGCGCCATGCCTCCCTCAGTATCCGTTTGGACCACCTGTCCAAACTACTGGCCCTCGTCAAGAGGGAAAACTATAACTCTGACAGTCACTCTGTCATCCATGTCACCTTGGAAGCCTGGAATGATAACCGTCTCCTGAAGGAGGCTGCCGTTACTAAATCCCTAGAACATCCTCTTATGTTCATAAACTGCTTCCGAACGTTTCTCCAGGATTGGATTAATATATAAACTTATTGCAACTAGTGCAAAAACAACATCTGGTGTGATACTTGATATCTTATGATTGACTCAATTTCCTAAGCAAGTGATATGCCAATCATGCGCATCCCTCTCCATCTGTAAGACACCTTTAGAGAGGGTGACTCCATCACCTGCAGGTACACCACCATGCCAGGAGTCGTTCATTCTAAAACACCTTTAGAATGCTGTCTAAGTACCCAGATTGGGAAACTACCTAAATCTAGATCTAAAACCATAAATCCAGTAACCAGAATGCCTGATATAATATCCATATCCTATGTGGAGAAACCACCATGTGACAACCACAGTATAACCGATCGTAGTATAGGAATTTCACTTCCTACAAAGTGCATGTCATCCAAATACTAGGACATCACACCCTACTACCTTCTTAACAGATCCATCTCCTATTCTGATGAAGTCAAAGCCTATGACTGTCACATCAAAAATAGATGATCTATCTCCGCTATACTTGCTTTAGTCTAAAAATAGACACAAGATACTTGCCCACTATACTTCCGTTGATCCCACTGACTACAACAAACCTCTGGCAGAGTCATATACATGTGCACTTCTAAAACTAGTTTAGAACGACGCTATACTCACCCTCCTGCCGGGTCTCATAGTCTAGAACAGCAGTAATGGCAAGTCTGGGTAAACAAGAACCTCCCTGTCACCATCTTTGAGGATACTGAATGTTAGTTATGTATATGCCCTAGAGGCCATTGTTGTACATATGATGTATATTATAATGGATGCTTGGATATATATAGAGAGGACTTTCTTGCTCGTCATGATAGTATGCTATTTGGTTTCACTTTATCTTAACATGTTGACTTATATTAGTTTACTGTCTTACTCTCACATGTTGATAAAGCCCTTAGGATCTGTACTCGACTACTGGGACTATGATGAGATCATACTAGTGGGGCCACGGTAGTCGATGAGTACATCCTATAACTGTTACTAGTTGAGGGTGTGTCGAGACAGGGCATCGATACACCAGAGTAGACTAGCGTATACGCATCTTGACCCATATGATGGGCGATGGATGATCCCATATCCATCGGTGTTTTGACATCAAGGATGGTGTACGGGTGCTCAGTGGAGACTGGGTACACTGGACGGACTCGCAGAGAACTCCCAGATGGTGATATACCACACGTCAGATGGCAGTTCTCCGGTGACACTGGTACAGGGTAATCTGTAGACCTGAGATCGTCATAGTCTTGTGTGATTCCCACTGTGCTTTGATTTCCACCTTACCACGTCCAAGAGAGCGTGCAAAACGGTGGCTTTTGGGTGCAGTCCCGAATCACATGGAGGCAATGAGCGATAGGAGGGGATTCGTCTCTCCCGGTATAGGGAGTTGATGCTGTGCTGTGTTGGATTGGCTACAACTGGAAGTCCCTGGCCAGGGCTGATATAGAGATTTACTGGTAAATGTTACCAGTAGTTTCTCGACCCGTTATGAGCCTCACATCGACACGACTTATCGGTTACTGGGGTCTGACGTATACCACCCCTAGACTAGATATGCAACATATCAGACGAAGAGACCGGACTGTACGGGAGTGTTACTGATTGGATTCACAGGAGAATGTACAGGCTAGCTTGTTGATTTTCTGATCGCTCAATACCTGGGTGGCTGTTACGTTTATCTGACCGCTTGCAGCTTGTGGATGTTTGATATGATCATCACCTGCTACCGGTATATTGACGATTCTTTAGAGTCCTACACAGAGGTTTCTTGACTCAGGAAAACGGAGTAGGGGCACATATGTGATATGTGCACGACCGAGGATAATGCGATATGAGATACCGTATTATATTCTCGCGATATTTAGATATGAGCAGGGTCATCGGATCAAGTGTTGACTCGATGAATCGGTACATGATATATTAGTCGGTTATATTCGATATAGCCGGATTGTCGGATCTAGTGTTGATTCGATAATTTAATGTATAATAATATATATGATATATTGCATTACATTATCTAATATTAGCTCGCTTTATTGATTCTTTTTCTCACCGGATAATACATTGATATATATGCAATATATGTTAATTGTATTATTTTCTTTTGTTACAAAATATATTATATATGTGATATATAATATTGTAACATAATATGATTACTAATGCAACATGTTTAGTGGAGATTAAACAAGGTTAGGGTTTGAATTGGGTTAGTTCTTTCATAAACCTTTTAGAAGGTTTTCTTTTGTTTTGTGCTAAGATATTATGGTTGATATTTTAAGCGACTCATTCTTTAACCCAACCCAAACCCTAACCCTAGTTAAATCTCTACATGGGTTAGCCTTGTCATAGTTGACCATGGTTACATTTGTAATCATATATTTTTTCATTGTTCATCACAAAAGGATAATTGATATAATATTCATCTTCTTCTTCCTTTGAGCTTTGAGAAAGCTTTCTAGGTTTTCTTTATGTGATGATTTTGTGTGAGAATTTGATATAAAAAAGAAAGTATAAATACTACTCCATCATTCTCATCTAATCTAGCCAATTAGATTAGGGTGTTCACCTCATTAGAGAGAGAGAGAGCTTGAGTTATAGAAACTTCGAAGTAGATCATTGGAGAAAAGGAAGATTACAAGCTAGCATGGATCGTTCGAGTTGTGGAGCCTCTCTTGAGTCCGGGAGATCATGGATCGAAGCGAAGGGACTTCTACTCGGAGCTTATGAAGCGAAGGAGCGGACTACAAAGGTTGTAATCCCTCACTTTTAGTTGTAAAGATGTTTACTTGCATGTGAAACCCTAATTATCTAGCAAAGATCCTGGCTTTGGGTTGTTCAACACGTCTAAATTTTATTCAGGCATGGTTGATACCTTATTAACCCTTGTAAGAGTGCCTAGGAACCCTACAGTGGTATCAAAGCCTAGTTAGAATATTAGGCGACGTGTATACGAAGTTGAAAGTCCGATCGAACCCCGAAACACCGACTTTGACCCCCTTTGTGGACAATTTTTAAAAATGTAATTTTTTCTGCATTAAAAATACTCAAAAAAATAAGCAGGGAATTCTAAGGATCACCCTAAAATACGAACCCATAATTCCGTACAGCCGCCGCGGAACCGCGGCAGATACCTGCTTCGCGCGGCGGTTCCGCGGCTGTTCTGGGGATTTGGGGACTCGTGTTTTTATGGTTAATCCGTAGTTATTTGTATATGCTTCTAGGTATTGTTAATCTGACTCAAGTGTTGAGTGTTCTGGATGTCCTTTGTATTCGTTGATTCGATCGGAAAGTTTAATTTCGTTCTGTTTTCCGGATATTTAGAAACTGTTAAAATGTTCGAACGGATATCATTAACTTATTTTTTCCTGGCATGAAAAACTTTCAAGTGTTGAATTTTTCTTGAGTTTAAATCTTTCGGGAAAACATGCAAGTAACGCGGTGGACCCTCTAGAAGAACACAAAGCTTAACTCAATTATGTGACCGTCTAAACCGCCTCTAAACCTTAGGGTTTGGGGCAGTACGGCGTGCCACATGTGAGGCGTTGGCTTGACCCTTCTACGGCTGGACCATCGGTACTGTGGCATATTCTGGGATTTTTTGGACTCTGCTCAAGTGTTGAGCTATTTAGGAAATCTTAGGTATTTGATTATCCGATCGGAAAGTTTAATACTGTCTATTTATCTGGAATATGATACAATATGTGGAATTCATATAGTTAGGCATGAAATGCGAAGTATGTGATATTTCGGATTTACGATGTCTAAAGTGATTGTGGATTCCAAATGTTGTAGTTTTACAATTTCTTTTCTGTGACTGTAAGTGTAGTATGTAGTTGTATTGCCGGTTTTCGTTGCTATACATCAACAACGATCGGTGTATGCATACTTATTTACGTTGATGATATGAGATATTATGTGTTGCTGTGATATGTTATATTGGATCGTCGTGTTCTGAATAGCCGGGGATTTTATGTGAGATGAGGGTTTTTATTTTCATTCATGTAAAATTCATTTGTATGTAATATTCTTTTATTGGGGCACTTTCGGGATGAGGTTGATGTCACCAGTGTATATTATTTACTTTTCCGCATTAGGTAGACCCAAGGAGGGGAGAACAAGTAACCGGGTTCTGGGGTTCAGTGGGAGGCCATCTCGAGGAGTCGAGACCGGGTCTCCTAACCCTAGAATTGGAAGTGTTACTTGCCGCTCTCGTAGGGGTCTAGGGATGTGGGTTTGGCTATTCATCATGACCGTAGAATCCGTGTTTTATACAGGCTCGTATTAAAACACGAACATCCTAGTATATCCAATATTTCATATATGTTCTTCTGCTGCAATGTTCTGTGATGAGATCATATTACTGCCTGGGACGAATGCTTATACTATATATATATGCTGATATATAAATATTACTGCTTTCATTTCTTCTGTGATGCTTAGGAAGCATAAGCTGATGGGTTTTATTAATGAGATTAATAAAAGAAAAGAAAGCTAAAAGATGTTGTAGAATCAAAACTTTATAAAAAGGGTAGCTACGGTTCTTGCTTTGCACAGCGGTATATTTGATATACCCTGCACCTTATTCGATGAGGAAAGAGCCGAGATCCCTTCACCGGGAGTGACCTCTTTAGCTAAACTGGCAGATGCTACAAACTTGCGGTTTAGTTTTTGACAGCCTATATAGTTCTTGCTTTGCACAGCGGTATATATGATATACCCTGCACCTTATTCGATGGGGAAAGAGCCGAGATCTCTTCACCGGGTGTGACCTCTTTAGCGAAACTAGAAAAGCCTCAAAAACTCTCCTTTTCAAAATCACTTGTTTCTACAACGATATCAAGTTCATTACGCAATAGGTTTTCTGAAAAACCTGTCGTAGCCCTCCGTCATTTCAGATAAATCCTACTTAGTATTCGTGCTGCGTTTGTTGACCTTGTCAAGGCACAGTGTACGGTAGCTAATTAGTGTTTATCTGCTAAAACATGAGATGTGATTGGATTAGGGTATTCGTACGGCCTTGTTGACCTTGTCAAGGGTCATGCAGGTGGGTTTAATTCAATCGGGAAATGATGGGTTGAACTTGACTTGCGATTTATGGTTTGTTGACCTAGTCAAGGTCATAGATCGCTAGGGGCAAAATATTATCGGGAATTTCAAAGTATTGAAATTTGCAATGAGATTGCATACCTCCTATGAGATAGTTGGATCCTGATACCCACTGCGAGTAAGAGTTACTCCTGAGAGAGTTTTACACAGGACAATTAGCCGATCAAGTAGGTGTCTAGAAAAGTGTCAACGGGGTTATGCCTCTGGGAAAACGAGGTTTATTTTAATTAGGTCCGTGCGAAAGCACGGGGAACCTCCCTCAAGTATCGACACTGATCTGGCTGAAAGATTGACGAAATTGTAGGGTGTAATTAATCCCGGCTAATCTTACCTTTTAGGGTTTGAAGGGAGATTTGATAAAAACAGTGGGAGACATCCTGATTAAATAAGATAATAACCAATCTAATCTTGCAAGAGCATACGCTAAAGTGTTTTCTTCTCTCTCTCTCTCTCCAGGTAGCGACCATGTCAGGCCATAATCAAGATAATAATATGGATGTATTGACTGAACCCACTTATTATACTGAGCAGGGGATCGTTGGTCCCGTTCTTTCTTATAAGAGTTATAAGACTGAACAGGAAACAGGAGAATATCTGGATTCTCACATCGCCTAAACAAAGAACATGCATGCTGATGCATCTTCTTCGGGCATGTTAGTTATTGAGAACTGTTTCTCAGTTCACCCTACGTCCCGGGTATTAGATACCGGATCGGGATCCCATATATGTAAATTGTTACATGGGCTACGTAAAGGTAGAGAACTGGGAAAAGGTGATAATTCCGTTTAAGTAGGGAATAGTGCAAGTATTGCAACCAAAGCAGTTGGCGAATATCACCTAGTATTACCAAGTAGTAATACATTGATTCTGAATAAGTGCTATTATATACCGAACATGATGTGCAACATTATATCAGTTTCTTTATTAAGTAAAGAAAGATATAATTTTGTAGTAAAGAATAATGTTATGAACATATTCCTAGATCAAAAGTTGATTGGATTAGGCTCGTTACATAATGGTATATTCATTCTCAATCAAAATACAGTCCTTAATATACAAAACACACACAAGAGGAAAAGTTCAGAAATGAACGAATTCTTCTTGTGGTATTGTAGACTTGGTCATATCAATGCGACACGGCTAGCTAAGTTACATAAGGATGGATATTTGAATTCGTTCGAATTATCATCTTATGATACTTGCCATTCATGTCTCAAAGAAAAATTACCAAAACTCCGTTTAGTGGACACGGAGAAAGAGTTACGGAACTCTTAGGACTGGTACATAGTGATGTATGTGGTCCCATGTCTACACACGCCAGGAACCGTTCTTCCTACTTCATTACATTCACTGACGATCTCTCAAGATTCGGACATGTGTTCCTGATGAAACACAAGTCTGAAGCTTTTGAGAAATTCAGAGAATATAAGCACGAAGTAGAGAACCAAACGGGCAAAAGTATTAAGATCCTTCGATTTGATCGAGGAGGAGAATACTTGAGCAATGAGTTCCTAGAATATCTAAAAGAGAATGGAATTCTCTCTCAGCTTACTCCTTCTTATACACCACAGCACAACGGTGTATCGGAGCAGAGGAATCGTACCCAATTAGATATGGTGCGCTCTATGATGAGTAATACTGAGTTACCTATTTCCTTCTGGGGGTATGCACTGGAGACAGCAACATACCTATTGAATCAAGTTCCGTCTAAATCTGTACCTACCACACCATATGAGATATGGAGTGGGATGATACGTATCTTAAACGAGTTAAGATATGGGGTTGTCCGGCCTATGTTAAAAGGCAAAATCCGGACAAACTCGAGGCACGATCAGTTCTTTGCAAGTTTGTAGGATATCCGAAGAATTCTTATGGATATTTTTTCTACCACAGTGAGGAGTAAAAGGTGTTTGTTGCTCAACATGCCACCTTTTTAGAAAAGGAATTTCTTGCAAAAGAGATTAGTGGCTCTGAGGTAGAACTGGAAGAAGTTCCAGCAACACAAACTGCAACTGAAGATTTATTGGAACCAGAGGATTCAGTAGTACCCGACGAACCCCAGCCTCTCCGCCGATCTAGTAGGGTTTCTCATCCACCTGAGATACTACGGTTTTCTCATTGATGGTGGAAGCGAGGATTGCATCATGGAAGATGATGACCCGACTAGTTTCGAGCAGGCCATCACGAGTGGTGACTCTGTGAAATGGCTGGATGCAATGCGATCTGAGATGGAATCCATGTACACCAACAAAGTATGGACTTTGGAAAATGCTCTTGAAGGGGTAAAACCCATTGGGAGCAAGTGGATCTTTAAAAAGAAAATTGGTGTAGATTAAAAAATTGAGACCTTCAAAGCTAGACTTGTTGCAAAGGGTTTTCGTCAACGACCAGGTGTGGATTATGACGAAACCTTTTCTCCAGTGGCTATGCTTAAGTCCATCCGGATCTTACTTTCCATTGCTGCATACCATGACTACGAAATCTGGCAAATGGATGTTAAGACCGCCTTTCTAAACGGTGATTTAGAAGAGTGCGTGTACATGACTCAGCCAGAGGGCTTCGTAGATAGTGGGAGCAGCAGAAAGGTGTGCAAGCTACTTAAATCCATTTATGGGTTAAAGCAAGCATCGCGGAGTTGGAACATCTGTTTTGATGTTGTAGTCAAAGAGTTTGACTTCATCAAAAATATAGATAAACCTTGTATTTATAAGAAGGTTGCAGAGAGTGAGGTTGTATTCCTCGTATTGTACGTGGATGGCATACTCTTGATAGGAAATGATGTTCCTATGCTGCAATCAGTCAAGCTCTTCTTATCACAAAGATTCTCAATGAAAGATCTAGGTGATGCCTCCTGCATATTAGGAATCATGATCTATAGAGATAGATCTAAACGGATACTGGGATTGTCCCAATCCAGGTACATTGACACCATACTAAAGAGGTTTAGTATGGAAGAATCCAAGTGTGGGAACCAACCCACGATCTCTGGACTCACTCTCTCCAAAGAGATGTCTCCCAAGACTGATTTGGAGAGAGCTCGCATGCAAGGGATACCCTATGCTTCGACAGTAGGCTCTATCATGTATGTGATGCTATGTACGAGACCCAATGTAGCATACTCACTAAGTGCAGTGAGTCGGTATCAAGCAGATCCTGGAGAGAGTCACTGGACAGCTGTGAAGAACATTCTCAAGTACTTGCGAAGGACTAAAGAGATGTTCTTGGTGTATGGTAACGGAGAACTCCAGGTGGAGTCCTTTATCGATTCCAGCTTCCAAAGTGATAAGGATGACTCTAAGTCGCACTCGCGATTTGTCTTTACCCTCAATGGAGAGGCAGTATGTTGGAAGAGTTCCAAACAGGATACCGTTGCAGACTCGACGATGGAGGCTGAATACATCGCTGCCAACGATGCTGCCAAAGAGGCTGTCTGGATAAAGAAGTTCATTAGTGAACTTGGTGTGGTTCCATCCATTGAACATCCAATACCTCTGTATTGCTATAACAATAGAGCTGTGGCTTTGGCCAAGGAACCCAGGTCCCATCAAAAGTCCAGACATATTCTGAGGCGGTATCACCTGATCAGGGAGATAGTTGATCGCCGGGAGATCGAGTTCAGGAGAGTAGATACGAAGGACAACACTACGGATCCACTCACGAAGGCCATTCCCCAGATACAGTTTGAGAGATTATTCGGGATGCTAGATATAAGATACTACAGCAGCTGGCCTTAGTGCAAGTGGGAGATTGTTAGTTATGTATATGCCCTAGAGGCCATTGTTTTACATATGATGTATATTATAATGGATGCTTGGATATATATAGAGAGGACTTTCTTGCTCGTCATGATAGTATGCTATTTGGTTTCACTTTATCTTAACATGTTGACTTATATTAGTTTACTGTCTTACTCTCACATGTTGATAAAGCCCTTAGGATCTGTACTCGACTACTGGGACTATGATGAGATCATACTAGTGGGGCCACGGTAGTCGATGAGTACATCCTATAACTGTTCCTTGTCGAGGGTGTGTCGAGACAGGGCATCGATACACCAGAGTAGACTAGCATATACGCATCTTGACCCATATGATGGGCGATGGATGATACCACATCCATCGGTGTTTTGACATCAAGGATGGTGTACGGGTGCTCAGTGGAGACTGGGTACACTGGACGGACTCGCAGAGAACTCCCAGATGGTGATATACCACACGTCAGATGGCAGTTCTCCGGTGACACTGGTACAGGGTATTCTGTAGACCCGAGATCGTCATAGAGTCTTGTGTGATTCCCACTGTGCTTTGATTTCCACCTTACCACGTCCAAGAGGGCGTGCAAAACGGTGGCTTTTGGGTGCAGTCTTGAATCACATGGAGGCAATGAGCGATAGGAGGGGATTTGTCTCTCCCGGTATAGAGAATTGATGTTGTGCTGTGTTCGATTGGCTATAACTGGAAGTCCTGTTCCCGCCAAAAATTTCTGCGCAAAGAGCCTAAGGTATCAAATGGCAGCGATACCTTTGGGCGCCCTCACGTGTCCACACGTGACCCCTTTTTCTTTAGTGTTTAACACTAATTCGAGAGCTTTATTCCCAGTGTTTAACACTGATTATCTTTTAGTGTTTAACACTAATTTGAAAATCTTATTTCCAGTGTTTAACACTGTTATTTTCTAGTGCTTAACACTAATTTAGGATTCTATATTTCCAGTGTTTAACACTGATTGTCTTTTAGTGTTTAACACTAATTTGAGGGATCTATTTCCAGTGTTTAACACTGTTTTCTCTAGTGTTTAACACTACTTTTAGCCAAATTGGCTAATTTTCCAGAGGCAAAAGTCTCTCCTCCAAATGAATCTCAAAATTGAGAAAATCAAAGATGAAAATGTTTAGCATTGCTAAATAATGTGGGCTTGAACCGAGACAAATGTCTAATGGTCCAACAAAAGTCCAACACTTCAAATCCAATTGGACTTAACCCAAGTTGGCCATAAGTCCTCAACTCAGACTCAACTGAGCCAACGTGCTGACAATATTATTAACTGATCTTAGTTCCAAATTAGACTACAGATCACTTAATCCACCTTGGTTCAAGGGTACATCTCTTCACTCCTTTGATATTTGTCGTTGTAATTCCTCAGCGTCTTCAAAGAGGTGACGGGTCGCGATAACCACACATTTCACGGTCTGTGGGGTCCTTAAACTCATGGACTACGATGTCCTTAACCTTGACCGGGATGTCTTTAAACTAACAATGGACCACCATGTACTTAAACTGGTAATCGATCGCAATGTCCCTAAACTAAACAATAGAGCCCAAATGCTCTTTTGTTGGATCTAAACGATCCCATTAAGTTGATCTTAGTCTGAAATGAGACTAACGTATCCTTAACAAACGGTTAAGTTGATCTTAGTCTGAAATGAGACTAACGTATCCTTAACAAACGTTTAAGTTGATCTTAGTCTCAAATGAGGCTGACGTATCCTTAAACCCAAACCCCCAAACCCAAATCTAAGAAAATACGGATTTGTACTAATCCACGTCCTACGGGCGACAACATAAATTAGTCCCCGTATATAATCCACGGGCAACCACAAACAAAACAAACACCCACGACACGAAGTGGCCATCTGGAGAAGGAGAAAGTTGTTACCGCGATGCGGTAGCGTAATTAACTGCAGGGGCTTGCGCCTGCAGGGAAGAGCGTCCCCACAATCAAAAACCCCTCGAACGAGGGGGAATCTGACGAAGTCTGCTACATCGGCCGCATCCGTTTAAACCTTCGATACACGGTGCCATAAATCAACTTGGCATCTTCGGAGAGGTGGACGGATAGCACCAATTAGTATCTGCCCCGAATTTCAGGCAAGACGTTTATCGCGTCTCCGTGATTCGGAGGGAAACAGATTCTGGCACGCCCGGTGGGACCACTTCCTCTTTACACTCCACACTTCGTGTGTCGTGTTCGCGAACGAATTGTAGTTTGCTATGGTTGCCTGTGGATTTGAGGTACTTAGATTTGGTGTCTTGCCCCGTGCAGAAAACAGAAGACCAATGGCTTCAAACTGCACTAACTGCAACCGCAACTCTCGCTCCGTCCCGTCCGGAGGAGTGACTTATGGGCCTCAAGCGGCCTCCATCTTCGCTATGCCGGTGGAACGGGTGACTCAAGCCACCACTGGACTGTTCTTTGGGACCATGCTCCCACCAATGAGCTTCAGCACCCCTGGACCAACACTAGAAGCTCCCAAGAAGTCGGTCTTTGATCGGCTTGCTACTACCACGGCCCTTCTCAACGGGTCGTCCAGCTCCAGCTCCTTGGTCTTCGCGAGATTGGGCTAAAGTTCATGTGGGCCCAAGATGAAGCCTGTAACTCAAGAGAAGGTTGTTCCGAAAAGGGTAACCAACCCTACCTCCGAAGTCGTCAAGGTGGCTTCGCCTGCCAAAGGGTTGGCCTTTGCAAGACTGACTGTTCCGGCTCCTAATTCAACTCCCGCTCCCGCTCAGAAGTCTGTTTTTGACCGGTTGGATACGACTTCTAAACGAACATCAGTCTTTAAGTGGCTGACACCGACAACAGCCCCTCATCTGGATAGGGAGCAAGACAAAACCATCGCCGAACCAACCCCAACAGCTCGACACGCTCGACGTCGCCACTGGCGCCGAGTAAGGAAGGCTGGGGGCAACTACCACTCTGGGCTAACTCCACCAGCCCCAACGGTGGAAGTTAATGCTTCTGTTCCAACCGGGAACAGCTTTGAGCTACCGAACAAACTGCGCAGGAACTCTCCTACCGCCGTATTGAAAAGATCTCCTCCACCGGTGGAGAATGTTACAGAAAAGAAGCCGGAGCAGCCCCCTCAGCGGCTGTCCTCCAAAATTTATAAAGTCTGGCGACAAATACAGGAATCGGTGATTGACCAGGACTACTCTCGCCGGCCAAAGAAGCTTGAAGCTCAACAAGAAAAGAGCCATCTCGTGGTAACACAGAAGATGTCATCCGTCTGGGTGCCCACTGCAACGGCTCCCTCAACGTCAACCACTCAAAAGAAAAGGAGGCCGCAAATAGCCCCTGTGAACATGGCGAACCGTAAAAGCGCCGATCACAAACGCCCCAAGTCCGGGGGCATAACGGTGCATACCGTTTATATGGCTTCCGGAAAGGAGGAAAGCCGTGCTTCGACGGGTCACCGACCGCTCACCCGATCCGTGACAAAAGCCCAGGAGCAACAGCAGAAGCTTCAAGAGATGATGACTGCGATGGCCGCACTCACCGGGCCAAAAGAAAGCCCGGAAACATCCTCAGAGCAGCGTCACGAACAAGAAACCGATGCTGAGTTCCTACGCAGAGTCCTCGAAAAGAAGGACAAAGAAGCAGCAGAACAAGCTGCCAACATAAAACAAATGGCGCTTATCTTCCAAGACATGGTAGGGATGATGTTACAGCCGCATCCTCCAGCTGAAGACCCTCCGATCATTATTGAAGATGATAGAGGGGAAACATCTAATCCTCCTCCGGCTCTTTCATTAGCCAAAGAGAAAACATTTCCAAGGCCGCACTGGATGACTATATAGCTCAGCAAATACGAGCCCACCAGGCGAATGAAGCGGCTGGCCAAATTGTCAAGACCGGACGACCCTATCCAGGCTGGTATGACCAAATCAATGACCCGCCGGGATATACGATCCCTAAATTCCATGTATATAAAGGGACGGGGAATCCACATCAGCATGTCGCTCAATTCGGGGCCCTATGCGGCAACACCAGGGGCGATGATAAACTGTTGCTTTGCCAATTCGTCGGCAGCTTGGTGGAGACGGCGTTCGAATGGTACTCAGAGCTTCCCAAAGACTCCATCAAAACTTTTACAGAGATGGAATTGCTATTCACCCAGCATTTCGCAAGAGCTAGCGAACACACCCCAAGAACGACATTGATCAACGCCAGGGTGAAGCCGGGAGAGACATGGGTTCAATACGCAATACGATGGCGGAATCTGTGGTCGAAATGCGAAAAGCGCATCGAAGAAGCGCCGGCGGTGGGGATGTTCGTGGGCACTCTGGATCCTCATGCAACCATCTCCCAATTCATGATGTTCTTCAAGCCGACCACGTTCCAGGCCTTAATTGACAAGCTGGCCCAAATGGACCGGATGGGACATAAACTATCTCCTCCAAAGACGGACTCTCGAAATGAAAAAGGGAAAGAAAAAGCAACTTTCGTCGCCAATACTCAACAACAGCCGAGCAACTCAAAGCCGGTTGTTCGCCGAAACAATATGCGTCCACACCCATCCCTTGAGGAAATAAGACTAGGACGTCCTTACTCGTTTCCTCAGGATAAAATGAGAAGATTGTCCGAGCTGGCAGTGCGCAACAGGCTCATCAATCTGCCGAGTCCAAAACGTCCGTTGCAGCCAGGCGATCTCAACAATCCTAATTACTGCCCTTACCATCAAGCAGTAAGCCATCCAATCGAAGATTGCTTCGTTTTCAAAGGCTGGATTGAGGACCAATACCAACAAGGCAAGTCCGCATTATCCGAAAACTGGGAGGTGAACCCGCCACAACCTCATGCCCCTAAAAAAGAGGACACGCCGGGGGCATCATGCTCTTTTATAGAAAAAGCTCCATGGGAGGTCGCTCTTTCAACCAAGACGAAAAGAATGCTGAAGGATCTTCACGCATGCCCAGCCGTCAGGTGGAAAAGTCCGCCAGAGCCCGAGGTCATTGATGGGATGCTGAAACCACGCCCAACACTGAGAATTGATAGAAACGGGCAAAACACCCAGACACAGCCATCAAAGTCTTCGAAAAAGAAGGAGAAGACCCAAAAGCCCGCGAAGTTAGATGACAAGCGCACGGATCTGCAAAAACATGTTGACGCACTGGAAGAATATAATCAGAAGGCGCGGACCCCAGTCACACTCCGAGAATTCCTCAGCCACGTCCATGAGGACGGAGATGATGACAAAGACTCGTCGGATGAACCTAAGGATTATGTGGCAAGCTGCCATGTGATCTTTTACTCGTCGATAGATGATAAAGAAGCCCCTTGCACCGAGAGACGGGGGGCAGGTCCTGAACCAGAACTTCTATGGCCGTCAGACAAAATGATCGATGCCTTCCTGAGTGAAATTCATCTAAAAAGTAAAGTCGTCCGGGAGCACGAGATGGCCATATTTGAAAAGGCCAAACGCCGGCGACTGGACAAAAAGGTCGAAACACTCCCACCAGATCAAAGTACATCCGCCGCAAATGAATGCAGGATCAAGACAAGGAAATGATTCGCCAAAGCCATATCGATGGGGATGAGGCTGCCCTCTTTCAGAGAAAATTCTCCTGGTGGTATACATCTTGATGAAGCGGACGTACATCCTAACTTCTGTTTATATCATCAGAAGATCGCACATCCTACTAAAGACTGCAACTCCTTTAAGTGTTGGTGGCAAGGGTATGTCGCTCATAGGCAACACTTCAGCAGGACAAAGCGTGAAGCTCGTAGACAGCAGAAAAATGCGACAGATGAGCTTAGAAGAATTGCCAGCAATTTTCATAGGGTTGATCCCGAGGGACCGCGAGTTCTCACATTCGGGAGCGACTCCGATGAAAAAGTAGCCCTCGGCCCTCTCTTCAAGGAATCCATCTCTAAAACGAAAGAATTGAGGAGTTGCGAGAACATTCAGCCGTGCAATCGCACGCTATCCGGAAAGAATCTCGGACCCACAAACAAGGGATTGAACAAAAAAGATAAAGGGAAGGAAAAAACGACCTTCGTCGCCAACGCTCAACAACAATCGAGTGGCCCTAGACCGGTTGTTTGCCAAAGCAACAAGCGGCAACCCCTCTATGAAAAGTTGAAACGACCTTACTCATTTCCCCGGGATGAAACCAAGGAGGCTGTTCGAACTAGCAGTGCGCAACAGGCTTATCACTCTACCGGAGCCGAAACACCAGCTACAACTGAATGATGTCAACAATCCTAATTACTGCCCTTACCACCAAGTATTGGGCCATCCGTTTGAAAACTGCTACGTATTCAAAAACTGGGTTGAAGACCAATACCAACAGGGCAAGTTCGCGCTGTCCGAAAACAAGAAGGTGAGCCCGCCACAACCACATACTCCGAGAAAGATGGATATGTCGGGGGCATCATGCTCATTCATAGGGAAAGCCCCATGGGCCGAAAAGTCCGTAAACTAGAAATTCGCTTCAAATACGGCAACGGCGGACCGCAATGTCCTAAAACTTGCAAATGACCGAAACGTCGTTAAACTACTCCCAACCCGCGGCATTTTCAGGCTGTCGTAGCAAAAAAAACGGTACGTCCACAAGCGAGATGGGCACGGATGAAAACCCGAAAGGGCACCGTGAGTAAAAACAACAGGACTACCGGCGATGTTTGTGAAAACCCGAAAGGGCGCAGACTCGTAAAAAAACGGTATGTCCATAAGCAAAATGGGCACGGACGAAAACTCGAAAGGGCGCCGTGAGTAAAAACGGCAGGACTACCAGCGAGTCTTGTGAAAACCCGAAAGGGCGCAACCTTGTTCGGAAAAAAAACGGTATGCCCATAAGCAAAATGGGCACGGATAAAAACCCGAGAGGGCTCCCTGAGTAAAAACAGCAGGGCTACCGGCGAGTGTTTGTGAAAACCCGAAAGGGCGCAACCTCGTTAAAGGACACTTGCAAGGTCCTCTCGACCTTGTGAGGAGAAACCACCCGCGTGAGATCCTTACGACTCACAAAGGAAGCAACATACTTAGGAGTCCCCACGACTCCTAAGAAGAAATTACACTTGCGAGATCCTCACGACTCGTAAGGAGAACCCTCTTATGAGACCCTCACGGCTCATAAGATTCGAAAGTCTTAAGCTACAGGGGTCTAAACCTGTTCTTAAGAAGCCCCCACAACCTCCGATACTGCCCTACAAGCGGCTCAATGCTGACCCTTGTATACAATCCACGGGCGCGAATAAACATTTCCCTAACAAAGTCCCATCCGTGACTAGGGAAATGTTTACACGGTGAACAAACACTTGTAAGTCCTCTCGACTTGCAAGGAGAAAACACTCTTGTAAGATCCTTACGACTTATAAGAGAACACACACTTAGGAATCCTCACGATTCCTAAGGAGAAAAAGCACCTATGAGATCCTCACGACTCGTAGGGAGAAACACCTTTATGAGACCCTTACGGCTCATGAAGCCAAAAGCGTTAGTCGATGGGATCCTAACCCTGTTTGCTAAGCCACCATTGTTTGACATCGACAGAGGCAAATGATGATTCGCTCTTGATAATATCCCAGTTGTAGCGATGCTGATGCCTAAATCGGTGTCAAATTCCAAGTCCTTTCATGGCAAATGAAGATTCGCTCCTGGCAATATCCCAATTGTAGCGATACTGATGCCTGAATCGGTATCAAATCTCAGACTCGCAGCGAAAAGCCAGCGAGCCACAAATGCATATGAAATAGCCGAAATGATGGGGCAACTTGCAACGAAATCAGCAAGTAAAAATGTACGCATACAAAAACAGCCGAAATGATTGGGCAACTCGCAATAAAAAGCAGCGAGTAAAAAAAAAGAAAAGAAAAAAAAGCCGAAATGATTGGGCAACTCGTAATAAAAAGCAGCGAGTAAAAAGAAAATAGCCGAAATGATTGGACACCGCGAAAAATACCCGAAATGATTGGGCAATCACGATTTTCGCGGTATAAAAAGCTGAAATGATAGAGTATCGCCGAAAGAATAAAAAAATGATGAAAGAATGAAACCTTTTGCCCTACAGGTGATATCACATCGATCCCTGTATACAATTCAGGGGCACAAACAAAGAGGGAACCATACCTTCCCAACAGGCTCCACCAGAAAGAGAAGCCAAATCTCTACGGTTCATAGACAACCTAGAGGCAACCTCGACATTTGTCGCAATATTGCAGACACAATGTCAACAAACGAAGCAAAGGAAGATCCCTAGCTTCAGGGTCTCGACATCGATATCGACAACTTAGAGATAACCAACGGCGTTCCTCCTCATTCCAGCAGGACATAGATGCTACACCATCAAACAGAGCCATGGCATACTCCCTAGTTCCAAATCTCAATGGCCACATCTACAGCCTGGAGACCAACAATGGTGTGCCTTCTCATTCCAGCAGGACATAGATGCTACACCATCAAACGGAGCCACGGCATGGTCCTTATTTCCAAATCTCGACGGTTCACAGACAACCTAGAGACCATCTCAGCATTCGTCTCGTTACAGCAGACGCAATGTCAACAACGGCGTTCCTTCGCAGTCCAGCAGGATGTAGATGCAACGTCAATGAAAGACCCCATGGTCAGCAAAGCGGAGTGACGGCAAAATCCCAGCTCCACTTCAGCATTCGTCTCGTTACAGCAGACGCAATATCAACAACGGCGTTCGTTCGCAGTCCAGCAGGATGCAGAAGCAACGTCAACAAAAGACCTCACAGTCGAAACAAAGTGGAGTAACGGCAAAATCCCAGCTCCACCTCAGCATTCGTCTCGTTACAGCAGACGCAATGTCAACAACGGCGTTCCTTCGCAGTCCAGCAGGATGTAGATGCAACGTCAACGAAAGACCCCATGGTCAGCAAAGCGGAGTGATGGCAAATCCCGGCTCTACCTCAGCATTCATCTCGTTACAGCAGACGCAATGTCAATAACGGCGTTCCTTCGCAGTCCAGCAGGATGCAGATGCAACATTAACGAAAGACCCCATGGTCAGCATAGCGGAGTGACGGCAAAATCCTAGCTCCACCTCAGCATTTGTCTCGCTACACCAGACGCGATGTCAACAACGGCGTTCCTCCGCAGTCCAGCAGGATGCAGATGCAGCGCCAACAAAAGACCTCACGGTCGAATCAAAGCGGAGTTACGGCAAAATCCCAGCTCCACCTTGACATTCGTCTCGTTACAGCAGACGCAACATCACCAAACGGAGCCACGGCAAAATCCCTAGCTCCAAGCCTCGACGGTTCACCAACAACCTAGAGACAACCGCGACATTCGTCTCGATACAGCAGACGCAGTGCCAGCAAACGAAGCAAAGGCCAAATTCCTAGCTTCAGGGTCTTGACGGCAACTCATATAAAACCTGAAAGACTATCGGAGATCATCTCACACCAGCGCGGAGTGGTCACCACCTCGACGTTCTTCTCGATACAGCAGACGAGATGTCACTACTGCGTCCTTCCTCCAACAGGATTCGAACACGCCAAAGCAAACGAAGCGAAGGTCAAATTCCTAGCTTCAAGGTCTTGACGGTAACTCATATAAAACCTGAAAGACTACCGGAGATCGTCCCACATGGAGTGGTCACCACCTCGACGTTCGTCTCGATACAGCAGACGAGATGTCACCACAGCGTTCTTTCTCCAACCGGATTCAGACACGACAATCAAACAATGGAGCCACGGCAAAATCCTTAGTTCCAAACCTCGAAGGTTCATCAACAACCTAGAGACAACTGCGACATTCTTCTCGATACAGCAGATGCAATGCCAGCAAACGAAGCGAAAGCCAAATTCCTAGCTTCAGGGTCTTGACGACAACTCATATAAAACCTGAAAGACTATCGGAGATCATCCCATACTAGCGCGGAGTGGTTATAACTCATCGGGGCTCTCCAAAATGAGCCTAACCTCAAGTAAAAAGCGGCATGGAAAATTCCTAACACTTGCTCTTCCGACGGTCAAATTGCCTAGGAAGATTGCTTGAAGACGTCTTGTCCTGCCCCCGAAGGGATCAGAGACACGATAGTCGCAAGGCTACTCGAACAGCAAGATTGCCTATCGAGGGATATATCAGCCAACGCGACGGTACGAGGGACAAAACCCTAGTACCACAGACCCTAACGGACCTCTGTCGTAAAGAGCAAAGGTTAACTGTGACGTTAGGACATTCTTGTGAAAACTTCTCGATTCGTCTCGACTCATGAGGAAATTAGTGTCCTTGTGAGAACTTCTCGATTTGTCTCGACTCGTAGGGAAAAGCCTTAGGCAATGGGAATAAAAACCTATTTCCTAAGCACTGGGGCCCTGCAAGTTGGTCCAAAATGGACTCTTGCATATTATTCACGGACCACACTCTCCAAAGTAGAATCTCGACAAGGAGGGAAACAACCGCTTACGAGTCCTCTCGACTTATAAGCGGGAAAATTCTCTTGTGAGATCCTTACGACTCTCAAGAGAAAACACACTTAGGAATCCTCACGACTCCTAAGGAGAAAAGACACCTACGAGATCCTCACGACTCGTAGGGAGAAAAGTCTTTATGAGACCCTCACGGCTCATAAAGTTGAAAAGTCTTAGGAGACAGATCCTAACCCTGTCTCCTAAGCCATCGCTGCCCTATAAAGAGTTCAAGAGGAACTGTTATCTACTTGCCAAAGCTATATGTCACTGAAATGGAGAAGTTACTCATGAGTATATAAACTCCTTCACACCAGAGTAAGACATGAAGAAATAGAAGGGTGTGGCTCATGCGGCTGGGGGTTTGGAACTATATCCCTTAAGAGTTGAGATTTGAGTCAATGATAAATGACGACGCTTGTGTCCGCTCGTTATCTTCTCAGATCAAGATTCTGAAAGTTATATACCAACCCGAAACTGGTCATACGCCATGCATAACTCTGCACTACTTCACCTACGTATATACTTACGTGGGCAAAGTAGTGGGGGGCATTTGTTCCCGTCAAAAATTTCTGCGCAAAAGAGCCCAAGGTATTAAATGGCAGTGATACGCTTAAGAAAATGCGAACCAGTATTTTCCGGGCTGTTTTTTGATAAACTCCCAAATGAGAAATAGCCAAATTCTAATGGTATCGAAAGCGTCTCGAAAACCCTTCGATTTGATATATTATGGGCTTCGTAATTCATCCGGGATCAAAAGTTATGAGCAAATATGCTATGCACTGTTCCCTGATTAAAAATCAGGAATTACCTCAATGAGGTATCACGTGCTCACACGTGACCAATGGTCACGTGATGACACATGATGGATAAAATCTCATCAAACAGAAATGAAAACAAACGACTGAAAGATGACTCAATTGGGGGTCATGTGCTCACACGTGACCAAGGGTCACGTGCCAGCACGTGACAGGTTTTGAAAGCCTTACAGCTTAATAGGATTTAATTCTAAAAATCAGGAATTACCTCAATGAGGTATCACGTGCTCACACGCGACCAATGGTCACGTGTTGACACGTGATGGTTAAAACTGAAGTGTAAATAAACGCTGAGAAAAGGACTCAATTGGGGTCACGTGTCAGCACGTGACTGGCTTCGAAAGCCTTACAGTTTAATAGAATTAAATTCTAAAAGCTTCTAAATCTTTCCAAATGGAAAAGTATTATGGGGACCATTGGATTAAAGATCCAAGGGTGATTAAAAATCACCAATTTATGGAAAAATCTTAGACAGGGAAAGATTTTCCCTAAATCTCACCGAAAATAACAAACAGAATATCTTTGGATTTAAAATCCAACGGTGAATAAAATTCACTGAATAATTTAAAGGGTCATATTAATTATGAAAACAAATAAAATCTTTCAATGAAAGATTTGCTAAATAAATTGATTCTTTTCCTTCTCCTATAAATAGGAGCCAAGAAGAGAAGAAAGGACAGAATTTTGGGATCTTGAAATTTCCAAAAAGCAGAGAGAAAAGAAAGGAGAATTTAATTCTCAAGAAAGAAAACCCTAGGTGAGAAAAGAAAGGGGATCAAAACTTCAAACAGAGAATTTAATTCTCAAAATCTAAGAGTTTAACTCTTCTGCGCAAAAGAACTTAGTTCTTCCTCTGGTTGAAGATCTGCAAAGAGCACATCTTCCCATAAGTTGAGAATTTAATTCTCATCGGGTTGAGATCCTTCCATGCAGATCCAAAACTTAGAGGGGAAATTGAGTTTAGAGAATTTAATTCTCCCAAACTCACAGGAATTTAATTCCTTCAAGATGAAACTAGGGTTTAACCCTATATGAGAATTTAATTCTCCTAGAATTACAGGAATTTAATTCCTTCAAGATGGACAGAACTAGGGTTTAGCCCTAATTGAGAATTTAATTCTCTCAAATTTACAGTAATTTAATTCCTCTTAAAAAATGAAATTAGGGTTTCACCCTATACAAGAATTTAATTCTTTTACATATATGGGAATTCAATTCCTTTAAAAGAAATTAGGGTTTAACCCTACATAAAAATTTAATTCTTAATCCTACAGAGAATTTAATTCTCAAAATAAAATGAAGAGACTTAAAAGATCTCTATGCATGCAAAGAACTAAGATCACGTGTCCCCACGTGACCCCTGAAGAGATCCCCAAAAATGAAAAGGAAAAGGCTTTGAGGCAATGCCTTACGTGCTCTCACGTGACCTCCAAAACAAAGAGAATAAAAGCAAGGGAAATCTAAGCTTTGGGCGCTCTCACGTGTTACCACGTGACCCCTTAGCAAACACTTTAACAATCAGCGCACAGATGACCATCACGTGCCAGCACGTGATGCTCCAAAATAAAATATAAAAAGTGTTTAACACTTAATTGCAGAACGAAGCAAAGGAATCTGGTCCCACCTTTGGGCGCCCTCACGTGTCCACACGTGACCCCTTTTTCTTTAGTGTTTAACACTAATTAGAGAGCTTTATTCCCAGTATTTAACACTGATTATCTTTTAGTGTTTAACGCTAATTTGAAAATCTTATTTTCAGTGTTTAACACTGTTATTTTCTAGTGCTTAACACTAATTTGGGATTCTATATTTCCAGTGTTTAACACTGATTGCCTTTTAGTGTTTAACACTAATTTAAGGGATCTATTTCCAGTGTTTAACACTGTTTTCTCTAGTGTTTAACACTACTTTTAGCCAAATTGGCTAATTTTCCAGAGGCAAAAGTCCCTCCTCCAAATGAATCTCAAAATTGAGAAAATCAAAGATGAAAATGTTTGGCATTGCTAAATAATGTGGGCTTGAACCCAGACAAATGTCTAATGGTCCAACAAAGGGCCAACACTTCAAATCCAATTGGACTTAGCCCAAGTTGGGCATAAGTTCTCAACTCAGACTCAACTGAGCCAACGTGCTCACAATATAATTAACTGATCTTAGTTCCAAATTGGACTACAGATCACTTAATCCACCTTGGTTCAAGGGTACATCTCTTCACTCCTTTGATATTTGTCGTTGTAATTCCTCAGCGTCTTCAAAGAGGTGACGGGTCCCGATAATCACACATTTCACGGACTGTGGGGTCCTTAAACTGATGGACTACGATGTCATTAACCTTGACCGGGATGTCTTTAAACTAACAATGGACCACCATGTCCTTAAACTGGTAATCGACCGCAATGTCCCTAAACTAAACAATAGAGCCTAAATGCTCTTTTGTTGGATCTAAACGATCCCGTTAAGTTGATCTTAGTGTGAAATGAGACTAACGTATCCTTAACAAACGATTAAGTTGATCTTAGTCTGAAATGAGACTAACGTATCCTTAACAAACGTTTAAGTTGATCTTAGTCTCAAATGAGGCTGACGTATCCTTAAACCCAAACCCCCAAACCCAAATCTAAGAAAATACGGATTTGGACTAATCAACGTCCTACGGGAGACGACATAAATTAGTCTCCGTATACAATCCACGGGCAACCACAAACAAAACAAACACCCACGACACAAAGTGACCATCTGGAGAAGGAGAAAGTTGTTACCACGATTCGGTAGCGTAATTAACTGCAGGGGCTTGCGCCTGTAGGGAAGAGCGTCCCCACAATCAAAAACCCCTCAAACGAGAAGGAATCTGACGAAGTCTGCTACATCGGCCGCATCCGTTTAAACCTTCGATACACGGTGCCATAAATCAACTTGGCATCTTCGGAGAGGTGGACGGATAGCACCAATTAGCATCTGCCCGAATTTCAGGCAAGACGTTTATCGCGTCTCCGTGATTCGGAGGGGAACAGATTCTGGCACACCCGGTGGGACCTCTTCCTCTTTCCACTCCACACTCTGTGTGTCGTGTTCGCGAACGAATCGTGGTTTGCTATGGTTGCCTGTGGATTCGAGGTACTTAGATTTGGTGTCTTGTTCCGTGCAGAAAACAGAAGACCAATGGCGTCAAACTGCACTAACTGCAACTGCAACTCTCACTCCGTCCCGTCCAGAGGAGTGACTTATGGGCCTCAAGCGGCCTCCATCTTCACTATGCCGGTGGAACAGGTGACTCAGGCCACCACTAGACTGTTCTTTGGGACCATGCTCCCACCAATAAGCTTCAGCACCCCTGTACCAACACTAGAAGCTCCCAAGAAGTCGGTCTTTAATCAGCTTGCTACTACCACGGCCCCTCTCAACGGGTCGTCCAGCTCCATCTCCTCGGTCTTCTCGAGATTGGGCCAAAGTTCATGTGGACCCAAGATGAAGCGTGTAACTCAAGAGAAGGTTGTTCCGAAAAGGGTAACCAACCCTACCTCCGAAGTCGTCAAGGCGGCTTCGCCTGCCAAAGGTCAGTCTTTGCAAGACTGACTGTTCCGGCTCCTACTTCAACTCCCGCTCCCGCTCAGAAGTCTGTTTTTGACAGGTTGGATACGGCTTCTCAACGAACATCAGTCTTTAAGAGGCTGACGCCGGCAACAGCCCCTCATCTGGATAGGGGGCAAGACAAAACCATCGCCGAACCAACCCAACAGCTCGACACGCTCGACATCACCACTGGCGCCGAGTAAGGAAGGCTGGGGGCAACTACCACTCTGGGCTAACTCCACCAGCCCCAAAGGTGGAAGTTAATGCTTCTGTTCCAACCGGGAACAGCTTTGAGCTACCGAACAAAGTGCGCAAGAACTCTCCTCCCGCCGTATTGAAAAGATCTCCTCCACCGGTAGAGAATGTTACAGAAAAGAAGCCGGAGCAGCCCCCTCAGCGGCTGTCCTCAAAAATTTATAAAGTCTGGCGACAGGTCCAGGAATCGGTGATTGACCAGGACTACTCTCGCCGGCCAAAGAAGCTTGAAGCTCAACAAGAAAAGAGCCATCTCGTGGTAACACAGAAGATGTCATCCGTCTGGGTGCCCACTGCAACGGCTCCCTCAACGTCAACCACTCAAAAGAAAAGGAGGCCGCAAATAGCCCCTGTGAACATGGCGAACCGTAAAAGCGCCGAGCACAAACGCCCCAAGTCCGGGGGCATAACGGTGCATACCGTTTATATGGCTTCCGGAAAGGAGGAAAGCTGCGCTTCGACGGGTCACCGATCGCTCGCTCGATCCGTAACAAAAGCCCAGGAGCAACAGCAGAAGCTTCAAGAGATGATGACTGCGATGGCCGCACTCACCGGGCTAAAAGAAAGCCCGGAAACATCCTCAGAGCAGCGTCACGAACAAGAAACCGATACTGACTTCCTACGCAGAGTCCTCGAAAAGAAGGACAGAGAAGCAGCAGAACAAGCTGCCAACATAAAACAAATGGCGCTTCTCTTCCAAGACATGGTAAGGATGATGTTACAGCCGGATACTCCAGCTGAAGACCCTCCGATCATTATTAAAGATGATAGAGGGGAGACATCTAATCCTCCTCCGGCTCTTTCAGCAGCCAAAGAGGAAACCATTTCCAAGGCCGCACTGGATGACTATATAGCTCAGCAAATACGAGCCCACCAGGCGAATGAAGCGGCAGGCCAAATTGTCAAGACCGGACGACCCTATCCAGGACGGTATGACCAAATCAGTTACCCGCCGGGATATACGATCCCTAAATTCCATGCATATATAAAGGGACGGGGAATCCACATCAGCATGTCACTCAATTCAGGGCCCTATGCGGCAACACCGGGGATGATGATAAACTGTTGCTTCGCCAATTCGTCGGCAGCTTGGCGGAGACGGCGTTCGAATGGTACTCAGAGCTTCCCAACGACTCCGTCAAAACTTTTACAGAGATGGAATTGCTATTCACCCTGCGTTTCGCAAGCGCTAGCGAACACACCCCAATAACGGTATTGATCAATGCCAGGGTGAAGCCCGGAGAGACATGGGTTCAATACGCAATACGATGGCGGAATCTGTGGTCGAAATGCGAACAGCGCATCGAAGAAGCGCCGGCGGTGGGCATGTTCATGGGCATTCTGGATCCTCATGCAACCATCTCCCAATTCATGATGTTCTTCAAGCCGACCATGTTCCAGGCCTTAATTGATAAGCTGGCCCAAATGGACCAGATGGGTCATAAACCATCTCCTCCAAAGATGGACTCTCGAAATGAAAAAGGGAAAGGAAAAGAAACTTTCATCGCCAATACTCAACAATAGCCGAGCAACTTAAAGCCGATTTTCTGTCGAAACAATATGCGTCCACGCCCATCTCTTGAGGAAAGACTAGGACGTCCTTACTCGTTTCCTCAGGATAAAACGAGAAGACTGTTCGAGCTGGCAGTGCGCAACAGGCTCATCAATCTGCCGAGTCCAAAACGTCTGTTGCAACCAGGCGATCTCAACAATCCTAATTACTGCCCTTACCATCAAGCAGTTAGCCATCCAATCGAAGATTGCTTCATTTTTAAAGGCTGGATTGAGGACCAATACCAACAAGGCAAGTTCACATTATCCGAAAACTGGAAGGTGAACCCGCCACAACCTCATGCCCCTAAAAAAGAGGACACGCCGGGGGCATCGTGCTCTTTTATAGAAAAAGCTCCATGGGAGGTCGCCCTTTCAACCAAGATGAAAAGAATGCTGAAGGATCTTCACACATGCCCAGCCGTCAGGTGGAAAAGTCCGCCAGAGCCCGAGGTCATTGATGGGATGCGGAAACCATGCCCAACACCGAGAATTAATAGCAGCAGGCAAAACACCCAGATGCAGCCGTCAAAGTCTTCGAAGAAGAAGGAGAAGACCCAAAAGCCCGCAAAGTTAGATGACAAGCGCACGGATCTGCAAAAACATGTTGACACACTGGAAGAATATAATCAGAAGGCGCGGACCCCAGTCACACTTCGAGAATTCCTTAGCCACGTCCATGATGACGGAGATGATGACAAAGACTCGTCGGATGAACCTGAGAATTATGTGGCAAGCTGCTATGTGATCTCTCACTCGTCGATAGACGATAAAGAAGCCCCTTGCACCGAGAGACGGGGGGCAGGTCCTGAACCAGAACTTCTATGGCCGTCAGACAAAATGATCGACGCCTTCCTGAGTGAAATTCATCTAAAAAGTAAAGCCGACCGGGAGCACGAGATGGCCATATTTGAAAAGGCCAAACGCCGGCGACTGGACAAAAGGGTCGAAACACTCCCACCAGATCAAAGTACATCCGCCGCAAATAAAAGCAGGATCAAGACAAGGAAACGATTCGCCAAAGCCATATTGATGGGGATGAGGCTGCCCTCTTTCAGAGAAAATTCTCATGGTGGTATACATCTTGATGAAACGGACGTACATCCTAACTTCTGTTTATATCATCAGAAGATCACACATCCTACTGAAGACTGCAACTCCTTTAAGTGTTGGTGGCAAGGGTATGTCGCTCACAGGCAACACTTCAACAGGACAAAGCGTGAAACTCGTAGACAGCAGAAAAATACGACAGATGAGCGCAAAACAATTGCCAGCAATTGTCATAGGGTTGATCCCGAGGGACCGCGAGTTCTCACATTCGGGAGAGATTCCGACGAAAAAGTAGCCCTCGGCCCTCTCTTCAAGGAATCCATCTCTAAAATGAAAGAATTGAGGAGTTGTGAGAACATTCAGCCGTGCAATCGCACGCTACCCGGAAAGAATCTCGGACCCGCAAACAAGGGATCGAACAAAAGGGATAAAGGGAAGGAAAAAATGACCTTCGTCGCCAACGCTCAACAACAATCGAGTGGCCCTAGACCGGTTGTTCGCCAAAGAAACAAGCGGCAACCCCTCTATGAAAAGTTGAAACGACCTTACTCATTTCCCCGGGATGAAACAAGGAGGCTGTTCGAATTAGCAGTGCGCAACAGGCTTATTACTCTACCGGAGCCGAAACACCAGCTACAACTGAATGATGTCAACAATTCTAATTATTGCCCTTACCACCAAGTATTGGGCCATCCGATCGAAAACTGCTACGTCTTCAAAAACTGGGTTGAAGACCAACACCAACAGGGTAAGTTCGCGCTGTCCGAAAACTGGAAGGTGAGCCCGCCACAACCACACGCTCCGAGAAAGATGGATATGCCGAGGGCATCATGCTCAGGGAAAGCCCCATGGACCGAAAAGTCCGTAAACTAGAAATTCGCCTCAAATAAGGCAACGACGAACCGCAATGTCCTAAAATTTGCAAATGACCGAAACGTCGTTAAACTACTCCCAACCCGCGGCATTTTCAGGCTGACGTAAAAAAAACGGTATGTCCATAAGCAAAATAGGCACGGATGAAAACCCAAAAGGGCGCCGTGAGTAAAAACAACAGGACTACCAGCGAGTCTTGTGAAAACCCGAAAGGGCGCAATCTCGTTCAAAAAAAAACGGTATGTCCATAAGCAAAATGGGCGCGGTTGAAAACCCGAAAGGGCGCCGTGAGTAAAAACAGCAGAACTACCGGCGTGTTTTGTGAAAATCCGAAAGGGCGCAATCTCGTTAAAAGACACTTGCAAGGTCCTCTCGACCTTGTAAGGAGAAACCACCTGCGTGAGATCCTTACGACTCACAAAGGAGAGATACACTTAGGAATCCTCACGATTCCTACGGAGAAATTATGCTTATGAGATCCTCACGACTCGTAAAGAGAACCCCCTTATGAGACCCTCACGGCTCATAAGATTCAAAAGTCTTAAGCTACAGGGATTTGAACCTGTTCTTAAGCAGTCATACCCCCCGATTCTGCCCTACAAGCGGCTCAATACTGACCCTTTTATACAATCCACGGGCGCAAATAAACATTTCCCTAACAAAGTCCCATCCGTGACTAGGGATATGTTCGCATGGTGAACAACCCTTGTGAGTCCTCTCGACTCATAAGGAGAAAACACTCTTGTAAGATCCTTACGACTTATAAGAGAACATACACTTAGGTGTCCTCACGATTCCTAAGGAGAAAACGCCCCTGCGAGATCCTCACGACTCGTAGGGAGAAACACCTTTATGAGACCCTTACGGCTCATGAAATCAAAAGCTTTAGTCGACGGGATCCTAACCCTGTTTGCTAAGCCACCTTTGTTCGACATCGACATAGGCAAATGATGATTCGCTCCTGACAATATCCCAGTTGTAGCGATGCTGATGCCTAAATCGGTATCAAATTCCAAGTCCTTTCATGGCAAATGATGATTCGCTCCTGCCAATATTCCAGTCGTAGCGATCCTGATACTAAGATTGGCATCAGATTCCAAGTTCCACACTCGCGATAAAAAAAATCAGCGAGCCAAAAATGCATATGAAATAGCCGCAATGATGGGGCAACTTGCAATGAAATCAGCATGTAAAAATGTATGCATACAAAAACAGCCGAAATGATTGGGCAACTCGCAATAAAAAGCAGCGAGTAAAATTTAAAAAAATAGCCGAAATGATTGGGCAACTCGCAATAAAAAGCAGCGAGTAAAAAGAAAAATAGCCGAAATGATTGGGCACCGCGAAAAATAGCCGAAATGATTGGGCAATCGCGATCTTCGCGATATAAAAAGCTGAAATGATAGAGCGTCGCGGAAAGAATAAAAAAAATGAATGATGAAAGAATGAAACTTTTTGCCCTACAAGTGAGATCACATCGATCCCTGTATACAATCCAGGGGTACAAACAAAAAGTGAACCATACCTTCCCAACAGGCTCCATCAGAAAGCGAAGCCAAATCTCGACGGTTCATAGACAACCTAGAGACAATCTCGACATTTGTCGCAATATTGCGGACACAATGTCAACAAACGAAGCAAAGGAAGATCCCTAACTTCAGGGTCTCGACATCGATATCGACAACTTAGAGATCACCAACGGCGTTTCTCCTCACTCCAACCAGACGCAGACGTGACGTCAACAACCGACCTCAGAGTCGCAACGAAACGGAGCCATAGCAAAGTCCCTAGTTCCAATTCTCAATGGCCACATCTACAGCCTGGAGACCAACAACGGTGTGCCTCCTCATTCCAGTAGGGCATAGATGCTACACCATCAAACGGTGCCACGGCATAGTCCTTAGTTCCAAATCTCGACGGTTCACAGACAACCTCAGCATTCGTTACAGCAGACGAAATGTCAATGACGGCGTTCCTCCGCAGTCCAGCAGGATGCAGATACAACGTCAACAAAAGACCTCACGGTCGAAACAAAGCGGAGCGACGGCAAAATCCCAGCTTCACCTCAGCATTCGTCTCGATACAGCAGACGAGATGTCAACAACGGCGTTCCTTCGCAGTCCAGCAGGATGCAGATGCAACGTCAACAAAAGACCTCACGGTCGAAACAAAGCGGAGTGACGGCAAAATCCCAACTCCACCTCAGCATTCCTCTCGTTACAGCGGACGCGATGTCAACAACGGCGTTCCCTCGCGGTCCATCAGGATGCAGATGCAACGTCAACAGAAGACCTCATGGTCGAAAAAAAGCGAAGTGACAGCAAAATCCCAGCTCCACCACGACATTCGTCTTGATACAACAGACGCAGTGCCAACAAACGAAGCGAAGGCCGAATTTCTAGCTTCAGGGTCTTGACGGTAACTCATATAAAACCTGAAAGATTATCGGAGATCATCCCACATCAGCGCGGAGTGGTCACCACCTCGACGTTCATCTCGATACAGCAGACGAGATGTCACCACAGCGTTCTTCCTCCAGCAGGATTCAGACGCAACAATCAAACAATGGAGCCACGGCAAAATCCCTAGTTCCAAACATCGACAGTTCACCAGCAACGTAGAGACAACCGCGACATTCGTCTAGATACAGCAGACGCAATGCCAACAAATGAAGTAAAGGCCAAATTCCTAGCTTCAGGGTCTTGACGGTAACTCATATAAAACCTGAAAGACCATCGGAGATCATCTCACATCAGCGCAGAGTGGTCACCACCTCGACGTTCGTCTCGATACAGCAGACGAGATGTCACCCCAGCGTTCTTCCTCCAGCAGGGTTCAGACGCGACAATCAAACAACGGAGCCACGGCAAAATTCCCAGTTCCAAGCCTTGACGGTTCACCAACAACCTAGAGACAACCGCGACATTCGTCTCGATACAGCAGACGCAGTGCCAGCAAACGAAGCAAAGGCCAAATTCCTAGCTTCAGGGTCTTGACAGCAACTCATATAAAACCTGAAAGACTATCGGAGATCATCCCACACCAGCGCGGAGTGGTTATGACTCATCGGGGCTCTCCAAAATGAGCCTAACCTCAAGTAAAAAGCGGCATGGCAAAATTCCTAACGCTTGCTCTTCTGACGGTCAAACTGCCTAGGAAGATTGCTTGAAGACATCTTGTCCAGCCCCCGAAAGGATCAGAGACACGATAGTCGCAAGGCTGCTCGAACAGCAAGATTGCCTATCGAGGAATACATCAGTCAACGCGACGGTACGACGGAAAAAATCCTAGTACCACATACCCTAACGGACCTTTGTCGTAAAGAGCAGAGGTTAACTGTGACGTTAGGACATCCTTGCGAGAACTTCTCGATTCGTCTCGACTCGTAAGGCAAAGCTTTAAGCAATGGGGATTAAAAAAACTGTTTCCTAAGCACTGGGACTCTACAAGTCAGTCCAAGATGAACTCTTGCATACTATTCACGGGTCACACTCTCCGAAGTCGAACATCGACAAAGAGGGAAACAACCACTTACAAGTCCTCTCGACTTGTAAGAGTGAAAAATTCTCTTATGAGATCCTTACGACTCTCAAGAGAAAACACACACTTAGGAGTCCTCACGACTCCTAGGGAGAAAATACACCTACGGGATCCTCTCGACTCGTAGGGAGAAAAGTCTTTATGAAACCCTCACGACTCATAAAGTTGAAAAGTCTTAGATGGCAGATCCTAACCCTTTCTCCTAAGCCGTCACTGCCCTACAAAGAGGTCAAGATGGACTATCTACGGGCCACACTCTCCGAAGTCAAACATCGACAATGAGGGAAACAATCACTTATGAGTCCTCTCGACTTGTAAGGGAGAAAATTATCTTGTGAGATCCTTACGACTCTCAAGGGAAAACGCACTTAGGAGTCCTCATGACCCCTAAGGAGAAAATACACCTGCGGGATCCTCTCGACCTGTAGGGAGAAAAAACCTTCTTGAGACCCTTACGGCTCATGAAGATGAAAAAAGTCTTAGGTTACAAGAATCCTAAACTTGTCTCCTAAGCCATCAATCCTATTGCCATGCGTAACTCTACACTAGTTCACCCACGTACATACATACGTAGGCAAAGTAATGGGGGGCATTTGTTCCCGCCAAAAATTTCTGCGCAAAGAGCCTAAGGTATCAAATGGCAGCGATACGCTTAAGAAAATGCGAACCAGTATTTTCCGGGCTGTATTTTGACAAACTCCCGAATAAAAAATAGCTAAATTCTGATGGAATCGAAAGCGTCTCGAAAAATCCTTCGATTTGATATATTATGGGCCTCATCATCCGGTGTCAAAAGTTATGAGGTATCACGTGCCCACACGTGACCATTTACAGGTAAAGCCTGTAGACACTTAATATAATAAATAATTAAAGGGGGTCACGTGACCACACGTGATGGGCCTTTAAACCCACTGAAAGGAATTAAAAAATATTATAAAACAGCAAGGAATACCTCAATGGGGCATCACGTGCCCACAGGTGACCAAAGGTCACGTGCAGACACGTGATGGGTTCCTAAGCTCTCTGAATTAATAGAATTAAATTCTAATTAAATAATTAATCAGTGAGGTCATGTGCTAACACGTGATGAGCTCTTAAACCCTCTGAAATAATAAGAATTAAATTCTAAACAATGGGGTCACGTGCCAACACGTGATGGGCCTCTACGCTCATTAAATAGAGTTAAAAAGTATAATAAAACAACAGGAAAAATCCCAATGGGGCATCACGTGCCCACACGTGACCAAAGGTCACGTGCTGACACGTGATAATTCCTGAGTTCTTTAAAACAACAGAATTAAATGCTTAATCGAGGGAGTCACGTGTCAACACGTGATGGGATCCTAAAATCTCTGAAATAATAGAATTAAATTCTAATTAAGGGAAATCAAAAACCATAACTGGAAAAATATTTCTTTAAATCTTTCTAAACAAAAAGGATTGTGTTCTGTAAAATGGAGCACCGTTGGATTAAAAATCCAATGGTGATTAAAAATTACCAGTTTATGGAAAGATTTTATACAAGGAAAGATTTCCCTGAAATTTGAATAACAGATAAAAGATCTTTTCGATTAAAAATCCAATGGTGAATAAAATTCACCGAGTGATCTAAAAGATCATGTTGGTTACAAAAACAATTAAAATCTTTCAATGAAAGATTCACAAAACAAATTGATTCTTTCCTTTCTTTTATAAATAGGAGCCAAGAAGAGAAGAGAAAGGAAGGACCTTTTTGGGAGATAACAACAACAGAGAGAAAAAAGAGAGGAGAATTTAATTCTCAAGAAAGAAAATCCTAGGTGAGAAAAAGAAAGGGAATCAAAACTTCAGAAAAAGAGAATTTAATTCTCAAAAATCTAAGAGTTTAACTATTTTACAAAGAACTTAGTTCTTCTTCTAGTGGAAGATTTGCAAAGCGCACATCTCCCCATAAGTTGAGAATTTAATTCTCATCGGGTCGAGATCCTGCCATGCAGATCTAAAACTTAGAGGGGGAATTTAGTTTAGAGAATTTAATTCTCCAAAAACAAAACTAGGGTTCAACCCTGTATGAGAATTTAATTCTCCTAGAATTACAGGAATTTAATTCCTTAAAGATGGACAGAACTAGGGTTTAACCCTAATTGAGAATTTAATTCTCTCAAATTCACAGGAATTTAATTCCTCTTAAAAAAATGAAATTAGGGTTTCACCCTATGCAAGAATTTAATTCTTTTACATATATGGGAATTTAATTCCTCTAAAAAGAAAATTAGGGTTTAACCCTATATGAGAATTTAACTCTTTCATAATAGGGGTTTTAATCCCTTCCAGAATCATAATTAGGGTTTAACCCTATGAAGAATTTAATTCTTAAAAGATAAAGAGATCTTCAAGCATGCAAAGAACCAGGGTCACGTGTCCCCACGTGACCCCTGAAAAGATCCCCAGAAATGAGAAGGAAAGAGCTCAGAGGCAACGCCTCACGTGCTCCACGTGACCCCCGAAACACAGAAGGAAAAAGTAAAAGAAATAAAGGCCTTGGGCGCTCTCACGTACTCCCACGTGACCCGTTGGCGGACGCTTTAATGCTCAGTGCATGAATCCTCCTCACGTGCCAGCACGTGATGCTCCAAAATAAAATATAAAAAGTGTTTAACACTTAATTGCAGAACGAAGCAAAGGAATCTGGTCCCACCTTTGGGCGCCCTCACGTGTCCACACGTGCCCCCTTTTTCTTTAGTGTTTAACACTAATTCGAGAGCTTTATTCCCAGTGTTTAACACTGATTATCTTTTAGTGTTTAACACTAATTTGAAAATCTTATTTCCAGTGTTTAACACTGTTATTTTCTAGTGCTTAACACTAATTTGGGATTCTATATTTCCAGTGTTTAACACTGATTGCCTTTTAGTGTTTAACACTAATTTGAGGGATCTATTTTCAGTGTTTAATACTATTTTCTCTAGTGTTTAACACTACTTTTAGCCAAATTGGCTAATTTTCCAGAGGCAAAAGTCCCTCCTCCAAATGAATCTCAAAATTGAGAAAATCAAAGATGAAAATGTTTAGCATTGCTAAATAATGTGGGCTTGAACCCAGACAAATGTCTAATGGTCCAACAAAGGGCCAACACTTCAAATCCAATTGGATTTAGCCCAAGTTGGCCATAAGTCCTCAACTCAGACTCAACTGAGCCAACGTGCTCACAATATAATTAACTGATCTTAGTTCCAAATTGGACTAAAGATTACTTAATCCACCTTGGTTTAAGGGTACATCTCTTCACTCCTTTGATATTTGACGTTGCAATTCATCGGCGTCTTCAAAGAGGTGACGGGTCCCGATAACCACACATTTCACGGACTGTGGGGTCCTTAAACTCATAGACTACGATGTCCTTAACCTTGACCGGGATGTCTTTAAACTAACAGTGGACCACCATATCCTTAAACTGGTAATCGACCACAATGTCCCTAAACTAAACAATAGAGCCCAAATGCTCTTTTGTTGGATCTAAACGATCCCGTTAAGTTGATCTTAGTCTGAAATGAGACTAACGTATCCTTAACAAACGGTTAAGAGTATCTTAGTCTAAAATGAGACTAACGTATCCTTAACAAACGTTTAAGTTGATCTTAGTCTCAAATGAGGCTAACGTATCCTTAAACCCAAACCCCCAAATCCAAATCTAAGAAAGATACGGATTTGGACTAGTCCATACCCTATGGGCGACAACATAATTTAGTCTCCATATACAATCCATGAGCAACTGAACACAAAACAAACACCCACGACACGAAGTGACTATCTGGAGAAGGAGAAAGTTGTTACCGCGATGTGGTAGCGTAATTAACTGCAGGGGGTTGCGCCTGTAGGGAAGAGCGTCCCCACAATCAAAAACCCTTCAAGTGAGGGGGAATCTGACGAAGTCTGCTACATCGGACGCATCCGTTTAAACCTTCGATACACGGTGCCATAAATCAACTTGGCATTCTCGGAGAGGTGGACGGATAGCACCAATTAGCATCTGCCCCGAATTTCAGGCAAGACGGACCTACGTGGTCGCGTCTCCGTGTTCGGAGGGGAACAAGTCCCTGGCTAGGGCTGATATAGAGATTTACTAGTTAGTGTTACCAGTAGTTTATCGACCCGTTATGAGCCTCATATCGACAGGACTTATCGGTTACTGGGGTCTAACGTATACCACCCCTAGACTAGATATGCAACTTATCAGACGAAGAGACCGGACTGTACGGGAGTGTTACTGATTGGATTCACAGGAGAATGTACAGGCTAGCTTATTGATCTTCTGATCGCTCAATACCTGGGTGGCTGTTACGTTTAGCTGACCGCTTGCAGCTTGTGGATGTTTGATATGATCATCACCTGCTACCGGTGTATTGACGATTCTTTAGAGTCCTATACAGAGGTTTTTTGACTCAGGAAAAACGGTGTAGGGGCACATATGTGATATGTGTACGACCGAGGATAATGCGATATGAGATACCGTATTATATTCTCGCGATATTTAGATATGAGCCGGGTCATCGGATCAAGTGTTGATTCGATGAATCGGTACATGATATATTAGTCGTTTATATTCGATATAGCCGGATTGTCGAATCAAGTGTTGATTCGATAATTTAATGTATAATAATATATATGATATATTGGATTACATTATCTAATATTGGCTCGCTTTATTGATTCTTTTTCTCACCAGATAATACATTGATATATATGCGATATATGTTAATTGTATTATTTTCTTTTGTTACAAAATATATTATATATGTGATATATAATATTGTAACATAATATGATTACTAATGCAACATGTTTAGTGGAGATTAAACAAGGTTAGGGTTTGAATTGAGTTAGTTCTTTCATGAACCTTCTAGAAGGTTTTCTTTTGTTTTGTGCTAAGATATTATGGTTGATATTTTAAGTAACTCATTCTTTAACCCAACCCAAACCCTAGCCCTAGTTAAATCTCTACATGGGTTAGCCTTGTCATAGTTGACCATGGTTACATTTGTAATCATATATCTTTTCATTATTCATCACAAAAGGATAATTGATATAATATTCATCTTCTTCTTCCTTTGAGCTTTGAGAAAGCTTTCTAGATTTTCTTTATGTGATGATTTTATATGAGAATTTGATATAAAAAAAAGCATAAATACTACTCCATCATCCTCATCTAATCTAGCCAATTAGATTAGGGTGTTCACCTCATTAGAGAGAGAGAGAGAGCTTGAGTTATAGAAACTTCGAGGTAGATCATCGGAGAAAAGGAAGACTACAAGCTAGCATAGATCGTTCGAGTTGTGGAGCCTCTCTTGAGTCCGGGAGATCATGGATCGCGGCGAAGGGACTTCTACTCGGAGCTTATGAAGCGAAGGAGCGGACTACAACGGTTGTAATTCCTCACTTTTAGTTGTAAAGATGTTTACTTGCATGTGAATCCCTAATTATCTAGCAAAGATCCCGGCTTTGGGTTGTTTAGCACGTCTAAATTTTTACTTGGGCATGGTTGATGCCTTATTAACCCTTGTAAGAGTGCCTAGGAACCCTACACTGAAGTACTTCTCGGATGCCCGAGGTTACCCACCATATCTGTAGAGTGGCTATTGGAATGTCAAACCCGATTGAATCTTTAGGTTCTATTAAATTTCAGTAATCGTTTGTGGTTCTGGATTCACTTCCAGTTCTACCATACTTCCACTACTGTTTTCTGAAAAAAAAAGTCTATTTTACTAAAACTGTGGCGAGTCAAGAACAATATCACTATTGATCTTCCAGATAGTAGAAAGTTATCCCTCGTCATAACCCGGGATAACCCACAAACTGCCATTACAGAAACGTGCCTTGAGTTATCCAGAGTCTGGTTTTAAGCATAAGCCGGACAACTCCATATACCTTAACATCGTTAAGATATGAACCATTCTATATATAATATAGAAACAGAGGCACTGATTTAATTGGAACTAGATTCAAATCATACAGCAGTCTCCAGTGCATGTCAACTAAACGGAGAGAGGCCAATCAGCATTACTCAATTTGGAGTGCATCCAAATATGAGAACGTGAAAGAGAAGCAAGTTCTCAAAACTATTACTATCAAATAAATACCAAACACAAATATCTACATCTTCAATCACCTTGAAGAATCCTGATACTTGCAGCACATGGTTCTCTACTTTATTCTTGTACCTATAACTTCTCAAAACATGGACTTTGTATTTCTACGAAATACTTGTCTAAAACTGGAGAAGTCACAAGTAAACAGAATATAGCACGAGCACTAACCCCTCTGTCTTAATGGACACTGGACAACATACAATACTTTGTATAAGTCCCTTGAGTTCAATAACTCAAACCCTATGCGTCGTAGGTTGAAAACTGTACTATGGTTAAGAAGAATTACAACGTTGTTGAATGCTCCTTACTTAACTATCAACTGATATAGGTAAATGTCATGGACATAATTTCAAAAAGTTATATCTCACTTTATAAAATAAACGTACAGATATATCAGTTTGAAATTGGTGCATAACAGCGGATATTCAAAACCAAATATTTGTCGTCTGGCAAAAACCCAGGTGATTTCCTCAAATATCACTAATTACAACGAATTCCGATATAATGACATAATCACCAAATTCCAAATAACTTACTCCCACTCATCATCTGTAAAACCATACAGATGTGAGAATCAAACCTAGTAAATACATACCCTGGAGTAAGAATCTAATTGGGAAATCAATTTTCAATTAACAACTCACAGTGGAACTGAAACATGAAAATGTTCGAAGGGGTAGCCGGGTATTCCTAGTAATACTTCTTCCATTATCCAGATTCATGACTGTAACCGTATATTTCCTTGCCACCTTTCCAAATCCCTTTATTTGTCTTTACTCATTACCTTCTGTATACCACCCTTAGGGTAAATGGTTTTCTTCCATCCGTACCGTTCGGCACCAGCCTATGGTTTGGAAGAAGACTATCCAATAAGCGTAATAGGTGTACTCTCCTAATCCTAGGAGCCCTCGTAACCTGAGAGAACGTAAAGATAAAAGACAACTGAATAATCCTTATTCTATTTATCCTAAACCAGAATCCATTCTCGAACTGGAACAAGTTCCTTCGAGTTCGTATGTAACTATACGATAGATTATCCAATAAATGTAGATCTTCGTAGTGATATGGGGTGTTCTGGAGAAATGCAAAGGTGAAGTAGGAGTGGCGATGATATACGCGGTTTAGTCGTGAATGACAGCAGTCGCAATTTACCTTGCCCTCTTTCTAATCCCTTTATTTGTCTTTACTTATTACCTTCTGTACAGCTCACTTAAGCTAATTGGTTTTCTTCCTTCCCCACCTTTCGGCACCTGCTTATAGTTTGGAAGAAGACTATCTAATAAGCGCAATAGGTGTACCCTCTCCTAATCTTAGGAACCCTCACAACCTGAAAGAAGGTAAAAGGAAAAGACAACTGAATAGTCCTATTCAATTTCTCCAGAACCGGAAACCATTCTCGAATCTGAAACTAGTTTCTTCGAGTTCGTATGTAACTATAGGATGGTCATATCCAATAACTGTGGATCTTCGTAGTGATAGGGAATGTTCCGGAGAAAAGCAAAGGGTAAAAGTAAGAGTGGCAATGAAGTATGCAACTTTGAAAATCCAAAAGTCAATGTGTTTTAAGAAGGTTCGGTTAACTTGGTTGCTGAGTTATAGTCTAGGGTCGGGCCATGGTCACTGCCAAAGAGAGAGAGAAAAAAAACATTCAGCGTGCACTCTAATCTAGATCAGAATGGTTAATCAGTTTATCTAATCAGAATGTCTCCCACTGTATCCTTAAATTCTCCTCCAAACCCAAAAGAAGAATTAGCCGGGATCATCTAAAATCACCCGAAGAGTAAACCAACTCATCTGTGGGAATCGGGATCCAACTATCATCGCATGATAATTTGATGGAATCCACTCAAGTCACCACACTCCAAAAAGTATGCGCATGCCTGGCAAGTTTCAGTTTCTTTAGAAACTCTCGATGTGATTTATACCCCAAGCGGCTTATGACCTTGACAGAGGTCAACATATCATAAGTCCCAAGTCAAGTTCAACCCGTCATTGTCCTGGATTAACTTAGACCCACCCGCACGTGCCCTTGACAGAGGTCAAAATGACCATGCAACTGTTCTAAATAATCACATATCTATGCAACAAACAAGCATTACCCATCTACCAAGCACTGTGCCTTGACAGAGGTCAACATACACAATATGAATACTAAGTAATACCTGTAAGAAATGACGGAGGGCTGCAGCTGGTTTTTGGCGAAAAACCTTTAACGTAATGAATTTGATATCGTTGAAGGAATCCAAGTGGTTTTTCTAATATATAGTGGCGAAAACTTTTGCTAAAGAGGTCACTCCCGGTGAAGAGATCTCGGCTCTTTCCTCGTCAAATGAGGTGCAGGATATTCCAAACTGAATACCACGATGCAAAGCAAAAGAATTGACTATAGAAAAATTATTACATTGACGCAAACTTCTGTCCAAGGGGTCACTCCTAATGAAAGGATCTCGGCCCTTGCCTCGTGGTATGAGGTGCTGGATATTCATAACTGAATATCACTATGCAAAACAAAAGAAAACGTCTGCAATGTCTGTTTTTAAAACTTGGTTCCAACAACATCAAATAGGTTTGTTTTCCTTGCATTGATCAGAATCAACGCAGTCCCATCAATTAATCACACCAGAAAAGAACGAAAATATGATGTACGTATATGCTATCCGCATTCGCCTCTGAGCCTCGTCATCACCCGTTAGGTTACTTAACTAACGACAGAGCGGGGGCTGGACTAGCGCGGGTGTAAAACATATACAACATCTATTAGTATATATATAACAATATATAATAATCGTTCCAGGCATGATATATGCAACATCACAGAATAGCGATAAGCATCACAGAACAATACCGATAATCTGGGAGCCCCGGGTTTCCTTTGAGCCGCAAGTGAAACCCGACGTTCCCCTGATCGTGTGGATAGCCTGTGCAATGAAAACCTAGACCCCTATGAGTGCGGCAAGTTACCCGCCAAATCCAGAAATGAGGCAACCCCCTTCATCAAAGTGAATGGTCCACCCTACACTTCACGGAATCCGGTAACTTGAGCACCCCTCCTTGGGTCAACCTATACCCCCTACGAGTGCGGCGAATAGCCAGCAAATTCTAGAGTGAGGCCCCCTCCGTCTCAACTCCATGAGATGTGGGCCCGTTGCTCTCTAGAACCCGGCTATCTGTGCACTCCACCGCGGGGTAATCCTAGTACAGAAAAGAAAATTATGTACAATGGTGACATTGACCTCAACCCGGTCGTGCCCCAAAAAAATAATATACAAACAGACAGTGACGGCAGTCCACATGTCGGACGCTTGCCCTACGATATCGAATGTACAAATGAAACTAAATTGTACTAACATTGCACCCAAGCTATCCACCATGACGATCCAGCCATAACTCATCACAACAACACAGAACATCAACGTGAACGTCACGTTCGCAAACCCGTCTAAAAGAACTATAGCAATCAGACAAGTTGTACCGCTCTAATGACATTCACGGTCGCAGATAGTAATGTATGTACTGTAAAACATTTAAACAGTGTTAAAATATCGACTTCGAAACACCCCGAATAGCCCCAGAACTAATAGATAAAACCATATCCAAACTGGTCTAAATAAGCAATACCACTGAACCAATATTCCAGAGACCAGAGCACACCACAAATTCCAAGTCCTAACTCCTTTACAAAACTGGCTACCTCGGGAAAATCTTCACTTTGGACGGTCCAATACTGGTGGTTTGGACTCGTTTTTGTGGTGTGTTCTAGTTGTCTCCAGAGTAGTCTTCTGCAGTTGCTTAAAATTTTTTTGAAGACTGAAAATTCGACAACAACTAGAATATTCAGGGTATTTATTTGGAGTTGTTTCGGTTTTGACACTTTAACATCGTCTAAACAAGCTAGCTAAGGGTTAACGGGTTGGCTCTGATACCATGTTGGGTTACGGCAGCGCCCCGGCCATCAATCCGTGACCAAATGCGGATCAAAAATTTATAAAACTTGGCGCTACCATAACCAATTACCCGGATCTACCATTAACCCTTAACTAGCAATCTATAAATTAGGAGTTTAGAGTGGTTATACCGAATAGATCCATGTCCTTCGGTCTTCAACCATCATCCCAAGCTCCTAAGGGCTTTCTTGATCAAGCTTGATCTCCGGTCTCCCTCAATCAAAGATGATCCACCCGAGAGTCTATGCAACGAGCTCCAACCTTATATCCGAGACAATTAGGGCATCCAGATCGCTACACTAGATACCGTAGATGAAGTAGAGAGTGATGAAGGATTAATTTATCTCAAGACACCCAAAGGTTCTCAACTTATGAGAGGGTTTGGGTGGAGCTAGAGAAAGAAGAAGATGCCACGAGGATGAGAGTTTAGACCAACTCAAGAAAGAGAAAATGAAAAGAATAATGGCTTCCCATTTGTTTGTTGTGAGATTATTGAATAAATAATGATGCCATCCATAAAAATATCCCATGCCATCAAAATATCCAGAGTCAACCATAATATCTCAAGTCAACAATAATCTCACAATAAACAAAACCTTAAGCATGCTAGAATAGTAACCATGGGTCACTAATTAGCCATGCCACAAATATGCAATAAACTCCTCATCCTACACTTCAATAACATTTTAATCCAAAAAGGTCTAAACCATGATGAGGTGTAATCTTCTAAAAGTAATCTTGTAATGAATTACAAGAATACCCCTCATCCGTATAAATACATACCCGCATCCGTACTCCGAAGAATACGAATACAAAGAGACGAAAATAATCCAATAATATAATATTAGGATCCGGCTTAAAGCAAAGCCCACTAGTATTATCCGTCCGAACATCATCTGTGCACAAGTACACGTATGTGATCGAACCCTGCCATAAAATCATACGGCCTCTAAATCGTTTCACCCGAAGAAAGGAAACCCTCTGTGTGGGACTCTAAAGACTCATCAATACGCTGGCAGTGGGTTTAACCACAAGCACGTCAGCGGCACTGTAAGTCCATGCTACCTCTCCCGGTACTTTCGGGAATGCGGAATTTGGTAAAAAACGATTTTCTTAAAGATGGTAACATGGACCTAAAACCCGGATCTTGGTTAAACATCTATCTAACATCCTAACTATGAGTTTTAGCTACTCGGTTAGGGGGTTATACCTTGCTTGTCTTGAACTCCTTCGTCTTCAAAGCTCCGATGGTGGTCCGATGGCTTCTTCTCGTCGTCTCCGTACGCCGAAGATAGATCCACCTGAAAGCTCCAACCTTTAGCTCCTTCTTCGTTCTTTGAAGAAACTAGTTCACTTGGTTTGCTAAACCTAGTGAACTAGAATGAGTAGAGAAGAAATAGAATGGGATTTTATCTATGGTTCTTGATTCTCAACTCATGAGACAAGAGAACCATAGATCAAGAGAGGGAGCAAGAGGTTGAGGGTGAGAGCAAGAGGAGAGCTCAAGAACAAGAGAGAGAATGAGCAAGAAAGAATGAGGCTCTCTTTTGTCTTTCACCCTCTCATAATCCAAAGTGATCATAACTCATCATATCAAAAAAGTCTTATGTGATGGTTTGAAGCAACCATAACCATATCATTTCATGCACTCATTTTACACAAATGAGCAAGTAAACAAAAGTCTTTGCCATGAAATGATGGCTATGGTTATCATGATGGTCAACTAGTCAAGCCTAGTCCACCAGTCAACAAGTCAACAAAAGTCAACAAAGTTAACAAGTCAACAAAAGTCAACAAGTCAACAAAGTCAACAACCATATCACCATAATACTTAATTAATATAATAGTTAATCACATATCATATTCTCATTAGGGTTGAGCATAAAGTCAAATAGTCAACGGTCAACTGTCAACAACCCTAATGAGAATCCGCTGCCTCTGCCTCCCTGTCAACTGTGCATACACACCCGCATCCGCGTTCCGAGGAACACGAATGCAAACTGGATAAATCCAATCCCATAAGGTACACTAGAATCTGGCTTAAACCAAAGCCCGCTAGTGTAAACTGTCCGGACACTGTACGTGCACAAGTGCACGGATGTGACCGGACCCTGTCGCAAAACCATGCGACCTGTCGCAATACCATGCGACCTCTACTCTTTTGCCTAAAGGCGAAAAGCTTTCTATGTGGGACTCTAAAGACTCGACACCACGCTGGCAGTGGGTTTAACCACAGACCGCAAGCGGCACTAGCTGTGCGTAACGGTCCCCAGGTAATGCCGACAAGAAGACCGACGAGGCGAAACCCATCTGAACTCCTACTAAGCCTGAGTGTGACATTCTCCGTACAGTCCGGTCTGTTCGTCTGATACATCGCATGGCGGGCCTAGGGGGCGGTAAACGTCAGTCCCCCAATAGCGGTACAAGTCGTGCCGGAGCGAAGCCCAAAACACCCTGAGATAACACTGGAAACCTACCAGTATATCTCGTTTGCCCTGGCCAGGGACTACTCGTGTAATGGCTCTCCTAGACACAGCGCGATGTCAACCCCCAATACCGGGAGAGACGAATCCTGTCTAACCGTCACTGCCTCCAAGTGCTTCGGGACTGCACCCAACCACTACCTGTTTGCACGACTCCTTTGAGCCGTGGTAGGGTAGTGATCAAAGTACAGTGGGAACACACTCGAGGCGAAGTGACAGTGTCAAGTCAGCGGACTAAGCTGTACTCATGTCATCTGGGAACTGATAACTGACGATAGGTATAATACCAACTAGTCAGTTCCCGACGAGTCCTGTCCAGTGTACCCGTAACCTAACGAGCACCCGCATACTATCTCAAGTACGACGTACTGACGGCTGTGGGACAGACCGTCTCCCACACTGGGATGAGAAGCGCATGCGCTGGTCTACTCCGGAGTATCGATGCCCTGTCTCGATAGTCCTGCGACCAGGGACCTGCATAAGGATGTGCTTATAGATTACCCAGCCCCACTAGTGTGACGGCCATCACATCGCTGGTAATCAAGCAAAGATCCTAAGGGCTCTACTAATGTGTATAGGCGATATACAAAAATAAACACATGTACACATTGAAGTAGAAACAAACCAAGTAGCATACTACTATTTTGAGCAAGATTGTCAATACAAGGTGAATATCCCAAGCTTCCATTAAGTAATATACATACTAGTATGATACAGTAATGGCCTCTAGGGCATATACACTAACAATCTCCCACTTGCACTAAGGCCATGTACTGGCGTATCGAAGACCTATCATCTCGATCAGCCGCTCGAACTGAGTCTGGGGCAAGGCCTTGGTGAATGGATCTGCAGTGTTATCTTCTGATTTTACTCTCTTTACCTCGATCTCCCGGCGATCAATGATCTCCCTGATCAGGTGGAACCGCCTCAAAATGTGCCTGGACTTCTGATGGGACCTGGGTTCCTTCGCTAAAGCTATAGCGCCATTGTTGTCACAATACAGCGGTATTGGATCAACACTGGTAGGAACCACCTGAAGTTCCGTGAGGAACTTCTTCATCCAGACAGCTTCCTTTGCGGCATCGCAAGCAGCTATGTACTCCGCTTCCATGGTTGAGTCAGCAACGGTTTCCTGCTTGGAACTCTTCCAGCAAACCGCCCCTCCATTGAGGGTAAAGACATAACCCGACATGGACTTGGAGTCATCCTTGTCACTCTGGAAGCTGGAGTCAGCAAAGGCCTCAATCTGGAGGTCTTTTCCGCCATACACCAAGAACATCTCCTTAGTCCTTCTCAGGTACTTGAGAATGTTCTTTACTGCTATCCAGTGTTTCTCCCCTGGGTCCGACTGATACCGGCTTACAACGCTCAATGCGTATGCTACATCTGGTCTGGTACATAACATCGCATACATAATAGAGCCTACCGCAGATGCGTAGGGTATTGATGACATGCGAGCCCTCTCCAAATCAGTCTTGGGAGACATCTCTTTGGAGAGGGTGATTCCGTGACAAGCCGGTAGATTACCGCGCTTGGAATCTTCCATACTGAATCGTTTCAGTATGGTGTCGATGTACCTTGACTGTGAAAGTCCCAACATCCTTTTAGATCTATCACGATAGATCTGGATCCCCAGAATGTAGTTGGCATCGCCCAGGTCCTTCATGGAGAACCTCTGTGATAAGAATCCTTTGACTGACTGTAGCATAGGAATATCATTTCCTATTAGGAGAATGTCATCGACGTACAAGACGAGGAATACCACATTTCTCCCTACAATCTTACTGTAAATGCATGGTTCATCTGGGTTTTTGACAAAGTCGAATTCTTTGACAGTATCATCAAAGCAGATGTTCCAACTCCGCGATGCCTGCTTAAGTCCATAGATGGACTTGAGCAACTTGCACACTTTACCGCTGCTCCCACTCTGATTGAATCCCTCTGGCTGATCCATATAGACGCACTCTTCCAAATTTCCATTTAGGAAAGCCGTCTTAACGTCCATCTGCCAGATCTCATAATCGTGGAAGGCAGCAATGGCAAGAAGGATCCGAATGGATTTAAGCATGGCTACCGGAGAAAAAGTCTCGTCATAGTCCAAACCAGGTCTTTGACGAAAACCCTTTGCAACGAGCCTAGCTTTATAGGTTTCAACCTGCCCATCTACACCAATCTTCTTTCTGAAGATCCATTTGCAGCCTACGGGTTTTACCCCTTCTGGAGCAAAGTCCAAAGTCCAAACTTTGTTGGTGTACATGGACTCCATCTCGGTCCGCATTGCATCCAGCCATTTTACCGAGTCACCGCTCTGAATGGCTTGCTGGAAGCTAGTAGGCTCATCATAATCTATGATGCAATCCTCCCTATCCCCGTCTATGAGAAAACCGTAGTATCTCTCGGGCGGATGAGACTGCCTACTACTCCTGCGGAGCGGCGTAGGAATGTCCGGTTCCCCTGAACCTTCTGGTTCTACTAAGGTTTCAGTAATAGCTTGCGGTTCTGGAATTTCTTCCAGTTCTATTGCGCTCCCACTTATCTGATTTTCTAAAAACTCAGTTTCCAAGAAGCGGGCATGACGAGAAACAAGGACTTTTTGCTCCTCTGCGTAATAGAAAAGATACCCCTTGGAGTTCTTTGGGTATCCCACAAACTTGCACTGTACTGAGCGTGCCTCGAGCTTGTCCGCATGCTGCTTTTTTACAAAAGCCGGACATCCCCATGTCTTAAAGGATTTAAGACAGGGTTTCTTCCCACTCCACATCTGATATGGTGTGGTAGGCACTGTCTTAGTAGGAACTTGGTTCAAGAGATGTGCAGCTGTTTCCAGTGCATAACCCCAGAAAGATCGCGGCAACTCAGCCTTACTCATCATGGAACGAACCATATCTAATAGGGTTCGATTCCTTCTTTCCGATACACCGTTATGTTGTGGTGTGTATGGAGGAGTACGCTGAGAGAGAATTCCATTCTCTTTTAAGTAGTCCAGAAACTCGGCACTCAAGTATTCACCACCTCGATCCGATCTTAGGATCTTGATACTTTTGCCTGTTTGTTTTTCTACTTCATTCTTATATTCCCGAAATTTCTCAAAGGCCTCGGATTTGTGCTTCATTAAGAAGACATGTCCATACCTAGAGAAATCATCTGTGAAAGTAATGAAGTATGAATAACCGCTTCGCGCATGTGTAGACATTGGACCACACACGTCACTGTGTATAAGTCCCAAGAGCTCGCTCGCTCTTACTCCGTGTCCAGTGAACGGAGTCTTTGTCATCTTTCCCATGAGACAAGATTCACAAGTGGCATAAGACTGGTACTCGAACGGATCCAAGTATCCTTCTTTATGTAACTTAGTCAACCGTGTCTCATTGATGTGACCCAGTCTATAATGCCATAAGAAAGCCTGATTTAATTCTGGAGACTTTCTTTTAAGTGTGTTCTGGACACTGAATATCTGAGCTTGATTCAATACGTATATACCGTTATTTAATGTACCTGACCCAATCAGTGCTTGATTTAGGTGGATGTTTACTACATCGCTTACAAAAGCAAAATCATATCCTTCCTTAGAAAGTAAGGATACAGATATGATATTGCAAGTCGCACCTGGTACATACAAACAGTCACGCAGAATCAATATCTGCCCAGTTGTCAGTCCTAGGTGATATTCCCCTACGGATACAGCAACCATGCTCATTCCGTTAGCAACCCTGAGAGTCATATCACCTTTCCTGATAACCCTACGGTTTCTCAGACCCTGTAACGAATTACAGATATGAGATCCTGATCCGGTATCCAATACCCAGGAAGTAGGGTTAACTGACAAACAGTTCTCAATTACAAACACACTCGAAGCCGAAGCCACAACATGCTTCGAATTCTGGCTACTGGCTTTACAAGCCCTGCAATCTTTCTGCCATAGTTCATTCCCGTTACAATAGGAACGTCCCTCTTTTACTATATCCAGTCCTGAAACTTTTGCCCTTGTTTTTCCTTTTTCTTCCCTGGTTTCTTTCAGGGTATAAGCAGAGGGCAGGGACTGTAGAATTAGGTCAGCACTTGACCCATTCTCCAACGTGGTCTCCAGGTCCGTGAGCTCAATATAGCTGGTCTCTGTAAGGACGTTGCCCCTTACAGATGACCCGACTGCCAACCTCGCTTGAAGCAATTCGTTCGAGGTCTCATATCTTGCGATACGAGATTGCTCTCCATATAAAACTTTGTTATGGAGGAAGATAGAAACTGAGTCCATCTTCTCGTGCTGCCTCTGGTTTGTACCATTAACTGAGGCTAACACGAGGCACTTGGCTTTCGCACAATCCTTTTCCGATGTCCTGCGGATGTGAACATCCGTGACAGGGGAAACTGGACCTGAGACAGCAGGGTTTTGATTAGTTAAGAGGTGTCCCAGCTTGTCATGGGCAATGGACATCTGGACAGACCTTTGCCAGTCATAACAGTCAGGTTCAGTCATGTTTTTATCTAGATGTAACCTAGGCGTGGTCACAGGGTCGCTGCAATTAAGAGAGAGAAGAAGAAACACTCAGCATGATGCTCTTGCAAGTTTAGAGTGGTTTTTAGTTTGTCTAAACAGGATGGCTCCCACTGTTTCTCGAATCCCTCCTCAAACCATAAAGGAAGAATTAGTCGGGATCAATCCCACCGCACAATACTTGCTTAACCGTTCAGCCAGGCCGGTGTCGGTACTTCGAGGGAGGTTTTCCAACGCTTTCGCGAAGTTCCTTAATTAGAGAACCTCTTTTCCCTGGGGGCGTAGCCCCGCTAACACCTTTCTAGGCACCTACTAGGTTTATAGCATTGATCGTTAAGTGAGAAATTTCCCGAGGAGTAGCATATACTCACAGTAGGATCGGGATCCAAATATCATCGCGTGACGAAACTGAAGGAATCCTACCAGAATCATCACACTCCAAATGGTATGCAAATCTAGCAAGTTTCAGTACTTATGAAACTCCCGATGTGGGTTTTTGCCCCATGCTCTTATGACCTTGACTAAGGCCAACAAATCATAAGTCACATGTCAAGTTCTACCCGTCGTTGTCCAGGTTAATTTGAACCCATCCGTATATACCCTTGACTAAGGCCAACAAGGTAATACGACTGTCCCAAACCAACGCATCTATCTATGCAACATATGAATGTCCACCAGCTACCAATCACTGTGCCTTGACTAAGGCCAACAAACACAGCTTGAATACTGTTGAATATTCATATGAAACGACGGAGGGCTACAAATGGTTTTGGCGAAACCGTGAACGTAGTGAACTTGATTTAGTCGATGGAACGAGATAGCTTTTAAATGGAGTGGCTCAAACTCCGCATTTTAAAAGTTTGTTTTTGAAAAGAACCGAGTGGTTTTTCGAAAGTGTTCCAACGACTTATACTTGGTTTATTTTCTTGCATTAGTTCTTTTAATGCATGTTTTGCTTGCATTAGTTCTTTTAATGCATCCCATCATTTAATCCTACCATTGCAGAAAACAACCAAAATATGACGTACGCTTATGCCATTCGCATTCGCCACGGGGCCCCGTCATTACCCGTTAGGTTACTTAACTAACGACAGAGCGGGGGCTAGGCTAGCGCGTCTGTAAAACATAAGCAACGCCTAAATAATATCATATATAGATATACTGCAATGATAAACATTTCAGATCACAGATGAATACATTGGATATACTAGGAATCTGTAATTCGTACGAGCCTGTAACGAAAGACAAATTACACGGTCGCGGTGAATAGCCAAAACCCCACCCAAGACCCCTACGGGTGCGGCAAACTACCCGCCAAGTACCCGAAGCGTAGTAACCTCCCTCATCTCCATGAGTAGGCCACTCAACACTTCGGCATACCCGGTAGTTTGTGCACCCCCTCCATGGGTCTATCCTAGGAGCAAAAACAGTAAAAAGAAATTATACAATGACGGCTACAACCCCGACCCGGTTGTGCAGCCATACAAATAATTATTACATCAATTTACAAATTTACATGAATTGAAAGAAAAGAAAACTCTCGTCTCACAACCCCCGGCTATTCACCCGCGACAATCCAACATATTCATATACACATTCCAGCAACATTACAGATCACAGATTTGTATAACCCCCACTAATCGACATATAGCGATTAGTAGACGTTCAATACAAATATCACATTACAGAAAACCCGTAAGCTTAAGTCTTTTAGAAGTTCGATCAAAAATACGGATTTTCGGGACCCCAAAATAAAATTTTCGTTCTGGAAAATCTGGGCGAAAAATATATATACCAAAAATCCCAAAATACCCCCAAGAGTAAACTGCAAAAAATAAAACTCCTGACCGAGTCAACTCGGCCGCGTTTCCGCGGCGGGAGCGTGCTCCCGCCGCGGAAACGCGGCGCTTTGATCGAGTCAGGGGCCCAAAATTTTGCAGATTCTTTAAAAAAGCCTGAGTCGATTTTAGGTGTGTTCCAAAAAGTTTTTCCAGTACTTTTGAAATCGACAGAAAGTTGAAAATTTGGGGTTTTGTTTTCGGGACTTTTTCTTTGATCGATCTTCTAGTTACTTGCTAACATGTTAGATAGAGTTTAACTAGGCTCTGATACCACTGTAAGTCCATGCTACCTCTCCCGGTACTTTCGGGAATGCGGAATTTGGTAAAAAACGATTTTCTTAAAGATGGTAACATGGACCTAAAACCCGGATCTTGGTTAAACATCTATCTAACATCCTAACTATGAGTTTTAGCTACTCGGTTAGGGGGTTATACCTTGCTTGTCTTGAACTCCTTCGTCTTCAAAGCTCCGATGGTGGTCCGATGGCTTCTTCTCGTCGTCTCCGTACGCCGAAGATAGATCCACCTGAAAGCTCCAACCTTTAGCTCCTTCTTCGTTCTTTGAAGAAACTAGTTCACTTGGTTTGCTAAACCTAGTGAACTAGAATGAGTAGAGAAGAAATAGAATGGGATTTTATCTATGGTTCTTGATTCTCAACTCATGAGACAAGAGAACCATAGATCAAGAGAGGGAGCAAGAGGTTGAGGGTGAGAGCAAGAGGAGAGCTCAAGAACAAGAGAGAGAATGAGCAAGAAAGAATGAGACTCTCTTTTGTCTTTCACCCTCTCATAATCCAAAGTGATCATAACTCATCATATCAAAAAAGTCTTATGTGATGGTTTGAAGCAACCATAACCATATCATTTCATGCACTCATTTTACACAAATGAGCAAGTAAACAAAAGTCTTTGCCATGAAATGATGGCTATGGTTATCATGATGGTCAACTAGTCAAGCCTAGTCCACCGGTCAACAAGTCAACAAAAGTCAACAAGTCAACAAAGTTAACAAGTCAACAAAAGTCAACAAGTCAACAATGTCAACAACCATATCACCATAATACTTAATTAATATAATAGTTAATCACATATCATATTCTCATTAGGGTTGAGCATAAAGTCAAATAGTCAACGGTCAACTGTCAACAACCCTAATGAGAATCCGCTGCCTCTGCCTCCCTGTCAACTGTGCATACACACCCGCATCCGCGTTCCGAGGAACACGAATGCAAACTGGATAAATCCAATCCCATAAGGTACACTAGGATCTGGCTTAAACCAAAGCCCGCTAGTGTAAACTGTCCGGACACTGTACGTGCACAAGTGCACGGATGTGACCGAACCCTGTCGCAAAACCATGCGACCTGTCGCAATACCATGCGACCTCTACTCTTTTGCCTAAAGGCGAAAAGCTTTCTGTGTGGGACTCTAAAGACTCGACACCACGCTGGCAGTGGGTTTAACCACAGACCGCAAGCGGCACTAGCTGTGCGTAACGGTCCCCAGGTAATGCCGACAAGAAGACCGACGAGGCGAAACCCATCTGAACTCCTACTGAGCCTGAGTGTGACATTCTCCGTACAGTCCGGTCTGTTCGTCTGATACATCGCATGGCGGGCCTAGGGGGCGGTAAACGTCAGTCCCCCAATAGCGGTACAAGTCGTGCCGGAGCGAAGCCCAAAACACCCTGAGATAACACTGGAAACCTACCAGTATATCTCGTTTGCCCTGGCCAGGGACTACTCGTGTAATGGCTCTCCTAGACACAGCGCGATGTCAACCCCCAATACCGGGAGAGACGAATCCTGTCTAACTGTCACTGCCTCCAAGTGCTTCGGGACTGCACCCAACCACTACCTGTTTGCACGACTCCTTTGAGCCGTGGTAGGGTAGTGATCAAAGTACAGTGGGAACACACTCGAGGCGAAGTGACAGTGTCAAGTCAGCGGACTAAGCTGTACTCATGTCACCTGGGAACTGATAACTGACGATAGGTATAATACCAACTAGTCAGTTCCCGACGAGTCCTGTCCAGTGTACCCGTAACCTAACGAGCACCCGCATACTATCTCAAGTACGACGTACTGACGGCTGTGGGACAGACCGTCTCCCACACTGGGATGAGAAGCGCATGCGCTGGTCTACTCCGGAGTATCGATGCCCTGTCTCGATAGTCCTGCGACCAGGGACCTGCATAAGGATGTGCTTATAGATTACCCAGCCCCACTAGTGTGACGGCCATCACATCACTGGTAATCAAGCAAAGATCCTAAGGGCTCTACTAATGAGTATAGGCGATATACAAAAATAAACACATGTACACATTGAAGTAGAAACAAACCAAGTAGCATACTACTATTTTGAGCAAGATTGTCAATACAAGGTGAATATCCCAAGCTTCCATTAAGTAATATACATACTAGTATGATACAGTAATGGCCTCTAGGGCATATACACTAACAGGCACTAGCTGTACGTAACGGCTACCCAGGTATTAAGCGAAAGGGAGGACGACGAGCAAACTCATCCTGAAACCCCTACCGAGCCTGACAGTGACAATATCCATACAGTCCGGTCCGTTCGTCTATGAGTATCGCATATCGAGTCTAGGGGGTGAATAAAGTCAGACCCCTAATAACTTGATATTTTGTGTCGGTATGAAGCCCATCACCACCTGAGAAACTACTGATCCGAATCAGTAATTCTTGACTATCTTGGCCAAGGATTTCTGGTGATGGCCACCCGTGCACACCGCGACATCAACCCCCAATACCAGAAGAGACGAATCCCCTGACGATTCGCTCACTTCCTCCATGTGGCTCGGGACTGTACCCAACTAAAACCTGTTTGCACGACTCCTTTGAGCCGTGGTAGGGTAGTAATCACAGCACAGTGGGAACTCACACGAGACAAATGATGATCTCAGGTCGATAGACTAACCTATACACATGTCACCTGGGAACTGCTATCTGACAATAAGTATAATACCAACTAGCATGTTCCCGACGAGTCCGTCCGGTGTACTTATAACCCAATGAGTACCTGTATACATCTTAGGTGAACAAACTGACACTGATGGCTTGTGATACCGGACACCGCCCCTCGTCAGGGTCTCGATCAGTATACACTAGTCTACTCTGAAGTATCGATGCCCAGTCTCGAATAGGGACATTTAAGGATGTACTTATAGACCATCCAGCTCCCACATATATGATCGCCATCATACTACTGGTAATCAAGCAAGAATCCTATGGGCTCTATCAACATGTAATAGTGATCTGTAATATCACCTAAAGTATGTACACGATGATAAGGACAAACGAGATAGCATACTATCATCTCGAGTAAGACTGTTCTACCGGTATAGGTCCTCCCTCAATCAATGCAATCACGTGCCTGCGATCCAATAATTGACTTGAGGGCACTATAACCAACAAGTGGGGTAGGCCAAGAGGTGTAGTGTGTAGAGTTTGGGGGCCATCACCTACGGTCGGCCCGTCGGTGCCGGGAATATGACCGGTCTCGCCGGCTATAGGGGTGAGATGTGGGGTAGGATTTGGGCCACGTGTCCAAGTCTGTTCATATAACATTCAATACATGTTTGATTTTCTGTGACTTTTCATTTTACGTGTATTGCACGTGTAAACTTTTGGTTTTCCAAAAAGTTTAAAAGAAAAATCATTAAAAATATATGTGGCTGTTGGGATTTGAACACATGGGCTATGTCATAGCAGTGCAAGAATTTACCAATGAGCTACAAGCTACTTCTTACCGTTCTTAAAAAAAATTAAATTTATAACTTGTGCTCAGGCTTATAACTCTATTCTGTACATTAACTTGAAAATTTTCGTATAGTAAAATTTGAGTCGTTACAGCTAACACATGAAATGGGCCCGTGTTTCCTTGCTCCTAGGGCCCCACTCTTGAGCTTATGAATACTTCTACGGCTGCGTTGACATTCACACTTAGAATTTAACGTTAACATAGTGATCATCTAGATACCTATAGTATATACTTACCCATGAATATATACTTTTACTCGTCATATATATTCTACACTTGTCATCTTTTTTACTCTTACCTATCTTTGGGACTTACTGAGTGCTAGTTCGCTGACGGGAATTCTACTTATTTTTTTCTCTTGGAATGATCATCAAATACAGTCAAGACGGAGGAGGTTGAAGCCACAGAGGAGGACTATAACCAGATCGCTATTCAGGGCTAGCTCAGCTTCATTTTTTTCCTCCAGTTTATGTATGTCACTTGTTTAGGCATTTTCCTTATTGTATTTACTTTCCAGCATAAAATCATGTACTTGTACATATTGTAAGTTGAATGTAAATAAAGATGTTTGCTGAAAAATTTTACAGTCTCAATTTATTCTTGCATTGTGTATTATTGTTTCAATACGCTTAATATATTTATTTAGGGAATAATCTTTTCTGGATAAATATACCGTGGGCTTGCCACGTCACCGTTTCCGTCTATTGGGAAGTGAGGCGTGACAGGTTTTATTGGTGGCCCATGCAGGTCTGTTCTACATGAAGTCGTAAACAATATACCTCAAGAATTAATGAGCTCAACAAACATTTACACTCTTTGCATTTCAAATTCCTTAAATCTATCCTAACCTATCTTTTATAACAAGGTGATGGACTCTCCAAATAATACCAATACCAATGTCAATGGCAATACTCCATTGCCTACTCTACTACCACCACCTACCGTTGCAGCTCATATCAATGAGCAAATAGTACTGCTTGAGGCTATCAAGAGCCTATTGGAGGGTCAGCAGCAGCAGACTACTATCCTCATGCACTGCCCCGAAGCCAAGGCACCTGGAGTCAAGCAGTTTCGGGCACTGCACCCAAAGCACTTCTCACGAAAGGAGAGCCCACTTGAGACAGAAGAATGGGCTCAAGCGGTCGAAGATGATCTGGCAGCAGCTCAAGTACCAGATATTGCCTGGGTGGGAGTTGCTAAGTTGCAACTGACCGATAACGCCAGAGTTTGGTGGAAAGCTGAGGAGAGCCGTCTTGCACAACCGATAGAATGGAGAACATTCCGAGACCTCTTCGATGCTAAGTACTTCCCTGAGACTGCCTATTTTTACATGGTGTAGCAGTTTATCCATCTACAACAGGGCTCGATGTGGGTCAAATCTGTGGATGAATATGATGCTGAGTTTACCATGCTCAGCCGGTAAGATATTGTCTCAAATTCAATTTTCTAATCTCACTCACTACATTGCTAACACAAGGTCGTAACCGGTTTGCTGCACACCTTATTCCCAATGCTGAGATCCACACACAATGATTTCAGCAAGGGTTGGACCCTGAAATCCAAGCTACACTCGCTACAGGGGATTTCCCGACCCATGAACTTGCTTTGAAGGCTGCCTGATGCTATGAGGCAGTTGTGAAGAAGAAGGGCAGGTCACAGACTGCCGATGTGAAATACCCTGTGCACCAGATCACAGGAGATGCCTCTTCTAGGCCAGCTTTTAACGGACCATCCCAGAGGCCAGTAGGTTCGTTCGCCAATAGCAGGCCAGACTTTTGCATCTACTGCAAAAGAACAGGGTAACTTGTGAAGAACCGTCGCAGGGTGAACAACTTGTACCTGATTTGTGGGTCTTCTACTCATGCCATTGGAGCATGCCTACAGAACCAAGGACCCAACAACCCTCCAGCTAGACCGGTGATCCAAGCTCCTCCTACCCGGTTAGCTCTACCAGCTCCAGCTCCTGGAACCCAGACCACTTAACCCCAACGCCGAGTGTTTAACCAGGCACAAAGGAAAGTGTCGCTACGCCAAGCATTCACCATGTCAGTCGAAGAGGCCGAAGCTACGGGTCAGGTTATCACCGATAAATTCCTTCCCTATTCTCTTTCAAGTCCTTTCAATTCATAGTCATCTTATATGTGTTATACCTAAACCTATCCCACACGACTTAGGTACAATCTTAGTAGCCTCCCTACCTGCTGTTGTGCTCTTCGACATTAGGGCATCACATTGCTTTATGTCGTAACGGTTCGTCTGAACTCATGCGATCCCAGTTAAACCACTTGTATCCAGCTGGAATGTCATTTTAGAGAACGACGTTCTAAAAGCAACTTTGGGATAAGATCTATGTCCAGTGGTTGTCTGCAGTCAAGAATTTTATGCTGACTTCAAGGTGTTGGACATACCAAAATTCGACATAGTCTTGGGAATGGACTGGCTGGGAACATTCTTCGCTACCATCGACTATCGCCAAAGGAGGGTAGTGTTCGAAATACCAGATCATCCAGTGTTCGATTTCAAGAGTGAAGATCGTACCTTAGAACCTAGCGTCTACAAAGAAAAACCAAAGAAGGCATAGGTTGCAGCATTGCAAGCGGAAGAATCGAAGCCAGAGGTAGTTTGAGAGTTCGAGGATGTATTCCTCGAAGATATATCAGGTTTTCCTTCTGATCGAGCTCTTGAATTCAGCATCGATTTACAACCCGGCGCACAACCAGTAATAAAAACTCCGTACCGATTAAGTCCGGAAGGATTGAAGGAGATCCGCATTCAGTTGGACGAACTCCTGAAGAAAGGTTAGATTCGTCCTAGTACTTCAAGATGGGGATCTCCGGTGCTACTGGTGAAGAAGAAGGAAGGTTCCTACAGGATGTGTGTGGATTATCGAGCTATGAACGAAGTGACAATTAAGAACAAGTATCCACTACCCCGCATTGATGACCTTTTCGATCAGTTAAGTGGATCTTGTGTCTTTTCAAAGCTAGATCTTCGTTCGGGTTACCATCAGGTGAAGGTCAAGGAGTCTGACATTCCGAAAACGGCATTTATGAATATCTCGTAATGCCATTTGGAGTGACCAATGCACCTGCCATCTTTATGAACCTGATGAACCAAGTTTTCTGAGAGTACTTAGGTAAGTTTGTTGTTATATTCATCAACGCCATCCTAGTATATTCAAAGAATCGGAAAGAATACGCCGAGCACTTACGGATTGTCTTGGAGACATTGCGACAACATCAGCTCTACGCTAAATACAGCAAGTGTGAATTTTGGCTAGATCAAGTAGGATTTCTCGGACATATTGTTTCAGGAGAAAGAATCTCTGTGGATCCAGCTAAGGTGTCAGCTGTCAGCGAGTAACCAACACCGAAGACGGTGAAAGATATACGAAGATTCTTGGGCTTAGCAGGATACTATCGACAATTCATCGAAGGATTCTCAAAGATCGCAGCACCCCTGACCATGCTCACACGTAAAGATGAAGCATTCGTGTGGTAAGGAACATGTGAAAAAGGCTTTTATAGAACTCAAGTCGAGTCTAACCTCTGCTCCTATCCTCGTAATGTCGGATCAATCTGGTGGATTTGTTGTGCATTGTAATGTGTCCGATAAAGGATTAGGATGTGTTCTACACCAGCATAGAAAAGTTGTGGCCTTTGCATCAAGACAGTTAAAGGTCTATGAACGCAATTATCCAACACATGATCTAGAATTGGTAGCCGTCATCTTCGCACTCAAGATTTGACGCTACTATCTTTTGGGAGAACGAGTGGATATATACATTGACCACAAAAGTCTGAAGTATGTATTTACTCAGAAGGAACTCAACATGTAGCAGAGAAGATGGTTAGAACTCATGGCGGAGCTCGACATCAACTTACAGTATCATCCTGGGAAGGAGAACATAGTTCCTGATGCACTTAGTCGCCAGCCATTAGCAATGAACCTCACCGCTCAGTGGAGACTACAACAAGAATTCCACGGATTGGAGATTGAAATAGTTATGCCAGGTAATGCTTTATATTTGATGAACTTACAAGTCCAGTCCACTTTTGTAAATCAGATTAAGGCAGCTCAAGCAAATGATGCCAAGCTATAAAAGATCCGAGAGCAAGTTGAAAGTGGACTACGCACTGACTTCATCATCCACGAAGATGGATCCTTGCGATATGGAAGTCGTTTATGTGTGCCAGTCGGACCTATTCGAGAAGAGTTGATGAGAAAGCTCACAGCTCTCCGTATTCGGTACACCCCAATGGCGCAAAAATGTACAAGGATCTACGGCAATACTACTGGTGGCATGGAATGAAGCGCGAAGTAGCAAGGAGCGTAGCCAAGTGTTTGGTGTGTCAGCAAGTGAAGGCTGAACATCACAGAATTGATGGTCTAGTTCAGCCATTACCAATCCCAGAATAGAAATGGCAGCATATTACCATGGACTTTATGACTGCTCTCCCTCGCAACACGAAGGGTAACAACGCAATTTGGGTTATTATGGATCGACTCACTAATCGGCTCACTTTATTCCATTCAGAGTTGGCCAGTCAACCGAGACGTTGGCAAGGGAATACATGGAGGTGAGTAAAAATCTAAAGTAAGATTTAAACCTTCAAAATGTACCATATTTGATACCCATAAACTCATGCAGGAGATCGCAAGATTACATGGAGTACCTATTTGCATCGTCTCCGATCGTGATACAAGATTCCGATCACAGTTTTGGCAGAGTCTGCAAGCTAGCCTGGGAACGAGTTTGAATTTTAGCATGGTGTATCATCCACAAATAGATGGACAATCCGAGTGAACAATTCAGATTCTGGAAGACATATTAAGAGCCTATATGTTAGACTTCGGAGGTTCGTGGGAAGTTCACCTACACCTTGTGGATTTTTCATACAACAATAGCTATCAGGAAAGCATTGGGATGGCACCATTTGCAGCACTCTACGGACGGAAGTGTCATTTCCCACTAAGTTGGGACGACATTGGAGATCGTGAAATCCTTAGACTAGAGATGATCGTGGCAACTGTGAACATAGTTCGCACGATCAGGGAAAGAATGCAAATAGCCCAAGACCGACAGAAACATTGGGCAGATGCAAAGCGTCGACACTTGGAGTTTCAACCCGAAGAACATGTATTCTTGAAGATCTCTCCAAATAGAGGAGTGATACGTTTTAGCAAGAGGGGTAAGCTAAGTCCAAGATACATAGAATAGTTCGACATACTCGAACGAGTTGGAGAAGTGACATACCGTTTAACACTACCACCCTCATTGGAAGGAGTGCACAATGTGTTCTACATATCCCAACTATGACGATATGTGAGCAACCCCAGACACATACTTGATCACTCAGAGCTTACCGTACAAACTGACCTAACCTGCGAGCAACAACCAGTTGTGATCCTGGACCGAAAGGTGAAAACATTACGGAACAAGGAAGTAAATTTGGTCCGAGTGATGTGGAGAAAGGATTCGCCAGGAGAATCAACTTGCGAAAGAGAAGAAAATATGTGTACACGACACCCTTACCTTTTTGAAAATTAGCCCCTATGTAATAGTAAATTTCGAGGATGAAATTTTTATAAGGAGGGTAGAATGTAACGCTCTAAAATCACTGTACATAAATTTCTTGTATTTCACAGTAAAAAGTATTACAGCCTGTGTAAGAGTTAAAAGTTATTTTTGTTAAATAAAAGCAAGAAGTAACTTGTAGCTCACTGGTAAAACCTCTACACTGCTGTGATATAGCCTGTGCGTTCGATTCCAATCAGACCCAATTATTTTTAAAGATTTTTCTTTATATATTTTGGAAGTCCAAGAGTTGCACGTGCAATACATGGAGAAATGAAAAGTTTCAGAAAAATCAAACAGGCGCAATGAGGTGTACACACCCAAATACACACGTGGCACGAATCTCGAGGCTGAACACTAAAATCTGCCCGCCCATTTCTTGATTATGGTCGGCGCCGATGGTCTCAGTAGCTCCAAATCCCTCCGTGTTTTGCATACTTGTCTCTTCAGCTCTCCTTAACTCCCCTGCACTGTTTTATTTTCCTGCAATCAAACAGAGACTCTTTAATTCACCATTTAACATATTTTTAATGCATTTAATCCACATTTTTAATTCCCATATCCTAATTCTCTACTATAAATACCACCCCATGCCTTAGCTCTTCACCATTCTGAATTATAGCAAAAATTCTCTCAAAACTCTCTAAGTGCCAAGTGGAGTTAAGCTCCTCAAGTGGAGTACCGAGCCAAACTCGACGACTGGAGTATCTCCAACGAAACCACGACCCCTGAGAGCTTCATCAATCTCTTTTTAACCACCTAAAACAGTAAGTCCCTCTTCTTTCCTTTTCTTTCATCTCAATTCGTATTTTTTAAACAACTCGATAAAAGAGGAGTTATCTCCGATATAGTTTTCTTTTTACATTTGTAAGCAATATGCTAAGAAAATTAAAAAAACCCAACATACTATCTTAAATCTTAACATAATTTCACATCTTTTAGTTTTTAATTTAACAAAATTTTCATATGAAACAAACATATAATGAACGTTTTCATTAAAATACCATGAACTTTAGTGTATCCTCTTTTCGATATCTATTATACCAAAACCCTAGACCTTTACGGGGTAATGACCCACTCCATACATACACTATGGTTTCATAGCACAGTATTCTAAGCATATGGGTAATTCAAAGTAAAAGTTTTTTCATTAAAACACCACACCGTTTCAAAACGACTTTCTTTAAATCGGTATTTCAAAATCCTTGGGAATTACGCCTTTACAACCCTCGTTAGGGGACCTGCTAATGGATAGTGCGGATTATCGCACCTCCTTGTGACAGTAGAGCGAAATGCAGAACTCTTCACGGAGTATTCGGTCTCGAAAGGAATAAAAATATGATTTTTAAGAAACACGACTTGTTCTAATAAAAAACTAATTTTTGGGAAAATTATATAAAATTATGAAATCCGTATTTTCAATAAAAGCATATTAAAAAACTATATTTTTTAAAAGAAAGATTAAAATTATAAATAAAATACCACCAAGTTTCCGAAAGCAATAGTTTTTATGAAAATACCACAAACTTTCAAAAAGTTAGGTTTTATCACCAAAAACAATATAACAATTAAAATACATGTTCATGAAAACCCTAAATATTATAAATCACCATTGAGGTTTATTTTTAAATAATATTAATATATATTTTTCATAAAACCCTCTCGAGATATGCAAACAATATTTTAAGGACTCTAGATTAATATAAGTTTAAGCGGGATCAATTCTCTTGATCCCCAGAGAGCCGGAGAAACTGAGTGCTTGCCTATTCAGGTTAGAAAACTTAACAGAGTTATCAATGGCAATTGTCTTGAAAAAGACATAAATCCTGCCATTCATGTGTAGCAGTTGCCGATTTCTCCCGAACATAAGATTTTAACAATTTACATCAATTCACATGAAAAGACATGAACTCAAATCCAAACTCAAATCTAAATTTGAACTCGAACTAGTATAAAAACTCGAATTCTAATCTAACTCGAATCTAAACTCGAATATGAACTCGAATCCAATCTACTCGAACCAACTTGATTCGAGATTGCAATTGTCATGACTCACACATTACTCGACTCACTCGAATATAATCTACACCTTTTGCAATCTAGGGTTTCGATCAAGACATGTAAATCAATCAATCAAATTAATTAAGTATATTAACCAGTTATAATGTATTATACATGGGGTGTTTGGGATAGTTTCTTGTGTGAATCCAACGGAGCTTCAGGAGTCCCGTGTTAAGCTCTTTTTTATTTTACTCGAATATCAGTCGGGTTGACTCATTCACAGCCTAGAGCCCTGATGCTAACACATGAAATAGGCCCGTATTTTCTTTCTCCTAAGGCCCCACCCTTGAGCTTGCGAATACATCTACGGCTGCGTTGACATTCATACTTGGAACTTAACGTTAATATAGTGACCGTCTAGAAACCTATAGTATATACTTACCCATGAACATATTCTCTTACTCGTCATATATTTTCTACACTTGTCATTTTCTTTACTCTTACATATTTGTGGGACTTATCGAGCACTAGTTCGCTGACGAGCATTCCACCCACTTTTTGTCTCTTGGAATGCTCGTCAGATACGGTCGAGACGAAGGAGGTTGATGCCACAAAGGAGAACTACAACCAGATCGCTACTCAGGACTAGCTCGGCTTCATTTTTTTCCTCTAGTTTATGTATACCACTTATTTAGGCATTTTCCTTATTATATTTACTTTCCAGCATAAACTCATGTGCTTGTACATATTGGAAGTTGAATGTAAATAAAGATATTTGTTGAAAAATTTTACAGTCTCAATTTATTCTTGGATTGTGTATTATTGTTTCAATACGCTTAGTATATTTATTTAGAGAATGACCTTCTCTGGATAAATATACCACGGGCTTGCCACGTCACCGTTTCCGTCTATTGGGAAGCGGGGCGTGACAATTACTGAAGAAAGATTTCAAGACAGCATGAAAGTTAAATTTTCAAGACAACATAGAAGATGCAAGATGATTCACTGAAATTGCAAGTTTCATTTTTAGAGTGAGTATTAGGTTTGTAACAAGCTGAGAGCACATCATATGAACCTTTCAGCTTGAATGGGAGTGTTAAGAATAAAGATATATATTTGTGAGATGTATGATTTGATATGTTTGAGAGATTGGTAAGATTTAAATTTGATTGGATTATAATTTACTTAGAAGTCAAGTTAGGATTATTTGATGGTCAAATTTTAAACCCTAAGAGTTTATTTTAAATAAAGAGATGAGCTGTCCTCAACTTATAATAATATCATTGTAGTTTTCTCTTTTATCAATAAACCATTATTTTTCTTCTATTTTTCACAATGTAGTCATTCCATTATTTTCTGCTCCTCTTCTAATACTTATGTTTCTTAATGTCATGCCCTGCTTCCTAAAATGAGAAACGGAAACGACAAGCCCGCGACGTATTCATACCAAGAAACCCCTCTGTCATATATGAATACGCTAAGCGTCTGAATTAATTAGAATAAGTAAAAATTAACAAGAATTTAAAATAAGAAAATAATGTTCCATCAACATTTATTACAAGTTTCAAGTTCACTGATAAAAGTAAAATATATAAAAGTTAAAAGGAACTAAAGCTCGGCTTGATTAGAAAGATATTGACGGTCTTCCGCAGTTGGTACCACCTCATACTAGCCTCTTCTCCTGTCCCACAGTCGTCTGACGACATTCCCCAGAAAAAACGGAAAACAGAAATGCCATCAGCGAACTAAAATTCGGTAAGTTCCTCATTTAAAACAGTTATATTTGAAAAAGAAAGGATGATAAGTAAAGTATTTATGAGATGGCAATAAAGTTACAATGTATAATTTTAGTTATACAATATAAAAGTACACAACATATAAAAAATAAAACAACATATAAACAGACATGTTGCTAGGAACACATGGCAATGAAGAATGTAGTGTTAACATAGACATGATGGTACGGGTTAGGGATTTAACATATTATTTTGGAAAAAGAAAACAGATTATATACAAATAGTCAGTCGTGATGATTAGTCATATGATGGAATGTGCAAACCAGTAAAATATAGATCCTGGAATTTATATACAAGCATGAAGAGATATGTCGGGAATAAATAAAGATAACAATATCCATAGTATGTAGGACTCCTATGTTAACGTAAGTTAAGACATGGTGTCCAACCGATTCGTGAGTCTTTATTTTATTACATGATGGTAGTTGAGTACATGATTGCAAAAAACACCGAAGGCGACTGGACGACACATCCTTAACTCCCAACATCCACCGGTAAATATCAGTCATGACCAATTCTAACGTAAGTTAAGATAGGTGTTCAACCACTTCAAGAGTGCATCAAGTACATTGAATACTAGAATACTAGAATACCGAGGGTATATACATGTTGGGTCCGAAGCAGCTGAACTACTCATCCTTAACTACCTTTAACACTCCTGGAAAGCATTAGTCAAACTGTTAATAATTTAACATAGGCTCTAATACAAGATAATATAATACATGAGTACAGGAAGTACATGAGTATAGGAGTACGTGAATACATGTGTACGGAAAATGAGGTCAACAACATAAGTATTCACAGACCCAAGGGTAGTGGCCCAGGGGCAAGGAAACACAGGCCCATTCATAGAGATGGTTATAGGACTCCTGAGATATCTGTTGGATATAGTGCCCTAAATGCAATTATTGTAATCACAGGCAGGCGATTATGATGATTGAGGGAGGACCTATACGGGCAGAATAGTCTTACTCGGGATGATAGTATGCTATCTGGTTTATCTCTATCATCATGTACATGTATTATGTGGTATTACAGATCACTATTACATGTTGATAGCGCCCATAGGATTCTTGCTTGACTATCAGGGTTATTATTGTTGGATATGAATGTCCTAGAGGCCTGTATTGTATAGGATGCTAGGGATATGTATGTACAGGACAATCTTACTCAGTTGTATATAGTATATTATTTGAGATGCCTCTGTCTTAATATGTGTATTTCTTTCTCTTGTTACTTTATATTGCTTACATATATTCATAAAGACTCGATACGGTAGTAGACTATAATGGTTTGACTTTATCTTAACGTGTGCATATGTTATACTCGATATCACATATGGCGGATACATGTTAATAAATCCCGTAGAATTTTCCTTGACTACCAGCGTTATGATGGTGATCATACTTGTGGGAGCTGGGTAGTCCATAAGCACATCCTTAAAAGTCCCAAGTGGCAGGAATATCGAGATCGGGCATCGATATTCCAGAGTAGACTTGTGTATACGTTTCTAGACCATGACGAGGGGCAGTGGTTAGTCCTACAGCTATTGGTGTGATCACTTAAGATTGTATACAGGTGCTCACTGGGGCTGAGTACACTGGACGGACTCACCGAGAACCTCTAGATGGTATTATACCCATCGTCAGATAGCGGTTCTCAGGTGGCATGAGTACAAGTTAGTCTTTGGACCTGAGATCATCATTTGTATTGTGTGAGTTCCCACTGTGCTTTGATCACTACCCTACCACGGCTCTACTGAGTCGTGCAAATAGGTTTTGGTTGGGTACAGTTCCAAGCCACATGGAGGCAGTGAGTGATTATCAGGGATTCGCCTCTCCTGATATTGGGAGTCGATATCGCACTGTATCCGGTTGGCTAGAACCATAAGACCTTGGCCAAGGCAGTTAAGATTTACTGATGGTTAGATTAGCAGTTTCTTGGATTGGTCCTGAACGAAATCGACATGTCTTATCAGGCCAGTAGGGGTCTGATGTTTACCACCTCTTAGACCCAGTATGCGATACTCTTAAACGAAGAGACCGGACTGTACGGAGATTGTCACGGATAGGCTCAGTAGGGGTTCGGATGAGCTTGCTCGTCGGCCTTCTTTTCGATAAGTACCTGGGTAGCTATTATGTACAGCTAGTACTGCTGACGTACTTATGGTTAAACCCACTGCTAGCGTACCGTTGAGTCTTTAGAGTCCTACATAGAAGGTTTCTCTGGTTCAGATGAAACGATGTGGTGGCCGTATGTTTATACGTGTAGGGTTCCGATCGAATGATAATACTAGCCGGCTTAGGATTAAACCGGATCATTAAATCATGTATTGATTTAATAATTTACATATACATATTTCGATATGTATATTCCAGTGTTATCCAGATTTTCGATCGGACAGTTGATGATATTAGCGGATTTAGGATTAAGCAGGTTTGTTAAATCAGATATTGATTTAATGCTAATATTATATTAGTAGTATTATTCTATCTCTTGGGTGTTCGTATTTTGATACGTATACAGATATGTATATACGATAGAATGTATTCCGAATTTATACAGAAAGACATTCTAGAAGGAGGACACCTCATCATGTATTTTCCATTTTATTCGCAAAATGGAAAATGAGGTGTAAAATAGGAAATGATGTGTAAAGGAGAGAATGGTGTGAACCGTGCTTGAATAGTATTGACAAATGAATTGTAAATTCATTTGTGCAAACTATACAAGTATAGTTGTGTTATTTTTTTTATTGAAAAATGGATTTTACAAAACCATGCTTCATAATTTTTCACACAAGAGTTTCATTACATTCTCACCATAAGTTTCTCTCTCCTCATTTGCCTCTCTTGAGTTCCTCCTCCTTCTTCATCTTTCTTCCTACCATCTCATGAGTTGAGAATTAAGAGAGGAAGAAAGAAAGAAATACACTAGAAAACTCACTACATCTTCTTAGTAACCTAGATTAGCAAAGTAGGTTACTAAGTTGCTTCATTAGTGAAGCTAAACTTTGATTACAAACTCTCGAGTGGATTATCTAGGATCAGAAGGCTATCAAGCAAGGTTGATCTAGGAGAGCTTAAGGAGCTTAAGAAGAGGAGTGAAGACCCGAAAGACACGTTTCTTTAAGTATAACACTCTATCACGGTATCTAGATTCATTTAGATTGCTAGTTTCATGTTTGGTTAGATTCTAAGGTGTGGTTTCTAGCGCTAGTAATTTTTTAAAAGTCAATGTTTTTCATTCCGCAACGGCCGCGGTCGGCGCCAAGGGCGCTAGGAATCCCAACATGGTATCAGAGCCACCCAATATTAGAAACTATTGGTAGACGATACTTTTGTCACGCCCCGCTTCCCGATGTACGGTAAGGAGACGCGACTGGCCCTCTACGTATTTACTCAGAAGCAAACACGCTAAGCGTAAATAAGCAATATGATAAAGTACACAAGAAAATGACAATAGATGTAACTGAACATCAACTTTTATTTATTAAACATTTCTTTACAATATAACTGAAAATGTAAATACAAGAATGGAAAGCAATGCCTAAACAATGGCATAAACTGAAAAGAAAAATATATACAAGTGTCTAAAACTTGGGGTCTTCTGTGAACTGCTCCAAGTCGTCAGCACTGGGTTCTATCTCTAGTGAGTCGGATCCACCTGACAACACTCTAAAGAAAGAAGAGAAAAGGAATGTCGTCGGCGAACAATCGCTCAGTATATCCCAAAGAAAGATAGAATTAGAGTAGACAGATAAGAGGATATAACTGGTAAATTTTTTGATTGTTATGTTAACGCAATTTTTTGTAGCTTGGTACAGAATATGCCAGTGTATACGAGAGGAGTCCAACTATTCCGTGGAGTAAGGTATACGGAGCACAAGGAACTGTTAAGCTACAGAACAACAACAACGGATATTCAGGTCATGTGTATTAAAGTGACCGTCTCGTACCACTTCTAACACATTCCGTACCAGTCTACCCCTTTAAAACCCCGTAATGTATTTTGTATTGATTTGTAATATTTTGTTTAATAGATGTAGGACTTGCTAAAACCATGATATCAGTAGTTCATGTAAACGGAAAGGATATAAATGGCTAGTCATATAAATAGAGTATATCCATGGTTCGGTTCAGTCAAGTCATGTTGATACTGATTGGATTCTGGTATAAATGGATTCATGTTGAATTGGAGTTGTACTTGAATTGTATTCAAGAATGGATTGATTTCAAATTAGACTGAGACTCTGTCTGAGTCAGACACTTTAAAACAAATTGATGTCCTGAATTAGTTTTGGAGTTATCGGTAACTGCTGCATATGGACGACGGGATTTGTGACTTTTAAGCTAATTACCATATTGATAACCCCGTTTTTAGCTGTCTGCCTTAAATAGGAAAGCACCCAAATTCTCCGGCTCCCTGAGGCTCAAGAAAACTGGTCCCGCTTAAACCTATATTTACTAGGGTCCTTATTGTAATTTAATATAACATGAGGGGATTTTATGAAAAATAGTTTTGATCTATTTTCAAAATACACCTCAAGTATTTAATTATCGTCTTTAGGATTTTCATAGATGTAATTTTTAAGAGTGATGATATAGTCTAGTGGATATAAACCTAACTTGAATAGTATATGGTATTTTCGTGTAATTTGACTTGTATTGATTCTTGATGGTATTTTCATGAACTTTTGTGATTATTTTCTTTTGATTAGAAAACATGGAATATATTATATATTTAAAATAGATATTTTGATAATATTTATATATATATAATTATTAAAAATAGAATTTATTTATTAAATAGAAATCACGTTTTCTTAAAAATTATAATAAAAATTCTATCGAGATCGTATGCTCCGTGAGGAGGTCTGCATCTCGCTCTACTAGTCCCGAGGACGTGCGATAACCCGCACCCTCCCGATCGGGTTCCCCAAAATGGATTGTATAGGCTTATTTGCAAGGAATTAATTAAAACAATTTAAAGAATACGGGTTTTGATAGTTTAAGGTATTTTGATGTAAATTGTATTTTGTCTTACAAAAATTGTTACAAAAAACATCGTGCTATGTCAAGATGAGTATTGTGATGAGGTAGGTCATTACCTCATGAGTTTTCTAAAGGTAATATGAGCAAAACGATAAAATAATGTCATATGTAAACTTGATGGTATTTTACCGTAAAAATGAAATAAAAGTTGCAATACATATTATTTTGTATTGAAACTTTTTGTAAATGTTGTTTTATGTTTATTAAACAATATAAGAAGAGATGGTTAATTTGTTGTTTAAGAAAAGTTTAGTTTTTAAAGAAATGAGAATCGGAAGTCGGAATAACTCCGCTTCCGACGAGTTTTAAGAAGAGAGTGTTTTAGATTAGAAATGTAGGAGGGGAGAGGGGACTTACTGATTGATTATAGAGGGGGAGGTAGAGGAATATTTTGAAGGCGTCGTGGAGTCGCGTCGTCGCCGGATTTGTCCCGAAATGTCGTCGGAACTTTGACCTTGGCTAACTCCACTTGTACAACTTCTTGGACTTGGAAAATTTAGAGAGTTTTAGCGAAAGATTTCTGAATGAGGAGGGATATGGTGTAGGGTGGTATTTATAGGAGAAATTATGGTTTAGGGTATTGAAATGAGAATTAAAAATGCATTAAAATTTGGTTTTAAGGCTCATTTTAATTCTCTGTTAATGTGCAGGAAAATCAAACAGAACTAGGTTAGTGGGGGAGGCCAAGGGGTGCTAGTGTGAAATTTTGGAGTATTTGGGATGGGGGGACCGGCAGAGCCGGGCCCAAGCAAGATCTCACCGGCCATCTTGGTATGGTGGGGGTGTGGGATTGTTGCCACGTGTCCTAATCGCTTCATATAGCTCAGTGCACATGTTTGATTTCTGAGACTTTTCATTTTTACGTGTTTTGCACGTGTAAACTTTTGGGTTTCCAAAAAGTTTAAAAGAAAAATCAGCAAAAATATTATGTGGCTGAGGCGATTCGAACACAGTGGCTATATTACAGCAGTGCAAGGCTTTACCAATGAGCTACAAGTGCTTTCTTGCTGTTCAAAAGCAATTCATATTTATAACTTGTGCTCAGGATTTACAAATACTCCATTTGTACATTAACTTTAAAAAATTTCTGTACATTAAAACAGAGTCGTTACATTCTACCCTCCTTACAAAAATTTTGTCCTCGAAATTTACAATTATTTAAGGACTAACTTACAAACAAATGAGGGTATCTTCCACGCATGTGATCTTCTCTTTCCCATGTTGATTCTCTTGGTGTGTATTTTCTCCACATCACTCAAACCAAGTTTACTTCCTTGTTCTGAAGTGACTTTACCTTTCTATCCAGGATTTCAATGGGTTTTTGCTCACAAGATAGATCCGTCTGTAAAGTGAGCTCAGAGTGATCAAGGATATGACTGGGGTCACTCACATACCTTCTGAGTTGGTATATGTCAAACATATTGTGTACTCTTTCCAATGAGGGTGGAAGCGCCAAGCGATAAGCCACTTCTCCGACTCGTTCGAGTATGTCGAACGGTCTAATGAATCTCGGACTTAACTTACCCTTTCTTCTAAAACGAATCACTCCACGGTTTGGAGAAATCTTCAAAAAGATATGATCTCCCTATTGGAACTCCAAGTGACGGCGCTTTGCATCAGCCCAGTGCTTTTGTCGGTCTTGGGTTATACGCATTCTTTCCTTGATAGTGCGAACTACATCTACTGTTGCTACTATCATCTCAGGTCTAAGGAGTTCTCTATCTCCGATATTGTCCCAACTTAATGGTGATCGACACTTCCTTCCATAGAGTGCTGCAAACGGTGTCATTCTAATACTTGCTTGGTAGCTGTTGTTGTATGAAAACTCCACAAGATATAGGTATCTTCCCACGATCCTCTGAAATCTAACATACACGCTCTTAGCATATATTAAAGTATCTGAATCGTTCGCTCAGACTGTCCCTCTGTTTGTGGATGGTAACTTGTGCTAAAGTTCAGACTTGTTCCCAAGCTAACTTGCAGACTGCCAAAATTGCGATCGGAATCTGGTGTCACGATCGGAGACAATGCAAACCGGTACTCCATGTAATCTCACGATCTCCTGCATGAGTTCATGGGTATCAGAGATAGTACATATTGAAGAGTTAAATTTTACTTAGATTCAAACATAACTCCATGTACTTTTTTGCTAATGTCTTGGTAGATTGGCCAACTCGAAAGGGAATAAAGTGAGCCGACTTTATGAGTCAATCCACAATAACCCATACCGCATCGTTACCTTTCGTGCTGCGAGGAAGAGCGGTCACGAAGTCCATGGTGATGTGTTGCCACTTCCATTCTGGAATAGGTAACGGTTGAAGTAAACCAGCAGTCCTGTGATGTTCAACTTTCACTAGCTGACACACCAAACATTTAGCGACGCTTCTGGCTACTTCACGCTTCATTCCATGCCACCAGTAATGTTGTCACAGATCTTTGTACATCTTTGTACCACCAGGATGTATTGAATAGGGAGAGCTGTGAGCTTCTTTCATTAATTCATCCCAAATAGGACATTGTGGCACACACAATCTGCTTCTGTATCTCAAAGATCCGTCTTCATGGATGATGAAGTCTATTCTAAGTCCAATTTCTACTTGTTCTCTGATCTTTTACAACTTGGCATCACTTGCTTGAGCTGCTTTGATCTGATTGACAATAGTAGATTGAACTTGTAAGTTTATCAAACTTGAAGCGTTATCTGGTATAACCACTTCTATCTCCATCTGATGCAAATCTTGTTGCAGCTTCCACTGTGCGGTGAGATTCATTGATAGTGGTTGGCGACTAAGTGCATCAGGTACTACATTCACCTTCTCTGGATGATATTGTAGGTTGATATTGAAGTCTTCCATAAGTTCTAACCATCTTCTCTGCCGCATATTCAACTCTTTTTAAGTAAACACATACTTCAGACTTTTGTGGTCTGTGTAGATATCTACCCGTTCTCCAAGAAGATAATGGCGCCAAATCTTGAGAGCAAAAATAACGGCTGCCAACTCCAGATCATGCGTCGAATAGTTGCTCTCATGAACCTTCAGCTGTCTTGATGCATAAGCTACAACTTTACCGTGCTGATGTAGAACAAATCCTAATCTTTTACCGGATGCATCGCAATGCACTACGAAACCTCCAGATTGGTCCAGTATGACGAGAATAGGCGTTGATGTCAATCTTGACTTGAGTTCTATGAAAGCTTGTTCGCATGCTTCTAACAACACGAATTCTTCATCTTTATGCGTGATCTTGGTCAGGGGTGTTGCAATTTTCGAAAATCCTTCAATAAATCTTCGGTAGTATCCCGCTAATCCCAAGAAACTTTGAATGTCCTTCACTGACTTTGGTGTCGGCCATTTGCTTACTGCTGCTACTTTAACTGGATCTACGGAGATTCCTTCACCTAAAACGATATGTCCGAGAAATCCGGCTTGTTCTAGCCAAAACTCGCACTCGTTGTACTTGGCATAGAGTTGATACTGTTGCAAAGTCTTCAGGACAATACGTAAATGTTCAGTGTGCTCTTTCCGATTCTTTGAGTATACCAGAATGTCGTCGATGAGTATGACAACGAACATGTCTAGGTTCTCTCGGAAAACTTGATTCATTAGGTTCATGAATATGGATGGTGCATTGGTCACTCCAAATGTCATCACGAGAAACTCATAATGTCCATAGCGAGTCCTAAATACCGTCTTCGGAATATCAGACTCTTTGACCTTCACCTGATGATAACCCGAACGAAGATCTAACTTTAAGAAAATGCAAAACCAACTTAGCTGATCGAACAAATTGTCGATTCGCGGTAGTGGATACTTGTTCTTTATCGTGACTTCATTCAAAGCTCTATAATCAATGGACATTCTGTATGAACCTTTCTTTTTCTTTACAAGCAAAGCTGGAGATCCCCAACTTGAAGTACTGGGACGAATCCATCCTTTCTGCAGAAGTTCGTCCAGCTGAGTACGGACCACCTTCTAACCTTCAGGGCTTAACCGATATGGTGCTTTGATCATCGGTTGTGCTCCAGGTACTAAATCAATTCCGAATTCAAGATCTCGATCAGGAGGCAAACCTGATATGTCTTCAGGAAATACATCGTCGAACTCTTGAACTACCTCTGGCTTATCTTCTTCCTCCTGTATAGTTGCAATCACTGCCTTCTTCGGTTTTGCTTTGTATGTGCTAGGCTCCAGGGTACGGTCTATACTTTTGAAATAAAAGATCGGATGCTCTGGAATCTTGAACACTACCCTCCTTTGACGACAGTCGATGGTAGCATAGAATGTTCCTAGCCAATCCATACCCAAAACTACATCGAAGTTCGGTATGTCCAGCACCTTGAAGTCAGCATAGAATTCTCTGCTGCAGACGACTACTGGACACAGGTTGTATCCCATTTTTGCCTTTTGAACGCCGTTCCTTGAACTGACATTCCAGCTGGATACGAGTGGTTTGACTGGAATCGCATGAGTTCAGACGAACCGTTGCGACATAAGGCAATGAGATGCTCCAGTATTGAAGAGTGCTAGTGCAGGAAGTGAGGCTACTAAGATCGTACCTAAGTTATGTGGGATAGGTTTTAGGTATAGAAAAAGATATATGGATATGTATAAGGATTGAAAGAAAGCTTGAAAAAAGGAGTTACCAGTGATGACTTGGCCTGTGGTTTCAGCTTCTTCCATAGTCATTGTGAAAGCCTGTCGCCTCGGTACATTCCTCCTTGCCGGAGAAGCATTCCTCTGTCCGTTCCTGTCTTTGAGATAGGTTCCTGTGTGCTTGATGGAACTGACGAGGAGGAGGTGTAGTTGGTCCATGAGGAGGTGGAGCAGGGAGAGCAAGACGTGGTGCAGGTGCCTGGACAGCTGGCCACTGCTGATAGTTGATTGCTGGTCTGGGTGCATGATTTGGATTGATTCTATGAGGGCAAGACCCAATATCATGTGTGGGTGAGCCACAGACTAAGCAAAGGTGATTAGCACGCCTTCAATCCTTTGCCAGGTGTCCATCCCTCCTGCATTAGGTGCAAAAGTCTGGACTGGGCCGGTTGAATGGTACTCCCGGTCTCCTGGGTACAAAAGGTGGCCTGGAAGAGGCTCTTCCTGCCATCTGGGTGGCAGGGCACTTCACATCGACAGATTGAGGTCTGCCCTTCTTCTTCACTACTGACTCATACCTTCGGGTAGCTTTTAGAGTTAGGTCGTGGGTTGGGAAATCCTCTGTAGCTAAGGCAGCTTGGATCTCCGGTTCCAACCCTTACTGAAATCGTCTAGCTCTGATCTCAACAGTCGGAATAAGGTATGCCGCGAACCTGTTACAGTCTTGTGTTAGCTGTGCAGTATGTGATATTAGATAATCGAATATTTGAGACATATCTTACCTACTCAATATAGTGAACTCGGTATCATACTCATCCACAGATTTGCTCCACATAGAGCATTGTTGTAATTGGATGAATTGCTGCTCCATGTCGAATCGGGCAGTCTCCAGTAAATTCTTCACGTCGAACATCTAACGAAAAGTCCTCTATTCGATTGGCTGGTCAAGACGGTTTTCTTCCGCCTTCCACCAAACTCTGGTGTTATCTGTGAGTTGCAGCTTCGCAACTCTAACCCAAGCAATCTCTGGCACTGGTGCTGCTGCCAGATCATTTTCGATACTCTGAGCCCATTCTTTAGCTTCCAAGGGGCTCTCTTTCCCAGAAAATTGTTTAGGATGCAGTGCCCAAAATTGCTTCACTCTGGGTGCTTCCGCTTCTGGACGGTTTAGGAGGATGGCAGTATGTTGCTTCTGTCTCTCCAGGAGGCTCTTAATTGCCTCGAGCAGTACTGTCTTCTCATTGATCGGAGCTACAACGGTAGGCATAAATGGAAGAGGTGATGGTGGTGTGTTGTTGACGTTTGTACTCATATTGTTGGGAGAATCCATAACCTTAAAAGAAAAATAGGGTTAGGATAGATTCAAAGATTATGAAATATAAAGAATGTTTAGTTGCCGAGTCTTGTAATTCTTATGTTATATTGCTTAGGTTTACATGCAGAACTGACTTGCATGGTAGCGTTCCATGCAGCACTGGCCTGCATGGGCCACCAACAAGACTTGTCACGTCCCGCTTTCCGGTGTACGGTAAAGAGACATGACTGGCCCGCTACGTATTTACTTAGAAGCAAACATGCTAAGTGTAAATAAGCAATATGATAAAGTACAAAAGAAAATGACAAGAGATGTACTTGAACATCAATTTTTATTTATTAAACATTTATTTACAATACAACTGAAAATGTAAATACAGGAATGGAAAGCAATGCCTAAACAATGGCATGAACTGAAAAGAAAAATATATACAAGTGTCTAAAGCTCGGGGTCTTCTGTGAACTGCTCCAAGTCGTCAGCACTGGGCTCTATCTCTAGTGAGTCGGATCTACCTGACAACATTCTAAAGAAAGAAGAGAAAAAGAATGTCGTCAGCGAACAATCGCTCGGTAATTCCAAAAGAAAGATAGAAGTAGAGTAGACAGATAAAAGGATATAACTAGTAAATTGTTTGATTGTTATGTTAACGCAATTGTTTGTAGCTTGGTATAGAATATGCCAGTGTATATGAAAGGAGTCCAACTATTCCGTGGACTAAGGTATACGGAGCACAAGGAACCGTTAAGCCACGGAACAACAGCAACGGATATTCAGGTTTGGTGTATTAAAGTGACCGTCTCGTGCCACTTCTAACACATTCCGTACCAGTCAACCCCTTTAAAACCCCGTAATGTATTTTGTATTGATTTGTATTGTTTTGTTTAATAGATGTAGGACTTGCCGAAACCATGATATCAGTAGTTCATGTGAACGGAAAGGATATAAACAGCTAGTCATGTAAATAGAGTACATCCATGGCTCGGTTCAGTCAAGTCATGTTGATATTGATTGGATTCTGGTATAAATGGATTCATGTTGAATTTGTTGGATATATATGCCCTAGAGGCCATTATTGTATATGTATACATGTGAATGCTTGGACATATATATGTACAGGACAGTCTTGCTCGATATGATAGTATACTATCTGGTTTGTCTTTATCTTAACATGTGCATATGTTTTACTCTCTATTACGTATCATTCATACATGTTGATAAAACCCGTAAGATCATTGCTAGACTACCTGCATTATGATGGCGATCATACTTGTGGGAGCTGGGTAGTCGGTATGCACATCCTTAAATTGTCCCTAGTCGTGGGAGTATCGAGACTGAGCATCGATATTCCGGAGTAGACTAGTGTATACGTTTCTAGACCCCTATGAGGGGCGATGGTACGGTCCCACAACCATTGGTATTTTGCACCTAAGATCGTATACAGGTGCTCACTGGGGGTGAGTACACCGGACGGACTCGCCGAGAACTTCCATATGGTACTATACCTATCATTAGGTGGAAGTTTTCAGGTGACATGAGTACAAGTTAGTCTTTAGACCTGAGATCGTCATTTGTCTTGTGTGAGTTCCCACTGTGCTTTGATTACTACCCTACCACGGCTCTACTGAGTCGTGCAAACAGGTTTTGGTTGGGTACAGTCCCGAGCCACATGGACGCAGTGAGCGATTATCAGGGATTCGTCTCTCCCTGTATAGGGAGTTGATATCGCACTGTGTTCGATTGGTCAGGACCATAAGACCTTGGCCAAGGCAGTTGGGATTTACTGAGAGGCTGATCAGTAGTTTCCCGAATTGGTCCTGAACTGCATCAGCAAGGATTATCGGGTTATTAGGGTCTGACGTTTACCACCCCCTAGACCCGGTATGCGATACTCTCAGACGAAGAGACCAGACTGTATGGTGATTGTCATAGATAGGCTCAGTAGAGATCCGGATGAGTTTGCTCATCGGCCTTCCTTTTCGACAGGTACCCGGGTAGCCGTTACGTACAGCTAGCCCCGCTGACATGCTTGTGGTTATGGATTTATCTAGTAACTCACTGCCGGCATACTGTCAAGTCTTTAGAGTCCCACACAGAGGATTTCCCTGGTTCAGGCGAAATGATGTAGTAGCCGTATTGGATACGTGCAGGGTTCCGATCGATTGGTGTACTTTGTACCCGGACTTTCGATCGGACAGTTGGTAATACTAGCCGGCTCGGGTTTGAGCCGGATTATTAAATCAGGTATTAATTTGATAATATACATATATGTATTTCGATATGTATATTCTAGTATTACGTTCTTCGTGTTATTCTATCTCTTTGGGCATTCGTGTTTTTATCCAAATGCAGGTATATATATACAGTAGACTGTAATCCGTATTTTATTACAGATTACCTTCTAGAAGGTGGACACCTCATCATGGATTTTTTCATTTATTGATAAATGGAAATGAGGTGGAAATTGAAGGGGAAAGGGGTATGGTGAGAGCCATGGCTTCAATAGTTGACAAACGAATTCTTTATTCATTTGCGGCAACTATTGAAGTATGGCTACACTTTTTTATTCATGGAAATTCATACACAAAACCATTGTGATGGATATTCTATCTCATGGTTGCTCATTTCATTCTTGATCTCACCATTTGCATAACTCTCCTCCCATTCACTTGAGCTCCTCCACCTTCATCATCTTCCCTTTCTCTACACTCTCATGTGTTGAGAAACAAGAGAATGGGTAAGATAAAGATAGTAAAACACTTAGAACTTCATACTACATTCTAGAGATCTTGGATTGGCATCCCAAGTTCTCTGATTGCTCCTTTTGTTACTTAGTTAGGAGCTAGAGCCATGGATCACATCCCTTGGGTGGATCATCTACGACAAAGGAGGACCGGAGAACAAGCTCGATCCTGGAGGACCGATGGAGTGGGAAAAGGAGATCAAGAACATTCAAGGTGGCCACTAGGAGCACATGATGAGGAAAGAAGAGCGAAGGACACGGATCGTTTGGTGAGGTTTTCTTATCATAGTAGATAGCACTCCCAGTTTAGCTAGTTAGGTTTATGGTTAAATCCGGTTGAATGGGTTATTCTAGCACCGTTTTTAAACTTGTAATAAAAATTTTGTTCCGCAAACCGTCATGTATGATGGCTAGGGTGTTAGGGTAACCTAACATGGTATCAGAGCCACCCCATAAAACCTATACTAGCTAGTTTGAACGTGTTTAAAATATCGATCGACCGAATTTTTCAAAACTGCAATTCCAAACATGTGGTTTCTGTCGAATTTGTAAAGTGGTCTAAAAATCATTTTCAGTGTATCAAAAATTCGTGCAGGGTTTTCTAGAGCAACGCAAGAAATTTGGGAGCATGAAGCCTCAACTCTTCCGTGGAAGCGCCGCCAAACAAGCTTGTTTGCGGCGGTTCCGTGGCCAAAGTTTGGTTTCTGTTCCCCAAATTTCTGCAGCTGCTCTAGTAGTTTGGAATTATGGTTTCTAGGATGTTTAGTTTTTAGGCCCTGATTTGTTTGAGTACTGGATTAACATTTGGGGCCTATTCGGAAAAGTTTAGTCGATCGAAATTTTAAAATACGTGTGATTATCAGTACTTAGTTTAGCATCTGCGACCGTGAATGTCATTTGATCGGTATATCCCGTCTATCTGCTATATGTTTTTTTAGACGAGTTTGCGAACACGACATTCACGTTGATGTTATGTGATTGTGCTGATATTGTGGTTGGATTGTCGTGGTGGATAGCCGGTGGTGCAATGGTTTAGTACAGTTTATATTCATTTGTACATTTTTTTATTGTGGGACGAGCGTCCGACATGTGGACTGCCGTTTCCGCCGTGTTGTATATTATTTTATTGGGGCACGATTGGGTTGGGTTCGATGTCACCTTTGTACATATTTTCATTTTCTGTACTAGGACTACCCCACGGTGGAGTGCACGAATAACCGGATTCTAGAGGGCAACAAGCTCACATCTCATGGCGTTGAGATGGAGGGGGATTCACTCTAGAATTGGTGGGCTATTCGCTGCACTCGTAGAGGGTATAGGCATGACCCACGGAGGGGCGCTCAAGTTACCGGGTCCCGTGAAGTGCTGGGTGGCCCATTCACTTTGTTGATTGGGGTTGCCTCACTTCTGGGATTGGCGGGTAACTTGCTACGCTCGTAGGGGTCCAGGTTTCCATTGCACGGGCTATCCACAAGACCGGGAACGTCGGGTCTTATTTGCGGCTCAAATGAAACCCGAGGCTCCAAGAGTATCTACCGTTTTGTGTTGCTTGCTCAGATTCTGTGATGTTGCTTATTATCATTCCTGGGACGAATGTTATATATATTTATATATATACTAATAGATGTTGTATATGTTTTGCACCCGCGTCAGTCCAGCCCCCGCTCTGTCGTTAGTTAAGTAACCTAACGGGTGATGACAGGGCCCAGTGGCGAATGCGGATGACATATACTTACATTGTATTTTCGTTCTTTTGTGGTGTGATAAAATTAAATGATGGGACCGCATTAATTTTGATTAATACAAGATAATAAACCAAAAAGATGTTGTTGGAACAAATTTCAAAAAACTATAGTTATATTCTTTCGCTTTGCTTAGAGGTATTCAGTTGTGAATATCCAGCACCTCATTCCAGGAGGCAAGAGCTGAGATCCCTTCGCGGGGAGTGACCTCTTGAGTAAAAGTTTATACTGTAGATTACTTGGTTTTTCAAAACCACAAGTTTTCAAAAGCGGAGCCTAAACCACTCTTTTTCAAAACTGCTCAGGTTCTTTCTATAATATCAAGTTCATTACGTTAAAGGGTTTTTTGCCAAAAACCTAGCCGTAGCCCTCCGTCATTTTGGATGTGTTGTACCTAGTATTCGTGCTACGTTTGTTGGCCTTTGTCAAGACGTAGTGTACGGTAGATGGATATTACTTGTCTGTTGCATATTGAGATGCGATTATCTAGGACAATCGTACAATCTTGTTGGCCTTTGTCAAGGGTATGTACGGGTGGGTCTAGATTAATCCTGGATACTGACGGGTTGAACTTGACTAATGGATTATGATTTTTTGGCCTTTGTCAAGGTCATAAACCGATAGGGGGAAAAAGCACATCGGGAGTTTCAAACATACAGGAAACTTGCTAGTGCTGCATACCTTCTAGAGTGTGGTGACTAGAGTGGCTTCCATCTAGTTTATCACGCAATGATAGTTGGATTCCGATCCCACTGATGAGTACGATTACTCTTAGGAGATTTTCTCACTTAACAATCAACGCTATAAACCAAGTAGGTGTCTAGAACGGTGTTAGCGTGGCTACGGCTCCAGGAAAAAGCGGTTATTTAATTAAGGAACTTTGCGAAACCGTTGGAAAATCTCCCTCGAAGTAACAACACTAGTCTGGCCGAAAGGTTATGCAAGTATTGTGACATGCGATTAATCCCAGCTAGTTCTCCTTTTTATAGGTTTGAAGGAGAATTCGAGGAAACAGTGGGAGTCATCCTGATTAGATAAACTAATAACCAATCTAATATTGCAAGAGCGCACGCTGAGTGTTTCTTTTCTCTCTCTCCAGGTAGCAACCACTTCAGGCCTTAAACAAGATAATAAAATGTATCGCTTGACCGATCCGAATTCTTATTCAGGGCTGGAGAACGTCGGTTCGACTCTAACTTATGACAACAGTCATGAGTATGAGCAAGGGAAAGAGGACTACATGAATTCCTTGACGACCCCATCAAAGAAGAAGCGTGGTATTTTTTCGGTCAGTCCTACATCCTGAGTACTCGATACCGGATTAGGATCTCATATCTGTAATTTATTACGGGGACTGAGAAAAAGTAGGATGGTTGGACCTGGTGATATGTCCCTCAGAATAGGGAATGGAGCACAAGTTGATGCTTCTGCCGTCGGTGAATATCACCTAGCATTGCCAAATGGCAATACTATGATTTTGAACAATTGCTACTATGTACCTTCCATGGTTTTCAATATCATATCAGTTTCTTTACTTGATAAAGATGGATATAAGTTTGTACTTGATAGAAATATCATGAACATTTACCTTAATCGGGTATTGGTTGCAGAAGGTACACTGTGTAATGGTATCTATGTTCTTAATCAAAACACAGTTTTCAGTATACAAAACACACGCAAGAGGAAAAGTTTAGAAGTGAACGAATCCTAGTTGTGGTATTGTAGACTTGGTCATATCGGAGAGAAAAGACTAAGTAAGTTGCATAAAGATAGACTTTTGAATACGTTCGAATTTTCATCTTATGAAACTTGTCAGTAACGTCTCAAAGGAAAAATGACTAAATCTCCGTTCACCGGACACGGAGAAAGACCAGCAGAGCTCTTGGGACTTATACACAGTGATGTATGTGGTCCAATGTATATACATGCAAGGGGAGGGTTCTCGTACTTCATAACATTCACTGACGGTCTCTCTAGGTTCGGATATGTGTATCTCATGAAACACAAATCTGAAGCTTTTGAGAAATTCAAAGAATTCAGAAACGAAGTAGAGAACTAAACTGGAAAAAGTATTAAGATCCTCCGGTATGATAGAGGAGGGGAGTACTTAAGCACGGAATTCCTAGAATACCTAAAAGAGAATGGAGTTCTCTCTCAGCTTACTCCTCCGTATACATCACAGCACAACGGCGTATCGGAGCGGAGGAACTGTACCCTACTGGACATGGTTCGCTCCATGATGAGTAACGTCGAGTTGCCTCTTTCATTTTAGGGACATGTGCTTCAAACAGCGGCATACCTTTTGAATCAAGTTCCTTCCAAATCTGTGCTTAAAACTCCATATGAAATATGGAGTGGGAAAGGACCATGTCTTAAGCGTATTAAGATATGGGGTTGTCCGGCCTATATTAAAATACAAAATCTAGACAAACTTCAGGCACGATCATTTCTATGTAAATTTATGGGATATCCAAAGCATTCGAATGGATATCTGTTCTACCACACTGAGGAACAGAAGGTATTTGTATCTCGCCGCGCTACCTTTTTGGAAAGGGAGTTTCTTGCAAAAGAAACTAGTGGGAGTACGGTAGAACTGGAAGAGATTTCTGAACCACAAAATGTAACTGAAGATTTAGTGGAAACGCTAGATTCAGAAGTACCCAACGAACCTCGGCCACACCGCAGATCTAGTAGGATTTCTCATCTACCCGAGAGATACTACTGTTTTCTCATAGACGGGGATCGAGAGGATTGCATCTTGGAAGAAGATGATCCGACTAGTTTCAGGCAGGCCATTATCAGTAGAGACTCCGATAAATGGCTGGATGCTATGTGATCCGAAATGGAGTCCATGTACACCAATAAAGTGTGGACCTTGGATATTGCTCCGCCTGGGGTAAAACCCGTTGGATGCAAATGGATCTATAAAAAGAAATTTGGTGTAGATAGATAGGTGGAAACCTATAAGGCTAGACTTGTTGCAAAAGGTTTTTGTCAAAGACCAGGTGTGGACTATGACGAAACATTTTCTCCAGTAGCTATGCTCAAATCCATTCGGATCCTTCTTGCCAATGTTGCCTTCCATGACTATGAGATCTGGAAGATGGACATAAAAACGGCTTTTCTAAATGGAAGTTTAGAAGAGTGCGTTTATATGAATTAGCCGGAAGGTTTCGTAAACAGTGGGAGCAGTGGGAAGGTGTGAAAGTTGCTTAAATCCATTTATAGATTAAAGTAGGCATCGCGGAGCCGGAACATCTGTTTTGATGAAACAGTCAAGGTATTTAACTTCATCAAGAACAAGGATGAGCCTTGTATATATAAGAAGATTGTAGGCTGAACTGTCGTGTTCCTAGTCTTGTACGTGGATGAGATTCTTTTGATAGGAAATGATATTCCTATGCTACAATCGGTCAAGCTGTTCTTGTCATAAAGGTTCTCCATGAAAGACCTGGGTGATGCCTCGTATATTTTTTGGGATTAAGATCTACAGAGATAGATCCAAAAGATTACCGGGACTTTTGCAGTCCAGGTACATAGAGATCGTACTAAAGAGATTTAGTATGGAAGATTCCAAGCGCGGTAACATACCCGCATTGCACGGAATCACCCTCTCCAAAGAGATGTCTCCTAAGACTGATGAGGAGAGGGTTCGCATGAGCACTATACCCGACGCTTCGGCGGTAGAATCTATAATGTATGCGATGCTATGTACCCGACCAGATGTAGCTTACGCGCTCAGCGTAGTGAGTCGGTATCAGTCTAACCAAGGTGAGAACCACTGGACAGCTGTTAAGAACATTCTGAAGTACTTGAGAAGGACTAAATAACTGTTCTTGGTATTCGGTAATGGGGAACTCCAGGTGGAGTCTTTTACAGATTCAAGCTTCCAGAGTGACAAGAATGACAGCAAGTCTGTCTCGGGTTTTGTGTTTACCCTCAACGGAGGGACGGTCTGTTGGAAGAGTTCCAAACAGGACACCGTCGCAGACTCGACGATGGAGGCTGAATACATTGCTGACAACGATGCCGTAAAAGAAGCTATCTGGATTAAGAAGTTCATTACTGAACTTCAAGTGGTTCCATCCATTGTTAACCCAATACCTGTATATTGCGACAAAAATGGAGCTATGCTTTAGCAAGGGCACCACGGTCCCATCAGAAATCTAGGCACATCTTGAGGCAGTATCACCTGATCAGGGAGATCATTGATCGTCGGGAGATCGAGGTGCGGAGAGTGGACACAAAAGACAACACGGCGAATCCATTCACCAAAGCCCGTCCTCAAGCACAGTTCGAGAGACTTTTGAGATGTTGGGTATCTGGTACGCCAACAGCTAGCCTTAGAGCAGAAGTTGGGTATACGGTACGCCAATATATGTGGCCTTAGTGCAAGTAGGAGATTGTTGGATATGTATGCTCTAGAGGCCATTATTGTATATGTATACATGTGGATACTTGGACATATCTATGTACAGGACAGTCTTACTCGATATGATAGTATACTATCTGGTTTGTCTTTATCTTAACATGTGCATATGTTTTACTTGCTATTACGTATCATTCATACATGTTGATAAATCCCGTAGGATCATTGCTAGACTACCTGCGTTGTGATGGCGATCATACTTGTGGGAGCTGGGTAGTCGGTACACACATCCTTAAATTGTCCCTAGTCGTGGGAGTATCGAGACTGGGCATCGATATTCCGGAGTAAACTAGTGTATACGTTTTTAGACCCCGAAAAGGTGCGATGGTACAGTCCCGCAACCATTGGTCTTTTGCACCTAAGATCGTATACAGGTGCTCACTGGGGGTGAGTACACCGGACGAACTCGCCGAGAACTTCCAGATAGTACTATACCTATCGTTAAGAGGAAGTTCTCAGGTGACATGAGTACAGGTTAGTCTTTAGACTTGAGATCGCCATTTGTCTCGTGTGAGTTCCCACTGTACTTTGATCACTACCCTACCACGGCTCTACTAAGTCGTGCAAACAGGTTTTAGTTGGGTACAGTCCCGAGCTACATGGAGGCAGTGAGCGATTGTCGGGGATTCTTCTCTTCCGGTATAGGGAGTTGATATCGCACTGTGTTCGATTGGTCAGGACCATAAGACCTTGGCCAAGGCAGTTGGGATTTACTGATAGGCTGATCAGTAGTTTCCCGGATTGGTCCTGAGCTGCATCAGCACGAATTATCGGGTTATTAGGGTCTGACGTTTACCACCCTTAGACCCGGTATGCGATACTCTCAGACAAAGAGACCGAACTGTACGGAGATTGTCACAGATAGGCTCAGTAGGGATTCGGATGAGTTTGCTCGTCGGCCTTCCTTTTCGACAGGTACCCGGGTAGCCATTACGTACAGCTAGTGCCGCTGACGTGCTTGTGGTTATGGATTTATCCAGTAACTCACTGCCGGCATACTGTCGAGTCTTTAGAGTCCCACACAGAGGGTTTCTCTGGTTCAGGCGAAATGATGTAGTAGTCGTATTGGATACATACAGGGTTCCGATCGATTGATGTACTTTGTACCCGGACTTTCGATCGGACAGTTGGTAATACTAGCCGGCTCAGCTTTGAACCGAATTATTAAATCAAGTATTGATTTGATAATTTACATATATGTATTTCGATATGCATATTCTAGTATTACGTTCTTCATGTATTCTATCTCTTTGGGCATTCGTGTTTTTATCCGAATGCAGGTATATATATATACAGTAGACTATAATCGTATTTTATTACGGATTACCATCTAGAAGGTGGTCACCTCATCATGGATTTTTTAATTTATTGATAAATGGAAATGAGATGGAAATTGAAGGAGAAGGGGGTATGGTGAGAGCCATGGCTTCAATAGTTAACAAATGAATTCTTTATTCATTTGTGGTAATTATTGAAGCATGGCTACACTTGTTTATTCATGGAAATTCATACACAAAACCATTGTGATGGATATTCTCTCTCATGGTTGCTCATTTCATTCTTGCTCTCACCATTTGCATAACTCTCCTCCCCTTCACTTGAGATCCTCCACCTTCATCATCTTCCTTTTCTCTACACTCTCATGTGTTGAAAAACAAAAGAAGGGGCAAGATAGAGATAGTAAAACACTTAAAACTTCACACTACATCCCTAGAAATCATGGATTAGCATCCCAAGTTCTCTGGTTGCTCATTTTGTTACTTAGTTAGGAGCTAGAGCCATGGATCACATCCCTCGGGTGGAACATCTACGACAAAGGAGTAATGGAGAACAAGCTCGATCCCGGAGGACCGATGGAGTGGGAAAAGGAGATCAAGCACGTTCAAGGTGGCCTCTAGGAGCACATGATGAGGAAAGAAGACCGAAGAACACGAATCGTTTGGTGAGGCTTTCTTATCATAGTAGATAGCACTCCTAGTTTAGCTAGTTAGGTTTATTGTTAGATCCGGTTTAATGGGTTATTCTAGCGCCGTTTTTAAACTTGAAAGAAAAATTTTGTTCCGCAAACCGCCACGTATGATGGCTAGGGCGTTAGGGTAACCTAACAAAATTGGAGTTGTACTTGAATTGTATTCAAGGATGGATTTATTTCAGATTAGACTGAGACTCTGTCTGAGTCAGACACTTTAAAACGAATTGAAGTCCTGAATTAGTTTTGGAGTTATCGGTTCCTGCTGCACATGGACAGCAGGATTTGTGACTTTTTCCAAGCCAATTACCGTATTGATAACCCCGTTTTTAGTTGTCTACCTTAAATAGGCAAGCACCTAAATTCTCCGGCTCCCTGAAGCTCAAGAGAACTGGTCCCGCTTAAACTTATATTTACTAGGGTCTTTATTGTAATTTAATATAACTTGAAGGGGTTTTATGAAAAATAGTTTTGATATATTTTCAAAATACACCTCAAGTATTTAATTATCGTCTTTAGAGTTTTCATAAATATAATTTTTAAGAGTTATGAGATAGTCTAGTGGATATAAATCTAACTTGAATAGTATATAGTATTTTCATGTAACTTAACTTGTATTTATTCTTGATGGTATTTTCATGAACTTTTGTGATTCTTTTCTTTTGATTAGAAAATATGGAATATATTATATATTTAAAATAGATATTTTGATAATATTTATATATATATAATTATTAAAAATAGAATTTATCTATTAAATAGAAATCACGTTTTCTTAAAAATTGTAATAAAAATTCCATCGAGATCGTATGCTCCGTGAGGAGGTCTGCATCTCGCTCTACTAGTCCCGAGGACGTGTTATAACTCGCACCATCTCGATCAGGTTCCCCAAAATGGGTTGTAGAGGCTTATTTGTAAGGAATTAATTAAAACAATTTAAAGAATACGGGTTTTGATAGTTTAAGGTATTTTAATGTAAATTGTATTTTGTCCCTCAAAAATTGTTACAAAAGCCTTTGTGTTATGTCAAGATGAGTGTTGTGATGAGGTAGGTCATTACCTCGTGAGTTTTCTAAAGGTAATATGAGTAAAATGATAAAGTAATGTCGTATGTAAATTTAATAGTATTTTACCGTAAAAATGAAATAAAAGTTGCAATACATATTATTTTGAATTGAAACTTTTTATAAATGTTGTTTTATGTTTATTAAACAATATAAGAAGAGATGGTTAATTTGTTGTTTATGAAAAGTAGAGTTTTTAAAGAAATGAGAATCGGAAGTCGGAATAACTCCGCTTCCGACGAGTTTTGAGAAGAGAGTGTTTTAGATTAGAAATGTAGGAGGGGAGGGGGACTTACTAATTGATTATAGAGGGGGGTGGTAGAAGAATATTTTGAAGGCGTCGTGGAGTCGCGTCGTTGCCGGATTTGTCCCGAAATGTCACCGGAACTTTGACCTTGGATAACTCTACATGTACAACTTCTTGGACTTGGAAAATTTAGAGCGATTTGGCAAAAGATTTCTGAATGAGGAGGGCTATGGTGTAGGGTGGTATTTATAGGAGAAATTAGGGTTTAGGGTATTGAAATGAGAATTAAAAATGCATTAAAATTTAGTTTTAAGGCTCATTTTAATTCTCTATTAATGTGCAGGAAAATCAAACAGAACTAGGGTTAGTAGGGGAGGCCAAGGGGTGCTAGTGTGAAATTTTAAAGTATTTGGGACAGGGGGGCCGGCGGCGCCAGCCCCAAGCAAGATCTCGCCGGCCATCTTGGTATGGTGGGGTGTGGGATTGTTTCCACGTGTCCTAATCGCTTCATACAGCTCAGTGCACATGTTTGATTTCTGAGACTTTTCATTTTTACGTGTTTTGCACGTGTAACTTTTTGGGCTTCCAAAAATTTTAAAAGTAAAATCTGCAAAAATATTATGTGGCTGAGGGGATTTGAACACATGGGCTATGTCACAGCAGTGCAAGACTTTATCAATGAGCTACAAGTGCTTTCTTGCTGTTCAAAAGCAATTCAAATTTATAACTTGTGCTCAGGACTTACAAATGCTCCATTTGTACATTAACTTTAAAAAAATTCTGTACATTAAAACAAAGTCGTTACAACTTTTATTTTCAAAACCGAAAAATTCCGATTTTCAAAACCCATTCTCTGTCCAAAATATTTTTAGTCTCTGAAATTTTTTTAAACAAGTGCAAAAGCTTACTCTTGATATATATATGACACACGATGAAAACGAGGTAAAATGGCCTTACAAAAACCGCCCATTTTCACCAAATTCCCGCCCTCGGCGGTTTTATTGTTTCAATTGGTCTTCGTTTTCATGCTATGTCTTGGGTTTTGAGAATTAGGATTTTTGGTCTTGTTTGATTTGTCCCAGATTTCACATAGTGTTATCTTTGCTTTGGGGCAACTTGAAAGTTTAGAACTTGAAACTTTTGCATCGTTGATATCTGTGATGTGTGATGTGTTGTATGTGTTTTCAAACACCGTCTATTTGATATATGTCATTTAGATGGGGTTGAACATACTTGCTTATGCTGCTGTGATGTTTATATCTGTGATGGCTTGTTCGGATTGTCGTGTTGGATAGCCCCTAGTGCAATGGTAGTTGTACAGTTTAGATTCATTTGTATATTCATTATTGCGGGACGAGCATCCGACATGTGGACTGCCGTCTCTGGCAGTTTGTATATTCATTTACTGGGGCACGACCGAGTTGGGGTCGATGTCACCATTTGTGTGTGTGTGTGTGTGTATCTTTTCTGTACTAGGATTACCCTATGGAGGAGTGCTCGAATAGCTGGATTCTAGAAGGCAACGGGCCCGCATCTTATAGCGTTGAGGCGGAGGGGGTCTTACTCTAGAATTGACGGGCTATTCACCGCACTCGTAGGGGGTATAGGATGACCCACGGAGGGGTGCACAAGTTACCGGGTTCTGTGGAGTGCTGGGTCGCCCATTCACTTTGTTGATTGGGGTTGTCTCACTTCCGGGATTGGCGGGTAACTTGTCGCGTTCGCAGGGCTCTAAGTTTTTCATTGCACATGCTATCCACACAACCGGGGAACGTCGAGTTTTATTTACGGCTCAAATGAAACCGAGGCTCCTAAATTATCCGCTATTCCATGTTGCTTATTGATATTCTGTGATGTTGCTTATATCATGTCTAGGACAAATGATTACATATATACTTATATATACTAGTAGATGTTGTATATATTTTGCATCCGAGCTAGTCCTGCTCCAGCTCTGCCGTTAGTTAAGTAACCTAACGGTGCATGATGGGGCCCGTGGCGATTGCAGATGACATATACGTACATTTTATTTTCGTTCTTTTCTGGTGTGATAGGATTTAATTGATAGGACCACATTAATTTTAATTAATGAAAGAAAAGAAACCTAATAAGATGTTGTCGAAACCACTTTTTGAAAAACTATAGCTGTATTCTTTTCCTATGCATGGTGATCTTCGGTTAGGAATATCCAGCACCTCATTCGAGGAGACAAGAGCCTAGATCCCTTCAATGGGGGTGACCTCTTGAGCAAAAGATTATGTTACTATAGAATACTCGGTTTTCTTCAAAACCACTAGTTTTCAAAAGTGGAGCTTAAACCACTCTTTTTCAAAACTACTCGGTTCCTTCAATGATATCAATTTCATTACGTTAAAGGGTTTTTTGCCAAAAACCAGCCATAGCCCTCTGTCATTTCTTACGAGTAGTACTCAGTATTCGTGCTGCGTTTGTTGACCTTATCAAGGCGTAGTATATGGTAGTTAAGTGGTGCTTGTTTATACCATATGATATGATTAACCAGGACAGTCACATAGCCTTGTTGACCTTGTCAAGAGCTTATGCGGGTGGGTCTAGAATAATCAAGATAATGACGGGTTGAACTTGACTAGCGACTTATGGTTTGTTGATCTTGTCAAGGTCATAGGTCGTTAGGGGTAAAAATCACATCGGAAGTTTCAAATATACAGGAAACTTGCTAGTGTTGCATATTTTCTGGAGTGTGGTAACTAGAGTGGCTTCCATTTAGGTTATCACGCGATGATAGTTGGATCCCGATCCCAATGATGAGTAGGATTGCTCTTGGGATATATTTTTCACTTCGTAATTAGCTAACCTAATAGGTGTCTAGAAAAGTGTTAACAGGGCTACACCTCTGTGGAAACGAGGTTTATTTTAATTAGGTCCGTACTAGAGCACGGAAAACCTCCCTCGGAGTACCAACACTCATCTGGATGAATGGTTAGCGAACTTATAAGGTGCGAATGATCCCGACTAATTCCCCTTTTAAGGTTTGGGGGAGAATTCAAGGAAACAGTAGGAGCCATCCTGATTAGATAAGCTAATAACCAATCTAATTTTGCAAGAGCGTATACTGGGTGTTTCTTTTCTCTCTTTCCAGGTAGCAACCATGTCACACCCTAATCAAGATAATACAATGTTGTACTTGACCAAGCCAGCTTATTACATTGGGCTGGAGAACGTCGGTTCGGCTCTAGCTTGTGACAACTGTCATGGGTATGGGTAAGGGAAAGAGGACTGTAAAGAATTCCAAATGACCCTATTGAAGGAAAAGCATTCTAATGCATCTTCTTCGGGTGTATTTATTATTGAAAACTGTTTTTCGGTCAACCCTACCTCCTGAGTACTAGATACCGGATCAGGATCTTATATCTGTAATTTATTATAAGGACTGAGAAAAAGTAGAATGGTTGGACCGGGTGAAATGTCTCTCAGAGTAGGAAACATATCACAGGTTGAAACTGTTGCCGTCGATGAATATTACCTAGTATTGCCAAGCGGCAATACTATGATTTTGAACAATTGTTACTATGTACCTTCCATGCTCTGCAACATCATATCAGTTTCTTTACTTGATAAATATAGATACAATTTTGTTCTAGATAGAAATATCATGAACATTTACGTTAATCAGATATTGGTTGCAAAAGGTACACTTTGTAATGGTATCTATGTTCTTAATCAAAACACAGTTTTCAATATACAAAACACACGCAAGAGAAAGAGTTCAGATACGAACCAAACCTACTTGCGGCATTGTAGACTTGGTCATATCGGTGAGAAAAGACTAAGTTGTATAAGGATGGATATCTGAACCCGTTCGAATTTTCATCCTATGAAACTTGTCAGTCTTGTCTCAAAGGAAAGATAACCAAAACTCCGTTCACCGGACACGGAACAAGAGCAACAGATCTTTTAGGACTCATACACAGTGATGTATATGGTCCGATGTCTATACATGCGAGGGGTGGGTTCTCGTACTTCATTACATTCACCGACGATCTCTCTAGGTTCGGATATGTGTATCTTTTGAAACACAAATCTGAAGTTTTTGAGAAATTCAAAGAATATAAGAACGAAGTAGAGAACCAGACTGGCAAAAGTATCAAGATTCTCAGATTTGATAGAAGAGGGGAGTACTTGAGTACGGAATTCCTAGAATACCTGAAAGAGAATGGAATTCTCTCTCAGCTTACTACTCCGTACACACCACAGCACAACGGTGTATCGGAGCAGAGGAACCGTACCCTTTTGGAAATGATTCGCCCATGATGAGAAGTGTTGATCTGCCTCTTTCATTTTAGGAATATGCGCTTCAGACAGCGGCATATCTGTTGAATCATGTCCCATCCAAATCAGTGCCTAAAACACCATTCGAAATTGGGAATGGAAAGAGACTATATCATAAAATATTTAAGATATGTGGTTGTCCGGCTTACGTTAAAAAGTATAATCCGGACAAACTAGAGGCACGGTTAGTTCTATATAAGTTTATGGGATATCCAAGGAATGGTTATGAATATATGTTCTACCACACCGAGAAACAGAAGGAGTTGTTGCTCATCATGTCGTTTTCTTAGAAATGGAATTTCTTGCAAAAGAAATTAGTGGAAGTATGGTAAAACTGGAAGAA